>CM036249.1:14176164-15658664 GCA_020698575.1 Bostrychus sinensis | reverse complement strand
TCACGTGTCTATGTAGAGCAGTGAGTGTATCTAGCTCTTGAGGATGAGAAGGCCTTAGCTAACAGGATTACTCAAACAAGCGTGAATGAAACAAAATACTACTTGGGTGGATCTAGAGGGAGGTGGCACAGGGTGGCAGCTGCCACCTCTAAAGGAGCCCTTGCCATCCCTGATGTCACTCCGCCTGGAGACGGAACACGTGAAATCAGAAATTTTGTGGTGGGTCAAACATCTATGAGGAAAACTCCAATGTTAACCGGAAATCCGACTAAAAAAGTACTTGACTAAGAATAAACAGCAAAGATACACATGCTGACCATATGATCATATGGATAAAGCTCCCATTTAAGACACACTTTTTTCATGCTTTTACAGCCCAATTATCCTAGTTTTGCATGAACATTCACTGTAGTTCATGTTAGCAGTAGGCCTAGAGATGTATTTGCAACCGCTTAAATATCCATTATCGTTCCTTCTACCCTGTGATTTTTTTGTCTAGATCCGCTCTGATACTACCCCACATATGTTTTTGAGGTGCAAACAACATTATAACATAGTTAAAAGTTTAAAATAAGTCAACTTAGCAAAATAGAGGACCTTTAACTGACTACCAAAGAGGCTGAGTACCAAACCCCATGTTTGTTTATTTCAACACACATTCAAAATATTATACTTTTGTCATATAGCTTCTTCAGTCACAAAAACAACAGCACACAGATTAAGAAAACATGCATACAGTGTTTATTTGCGACCAGGACACATTAAATAAAACTACAAAGGTACTTCACTTATACAAAAGATAGATTATATCCCATTCACATACAAAATAACAATCAATAATTTACTGTATAAATTAAACATTTCACTATGCTATGTACAATTGCATGAAAACAATGATTTGGTCTATGCACACGCATGATATTGACGTGGTTCTCATGTCAGCTAAACACACACTGGACCACAGTTATAGGGAGAAGACCGTCTCAGGAGAAGATAGCGAGGTTAGTTTTCCAATTGACTGAAGACGGAACAGAAAATGTGAGTTTGCATAATTCACCGGCTTATCCAAACAAATATGGCCTCTTTAGAGTTGTCCTGTCACATTTGGTTAGCTCATGTTTGATTTGAACACACATTAATCTTCCATTGCTTTCACATCTAGACCCCCTGTCTGTCTCTGCTCCAAACATGAGAGACTCAAGGGCATAGACTATTTCTTTGCAATAATTAATATGAGTTAAAGGCAGGCAGATAAAGAGAATTAAGTGTAGGGTACAACTAATCGGCCTATACATTTCATTACACCTCACAAATGTTCAAATGGTCTCAAGTGCTTGGGTTTCTTAAATACATCTTTTTCAATGGCTGAAACTAAATGCTGTTCAAAGTACTATTACATAATGTAGGGTGAAGAAAATAAAATGTAAGTGCACAATTATTGTAAAGTTAGGCCATCTCCAGAAACTTCCAAAAAACTATGGCAGGAAAACACAATTAAGATGCCGATGGTGCACTGGGTGAATTCTGACCTTTTCAAAGTACTTTAAAAGTCGCCACACTGCTCTCAGCTCATGCATTGTAGAAGAGGCTGAGGCATGATGTCACACTGAGTAAGTTGTCACACGGCTGATATTTTCAAAAGTAAAAGGGTTGGACTTTGTGGAATAGTAATTTTGCATAAGCAATCTGAGCAATCTTTTTTATGGACAAAATGAAACTTTTAGAAGATAAGAAAAAAAAAAAAAAGTTTAAAAGTAAAATTAACACTGCATTTATATCAACAATGCCCTTTTCAGTACCATTAAGCCTGAGCAACATGACAACCTCAGGTCTCCAGACCATTCAAATAGATGAGATGGGTACAATCAAGTATGTTTTGATATAGCTAAAATTAAAGTTAAATCTGTAGTTAGAACATGTTTAAACAGCAAAATTATGTTTAGTTTGTTCAATAAATCCAGTAACTTACAGTCCACTCCATTTTGTGTTTAGATGCCTGTAAGTCTGAACTCATTAGGGCTGGGTACCATTAAGATTTTTTTCAATACCACTACGATACATGGTTTTCAATACTGGTACCTGAGCTAATTCACATAATTATATTGACTAAAAGACCATTTTTACAGCAAACGTCTTAGCATTAAGGTTAAAACCAGTAGTTTGTATGATTTATTCTGTGTTTTTTATTTGATTCATACATGCAAAGGAAAATTAAAGGTCTCACTAGGTATTGAAACTTGGTATTGATTAAAAAAATGTTTTTTCGATACCAGTAGTATTGTAACTTTTCATTCGATACTACAAAGGTATCAACAGTATCCCAGCCCTAGAACTGATGCAAGATAATACAATCAAATAAACATATAGCCCAATGAGACATAGTTATGTAGAGCCTTTTGTTCATTTCATTTAGTTTGTAGTTTTGTATTGATGCCAAAATACACACAAAAATTTGTAAGAAGTGCAACAACATGTCCCGATTATCTCTACTATTGCATGGAGCGCCTCTGTGATTGTGTTTGTTTTTGAACTGAAATTGATGCCATAGTTCTGTAAGTATTGTACTGCTTTTCCATTAAAATAAAAGTGTATGTCACTTTGTTTGTAAGTCCATAACTCACTTTGGTTGGTTTCTCAACTGCTTTGCCATGACACAAAATTAAAGAGCTGACATAAATATCATCATTCCCACACTGAATGACATAATGTACAATAACAATGTGTCCCCCTTGTAATCAGAAGACAACTTAATGTGAACAATATGCTCAGTAAATGTCCCAGACTATGCAGACAGAGCACACAGAAATGAGGAATAACAGTTATCTCCTACTACATGAAGAGTTTGATTCCAAAAGGCGTTGTGTTAGAAAATAAATCACTTAGACGATGAGATAAAGTCAGCTACAACATTTACTATCCACCCAGTATCTACTACAGACGACTATGGTTCGCTGTCGATTTATGCTTTGATTCGCTGAAAAAGATGCGGCTTCCCTTTCAATTTTATTTTACTGTTTTAGAATGAAACTCTTCACGTCAGATTTTTTAGAAGTACGCGCTCCAGTGAGAGATCTCGGACTATCCCGACGGAGAAACACATGTGAGGAATCCGAGACAATGGAAGAGGAGATCCTTAAGGCACTTGAACGCCATCAAACTGAAAAGCCTCCCACCCACGAGCCAGCAGAAACCGCTCTCAGATCTTCCCAAGCCTCCCTAAATGGCAGTTTGTCTGCAATCTACGCCACCCGACCAACCAACCCCCCTCCCTCCCTCCGGTGAACGACGCGGTTTCTTCTCTCCGCCCAAATCCACACCAGTGCTGACTGAAGGAGTGGGCGAGCTCTCTCTGATCTTTTTTTCATTTTATAGCAAGTGATTCATCCCCCAAAGTGCTGTGGTATCTACCTTCTGAGTGACTCTTTCATCGTGTCCCAGTCCTCAGAGAGCTTGCGTCCGACAGAAAGTTTGCAAAAGACAAATAATCAAAACACAAATACACGTTTCTTTGGATGGAAGGATTGTTTTTGGTCCACTTGAGGCAGTTATGTGTGTGTCGTCCTCTTTGACACTGGTGACATTTGTACTGTAAGCTTCAGCACAACACAGTGAAGTTAGGCCTGGTCCATCCAGCGCTGCTGCATGTATACAGTGAGGGATGCAGATGCAACTTTGTAGCAACAAAACCACAAGCCTCCTTGCAAACGCACTTTCTTCCTCATAGTCCATTGCGTTCACAGTCAGCGATCCTCTTTGGCCGAGCCGCTCTGGCCCTGTCGCTGTTTAGTAGCAGTTCCTCATTCACTTGTTATCAGCCACTCACTTGTTTGGCTTCTTAGCTTTATTTAGCGGCTCATACAGTTCTATTATGTGCTGCCGGGGCATCTGGCGTACACAAAAGAATTGAGGGCGTGATTAGTTCTCAGTGAAGCGCAAACAGCAGCAGTGGCACTAGTTGCCCACCAGGGGGCTGAGGTCGCCGTGGTGGTTCTTTAGCTTCTTCTTGAACAGGGAGATGGTGGAGGGCCGGTACAGGATGATCCAGGGCTCAGAGGAGGTGGTGCTCTGACTGCAGCTGTCTGAACCACTTACTGTCGGGATGTTGGGAGACCTGAGACACAAAGCACACACTTGAATGAGCAGCAGAAAAGAACAAGCCAGAAGGGTGAGGGAAGAAAGAGGAGAACGAGCAGAGAAAGTTGAAATAAAACAGCCACAAAAGACAGAGCCCAGAGGTGATAGACAATAAAGAAAAGGCTTAAAGAACAAAGGTATTCTACAAAGGGACTGAGTCTGACTCCTCTATGTGCTGTGATGTTTCATTCATGCCTTGCCAGGTTTACTCTAAATACTAGAGGCAATAACAGTGAGAAAAGTTCATTTTTCAACTTGGCTCTCATAAGTTATCTATGTAAGTAAAATCCAAGCCACACTAAAAAGTGTTCTTAAATCTGCTCAGGTACTACTGAGAAACATTTACTTTTGAAAATATGGATAAAATTATTCTACAGTGAAATGGTTCAGAACCTCCCAAAAAAAAAAAAAACATTCTTAGTGATCTTGGACTGGAACTCATCATTTAAAACAATTATGAACGCAAAATGATCCTACCAACCAATCATGTTGTGTTTACCTAAAATGTGCTTCATGCAATATTTTGTTTCTTTGACTTGTAGTGTACATTTTGTATGCATTTTTTCAATATTCCCTGTATTCTGTTAGTACACACAGCACACCCACAATAACAACTGATTGGTAAAATATCTGCTTTTAGGGCTGCAAAATATTGTTGAATATCATATACGACAACATATGTATCTCTTAAGGCTTTACTAACCACAGACATAGTAAAAGTCCAATTAAGATAAAATAAGAAAACCTTTATTTGTGAGGAAATTGCTTAATTTAAAAAAAAAAAAAAAAATCATTACATTTAAACTTTACTTTATATTTGGTCATAGCATAATTAGATTTAAGACGGCAGACTATGTAAATTGCATTATGGATATTGCATTTGTTGATATCTTGATATTGATAATATCCACGACATACTGTGTAGCCCTAACTGCATTAATCTGCATCCACCTCATGGAAATCCAACTCAAATAGACAGGAATTAGGCAAAAATAATTAAGGGCAATGAAATCCATTCCTTAATACTTATTCTGGCTAGACTAGACCTAGTTCTGGCTATCTAGTTCCTCTGACTTTGATGTCACTATAAATAAACCTACAATAAATCTTTGTCTGATTGCCTGCATGTTTAGCAATTTTGATCCAGAGGCAGTTTATTCCAGACTAGTTCTTGGAAAATGATGGCTGGACTAACAAGTAGAAGTACTTACTTGACTGTGATGTGCAGCAGCAGCTTGGCCACCATGGCTATGACGGTGAGTATGAGCAGAGCGGCCAGAGCGTAGATGGTCCACACTGCAAACAGGAAGAACACAGGAACAAGACATCAGCACATGTATCACAGCAATGATGACAAAACACAACACACCGAAAGGATTAGCAGGCTACAAATGATCCAAACAGCATGGGCACACCTGTTAGTAGTGTTCGGCCAGAAAATAGTCAGGAAATGGTGATGCATTATGGGAGCACATCTGGTATCCTCCAGTTGAGAAATATGTCAGCTAGCCCTTTGAGACTCAGAGGCTCAGGGCTGGAAAGACTAATATTTGTGCAGAGGTGGAAGAAGTACTCAAAATCTGTAATAAATAAATGTACTGT
Organism: Bostrychus sinensis; assembly: GCA_020698575.1. Classification (NCBI taxonomy): domain Eukaryota; kingdom Metazoa; phylum Chordata; class Actinopteri; order Gobiiformes; family Eleotridae; genus Bostrychus; species Bostrychus sinensis. The sequence continues at coordinate 15,652,928 of CM036249.1, read as the reverse complement.
TACTTCTACATAATGTTACTCGAGTAGAAATAAAAGATTATGATGTGGGTAAAGTATTCAGTGTAAAGTTTACTTTTGTATATGACTGTTGATTTTTTATTTTTTTTTGTAATTGCACAACTAAATTTACTACTACTGGTGCTAATACTACTTCTACTGGTACTACTGTGGTTGTTGCTACTACTGGGGCCTGGGGCAAGAAGGCTTTACATGAGCCCATTATAATAGAAAATACATAGGAGGAAGGACCATTTCTAGGCCCCTCTGACCCTGAGGCCCGAGACAACAGACTCCTTTGCGCCCCACTGTTGATGGGCCTGCCAGTACTACAATTATTACAACTACTACTACTGTTGTTGTTGCTGCTACTACTACAAATACAATTGCTTCTACTGGTATGACTACTGACAAAACTTTAAACATTTACTAGAATTTTTGTCAACAAAATACTTATGTAAAAGTACAGTATGTTTTTTTTAAATAAAATATCCTCAAAAAGTACTTCAAGAATCTACTGTGTGTACTTTCCACCTCTGCATTTGTGGGAAGTCAAAGCAAACCGCACATGTCAGCCCACCATTTGAAGCTTTCACAAAGATGCAAAGAACTTCATTGTCAGTAGAAAAAATAATTTCAGCTTTGTGAGACCACAGCCAGTCACAGTGGTCCAAAGCTTTTAGAAATCAACCAACAATGTAAAGGACATGCCAGAAAGAAACATAGGAGGAACTCAGAATCTCTTCCCCAAAGCAGAGAGGACATGGGGAGCGGACATACTAGCGCTGTGGCCGGTGGTCTGGGAGCGTCCAGCCCACTGACCTGGCATGTTGTGCTCCGGTTTCCCGGGGCTGGACGTGATCACGTAGAGTATCTGGGACGAGCGGCTGTTGGTGGTGCTGTTGGAGCGCTCTGTGACCCCTCCTGCCAGCTGTGGGCCGGTGGTACTGGAGATGTCCTCTCCATCCTCCTCAGAGTCTATTCTGTCAGGGCCTCTCAGAGCTGGAAGATCAAACATAGATGTGAGTTTTGGCGCACAAATATAGTAATAAAACTGAAAAAAACTGTTGCCAATGCTAACATATGCAACTCTTAGGCAAGGACAATATTTCAATAAAGCTATAATGATCTGTCCTGCAAGATTCAAACAGTCCCTTTATAATGCAAAAGTTAAATATGTAAACGCTAAATGCCATTACTTAATGATTTTAGGATATGACAATTATTTTGACAGACAAAGAGTTCCAAACAGCGTGAAATAGTTCAAGCATTTATTTAATTGTGATGATTGAAAACAAAAAAATCACAATCTCATGTATTAGTATTTTACCTATAATACATGATAGTGTCATCACTCATTAAAATAAATAAATGCTTGAAATATTTCGCTCTGAAGTTTCACGTTTTGAACTAACCTAATGAAAAAGAAAAAAAAACTTTTCAGGACCTTGTAATTTTCTGAGATGGACCTGTGTATTTCTCTTCCACATAGATAGATTTCGGAAATATCTGGGCAACTTTTGAAAGAAATGTACAAAGTATTTTTTTTTTAAATATTCCGAAAGCCTTTTAGTCCCACCAGTTGTAACAAACCTTTCTGTTATTTATTTATTTATTTATTTTTGGAGGGACAAAAACAGCACCGAGACCCTCATCTTTCACATTTTCAGTAATAATGTTACTAGTATTTATTACATTTGTCAAATACGGTAAAATACATTTTACATATATATTGTTTTCATTTGGATGTGTTCACATTTTCTCATTTCAGCAGCTGCCTGTTGCAATTGTGGTTCTTTTCTCCATGCACCTCCACCTCCTCCATCCATTCACCAATTTGTAAAATGTGACACTTTTATTTGTGTTTTATGGTCTCTGGCTGCACAGGAGTGAAGAGTGACAGTGTATAGTGAAACAGAAGATCACACGTTGGCCATGTTGTTGTAGTTCACCTCGTGCTGGACATGGATCACTTAACACTGCTGTTTCTGTGGCTAAACTCACCGCTCAGAGTAATAGGATACACAGTGTTGAGGCTGATGTTGAAAGGTCCTATATACAGTGGAGGCATGAGTGAATATTTAATACGAGCTCAAATAGCCAAAACTGCAGAAACATCTGTGCATGCTGTAAACATGTGGTGTCAAGGGCTTCTCCAGACACAGTTAGAAAAGTGTTTGCAATAAATTCTGTTTGTTTTAACCTGAGCATAAGGCCAGATGAGTTTAGTGTCGACTATTTCGGGTCATTTATGTGCAACCAAGGAAAGTCAAAAAATGAAATATGGATGTGATTGTTTTACCATCTCTGTTTGCTATTAATCTAACTTATAACCTGTTTCCACAAAATTTCAAATTTTATAAGATCTATTTGTGCCAATATATTATATGTATTGCTTTTCTTGAAGTGGAAGCCAGGAAAAAAAAAATTACATAATTGCTTGCTTTCTAAAATATAGTAATCCTTCTGACATAAAAAACATATCTTATGTGCCATGTGGTTTAAATCAAAATACAGCTGTGTCCATCCACGTTTTTATCCAAGCCCCACTCAGTCATTCTGAACAGTGCTAGGAAGTAAATAAAGTGTTTTTTTACATAAGAGTCTAAGTCCTGTTTGTGATGTTACTAGAAAGTTCCAGATGTTCCAAATTTTCATTTAACATAGTATAGTTCAAACCAAAAAACAAAAATGTGTTCACAGTCTTTTCACTACTAGGAGGCTGCTCTACATTCAAGCTAGTATAGTTCAACTCTATATCTGCTATATATGAAACCAGCATACTTCATATATAGCACTTGACTCATTGATTTTGTCTATGTAGGAGGCATGAAAAGTTGCACTTGCTGTGCATTTGGTGTGGGAGCAGAGAGCAGAACAGAGCAGCCTGCTGCAGTCTGATAAGAGTGAGTTCTAAGAAAAACAAAACAGTATTTAAATATGCAGCATCACCTCTGGCTCTGAGACATTGACTAACAAATGGAAAGGGAAGGGCTCACCAGTGGCGTGACAAGTCCCTCACCACAGCTAAAAGCCATAGTCCACTAAACAAGCAGTGCCACGCAAAACTCTCTCAGAGTCAGGAGACACCTGACCATACAAATGGGTCTCAAGCTGGGATTGAGGTAGAACTGGAGGCTAAAGCTGCACCAAACTAAACATCACAGGCAGCACTCTGCCAATGATTTGTCACACTCGATAAAGCTGTACTTTTATCTAACCTTGGTAAAGGAGGGCGAATCCTTGGGCCTGGTTGGTGCGGTCCGAGTAGAAGTATAGGATGACAAAATCTCCTGTGATGTTGACCAGCTCCCGCGGAGGGCTGCGCCAGTCGAACCGAGCCACCACCTGGTTAGTGTATCCATCCAGGAGCTCCACCATGTCGGTCTGGTCGGAGATGTCAAAGAAGGTGAAGTTGAAGAGAATAGCGGAGGACCCAGGGACCTGTATGGTCCAGTAGCACACTCGGCCTGGGTTGTACTTGTCTGGGAAGTCAGGCGAGTATATCACTCCAGAGGGAGAGGTGTAGTTCCCACCACAAGCCCCCACTCGGGCTGGAAGAGAGAATATCAGACAGGGGCAAAATTAGAAACTCTAGAATCAAGTAAGGAAGAGAGACACAAAAAAATGATTTTGAGTTTGGGAAATGACATGATTAGAATCACTATTGTGATCTAAAGTAGTGCTTAAACTTGTTGTATTTGAAAAGGTCTTTTTTAGAGCCAAAAGTCATACACATAACATTCACATCATAGTAGGCCATATTTAAATGCTCTAGACATGTTTCTCTCTCTCTTTAGTTGTGCAGGTGCCACTATTCAGAGGACTGTTGACACAATTATCAAACGTAATCCTCAATGGACAAAGTTTGAAACCATAAAACACAATAATGTCACAGTGCTTAGTCCTAAGTTGGCCAGTGGATGACCATGATAAATCAACAGATCAACTTCCTGGCCTTTCTGTGAATGTGCCCCTAATTCAACACAACAGTTTTAATGACAGGTGTGAAAATGCCAGCAGCACTGACTGTCCTCACCTCAGCTTCCTATAAACTTTACAGATAGACACAAAAAGCACTTAACCTGTTCACCTGTATTTCAGAGTTATGATTATGCCTGCATTTTACTACAAGGCAACATCAGAGAGACCAGAATAGAGGATGCAGATTAACACTCACTGTCGAAAATGATGACCCAGCCGTCGCCCCCACACGGCTGGTTGTGGTTGCCGAAGCAGACGTGGTTACACTCCATGCCAGGTGACTCTCCGTGCTCCTGCAGGTCCACCTCGTTACCACAGAAGCAGGCGTATCCCGACTCCATCCCAGCCAACTGTGAAAGTCAACAGTTCAAAACAAATTTTCCCACAATGTTTTTTGATTTAAATCTATGAGAAAATGTCAAGGGCAGATGAAAGATGGCCATTCTCTCACAGTGTTTGCTTTTGTAGTAAGATTAACTATGTTTGTAAGTTTACAGTTGTGTACCACATTCAAATAAAAAAAGTATGTTTTATGATATGTTTGTGAAATCCTGTGTTGACACTAGTTGGATGTCTGTAGCTTGTTTGCATTTAAGTATGGTACTATCATTTTTTTTTTTATAATTACAAGACACAATTATGCCATAAGCTCCCAGCTGATTTGTGGCCCCTAAGAAGAGAGAATAAACTTCTAGAACAGTGTTTCCCAACCAGGGGTACAGGGACCCCTAGGGGTATGTGAGCACACTGCAGTGGGCATGTGGAGTTGTTTGTTCATTTATTTAGGATCTTTTCAGACCATATTTGACTTAAATGAACCTAAATCTGGACTAACCCAGGACTAAACCATGAAAAAACAGATCTACAACCAGGACTAAACCAGGTCTAAAACCAGTGCTAAACCAGGAAAAAAATGGTTTAAATCAGGTCAAACCAGAACTAAATTAAGACTAAACCAGGAACTAAAGCAGGTCAAACCAGGACTAAACCAGGGTCTAAACCAGGTCTAAAACATGGACTAAATCAGGTCAAACCACGTCTAAACCAGGTCAAAAACAAGAACTAAACCAGGTCTAAAACCAGCGCTAAACCATGAAAAAAACAGATCAAACCAGAACTAAAAAAAGACTAAACCAGGGACTAAACCAGGTCTAAACCAGGGACTAAAGCAGGTCTAAACCAGGGACTAAAGCAGGTCAAACCAGGACAAAAACAAAAACTAAACTAAGATTATATACCAGGACTACACCGGGTCCAAACAATGACTAATCCAGGTCCTGGGAGTACACAAGACCAAAAAGGTTGGGAACGAGAATCTAAAGTACATGATCAGGCATAACAATATGACCACCTGCCTAATATGCAGCCCCATACACCAAAAGTGTGTATTCTGACACCTTTTTACCAGAACCTGCATTAACTTCTTCAACAGTTTTAGCTATAGTGGCTCTTCTGTTAGATTGAACCAAACGGGACAGCCTTCGTTTTCCACATGCATCACCTGTCGCTGGTTCACCATGTTTCCTTCTTTAGACCACTTTTGATAGATACTGATCACAGCAGACCAGGAACAATGCAACAAGAGCTGCAGTTTTAGAAATGCGCTCTGACATTGTCCTCAAGCCTACAATTTGCCTCTTGCCTTACGCTTGCCCATGCCCAAAATGTTCACTTGTCTAATATATCCCATCCACTAAGAGGTGCCAAAATGAATAGAAAATCTGTGTTATTACTTCATCTGTCAGTGGTCAAAATGTTATGCCTGGTTGGTGTATGTTGTCTTCTTTCCTTTCGGCTTTTCACTTCTACCTTCTAGTGTACAGTGATTTGTATATTCATTTGGCATAGGCTTTACACAACCCTCGGCATTTTAGCGGGTTTGGGACACTGGCTTGTGACCCCTTGTGGCTGGATTATCTAGAATATGTGTCTATGAATACAAAATGTTTTTAACCATATTTCTGGGGGGTAGTGGTGGTGCAGGAATGTGAAACGTCATAATGCATCACGTATCATGACCCTGCCACCAATCTCAAAAGAACTATTGTCCTTATTTGATAATGACACTATTGTGCAATTTTTTGAGCCTGAAATGAATTGACACCACTGAAGGTAGTGCATCATTCCCCACTCTTTTCCCCACTGAGCAGGAATGTACATAGCTTCTGCTAAAGCCAAGATCTATCCCACTATGTCCTTGTTGTTGAAGTCACATCCAACTACACCAACGTGAATACTTTCCAGAGCAAACAAGCACTCAGTCGTTCCCTAACTTATCAGACATGCTCTTTGTCATAGTCACATGGGACGCATACTTTCGAGGCGTGACGTCCCACACACACTCATTACAAACACTCCAAGGGTAGGCAACGGTGCCAATCTGCTGCCACGTCTTGTAACATCTGGTGAATTGAGTGGGGAGTGGGCTGTCAAAGTCTGTCGATGCACACAAACTGAAGTGCTCAAACAGAAAATAAACACCTGGCATGGTTTTATAGCTGAGACAATGGTACCCACTGAGGACAAGTACCCACCGGGCTAATAGCCATTCATTTCCAGCTGTCAGTTCTGATTGCTGTGCTGATTTGTCATCCGCTGGTTGGTTTCATACAGGACGTTTGATGGCTGAATAAAGAGGGGCCAGACTACACCGGACGTGGTAGCGATTACTGTCAGGAAACGCAACAGAAATGAAGATGATTTACGCATAAACGCCTCACTGTTGGGAGTCTATTTTAGTCGCGATCACAGAAAATGGCCTTTTTATCCAGTGAATGGTCCGACTGTGTGCATCGAACCTCACCTTGTATCTCTGTCTTCTGCAGAAGCTGATGCAGTTCTGGATGGTGAGTTTGTTGGACGTCTCACTTAAACCAGACAAAGTTGGTGGGTCCCCACTGTCTTTGAAGCAGCCGAGGTTTCCAGGCACTGCACAGAGACAGGAGAAAACTATCAGTCATTACATGTTTACATAGTTCAGAATGGCAACATTACAGTGGTTCATCTTTTGCTATAAACATTTATACTAAGTCTGACTTTTTTGTAACTCAACTTTGCATAACAGATTGCTAAATGTGGGCTGTTACACTATAAGATATGTCTTTGGAAATGTTGCGTGAGTTGTCTAAAATGTGACTTGTGTCCCAAAACAGTGACTCAATTTACACCGCAAAGGACATTCATTGCATTCTAAGATTACCCCACCCTGTCCAAAATAAAGTGGCCCTGGTGTGGTCTTCTGCAGCCATCCTGGCCCTTCTCCTCTGGCCTCTGGCTTCAACAAGACATTTTCACCACAGAACTGCCAATCACTGGATTTATTATATTTTTCAGACCATGCCATGTTCAGAGTCACTTAAATCCATTGTCCATTTTGATGCTTAGTTTGGACTTCAGCAGATTTGTCTTCAACATGTCTGAGCTACTGCTGTGTGATTGGCTGATTATATATTTGCATTTAGAAGCATTAGACCAGGAATACTTTATAAAGTAGCCAGTAAGTGTATGTACTGGGTTGCTCCCGATCATATTACATAGTACAGTTACCATTTTATGTCAAGAAACCATTAAGGTTTACAAGCTTTAAAGTACGCATTTTGAGATAAAATGCTCTGCAAGTAACTCAGTGAATCTTGGTGTCTGTTTACTTTGTGCAGTAAGAAAAGCAAGATAAGTCTTTTAAAGATAATACAGGCTTTCTAGTTGGCAGAAACACACACACTGAAGCACTGAACCATTATGTATCATGTCAGTCGGTGAGTAACACTTTGCCTTTTACCAGAAACCTGATGTCAGTGGTGACACACGGGCCAAATATTCAGGACACTGTTTGAATGTTTTGGGATGAACTGCCAAAATGAGAAGTGAGGCGGAGGAGGAGAAAGAGAAAGGTTATGTGGAGAATGAAGAGAAGATGGGGTCAATGGGACAAACATGGGCTGGAATCAGTAAAAAGGTAGTCTTATAGCAGCTTGAGAGGGATGACATTTGAAAGTGGAATTGAATCTGTACAGGGCAGAGATGGTGTGCTTAAAATCTGCAAATAAAAAAGTGTTGAATGTAAAGTTTACAAAGTACATTTAAAAGTGTTCAGCCTTTTCTCATACTAAAACAACTGATGCTGCTGCTATACTACTATTTGTACTACTACTATTATACTGAACAACACTTGGGATTGAACCTATCCGCAAATACTTTTCCTAGCTGCAATGAGTACTATCTTGTTACTTTCCATCACCAATATGAGTTAGTTTTAGAAATTATGCACCAAACATTTACTTGAAAAGAAATCAGTGTGCTCATAAACGTCTTTCAACACTTCCAAATAACTCGAGCCATCCTGTGGCTAAATTTCATATCCTGTTGGTACACAGTTTTATAGCTTTGTATCAACAACATTATAAATATTTTTTGTCTGAGGCCAAGAGACACAAATAATCAAACAATAAGGCAGTATCACAGAGCAGAAAGACAGACTGGAGATTGATGTTGACACCTTTTCCGATCACATTCGCGCAACACAAACCAGCCTGCCCTAATCCATTGTGTATTCATCAAATAGTCTGCAATCTTTCAAAATCCCGCGCACTGATTAAACGCTGCAAAGCCTTTCAGTTCGACATAATAGCTCAGGAAGTGCCAACAAAGCCTGCAGCAGTCTGTATCCCACTTGTTTTTCCAACGCGATTCAAACTGGCTTCTTTCATTTACATAATCTGGAGGTGAAGCACTTCTGACAAACAGAAGTAAATGTACGATCTGTAAGCAATTTCCACAGCTAGTCTGAAACATCAACCCCAAAGGCACTCTTTATTATAACTGGAATTGGTGTCATCCGACTGTAGGGTATAATGGAGCTCATTAAGAAATAACAAGAGTAAAACTGTGTCTGAAAAAGCCATTAATGGTGCTTTGATACAGAAAACAATACTAAAATAGATACTGTATTCTTTCCCCATTTCAATGACTCTTCGGTACAGCTGAGACAAAAGGTATAGTGTGCTCACGGACACACCAGCATCAATTTATCATTGTGTTATTGATGATATTTACTTACATCTAATAAATATTGTATCTCTGGGTGGCACAATGGCAGAAGGGCTAGTGCTCTCGCCTCCCAGCAAGGAGGTTGTAAGTTTGATACTCAGGCCCTTCCCCTGTTACTGTGTGTTCTCTCTGGGTACTCCAGCTTCCTCCCACCATCCAAAGACATGCATGTGACTCCAAATTGCCCCTAGAGAATGAATAAATGTGAGAGTGAATGGTTGTCTGTCTGTGAATGCTTCTAAGTGTTAGCTCTGCAACTATAGCTGGCCAATGTTCAGGATGTACCCCACCTAAGGCCCAAAGTTACTGGGATAGGCTCCAGTACCAGCGACCTCTATTAGGAATAAGTGGAAGAAGATGATTGGATATTAATGTTGTCAAGCCACAAGGAATTCAATGGATTTCGCTAATTAACCACTAAAACAATGTACACCGCCATTAACAGATAATGTAACTTTAACACTAACTTTAACTTCAGCACTTTAACTCTCTACTTTTAATAGAAAATAAATTACATTAATAAATGCATTTTGTTACATTATTTAGGTTGATTAAGCCATCAGTCATGTTATCATTGCCCTCAATCAAGTTACCATTGACTGCTAATCTCCTGTGTCTGATTAGTTTCTTAATACTAAAGCAACTTTTGACTCTCTGGGCGTGTGATGGCACCTCTGCAGATAAGCTTTGCTGTAATAACAGTCAAAATTAGTGAAAAGATCGACAAAGAATAGCAGCAGGGTATTATTGCTTTATGGTCTGATGCACTATATGCACCGGTCAATGCTTGTTTTAATTTGCTAAATGTGTGTTGTAAAAAATTAAAACTATCTGTATTTCAAAATTAAGGACCATGGATGAAGACTACTGTTTAGAGACAGAGCTAATGTAATGTTTTTAACACAAAACCCAATTTCTATCTGTGTAAGGCATAAAACCTCCAGGAGTTATCTGCCCTCACTTCATTAAGTTTTCACAGAATAATGGACGGGACAGTTTGCTACAGGAGCCAGTTTGGTCTACAGAGGTGTTGATATTTATGCAGTTAGACCGATGTCGGTTTCTGTTTCTCAGTTTTTTGTTTTGAAAGTGGACCAGAAAGTTCATCGAGCTGCCTGCAGTTAGGTGACAGCTTGTTAATGAGAACAAATAGCTTGCCAAATAAACGTATACACACTGTATCTACAAGATGCATATCTGAAATGCAACAGTCCTGTGTGCAGCAGTGCAGCTCAGACAAATTCCTACTCTGGTGCAAATCCTGAAGGTTACATCAGGTTGCTTTAAGCGGGGTGAATCTTGAGCATAAGTCGACAGTACATCCTGTCTACATATGTGTGAGAGTTTTTAGCTTGTAGCTGTAAAGACTCTGCTGGATTGGTCCCCTGTTGGTGCACCAACCAACACTGTCCTAGAACTGCATCTCTCCAGAGTGTTTTCTTGTTGTGAAGCTTGCCTTCCCAAACATTTGCATGTTGAAAGCTGCCAGCTCGACTGATGATGGCTGTGTTCCCCCGATAAACGACTGGCAGCCAATCGTAAACAACACAATCCAACTATTTTGACAAACCTGCCTCTAAAAAAGTGCCAAATGTAGAGGATGCTGCATGGAAATGATTCACGATGGACCGAGGTAAAGACCACAACACAATTCAATGTGTTTTTGTTTTAGAGAAACACAAAAGCTGTTGAGAAAAGTTGTTTAAGATTCTTGCAGTCCACCGCAGATGGGAAATGTCAAGAATAAAAGAAAGCCAAAAACCAAAGTGGAAAAGAGAAAAGTATTGATTTAATCCATGAGCTGACCAGCAAGATTTTGGTCTTGATTTGCAGCTACACTAAACAGTATCTGACAGACTGACTCAACAACTCAAGACAATGTCCTCAGACTCCATTAGACCTACAATAAATCATGTCTAATAATCCTTTTCAGATACAACCCACAGAATCTCATTACTGGATTAATGTTTTTAAATCACTTAAAGACCGCTCCGAGGACATATAGGCAGTTAAACGCTGGATTAAGTTGACGGCAAACATGACAGTAATAGGAATCTAGACATAGCGCTGTAGCTGCAGTATCTTTTCATGAAGTAAACATTAAAGAAGCCATAGTTAAGAGCAGAGGAGAGAGAATATGCACAGATAAGCACCTGGCTGGGAACCGGCAACCTGCCTGCAAGCAAGGCAGCCAGGTAGTACTTCAATGAAGCTTTGAAAAGGCATATGAGAAAATGCTACTGCAGGGCTCAACAGCAGATTAAAGGCAGTACGGCTCTTTTTTCACTGCGCTTTGACAAGAAGATTGCAGACTACAGTCGATTCATCAGTCTTTGTGTTGTCCTCGTCCCGCCAGCTGAGGAGGAGCATCGGCTGGAGCGGCAGGTGGTGGGATCAGATCACATCCCATCACAACACTGTGACGTCGAGGTGGAGATGGTGAAAAGCTCTGTGGCACAACAGGGTTTGTGAAACGTATATTGCAGCTTTCATGTGCAGTTGGACAGATATAAAAAGAGAGACCTGGGAAATGCACCTAAAAACTTCAGAACAAGTCAGAACAACTCGTCATCAACACTTAAATCATCATATTCATCAATCATATTTTAAATATTTAGCTATTGCCATTAGCTCTTAATTGTTGTCCACATACACTCTTCCGGAAATTAAAAAAGTAGTATTCGTTCCCATTCATTTTGTTAAGAAAGCTAACTTAAACCAGAAAATAACACCTTTGTGGCCAAAAATAGTCAGATTAATAGCAGACAGGTGTGGCAGTCACTTGCATCAGCCAAAGTTAAATTAAAGTGAAATGTCCCAGTGTATTGTAGTCTGCCATTATTCTGTCACTTCTTGCCTAGCAGAACATAAAAATTTTGTATCTTTCAGCTTATGTAATTAAATATGCTATATATATATATATATATATATATATATATATATATATATATATATAATTTTTTTTTTTTTTTTTGGTGTTGTATATGGGCACAGTGTGGCCACACATGTAGTCAGTAGGTCATCATTTGCCATGTTATTTATGTACAATTAAATCATTTGGTGGCTAATGCTAATTTACTAAATGTAAACCTGGTGTTTTATTCTGTTATTACACTATAGAAGGGAGGATATTAGTTACATTTCATAAACTAAAGCTATAGCCTACATACTGTATAAGCAAAAAAAAAATCATTCATCTTCCACCCTTCATTGTTTTGCAGTTGTGGGGGCCTGGAGCCTATTCCTGCTGTTTTTGGCATGAAGCGGGGTACACCTTGGACAATTACCAGTGACGTGCAGGGGTAAATTTTATACACACACATTGACAACCAGTCATAAACACAAACATTTTAGAGTCGCCTACAGCCAGGGATGCCTAAATAAACATAAATTACACACAGAAAGGAGATGCAGACTCCACATCTAAAAAGGAAATTAAACCCACAACCTTCTTGCTATATGGAAAGGGTGATAATGTAGTCTAACCACGTATTAAGTAATATGCAAAACTTAACTAAACCCGAACTGACAGCAAGCCAGACCCATTACCAAAATTTCCCTCACAAAAAACTATTTCTAATGGAATCAACCTGACCATAAGCTTTTATTTAAAACAGGGTATACTTTAATTCACACTTTGTTTCTCTGATTGGCCTAATGTTATTTAAACTGCATTGGTCCAGAAGCAGTTTGTCTTGCATTATGTTAGAAATCCACACTGAATTCTGATTTGCTGTATGTATATGTAATTGCATTCAGAAATTAATTTATGTTGGTTTGTTCTGCCCCATGAAAATATAACTCAAAATAAGATTTGTTTAATGCAATGTAAAAAATAGAAAGGCTAGACAGGCTTTAAAATTCCAACTTTTTATCCAAAAGACAATTAATACACCAAAGTTTAAAGAAACAACTTTGTAAGACCAACAAAGGAGCAACACGCCGTAAGTATTAATGCATAAAAAATCTCCTGAGCAAGGCATTGTTCCTGGAAACATCTGCTCTGCAGGCGCAACAAGTGCAAATATCTCCACATACAATAAAAGTCGGAAAAACACACACAAACCTGCTCAACACACTTCAAAGCTGCTGGAGGAATCTGGACTTTAACGAGCCAGAGGGGAGAAAGGGAGGAAACTTAAAGGTGCACAAGTGTTCCAGTCAGTCAGCAGGAGGGGGCTCCCACTAAGACCCACAACAAGCATTAGCAATGACAGCAGCACTTGTTAGCCTTCCCACAATGCACCACAGGAGGCAGCAGGGTTATAACAGGTGACACATTTGCCAGTGCAGCAGACACAACAAGGGAGAAAAAATCTCAGCGCAAGGGGGATATCATAAACAAACATCAAAAACTTGCGGCAGGTTTTGGCAAGTGCACTTGGCACAGGCGGCGCTCAGGCAGGTAGATGAGCCCAGACACAAACATGTTATTAGAGAAACTTAATGACTCTCGTAAATTTCTGTGACATCCAGACAGTAAAGAAAAGGCTGGAGGAAAGGGTAAAATATGGGTTATACTTTAAAACAATCAGTCTTTTTATTTGCAGTGAACTATATTTTCATAAAGGCGTGGTAATCGAGCGCTAAAGAACAATGCATGTTTAGAGAATGCCTTGGTAAATTACTGTGGTGTGGTTTCCAATAAACCTTGTGGCCTCTGGGTGACCTACAGTAAAATGACAACAATTACTGGTCTATTTGTTGTGGAACTCGTTGTACAAATTAATCTGGTAGTCAGTTCCATAATCCAAAGTTACAAAAACATTAAGATATTGAGGTTCAAAGTAACAAGTATAGATAGAATTAGGAATGAACACATAAAAGGGACGGCCCATGTTTTGGAGATAAAGTTGGAGAGGTCAGATTAAGGTGGTTTGGAGAGAGGAGAGATAGTGAATATATCAGTAAAAGGATGTTGAGGTTAGAGCTGCCAGGTAGGAGGCCTGGGGCAAGACCACAGAGAAGTAAAAAAGGACATGAAGTTAGTTGATGTGAGAGAATAAGAAGCAGCATGGCTATGGCAACCCCTAAGGTAACAGCCAAAAAAGAAAAAGAAGTGGTCTCTCATCATTATGTAACTACAAATAGGTTACGTTTTTGCATGTAGCCTTTAGCTTGTAGTCATGTAGTTTTAACAGCTCCTAATGTCACTAATGTTATCTAACCAATGCATATTTAAGGGGAAGTGCTTTGGTAAAATGCTATATAGTTTTCTGTCTGCCCTCTAAATGACCTGAGTCTGCAACCACAATAATAATAGTTGATTAGAGAACATTCAATGAAGGCATGTTTTTTCAGATGAAACTTTGTATTTGTTTACAACACAGAAAAAAAGAAAGAGATAGAGACAGCATTTTTAGCCAGACACTTTCAGAATTATCACCAGCTTTTTCACTGGCTGGGACTCTGAGTACATAAAAGACTCAGTGCACCCTCATCTCATATCTCTCTATAACAGCAATGAAAACATAATTGCTTCTATAATGAGTGATTTCAGTGAGATCTTTTTGTTTTCTATTGGAAAGCCACAACACGGCTCTAAACATTTAGGGTTCAGACAGAATACAAGTGCAAATGTTTGTTTCTTTAATCAGTGACGCTTTCCCTTGGTCCGCTAAAATCTGCTCTGTCATCTAGCTGCTTGGGAAATTTTGTTTTTCTTTCCATGCATCATTTGTCTTTGGAGATTTTGTAATCGCCATCCTTTTGGTCACTTTAATGGAATATTTACTTCAACTGGCTTCGGCATCTTGCATCACACTAAACGAAAGCAAAGTGGAGTGAGTGGAGACAAGACAATCGCTAAGAGGCTTGTAAAAAAATATACAAGGAGTTCTTCAAAGGAAAAGAGAGTGGAAAAAAGCTTAACGCGATCTAAGGGACAAAATGATCCTCTAAGCATCACAAGTGCTTCATTAACATCCAATTACAGTGTAAAAAAGGCGACACGAGTCATTACAGGCTCCACTTTAGCACTGGGATACTAACGTGGCGAGGTCAAGAGAGGAGATTGAGGATTATCGCAATGCATTCCTCAAGTGCTACAAGGCTGGGACCTAGAGCCATTTAAAACACAGGTATCCTCTCATTTTGAAAGCACATTTTCATCTAATAAAGGCTAAAAACATCATGAGGAGATCAAGACAACCAAAAAATAGGCCAGCCAGAAGGAGATTGGCTAAGAATGTGTCATTGGTCGAGAAAGTATAGGTCTTCAGACTGCTTGTTTGATCTCAAACCTGAATCGCAGTGAGCCATACACATGCAACAATAGTCCGACAATGAACGGCGTTTCGGCCTACATGAAAACGAACTGAGTGTAACAGGCAAGTCATTAGTGTTAGGATGCTATAGCAGCTAGGTCATAGAGGAGACGGTGAATTAAAACAAAGCATTCCTCAAGTGCTGCAAGCCTAAACGCTACAGTCATTTAAAACACAGGTATTTTCACGCTTTGGAAGCACTCTTGTAAACTCATTAATGCATTACCAGAAAGTTAGCCATTCAATTTTATGCAACAATACCACTAAACCTATTACAGTCTTTTTCCAGCCGCTTTCTTTGTGAGTCTGGCTCATCTATTACCCCTTTTGTTGTACAGTATATTGAATGCATAAACAAATACAGCTGCTGCGTTCTGTCAAGCCTGTGATTATTCTTGTTGACTGCACCACAAACCAAAACAACCCAGAGAAACGGAGGGATATACAGCCATGGACCCCCAGGACGCCGCTGTCTGGAAACACACCATTGTTTGGAAGGAGTGAGGGAGTCATTAAAGTTGAGTTTATACTTTTTTTGTTTTTGTTTTTTTGCTTTTCTATTGAGATTGTGAATTCTCCACAGCGCAAACGGGACAAAGTTACAGTTAGACAATAGGAGGCTCATTATTGGACAGAATGAGAAATGTAATTGTGTAGAATTGCTTTGTCGTGGGAAGATGAAAACAGGAGTGTGGGTCTAGTGACCTGTGGTTTCATAGAAAAGGACTTTGTTCATGACATTTTGTAAGTGTCAGAAAATGTGCATGTTTCTTTGTTGAGAAAGAGTAGAGCTGTACATTTCAGCTATGTATAATCATTAAGCCTTGGTTAAAAAGTGAAAAAAATTGTTAAACCTCACTTGGCTTGTTTGTAGTGTTCAGTGCTAATGAACAAAGCCAGTGACTCAGTCATCATTTATTAATTTGTGAACACCAACAGTCACAAGCTGACTGTTAAAACCTGAGTCAGAAAACACGTCGTTACATCTCGTCTGCACAAGAGGAAGTAATTCTAAGAACATTTTCTTCTTGAATAAATCTTTGTGAGAAAATACTTTTACTAAATTTTGAAATCCTCTGTATGAGTGAAATGATTTTAGCCAGGATGGTAAGGTAGGTATCTGGCTCAGAATCAGTAGTAGCAGTAAAAGTAGAATGAGTAGTAGTACCAGTTACAAGTAGCAGTAGCATCAGTGCTGGAGAAATGGAGAATGATTTTTTTGTGTGCTCTGTCTGCAGATATAAGAACTCAAAGGCATAAAGATTTGCAGGCCAACTGAAAAATAGCAGCCAGCTGTATTTTACTGTAAAAACATGTAAAGTATTTGTTGGCTTCTTAGGTTTGTTTTCACTTGATTATATTGTACTCCCTTTAAATAAAATTAGTGTCTTATCTGACATTATTATGGTCAAGGACTCAAAAACCATTAACCCACAGAGTGTCCTTCCAAAGTTAGTCAGTTAGTGCTTGTTTGTGTGCACCATCATTAATTGTATGTTTTGTCCCTGTGGCCTATGTACAGCTGTTTACTGTAGTCACACTTTTATCTGATTTAACTGTATGTGTGTGTTCTTCTGTGCGCGATGGAGGCGGCTTTGTCACAACAAGATAGAGATGGAGGAGATCAATGGACCGGCCCGGGGCCTCGGGAGAGTGACTAACCATCTAATTAGAGGGAAGACGGAAGAGCCCGAGCCTTAAATGAATAATTAGAAGCTCAGAAGCCCTGCCTAACAATGAGAAGAAGATGAAAAATGACCGTCGCACCACATCAGTCTGCTAGTGCCGACAAAGCCAATAGATTGTGTCCTGAGGAGTGCTGGGGACCTGATACCCAGTGGTCCACAGATGAAAAGATGTGCAGACACAGTGTGACCTCCTCTGGCATTAGTCGCACACGGCCCATGCACTTTCATTTGTCATCAGCCACTTTGAAACGTGAGCCTGATCTCATTGCTTCTGCCAAGGGTTTGTTGTCAGCAGAGTCATAAGTAATCCTACAATTCCCACAATGCCACTGACTATTATTAATGCTACCTGTGTGAAACTTTTCTGTAACTCACACCATTTTCACATCAGTTGGTCTGATGGTGGGACACAATTTAAACTTTTTTCCTACCTCCTTTTACAATGACCTTGGGACATGTATTAAAAAAAAAAAAGAAGAAAAAAATCACCAATCTAAAAACAAGGGATCACAAGCAAGTGTAGTCTTGGTGCTGGTTCCAAGCCCAGATGAATCATGCAGGTTTCACCAGAGAGGGCATCCAACTTACCAGAAAGAAGGAAGACTTTTAACATTAAAACTATATTCAGCTTCCTTGCGTCCCACATTTTGGGACCTAACCTACCAGGAACAAGTGTACATTATACCACTGAACACTGAACTGCCACACATGCTTTAAGTACATCTTGTTCACCTTCTGTGTGGCCTAGACTCAAAACAATTAAATAAACCAAACACCAATATCAGTGGACCACCGGTGATGCAATATTTACCAGTCGCTGATAAAACTTGGGTACAAGTTTTGCAGGAGCCTGGAATGACTTTTAACAAGAAGTGGTGTTGTTATTCACAGAGCCCTGTTATAGTAAGGTCACATTGATGCACTTAGATGAATTTGATGGTACATAATAGTATAATTGCATAACACAGTGGAGTAGATTAGGGCTTAAAAGAATGCTTTATCAGTTTAGAGAAATATTTGAATACAGTGATGTGTGGGTCAGTTGGAAGAATTTAAGCAGGAGTTGTAAAGCTTTTGAGCTATTATTTTTCTCTAAAACAATGCTTTTAATAACACACTCAAACTTTTAATCATCTTTAGCCGAGGTGGACACTATCTGAATAATATCCCAAGTACAAATTGCATCGATGCACCTGGGCTCATCTCTACTTGGCTGCAAGCCCTGGTTTCTTGCAAAATGGGTTGCCCGCCTATTCATCTCCTCTTTTCCAAAGACAAGCACTATACAATGGCCATCTACTCGCTCTCATTGGCAAACATTCTACACAACCCACTCTCCTTGTAATCAATAGCTTTAATTCCCTAATGGCCGAGGCTGATTTAAGCCAGGCCATGTAGAAACTGGAGAGAGTTCGGGTCGGAGATTAAATCTACCCAATGTCCTCTGGCCTGTTTTTTAAAAGTCTAGTTTTAGTTAAAGATCTGACCCGCAGTGAAGCGGACAGGTATTTCCCTCTGGGGCGCATGAGGGTGGAGCTTAACAAGAGGTCAGAAGTCAGGGCAGGATAACAAAGAGTGTTCTTATAGCAGCACATTCACCTGGTAAAGGACAGGCCTGAGTCAGGTGAAAGGTGACGCAAACTTCAACAAAGCTCCCAATCTGAAGCTTTTTGTCATTGTGAACTTCAAATTTGTATGTGATTATTAGCTCTGGACTTTAAAATGTGACATACAATAAGACAGATTAGGAGCAAATCATGGATCATGAATCATGGAATCTATGGCAACTACATGACTACATGAAGATTCTTTTTTTTTTTTTACTTTGAAAAAATACAATGTTTAGAATGTTTAATGTACAAAAGCATGGCCCTGTTCTCGTCAAAATCAAAGACCAGACTAAATGTAATTTAGGATTGCGGTCTGGGCTAGGAAATATACAGTAAATATACTATAGACATGTCCAAAGCAGGGCCCGAGGTCCAGTAATGGCACTGGTTGAGATTTCATGGTCCTCAGCTTCCCACAAAAATTTATTGTTTATAGCCCGTCCGCAGCATCAGTTCAGCAGCTTTGTTTTTTCAGTCAAATAATAGGTAGGTTTAATTATATTTTGCTGCTATTGAAAACTGTGCTCAGTACCATCCATCCATCTTCTTCCACTTTATCTGGAGTCGGGTTGCAGGAGTAGCAGCTCTAAGCAGGGATGCCCGCACTTCCCTCTCCCTGGACACTTCCTGCAGCTTCTCCAGGCCAGCCGAGAGACATAGTCCCTCCATCATGTCCCAGGTCTTCCCCGGGGCTTCCTCCTGGTGGGACACACCTCCTCAGGGAGGTGTCCAGGAGGCTTCTGGAACAGATGCCCAAGCCACCTCAGCTGGCTCCTCTCAATGTGGAGGAGCAGCGGCTCTACGCTGAGCTTCTCCTAATGTGCTCAATACATAAAATAAAAACTCAGTAGGGACTGCTATGTTGCTGCTATGACTGTCAAATTGTACTATAACTTCTATCTGTTCACCCTTGTTGGGGAGTGTAATGTCATGCCATGTGAGGCTAATCAAATACAGTATGAGCAATTTATTTGCACATAAAACATTACATGAAATTGACAGCCTTTATAAAGATTTTTATTATACCAGTGTCTGAATGGATGCCACAAACACTTGCTTTATTATCATAGGGCATTGTATGAATCTACCTTTTAAACTGAACTTGTCACAACCTTTTTAATAACATCAGTGTAATTAGAGTCCATTAATAATTACTTTAACTTACCTGAAGACTTGAGGGGTGGCCTAAGAGACATCACCTCACAAAAATGTTTTTCGTTGAAATGACCAGTTTTTAGCCTGTCATGCCTCCTCAGATTCACACTGACACTTATCCACTGAGTGATATCCGGGCCTGCCTCTCTCTACTCCGGCTGGAACATCTGACTGTGGTGAAAGCTGCTGCAGGGCCACCTAAGGGAAATATCCTGCCTCTTAAAACAAAGACAATGACATATATACTGCAATAACATAAGCTGAAGAATCCCAAAAGAGATGGGGTCATTCTGGGCCATATGTCCAACATGTCTGTCTAAGTATTACTCAGACTTTACAGGCCATATAACAGCCACAATCTCTGTACCCTTCTGTATTCTTCTATTTTGGATACAGAAAGTACATTAGGGCATTTATATAAACTAGTGAATGTGTTACAGTGAGTCAACAAGGAGGTTTTACATCCACTAGCAACAGGTTATTGACAGTTCATAGTAGAAATGCACTTATTTTTCACTCAAAATAGTCATACTATTTATTTTACCTTGTATCTGGTATCCTGCCTAAACTTGAGTTGAGGGGAGGTAACTTTGGGCCCGAGGCAGGTCCATGGCTAACACTTAAAGAAATAAAGTGCTTTATTTGTCATTATACACAAAGGATGTACAATGAAAATTACATAGATGGTCAGACAGAGGGTTAATCCTGAGCCGCTGCGACTCAACTAAAGGCAAACTATAGCTGTATAGTTAGGTGTCTTCTCCTTTCCTTTTGACTCCCAGTGCGCAGTGATTTGCATATTAATTTGGCATAAGTTTGACACCGGACGCCCTTTCGGAAGCAACCCTCCACAAAGATCAGCTCTAGCCACGACCAGCTGTAACCTAAGTTATACACAACGTCTTGGAAAAAGACAAAAAGCACATGCCTAATTTGCATAAAAGTCAACAACTTGTGTCACACTGAGAGTACGCTTTACGTATCTATTTGCTGCTGCACTTCGTGAAACCAAATGTCCTTCAAACTTGGTATCCAGCCTTCTGTGTTTCATATTCTCTGTTGCTGGTATCTATAAAGTTAACAGTGTGTGCTTGAGAGAAGGAGATAGACATTTACAGCAGTTGAGGCAGGGTAAGTTCAAAGAAGACTTATACAAATCCTTGTAAAAGTACGGCTGTATAGACAGCTCAATTTCATCTCAAACTCTGCACGGGAGACTTTTTTTTTTTTTTTTTGTCTTTTCAATGCACAAATTTGGTCACATTTTGTACACTTTGTTATAGGTTGACTGGAGGCGTCACCTGACTTTAAAGTTTAAACCATTTAGCGGCATCATCAATCACCCCTAATTAAAACTAAATGTCATCACATCATATTTTTCCACGAACTTTTGTAATAAAGTCTCGGGCCAAATGCATAAGTACTTTGTTTTAATGACATTGAGGTGTGGCTGTGTTGGCTTGCCAGATAGATGAGGTGTCTTTGGCTTTAAAAGTATTGTTCAGTGGTGACGGACAAGCTTAATCAGACATTCCCGCAAGTATTTTAATAAATGAATGTCCCATATAATTATCAAGGCAATTAAATGTTCAGGAGCCAAAACATAAGAGGATTTAATAAAGTTGCTTTTGATAACAACGATACATCCTGGTAACCCAATATTGTGCTATCAAATTGTGGGTAAACAAACAGTAAGCATTAGGATGTAATATAGTAATTTAATATACAGGCTGTCTAGACACAATGTCAAAAAGAAAGGCTATGGGCAAAACAAAAAAGTTAAAACTAGAAGCACTTGAGGCACTGGTCTGCAATGCTAAACATATGCCTGGACAAAAATGCAAAGATCCTCTAGTTCAGGGGTAAATGCTCTTCCCCCAAAACCCATATACCTCACAATAGTAAAGACTTCACTAAAACTAACCATTTGTGAAGTGAGTATTTTCAGTTTGTATCTCAAAATGGTAGAGATTCCCTTAAAAACACCCCTAAACAGTGATCCCATTCATTTTGCCCTTGGCCATTACTATGGGCTTACTACAAATCTTTATTAAAAAATAAATAAATAAAAATAAAAAATTAAAGGACTTTTAGTTAGCAGCGTTTTTTTCAGACCTGCCTAAACTTTTTGCACATTACTGTATGATATGTAAACTAAAATTACTTCTCAGTGTTTTAACTAGTGAGAAGAAACCTGACTGTGGGACTGTTGTATTGCAGTAAAAAGTACACAGCCGCACAACTAGTTTTTCTTGGTTAGACGCTGTTGACAGATGAGATCCCTGCGCACACTTCAAAGAAGTTTTGACTTGGCAATCTCTCTGAGATGACACTCACGACAGTCTCTGTCAGTCAAAACGCAGCCACAATGTTTCATCAAGCAAAAAGCACGTCAACTTGAAAGAGCCACACCGAAAGAACAAACCTCCTGCCAGCGACTTAAGAGAATGAGAGCTATTTAAAGTTAGAGGAACTTCACTTTCAATAGAGGAAGAACATTTTGTAATTACATGTAATTGCATAAAAATGTACTTTAGCATAATTGGTTAATGAACAAACTAGGGCGACACCCAAAAGGCAAAAGGGTGACATGGTTAAAATGTTAAATTGAATCTTCTTTCAAAAACCAAATTAACAATAATTGAGTGACAAGTTATAACTTGATATTATTCTTTTTTTATAATCAGAAAGTTTCCTCAACCAAACCTCTCTATTTATGCTTTTCTTTTGTGTACTTATTGATTTAATGGAGTTATTTTTATTGAAGATAATTTCAAACTGAATCTCAAAGACCTGACCACTAAAGCAATTTAAATAAAAGAGCATAAAACTATTACTGAGCTGTAAGCATTAGTCTTGTCTGGCCACAGGCCGAGGTCCTTATGCAACATTATCTAGCCTCATAAATCCTGATAAACGATCTAACCACTATCTGTAAACAGTTCAGCCCCAACTATTGTAGTATTCTATCAACATAATTTGTGGCTTGAAATAAATTAGCAAAAAGCAGAGAAAGTTTTTAGATTAGTTGTTTTAGTGGATGAAAAAATAATAATAATAAAAGATAAAGCATGCAGTAAGGGGAAAGGCTGTGTGTAATTAGTGTTGTGGAAATGAGAAGCAGAGAACTCCTGAAGAACAATGTACAGAGTCAAACTTTCAGCAGATGATGTTTCTTTCTGAATTGTTGACATAGTGGAGTATTTTCACCGCTCCATGACTCACTGGCCTGGTGTGACCCGCCTGCACCAGGGTGTGTCCTCGCCAGGGGTGGCATGGACCCAGATGACAGGCCTTCAAACCGGATGAAAGACTGACCAAAGATACCTCAGCGTGCGGCCATTAGCTTCCCCCACCACCACCACCACGCGACATCAAACGTAAGCACAGACGTGGACCAGAGCGAGGCGCAGACAAAACAAAAGCTAGACTGAATGAAAACAGTCGGTCACAGCACGGTGTCTTTGGCAGCTGTGAGTGGAGGACATGTACACTGAGGCATGCTTCTCTCGCAGTATTAAACCCAGAGACAGAGCAGTGCTAGAAAGTGAGCAGCACCACATGGCCATTGTGGTTTGACAATAAACAAGGTGAAGTGTTTGTGTCTGAAAGCCCACGGTTTTCTTGCAGGGAGCTAGCAGCTACAAGCAGACATGTTTTATGAGACTGTACGACCGGTTCCTAGCAGACTTCAGTTGAATCTTTAAATAAAAAACACAAAATGACTCAATCTACTCATAATCTATTATTTTTAGATAAACATTATGCATACATTTGAGATTCAACAAGTGCTATCAAAATAATTACTGGATTACTGTAACTCTTTGTGTAGGGGAAGCTATTAGTACATTGGTATGCACATAGATAGGCTAAGCTAACATTAGAGATATTGGCATACCTGTGTACTGCACTCACTACAGTAAGTGTGGTTATATATTATATGTACAAATTAAATTTATTATTATTATGATTATAATTATGATTATTATGATTATTATTATTATTATTATTGCTGTAGTTTGATTATAATTGGACTAACGCCTGATTCACACTGAATGCATTGTGTGTGGAGTACGTCTCCGTCAGCAGCCAATGGAGTTCACAGGACAGCAGCGAGTTTAAGCTGAAGTTATGAGTTCACATGATAATAACCATGTACAGACAGCTGCATGTAAACAAAAGCCATGTTTGCCTCTGACTACAATCTCCTGTTTATTTGGATATTATTTCCGTGACTTTTGTGCTTTTATCACGAGTAAACATACTAATAGCCAACTTTTTGCTTACAATTAATGGTGTCCGATCTCATTTGTGGCCCATGTGCCCAGTTAAGATGTAATGTTTAAGTGTTTTTATTTTGTAATTTACCGGATCCTCTTCACGGGTCACGGGTCTGACTTCCTGGCTCAATCTGTTCTGTTCAACTTACACATGACAGCTCCAGCATTCGTGAAAAATATACTCGATACCTACTGTATTTTTGTTGGAGCCCAGACAGTAATGCAGTGCAGCCGGTGCATTCAGTGGAAATTGGGCGTAAGTCAACATGTAAACAATTTAAATATGATTCGGGGGCTATGGCTATGGCTACTAATACTACCGTACTACTGCACATGCACTGTACATGTAGTAGCTATGTTTTGGACAAAGCACTCTCAGCATACTTCAAAACAGCATACCCATGTAACAAATGTAACAACAACAAAAAAAAATCTAAAAGACGAGGAAGAATTTTTTTTTATGAAAATTATGCATAATAAGGTCAGTCAGCTAACTTGGTTGTTTAGGTCACAGAAAAAGCCTAGAAAGAAAGAAAAACAATCAAAGGCAAAGATAAAAATCTACTTAGATATCTCAATCAAGCTATTAGAGTAATACAGGTAAGCTCTCGTCTAAATGAGGGCAAGTCACTGCAAATAACAAATACTGGAAGCTGGGTACTAGTGCCAGCAAGTTCAGGACTCCACTACTCACATGCTGGCACACTGGGTCCAAATCAAAAATCACACTGAACCAGAACAACTTATATACAACAAAGCATGGCCTAATATCATCAAAGCTTGTTCCACTCAGATCCATAATAAGCTCCTCTTGCTTTGGGACATCACTGGAGACAAAACAAACCAAGTGGCCAGTTGTGTGAATTAGGTCAGTCCCACACCAGCTCTGATGCACATGAGCTTCTTCACACACTACGCACACACGACACACATGAAAACAGGCCATGCAGCTAATAGGCATTATCAGAGGGGCTAATGGCTCCCGAGCCTTTCAAACAGCAGCCTTTAGTGAAGAATGCCACTCAGACGGGACATCACAGTGAGGCGGCTGCAGGGCTGAAAGGTTGTGGAGGTACACACATGCACACACGCAAACACGTGCACACAGCTGTCCCGTAGAAGCATATAGATGAAATAATATTATCAAGTGCGTTGCTGTCAAAAAAGTAAGGAATGTCCTGGTTAAAGGGACAGGACAGGTCAACAGAGAGGTGTTTGGAAAGAAAATTACAACAAAAAGATAAAGACTGGAGGTGGAGTGTTTGTATAGCACAACAGAAATAGATTGTGGTTACATAAGAGCCAAAAATGTGATTTAACGTCTGTAAGCTAACTCAAATATTTATCTTGGTTCAAGCTCTTTCTTTTTGTGTTGTGAACAGTCTCCAGATTCTTTCAGCCGTTGGTATGCTGCAATTGGACAGAAAATATTGAAATAATGTGATGACTAAACGCACTCAGAGAGCACACACCTCCACTAAGGTTAGTTAGTTAGCTCTGTCTCGCATGTTCACAGATATAGTGCCCAGACATAGACTCAAACTGGGAATCTTCTAGTTCAGGGGTGAATGCTTTATTCATTGAGCCACAAAGCCCTTTAATCACATAAGGGTCTACACCAAAAGTCATTTCATCTCAGTTGGCTGGAGTTAATTATATCAGCCAGCAGACCCACTTTGGAGCCGTGCTTCTAAAACTTGTGACACCAAGCCCATCAGAAAATATGTACCAGGACCCAGGTCTAAAAGGGGAGCTATACCAGGACTAAACTGTGCCTAAAGCAAAAGGAGGTTTACACTTCAAATTGCTAAAGCAGGACTTAAACTGAAAAAGATTCCTTGAGTACCACTAGGCGAGACCACATCAGAAACAAAAATAAAAAATCCACTTCCTTCCTTGAAACCTTCTGAAAATGTCCTCAGAATCAAAGTAATCTTGCAAACCACCAAACAAAGGCCATCAAAAACATGACCTTTCTTGGCGGATGTCCATTTATATTAAAACCACTGTCCTTAAATCTAATTCTTTCTGTTAAACCCAATTGACTGATTCACCTCTGCAGGAATTGTGGTCTTTGGCATCAAAACTGTTGATCCACCTAAATCTCTTTTCATCAGCAGTAATTAAAAAGGTGGAGAAAATAAAGTAGAAGGTTCAAGGGCAGACAAGTCTTTCTATGGAAAACACATAGAAGCCTAGGCCAGAACGCAGCAGTCAGACACACTAATCGATCCGACTGTAAAGAGACATGGCCTTTTTCACATACACACAAAAATAAAATCAACTAAACAAGAATATAAAATTATTTCTCACAACACTGTCAAAACAAGCAAAACGCCAAGAGGGAAAACTGGTGAACCCACACACACACAAGTAGTTAAATTAGAGCAGTGATTGACAGCTCATATTATAGGCAGGGCAGGCCCGGGCATGGCAGGAGGAGGGGTGACGGCAGGCAATTAGAGGCATTTTTTTGGATGATAATAGCTGTGTACAAGTCTATAAAGGTTATTGATGGCAGGAGTGCAGATGAGCATAGCAATGAAAATACCTGTGTGTGCCCAAGATACGGTCCCGAGGGCATGACCCGGGACTGTGTGCAAAACAGAGAAAGGAGTGGCAGGAACTTACTTTGGCAGGTCGGGATGTCACAGTAGCGCCAATAGATGCCATCTTCGTGATCAGCGATGTAGCACCATGGCTGAACATCTCCATCAGGATTTCTGTAAATACAAAGTGATATGGTGCTAAAACTGAAAACACATTCATAATAAAAATAAATAAATGTTCCAACTGCACAAGTGCCCAATCGTGGCAGTGAATTTTTTAAATTTTTTTATTAAATAAAAAATTGATAGGCATGTGCTAAAATGTAAATGTGCTACAATATTATTTTATGTTATTATTTTATGTTATTTTATTATTATTATTATTATTTTAATTGTATTATATTTACACTTATATCAGTAGGTCAGCTGTGTATAAGAATATAAATATAAATAGGGTATTTATAGGGACACACATTCAGTAAATTTTCTTTATTCAATTACTTGGTTATCTTAAACAATTTTTGATTAACCGTTAAGCACTAGCTTGACATCATTATGTTTTATAAAAAAAAAAACAGCTTTACTAAATTCAAAGTTATGAACAATAAAAAAGTGGCTTTTTTTTTTTTTTTAACAAAAGACACATTACAGGCTTGTACATTTTAGGAAACAGTTGCTTAATTTTGTTTCATTTGCTGTAACTCTCCAAAGGTACTGTAAATTTACTCTACTGTACAGCATAACGAGTTTTTTTCCAATCAATTATGGCCATAATGCCTATTAATCGATTAACCACAAACACCCCAAGTATTTAAACTTCTACTTTCATCACAGTTGTTTAAAGCATCAGCTGTCCTAGCTGTCCTGGGAGAGGATCTCTCCTTCAATAAGATCTTCATAAGGTTTCTTAACTAAATCCCTTCCTCACACACACACAACTTTTTTAGAAGTTTAGGATAGTCTAGGGACAGGGGATGTCCTGGGACTGTTTAGTTTAGAGGATTTATTGTTTATGTTTGATTGCGTGACTAGTTGCTTCTAAAGCCATTGGAGACAACTGCTATTGTGATATTGGGATATATGAAAATGAATTGAGTCTCCATTTATTCTGGCTGCTTTTGCCCAAAGATAATAAATGTGAGAGTAAATGTTTGTCTGTTAATGTTCGTCTCTGTGCGTCTGCCCTGTGACTTTTGGATTTTGTTCATGGTTTCATGTCTCAAGCCCAAAGCAGCTAGGCTCCAGTCAACTGTAACCCCTAACCATATATGATAAAATAATAAATAGTTTGCTATTTGTGACAACCTTGACTACAGTACACCAGACAGTAAATCAGGACACCATATTTCTTCATAATTAACCTTGTATTATCCAATAATTCATTATGCCAGAACACTTAGACCCTTGTAAGTGCAAAAATAGCAGCTCCTGTATGAGCAGTAATATGATTTGGTTGGTATCATTGAAAATTATTTTTAAACTTTGGTTTCAATTAAAAGCATTAGATTTTGTTATGTTGCCATCTCCCAGGTTGGTATGGCTCAACTGGGGATGAAAGAGACACTAAGATGAGGCGAAGAAAGAGTGATATAAAAGTAAAAACAACACAGAGACAGGCCATCCACTGAAAAGTTGGCTATGGTACTCAATAGTGTTTCAAAGACTAATCCCTCCGTCAGTCAACTGCGATCACCCCCCCAGAGTATGTTGCTTTAGCCTCTTCCTCTTCTCGGGCATGTCAGTCAAGGGACAACCCAATGATCCTCTGATAGGCGGGAGGTGCTTGGAGGTCATGGAGAACGCTCTTTGTTGTGCACCAGACTGAAAGCTGCTGTAAAAAGCCGGGTGATGGGCCATGGGCTTTTGTCTGAAGCCCTGGCAAGCTTTTGAACCTCACTGGGACACTTTTAACCCGTCACGAATGAGCTGACAACCCCCTCGGTGCTTTTGCTTTCAGTTTTCCTTACAATAGCCATGAGACTGAGAATGGGAATATCTAAATGGCTTGCTTATCACTCCAGGGCGAACATCTCCAAAATGATGATGAATGAAATACTAAAGACTCCATTTTGCTGATGCTTCACTTCTTTAGGCGCTATTTCAAAATTAATTTGAACTATAAAAACACACATCCCATCAACCAAAACATCTTCTTTTTAGGCCTAACTGTAATTGCCAGAGACCTTTTTCTCTTTGCTTTTGACACACCTCATTGTAGCATCTTGAAAAAGCCCCGCAGCGCTGCCCTATCCCGTTTCGTCCTTTGTGAGCAGAGTTGTGAAGGGCGTTTCCAATTCTTTTCTTCTCCTATCAAAAACACTATCCTGAATTTCCTCCTCTCTTTTCATGGTCAGAATGAGGAGTTGACAAAGATGTCCCTTGTATAGACTTTTTGCAGTTGAACTTGGGTTTAAGTGCCTTAAAGCTTTCCTTTATCAGCACAACAAACTCTTTTTTTGCAACGAAGAAACCACATATGAACGCAATCCCGAAGCACAACCATCTTCTCTGGGCTGAAGGTCATTTAAAAAGCACTGACGCAAATTTGGCAAAGAGTTTTATGGCTAGACAAATCAAAATTTGAAAAAGACAAACCCAATTGCTCCAAGAACTCTGCAGTGTTTCTGGATCATGTTCATATGACTTCTTCTTTGCATGATACAGCTATAACTTGCTATTGTGCAAACAGAGACAGTTAGTTATTTTATGCCCAATCATAAGGACTGGTTTCCAATTAACTCCTCCCCTTGTTTTGTTGTTTTTTTTTTTGTTTTTTTTTAAATATTGGTAAACTGTACTTTTTTGCCTTTTATTGCCCCCTCCCAGATTTGCATTCTGTTTATTAACATTTTACACAGTGTTCAAACTTTTTCCAGTTTTAGGTTGTATGTTTAGCATCTACTGTTACAACTGTTGTTGACAGGACACTAGATTTGTTTACCTGGAAACTTCGACACCATATCATGAGCAAAGATCTGTTTGTGGCTCCACCCAGACACCTGTTTGTTGGGCCCGAAGGCACTGGTAAAATATGTAAAAAAAAAAAAAAAAAAAAAAAAAAAAAAAAAGAAGAAGTAGAAAAAAAAGGACCCTACCATCACAACACTGGATTATATAGCCTTCCTTCATTTCACTCTCTTCTCTCTTACAAGCCTGTCAATAGCCCCATTTGAAATACGACTCTCAAGGACTCATTGACGACCACTTAGGTAATTTACTGCACTTTTTAATCGCTCCCTAAGGAAGCAGATGTGAATTACAACCATCAGAATAACAGAAAAGAAGGATCCACAGCAGACCACCCCAGCTAATGTGAGAGCCACAGGCAACTTTGATCGGTAAATGATGTAGTGAACCGTCTGAGATTTCCCCTCTGAGCCCCCATGTCTCAAAATAAAGACGCATCTCCTCTCGCTGTCTTACACCTGCACACAGGCCGGTAGCAAAAAACATGGGAATATTATCCACAGGGCTGAGGCCAGCTGAGAAACAAAATCAATCCTGCCTCGGGCCAGTGCTGTGTTTTTGAGAGTGACGAGAAAAGGTAGGGGGTGGGGAGAAGTTTGGAGAGAAGTTTGGGGAGAAGTTTGGGTATCAGACAAATTACACAAAATCAAAGATGAAGACCCTGTCAGAAGGACATTAATTTGTTTAAGCCAGCAGTAGGTAAGGAGCAATTATTAATTTCAAGTTTTTTTTTTCAGGGTCAGGATTCTGTGCAGGCCAGACCAATCTTCCACACCAATCCCGCTCATCCATGTCTTTATGGACCTTACTTTGTGCACTGGTTTGTAGTCACATTGGAACAGGAAGTGGCCATCCCGAAACTTTTCCAAAATGTTTACCACAAAGCTGCAGCCTAGGTGCTTGATTTTATACACCTGTGGCCATGGAAGTGACTGGAACACCTGAATTCAGTTATTTGGGTGGGTTAGCGAATACTTTTGGCAATATAGTGTATTGGATATGAAAATATATCACAGTTCAGATGATTATTTTTTAGCAGTTTGCAATACATCAGTTAAATGGTTGCAATTTGATAAAAGGTATAGGGATTCAAAAGTTATTTAGCATACAGTGGGGCAAAAAAGTATTTAGTCAGCCACCAATTGTGTCCAACGTGGCTGGGTCTTTCAGTATGACAATGATCCCAAACACACTGCCCGGGTAATGAAGGAGTGGCTTCGTAAGAAGCATTTCAGGGTCCTGGAGTAGCCTAGCCAGTCTCCAGATCTCAACCCCATAGAAAATCTCTGGAGGGAGTTGAAAGTCCGTGTTGTCCAGCGACAGCCCCAAAACATCACTGCTCTAGAGGAGATCTGCATGGAGGAATGGGCCAAAATACCAGCAACAGTTTGTGAAAACCTTGTGAAGACTTACAGAAAACGTGAATACTTTTTTGCCCCACTGTATATACTTCTGGTATAATGGGTCTGGTATATACTATACCAGACCCATTCACTAAAGCAGACCCCTTTACACTCCTCTTGACCAATCATAACTCTTCATCTAAAAAGGAGCGGGGTTTATGCAAAGCTTTGTTTGTTTTTCACATTGCATTGGTGCTGAAGTAGTTCTCTGTCTGTTGGTAGTCCCACCTGAATTCTGATCTATAATTTGTATCTTTATTATGAATCAGGCATGACATAACAGGATGTGCAAAGAGTCTATTGAAAAATCATTTAAGCAAGTTAGATCCAATGGGAACACTCGAAAAACTCTCTGATCACTGCACAAACCACTTGTAGCGTTTGGTTTTGTCAAGGCGTTTACTTCCAAAAGGGTGTAGCCTGTTCATTAGTCATTTCCTGTGCCATATTTTGTTTATCCCTTGGAGTCACAATGCCTTACAGATCAGTTGGGGTAAAAGATCGTAGTGTGTGGTCCTCCCAATGGACAGTCATGTAATAGAAAAACAGCTGAACTATATACCCTTTCAAATTTACTAAGGTTATACTCAGCTAAGGCACAATAGCAGTGATTTTCGGCTGGTCTGACTGTGGGAACCTGTTTTATCTCTGATCATTTTACTGGGGCTCACTGTTATTTAGTAAATTATTTTACAACAAAATTTTTGGTTAAATGTATTTTAAAATCTATTTCACTATTATATGTAATTAAAACTACAGTATATAGTCCTCAGAATAAGCTGAACATTAAAACTATATTCAACCTCAGTGTGGCCGATGACAATTCTTTGATACAAGTCAGATTTATTGGATCTCATAAAACATTAGATGTTCAAAACAACAGATGTTTTTGACTGCCATGCACATCTTTTATCTATCTGTATCACAGTTTTATGTACTGAGTTACTTCAATAAACCCATCCCTAGTGCATATGTACTATATGGGCTTGCATTCACTTCCATGTGTGTTAGAGATGGCCCTCTTGGCTCTAGGTGGAGGAACTTGTTCCAACAATCCCATTGCCAGAGGTGAATGACAGAAGATGTTTGGACACTTAATTGGCACAATTACACTGATTGATTCATTTTGCTCGGAGTGAGCCACACACTTGGCTACAGAGCCAATTATAACCACATTGAATTTGTGCCTCACAGGCCTCCGTCCCTGCATGTAAGCAATCAAGTGTCCAACATCTGAATGCAGAGAAAGGCAGCTGGTCTTTGCTGGCTGCTGTTGAAAAGCTTTTGCTCATAAACCATTTTCCACATACCTTAATCTGAAAATTTATGGTCATCTGTAAAATGACACATGTAAAGAAAACCTAAATAATTTAAATGAGAGGTTTTGAGCACATACTACTACTAATGTGTGAGGTATGGTTGAAAATAGCTTTGGAAACTTGGCTTCAAGAGTTTAGTCAATAGTCTGGCCAGTCTGACCCATTCATAGCAGGTTAGAGGGGTCGAAAGCCTCCCATTCAAACCCAATTCATTACCTTTGCCAAGAAGCATAAGTTTTAGACTGTGTTTGTCTGTTAGTCTCTTGGTAAGTAAAAATTATGGTCAGATTTTTATTAAATTTGCAGGAAAGGTCTATAATGTCTAGTAATCATTGCGAGATTGGGACATTGCCTTGGTGAAGCTCTCCAAGTGTGTATGTCCTGAATTCTAACCATTTGCATTTAGAGGTACTTTTATCTGCATTAATTTGTTCTGCTCCAGAAAATCCAGTGCTAATCAAGATGGATCAGACTAATTATTTGTATGCACAAGAATTAGAATAGGTAGGCAGACTAGCATGTTAAGAGGACAAACCTACACAAGGGTCACTGGGGTGAACTAAAGAGTCAAAACAGTGCTGATTAGGAAGCAGCAGTGAGAAGAAGCTTGTCTGGATTGGGATTTGAGGTTAGCATGGGATCACAGTCTGGAAATGTAGTGCCTGAAAGGAGACTCTTTAATTGAGTGGGATGATTTAGCATGCAAAAGCCATGTCTGCTGCTGCGCTGTGTGAATGCATGTATTGAAGAAGAAAGCTTTTATGTGATATGTCTACTGTGTATTGTGGTTCTCAGACAGCCTACGCAAGCACAAATTACAAGGCCGGGATCCTGGGTTATGTGTGTTGTGAACTAACTGCAATTATATGTTTACATGTTTTTTTTTGTTTTTTTTTATTGTGCTATATTGTGTTATATGTTACGTGATTCTTCACGTAAATCATACAAATATATTATACACTTGCAGGCAAATATGATAAATATAAAATAATGAATGGATTTGAACAGATTATTATGTACGTTTAGAGGATTCTTTGGGGCGACAGTGGAGCAAGAAGATAGGCGAGTCACCCTCTAACTGCTGAGGGTTGGTGGTTCGATTCCAGCTCTGACCCAGCGTGCAGTGCCGTTGTGTCTTTGGGCATCCACATTGTCTACTCCAGTTGAAGTATGTGGCTGGTTGCAACCGGAAAAGCAGTCAGTGTAAAAAGTTTGCTGTCACTCACTGTGTGATTGATTCTCTGTGGCAAAGCTGAAAGGGAGAAGCGCTAGTGAGATATAAGGGCTGAGTGGATTAAAGGATAGAGCATTTACCCGTAAACTAGAAGATTCCCATTTCAAATCTAGGTCTGGGCGCTTTCCTATTGTGCGAGAGGGCCCATGCCTTGGTGGAGGTGTGCTTCTAGTTGTTATAGTTTTTCCAGAAGTTGATACATTATGGAAAAAGTGTAATATAAGCAGTCTAATATCATAGTAGGCAGAAATTATAATGAGCATTTTGCAATCACTTTCTACTTCCCAGAGCCGTAATACCAACTGCTGACATTAGGTCTATGGAAATCAACAAAACTTTAGGACATAGGAAATAGAAATACTACAATAGAAAAACTTTATCCAGTCTTTTGTTGACTTTGTTGTCGGGAAAATTTAGAGTCACTCTTTTTCATAACACGTGCTTTATTGCGAATAAAATATGGATTTATACAATGCATTTTAAACAGTGTTGAAACTTTTTCTGCATTGGGTTGGACTTCCCAGGCTCTAATACCAACTCTTGATATTATGAAAATTAATAATTAGGGGCACCTGAGTTTATTGTACTCTTAATAGCTTGATTGGAAAGTCAAATTAAGCCTCCATGCGTAAAAACGTTTGTATGGCCTGACCCTATGAAAAAAATTATTTCTTTGCAGTTTGTGCACACACTTTAAAGACAAATCTCTGCACATCTCAAAGGCAAATTGTACTGCACGGATCACTTGCTCCTGTAATTCTCGCTTTACCCTTGTGTTGATACCAAGCACCTCACCTCCGTCCATCTTTGTGGGACACCTGAATTAACTTGTTCAATTTAACCTGGTGCTCTGGGATCATAATGTGTAGCATCATAATAGTGCAGCTTGTGTGACCCCCAGATCTGCACCTGGCGTCATAAAGATTCAATTACAATCAACTTGGTGAGCACTACTCACTCTGGCATTTCCATTATCTCATCAGTGTAAGGCAAAAGCATTTTGGTGGACCGTCATAACTTCCACACGACATACACACCTGCAAATAAAGGCAAGAAATGTCTGGCAAAGCACTTTAAACCACAGCAGGTGCTTCACACTGTAACGCTAATACAGCTGTAGGGCTATAGACATGTGGAGAAACAAGAAACATAAAATAAATCAATAATGTGACAAGGCAGTACATTATTGAAAAGTTATCCTTATCAGCAAAAGGAAATCTTTGAACAATAATAAATATACTGCCGTGTCATGTTCCTACACTCACTCTTCACGTGTTATTTTTGTCCGATCACATGGAGTAAAACTAAGAGAAACCTGGTATCTATCCCATGTTTTATTATCCACAAAAAATTATTTAATTTAATGGAAATAAAGTCATTTTTGGAATTTGAGGGGGAAAATGTTCACAACATTATTAGTTTATTTCAAAGTAAGAAGCATATATTATATACACAGATTCAGTACAGAGTAAAATATTTCAAGCATTTTATTAATTTTAATTGCGATGATTATGGCTAAAAGTTAATGAACAAAAATTCAGTATCTTATAAAATTGAAATATTACATACATTACATATTAATCTCAATAATCACAATTAAATGCTTGAAGTACTTTTTTCACTTTTCCAATTGAACTAGTAAACTAGCTATGCTGTTGTTGTGGGTGGGGAGGTTCAGACTGGAACAGAAAAAGCAGTGGCATACTATCATGTCACTATTCACAAGTCATATTGCATGTGTTCCTAATTTCACGCAGCTAAACCGGAGGATGTAAAATGAAATGTCCCAAGATGAAATTAACTGTGAACAAGTAGGATAATGACTGTTGAAACTAATCCAATAAAAGTGAGCTTGGACACAAGTGCTCTTGTCCTTTAGCTGAAACTTTGTCTCAGAATAATGTGACATTTCCCCTCTGCCCGGTCTCTCCCTGTTTTCACTGGCCTATTTTACAGCCGGCTATAAAGATGAAATGTGGTGAGCTGTTCGGACTCTTTCTCTAGCACCCCTGTGTGCCCCCTCCACTATAATCACCGCAGAGACAACACCAGCCATGGGACCAGGAGTCACTTCAGAATCCTGGACTTCTCAGTGCGTGTCGTCTGAGTGTGCAGTGGCTTTATGCCTGGTCACTGAACTCTCATTAGGGTAAGGCATTAAAAATTTGCCCTTTGTCCGGATGTCAACCTGATAAAGAAGGTACCACTAACCACTTTACCACGGTGCACCCTTGTTTCAATTCCTCCCACAGTTTCAAAACAATAATTTGTAGGTGAATTGTTCCCTCAAAATTGTCCATAGTGTGCATCTAAAGAGTGAGTACAGGTTGCCTCGGCATTGTGGGATTGAGTCTGGACAATTTATCGAATGTCTCTCCCTGCTCTTCTCTATACTATACTGTCAAATAAACCCATAAATGCCCACAACAGTGAATGAATGCAAATTAGATTGTCTGTGAGTATATGGCAATCGTCCAGGTTGTTGTCTGGCCAGCCATCTTACGTAATTGTTTTTAATTTGATATTAAGAATTAGTCTGGGGCCAGTAAATTTGAGTTTGATCTCCAGGGGCAGAGCAAAGGGGTGTAATTTAAATGCTATTGGCAAATGGGACTGGCTGGCCTGGCTACCCTGCCTCATGCCCTAAGCAGCTTAGACTGGATCTTGTACCTAAGGCGCTCTAATGGATTAGGGTGTTAGAAACTGAATAAAGAAAGATATGACTCTGAGGTTTACAAGAGGTTAAAAGCTATTGGAACATAAATTTGAATTGCAAGTGCGTCATTTGTAAATGGACAAATTTGCAAAACAAAGTGATCCAAAACATCTAGGGTACCCAAACTCCATGGACAACCTCCTGTGATTAAAGAACTGGGCTGATAATCTGCTCCTTAACAACCTCACACCCTCACTAAGCTGTCCCCATGCACACATACTTGACCCAGCACAGAACATGCCACACATGCCATTCCTCATCTTCTCACAATGAAGTGGCCACTCCACTCATCTGGCCTCTGCTCATTCATGACTGACTCTTTACAAGCCGGGTGTCAGAGAGAGAGAGAGAGCGCACAACCACTGTCAGAGTGTGCAGCTGTTTGATATGGAAAAACTGCTAACTTCATCCTCGTCCAAAAGCAGCCCAATCCAAACAATGAAGATGTTGATTTTGAATTTTGATGGCCATAGCACATCATGTTTAATGTGAGTGAAAGCTTTAGTTCTCTGCATGAATCCTCCTCATAAATCACTGAGATTCCCATCCAGCTCGAGTAAAAACAAATCAGTCTGGTGCCACTTCAAAGCATTGCTGCGTTATGAGTTTACAACCATGACTTAGAGAAATGTTTTAGCGGCTTTGGACTCAAGAGGAGGGGGGGTTATGTCTGGCTCTTATGGCTTTAGCGATCCGGGCCAAGCCACTGTTCTGGACGACTGTGTGAATTTGTGAACTGGCTCATACTGCTGCTCTGTGCAAAAAACACAAATTTGACAGTCATGCTCTGAGTGTGACTGCTGGCTCAAAAAGGGGCTTCTCGACGTCCAAAGCCACCGTGTCCGTGCACATTCCAGGGATGAGAGATGGAGATTTGCTTACACAAATACTCCAGACTTGTTTGTGTCCTTGTGATGACAAGGCTAAATGCTCTGTGAGGATACTCCTCGATACAATATTCAGCAGTGAAGAATAACAGCAACCTGGCTATGAATTATTCAGAAGTCAAATGCTTTGTTTAGCAAGTTCAAGGCCCTCTGCAACGTGATCAGCATTTGGCTTTGAATACATTAAAGTCCATATATTGTATATGTCCATGTATGCATATATTGGTCAGTCCTTCTCAAAATGCATATTTAATCTATGGACTATACATCTATACAGTACAATACAATCCAGCCACAAGTAGAATCCAGTCATAAGGAAGTCAGTTTGCTTCTTGTGCCAGTCCCAAGCCTGAGAAAAACTCAGAGGGTTGGCATCTGTTGTAAAACCTATGCCAAATCAATATGCAAATCACTGCACCCTATGAGGCAGATCATTTGCTGTGTGACACTGTAACAAAAAGGCAAAAAGATAGAAGATATACATTCCTAAATACAATTGTGCAAAAGCCATTGTGGGAAACATTATTGTGATGTGCATGCATAAGAAGCTCGACTCAATAGGGAGAGTTCATTGAGAATCCTACTTTGTCTGCGTGAACTCTGTGCTCATCCTAAACCAAAATACGATGACTGTCTGCACACTGACTAATCCCAGAAGAAAAATGCATGGTCTGACTCAAATGGCCTAAAGGCTGCAGGTGTCAAGAAAAAACTTGAACAAATGCATTGGAGCGGCATAACACGGGTAGTTATGTGCAGTTATGTTGACCTATGGTTTTAAGTCAACTTGGCCACTTAACTGAACCACTGTCTTCCCCTAAAAATGTTAAATTTGAAAGTCCTTTTACTAGCTACTTTGCACGTAGTATGAAATAAGTTCAATAATGCATGCTTTTTTGTCTTTTGACTTTGCCTGTGTAATAAGGTCAGGATCATGAGCAGAGCCCTAAGACATGCAGACTAACTGCAGGCTTTTTGGAGACTTAAAGTATTTGTGTTAGACTAAGATTTTTGTATGTATTTCAGTCCAGTCTTAATCCTTATAAGGCAATGCTGTATATTTCTCTGTCTTATAAACAAACTTAGTATGTTTACATGTACTTCATGCTGGTAATGAGCCTTATTATGATCTTTTGTTTGGCATATGACATTGCTCTAAGAGATATCCGGTTATGATAAGTTGAAGCTGAGTTTGTTGAGTGTTGTTGAACAGAAAAGTTGCTTACAGACATTTCCAGGACCCAGGGGACAAAAAAATAGATAGCCAGATAAACAAGTCTTAGAACGAGCTATCACTGACACAAGTACAAGACATGGACAGGAGGATGAAAAAAAAACAGCACAAAACTATTTATTTCAGTTGCTGTAGTTTGGATATTTAGGCTGTTTAGGCTGTTCACCAGTTGTATGATTCTCTAACTGGCATTGAAAGCTCTTGTAGTAAGACTTTGTAAAATAATACTTGGTTACAATGACAAAGTTTTCAAAATACAAAATTTGGGCTTATGACAAAGGGCACAGTGTCTTATCCCAGTTTCTAAAATTAGCATATGATGACAAAATATGAAGTAAAAAATAGGATACCTAATAAAAACAAGGATTCTTAAGTCCTTGTAAATTGACTCAATAAACAACAATACAACAATAAAGTTATAGTATAGTAGTTATATTTTTGTTCCTGTCAGTAGTATCAGGTGTATCATACTGTGTCTGCATCCACTGCTCACCTGCAGAAGTTGTGGCTGCCCAGACCTCCCTCTCCGTTGGGGTATTTGAGCGTGTTGTATGGGTGCTGAAAGGTCTCATTCCAAAAGAGACAGGGTTTGCCACCGTGCAGACTGGTCACGTTCTGGAAACCTCTATAGTCCTCTCCGTTGGCAGTGTAGCACTCTGCAAAGAACAAAAAAGAGAAAGAAAAGATGCTAGATTAAAATCTGGCATCTGACAAAAAGAGCATTTAATAAGATGGAAATCAAAAGCTTGGATGGAGCTTTGAGTGTGGCGTATAAAAAGAGGCCACATGTGTGACCTGCTTTATTGAGAATCTGTTTTCAGTGAAGTGTTCGTGTATTATTAAAATGTTTTGCACTGATCATAAAATGATACAGCTAGAATAACTATATTCTCTGCCCGGGATAAATCATTTTTAGTTCCAGCCAAATGTGTTAAAGCCAGATCTATCATAGTATTGTTTTAATTAATGTCAACACACACGCATTGAAAAAACCCTCAGAGATATACAGTAAAAGCAAACATGGCTTGGGTTTCCACTTTCCAGGAAGAGTATGACAACCATATGGCCTGGGCGAGCGAGGGACAGAGTGAGAAAGACTCTGAGCAGGGTTCCCAAGGCAAAACAATAGCTGGTGCAGGACTGTTCTTCCCCCAGAGAGGAAAGTCACATAAACAATATGTGATGGGAGTGTGGTGATGAGCCATCAAAACTCAGCCTCAGGGGGCAGCCCTTTAGTGAGACTTAACAACCAACAAATTCCCTTTTTGATTGTATTATGAGGATAAATATTAATTTATCAGTGACAGCTATGATTACACACGCCAACAGTGTTTATACAGCTGTTGACAGCACAGGGAACACCTTTAGGACATTCTCAGTATTTTCTTAAAAGTTTGAAGATTCTTTAAATAGATTCATTTGAAAATGTCAAGAGAAAAATGTTACTCTGTGTCTGTCAATCAAAGCTAAACAAGACAAAAACAGTAAAGAGTTGTTTGGCTTGTTTCCATGGGGTCTTGTTGCTATGTATGCAGTTAGCCAATGACCAGTCCCTTTCATCGTCTGGGCCCAGTATTAGCTAATGCTTTGCAATATGACAATCATTACACCCTTTAGTGAAGCACCACTTTTTTCCCCCTTTGTTCACCTTAATAACCACTAAGTTTTGTGGTATTTGTTAGACCTGCGGTACTCAAAATCTGTATGCAAGTAAAGATGTTATTATTTTCAAATAATATTACTCAAGTAAAAGTCTTCATCTTTCCTTTTGACTCTTCACGTTTAGGATCACCACAGCAAATCATCTGCCTTCTTGCGTACGTACTGATGTGGCATAAGGTTTACACCGAATGCTCTTCCGAATGCCCCTCCATTTACCCAGGGTGGGACTGGCACAAAGAGTAATTTTGTAGCTTAAACATTAATGTAAACTTTACTTAATTTGTAAAATCTGCTACTACTACTTCTACTACTACAGTTACAACTACCACTACTGCAACTGTCTCCAAACTCCTGGCTTGAACCCAAAACCCTGTAATTGCATGGTGATGTATCCAATTTGTCACAAACGTTAAAAAAATACTGAATGTCTAGTATACACACAATCTAGTTTTGTACAAGTATGATTTTGTGGCCTAATAACTTCTGCAACCATCTCTGTTTGTATAAGACTTCCTATTTTTATAGGCTTCTATGGTTTACATTATGCA
Source organism: Bostrychus sinensis (assembly GCA_020698575.1). Taxonomy (NCBI): domain Eukaryota; kingdom Metazoa; phylum Chordata; class Actinopteri; order Gobiiformes; family Eleotridae; genus Bostrychus; species Bostrychus sinensis. Next base: position 15,612,383 of record CM036249.1, on the reverse strand, counting down.
TGCAAACTTCCTGCTCTACCACAAATGCACAATGCTAACACTTAACTTTGCTGTAAAGTGAATTGCGTTTAATGAAAGTATTTTGGCAGTGGTGTTGAGTAAATCTTATCAACAATCTATCGTCTGGGTGACAGGAGTTCAACAGCAGCCATGAGCCTCCGGGTGTCGGCTTTCTGTCATTACGACGCACCTCTATTGTCTGTAAATGGCTCTTAGCAAATTAATACTGCCTCAGCATGCAAGGATATGAACCGGCATACAGTTAATCCAACTGAAAGAGGCTAAAGCAGAACATGACTCCATAAAACCAGGAAAAAAATGCTTAATGGCGTGACAACAAAGGTCACGCATCAATACCAGAGGTGGAAAGTAAATAGGTACAACTTTTACTCAGTTTTAAAAAGTTTTTTAATGTATTTTTGAGAGAAAATGTAAATTTAAATTTAAATTTGCAAAATCTCTAAGTAATAAGAGTAATAGCAGCAATACTAAGAACCTTAACATCAATACTAACTTCAAAACAACTACAGTAAACTTTAAATTCAAATTCCTATTTTATTTTAAAATTATATTACTTTTACTTGACTACAGAGTATTATAATTTATATTTATAAGTATTATAATTCTGACAAAAGCACTTGTGGAAATATGAATGTATATTGTGATATATATCTTTTGGAGAGAGAAAAAGTGAATGGTAAGTTTTCTTTCTGTTTACATTTTTCACTATGCCGGCAGCCACAGCAACAGAAAGAACGAGGAGAAAACACTGCTATTGAAAGTTTGGCAGAGGCACAGGCACAATCATGAGTCACAGCTCCCCAAAAGCAATCATGATGGTTAGTGCCCCAGTCAGAGAGGATAACATCAGGCAGACACAGGGCGAGCCACTGCATCCCCAATGAGCTCACGTCCTTCAAATATCTCCCTCCAAAAGAGCAGCTCAGCACACTGTATCAAAGGAGAGAGCCAAATGACTTTGTCAGTGTCTGCCCCGCTCTCCTCCTCCTTCGGGAAACTTTCCTCTGGACTGTAAGGATGAAGCTTGCCTACACATGGTCTGCTTGGAACAACCTACGGCTGGCAATCATCCCGTCCTCCTGTGGCCAAGTACGCCTTCCAAAACAAGATGGTAAATATGGCAGGGACTTGCTACCAGGAGAGAACTAAAGAGGGGAGAAGTGCGTTCAATGTGGTTTCAAGGCACCATTTGCTTGTGGTGGGGAATGGGAAGTAGCAGATCTGTTCAGACTCAAAGATATAGTAAAGCCAGTGTAAAGATGAATAGAGTGAATAATGAGCCCTGAGGAACACCCCACATCATCTATCAAGATAGAAAAGGCATGTTTTTACATGTGTTGATATTCACATTTGTCTTGTCATAGTAAAAGTAAAAACGGGCTGCATAAAATATTTTGCACATTTGTTGTTGACAAGAAAATTATTTGCTATCATTTTATTGTCATCCATCTTACAGAAATTCCCACAGTGTCTCTAATAACTGTGCAATTAGACAAGCTTTAAATCAGACTGTCTTGGGGCAAAATAAAGAAAAAAAATCATTTTTTATCTGTTTAGTCAGAAATTTAAACTTGTTTAGTTGTGGTTTAATCCTAGTTTAGACCTACTTTAGTCTTGATTTAGACTTTGTTCAGTACTGTCTTAATCCTAGTTTAGTCCTGATTACTCCTGGTTTAGTCCTTGTTTAGTCCTGGTTTAGTTTTTCCACTGGTCATATGGTTATCGCAACATTTAACACAGTCATTCCATATTGCATATTTTTTCTAATATCCTGCAGCTCTAGTAGAAAACCAGCCTTTATTGGACCCTTACAACTTTGGCCTCACTCTCCCTTCAAAACACGCCCAGCATCCCCTCTCAACTTGTCACCAAGCAACTGTTGCACCCTCGTCACATGGGCCGGGGCTTTCTTGTGGTTTCATCATAGACCGTGATGAGAAACAGAACCAACCACCGCATGAAAGATGGAGAAAAAGGGGGAAAAAATCCTATAAAATACATGCACATCTACAAATAGAAAAAGTCCGGGAAAACGGGAAGAGGAGGACTCGCCCTCGACCAAGCCCTGCAAAAGCCTGCACCACCCCAGCAACGAGAAAGAAAAAAGATACACAGTGAAGTATAGCTGACAGAGAAAACTAATCGCCCTGTTATTATATTTGTTGGGATTTGCGGCTAATCACTTCCACATTGTATCTTCAAATGGGAAAAGGAAAGAGGAGGGGGTCAGAGTGGTGGGGCTTGGTCATGTGATCTGAAGAACACAAACAAACAAGGCTACAAACAAATGGGTTGTGTGTGAACGCGTTGCCAGGTCACACACACAGCACTATTTGTTGCGAGGGATGAAAAGCAGTGATAATTACAGACGAGTGTTTCCTTGCAGAGGGCTGACATAAAGCGCTTCCTTCCATCTTTATTATACGCTTGGAGCTCTGGGGACAGCAAAGAGGCTTGGTGTATAAAAAAAATATTTCCACTCACAATTACTCACTACGGCTATGACAGAGATGGCAGCACTTACCGTATCACGCATTATTGGTACAAGTGACGGCATCGCCATAATTGGAAAGCAAAGGATTTCGGGAAGCTTCCAAAATCAACAGATGAAAAAGGCAGAAATGACAGATAATTAATAAACAATCTGCCACAATATGGTTCCCCTTTGCAGCATCCTGGTAGCTATTACTGTTGTGGTGCTCATTAATGTCAGTGTAGTCAGAACAGAGGCCAGGGCCAGGCCAAACCAGGCCAGATGTATTGGGTTATGGAGTTCTTTTAGGGATGCAGCTGGCAATGGTTGAAGTCTGCCTCCCCCCACCCCCCAACAACATCCATTTCCACATCAAAACCACATCAGAAGATACCAGGCCGGATTCAAACCCTGGTCTCAGAGGCAAGTGATATACGCTCTACCGGGTGAACCACTGAGGCGTCATTGAGTATATTTTTTGATACATACTTTCTACAAACAGCTACTTCTTCCATCTCAATACATTAGTGGTTGCCGTACCCTGAGGCCAGCTGTTTCACATTTATTTTTCAGGTTTCACAGATAGCGACACATTCCCCAAGCGACTTTAAATACATTTACAGAATAGAAGTCTGTGATTTTGGACAATGGGGGGCATGGACGCAGGAGTTAATGTCCCTCACCTCAGCTTCATGCTCCTCAGTTCTCTCATGCTCTTTAAGAGCTTTTTTTAAATGCCCTCATGCGGGTGGGTCAATGAAAGAACAGAAAATAAAGTCCCACTACTTCCAAAGCGCTGCTAAAAAGTGCCTATAACCTGTTCAATCTTCACACAATGACTCCTTATAGGATTTCACAGTCCCTCCTTTTATTTCATTCTTTTGTCAGAGGTTGTAGCCCCCAGATAACCAGGCCATAAAAGCAAGGCTTCATTCAGTCCGAAAATAGACGGCCTCACCACCATTCTTCCACCACCTCCTCCTGAGTTCACTTCCACAGTAGCCACAAACCAACATGGGACTCCTTGCCAAATTTGGGTAGCACCTATAAAACACAGCCCGGCCTCGTTCTAGTATGGCCCCTATTATTTAAATCGGTAATGGAAAGACTTTAATCTCCTGGAACTGATGGTGGACTGCCAGAAAAAGACTGTTTGATCTTGGTTGTCGCAGTGAAGTGAAAAGCATAAAAAGATTTTTTGGAACAAATTGCTGTTGTTTGTGGTCTTTGATTTTGCATTATGTACTGGCGTGAAAAAGAAAACATATTTGAAAAGCAAGAAAAATAATACATTTGTAAGATTGTGGAGCGGACAGAGGTGGAAGAAGTACTCAAAAGATCAAGTAAAAGCAGCCTACTGTTACTGCAAAATAATATTAGTAGTAAAAGTACTCAACAATATAACTACTTGAATAAAAGTAAAAAAGTAAAGAGTATACTTTAAGTAAACTACAAATATACTATTACTACTGCTACAACTACTGTACGGCTATAACAAATACAACTATAATTACTAAGCTACTTGCTCTATTAAGTACTACTACCTCTACTAATACTACTACTACAGTAGTAGTAAGTAAGGTACTACAGTTACTTCTGCTACTGCTAGTACTACTATTGTATTTTCTAATGTGCCACCACCCACACTGGCACACAACTTCCACTCAAAATACCTTTACTTATTTAGAGACATCAAAATGTACTTGTGTGAAAGTAATGTTTTTTTTTTCCTCCAAAATTAGTTATTATTCAAGTAAAGGTATCTAGTTGCTTTCTACCACTGGACGAGGATATGGGACAAAAAGCAGCACAGATGGACCTGGGCATATTTAGTGGCATCAGTGGACAACGATGGAATGAGATGGGACAATTTTGAGTTTAGCTTGGCAGTCATTCAGGCAGTGACTGATGGCTTGCGGGCCCAACAATGACGTAAAGGACGTTCAGGGACTCGCAGAAAACCCAAGGGAAAAAAAAAAAAAAAATGCTGGCAAAATGTTGACACCAAAGAACTGCCAGCGAACCTGACAAGACGCTGGATAGAGGCTGTTTCCTCAAGACATGCTGTCGAACACGATTAAGAGAGTCTTGTAGTTTCTTGCAGTTGCTAACACTCTTTTTACCATGGCAACCTACAGGTGAAAGGGTTAGACAAAGAGGAAATGTCCCACGCGCTCCACTCAGGGCTGCTGAACCTGCTCTGACACTAGCGTAAACACAGCCTGTACCAACTCAAACAATAGATGAGACTGACAGGGACTCTTATCCTAAACTTAATTATGTTTCTGTACTACCTCTAAATGCAACTGAAGAGACACAGAGCCAATCACATTTCTAGGGACAGTACCAAGAGACACAGCTACACAAACCTAGGCATTTATCCTAACTTGCAATAGTTCAGGTGTAAATGCTGTATCCATGGAGCCACAAAGTTCTTATGGTAAAGAATCTAGTAAAAGTAATGATCTCTTTCTTTACTGACCCCTTGTGACTAAAGTTAGTATATATGACTCTTTCTTGCAATGGCACAGAATCTTTAAAAAATCTGGATCTACTAAATCATGTTTTTATTCTATTTTATTTTATGTAACCTTTATAGATACGTTGATTGAGAGCCAATTCTCATTTCCATCTACAACCTATCCAAGAGGCAGCAGCATGAGATATAGCACACCAGAACAATAATCACAATACAAAAACTAACATAAAACAGTTAAAACAAGAAATCAACTATCATACAATATTTACAGTATAAACAAGAGAGCCGTGAAAACATCAGAAATGAAGCAAAGTGCTGTGATCAGAAACTATCCTAATGAGGACTTGAAAGATGACAAGGGGATCAAGGTACGGAGCTTGATGTTTTTTACAGCTCGTTCCAATCATTGGGGGCAGCAAAATGGAATGAAGAACAACCAAAGGAAGTACAGAATTTTGGGATGAACAAGGTGATGAAGTTACTGGATCGTAAGTTGCGGGTTGTGTTAGAGACGGTGAGCAGTGAACAAAGGTATGGAGGGGTTTTGCTGATGATGGTTTTATAGATAAAATGATACCAGTGCAACGGCCTGTGAGAATGGAGTGATGGCCAGTTAATAAGGGAGTGAGTTTTATTGTCCCATCACTGGCCTTTCCTAAAAGCGTCATAAAAGTAAAACAACTCCTGTTTTAGTGATTTTGCAAACAGACTAAACAAACAAATAAACAAACATGCCAAACAATGCAAATATAAACACACTTTCCTTGAAGGAAACAAAGCATCAAGCATCAGAAATAATGAGGAGATACCTACTTAGTTGTCTGAGATCGATCTGTCATAAATTAAACCAAATTGCTAATTAGCATTGATCCTTGAGGCCTGTGGTGGGAGTGTTAACAATAAAGAAGTGATGGCAAAGGGAGCTGATTAACTCCAAAACAAAGTCTAGAAGTGAGGCTGGCAGGAACAAAGACCATTTTATGATCCTCCCGATTGTTAATCCAGACTCCTATTTTTCTTCTTTTAGTGTATGGCACCCTCGGAGTGTATTTTGCATTTCCCATGTTATAAAGTGGGGCCAACAAAGTTCAAGCTTGTAAAATTAACAGCACAACACAAGAGACAACTGCAGGGGACTTCATTTGAAGGTACAAACCTTACTACAGGAGTCTGAGGCACAGCTGCACTCTGCCTGCAAACAAACAACTAGCACAGAGCCTAACAGAGAAAAAATATGTTCAGTTTTCTGTGAGGAAAATAGCACGTCCCCCATCTGGGTTCCTCATTGCATGCAGCCTTTGATAAGAGGATCTACAACTTGGGATACAAAACATGATGGCGAAAAGTTGCTAATGGCTGTGTACGCCTGTATGGGGGTGTTTGAAACTAACTCTGTTTTGCCTGTAAAAGGATAATGGGTAAAATGATCTCTCAGTCAACTTGTTCTGTCAGGTCTCCTCTGATAAACACATGCGTTGACAACACGGGCTCCTACCCACATCATTCCAGCCCCCTCGACTTCTTTTGCTCATAAACCCGCACATGCACTTATACAGTGAGAATGAAAGGGAGCAATTTTCGTTGGTAGAGCAGCCGCAGCATTTTTAAGATGGGCCCAATGTGGAGGGAAGGGCATAAACAGGCACACAGGCCTCTTTGTTCCTTTTTACTGTTAGAACCAGTGTCACTGTACTGTGCTGTTGTCACCCACTCATCTCATGCAGTAGATATTGGCCAATCATGTGAGTCAGTGGGTCCTTATCTCATGACAGGCCACAATCTCAAAAAAATTTGCAGTATTAACATTATGCAAAATTAGACTATTATGTACAATTTGTAATTTTGGTGGCTAATGCTAATTTATCAGTTTAAAATGCTTGTGCAGCCTTTGTTTACACTTGTCTATATAGCTGCTAAAGACAGTAGATGGCAGTCAGTCCCAGACATGATAACGTTCTCTTCACCTTCACCTTAGCTCCCAGAAAATGTAATTTCATGCATGATCCATAAGTCTGATTCTAAATAAGAGCATTCACAGGCCAAAAAGGTAATCAAAAGTTTATACAGAGTCAGAACCAAGCGGCGTGGTCAGCCTATCATGTTGAGGGCTTTAGCTCTCCTCCTGTACTTCCCAAATTTGACGTTTAATGACAACATCTCATCTCCACACACAATATTGCGCCTAAATTCAGATGTGTGCTTTTGACCTCTGCGTCAAGCCAACGTAAGCTGACTTCAAAGCAGGACGTAACACATAACAGAGAGGCGAGCTGTGAAGGAAGAAGACAAGGCCTGTCGCTAAACACACCTGTTTTCGATCGTCCTGTTTGTGCTCAGGTTAGCTGGTATCTGAGGAATGTAAATTATATGTGGTTTGGTTTGGGCTGGAGCTCTGTCAGTGCTGTTACAGGGGATTGTGTGCAGCCATTACAGACCCCTAGCCCCCCCCCCCCCCCCCCCCCCCCCGCCCCTTCCCTCCCCACTACCTCTAAACACACACTCGCAAAACCACCTCCTCCTCTCTCTCTCTCTCTCTCTCAGGTCCGCAATGATTACAGGGTCCAGCCAAGACGAACACTGAGTCGGATAAATAAAGGTCTGGTGGAGGAGAAGGAGGGATGTGACCTGCCCCACAGATGCAACTAAAGAACGGCTGCTGCATCAGATCAAAAGGATAGGATTTTTCCTGTTTATTCATAACAGACGTATTATTAGAGCAAGATGATGCACCGCTGGCTCCGGAGTGAATCATAACAAGACGAGAGACAAATGGAGATGCTTGAAGGGAAAGACAAGCAAATGACTTGTTCTATTTGGTCCAGATAATATTGTCTTCTTAAAGTTTGATAGCTTCTGAAACGTGCATAAATATTGACAATGCATTAATGTAATGGTTAAGACAAGGAAAATAATTACATGATCCTTGAACTCATTCAATTATAAACACATTTGGGGTCACTGGTGGCTGCTTAGGGCTTGAGGAGGGGTATACAGTGAACAATGGCCTGTTTGTTGCAGTAATAAAAGCAAGCATGTTGCATTGTTGTTGTGAAGGTATAGGTGTGGAGGCATAAATGCATAAATGGGCCATTTTCCAGAGCTGTTGCAAAAGAATGTGAGCTGCTGGCTTTCAATAAATATGACATACAGTATATCTTACGGAGAAAGATCAAATAGGGTAAAGTCATTTTTTAAATCAAGAAACATAAGGTTATTATTTAAATAACTCCATGTTGACATAGAAACATATGGAGTATTAATGATTAAGAAAAACAAACTTTACTTCAGTTGTGACTTGCATCTCCTGACAAAACAGCAGAAAACAAAAAATAAATATACAACACATTACTGTCAGCTTATCTGAACATGATCTGGCCACCAAGGCCAAATGTCATGCGGATTCTGAGCTACAGAGGCAGCTCTGAGGCCCCTCTCAGTAATTGTTTCCTTCAGAAATACGACGTAGTTTCTGGAAATTGGACTTAACTTGATCAAATGTCTGTCAGAGTCTGAAAGTCAAGAGTAGTGATTAAATGTAACCAAAGCAGACCGCGAGTGGAAGTCTCCCTTTGGGCAGAGCAGAACATTAGACTGGTGGTAAGTGAAAGTTATAAGAGGGTCCAGAAAAAACTATAAACAGTTACATTTAGAGTCATTTTGCATGAAGGGGTGAATTACATATAGTACTGTGTTTTAGGCAGGTGTGAAAAATTGTGTTAACGCAGAGTGCTTTTTTTTATTATTTTATCAGTAGTAATGAGCTAAGAATAAAATGATAAATTTTGGTGTGGATTCAGGTCACTGTATACAGCCAGGAGTGTTTTAAATGATTCCTTACCAGTTTCATTTTACAACATAGTAGATTCTTTATCATTGTGAGATAAAAGGGTTTTGTAACTCTATGGACCCCTAAACTTGAAGATCTTTGAGTTTCCGTTCCGGTCTGAGAACTACATCTCTGACACTGCAAGATAGTACGAGTGCCTTGGTAGAGGTCTACACTCTCTTCAAGTACTCCCTGGTTGCTTGAAGTTTTTCTTCATGATACAACTTTCTTTATTCATAGCCTTTCTTAAAAACCTGCCTATGATTTTGGCATAGTACCATCCATATGTGCGGAAAAACATCAATCTGTTTCCAATGCCGGTTTGTGGATTTGCAGGCTTATTAAAGTAAAAAGTTCCCGACAAGCTTGTTTTGTCTACTTTTGTAAAATGCAGATGGAGATGTTGGCCTGTTTCTACACTATTCAATACATGTTTTGTTTTTTTAGATAATAAATCCACACAGAACATACATGATCACATCAAGATGCTTCAGCCTAATCCATAGATACAGTGAATTGCCTATTATTGGCATTAGAACAGTCCTTGATTGCTATCACCAAAGGGCACATTCATTATTGTTTTCAGAGTGTAGTCTTTTAAATCTTTCTGTCATAACTATCTTGCTGGAGTGACCTGGTCAGAGTGAGAACAAAGCCCACAATTCCACTGTATCGAATCACAAAAGCTCCTCTGATAAACCACAACAGTACGTACTTCCAAGCGCACAATAACAACGCGACAATGGCCTGCTACAGAGGGGACAACAGTGTTCACCATTCAGACCCCTTTTAAGAGCCTTGTCTCCAGTTCCCGATCTTGACTGTGAAAGTGATCCGGTTTCACTGTGTTTTTTGCGCCGCGATGGGAAGAGCAGCGGTAACTGGGAACCAGATGGTAAAAGTGACAGGGGGCATCCCACTGGCCTCTCTGAAGAAGGAGGATCTATTACGTACTATCCATTGAGGTCCAGTGGATTGGGTTTCATGGCACTGTCCGAGTGTGACCACCCCTCGGTTGGCGTTGGTCTGGAGCTGGTGCCACGTAGGCTGCCACAGGTTCGGGGCCGTTTGTGTTCACCTCGGGGAGCGGTATTCACCTCGATGCAGGACAGACAACTAAATCAAGGCCTCAGTACGTCTTGGGTTTCATCCCCTTTCAGTTCAAGCCTCTTTCAAAAGGGCCTCGCAGTGCAACGGGATATGAGTGGCTCCACGGCTCGGAGGACAATGGTTGTTTGTGCAAACGGTTGACTGAGATGTTCTTGTGCACTTGAAAAGCCGGGTCTGCGAGCTGTTTAAGCTCATAGCTAAGAGTATCACTACTCCAGTTAATGGACACTTATTTCCATATTCTTTTAGGCAAGAACCACAAGTAGGCCTTTTACAGCAGCGTGGCTCCAAGCGAGATCTGATCTCTAATTTTAAACGAGTCAAATTGTTCCTGCTGAAAATAAAGTGAATTAAAAGTTGGTACTTTCCCGAGAATTTGTCTCCTATATCACAGTGATTTGCATAAGGATTTGGCATAGGTTTTACACCAGATGCCCTTGACTGTTCTGTCTGGGTCTTGTAATTCTTGTCATAATAAGCAGTAGGTGCATGTTGGATAGTCTCACAAACATGTTGACACACCATTTAAAGACCTCTACTGTATGTATAGGTGAATTGGTGAGTCAAAATGGCCCATAGTAAATGAGTGTGATATGAAATTGTCTGGCAATGTACATCTGTAAATATTAGCTTTGTGTATAAAAGGCCTTTGTCCTGTATGTAGCTGAAACCGGCTCCAGCACCCCTCAAACCCCAAAGGGAATACAGTAAAAGACAAATAGATCCATGAATAAAGCAGCTTGCAGATATATTTTTCACTTATGTGCATTGAACAGTATCCTCAATTGACGACGTACAACTGAAGAACTTCTCAAACTGGTCTGAACTAGAACCAGAACCAGCATTAAGCCTGGCCACTGTGGAAAAGTTAATTGATACAAGCTGTCTTGAAGATCCACCAAACGTTTCGCAGTCATGGCTCCTTAGCGCTCTCCACTCCTGGCTTTGTTCCTCTGTTTGCTGTCCACTTAGCTCCGGCTGGTCTCTCCACTTGTCCATCTGTTTGCTCTGTCCACTTATCCATGTCCACTTGCTTCAAATCGCTCCTGTCTGAGGGCGTTTTCCTGCAGGGAGGTGACAATTTGCCTTTATGGCCACAAACCGGTGCATCTGGACATAAACCAAGCCCTGGGGCTCGGCAGCTAAACGACTCTACCATTTATTTCAAGTGGTTGCCATTACCCTACCGCACTACATCACAGTGGACCCGGACCAACCATAACTGCTGTATAAAAAGAATCACCGAGTTCACCGGACAGGTCAAGCCTCACACAGTAGCAATTCAATATCCTCCCCGTGATGTTTCTTGGTTACGCTTCTCCAAACTTGAAGAATTGCGACTGACACCACATAAGTACATGGTTGCTTTGAAAAGTTAGTCTGTGGAGATTTTTACAAAAACACCAATCCCGTCAGCGGTAAGATGCTTGGAACAGGTTACAAGCTGGAATCAAAGAAAGAATAACAGCTAATTTACCTCAATCATAGCATGTCAAGCGTTTTATTAATAGTTTGGTCATAAACAGAAAAAGGCCAAAAAGGTTTGAACACGCACCAAAACAAATCCAAATAAATCTTAATCATTCGAGTTGAAATGCGGGAACAATAAGGCTGCCAAGTGTGCTTTTAGGGAATTGCAACACTGCTCTTTTCTCTCTGAACATGCCTCTAGCGGATAACATGTTATTTTAATTTTACATTATTATATAAATCCAATATTAGTACAGGAAAGCCATATTGCTTGTTTTTATGCATCGGTAGTTTTTACCCCCGGGACATTTCACCCTGTTTTAAAATTCCATTCTCTCAGATTCAAATTGAGTTTTGATAATGAAAACAATTGTTTGCTTGAGAGTTAATATCATTCATAAAAGAACACAGGGCTTGGTGGTATTTCATTACTTTTCTAGCACTATTAGATCTATGCGATCGCCTGGAGTGTTTTTGAGCAGATATACCGGGCTGTGGAGAGAATGTCAGTCAGCATGCAATGGGCCTCCTCATGCATACGGAAATGTCAAAGTATAGAAGTCTCGCGCATAATAGTTTAAAATATGTGTAAAACTGGGAGAAAAGGAGAGACGTGACTCAATTCAGAAAAAAAGATGTTTTGGTTTTCAATTCACCTGCTTTTAAATACTAATATTGTGGTCTTTTGAGTAATAAAACACCCATAATACTCAGATTAGTACAGTTTGTATAAAAATCCTGCAACGTGGCAGATACAAGCTGTAGGTTTTGAAACTTTGTAGACCTTTTATCTGCATATAGAAAGTATTTAAACTAACACCACAACTTTTACCACAAACTCTTTATTTTCCTAAATTTATTTCCTTTTCCAAATCATCTGCCTCCTAGTGCGCAGAGATTTGCATATCAGTGATTTAGCTTAGCTTTTTCATCAAATGCTATATATGCTAAAAATGCTAAATACAGTACTCAGAAATCATTTTTAAGATTCTCAATAAAAATGAAAGGAATTAAGCCACTTTGCACTATATAAGTGACTTTAACAGTGATGGGGAATGGTACCATATTGTGTTACCCAATCAAGAAAAATATAGGCAGTTTTAATAACAATACAGGATATTTTGTATATTTGAGGCTGTGTAGTTCAGTATTTAAGGTTACAGCATACTTTATACACTTCCTGGAGGGAAATTTGTTCTCTGCATTTGAACCATGCTTGAATGCCGGCGGGGGCAACCTGTCAGGAGCAGTAGGGGACCGCAGCACAGCGCCTGAGGACCCTCCAGATGTTGAGCCAGGATCTTGGTCAGGAGTACCTAGCAGGAGGATTAGCCTACTGTTGATGGGGGAAACCAGAGAACATAGTGAAAACCCAACCAGACACGGGGAGAACAGACAAACTCCACACAAAAAGCCCCCACACAGACCAGGAATTGAACCCAGCACCTTCTTTTTGTGAGGCAAGAAAGCTAACCACTTTGCCACTGTGCCACTTTGGAAAGGTTTTTAGTGCGCACAAATCCAGGCATTAACACTATAAAACAACTACACGCTATACAGGATTACATCTACATTTATAATCACCAGAGTTATAAACAATACTATTAATGTTTAATTCTTGAGTAATAAGCTCATATAAATTAACATTTATAATTGATTATGCATTAATTCATTTTCTTCTGCTTATTCCCGTTAGGGGTTGTGGGTACTGGAGCCTATCCCAGTATCTTTGGGCTTTAGGCAGGGTATAACCTAAACAGGGGGCCAGCTAGTCACAGGCTGACACAGAGACATAGCCAGACAGACATTCATTCACTGGGGGTAATTTAGAGTCACCAATTCACTAACACATGCATGTCTTTGGATGATGGATGATGGGCCCCAGGATCGAACCCACATTCTCCTTGCTGGGAGGCAAGGGCACTAACCGCTCTGCCACCATTGCTTAATTACTGCTGAATAATTGTGAGCTGTTCTGAAGTGTAACTGAATCCTCTACACAGTCTGAGAAGAAATAAGTAAGATGTTACATCAGGTTAGAGCCTCCTGTCCAAATCAAACATGTCAGAGCGATTCAGAAAAATACTGAGTAACCTTTGAGAAACTAACCTCCTCCACCACTGCACAGGCCACATGAATGCTCTCTCCACCTGAACACTGTTTATCTCTCTGGACTGACACTTGTGCATGCAGCAGTCTGACAGCTTAATTCCATGTTGTCACCAGGGCCCACCTCCACAGATCAGGACCAGAGTGGCACTCTCAACCTCACTCCACTGTTCGGGGACGCCTCTTTCTTTCACCACTTTTCTGCTCCACACATCCGTCACATTGGCCATGCCTCGTCTGCCCTAAGGTGAGCTCTGCTTCATACCAACATCACGCAGCCTCACACTGACTCTGCCTGGCTGCTTTGCATGCTGGGTAATCATACCAACCACTGACGCAGGTGGTGATTTGCACAAGGTACGTAAAAAAAAAAAAATAAAAATCAGCTCATGCAGTTTTGGAAAAAAGAAGTGGGGAATGACACAGACAGAGGTACTTTGATCTAACAAATGTGAGCCTTTGAACACGACAGGACCAGCTTCCCAGTGGCATGATAATAAGCATGATTATGTTTATAATAACTAGCTCTGTTTCTGCGTCTTAGTGGTTCGTGGTTTTGTGGGCGGCGCAAGTCCCTGGCACACACGGGCTGGGCGGTACCCTTCAGCTGACCCTTCCATGCACCGGGTCAACAGGAAGTAAACACAGAGGGAAACATTGTAAGTCAATAGAAAACTGACTATATACAGCATTTAGGCACAGATTTATTTTATTTTATTTTTTTATTTTTTTGTGAAAATTTGTCAGAATTGAAATTATGACTTTAAAGCTATATAACAACAGTGTAGTTGAAGAAAAACTTTGACCAGTTTTCACATGTCGCAACATGTTGATAATTTTGTTAGTGAGGTTGAGCAATAAGACAAATGTCACTTTGCTCTATTTTCATGTACAGTACTGGGCAAAAGTCTTGGAAAGAAAGACTATGAACTATGTGTATCAATGTCAAAAATACAAAATGCAATTACAAAAAAATATATAAACTTGTAGCACTCAGCATAGACATCTGCCAAGACACTGGGCCTAGCTTGCAATGATAAAGATATAGTGGCCAGAGCTTGAATTAAACTTTAAGATCTTCTAATTCAGGGGTAAATGTTGTTTTCATTGTGCCACAAAACCCTTATATCTCACAATGGTAATGACTCTACTAAAAGTAATAATTTGTTCTTTTAGTATTTTCAGTCCATGTCTAAAAATGTTACAGAACCCCCTGGCCTTGACCTTGGCCCATTGCTGACCCTCCCTGATTTTTCCTTAAAAAAACCTTTGCACAGCACTTTAGTTGCTTCTTCTAATTTTCTCTCACCACTGACCTACAGTCCTTTAAATGTTGTATGTAGATAAGCATTATACGGCTTATATTTAAGTTCACCATAGTGACCAATGAAAAAGCTCACAAAGCCGAACAGCTGAACTCTGTAGCATGTCCTGTTGTAACTGAAGTCAACAGGCACAGTTGTTTTTTGTTTCTGTATTTTGTTTTCTCACTAAACATAACTTCTTGGGGAATTCCATTGAAGATTTATGAGAACTACATATGGGCTGGTGTGCAACTGATTATGCACGGACACAACACACATGCTCAAATTCTTACACTTTCCCATTTTTCCTGGTTCTAACACAACACCTTTGAGGACAAAATGTTCTCTTGCTGCTTAATATATCCCACTCACTAGCAGATGCTATGATGAAAAGACAATTTGTGTTATACGCTTCACCTGTCAGTGGTCATAATGTTATACTGAGCAGTGTAAAGGCCAAACCTATACTATACCCCCACCTGTAGTCCATTTAGGTGGTTATCTCCGGTAATATTTGAGAGGAACCTCATCCTGCACGGGCCAATGAGATTAAAGACAGAACATACTTCTATGTCTGCAGCAAATCAGTGTCTCCTATGATTGACACTGACACCTCTCTATGCCCTCTCAACAAAGGCAAGGGAGTCATTATCCCAAAAGTCAGACAAAGTTGAGAACCACTGCAAAACTTGTGCTTCTTTTCACCATGTGTGTAATCTATTTATCCAAATAGTTTCAATGTGATATATGGAGCTATGAAGACATTGGACACAGCTCAACACTGCACAATGGGGAATAAATGTCACATGGCAGGAGGCCCTCAAAAGGCTCATAAAATACTATACATCTGAGAAATCTCCACAGCTGCTGCTCTTTTGAAATAAATCCTTTTCATTTCAACCTCACACTAATTCACATCTCGTCTTTTGTGGGAGTTCACAATCTTTAACATATTTCTGATTCCCTATTCGCTTGCTGCTAACATTTTGTAAGACTTTGATAATTAGTTGTACTAACTATATCCATACTAACAAGTTTTCACAACATGTAACAAGTTTTGAAACCATGACAACACCATTATAAACATTACTATTAGAGGTGTATTTTAAACAAAAAGATGAGGAATTTTTCTCATATAAGATATTAACCTGATGGTCAATTTATTAGGATACTTGACAAAAACTTTTATTTAGTTTCTTGTTTTTGCTCATTTAAAAGGTAAAACTAATTTTAAAATACATGTGCCATAAACAACAAAGAAAAATTACTTTGGTTCTAAAATGATCAGGGATAAAATTGGGTGCCAGAGTCAGACTGGCTTAGAACTAGTGCTGGGTTAGGTTAAACAATACCTTTGTGGTATGGAAAGAAAAGTTACAGTTATCGAGAAAAGATTTTTCATTCAATACCCAGTTTCAATGCCTAATGGGACCCTTAATGTTCCTTTGCATATATGAATCAAATAAATAACACAGAATAAATCATACAAATTTATTTATTTATTCAATATTATTGTGTTTTGTCATTGTAGAAGATGAATTAGCACACCGTAGGTATCAGAAAAAGTAACACTCAGGTACTGGTATCAAAAACCAGGTATTGTTTAAATACTGGAATTGAAAAAATCGTAACGGTACCCAGCCCTCCTACTGAGAACCATGGATCTTAAGCAGAGGTCTAAACTGTGACCACACAGAAGCTCACCAGGACTTGAAAGCTTTCTATCTCCAGCTACCACAGGAGCCACATCTGAGACCCAGACCCTACGCACACATTTCCCATGATGCCCTGTGACACCCCTCAAGCTGAGTTGACATGGCTTAGCCACACACCAAAAGCCCTTATGCTAAAGTCTTTAAGAAGCCGCTGTCTGTCCTCAAACCAGCACTCTGTCAACATCACCTCAGCCAAAAAAGACTTCTGTTTCCTCAAAGAACTGAAGATGGCCTGTTATTATCCAAACTAGATTATTCAGAGTGTCACTTGTAGTCACCATACAACATTTACTAACTCAGTGATCAAAAGGCTAGGACAATGTGGAAAATGTAAATAAAAACACAATGCAATCATTAGCAAATCTCATCAAACTATTTTAATTCACAAGGAAGCTCAACATTGCCCACCCTCAGTTCCAGGGGCCCATTGACTTTGTACACTATATTTCCAAAAGTATTAGCCCACCTGGCTTTACACACATATGAACTTAAGTGACATCCCATTCTTAATCCATAGAGTTTAATATGACGTCGGCTCACCCTTTGCATCTATCTACATCAGACATCTATGTGTCTGACGTCCTCGTCCAACGTCAGACAATGATGTTGGTTGAGAAGTCATGGCTCACAGTATTTGCTCTAATTCATCCCAAACGTGTTCTATCAGGTTGAGGTCAGGACTCTGTGCAGGTCAGTCAACTTCTTCCACAACAAGCTCACTGATCCATGTCTTTATGGACCGTGCTTTGTGCACTGGTGCAGTCATGTTGGAACAGGAAGTGGCCATCCCCAAACTGTTCCCACAAAGTTGGGCGCAATTGTCCAAAATGTCTTGGTGCTGAAGCATTCAGAGTTCCTTTCACTGGAACTAAGGGGCCAAGCCCAGCTCCAAACAACTCCACATAATCTGAACTCAGTTATTTGGGTGGGTGAGCGAATAAATATGTGTATATTAAAATCCAATAACACGATTCATTTCTCTCAAAAAATTAACTAAAACTTGAAAATTCAGCAAAATGCATTTGTAACTTTGTCTTGTGACAAGTTACAAATACATGTTTCTAGCAAAAGGAATCAATTTATGGTCATGAGTTTCCACATAGCTGATTAGCCTCCCTCGAGCTTTTAATATACAGATTTTTCTAAAAGTCAAAACAAATGGAAAATGAAAATTAATGTTACTTCTATGGAGCTCAACAGTGACTGCGGACACTGTTAAGCTCTATGGACCAATATTATATCAGGTGTTGAGAATTAGGTATTTTATCATTTCATGAAAAATAACACCTAATTTTGAACAACAACACCAGGGTCCAGGGAGCACAGCAGTGGAAATTGGAGATACTGCAGTTTCCTGGATTATAGGTTGACCACAGCCACAAAGCCTCTGTATGGATTGCATTTACAAGTTTGGAGTGGATTATCTCTGGACAGGGATGATGTATGGAGGAGATGAGCTATGTGTACCTTATGGAAGTGGTTGTGTATGCGGTGCAGAGGCATTAGATAGGGGACCTCTGAGTTAGATGCTCACTATGGACACTTACAGAGAGACACTGAGCACGACTGTTGGTGTTTATGGAGTCTCCAGA
Organism: Bostrychus sinensis; assembly: GCA_020698575.1. NCBI lineage: Eukaryota > Metazoa > Chordata > Actinopteri > Gobiiformes > Eleotridae > Bostrychus > Bostrychus sinensis. The sequence goes on along the minus strand of CM036249.1, from coordinate 15,594,284 downwards.
TGGCTCCAGCTGCCTCACATCTTAAATTTTCCTCCAATACAAACAGAACTGAGAGTGGAATTTATTAGCCTCTTAATTAATTAGTCAAAGACAGAATTTGAATCAACAAACAAGGGAAAATGTCATATGCTGATTTGAGTTTTATCACTGGGTACATCTTCTCCTCAGCGCTAATTAATTTTATGTTAAGTATTGTTTCGAAATGTCTCTCACAGTTCAAGGACAGGACTTTAGCCAGATTTTAATTGGTTATTTCAGTCATTTTTTTCCCCCAGCTGCTCCCTATCTTTATTTGGAGTCACCGCTGCAAAACAATCGCATGGTGTTTTGACAAATTTTTATGCTGGATGCCCTTCCTATGGTAACCAGCTACATACTGTGAGAGGGCGCTGTGGGCGGAGGTAAAAGTCAAATGCAATAAATATTAATTAACTTCCACACAAAGCTAGAGCTAAATTAATGTTATCGATGTTATCTGAACAATGTCATCTAAACTAGAACTAAACTTGGACTCAATTTAAGACTACAAGAACACTAAACCAGGACTAAGCCAAGACGCTAAACCAGGAATTATTTTTGAAAGGCAAAAAAGTACATTTCTGCTACAATATTGAGAGATCAGTGGATATTGAAACAGCACTAACAATACATTTGTGACATATTGATCAGGCCTAGAACCACAACAGCTAATCCAAGTTTTGACCAAGACTAAACCTAGGATTAACTCTGGATCATGAAGCAGGACTTAGCAAACATAATGCAACTTAAATTGAAGACTTGTTTTAGACCTACAATTTAGGTTCAAACCACAATGAATACTCTGGACCCAAACAATCCCACAGTTTATCTGCACACAGAGACACCTGTAGCTCGTAGGCCATGCCAACATCTGCAAATAACACAAGCCACATCCAGCAGATACCTCCATCTATCAATCACAGGTCAGGCCAGAAGCTCTCTGGATGTCTCTGTGTGCTACTGTGGACAGGTTCTGTAATGTCCAGCACCTGCACAGGCCTAGATCTGACAGAGTCCAGACCAGAGTCTAGTGCACTGCCGAATTAAACATGCAATTTATGCAACAGCTCAGAGGAGGAAGCACTCAAAATCTTAACTATTGTTTATTGTTTAACTATTGTATTGTTACTTCAAAATAATGTCACTCAGATACTCAAAATTATGACACGAGTAGGTAAAAATGTTAAGTTGACTTATAAACAAATGATTTTTTAAAGTAGTTTTCTGTAAATCACTATTAATACTACTGCTGCTGCTGCTATTACTACTGCTTCTGTGATTACTACAACTACTGCTAAAAAAAAGTACTGAATGTCAACTGCAAACAATTTTTGACAGCAGCACAGTGACTCTACTACTACTAGAACTACAACTAGTGCTAATGCTACTTTTAGAGCTGCTACTACAACCACTACTATTACAACTACTACTACATAGAGTATACTGCTGCTACTACTGCTATTAACGCTACTACTACTACTACTACTATTACTACTACTACTACTGTTTCTAAACCTGGGAGGTGTTGTGACTTACTAACAAAAAAAAAATACTTACACTCTTTTAGAAGCTTTAAAAAATTAAAAGTATCACACTTCCCTCAACATTTACATAAGTAGACATACATTTTATGTGACTCTAGATACTCCTCCTCCTCACATCCTCCTATTCATCCAATCATCTTTGTCCATTCTGTGCCTGCAGCGCCTCGAGGAATCACAGACATGCTGGTGCTGATTGACTCTTAAAAGTTTAAACATCTCCGCTCTTGAAACGATCACTGCCTTTACCTGCGGCGTGTCGGTTTGATAAGATAACTTCAGCAAACAAATCAGACGCTGCCGATCTCTCGGTGTGGCCTTGCAAGTTTTTTCATGCATGTCTAGTTAAGTAGAGACTTGGCAATAGCTCCAGATGAAAGGAAAGCCCAAGAGGCACTTCCCGAGCCTGTTGGTCGACCCAAAACTTATATTAACGTCATGTGTTTTCTTTATCAAGGGATTTTTTTTTTTTTTTTTTTTTTTTTTTTTGATCAGATAAGAACACAGTCAAGATTTCTCAAATGCCATAACCGTGCCCTTTTCAAAGCTCATATCAACTAAATGAAATCTAAGCAGTTTTTAAAGGTAACAGTGGGGTGTCACTTGTTTCATGTTGATCTAGCAATTGCTCATGACTCAAAAACAAAGAAAGAGATACTTGGACTGAGCTTAACACACATAACCAGGACATTAAGCATTTTGAATTTTGTTTTTGTGAATAGACTAAAGCTAAACTAAAGCTGGCAGGGGGGCAAATTTTTTCCTCACAGCAAGAAGGTCCTGGGTTTGATTCGCTTCTCTTCTGCGTGGAGTTTGCATGTTTTCCTTGTGCTTAGGTGGGATTTCTCCTGGCGCTTCAGTTTCCCCCATCAACCTCAAAACATGCACAATAGGCGAATCCTTCTGCTAGGTACTCCTGACAAGGGATCCTGGCTCAAGATTTGGAGAGGAGTCCCCAGGCGCTGTACATTGGAAGGATAAGTGAAATGCACAGAATGAATTTGTATGCGATCAATAAAGTCTACCTTGCCCAGATATAGCTATCTAAAGATGTCCTAAAAATAGAAAGACCTGTCATGACTCTCAGGCTGTTTGGGAATTATTTAAAGCTGCACAATTTGCAAACTTATCTTTAATATCATATATCATGTATCACAAATAACTATATTGCAAAAATGTTATGGTCTTCTGTATATTCTTTGTCAGCCCTAAATCAAACTGTGGTGCATCCAAAGAAAGTCTTCAACTACTGGTTAATTAAAACATCTAGTCCTAGTTTAGTCTTGTTTAGACTTACATTTAGTTCCTGGTTTACTCATAATTAAATTTTTTATATAGCTCTGACTTTGACTTGATTAAGTTAGTCCAAAGCCTTGTATCTGTATATGTCAGTCTGCCTTGAAATCAGTTAAACTCTAAATTAGCTAAAGAAGTTATTTCAGTATTGCAGATCATATTGTTATTACTGTATTCAAAACAGAAACATACTGCATCATTCTCTAATATTGTGCAATATCAATAATTATTCATAGTTATTTTATTTTGCAGGTAATCGCAATTATAGGAGCCTCTTGCCTGAAATACTGCAGTGAGTTTATATTCCTCCTTTTCTCTATTTTTGCAATAAACGAAAGAAATATAATACAAGTCGCCCCAATTATGAGCTGCTTTGTATCCTAACTGCTGTTTTGTGTGAGTTAGCAATGCGTAAAATGAGCAGAATCTCTTTACTCTTACTTAAATGGTCCTCCGCAAGAATCCTTAGTTTGCATGTGACCCTTCTGGATGCATGTGAGAGAGTGTTAATGAGTTTGTCCAAAGGCACACTCTCTGTACCAGTAAAACCAGTTGTGAATACCAAGAACAACAACTAATTTCTCACATAATAACCAGCTCATGCTTGTGTAGGACACCGACACCACCGCCCGCATCATTAGCGGCTTACAGAGCAACTCAATTACACATCACACTGACAGATCTGACAGGACACACAGCTCCTGCTCGCACGTACATCCGTGTGTGTATGCAGCTGCCAAGTGAGCAACGGTAGATTGTGGAAGTTTGGATTTGTTCCTCTCTAAGCCCTGGAGTTCAGGTGAGGCGCTGCAAGAGTAATCATCTGCATTATGGATGAGAGCTAGCCTGGGAACATGAAGTGTGTATGGAAGGGCCTATTCTCACATACGTGCATTTTAACAGACTGCATTAAAGAATCGCATTATAGCAGTGCTATGACACACACTCAAAGATGATAAGTGTGTGTCTGTATCACTGAAGATGCCCATTTGCAGATTTCTCAGTGAATCGAGTTGACAGAATAGCAGAAAATCTATTCTTTTTTTAGGTGCGGGGGGATGGGGACAGCTATCTTGCTTACTATAATGGCACTGTCTGATTTAATCAAAGTAAGGGCTGACAATTAACAGGGTGCAAGTGACATTCTAGTAACTTTAAAAAAGAAGCAAAAAAGGGCCACACTTTGATCTGGCTTTTAGTCCTAAAAGTGAGATTATTTAAGGCAGCCATTCCTGAAGTCAAGAATGGCGTGACCCCCTTAAATTAGGACTTAGGACTACAGATGGAAATTAGCTTGAAAGCTATAATCTGATACAAGCATATTTGCCCTGTGCATAATGTAATTTGTATATTGTCCTTATAAATAAATAAATGAAATGAAATGAAATTTCCAAAAATCCCAAAATCCCACGCAGACCTCCAACAATAAAATTTCACTCTATTCAAAAGACTATATCATGTTTTTTCTCCCAGCTTTCTATAAAAATGTTACAAAAAACACTAACTCCTGGATAAAATTGGTTTTAAAGTAATATTTTGAAATAAGTACAGTGGCGTACCTTGGTAATGAGGGGCCCCAGGGCATGCTTTAAGAATGGGCCTTAAAGATTTGAACATTAAGCTCATGCATTAAACGTCTAATCTATAAAATCATAACTATCAGCAACTTTTCATTGCAGTTCATTGCAAAACAGGTGCTAAGGCGGTATTGTTTTATTTAAATAAAATTAATATTTAAGGGACAATTTAACTTTTTTTACATTATAAGTTTTAAAGTATTTAACTGTAGATATTCTGGTCTAACATTTTATAATAAGTCCAAAGTTTATTTAAATTTATGTAAAAAAAAAAATCTTCTATAACAGAGACATGTGTTGCTCCTGTTTATTATGAATATTTCAAACCCAAAAGTGACAAGAGATGTAGCCTGCAAGAGCTCTTATGGGTCCCTAAACCTCCTGGGCCCCAGTGCAGTTGTACTGGCTGCAATGCCTGATGTTACGGCCCTGAGTATATAACTGTACATGTTTAAAACTCAATTTCTTTTTCATGTACCTAATACACAAATCTTCAGGGGCCCCCCGCAGTATGTTCGCGGCCCCCACCCCAGGGTCCCTGGGCCTACTTTGGGAAACACTGATTTAAGGTATGGTTTATTGTCCCCGTTGGGAAATTTGTCCTCTGCATTTGACCCATCCTTCAACCTGTCAGAAGCAGTGGCGACTGCTGGGCAATGCCAGGGGACCCTTCTTGAGCCAGGTCTTGCTCAGGAGCTTGAGGATTAGCCTATCGTGTATGCTTTAGGTTGACGGGGGGAACCTGAGCTCCGAGAGAAAACCCACCCAGACATACACATTTTTTGTTCATTCATTTTATATTATGTTTATATTTTATGGTCATAAAAACAGTGTAGCAGTTTTATGCAATTATGCCTTTTTGGCACTGACTAAATGCTAATTTATGTGAGTTTAATTTGAATAGCAACCTAATAACTGGAAATGTATTAGCATTTATTTCATTAACAATCAAAACTTGAATATGAATTAATGTTCCCACCTTGACATGAACATGTAAACCCCCAGTCTGCACAGTGCCACATAAACGCTCCCTCTGACTGCCACTGTACACGTGAGCCTGTGTACATATCACTGAGCTCCTGCTTATCTCTCCAAGCATCATATGAAAACACTTAGGTTGTTGTTGAAACAATTCTGCTTGATTCAGTGCTGTGACCTCCCAGGACCCTGAAAGCAGCCTGTGAAAAGTGTTTTTGACATGCTGCTGTCACAAAGCCGGTGCAGCTGCCTCTCTGTGCACAGCATTAACACACATCACAGTAGCGAGATGAGGAAAGGGAAACTCCACGGTGTTTAAGAATGCAAATCTGCACTCGTCAGGATTGAGCTCTCTAATAACATCACCAAGATACTTTTCATTCTGGCAGACGTGTTCTAGTTGGTAAAAAACACATTTGGATAGTTCTAAGTCAAAACAACATGGTGACAGGGCTCATCTTTCAGTAGTAAATTTGTAATATCAGTTCTAGACTGTATTATTTTGCAGCGTCTCGTATTGGCCCGGAGATTGGACTGGAGAAGTAGTCAATATTTCTTCGTCTTCTTTCCTTTCGGCTTTTCCCTTCGTCTGCCTCCTAGGGTGCCATGATTTGCATATTGATTTGGCATAGGTTTTTACGCCAGATGCCAAACCTGACAAAGAGTACATTGACTTGTGGCCTTTCTGGTTCCATTAGCGGCCAATGTTGTTAAATAGTAGGAAATGCATTGTATTAATTAATGATATAAATCACTGTATTTCATTGCATCCGATGTTTTTAGCCTGACCTGCCAGACAAACTCTTTTCCTATTCTATATAAAGAAGTTAGTCTGGTACCTCTACAGTAACATTTCTTTTCTGTGGCAGAACAATGACAGGCCGGCGGAGTAACCAATCAGAGAAACGAAGAGCGGGACGTAAGCAGCGCACCGCTGACCCAAACTTCCATGGATTTAGGCTGGGTTTTTTTCATAATACAGCAGAGCATGCAGTATTATGAGCAGCTCTGTACTTATTTCTGAATGTAGATAGCAGCAGAAGCCAGTTCTACAAAGAATTGCGGAGAAAGTCTGTTTTTTTTTTGTTTTTTTATGTGTTCGTTTGTCGGATGTCAGCAAGATTTTACTCTTGAAGGAATCCCACAGAGGACTGAACAACAACACAGACTTCAGCAGCACCAACAGGTGATGAAGGAAAGCACTAAACGCTGTTAATCGAGTTAGTGAAGTTATTAAATTAGGTCTGTAGCTAGCTCTACCTTGGTTAGCTCTTCTGCTTTCATAAGACGCGCTGCTGATAAACAGCTCTGATAGGCCAGCTCCAAATCAAACTGAAGAAATGTTCCACTCTGAGAGGGGAACCAGCCTGTCCTGCTTACGAAAAGCAAGTAGGAGAGTCTGGCTCACCAGCCAACTATGTTTTAGGGCCTCTTTGCAGTCCTGGTAAGATTACAAATTAGAGAAGTATCACCAGTGGGACTCATACTACTGTTTGAGAATCACTACAGAGTCAAATACACCTTAATAACAGCTTGTTTTCACTTTGTCATGAACAGACTGCCTTTTAGCAGATTCCTCAATGCAGTGGATAGAGGAGACAGGATAGCATCGATTCTCTTTTTTAGTGTAAAAAGAACATAATGGTGCAGTTGAAGCCTTACTTTATCAAAGACAAATCATAAGCTTGTATAATAGCAGCCTAATAACCAGTAATCATTTAGAGCGTCTGCTCCAAGCACTAATTTCACTAACAATCATCACATAGCATAAATCCTTGACAGGTGATCCAACAGCTGTGAGTGCAGACAGGTTGATGCTTCAACCTCTACTGAGCGTTTCATTTCACAGTCCACACATTACATGGAACAAGGTTAAAAAAGCATGAAATGAGCTATTCACTTACAGCCCTGAGCTGTTTTACTGTAGGCTACATATGGCACAGCTGATTTCTACTGAACATAAACTTAGTACCAATGTTATGAGGGGGAATACCATTGCTTTAAATACTTTGTTAATACATAGGTACACATGGGAGCACTTACGTACGAGCCCAGATGCTAGACCCTCTAATTTGAAATGCAAGGCTATAATTAAGAGACAAAAAAATTAAAAAGGAAAGCGTACGGATTTGGTGCTTAGACATGAAACGCGGCACAAATTATAGCGAGAAGAGGCTTTGGTTTGTGCGGTCATCATTATTAGATATACGTTAGGACTTAACACTGGAAGGGAAGGCTAAAATTCTGCAGACAAGCGTAAGTAGGCTGTATCCGCGGAATTAGTCTGAACTTGAAGGCATTTTAGAAGGGCATATCAAATGTCTGTGCAAAGATTTAGGTTCAATTCAGGGGGAAAAGTGTCTGAAAGGGTCATAGCCACAACAACAAAGGCTATATGCATTACTCTTTTTATTCTTGTGAACAAGGGCATCAAATGTTGAACATAAATACCCAAATACCAAGTGACATTAGTGTCACTGTAGGCTCCGTAAAGGGTTTTGGATACGCATAGGTGTTTTCCCTGTACGTGCGTAAAAGCAGCAAGGTCTTTATCACGCTTATGTGAGCTAAATAATTAAAGAGTAAACATTCAATTTTCCTATTTGCGTTGGCTAGACTCCAAATGAGCTGATGCATTCAACAAGCAACTTTAATATTGAGTTTTCCCGGAAAGAATAGCTTTGAATTAAGTTCCTGCAAATGTAGTAGCATAACTATACGGTATCAACGGCGCAATAACGTGTAATAGGATACTTCAGTGTGACATAAAAACACGTTCATGAGTTAAAAATGGTTTGATTGTTCCTCTTGGTTGTTTTACGCATATAAATTAAAGTGTAAAGATTTATTCGGCGCGTAAAAGAAGACGTCGCCAAAAGAAAATGCCAGTGTCACCAGGAAAACGGTGACAGAAAAGTTGGTCTTACCGGTGTCAAAATGACTGAAAGCCGCTGAAGAGATAAACCCAGCCAGAAGCAGCGCGCAGGTGACCGTCCAGGGATCCATGGTGAGGTGATACCGCGTAAGGTTGAGCTTCTCAGGTGGACTGCAGAGTTTGGCGGAGGGATGCGCGCACACACGCCGGTCGGACTCACTCACGCTGACGGACGGAAGGAGGAGGATCGAGGGACTCTTCGTGTCGCTCTTCTCCTTCTCCTCGTAACAAGTCCGTGGAAAAGTTGGAAGGCACGTCTCCAAGCTACTACTACAACTAGACTGACACCACCACAGCAACGAGACTAGATAGTAGAAAGCAGGGATCCGATTTCCAAGCCATGTGACAGGAAACAGGGACAACTACAGATTCAACCTGCAACAGCGAGGAAGCGGTGCTGTGAGCAGAGGAGGAGGAGGAGGGATTGGGGAGGGAGAGAGGCTGGGCTCAAGCTGCAAGGGACAGCAGGTTAAAAAGTACAATCAACCCTCTCCTTTCAGTGATTAATAAGTCTTACAAAAGTTGAAAGTTTTAAGACAGTAAGACTGACTTAAACACTTGAAGGTTATAACTTTGAAGAAGGGTTTGCAAAAAATACAAATGTTATCAATGCGTATTTGATATGCAAAATATATTTAAATTGTATCCTACCAACATTACAAACAATTGCTTTAATAACTTACAGCTACATTACTATTTTGGGATCCAAATCATAGAAGCAACCTTGCTTCAACTCAATTTAGAAGAAAAACAGAAGTGGACTAATTTTGAATAGTCTGGTAGACACCGGACTTTTTTTTAAAAAAACTTTTTATTTTTTAAAACGTAGGCCATGTGAGAAGAAGCCTACATGATCTAGCTAGCATGGTACCATGGTAGCAGTTGATGAATAGATTTCTCAGCTATTATTGGTAGGCCTATTCATAGTCTATATATTATATATAATACCAGCTGTTTATGACACAATTTTAACCTTGTTCTTTCCATTATAGCTTTAGAAAAACATTAAACACAGACATAATACAAAACTTTACCAACAAATGACGCCCAAAAAGTTGATCCTAAGAACTTCAGCACACCTGGAGTAAATATTGAGCAAATACATTCAAAACCAATAAAAAGCATTGCACTGCAATTATTTTATTTAGTATAGTGGTATCATATTGAATTTAGTTTTTGAAAAACAGAATGCCAGCCAAACTTTAGTATCAATAGTGGATAGATAATTTTATTTTAATTACCCTCATAATATAGCTTAGTTTACTAAAACATACAATATTTAAATATGACCATTCCAACACAGTGTGAACATTTCTTGCTCTTCTTGTACACACTAAGGTATGTCATTTCATTCATAAACAGGTGAGTAAACTCAACAGCCAGGAATGCACCTGAATGTCCCATGTGCGAAACAGCGCCCTCCTATGGATTTGCTGAAACTTCACACTACACTGAGAGGAAATGTCAAAAGCTGTCCAAAGGCCAAGCGATTAAAATACAAAAACAAGAATGAGCTCATCACTGTTGAGGAAAACAGGCCCAACATTTGTTTGGCCAAAAGCGACAGGGCTGAGATGAGGCGCACTACTGGGAAAGTCATCCGGCATGACCAGTGCCCTTTACACAAATGTAAGTGTGGTCTGAGGCTGCTGGAAACTTCAGTCAAGCCTTTAGCCAGGAACTTTTTTAGTCTCAAGCATCAGTTTATGAGATGCAAATATAGTATGATGGCAATGCTGAAGTAATGTATTTATGATTATGATTATTATTATGATTATTTGATTAGATTAGATTAATTTATTTGAAGGGGACAAAGCGATTTCATAAAACACATGAGGCTGTTTTTCATCTGTGGTCATCTCCTGACCTTGATGTTAAAAAAGCAGTAAAAATTCATTCATAAGACAGTACAGACACAAACAGTATAAAAATGCATGCTCTTAAGTGCAATAGAAACATTATTATTTATGTATTTATTTGAAGGAACACTTTCCCTTATCACATGTAATACATTGCCATATTGTGATGGAATGTAGAAATTAAATATAAATTTATATGTAACTTTTCAGGATGAATTTTGTTATGTCTCCCAGTAAATAATGTATCTATTTATAATATCAATATATAGTTATAGGGTGCAGTGAAGGAATAAATAGGGTTCTATCAGATTCTAAACTCAAAGCTAGAAGTTTAAGCTCAGCTCTAAAATGTAGTTTGATGGAGTGAAGAAGGATTTTGCAGTGGTGAGTTGGATCTGTGTATCATTATTTCTGAGCTAATTACTAATATTTCTGTGCTCATACAACAATGACCTATTGCCCTCAGACATAATAAAACCACTGTAGTCTATCAGTCCTTTGTCATCTTTATCTGTGAGTGACTGAGCGTACGTGTTGGACTTGTCCGTACATGCTGCCTGGCCACATTCCTTGTGGTCTGCTGAAGTTACTGTAATTCTTCTCTCTCCAGATAAAAGTCAGCGCAGGATATTCACACATGTAATTTAAACCATAATTTAAACCATATCATTGCCTCTTAGACCTGTTCTTATTAAACTCAGAGTAGCATCAGATTAAGATTTACCTATGTCGTGTGTGCGCTTAACACGGGTGGCCACATATTTTGTATGAGTCACACAAGGTGGACGCTGGAGGTCACAGGGAGAATAATCCACTCAAATATATCAGAGAGGGAAATCTGGCATCCCTGGCCTTTCTGTCAATGAAAAGTTATGCATAGTTGAATTAGAAGTTGGCCAAGATGCTTTGAATTCACAGATTCAGGAGCCAAGAGTGTGTCATGTCCTTGTTCTCTCTCGGGTAAACACCAGCGCCTGGCCCTGAATCCTAAATGCTCCATTTCTCTTCTTTGTGGTCAAAATGCTTTCTGCTTCACTAGCTTTTTTTCCTTGGACATCAAACCGACCACTGGTTGTAATTTATCATAGGAGGAGAATAAAAATGCATTTATTCTTATGCAATTTCATGTTCCAAAGTAGAAGTACTTTGAGACCCATGACGAGGCATTGGCTGTGTCTCCCAAATGGTATAGTGTCCACATCTGGTCTTGAAGTGGGATCTTCTAGTTCAGGAAACAAGATTCTTTTGGCAGAACAGTGGCTTAGTGGTTAGCAGTCTTGCTTCACAGTAAGAAGGTCCCGGGTTTGATCCCCGGCCTTTGTGGAGTTTGCATGTTCTGTCTCTGTCTGGTTTTCCCCATCAACCTATAACATGCACAATAGGCTAATCCTCCAGAACTATATACTCCTAACCAGGATCCTGGCTCAAGATCTGCAGAATGGTCCCGTGGCTGCCCACTGCTCCTGACAGGTTGCCCCAGTGGCACTGAAGGATGGGTCAAATACAGAGAACAAACTTCTCTATGGGGAAAATAACTTATACCTTAACCTTATTGACTCCCAAATTCATTTATAATATTTTGCTTATTCCCATTAGGGGTGGCGGGTGACTAGAGCCTATCCGAGTAACTAGGAGCCATAGGCAGTAATGTGTCAAGTCGCTCGAATATAGAACTCAACCTTCTTGCCGAGAGCAGCACTAACCACTCTGCCACAATGCCCCAGTATCAATTCAACTAAAACTAATTCTTTGATCCTTTACTGACCTCTTGTGGCTGGAGACAAGCTCATTCATATCTCTATCTTACAATGGTACACAAGGCCAAGTAATTTATTTTTTTCACCCAAATCTTTACTTTTTAAGTTATCCTGCTATCAAACAAACCAACCATCAAGCTAACACTTGAAGGGCAGAAGTAAAAAAGAAATACAAAACACAACTTAGTTACACGGCCAGTCACACTGTTTGCCTTTTCTAGTTCTTCTCATCTAAAATCACTCTTATAATAGAAACTCATCTATTATTCAGAAATCGTCCTGAGTTTATGAAAGCACTGTTTCATTTTTATTCTGTTTTTTTGGCAACAATGTGACAAGTAGAAGAAAGGGGAGTCTTTGAAAGCCCCATTGAGTCATTGTTTGCTGTCAGAATCATTCTCCGTCACTGCCTAAATAATCCCTGCCATTGCTTGGCTCATTATACTGTAATTAAAAACAAAAGACGCTCGTACACTGACGCACAGCTTCTTCTGCGAACTCCTATGGGGGACACACTGAGTCAGTCTGCTTAGTCAACAGCAGCATCTGGTCGTTGTCTGAAGTGACTTTGAACCCCCCTCCACAACCCTTACATGAGTGTCTATACTGTAAACCACTGCAAGTTTATTCAAGTCAAATTAATTAGGGAAATTGATTGCCCCAATTCAAATTAAGTCTCTAATAAATTTTGCTAAGTTAATTTGAGTATAATTTTATGGTAATAATTCATTTCATTCATCCATTCTTTCCTGATTATTCCTGTTTGGGGTGACTGGAGCCTACTGAAGCAACTATGGGCCTTAGGCAGGGCACACCCTGGACAGTGGACAGTTAGTCGCAGGGCTGACACAGAGACACAGACAGACAATCATTCACTCACATATTAGCACACTAAGGGCAATTTAAAGTCATTATTTTATTATTATTACTTAATTATTATTTTATTACTTGTTTGTTATAATAAGGGTCACTGTTGATATTTTTGTCATATTGTGAATTTTACAAAACAAACAAACAAACAAAAAAAACCACATATATTCTGTAACAGGGTGGCACAGTGGTTAGCATTCTCACCTCACAGCAAGAAGGTCTTGGGTTTAATTCCTGGACTGGACAGGGCCTTTCTGTGTGGAGTTTCCGTGTTCTCCGCGTGTCTCCGTTGGTTTCCCCTACCACCAAAAACATGTGAGTCAGGTTGGTGCACAGTCTCCCTCCATCTGATCTATGCAATTTCGTTGTACACCTTGTATGTAGAATGACAAATAAAGCACTTAATCAAACAAAAACAGCATTACCTAAAGTGTAGAAAATTTGCTTATGTGTAAGTTATTGCTTCATATACTACTTGACATCATAGTTTTTTGTCTGCAAGTAACATTTTAGCAGAACTAAGTGAGAGTAACCTACTTCTTTTGTTAAGATGCACCATTGGGTTTACAGTGTATATAATCATCACCATTGGTAGTCACTCTCTGACCCCAGCCAAGCTCTCAGTGAAGGGCTCACCTTGACAAATGGCTACCTCTAGCTTTATCTGGACCAAACCCCGTCTCCCTTTAACTCTGCACACCTGAACAGCCCCTGAGCTTAGCCGCGTTCAAAGCTAAAGATAAAAGCTAACATTTAGATCCAGCCACCTGCAGCAGACCAGCAGCCGCTCCGACAGTACAGCCCCACTCCCTCCTCCTCCTCCTTCTCCTCCTCCTCCTCTGACACACACAGCCATCAGCCCTGGTCTCTAATTAGGCTCTGTAGTGGGTGACACCCCCAGGAATGTTTACCGTAACACTGCTCAAGTATAACTTTGAAACAAAAAGAGAAAACACATTTGCAAAGGTTTGTCAGACAGTGCTCATAGTTCAAGCTGTCTTAACTTTTTACACAGAAAAGAAATGTTTTAAACTAGTGTGTCCTTACTGTGCCACTCCCACAAATGTTGCACTGATGTTCTTCATAAGTAACAGCATTCATTTTAAATAAAAGAAAAAATAAAGGCATACATTAAACCTTTGTACCACTTAACAAAAATAAACCCATAATCAAAGAGGGGTGTGCAATTACAATTTGGTCAGCCACCCCACGCACAATCTTCTCTGACAATGAACTGAATCAGAGGACTCGGATTAATAGAAATTTGAATTATAGTTTCTCCTTAATTGAGGCAAAACTCCTACTATAATCCAACGGCATTCATTTGAATTTCCCTACCTGCATGTTACCTGTCACAAAGGGACTTTTTAGTCGCATATTAAATTTCCTCTATCGGTTATATCTCCTGTTACAGGGTAAATATACTCACGGCTGTGCAGCAGATCACAGGAACAACAACAACAAAGTCAAAGCGCAACAGTGAACACCTGCCTTTAATAACACCTTTGCAGGAGGAAAACGTGTTTTGCAAACCAACTTCAGGTCAAAGGTCAACTAGAAAGGCAGAACTTTGTATCTGTAACTAACTAATTACAATGGTCAGAGACAATTAAAACTCTGCACTTCTTAATAACTGTTTGTAGTGGTGGAATGTAACAAAGTAAAAGTTATTTTACTTGAGTAAAATTTTCATGTATCTATACTTAGAGCAAGTATCTGTACTTTTTACTCCAGTACTTTTTTGAATTAGTTTAAATTAACAACTATTTTGAGTTAGGTTTATAATCATTAGTTTTTTCTGTGCCCTCATTGTAGACACACAGTACTTAAATATAAAATATACAGTAAAGTAGAACTCCTCAGAAACATGAGATTAATACAGACAAAAGACCAACAGATTATCTTCTATTGCACTGTTAACCATTAGTTAGCAGTACATTCATTAGTCTAATTTAGTTATTTTTAAAGTGCTTTTATACAAAAAAAATCATGTGATACTTTTACTTGAGTAAAAAATTTTGTACTTCTTCCACCACTGTATATAAATTTAAACTTTACAATATTTACGTATTCAGCAAGTTGTCTGACTTTACTTAGCTTCAAAGCAGGCAATAAATAAATGTTCACCAAGTTAGCTTTTGTTATCCAGTCATGTTAATTTCCTGCACCACTATACATTCATAATGTACACTGTACATTGTACTGAACATATTTTTAATGCAAAATGGCATTTTCAGTTTTCTACTTTAGCACACATACTATTATATCTGTGTATGTCTTTAATTTTTGTTCATTATTTCATAGTGTTTTCTTAATAGTCGTATGCATGTTTCTTTCTTTCTTTAACTTTGTTGCTTGCCAAATATCACATCTAGATCAAAAAGCACAAATTGTAAATTCTTGCTTGCATACTGAAAGTTGATAAACAGCATCTTATGTCCAGGGCCAATAGTTTGTCTGTTTCAAAACACAGTGGAATCTCTCTGTAGTAAAAACATTCAAATTTGCTCAAATTTACTGTAAATGCCATATTTCATTCTTGTGGCTAAATGACTCAGCACTTGTTTTGTTCAACTGTTTGTTCACAGAGAGACAGTAATCTGTGGTTTACGAGCTGAGATGGTGAGATTGAGACATCCCCAAGTGCACACCAGCAATTTTTTCCCACTGGACTCAAGTGGTGTAACAGCCACAAACAGGAATAACCAGAAGATCAATGAATAAGATCTAAAAAGCTCTACAAACTTCCTTTTAAATGATAAATTATCTGGACAAATGTCAAGCACTAGTGATTGGGCCTTAGACTTTGAAAATGTCTGGTCCTGAATGACACACAAAAAGTAATTATGTGAGTGTTAGTTGGTGGCATCCAACATTTTAGTTTATGAGATAGATAAAGAGTCCTACATTATGTAATTGTATATTAATTGCATATTAATAGACAGGGCCAATGCACTGTGTGATGTTTGGCTGCTAATGGGGCCAATAAGACACCTGATAACAAGGCTCCTCCAACTTAAGAGAATTAATTACCTGTGCCAAGGAATACATGTACCCTAGTTCTATAACCCAATAATTATTCAGTTGTACAATCACTTCAGTGTGTCTGATTCAGGTTTAGCTACAGTATAATATTGAAACTCTTAGTACTGGTTAAAGGTGGACTAACTCCTGATTTATAATAAAGCAGATGTTCCTGGGAAAAGGTTTTGCAGAACATAAATACCATTAAGCTCTTGTCTGAAATGTGTTTTGACAGTGGAGTGAGAATGATGCTCAAAGGGCTGTAGAAAGTGGTCAGCACCGTATCATCTTCAAGCCAGCAGCGCTCCGGTTGAGCAACTCCTGGGGGTGAGCTATGACTGAGGCCAGACATGTCTTTACTCTCTGTTCCTCGCATTTTCCAGCTAAAAACTCACAAACACCACAGAGGGCCTGCCATGTGAGGACAACACACCAAAGTGTAAACCATTGATGAAAAGCACACTTTTTGAGGTTGCAGGCTTTGGTACAGAAATCAGAAGTGCAAAAAGATTAAAATGCTTTTGATGTCATATTTCATTTCAGCAGCTAAATATTTTGTGAAAACAGAGTCGCAGTTGTACATTGTGACATATCCGCACTTACACAACCCATTGAGACCACAGAATCCATAAACAAATGTATGTTTAGAGGTTTCATGGACCACAGCTGTAAACAAGGCAGTCCCGGGACGACCCCTCACTCTCACACATTTTATCAAATCACCAGTCAGGCCACACAAGCCACATGTGATAGACCAGCGCTACACAAAACTCCAGCCCGGACCAATGGGACTGGGTGAAGAAAACAGGCTGTCCTCATGTTTATCTAACAGACAGATGGCACACAGCGCACTGGGTACACAGAAGGCCACGCGTAACATGCTGACATGATGAGTAAATGGACGTGTCTGGCAACATTTGAAACAACAGAAGATTCATCTAACTTTTTGCATAGATGACCACTATGTGTATTTGACTTTTCTAATGGGATATTATTCATCTGTGAAAGGCCAAAACCCTAAGACGTCACAAGGTTTTAATGTTTTGTCACAGAAGCTTTGTGCAATCACAGACTTGCATGCTCGAATACAGAGACCTCCTACCTCACTGGTCTACAACACTAACATTAAATTAATCAGGGGGCCTTTGAATATCAATTTATTTGGCCAATCAAATGTGCCTTATTTCAAAAGCAGGACAGTCTGGTTCCTCAGGGACAGTAAACCGTTTCCCATTGATCAATTTGGAACTGGCCTGTCACAGCGGTTTATCTGCAGCGTGTCTTACAAATGTGGAAGCTAATCTTCTTTCAAAAATAATCAAGATGGTTCCAGAGCGAATTTAAAAACTTCTCTCAACCTAAGGTATTTAGTGCTTTCCTTCGCCACGTGTTAGTTCTGCTGAAGTCCACACTGTTGTTCAGTCCCGTGTGCTTTTTCTTTGTTTTGTTGCCATTTTAAAAACAGTAAAAGTCCCACTGACATCTGACATAATGACCATTTTCAAACATACTGACTTTTTATGCAAGTCTTTGAACAACTCGCTTCTGCTGTTGCCCCCATTCAGAGATAGTAGCTGATAATATGGCATATTCTGTGTTTTATGGCAAAACCAGCAACAATCCACCACGTTCGTTTAGGTTACAGGTCAACGGTGCATGGTTTACATACCGCCTTCATTTCTCTGACTGGTTACTCCAATGAAACTCATGAAGTGGCAAGTTAGTCTGGTATCCCTTCATAGTGCATGAAGGGATACCAGACTAACTTCTTTGTATAGAATAGGAAAACAGTTAGTCTGGCTGCCCAGGCTGAGGTAGGTAGGCAAGGAGCACCTACTCTCCACACAGTTCAGTGCTGTAAGACTTTCCACTCTGTATTCCCTGCCATTACGTATGTGATCTGTGCAATAATAACAATAACGTTGAAATTCTGATATGGATAACATTGCAGATTTGGTATCATGGTACTGTTTAGTAGTCTTATTTTAAAGTCTTTTAAGGTAAAGGAAAAAGGACGAATGAAAATCATTGTTATATAATGCTTTACGAGTGCAAATGTGTGCTCAAAAAATGTAAAAACACAGGATATCTTTTGTAGATCAGGGAACAAATGCAGAATAACAGTGGTGAGCATTTGTATTATGTTAAAAAGAAATAGAAAAATGCAGAACCTTGAGTGCCTCTCTGATATGAATCGCACTTTCCCATGTGCAGGTAAGAGCCCAGACGGCCCGGTCTCACAGTGAGATGACAGACAGTAAACAGTATCTGCTCCAGAGAAACACTGAACCATTCACACAAACTCAAACCATCTCACTTTTCATACATTTATATTTAAAGAAACAAGTCCACAGGTGAAATTTAAACTTAAAATATTAGTAATGTCTTAATGGTATACCAAGAAATATCAACTATTGTATTAAAACTCAAACACACAGTCCTTTCTACCACTAGATGGAGAAGTGAGTTTCCGCAGCCCTATGGTCGATTACTACCAACAAATAAAACTCTAACTCTAAAACATTTAAGGGGACCTGCTGTATTATGCTAACTCAAATTGTCTGAGCCTTCTACCATGTTATGATGTTCCCTGACCATGTTTCCTGGCCAAAAACATACACAAAGTAGTATATTGTTTAATTGCATGTTTGAGTAGTCCTGCAGCGCCGACCATCTCAGGAGCTCAAAATGCTCAGATTCACGGTCACCTGTGGAAAAAAATAAGGTCATAATATGTCACTTGTTCATCTTCTATTGTTTATTCCTGTTGATGGTCTTGGGTTGCTGGGTACTGTCTGTGTGCTGCCTGCCCACTATGCTCTATGCTTCTTAATGTGAACATTTTAAAAACATCAGATGAAAAGTCACATTTGTAGACTAAATGTTTACATGGAGACTTGTCTAGACTAGCGCTGACAGATATTGACCAAGTCCGTGCCCTGCTTGTGTGGGATGTTTACTACTGATTAGGCCTTAGCCCTGCATACACAGTGACTTCTGCATGTACACACAAGTGCAATTTAATTCCTCCTGTATCAGATCTGGTATCATACAAGTCCCATGGAGCAGATAAGGGGAATGAAGGGGGAAAAACACAGCACCAGCGTGTGGGAGTGGAGTCTTTTGAAGTCGTCCGTCTTCTTGGAACTTGTCCTTGGCGTAACATGGCTAGTTAAGCAGATCATTAAGTGTAATGGTTGGGAAGGATTGCGAGGTTTTATCTCTATGGAAAGAACAAAGATGTTGGTGATCTGGGGGATTGTGCAGCTGGATTGGATGGGAATTCCCGCTCCATGACAGAACAGATTGAGCTGCGCTAACAGACAGGTGCTATCATAAATCTTTATGCTTATAAAATCTCTCAAGGCAGATTATAGCAAGTGATTGAAGTCTATCATCATGTATTTGATTGTGTTTAAAGCAGAAGTGGAAGAAAAACTCAAAATCTCTCGTAAAACTATTCTTACTTCAGAATAATCATACTCAAGTAGAAGTAAAAGTACTAAACGCAGTTATTACAGAAGTTTACTTAATGTACTGATACTGCTGCTACAACTACTACTCCTGCTGCTACTACGACTGCTGCTATTACTACTACTACTACTGCTGCTACTACTACTATTACTACCACTTTTACTGATGGTACTACTATTACTACTGCTATGGCTGCTACTGCTGTGCTATTGCTGGCTCTACTTCACTTCCTGGGGAGGCAACTAGTTCAATTATAGGGGCCCCTTCACTCAAGAAATTTTGTCCGGGGCCCCATCAAGTCTGTTAGCGACCCTGTCCACTACTACTGCTGCTGCTATGCAAACCTGAGTACGGTACATGCTAAGAAAGAAAGAAAAATACTTCTACTTTTTTAACTTTTTTGGGTACTACACCTCACAACCAAAGTCCTGGATTTGATTATAGTAGCATTAGTAGTAGTAGTAGCAGTAGTAGTAGCAGTAATTTGTATAGTTAAAATTGTGTTACTTTTAATACTTTTACTTGTGTATTACTGTGTACCTGAGTATGTGCACACAAAACACAAGCTTAATGTAACTAAAGCTGACTTGAAGTTACAACATACAGTACTCTGGAGGAAACATATGGCTTTAAATGGAGCTGGAGCAGATGTCCCAAATTACACAGCAGTTTAGCGCTTTGGTAAACACTGATATAGAGTGAAGAGATGTGGGTCATGTGAAGAATGTGTTTCTGAGTTCATCAAAGGGAAATAAACAACCAGTACATATAGCACCGCTGCATCTCGGCGCGGTGTGTAGAAGTACCATTATGAACATCTTTATTCATGAGAACAGTATGAAGCTATATTGTATGAAGCTATATTTTTAGCCTGGTTTGTAGTGCTTTCACTTGTTAAATCAGAGGGGAATGTTGTTTGAGGATTATAGCCACTAAAATGCTTTCCAAGGATGAGAAAAAGCTTTGAAAATATTTTCACTTCCAGCCAAATAAAAGTCTGACAATTCTCTTCTTATTTCCCCCCTGCCACTCCTCTTTTGTCACTGCCCTATGACGCTTTGCATTTCAATTATTCCAAATCGGGAGAAATCACTTCCACCCAGTTCTCCTGTTTATAAAAACTTGAGTTTCCAAGAGGCTGCAATGAATTTATATTTGGTTCTGATGGCGTGGTGCACATCCCTCCCCTGGCAGCGTGCCTCTCCGCAAGCTCTCCACGGAGGTTTGTCCCCCGGGTTTCCACACTGGAGACTGATTGATTGGCTCTTTAATGGCTTCCTGTGTTGGGTCTGGGATAGGGTGAACATCTGTGAGGGCACCCGGGCACACAGGCTCTGGTTGGCTCTGCTACGCTCATCTGCGGTGTAGTAAAAGGAGGTTTCTGCCTTTTCTGTGGCAGGACCAGAATGACGTGCTCCAGTATAAAAAGATCTGGCTCCAATGAAAAGCAGCCTGAGGTGGAGGGAGCTGCGGGTCGCCCAGAGGATTACAGAGCCTTCAGCGAGGAAGTGTGGCTCTGGCGGCCATGTCTGGGAGCTGAGAGAGCTAGAGCTGCATATTGATTGACAAACTTCTACTTGAGAGTCAATGTCCACAGCAGTTCTTTTTTAATTCAATAAAAGATAAATGAATTAAACTGCTAAGATAAAGTGACTGACAGACTTCATCACTTTGGGGTCAGCTTTATGTTCCCCAAATGACACAGGTACTTTCCCGAATGCCTAGATACCTACATTTTCCTGTACCTACTGTATGTTCCCCGGTTTTTATGGGTAGGGAAACAAAAGTGCCAGGGAACATAGGCAACTTTTAACAGTCCTAACCACATTTATAGTCTGTCTGTCCTGGAAGAGGATCTCTCCTTCAATGTTGTCTCCATAGGTTTCTTCTTTCACTTCCCCCCACAGCTGGGTATTTTAGGAGTTTTTCCTTACCGAGGGGGAGGGTCTAAGGACGGGGAATGTCCTGGGTCTGTTTAGTTTAGTGTAGTTATTGTTTATGGTTGATTGTGTGTTTATGTGTGACTGTGTAACAAACCCTTTGAGGTGGTGTTGTTGTGATTCTGAGCTATACAAATAAAATAGAATTGAATTTAACCTGTGCATTCAAGAAAGTACTTGTATTCCCCAGTACCTATGTTATCAAGTCCCTACCCGAGGAACATTTAGAAAAGCACCAGTTTATTATGTGTGTATCCCACAGCTACCTGTACATGTGATACATGCGTACTTATCTTTCCCAGTTTCTATGGACCAGGGAACACAGGGATCGGGGGGACACAGGTACAAAGGATTGGAACATTGGTACTTTCCCAAATGCACAGGTACCTATGTTCATACGTACCTATTTTCCTCTATTCATAGAAACCAGGGAACATACATAGGTACAGGAGAATGTAGGTAACTGGACATTCAGAAAAGTATCTATGTTGCCTGAGGAACATAGGGCTGACCTCCAAAAATACACATTCATGATAAAGTCTGTCACTGACAAGGTTTTCTAATAGGTCCTGAAGCAGAGAAACTATGCCCAACTCAGGTGAAATATAGAAGTAGAGCAGTATAGCCAGGGGTGTCGTTCCCATAACAGATGCAGTAAGGTACAATGCACTTGAAAATCAGCGTTCAAACATTTTACTCTGTTCCAATAGTTAATTTGCTTTTTAATATGAATTGCATGTGTGTGAACAGGTGAAAACAAATACATTATTGTATGTAAAATGTGTTAGTAACTCTTGTCCAGTGGTGTCATTACTTTTGTCTCAAATGTTAAGATGCTAAACCAGATTTACTTGAAATCTGATTTGCTTTGACATGGGCTTGTGTAAAAAGCTGTGGCTATCAAGCATTCATAAGGAAAATTAATGGCTATGATTAGAAAATTTGGCTCATAGACCTACTATAAATTATCTTTGATTTTAGTAGCATGTCTTTTAGCTAATTACCAGCTTAAGAGTATTATGGTTGTATGTATCACCTTTAAGATTTGCTAACTTTGCTAAAACCTTATCCTTGTTGCTACTTGTTACTATTTCAACTTATAAACTAAGGTTTGATAAGACAAACACATTAATCGTAGCCCCCAGACCTTTAAATGAAGAGTAAAGATCACAAGAGACTCATAAACCACAAGGAATTAAGCCATAAAGAACTGCGCACACCTGCAAATCTGGCGCTGACATGAAACAAAAGAAGCACACCCGAAACAAAAGCCTCATCCAAAGCCACTTCACAAGTCTTTCTTCATAATCCAGGGATGTACAGCAGATCTGACACAGAGAGGGGAAAAGTCCCACGTGAAAGCAACAGGCCTCCACACAGCCCATTAGCAGTTAGTCCTGTTTGAGTTTGATTGAGCTAATTGCAGCGGGTTGCTGGGATGATAAGCGCCGTAAACACTGGGGCCCCCACAGAGATGAAACAGCTCCACTTTCATCTATCCACAACTAATCAGAGTTTGACTTTGCAAACAAACACAGGAGCTTGCCCCATTGCCTCACTCATAAGCACCGACATTAGTGGCCAGTCAGTCAGAAGATTACACAGCGTAAGCCGATCTGATCTGATGCTGTGAGAGCGACTACACACACCGAGGCTTACTCTGTTCCCTGTGGGGTATCAGGAATAGACAGGGGTAAAACGTTACTAGTTTGTACATTTGAGTCAGTAGTAGCAGTAGTAGTACTAGTGGTAGTAGCAGTAGTAGTAGTAGCACCAGTGATACCATTGGTAGGAGTAGTAGCAGCAGCAGTAGTAGTTATAGCAGCAGCAGCAGCAGTAGTAGTAGTAGTAGTAGCACCAGTAGTTCTAGTGGTTGCAGTAGTAGTAGCAGAAGTAGTGTTAGTACTAGTAGCAGCAGTAGTAGTTATAACAGCAGTAGTAGTTGTAGTAGTAGTAGTTATAACAGTAGTAGTAGTAGTAGCTGTAGTAGTAGTTATATGAGCAGTAGTAGTAGCAGCAGTATTAGTAGTTATAGCAGTAGTAGTAGCAGTAGCAGCAGTAGTTGTAGCAGCAGTAGAAGTAGTTATAGCACTAGTGTAGTAGCAGTCATAGTAGTACCTAGGAGTGTAACAATTAGTTTTTGCAACAAAATGATACGTATCAATTAGAATTGTTTCAATACAATTCAAGAACAATATTGGCTAATTTAGAATGATACAATTCAATACAATTCAACACCTTCATATCCATAATCGATACAGCAACTTTTTGCTAAAAATCATGAAAGGTTACTCTCAAAGGTAGCACTGCGGCCAGGGTTGATTATGTCCAGCAGAGAGCAAAGAAAAGTTGAATATAACATTTTATTTAATTAAAAACACAAAAATGACATCTAAAAAGAAGTAGCTGGTTTTATTTTAACATGCCGATTTCTAATTTAGATATTTCCAATATTATCAATTCATTTTCCATGGATATTGAGCTCCACAACCTACAAAACGATACGATTCGATACAAGGTGATGTGTATAGATATAGCTGTATCATAGAAATAAAAAATTGATACATCAATATGTACTGTATCCTTACACCCCTAGTTGTACCAGTAGCAGTATAGTCGCACTGTTAGTATTTGCTGTAGCAGTAGAGTTGTACTAGTGACAGTAGTAGCAGTAGTGTAGCAGTGTTAGTAATACTGACAGTAGAACGTTAAGCGTTAGTAATAGTAGTAGTAATATTAGCTGTAGTATTAGTACTGATAGAAGGAGTAATTTTTGCAGGGCAGTTGCAAAAAAGCAAGCAAAATTAAAAAAGGTGCACAGTTTTTTTCTCTCAAGTAATTTTGTTAATTTTGCTTCTTGAGGAATATTATTTTGAAGTAACTACTTCAGTTCAGTTTACACATTTTGAGTACTTCTATCTCCTCTGGGAACAGATTTATGACAAATGTAATGTAATGAAAATGTGTTTTATATGTGCTTGTTAAACCAGTAATATGTTTTATATTTCAAAAACAATAGGGCTCTGAAGACCCCTAGAGCCACAACACAACAGCAACAATCGTCTGCTCAAGCTGGTAATGGATACAGCATTGCACAAGAGCGAGTAACATGTGCCCACACAACTTCAAAGTCTATAAAGTCCAGGTTATTTCAATTAGTCTACACCCCAAGAAGCGGTGTTCCTCTCCAGCTGGACCCCCTCCTATCTCTCCCTTGGATCGCACACATGGGACCCTGTCACTGTGTTTCCTCTTGGCCCCTCCAGGGATTTGTTTTGGAACGGGGCAGTCAGGTTCAAAGTGTTGGAGCGGTCCGTCCAGCCGCTGTGTGCAGCTGTGTCCGATGATGATGCCTGGCGGGTGGGATCACTGCACACAAACTACACAAATACTACAATCTGTAAAGGAGTTGATTTACACTTTTTTTCCTCAAAATATGACTCAAGCTTTCAAATGAAATGTAGGCCTAGTAACCAAGTTATGAATGTGTATAATATCGACCATACAAAGGAGTATACAGCATTCATAAAGGGAAAAAGTTGAAAAGATTAAAAAAATGCACACCATCCATCCATCTTCTTCTGCTTATCTGGGGGCGGTCACGGGGACAGCAGTCTAAGCAGGGAAGCCCTGACTCTCCTCTCCCTGGACACGTCCACCAGCTCCCCTGGTGAGCCCCTCAAGAGACATAGTCCCTCCAGCATGTCTTAGGTCTGCACACCCCAACTTTTAAACTTAGGTTTCAATTTTGTGAATAATTTTAACTTTGTCACATAATAAAGGGCTGTGTACAAGGCATCTAGACATGTTTAGAACACAGGAAATGTCCCTCAGCCAAAAGGACAATGTCACAATCATCCATGACAGTTTTTATTATGGTTTGCATATTAACTTTATGCCCATACACAGAGAATGGTATATTATTACAATTAGTTGTTATCTACATTTAAGTGATTATTATAATAATAACTGAGCAATAAGTTGCATGTGCTTGCTCATATGCCTACTGTTTAAAATAAGAGGTTTGTTAGTCATGTTACACTTTTTTTTATAAACCTAAGTTTGAAGTCAGTGAAAAACAACATTACAGAGCTCTGGATAAAGCTACAGTTGATCCATTCCTAAAACATGTTTACTCAACGACTGGTTTAACTCATAATTTATGATCATAATAAATAAACTGTAACAAGAAAATCAGCTAATGTTTCTAAAGTCATCCAAGTTCAAGTTAAATCAAAACAAGGTTAAAAGAAGTCATCTGGACGTGGTTTGTAGATTTGAAATCATTTAATCTCTCGTCCAATTCTGAAGCAAACTGGTGAGAGAGCTCTCTCTTCAACTCTGCAAACCAAGTCCAGATTACTTCTGGTTTTGAAAAATATATTTGGTTAGATTTAGACAGGTTCTAGGCTATCCCTCTTACAAATAAAGGCACAATCAAGTGGATGACTTAAGATATTTGTAAAAAATCTTTTGTCAAATTCACATCCATTGTGCAAAAAAGACAGACTGTTGTTACTTAAAAAGTATTATTCTAAAACATACTTTTGACAAGTACAACACAGAAAAACTTGACTTTTAAGGCCTTGATGTTGGCAACAACCTTTTTAAGACTTTTAACACTTTGGGGCGACCCTGAAAAAGTCTGTTTCTTTGTGAATCTGAGTTAGAACCCACGGAGTAGGAACAATGGAGACATATTAAATTGTCTCTGGCTAACCTAATAAATTGACTTGTTTAATAATTTTTTTAACAAATCACACAAATAAATTGTATTGTAACAGTAAAAGCATAATTAGTAATATTTGTGAGTCGCCTTGTGGCTCACGTGTTAGAAAGCAGCATGTATGAGTGGCCTAGGTTTGATTCTCAACATTGGCATTTTAAATCCATCTCTATCCCTGATAATTAATGATGTTTAGACCCAAACTGAGAAACATATTTCACCATTACAAAATGTGCCAAAATCAAATCTATGCTTTGGTGCCAACAGGTGATCTTTATGCAACATTTTCCTTAGTCACTCATCAAAACCCTTACTGTGACTGAAGGCGGTCGGCCCACACAAAGGCTGCACAGTCTCTCAACCAAAAAGCGACAAGGTTCACTTCGCTTCTGTCAGGAACGTGAACACATCTGGTCCTGTTTACATCCAGTGAGAGACAAGAGTGTTGATTGTTATGATGATATCTCTCTCAAACATTTATGCAGTCCTCATTTTGGTAAAGATCAGCCACTCGGTCATGCAAATCAGCAGTATAAAAACAAATGTAGTACTTTTTCTTCTACTTCATTACAACTAATCCTGACCCCACGCGCCATTTACAAACAATCTGGAGGTTTTCCAGAGAAGAAGAGAAAAACATGATGTCTACATTTTTGACAGTATTTTAATAAGTTTGCGCTCACAGTTTGAAAACAAGATTAGGGTTCTTACTCACTAATTTTTACAAGGGAGCAAACTGAAAACATTAGATTAGGTGTTGTTTTTAGACAACAGAAATGAATTGTTGTTTTAAATATTTAATAAAAAGGACTTTGAATTAATAGCGCCCAGATCTGATTGTCACTTGTGAATGTCTTTTACTAAAGTTAACTTGATACAGTCCTGATTGATGGATTAAATCTGAACAACACTGACAAACTATTTTAATATAAGACATTTCGATAATTACTTGTCCAGCATTACAGACAGTAGCCTAAAAACTATATCTAGCCTATACTCATTATGCTAACTATCACATAAAATAAAACAGCTATAAAACATTCAACATTCATATTTTGCAATAAATGGCAACAGCTAAATTCTTTACAGAAAATGTATTATGGTCTGCTAAGATTGTAGCACTTGGAAAGCTGTCCTTTATACAAACACTAAAAGAGTCTTTAAGGTTACAAAAGGTCAACAGATAAACCAGTATCAGTTACCAACAGAAATTAATGTTGTGGAGTGATGTCATCTGTAATCCAAAATGGTGTTGTTAACAGGGATGCCCTGGAGTCTCTGTCTGAACAACTTGTGCTTTTCTTTCTCTGGAAACAAAAGTTATACAAGAAAAATAGTCAATAAGAAAAATATACCAACTTCTGCTGCTTGCTGGGAGCTGAATGGGTGAAGTAATGGAGAACAGTTTAATCAACCACAAGGCAATAGTCTAGTGACCCTACGAGAAGTAAGGGGACACTATTTAAATGTTTATAGCCTAGTTTTATTGGTCTTATTAATTGTGTTTTATTAACAGCCATGTAAAACACAGCTTCTCGTTAGAGATACAGGCTAAAGAGTGACATAGACATAGTGCAGTCTGAGTGTGATCTAATACTTTTAGGGAATTCGAAGGGATCGTCCAGTTTTTAAAATAGTCTGATAGTCAAGAGTACATTTTGTGTAAATAGTAGACAGGGGTAATTAACCTTCCATCAAAACATACCATCAAAATCTTAATTAAATAAATTAAATTAGTGTAAAAACACTGATATGTCACTATTATGTCAAATATTTTATCACCTGCAAACTAATCCCAGCAGCATCCCTTATCCATACATTCAAGACACATGACTAACTGTGTGACCCATTTAGATTCACACATGTTTAATGTAGAAGCGTGCCTTTGCAGAACAGTAGGAGCAACCACGGCAGCATGAGGAAACCATAGAAACTCCGCAAGGGTTAAGGACTTGGTAGGCATCACATAGGAACAGTACACATATTAGTAAAAGTAAGGTCAATTTGATGGTTTACAATAAAAAAAAACATTGCTGGTTTGAATTTTAATGTTTGGGGAAAATGTATTTTAGTACTGTTACAAACGTCTTCCTTGAAAATGTAATACTAAAATCCTAGTAGTATTACCAAAATATAAACAAATATATTCTAAATGCTTTTCAGTACTTTTAGACTTGACTTGATGTTAGCTTGGACTGGACAGGATTACGACAATGGAACCTAATCTAGCCAAAATTTACCCATTCAACAAAATGTATGAACTTTGACAAGGTGTAAAAATCAAGATTCGAAGATTTAACGGAAAGCACTATGAATCTCTGAAGCAATGCTTGAATATTCTTTGCCATTTTACATTCAGAGTTGCCTCGAACTGTCACGTCCGATCTTATCAGAACTTTCAAGCTTAAAATTGCGTATATTCCTCCTCATGTAATCCTTTTATCTTACTAGAAACTCTTCTCCGAGTTCAGACAGAGGCCCCTATACCTGTTTGATGTGTCATATAGAGACGAGGTGGAACACACTGGCTCAAGTTGTAATGACTTTTTTGCTCCTGTGGTGAGCTGTGTTCGGGACCTGTTGAAACCTGCAGCGTAACCCTAGATGTGGAAAGTACCCCTCCACCGATACCTTCTCTGTGTACCCACTACACACACACACACACACACACACACACACACACACACACACACACACACACACACACACACACACACACACACACCCAGTAGCTCAGTGTTACGCTTCCTTTCAACCAGACGTGATTTGAAACACTGTAAGCCTTCTGCCTCCTGCATCCTCCGCAGTCTCTGATGTTGTGGAGAATCAATGTGTCTGCACTTGTTGGCAGCAGGTGGTGGTCTTTGGCTCATCTATGTCGGAGCGACCACGCACTAATGTGGAATGTATAAGGCCTCTTCATGTTCCCAGGCAGCGTATGTTATGGATTATCTATACTACTGGGCCCTTAGAGGTTGGTAAAAGTAAAGTCAGATGTCACAAGCTGCACAATAAAAGCAAAAAAATAAAAATAACAACGTAAAAGATGTTATAAATGACTTTTGAGAGTGCTATGATATGGCGTCCATATTTCAGTTCCACTTTTGAAATTAATGAGTAAAAATAAAAAAAATATATAAACATGACAAAGCTTTGCACTCTTTTGCTGTCATTTAAGCTCGGGCTAAATCAGCATATAACAAAGACTAAATTTAGGACTAAATTATGGGCTAAACCAAAGACAAAATCTGTGACTCAAGTAGGGTTAAACCAGGACTAAACTGGTCTAGACTGGGACTAAATGCAGGAATAAACCAGGTTTCCACTAAGACATTTTATATGGACACACAATTTAAATATCTTATTGGACAATTTTAATGGAAAACAAGGAAGATCATAATGTTATTGTGATACAAATGTGCATTATGGATATTGCAATAACTGAAATTTGTAATATATTGTGCAGCCCTAATAGTGAAGAAAAATGTGCAATAATCTCTTCTTAATAATAATCTCTACTTTTCTCTCTATTGAATGTATACAGTATTGGCACATTTATATTTTTTAAAAAGTAATGCAACCCCAGAATATGTAAATGAATGTACCGTGTATACATTTATCCAGACAATTTGGAGCCCATCATAGTCGCTGTAAGCCATCAATGTCAGTTAGAGCTTGATCTAGATACTGTTACACAAGCTTCAACCTAAACATTGCTATATGTTTATTTCAAATATAACAAATTATTTTCAGTTTGGACTTTTCTTGAATAATTGTGTGCTCTGCAAGGGTGGCTGTATTTTGTTAGGATATGAATGTAAATTAGTGGGCATGCCCCCAAATATGTGGTCTCATTGTATGTGCAAGGGAATCTAACAGTGTGACATGTAAATACTTTATGCGTGAATTGAGTAAAAACATTATGTGTCTTAACACAATACTTGGGACAATACGGCAGCCTTTGCAGTTAGCAGTAACATGTTTGGTGTGACATCAGCTCCTGGCTCACACCTGCAGACCCTCTGACACTCTTCATCTACTGTTACACCTGGCCTCTGAGGATCAAGGCCTCCTCAGAGGCAGGTGTGCTCTGTCTTTGCCCTAAAGTCTTTAAAAAGGCAGTTTCTTGGAGTGGGATGTGGCCCTTGACTCCTGACAGCCTTGGTTGTTTCTTCACTGCTGGAGTTATATTAGGGGAAAGCCCATATGAAGTCTATGAGCCCATAAAACAGGTCTTTAATTTGCCTGGATATAGCCAGGAGCTAGCACTAAGTTAGCCTGTTGTTTCTCTGAGCTGGTGTCATAACCCCACAGGCAACACTGATTCATTCACAGAGGAAATATTTTATGAGTGAAGGTTACAACACTGGACAAGCAATAGACAGATGGAACAAATGTGGGTTTTGTCTGATCCTGAGTTCCTGAGTTTCCCAGTTGTTAGGTTCATGCTTAAGGAGCTTTAGTCTAACCTTTTGTTAAAGGTTATATTATATCTTACAATGAAGATTGTGTTTCAAGTAAATTATAAACAAATGTCATATTTTAATATCTGTAGGTGGACTCATCAGTTTGCGCTACAGCAATAACAGACCATGATTAGTAAAAACATTAAATGAAAGTTTAAGTGAAGTTATTTTACAAATAGTTGCTTGCACATTCATTTATCACAGATTATTCAATTCACTTTATATTTTCAACCAATTAATACAGCCCCTGAAAAGTCCTATTCCCCATTAAAAATACTAAGTTAGTTGTGACAAGTGAAGGTTTAGATGTATAGATCTAAACCTCTGCAATTATATTCATATTTTCTTGACCACCATTTACCAAACAGTCAGTGGAAATGCCGGTTACTTTAAAGAAAAAGCCTTGTGATTGGCCAAAGCCTGAAGATATGGGCTCAAGATTTATCTTTCATACATTTCTCATCAAAATCCTTAATAATAAAGCATTTTGACGGTGATCATTTCTACTGCACTTTTTTTTATGCATAGGGAAAATGTTTGTTGCTTCTTTAAATACAAAACGTTAAAATTTGTTTTCTCACTGACATGTTCCACCATTTGTGCATTGCTCATTTGTACCTAGCTTTGCACTCCGTTTCACATATAATCTATCTATTCAAGTCTGACTAAGATACAGTCAAGCAATCATTCAGGAATTATTTGTGTCGTAACTCAGTGTTTGAACTGGAACGCCTTTCTATTGAAAAGAGAGGAAGAACCATTGGGTGACAGCCAAAGTTTCTCTGATGCCAAACTTGCTTTAATCCTACAACAAACACCACCTAGTACAAAGGTCAATTCAGTACTAAGTGAATAGCGACAAAAAAGATATGCATTTCTCAAATATTTCACATTTTTAGATCTAGACCAATCACAGTTATTGAGGTTCAACATTCTTGGCCTATCTGTAACTTTTTATTCTGATGGCCAAGGGAAAAAACAACCTAACAAAAAGGTTAGATAAGCAAATTAATCAGCAGCAGCAATTAGGTGTAAAATAAAACTTGAAAAACAAATGGGAGTTAGAGTCTTAAGAGACTGGTTAATGTGTTGTGAATCTTAACATTGTGTTTCCTATAATGGAAATCGCAGCAACAAGAAAATAAAGTAATAGCTTTTTGGCACTTTTGAACTCACCTGGCTTGTTTCCTGTTGTGTAGATGAATCGTTACTCCCAAAGTGACCAACGCAAACACCACACCAATAGTGCCGAGTATGAAGCCCAGTGGGTTATCTGAAGAAGAAAAAGAATACACTCATCATAATGCAAGTCTTTTGTAAGTTAAATTCACTGCAGACGCAGGGAGTAACAGTTTAATTGTGGTAATCGTGTGGAGAATAGAATATTCAGCTTGACTTGTTTATCTGGGGATAGGGATTAAGACAGAAAACAACTCTGTAATGACTAAGAGGACTAAGATAAAATCAGATGTAAACAGAAAGGTGTGATAGCTGAAAATTGGATTATGTAGTAATTGTGGGGTTTTGAACTGCTGAACTATATAAGGCTACTGTGTTCACACTGCAGGGAAATGTGACCGAGGTAATCTGTGTTTTAATTTTTACTGTATTTATTTAATATTTATTAGATGTCTGATGCGGGGCGGCAGCTCAGTTGGTAGAGACGTTCGCCTACTGTCCTGAAGGTTGGCCGTTCGATCCCTGCTACTAGCATTGCATTGTTGTTGTGTCCTGGGGCAAGACACTTCACCCACCTTTCCTGTGTGAATGTGCCAGTGTTTGATGGTGGTCGGCGGGGCTGCAGCCTGGCAGCCACCCCTCCGTCAGTCTGCCCCAGAGCAGCTGTGGCTACAGAAGTTGCTTACCTCCATTAAGTGTGGTTGAGGAGAGAATGAATAATGCACCAAACTGTAACACAATTTGAGCATCTAAGCACTATATAAGACTAATGCATTGTTATAAACCTAATTCTTTTTCTTTTGTATCCAATTTATTTAACCAATTAGAGATTCAAAGCATCAAATAAAGCTTGTACCTTGGATTGATTACATCAGTTTAAATAATAGGACATCTGGACCCACTTAACTTTGCAGCGCAGGCTAGTTGACAAAATATACATTCCTAGTCTGAAGGTAACTCCGTGAGGTCTTCAAGGTTTTTATGTGCATAGAAAATATGTCAAATATAAGTGTCAAGAACTAGCATAATATAATAGTAGTGTGTTCTTTGGATGCACTGGGACGCATCATCAGTAAAGTATCCTGGGTTCATTGGGTGTTATTCTTTGCAAAAACATAGGCAAAATGCAAAATACACTAAAGCGCATTAATAAACCTACAGTACACATAAAGAAGAATAAATACAGATTAAAATAATGAACATTCAATACTGTTCTTCCCTTTACGCTCTTGAGTAATCCCTTTGAACAGGTCAAGCACAGCTGTCCCATTTTCTGTCTTCTTTTATTACCAGGAGGATTAAAAGTCAAGAAGATAATGTAGATTGGCTTCATACAAACATTTTAAAAGGCGTGACCTAATATGCCCTACATTTACAGAGGTTCCCATCTGTTTCTGCCTTCACGCTGTTTGTACTTTCTTAGGTAATACTGGGATGAAATAATGCTGAACTTTCCTTGGGGTCTTGGCAAGAAGTGTGAACTATTCTCTAATAATTGTGTCTATTTAAACAGTAGACCTAGCCAGGTTATTTTTTTTCATAATAGCATCTGGGAGGTAATTATATGCAGTCATCACTCTAATGCAGAAACATGTGTAACGTATGGTGCTTACTAATTGCATATAAAACACATATAGACAGACAGTAAAGAATTATCGCATTGTTTTTTATAAGCCTAGTTGCATACGCTGCCAGGTTTTTGTGCACTGACATCAAATTGGAGATGTGATGGAAACGCTACCTCTTTTTGTATTGGCAAAAAAAACTGAGTTATCTCATCGCTTTCCTGCCTCCCTGCACGGATCACAAGCTCCACAGGCTACACTGTGTTAGCTGTGGACCATTACACCTGCACTGAAAAACATTAAGATATGACAGCATTGACCTGGAACTGCCCTGGACTACACAGGAGGGAGAACCGTTTGCAACTCAGTTCAGATACAGCAGTTTAACTTCACTCACTGCAAGAACAATAAAATGTAGTGGTGTAAGAAAATATTGAAATACTGACATGTGTTATTTGGTGATACTGTATCTATATCAAAATTGTCTGTATTGGTAATTTGGTTGTTTCTTTAACTGAAAATAAAAACAGGGTCAAACAGTGTTGACAAGATTTTTATATTTTTATTAAAAATAAATTGGGGGGTACAGTGGCAGAGTGGTTAATGCTCTAAACTCTGAGCAAGGATCTGATCTGATCTTCGGGCTGGCTGAATCAAACTCTCTTGGTGGAGTCTGCATGTCCTCCCTGTGTTACTGTGGGTTCTCTCTGGGTACTTTGGGCTCCTCCCACTGCCAAAGACATGCATGTGTAGGTGAAGTGGTGACTCTTAAATGGCCCTAGTGAATGAATGTGAGAGTGAATGGTTGTCTGTCGGTGTATAGCTCTGTGTCAGTCCTGCAAAAAGCTGGCCGCTGTCCAGGGTGTACCCCGCCTAAGGCCCAAAGTTACTGAGATAGTCTCCAGCACCCCACAACCTCTAATGAGGATAAGCAGAAAAAGATGAATGAATGAATAAAAATAATTTCTGACATTTTCATTTTGTTGCTTATTTGGTTAAAGGCAAATTATTTGTGAATGTTTGAGATGCTGATATGTATTGTATTGCCAGATTCTTGCCAATACACAGCCCTAATAAAAAAAGGATTTATCCCTTATCCAGAAGAACTTGGGAGTTTGAGTCCAGATCTGGGCATTCTATCTTGATCATTTCAATAAGACCAGTGCCTTGGCAGAGGTCTATGTTCTCAGAGTGCCCCTAGTTAAGGTTTTCCTTCTTTTCTTTGTAATTTTATGTATTTTGTACATTAGTACCTTTGTTTATAGTACTGTCTCTTTCCTGCTCTCCACACAAAATGTCTAGTTTTTTGAGTGCCTCACTTCAAATCTCAGCTTATGATCTGTTGACTCAAAATTGCTTTTCTAATATTGATCTAAAAATTGCCACCACATGAACTGTTGAATGCATGCAGTAATATATCCTCCAGCTCCTATCAGACTGAGCAGTTCTTTGTTGATGACTTCCTTTGACGACACTGATATCATCTTAAAATAATTCTCTTGATATATATATATATATATTTTTTTATCTTCATGGTAACATTATTTATTTCTGTAACAAGCTACTGTTGTCATCGGATATCATGCCCTGTCTGACTCTGAAGTATTCTTGGAATGTGTTGGCCGACTTCTGCCATGAAATAGTCCACGTACAAACTTGACAATAACAATTGCATAAGAGTATTCATAGTCACGAAACTAGGCTGCAGCTAAGATATGCCTTTTAAATCTAAATGCACTTGTGGTATGTAGAATAGTGTAGCGTACTGCTTTTTACTGTAAACATATTGAAGCCATCTGTGGTATTATCAGAAATCAATGACTCAAACAGCTATTTTATGATATTTTGTCTAGTTACTGCAATGTAATGTACGGTATACGTAAATGTATACCATAAAATCTGATATTTTAAATAGCTGTATTGTTATGAACGATAAACTTTACCATTCACATTTTATGCTTTTTTCAGTCTTTTTTGAAAAGGTTTTGGAAATTTGCATTATTATATAACTTAAAATAAGGTATATGTATATGTATGCAAAACGTGTCCTTTTGGGGAGGTGTTACTTTGCAGAGAAAACTTGGATGAGGTGTCTGACGCCCCCTGCTGGCAAGGGCGTGAAATGGACAGAGTATAAAAGGCTATTTAGCTATTAGCAACATGATAGCTTACTGTTTGTTGTGACTGCAATTTTAGCACTGAACTTATTAGAACGAGTCCAGTGTTGGTGAATGGGAATTTAAAAACATGCAGGAGCACTTGAGACTGAGCATTTTCAGCTCTTGAGAAAGGGACGGCCTCCAGCAAACAGGATTACTCAAACAAGCATGAATGAAACAAAATACTACTCCAGGTATGTGTTTGAGGGGCAAACAACATTATAACGTGGTCATGAGCTCAAAAAAGTTGATTTAGCATAGTAGGGGACCTTTAAATAAAACATCTCAGCAAACCCATGTGAATAAATGAATTTTCTACAAACCCATTTTCAAAAAAGTAGAGACATTGAAAAAAAAATCATTCATCAGGTGTTGACTGAAACATGAAACTGAAACATGTTTCATAAAAAGGAATAGTAGCTCATTTTAAATATTATAGCAGGAAGACACCTCAAAAAGGTTTGGACATGGACAACAAAAGCCTAAAAACGTAACTAAAAAACACCAGCAGGAGTTGTTTTTTGCAACAGATTAGATTGACAGGCAACAGGTCAGTAATATGACAGGGTATAAAAAATTAACAGCATGAAACCAAAGATGATGAGATTCTTTTCCTTTAGCCTTATTTAATAGTGTTAGTAGACAGGCAAAACAAGAGAGCTAGAAATGACATAGACCAAACAAATCCAACTGAACCCAGTCTGCTTCGGTTTATGTGTTATGTGCTCTAAAAAGTGAGCCACTAAGGCGTTTATAAAATGCTCTTTCTATTGTGAATAAAAAGAACTGCAGTGAGTTGGGTTTGGATTGATTACATTCAGAATTGTTGTATTGGGATATTCTAGTTTAAAGAGGCAATCACCATGCAATAAATTTGACCAAAACTATGCATATATTAGCTTTTTCTATACAGAGTGTCCTTTTGCCACAAAAACCTTGCTCAGACAGCTCCAATAATCTCTGTGTAAATGTCAAACTTTACCTCTCTCTGTCCGACAAGACAATCATTAAAAAGCACTGTTTTTTTTTTCAATCAGACAGCTCTTCCAAGTCATTGATGTGAGAGAAAAGGCCATATTGAGCTGACGAAAGAACAGAAAAGAAAAGACCAGACAAAAAAAAGGTGATTAAACCACAAGAGGGACTGCAGTAATCCAGTTTAGCATATCTTCACATAGGCTGGTCTTCGCAGAAGAAGACGAAACACTGAAGTTTGAACAATGTGACTGCTTCAAAGTGTACAGATGCCCTTGGTTGGCATTTGAACAACTCTCTCCTGTATGCAACCTGCATTTACCAAGCACTTCAGTGACTTTCTGTGGCTCCGGGCCTGCGTTATCTCAGGAGGAATCTGAGAACAAGACCACGGATAGAAAATGAAATGAGTAGGTTTTTGTCTTGCAACCCGCGTCACTTTTCCCTGTGAAAATAACTGCCTCCTTCCCTCCTGCTGTCACCTTTCCTTTAATCACTTTCTTTGATTCTGCGCAAGAAGTCTATAAATATTACACTGCTTTTAAGACAAGACCTGGTATACATTCGCTATTGTTTTTCATAGAGCTATGATAGGGGAGCAGAGCCAAGCTAGTAAACCGTCTATAAAGACACTCATAGCCATGCTTACATCAAAAACACTTCAAGGACTTAGATCCAAGCCACACCCTCACTCATTTTTACACTCTTTTCTGTCTGGCCAAAGATATTAACATTGATCACTGGAACATACCACACCCCTGTCAAAGTGTAAGGCCGTAAAAATGCTCATTGACAAGTAAGGCAGCACACTGTAATCCATCTTATAGGTGGAGCTGTTAGTAAGTGAGGATTTTCTTATGCACTTTTGACTGAAGGAACCTCTATCACCTCTGCAGTGGCAGTGGTTTTCATGTATTCATAGCATTTCACACGCAACAGTGATTCATTATTCATTACTCGTCTTTGGTCTGTGTTTAGGATTCCCGACGTGGCCAAGGGTCACTTAGGAAAATGACGGAAGTAACACCTGCCACTGAACACCTCGGGGCATGTTGTTAGCTGTTAGTGCTGATTTTGTCTAATGAGAGAGTAAGAGTGAAAAGTGTGATAATAGTGGCAAAGCTAAAAGGCCAAGTGATAATATATGATTTTAAAACCACCTTTACAAGTGAGCACACATGGTGATAGTTTTCAAACAGAAACACCGTATAGAAGGAAAACATGCTGACATTTTTACAGTGGCACTGCTAGATTTGAGTAACACCTTCAGATTAGGAAGAAGGTTTGAACAACTCATTTAATTTTCACTTAATGCCTAAAGACCACCACAAAATGTACATATTTATATTTCTGCTCCAAGAGACTCACTTTTGGGTCTGTAAAATCAGTCAGACAGAATATGTGCAGAAAAATATGTGTAGGCCACATTCACATAAAATAAAATAAAATAAAATACTATACTCAGCTCTACAAATGTTTGGGATAATCTATCAACCAAGTTCTTTAAAAAGCGGTGCCCATGTTTATCTTTAAGAATGGATGCTTAATTTTTGGCTCACTAACTTTGCAAAAAATAAAAAATTAACTTGTACTATAAACAGCATGCATATGTAAACTTCAGCACAGTGTTGTACATACAGACTATTATCTATCAAACTATCAAATTTCATGCAACCATTTCAAATGTTTTTGCTAATTGGTCTAACGTACCTGTACAATAAAAATCTAAGAATTATGTGTGCTATGGCTGCATACGCTGACTCAAGTGTAAGCATCAAAACCTAATCATCAAAGTAACCCTGAGCCCTGATATCACGCTTTGACTTTTGTTTATCTTCCAGCCATTTCGTCATTGCGTCTCATAGAGTCTATATTTAGTAAAAATGAGAAAGCGGAGGGAGTGCATTTGATCATTTACAAGCAGAGCAGCTGTGGAGTGAATTAGAATAAAACAGTATTTTACAACAAATAGTGATAGTGGCTGTCTAAGTACAAAAAAATAAAAAGCATGTGACTCCGAGAGACATCTTGGCTAAGAAAAAAAAAAACTTTTAAATATCCAAATAAAACAGCTAGGTTTGATTGTGCGTAGCTGTGGATCGTGACATGGGATCTCAAATGTGATTAAAGAAGAATATGTATCCCCTATTACTTCATAAAGGAAGTCTGTTGGCAACTTTAACAAGGAAAAGATGGAGGACTGGGAGCCATGGAAAAGTGAATGTACATAGAAAGATATAGAACAGCAAATTACTACTTACTTACCTATTGCAAATTATTACTCAATAAATTGCAGTGTCCAAGGCTGTACAATTCTGAATTCCGATTATTGTAGTGTTTTAATACTCAGGCCTTTGATACAGAAAAGCAAATTCAAAAGGAAACACTGCCATCTGTAGACAAAAGACTATAGCTCCATTATAGCACACAGAGTTGGGATGGATAATGAAAGCCTAAAGGTCCAAATACAACACCTTTTTGTGATACAGAGCTTATAAATTTGTGGCCACTGGTCTAGCAGATTCCGTTACAAGACATTAAAGGTACTATGAGCAGTATATTTTTTAAATACGTTTTAATACAACATAAAAACATGTAAAGGTGTTTAAATCAAATATTAGTTTAGTTTAATTTAGTTAGTGATAACAATGGTTCAGCTAATTTATTCACAATTTTTTTTAAAATGACATAATGGCCAGGTTGTTTATATTTACATTTTTGTTTTGGTTCTAAAACTTTTGCATCAACGATGGTTCAATCACAAAATCAGAAAGCCCCCCAAGCTCTGGTTACCATATAAGCCAAGAAGTACATGCAGCACAGAAAAGAAAAGGTCCGAAGCGCTTAGGAAGTGTTGGTCAGTTAGTTTTTCTGTATTGAAGGTGCTTTTTGGTATTTGGAACAAAGAACTTGCAAGAAATAAAGAAAAAAAACAAGCCATTCTTCATTTACCTGAAGTTTAAAAAGCCTTTATTTCATGTGGCTTTATGTTTTAAAAATCTTTAAAAACATAGCGTGCTGGGTTTGACTTAGACCCACACGTAGTGGCCAATAAACAGCCTTCTTCAGGGTGCCATTTACAGCACTCTTTCCCCTATTTGTGTGGGTTAATGCACAACACAGTACATGCAGCAGTTGTGGACACAGCTATAAAACCAGTTGGCAAAAGAGCACACTGTGACTGGCAACCCACGAGACCACTGTTTTAGACTGCGTACCGTTTTAAAATCAGTATCAGTGCATGCTGCTTCCAGTTCCTTCAACAAACATACAAAAAATACATTATGTGCTTTGCAGTACATAATTTGTAACTTTGGCTCAAATTAGACTGACCTGCTATACAGTGGGCCTGCTGTCCTGTCCATGTTCCATCCTCCAGACATGTGCGCTCTGAAGATCCATACAGCTCAAAGGCTTTGTTGCAGGTAAAACTGAGCGTGTCTCCCTTCAGGTAATGTGTGCCATTCTTCTTGCCATTTCTTGGTGTAGGAAGCCAGCCACAAGACACTACTAAATACAAAAAACAAAAACAAAAACTAACTACATTAAGTCTCATTTACTAGTTAATAAAGTCCATTTATTTCAGTAGTTCAATTCTTAGAGAAAAATATATCATATAGATTCACTACACAAAAAATATTTCAAGCATTTTTTTTTTTTTTATTGTGATGATTATGGCGTATAGTTAATGAAACATGAACATTTAGTATATTATAAAACTAGAATATTACACAATCATAATTATCATTAAAATAAATGCTTGAAATATTTAACCCAGTTTGTATTAAATCATTATAATATGCATATGCATTTCACTTTTTAATATTATAATTTACTGATGCGTGCCTGTATTTACTTTATATGACATAACCACTCCAGATTGTTATGTAATTGACCTTACCTGGCTTCAAGTCTTTAACTAGGGCAAGGTG
This sequence comes from Bostrychus sinensis, assembly GCA_020698575.1. Classification (NCBI taxonomy): domain Eukaryota; kingdom Metazoa; phylum Chordata; class Actinopteri; order Gobiiformes; family Eleotridae; genus Bostrychus; species Bostrychus sinensis. The sequence goes on along the minus strand of CM036249.1, from coordinate 15,554,013 downwards.
CTTATGGAAGGCCATGAGCGTTGCATTTCCCACGACCAGGCTGCGTGTGGAGAGTGTATCATATTTACAGAAGTGCGCTCCTTCTCCAGAACACATTGTCAACATGTTTGTCACCTGAGGGTCATCTGGGTTCTCAGGCAGAGATAAGGCAGGCACAAAAGCAGGTCTGTCCTCTGGCGGAGAGTGGTAGTTTTCAAAAAGGTATGTGGAGTCGTAGGTGAAAAGGGATAATGTCTTTGAAATTTTCCCTATGAAAACAAAAACACTGTAAAAAAAAAGCCTCACTTCTTATGTCCATGACAGTGGAGGTGAATAGAGAGCAGTGGTTCTCAAACTGTGGTACGAGTCACACTGATGGTAGACAGGCTTCTTCTGGTGGTACTCATGAGACAGTTTATACTCCAGTCCTAGAATAATGCAGGTACCTCTGGCAAGGATGTTATGTTTTTGCTGAAGTTGGTTTGTCTGTTAGCATTAGAACTAAATAAAATTGTTAGATTTTGAAAACATTTCCAGGAGAGGTCAGTAATAGGCCAAGGAACAAATAACAAATCAAGCCAATTTTATCTGTGATAAAAAAAAAAAACATTAATATGGAATGACTTTTCATTAAGCTTTTAGAAATGGGCACAAATAAGTGAAAAGAACTGGTGTAGATTCAGAACACCATCAAGATCCAGGATTCAAATGCTAACCCCGGGTTTTGTGGTCTAGGAAAGAGGTTTGCATTTTCAGAGTGCTTCTAGTTGTAATATTAATAGTATTGTTATTCAGCTTTATACTCACAGTCTTCTCCAAATTTGAAGATATTTTCTGGGGTGCCATTGGCAGAGGGGATGACTTCTCCAGACTGCGTCATCAGGTCATCAGAAGGGTCAGAGTTCATCAGACCAAAGAGGCCTTTGGTCTGATTTGTAAACTCTGGCGGCAACAGAATAGTTACTGCCATAATTGCTTCATTCAAATGGACCTCCACACCAACACCAGAGGAGAACATGACTCTGACATACAGAGGACTGGGCGCAAAGACAAACACCCCTACAAATGAAATATGCATTTGAGTAAATCTACCAAATGCAAAAACAAGAGATGTACTGTACCAAAATGTCAATAACATGGTACAGAACTGATCAAGCTCAAAATTCTGCAACATGTGCCCTCATTTGCTTTGATTGTTTGTTTGTTTTTTACCACTTTGTGCGAGTGTGTCCTATTACCATGTAGGTCCATCCATGTTTGTTCACTGAGAGGCAGGATCTTCTGGTTTCTCAGCACCTGTAAATAGCCCTCCATTTCACGTACTTCAACAATATCTGAGGACTCCTCCTTCATGGCCACAGATGAGAGCCGTGTAGCACTGGCTGAGGAACCTATACAGCAAAGAGATATACAATGGATCAAGTGTTCTGTAATTATGAATCATCATATCCATTCAGAATTAAATAGTCCAGATGCTTGACTTTAATGGTGTAATGAGAACAATATTTATGACATCTGGTCATCTACAGTCACTTGGCCAATGGAGATTAGGTAATGGCTTGGCATAAAGTCACACCAATAAAGCTAACATCTGTTCTTCTTCAATGCATTTCACTGCATTGCACTCACCGCTCTTGAGTTTCACCTCTTCTGTTCTTGCCTGAATATGAAGGCCTTTATACTGAGAAGACACAAGACTGTACTCTCCTTTGCCATTGAAAGTGTAGCTGAGGCCATCAAATGTTATGAAATGTGGATCTCCGAGGGCAACAGCTGTGAAGCATTCAGAAGCACAGCCTTCAAGTACACCATTGTACACAAATTATGTTTAATCTTTTATGTTTAAGTGTAAACCACAGAGATTGCTTTAAATGTAATATTGTTTTTCTTTCTGTCACCATAGAACTTACAGCTGAGGTTATTAAATACAGAGATAAATTTAATTATAGGACACTATGATCTTATATATAGTAGTTCCACTGATTACACTGCATCGTGTTATTTATTTTTGATTAAGCTTTAAAATAGTCATTTGGATACAATGAGAAACGCAAGTATCAACAATCAAAATGCTAAAAACATTTTTACCTCCTGTAGTCTTACCTGCTTGTGGTGCTTGGTAGCTGCGACAACCACTTGAGGGCCGATGGCTGAGATAAATGTGGCAGTTGTGAGACAAAAGGCAGCAATAATAAAAACTTAAGACGTCATAGAGCCCATGGGAGTACCCAGGTACTCGTGGGGGCTTCCCATATGGAGGTGAGCCCCAGTCATGAGCCCTGTCTGGGGTGCTACCACCAGCCGAATCCCCGGTCAGGACAAGATTACCAGAACGGTCATAGCAGCACTGCTGGCCAGCACCGTGTGTAGGACTGCGAATATGTAATTATTAAGTTTTCCCCATAATATTTTTGTAAATTTAACTATATACTGTAGATTAATTTCAATACTACCTGGCTGTGATTGCTCTGACACAGTGGACACAACCTGGGTGAAAAGTGCACACACTGCCTTTCTCAATGTTACAACTGTAGTCAGTCTGAAAAAGCATAAGCCTATATTAATATATTACCCTGTCATATACACTTGGTTATTAAGAAAATCTAAATAATGATGAGTGAAACTCACGTGAAACCTTCCTGTGTCTGCTCGGGCCTGAGCTAGATTGCAAGGACAGTCAATAAGCTCATCCAGGAAGTTGGGTAGTGTCTTCTCCAGGACGTCCCACTGCAGACATTTATTCTTTGCCCAAGCAGCAGAGTTATCTCTGAAAGATTTTTCCCAGTGCCAGGCTAAAGCATGAGCAGTGCTCCACAGAGCTTGAACATCCCTGTGTATACACATAGTACTTAGAATGAAAATACCATGGCTGTTTAAAACAGTTAGTTACTTAGTATTACTTAATTTAAAACAAAATACACAAAGTATATCAACTAATGAACTAATTACATGCATTACCTTTTGTAAAATGAAATACATCAATAAAAATAAGTAGTGAAATAATTCAAATCAACTCATAAATGTGATTCCTGACCTTGCTCCGTCTGAGACAGAGTTAGCAGTGATACGAATATTGCCCAACTCTATTTCTGAGTAATCCTGTGACGGCTCTGGAAGGAAGCTAAAGGATCCAGTGTTGGATACATTTCTGCCAACAGAGTACAGGTAGCTGATGCTGGCTTCATATGACGATGTCCCGTTTGTCTCTGCTGCCCCAGTGTTGATCTCTTTGTACCCCCACAACTCAATATTGACTGTGTCTGCTCCAATCAGTGAGCTGTTCCACGTCATCTCAAGCTGTCCTGTGATGTTCTGCGACCCATAGAAGTGCCACTTTCTAGGATTTACCAGAACAACTTCAGAGGCAGGGTCTCCTTTGTTGGGGTTGACTGATGTAGAGGGAATAACAAAATTTTTGATTAACTATTGAACGATAAATCAATGCATTGTACCAAAAAGGATACGTCATACACCACACACAAAATGTACTGTATATTTAAAGCTCTTACCAGACAAATACTCTCCTGTTCTGTCAAATTGACTTCCTCCTATTGAGACATCAATTTTAATCCAGCCTGTCTCATACAGCAAAGGAGAGATACAGAAGGCTTGGCCCTCAGCATCAATAACACCCTTTCTTACAATTTCACCTTTAAATCTAAAACAAAAATAACACATTGAACAGATTGTATCTTTTTTATCAATTTGGTCCAATAATCCAAATATAATGTTAAAGAGGGAAGTAAGTAAGTAGTTGATATTGGTTAGTGACAAACCTGCAAGTTAGGAGTTCGCTTGGAGGAAGAACCAGGTTGACAATCCTGAGAGGTTTCCCACCCAACATGGAGCTGGAATAAGGGGTCACCTGAAAACATGACTGGTTGTAACCCATACATGCCTGACCTACCAAGGCAGAGCAGAAAATTACAATAACATTTACTGTACAGTATATAGGTTGATTAACTGACAAATGGAGGTACTGAGTTACCTGTTGACCCTGCAAAAACAAACAACTTGTTATGAATGTTCTTAATAAACAGCAAAATTCATCAAGTCAATCAAATCAATCAGACTACTTACCAGCTGCTTTAGAAGAACAAATAAGTATAATTCCCCATAAACAAGTGGCTAAATTCAGGCCCATGTTTATGTTCCTAAAAAAGATAATGTAATAAGCTTGAAGGCTTACTACCATGTAGGACTAGAGGACTTGTTGGACCTCTTCGATATAAGAGGTCATTCAACAGGAACTTACTGAAAACCCTTTTGAAGTTAAAAATTAACTGAACTGCGTATTAAGATTGTTAATGAATACCGACATTTTAACTGAAATTAGATTCATTAGTCATCAACACACAATATGACACACTTCCACATTTTCATAATTTATGTTTCTGCATAAATATTGCTTTTTAATCTACTTTATTTTTAAATGATGAAATGTTGCACAAACAAAATACCATGTAATACAAATATTTACAGTACAAATGTAGTGCAATAACATTACACAACAACACTTAACTTGCCAGGAGGTGAGGAAAAAGAAACCAAAATATTGCAGTAAAGTTTAAAGTGAGACCAAGTTTCTACTGTTTTAACAGCCTTTCTATTAGTGCAGTGGTCAATACTCTTTACATAGCTATACTGTTTCATTATGAAAAACATAAAATACATTTATCGTGCATATTGACATTTAAGTATAAAATACATACTCGCATTTACATTTTTTCTGTGCTCATTTTACTTTTTACAAAATAACCATGTATAACATGTTCATAAAATAGTTTATAATCTTTACATTGATAGGTCGTTCCAAAATGTATGTGAGAATTAGATGAGCTACAGTCTAACAATTTATATCCAGATTTGAGATTTGCTTAGAAGGGCTTCACAGAGTAGAATCTTTGGATAGTTTTGAAGGAGATTTCTTTTATTTTATTAATGATAAAGCATTTGTGGGTCAATGTACAAACTTTATCCCATTATGTTTTATAAGCAAATTTACTCCAGTAGGCGACAGCGTGGGGCTTTGTAGCAATTTCACGTTGAAAAAGTGAGCGCAGCTATACACTCACTTTTTAAACATTATTATTTTTGCATTTGTTGAGAAATATTCTTTTCCACAATATATATATATATATATATCACTTACTTTTAGGAGAGAAGCTGAACACGGATTATGAGAAGTGGAACTGTCGCATAGCATTAAACCCATCAAACTATCTTGTGAGTTATCAAATGTGTTACAAAAATAATATTTTTCTCAAACTTTTTAATCCACATAACCGCTAAAGGCACAGGTCGCCGAGTTTTGTTTATTCACATTTGTACTCTCGCGAGATGTCACGACCTTAGTGCGCATGTGCAGTAGCCCTTCACAGCAGAATGAATTGTGAGCATCATATTTGTGGTTGAGGAGGAAATCGTATTTCTGACTCTGGCTTATATCAATTTTGTATTCGATTTAAAGACGACCCACCATAGCATAATACAAAATAAAGGGAAGTTCGTTTAGGAAAGCTCGGCCCTAAGTTATAAACAGATACTTACAAGGGTAGCTACTAGCAGCCAGTGATAGCCTCAAAGCTCAGCAGCATCCTAGCAGCATATATAAAGGTAAGCTGCTGTAGTATTAGGGAAATGTATGTTCTATACACCATTATCGTATCTTTAGTTTCCTTTCTCATCTTGAAGTGGATGAAAAAGAGGAGGTACTGTACGGATTCTAAAAGACTCGATGGCAAAACAGTTCTTATTACAGGTAAATAAACTTTTTCTCCGTACACGTCATATTAACTGGTTATCTTTAACGTTCTCCTAAGACTGGACAGTTTGTATTCTTGTTTAATTGTAACTATTGCTGTATTTCAGGAGGTAATTCGGGCATTGGAAAAGAGACAGCAGTCGCTCTGGCAATGAGAGGCGCCCGTGTAATAATTGCCTGCAGAGATATGGAGAAGGCAGAGAAGGCTGTGAGGGAAATCAAGTCCAGAAGCCACAGTCTCGGTGTCCTTCACATGGAGTTAGACCTGGCCAATCTTCGCTCTGTGAGAGCATTCTGCAAGAAGTTTCTTCAAAATGAAAAAAGGCTTGACATATTGATTAATAATGCAGGTGAGAGTGCAAGTGGCTTTAAAGTATGGATTTTCCTGTTATGCTGCACAGAGGTTCCCCCGACTTGGTGAAATCTCCACCCTCACACATTTCCTATCGCATATACAGTACTGTCTCTATTGTCCATAAATCCCATAAGCTCAAAGTATTTTAAAAGCTGTGTTTTAGAACTGGATTAATTATAAAGTATGTGATAGATTTGAAAAATATTGGATCATTTGATATGGTCTTTGTTCATCAGGTATGCCAAGTGTCCTCGACTGGACCGATGACGGATTCAGCCTGTGTTTTGGCGTAAACCACTTGGGTCACTTCCTCCTGACTAATTTGTTACTGCCTCGTCTTAAAGAATGTGCCCCAAGTCGAGTGGTCACACTCACGTGCTCTGTTTACAAATACCAGAAGTTGGATTTTCAGGACCTTAACTACAATCTCCTGCCATTTTTTACCTACTGCCGGAGTAAACTGGCCAACATCTACTTCAGTCAAGAGTTGGCTCACATCACAGAGGGCAAAGGAGTCACCTCTTACGCTGTACACCCAAGTATGAGTGTTTTTGTATGCAATGTATTGTAATAATATTAAGCATTATTTTAACACTACTTAATAATCAGTTGTATGTATAAAATAATTGTAATTCACATACATTTTAGTGGCTTTTCCACTTCATATGCACACTGCTACTCTCACCTATTATACTGAATTAGTAAAATTTGTTGTCTTTTCATGTACTCCTTCTTCAGTTAATAGTTTGTTATTCTCCATTTCCTGCAGGTTTTGTCCAAAGTGGCTGGACGTGCCACTACTCCTTCCTGTTTCGCATGCTGATGGAGGTGATCATGCGCATGTTCTTTGTTTCGTGTGAGATGGGTGCACAGACTGTAGTGTACTGTGCTGTGTCTGATGAAGCTGCCAAACACAGCGGAGGCTACTTTGTAGACTGCAGACCAGCCAATCTACGCCCTTTTGCTAGAGATGCTGGCGTGGCTAAAAAACTGTGGGAGGCCAGCGAGAGACTGGTCAGCTTGTCCTGATAATGCTGTATCAAGAAGCATTGTCACTATTCTTGAACTACTGACTGTTTTTTCTTTGTTTTGATACATTCATTTTATTGTTAGAAATGTTACTTACTTCTGCTTAAGTTAAAATGTTTTTAACCTAATTCTGAAGGCCAATGATAGTTTGGTTAAAACAAATCATTGGTAAAAATAAATTACTCAAGGACAGAAGGTAAGGGTTGTTTAATATGTTGATTTTTTTATGCGCTTATTTAAGTAAACAAATATCATCTTTGAAGTATTTAACATACCAAATGAGGACAAAATAACCCTTACCATAATATGTATGTAGACAACATACAAGTACGTTTCTCTGCTAAAGTATTAAAATAATGCAATGCCATTGACACAGAAAGCAATCAACTCTTCTATTTTGCTTTTTATTGATAATACCTTAACACATTTTCTTGAAGTTAGAGAAACACGTGTTGCACATAAGAGAACAGAGCAATAATCTGAAGAATAGAGAACTAGAGGATTAATATTATTTTACAGGAGGAAACCCAAACTAACAAAAACAAACTAGAAAAAAGGCAGAAATGGTTGAAAAAAAATCTTGGAAACAGAGGGTAGGGTCAGTAAAGAGAGTGTACAAAAACAAGCCAACTCAGTGTTGTCAGTGCATTGTATCAAAGGCAGGAGTTCAGGGCCAAAAGCGTCTATTTTATTCTTTATCTGATTTGAAAACAGAGCTACTTTATACAGCAGGTGGAGCTGGACTTATAGAAAGATGTAGTTCTGTAGTTATCAGCATTTTGGTTTTGACCATGTTACACAATCTACAAAACTGTCAATAAAAACACTGGTTGCAAATAGAAACCTGACTGGATTGTCTGATGTTAACAGTACAGTGCTGCTTCTTAACAAACATTGTGCTGTCGTTATCTGTGCTTTTATGTTGTATGGCAGTGCCCCCTGCTGGAGCTCATACTGCAATCATTTACAGTACTTTTGATTGACCTTCAGGTTAGGTATTAGGTCACTCTGTTGTGTTGTGAGGCCAATTGAATTGCTTATTCTTTCTGCTGGATACAGAAGGCAGCCCATAGTGCACTGACAACATAGAGCCCCATAGAAAAGCATGCAGAATAATCATCACATCATTATTACCATCATTGTCCCCATAGTCATCCTTAGTGCCACAGTCTATATAATCATCCTAAACATCTTCATTATATTATCTTGAGACAAAAATAGTTATATGCACTTAAAAAGCTCAGAAAATACATAGAGAACGGTCGAGTATACCAGCATTCAGTAGAAAATGAACAAAAATAAAAACACAAAAAGAACAAGTGCCCTGTTGACTGTCATGCAAAGAAAATGCCAGCTACACTGCTAGCTACGTTGTATGCGTGTAACACTGTGTACTTCATTTTTAAAGTGAATCTTATACTGATTTTTGAAGCTAGTAAGCACATGAAGAACTGAAGAACACATTTGAACTGTACATGCTGCTTATTCACCTCTTTTAGAAAGGGGTCATGTTGAGTTGAGTACGATCACACATGAACACCTCAGGTAACCTTTGACCTTTCAGTAACAGACCACAACTATGCATTAACACTGCTACTGCATGAGACAAGTATTATGGTGCAGTGGTTCTCCTTATGAACGACAGATGTACAAAAGTCCTAAAGAATGATGTCTGGCTGAAGTGAAAAGGTAATTATCAAAGTGGGTAAAAGAAAGGACACCTTAAAAAATGTCAAAACATTGTAAAGCAGCAAAAAGCACAAAAAAATTTAGCGTAATTCACACCAAGTTGGTCGTAACAAAACAAGACATGCAGTGTCCAAACTGGGTGTACTATCCCCTTTAAAACAGCCATGTTCTACACAAAGCAGTGTCCCTTTTAACAATAACAGACAGTACTTGTACAAGTGCATGGGCTGTACAATAAGAAAAAGCACACGTACAAATAAACACTAAAATAAATAAATAAATAATTCAAATAAATAGACACCTGAGGACTATTCACCAAACCGACTGCCCGCTCTTTTGAATCTTTCTCTGACCAATAGGGACAAGACAAATGTCGTCTTCAAATGGTGAATGAACAGAACAGAAGAGCTGATCGCATGTTTGAGCTCCGCAGGTTTACAGTGATCAGGCCCCCTGGCACGAGCACTTTGTATTTTTAAAAGCTGATAACACTTTATTGTAACACAAAGAAAATCTAAATATGAAAACATACATGAAAAAACACATCCCATAGGACAAAGTCATATGAAAAAGTCCAGGGCTGAAGGCAGGAAACTGATATGTCCTCAAAAATAAAGCATTTATATTTTCTTTTTCTCAAAACATACTAACAAATCTGCCACCGGCCTGTGGAGAGCACACAGACTGCACCAGATGCACTGACATGCGAACACACACACCCCGACACACACATACTCCAGCCAACAGGGAACAAACAAGCACACATTAAAAGGTACCCAAAGCTACCTAATACATACACAGGCTTGATCCTTCATCACAGAGCCTACCATAGTATGCAAGTGCTTCATGTAATAAAAGACACAATAGCACCAGATTTCTGCACGGTGGCATTTATTCTTTGCCAGTTTGAACCCCAAATAGTCCCACTGATGAATTTCAGACAGCATTGCGATTTTAGGGAGTTAAAAATATCAACTTTAAGAAGAAAATAGTGAGCTTTAACTGTTGCCTAGCAACAGAGGAGCCACCAATAGTGCAGCACAACCCCACCCTCCACAGTCCTCTCAAAGGGTACGTCTTCTGTAACACTAGACTGAAATTACAGAGTCCAATGGAGGCTACAGCCTGAACTTAATATGATTCACTAAATAAGATTACAATTAAGTGAATTATCGGCAGAAAATGGCAGAAGAAGGAAAAAAATAATAGGACAATATGGGAATCTGAAAATATGGCTATACTTCACATAGAGAACCTACTTAGTTTTACTTACTAAACAGTTCTCCTTTGTTTTTTAATGATTATACACCCATTCTAAAATTAATTTGATATAAATAGCTATTGCATGTTATTTATTATGTGTATAACATTTCATGTTTCAACACAGGAAGATACTGACCATATCTAGGCATTCACATCCCCATTCACAGTCCCTAGACTTGGACTGGCACACATTGATGTTACACACACACACAAACTACAGGTATGTCTTTGCATTGACATGTAGTGCACCCCTTCCAAACAGTATTAGACAAGACATAAATAAAAATGCACACAAACATAAAACAAGTTGACCTTGAATTTGGGCGCTGTAGCATACCTATCAAACAAGAAGCATTACAAAAACTGCCAATATCATTTTCCACTTAGCCACAATAGAAAACAGCCACTGTTAATATGGGAAAAACATGCTTTCTTAAAAAGATAGAACAAAAAACCTTTTACTCTAGAAACCACTGGCATCAATAGTTTTGAATTATACAAATTACATATACAATTGCAAATGTGAAATTATAATTATTCTCATAATTATGTCATAATGATATTATAGAATTTTCTTAAAACTTTACATACTGTATTTCCAGTGCAGTGTTTATGTCACACAAGTGTGGGTTCACAGGAGAACAAGAGGGCTGTTGGTATCACAAAAACGGTGGGGCGGGGAGGAGACCACAGGAAGAAGGAATCACGACGAGTGCTGACCATTCCTCACCACGTCAGAAGAAGAAGAGGAAGTCTGGGATCAAGTCGTGTGGAGAGGAGTTGATAGGTTGCAGGTGATGGTCAGGGTAGTGAGAGCAGTAAAGAAGAGATGCATGCTGGGAGTTTATACCCATTGCTTATTAAAGGAGGGTTTGTAGCTGTTTGTCCCCAAACCAACACTGCACCCCTCCCTCCTCTTCTTCCTCTCTCATACTTTCAGTAGAGCACTCCTTACAGACAAAACATCGGATTCAACCTTTAAAAGACAAACACAATTCATTTAAATTCACATATAAAGTGTCTAGCAAAACATTGCTGCTGTATAGGGCAACATTATACTTACAAAATACCTACTTTACAAAAATTCTAACACATGTGGTTTAAACAAACCTGGTCATTGGTTGAGATATGGTTGGTAAAAATGACCAACCACCAAGAAGAACAATGATAATGAGGTGTTCAGACAGTAGTTTTGTCTCTAACTGCAGCAACATGGTGGCATTTACTTGTCACCACAGATCTTTTTTCCCCCTAGTATCTCAAAGCCCTGGCCTGTACCTCACTGGAGCGGCGCCGCTGGTGCACCCGAGCAGTGGAAGTGGATGTTCTGCCACTTGCTGTCTCTGCGATGCCACACTCGAGTTTCCTCAGATTGGCTGGATCGCGGCCGTCCCTGGCCGTCCACAAACTGAGTGAGGCGGATGTAAGCGATGCAGGCTGCGTCTTCCCCAATCAGGTGCACATGGGGGTTCAAGATGGTGGTGTGGATGGGTTTGCTGTTCTTGGCCAAAACTGCAGAAATAGACAACGATTTACATGTAGCGATATGGGCAGAGCTAAACAGCTAAATAACAAAAGAACATGTGAAGGTATTTACTATATTTTATACATAAACAAAACCCTTACGGTTCTCAAAGTAAAATCTGTGGAAATCCATCCCTTCTACCAAGTTGCCGAGCGCCTCTGGCTCAAATGATGTCAGCCCAGGATCACAAATCTTACTGTAGGATAAAAGAGAAAACACATGTTGAAAAAGCCAGATATGCATTTCTACTAAAAGCCTGAAGAACTGAGACATTTGTCTGAAATGCACAAAGCGTTTGGGTAAACTATCAGTGTAGAGATGTGCCACCAGCATTAGCTCCAGCCAGTGAATCACTGTCTGAATCACTTCCTCTGACACTTTTTTCACTGTCTTTGAGAGCTCATTGTGTGACAGCTGGAATTCTTGGCTGCCTGACAGATTTTTAGTCACCATCTCAACAAGATTCAAGCACAGAGTATAAGTAGACCTGCTTTTTCTGCAGTTTTGACTTAAGCAGAATAACTGCATGTCACACAGACTCTTACTGTATAGAAAGAAAAAAAGACAACGGACTCACGCGTAAGCTTCAAAGTCTCCATTGTTGATGGCTTCTATGAGCTGCTCTGTAATCTTGATTATTTCTTGCTTGCGGGCTGCAGAGGACAGAGTAAATTAAAATTAAATTTATTATTATTATTATTTATTAAATACCATTACAATAGCAACACAGGTATATAGGCAGTTAGAACAGCAACATAAGCTTTATTAGGATTTTGCACTCCTGTAGTTTACTTGCACTGCTTGGTACCAATTATTTAAGTACATGGTAGCCGTATTTTGAGTACGTAATGCACAGTTTTAGAAAAACATATTGTTTTAGAAGTATGGTTAAAAAGTGTAATGCATTTTATTGCAATATCATTATAATAGTTATTTATATAGAGAAACAAAGATTCAGCAATTCACCTGGAAGACCATGACCACCACCAACACACACAACCACATAAGATGAACAGCAAATCTAGGCAAATCAAACATTTTTTTCAAGTCACTCCAGTTATTAAGGCATCCAAGCTAATCGCTGTTAGTTTTCTTTCAGAGCAGTGTAACAACCAATGTGTTAGATCACACACAGGCCTCCTCTCGAATGCTGTTTAGTTAACAGACCAAGCTACTCCATCAGCTGATCATGCAGTGGACCACTCAGGGCATTTCCTTGCTCTGTACTCACTCTGAGAGGAAGTTGGGGAGGGACTGGAGGGTGGGTGAGGTGGAGGTGGGGAGGTGGTATGTGCAGGCGTGGGGTTGGGCCTGGGACTGGGCAGGGGCGCTGAGACAGCATCACTGTCAGTTGCAGGGGCCGCGGGGGCTGCAGGGGAAGCAGGGGCCACTGGGACTGCGGGGACTGCAGGCGCCTTGCGAACACTGCTTACCAAGTCTGTGAGCCGAGACACTGAACCAAGACCATTTAGGGGTGGAAGAGACAAGAAAGCAATGAGTAAAATCACAGCGCTGCAAAGCCTGCTGTTTGGATGTAGACAAATACCACTTCATGTAGGAGTAGGGAATACTAGTAATAATGGCTCTTTAGTAAATTGTAGCCTACTATAGGTTTCTGGTTTATGCTTTAGAAAATGCACCTGCCAACCAGGGGTCTTGCAAATCTTGTGAACAGTACGATGTGGGTCAGACTGTTCTTGTTTATTGTCAAAACTGGTACTGCATGGTAACTTTTGGCTTTATCTATACAGTTGCTCAGAACTAAAACACAAAGCAAACTAAATCGTTTCCTTGTTCTGGAAATAAACATTCTGAGTAACAAGGATGCCATTCCCAACATCCAACAAAAATTCACTGTATTGTATACAGCCCCTCGGACTGCCACAAATACTATCTTCTTTGTTGTAAACTTGTGGCAGTTTGCAGATTTTAAAATAATATTAGCAAAAGGAATATAATTTGATGATTTGATATCATAAAGCTGACGCCTAAGAGATCAATGAAGATGAAGGTACTTTGGGAAACTGTAAGCCTAAAGCTCCTCTACTTACTCTGCATTGGGACAACAGGGGTGTGTGGTGGGGAAGGGGCAGAGATGGCTGGGGGGGGTGGGGTGCAGGATCTCCCTTCTCCGTCAGGCGTGGGCCCTGAACCTCTACGCACTGAGCCCAGCAGGTCAGCAAACTTTGCAGCCGCTGAGTTGAGATGAAAGTAAAAAATGGAAAAATGACCACAGTAAGAATGACAGACAGCACACTGGGCTAAATGTGAACAGACATCACATTTGTAGATGTGAACATGGATAAAGCAACATGCACACAAATAAACAGAATGGTGTAGGACTGAGTGGTCTTTTTCATCTCTGATCATTAGATGCAGCCAGGGAGTTGTTCTAGACACATGTGGTGTGGGCGAAAGGTGGGGAGGATGCCAGAGAACAGGAGTAAAAATACTACAAAGCATCTCAGTGTCTGTCCAAAATGCCTTGTGTTTGTTTTTGGCTCAGCGTGATTTTATATTTTAATCTGTTTGACAGAATGAGCTTGAAGTGAGTCAACATAAATCAGATGAGAGTGAGGAGAACTAAATGGCATGTATGTTTTAATACATGGGATACTGTGACTAGAATGCACATGAGAGGGTTTAGTAAAGGTGACATGAAGCTGCTGGGGGCTAATGCCGACTTACAGTGCACAGCAGAGGACGCGGCCTGACTGCTATCAGACTGGGAGCTTGCGCTGGAATGGGCCTTAAGCGAGCTGTTCCCTAATAACACAGACATTTACAAATGCAGAGACATATGCGCGTGGTACACAGAAGACAACAGAAATGTCAGCATGTGAAATGATGGGAAACGGCAAAGCAAGCGTGAGGTGACACAGTAGGAGCAGACAGTAACAAATTGTCGTTTAACCTAGTCAAGCATTTTGTACGACAGAGCAAAGACAGCTTCTTTTTGATAACAATCCTGTCACTATAGCATTTTACCTATTACTCTGGTTAATGACTCAATTTGAGTAGGATTTATAACAGTGCTTGCTACTGCTGGGAGAATTTTACTGAGCCTTTAATGGGAGGGTTGCCAGTGAACACAGGATGGATGATGACACTGATGGCCTGGATAATGAGAAATTTAGGTGCTACTCATTACTGCTTGTTTGTTTAATCAGTGAGTTCTGAGGAAACACAATACATAAAAATCTAAAAAAACTGACAAATAAGATAAGAGAAAACCCTCCTTTGATGTGGGAATAAAAGAAGCTTTAAGTTTAATTCAAAGTGCAAAGTGAATGGTTACCACTCTCGAAACAGAGAAAACAGGCTGAAAAGTTAAACCCTATACACTTAATTGCCATAAAATGTTTATAAAGAAATAATAATAAATGTAATATAAAACCCATCACTTTAGAAATATCAACGGTCAGTTTAGGTACAGTATGTTATTGGGCTATAAAAAGTCAAATGGGGAATGACTACCAGCAGGCCCCACAAAACACACTCAGTAAGTAAGTATCCCTTACTATAAAGGCATTGAGAGTAATAACACAGATATGTTGTCAGATGCTCTAAACGCCAACGCAGGCGTTAGGTTGCAAACCAGCTGCCAAGCACTCACTGACCCGACAAGAACTCACAAACATTCACATGACATGAACTATTCCAGCCAAACTCAAGTCCTCGCCCCAGCACTCACCTGGTCCTTGTAGTTTTCTCAACCTCCACTATCAGCCTGCGCGTGTCTTAAGGCGTTACAATAGTGTGTTAGACTGTTGTTAGCCCAGGGTGGCGCTAGCAGAACAGTGTGGCTTTAACTCCCCACAGGGGCACTGTCTCTTTTTCCTGCAACTAGGGCTAAATTTAGATACCTCCCTCTTTAGCCATGACCCTCCTCCCAAGGTGTCCTTGCCCTCCACACTTTTGCCAAAGGGGTGGGACACTGGGACTCCAATTTAAGAACTTTGAAAAAAAAAAAAAAGAAAAAAAAATATATATATGTGAAACCGGAGAATACTGTATAATATGAGTACTGTTTTTTAAAGTAGAGCCTAGACAAATAACTAAGCATTATAATAATACAAGGTGATACTACTGTCATCAAAAACAATTTAAATTAATTATGAACTGTAATAACTGACTGTCTCTTTCAAAGTTTATGCATTTTGTTTGGAAAAGATTACATTTAAGTAAAAACTGATTTAAACATTGAAAAGTGCATACTATGGTGCAACAACACTGCCATCTGTTGGACATTTGAGATATGTTGTTTACAAAGTTTATACACAGCAGACACATTTTTGTCATATTTTGTCACAAATTGATACTCAGGACTGTGATATTAAGTTAGTAACACATTTAATAAAGTTGTTTAATACTGTGGTGATACTATATATTTTGATTTTGGGAAGTTTTTATCTGAAATAAAAAGTACCATGAAGTATATATTGTGTTCTTATTGCAATCATTCTATATTATCAGCTCTAATATAGACCTAAACTTTATAAAGTAGTGATATGTACTAATGATCTAAAAATAATATTTACAAAAAGTAGTTCTAAGTGGAATAAAAAAGCAGCATTACCTAATTACTGTAGAGTCAACGTTATTAACCTACTAGCAAGGCCACACACCAAAGGCCAAATTTGTGTTGTACTAAAGAAATAGAGGCTACAGCCCATGAGACATGAGCTAAATACAGCAGCATTTTTGCCACAATCCAAACTCATTTTGGTGTGACCTTTGAGAAACTCACACCACTTTATTTCTGGTGCATAATCATCCCACAATAATAAACATGTTGAATTGTCATTTTCTCATCCTTTCACTCCTATTTTTTATTCAGCGCTGTCTGAAAGCGCTGGTCCCGGTTGCTAGGGAATGTGTGGCATGTCTGCGAAGCCTCTATAGGGAGAAGAAGATGGGATCGCACATTTTGTTCTGTACGCTTGGCACAGAAATGATCAATTTCTGACCCGATTTAGACACATTGTGTTCAGCCTAGATGTGGAGAACAGCAGTGTGTGTGTGAGTGCATTGGCATAGTTTGGAAGCAGAAACCTTGGAGTCTTAAAAGTAACGCTAACATTTGCTCACAGCAGATACAAAATAGACACCAGACAAAGCTAGTTATTTTGGTATCGGAGCCTGACGCAATGTTCAGAATATATGTCCAAACACAAGTCGGTGACAAACAGCTCGGCATCCCGACACCGCACAGACATGGGGGCACTGGAGAGGTGGGATTCTTGATACTGGGATTATAGCTAACACTTTGCGAAAGCCAGAGCACACAATCTCCATACACACAAATTCCTCTTCTAAGCTGTGGTTCAAAAACAAACACCATAGGAGAATATGGCAGTTTACTGAAGCTCCATCAGGGGTCACTAATAGGTCACTTAAGAGCAGGACGGCCAGTAACTTAATTTAGAGTCTCACTAACACTATTCATACCACACGCTGTACATTCAACACATGCTGCTACGATTCGCTTTCGTAGAAATAGTTGCATGGTTAGAGCATCCTGTGAATATTCTTGCTATTGTCAGATGTGTAATTAATTGTAGAGAGATGACACATAATGCTAAATGTTTGCTGTAACTAAGATGAAAATTTGACAAGACTGGCACACATTTGTACTTTCTTTTCTGCCTCATCAAGCTGCATCATTCTTAATGCTTCTATTGTTTAAAAAGTGCCTGCTTCATAAGACATAACTGAACTGACAAATATAATTACACAGGCTGTTAAACAGACCTCCACCAAGGCACTGACCCTATGTCACAAGGGTAAAAATGTAGTGCCCAGACCTGCATTTGCCCTTTAGTTCAAGGGTAAATGCTCTGTCCATTAAACCACAAAGCCAGTACAGCTCGCTATGACTGACCCCTTGTGGCCAGAGTTAATGGCGTAGAGTGTTCATTAAAAGCTGACCATAAAAAAAACACAAGAGAAAATGTTACTATGTAGTGGAGGTAAAAAATAAGTGACCATACAATGTTTATGTCCCCGAATTATTTTGAAGTGTAGGCTGTTCGATATTTCAATCAATGTTTGCTTGTTTTTGAAGTCTCACCTTTCACATCTTCATCCTCCACTGTGGTGTTGCTGCTGTCTGATGATTCCTGAAGACAAAAAAAAAAGAAAAAAAGTTCTGATTTTGCATTTCACTTATACATAAATGGAAGACAGACAAAACTTGAAACTTCTCCACACGGACCAGCAGGAGGTATGTTTGATTCAAAGCAAATACAAGCAGTAGCACTATCTCCTCATAATGAGTTAGTAATCCAGCCAAATACTGACAAACTCACCACCCCTGCATTTCAATATGCATCAAAAGACCCAATGCGTGTATGCATATGGAGGCATATCTGCTCCGTTTATATGATCTAGGCTATAGCACTCTGTGGGGCTTGACCCTGCTAAGTCACGCTTCTCAGCACCTGTCTCCCTGCCTGGCTGTCTGGCGGCTGTTAGGCTTTAGCCAAAGGAGCTGTGAGCTTTAAACTCCAATTAGCAGATAAAATGGGCCTAAATTCCCCGGCACATAGAGGAGAGAAGAGAGGCTCTTATGACCTCATTAGGAATATACAAGAGCGTGAGCCAAATCAAACGCACTGAGCACAAAAAGGTGTTTTACAGCGGCAGGATAAAGAGGAGACTGTGACACGATGACAGGTGGGTCATGAGGAATGTCTTGCACATTTGTTAATTATTGAATAAGTACAATGATACATTTTCCCCTGGCGTATAATAGATGAACTCATCTTATCCAGGCTTGTTCTGTGAGTGAAGTTACAAGGCTACTACTATCTGGTTCATTAAATGATAACAGGAGCCTAAAACAAGTCTAAGCTACTCTGGTATTGAATAATTTTAAATTTCTGCCACAAATAAAAAAGACTACTTGTCTAATTTGTCTCTAAACTCTCTTTCCTCAACTGCATATGCCTTAATTTATGTATGACTTACTGTACATTCAAATATTAAAAAAGTCCCTTTGAGCTGCTCCCTTTCCTTTCAGGAATCATCGGGTTAACATATTTAAAAGAAACTTAAGTGTCTCTTGAATTATAGGCCGGGGCACTAATTCCTCTAACAATAAGCCCTTAACCATACACTGGTACGCTTAAAGAAATGCTATTGGAAGCACCACCTCACACAATCACACATACTATAGATAGATTTGCCAAGTTAATTGATTTCCAAACCAAGCTGTTGTCCTAAATATGCTAGAAAATGTGTCTAAATCAGGTGAGAGACAAAAAGGAAAGGCCACAACCTATCTTAAATGCTTTGTTAGATATAAATCACACCACAAAAATTCATGCATTTTTTTTATACAAATCATTATTTCAAAGACATTTCTTTACAACAACATTGAGGGCTAGACTTGGGTCTAAGTGGTAGGTAATGTATGTGATAGGATGCTTGCTTTCCTATCCATAGTAAAACCCAGTCACACAGGCATTAGTGAAGCCACTTCCTAGCACTCACACTGACGCAGGATGACAAAGAAGAGGAAAAGAAAAATGGAGGTATAGAAAAGGTCAGGGCAGCTTGAATGGCATATACCTTTGTCCCGTCCACTGGATTATGGATGACAGTTGTCTGAGGTTCCTGGAGGGAGGAGGGGGGACAAGTGGAGGAGCATGGCACATATGAGATAAAGGAGAAAAATAGGAAAAGTGAAGAGAAAGAAACAAATAGACACTTACGACAAAAAGGTATAAAAGTGAACAGCGAGTGATATGAATGTTAGATGAAAAGAAAGTGCTTGTTAAAGTTGGCAGAGGAGCGAGTCATTCTCTGAAGTGATAGAGTGGGTGGATGAGCTGAAAACTGTAATTTGAAGTCACTTCTGTTCTCTTTGCAGTCATAAGGCAGCACACACACACACACACACAGAGAAAAGAGACACAGAGAGGCCAGCGCCCCAGGTCAAGTGTCTGCCATGAGGACATCCGTGCTCACACAGCGGACAGCGATACCATACTGTCACTGCCCCGGGATAAACATAAACAGCACTTCAATCTCAATGTTGCTCTGCTATGTTTGGAAAATTATAATAAGGGGCTAAATATCAAACTTGATACAAAAGAAAACTAGAAACGCTAGCATTGCAATATTACAGGAAAAATTTAAAGTACGTCCCATAAGGAGCTGTTTCACAAAGAAAACAAAATGTCTACAGAGTGAGCCAGCATTGTTGAACAGATACTGGCATTAATTCAGCATTTTATGAAAAAAAGCTTTCAGAAAATATCTATTGTGTGCAGAGATCTGGCTTTGTCACTTCACAGTGCGACTATTCACATTCTACTCTCTTCAATTTGTTTGTTAAATCTCTTTAAATACGGCAACTAGTGCCTAAAAGCATAGCTGATATAGCTCCCAGTTTTGTCTTGAGAAATTTAGAAACTTTTTAAGACTTTTTAATGGCACTTAGAATGAAATTTAATGCCCAGGATCACTGGCATAAAGAAACTAGTCAGTATGAATTTTACACTAATTAAATAGTCATGCTACTCTGATATTCAAGTGTTTTATATTAAAGCCTAAAACAGAGGAAATAACAGTTCTGCATTTAAAAATTTTAAAACGGTATCATACATTTCAGTGTTTAAGGTTCTTCAGAAAGTATAGGTGTGCCCATATAAAAAGTAGGCATGTTACAAAATTTTTCAGAAACTTACAAACTAGGCACATTCCAGTGGGTGACTTAGAACATTTTTAAACCAATTATGATCTAAAGCCAAATTTTTTTTTCTTTTTCTTTCTTTTTTTTTTTTTTTTACAAATATAAGCGTCTAGTTGGGCCTGTTACTTCTCACTGAGTCATTTTATAATAGATTTAAGATTTTGACCCCATCACAATACTTTTTAAATACTTTTAGGACTTTGGGGCTACCCAGTGATAGGACTAATGCATTTGTAGACAGTAAACAGTCATCAAGTTTTACCTTAATGTGTACTAGGGCTCCATGACATTTACTGATGTTGCTATACTCTAACACTTGTAATACATTGTGCAGCCCTAACATGTTCACCAGAGCCCTGGACACTTTATAAAATTGACAGAGTAGATTTTGCTCAGCCTCTCTCCAAAGCTGTCTGCAGTCTGACAGGAAGTGGCTGTTTATGCGCCGTGAGTGACAAGCGCTGCTGTCCTCCCTCAATCGGTCTATAGTCACCCCTTTTCCGGGAAGTGACACCTCTGTGATGACCAATCTTCTGCTGTCTCCCCGGCGATGATGAGGATGATGCTGGAGTTCACAGCAACCGTCACCCCGGGCAACGGGAGCTGTGAGTAGAGATAATGCTAAGAGAGAGAAAGAGAGAGGGGAAAAGAAATACCTGGGGTCTGCAGATTATGGGAGGGGGCCAATAATGATGACATCAGCTCATTAGAAAGAGGATAACCTTACCTAAAATCACTCCATGTAGTGTCAGGTACCAAAATGAACATATCCAAGCAATATAAGCCTAAGAAATGCCATGTCTTTTTGTACAATTCAGCTGTGTGAAAAAGGTGCTCACGTGCCAAAGAGCTACACACTAAATAGCTCACATCCCTAGCAACAGCTTTGGAGATCACATACGCCTTCCCACACTCTTTTCCCTTCAAGGAACAGGGAAAAAAAAAAAAAAAAAAAAAAAAGCTATGTTGCCTCAGCGGATGTGCCCACACTTCTCTGCTGCACACTTGTAAGCACAGAAATATTAAGCCCTGATTAAATATGTACTCATAATATATAGTGTGTCAGCACATGCACCAAAAGCCAAGATCCTCAAAAACTATCACTGCAATAGGCACAGCAACGTGAAGACACACTATAAGGGCATTCAGGAGAAAGAACATTGATTGTGTGCTTGTTTTGATAATTGCATGTCTTTTGCAGTTTGTGGTCGCAAATAAAAAAATCTATTCTCTCATTATACAACTCTATGATTGGTCTGGGATATAATGATATAATGTTTGTACTGCAAAGGTAGTGCAAATGACAGTACAAACATTATATATCTCCCAGACCAATCATAGCATTGTATTACCTGCCTGTATACACCAATAACTATGCATCTTGGTAAGTAGGGGTCTAACAATACAGTAACTGTATCATTTTTTTTTCCTATGATACAACTACATCAATACACATGACCTTGTATCGAATCGTATCTTTTTTTAGGAAGTGAATATTGATTGATAATATCAGAAATATCGAAAGTAGAAATGTGTATGTTAAAATAAAACCAGATACATTTGTTGGAGATACATTTTTTGTTTTTAATTAAATAAAATGTTATATTCAACTTTTCTTCACTCTCTGTCTGCTGGACATAATCAACCCTGGCTGCGGTGCTACATTTGAGAGTAAACTTTTATGATTTTTGGCAAAAAGTTGCTGTATCAATTATCGATACAAAGGTGTTGAATTGCATCAAATCGTATCGTTCCAACTTAGCATATCGTTCTTGAATCGTATCAAAACACTTCTAATCAATACATAGCGTATCGTTGCAAAAACGTATCGTTACACCCCTATTGGTAAGTATATCAGTATAGGCAAGTAAGTATAGGATATTCCATTTTATGCACCAAAACCCAGGACAAAATCTCTTTGCTTACTTACTTGCCAATAAATCACAATAGCAGTGTACATGAAGCTAAAGTAGGAGAACATGCACCTTCCTGTGACAGGCATATTGTCATGACGTGCTTAGCGGAGCCCTGTAGCTAAAGTGACAAAACTATATTTAGCGTACAGCAGAGGCAACCTGTAAACCCAAACTTGTCCCAGTCTTCAGCTGCGTTGCATGTCTAAGTAGGTGAGATCATTAGTTGGGCCTTGGACTCGCATTCATCGCCAGCTATTTATTCCATGCAGCATGGCTTCTGGCCTAGGCATATAAATGGCACTTGGATCAACTAATGCAGTTGTTCTGCACTAATCGCTGCAGAAAGAAGTGTATCTTTTCTTGAATAAACATTGTTCTTTGTATGAACAGAAACAACACTTTTTCTAGTACACTGTGCAGACAACGTGCCCAAGCAAAGAATTTTCTTTTCTATATTTGTATTTGTGCTTTTTATGCTGATTTTGTCAGCATATTGGCAACCAGAACAGTTTGGAGCCTGCATACCTACAAAAGCATTAGACCTATCTCGCAGAAGTAAAGATCTACACTAGTGCCCACACCTGGACTCGAACTGTGCTATTCATAAAAAAGGCTTTATCCATTTAACCATTAAGCTAACCCTAACTTAACCTAACAATTGAATCCATTGTAGACTCTGACCTTATCTTGCATTACTTACTTGCCTTATACTTGGCCTTTACTGAAATTTAAAAAAAAAGATTTGCTAACAGACAATACAATAAACAAACAACCAACCAACAACACAACGCCAGACAAATTAGCAGTGCACCCATAATGGACAACAGGGAACTTTTTCAACAGATGCTTTCACTTTACTAGACTGATTTAACTGTATTGGTTAGATTTTAGTTTTGCAATGCTTGGTAACATTTCCCATTTCACCATTGTTCTGTATACTATGTATCATTCAGAAATGGGTTGAATGATTGCAAGAAAACAGCCTGTAAAGATATCTACTGTATAAAATTCAACTTTTACATTACATTTACATACCAGTATTGCTACAATGCCCCTCAGTCCTCGCCATCTATAGGTCCACCCTTTACTCAACTTGTGAATGACAAAGAATTTCAGCTACAGCCACAAAAAAAACAGTGGCAAGGATATCTAAACCCTTCTTTACAGCGTTACATACTAGTATAGCAGTAGAGGTAGGTAAATCACAGCCACATTCCCTACAGGCACTGGCTGTCTGTTTCTCTTTGCCAAACTTTCACTCAACACTATGATGGCACAGCAGCATAATATCAATCTGAAAGTGTGTCACTTAGCCATCTCCACCTGCCGCAGCCAAATATTCCCTGACACCACCTGCTGGTTTCTCCTAACCGCTGTGGACTCTAACCAGCAGCTAGGCATGCGAACAATCAACCACCACTAACTGGACAAGAATAGAAGGGACGGGAGGCACGGGAACTAGAGTAGGGTGCCGGAGGAGACAGACAAATATGCACAATCACACACATACATAGACACAGAGGGGAAAGGGCTGAGGCGGTAAATACCAGAGCAGGTGAAGGGATGTTTCCTTTGGGGCTGGTGACTATGCTGTTTTTGGTGCTGTTTGTCTGGGGCTGTGCAGGAAAAAGGAGAGGAAAGGAGAGGAAGGAGACACAACGAAGAGTGTTAACAAGAGCAAGACGACAGCAAGTGATTGACCATGCATACAAGCCCCAGAAATATACACCCAGTGGCCACAATATCAGACACACCTCTTTTAACAGCAACTCAATGCATGCAGCCATGTTCATTAAAAAAAACAACAAAAAAAAAAAACAGTTCAAACCAAGCTTCAAAATAAAAAGAAAGTAAATTCAAGTGACTCTGAATGGTGCTAGACAAGCTGGTGTAAGTATTTCAGAAACTGCTGATGTATTGGGATTTTCACACACAACCATCTGTAGGGTTTACAGAGAATGGTACTAAAAAGAGAAAATATCCCATGAGCAGCAGTTTTGTGGGTGAAAATGCCTTTATGATACCAGAGGTCAGAGGGCCAGAGCACTTCACAGTGACAGAACCTTGAAACCGATAAGCAGCTAGCACCAACACTACCATAAATCACTTAAATCAACTTTCTCCATTCTGATGCTCAGAGTGAACTTCAGCAGGTTTGTCTTGAACATGTCTAAATGCAGACATTGTTGTGGCAATATGATCGATTTGTTAACTTGTTCCATTTAGCAGCATTAGAATAGGTGCATCTAATAATGTGGCCGTAAACATGTAAAATAAATTCATGTGTGAGTACCGTATTCTTCTTGACTAAGTATTCTAGTATTTAGGGCTGGATGACACTGTATGCCTAGATTACATAGTCAGAAGTGACTTCTATGGATTTTGTGTCACCTTTAAAAGCCTGGATCAAATGCTGCTTTGAGGAGCACACATCAAAGTGCGGGACATCTTTATTGAAGCCTACCTCTATCAAAATTATCATCTGCATTGAATCTAATTGGACAACTGAAAGAAGCCTAAGCCTAAATTTGGAAGTGAAGTGCCAAAGTGACACACAGCCTGATCCCTGAGTGGTTTTTCAATCACAATGCTGCCTGAACTAATTACATAAAAAAATGCACAAGACCTTTATTGTATAGATTGTGCCATACTTTTGTCTACAGGTTCTGTTAATGATTGTAAAACGATGTTGTGAGTCATTGAATGAGGTTTGTGTATGAAACTGGACTTGCCATGAATTCTTTTGTAAAAAGGGCTCAAAGAGAAACATGGAGAAAAGATGCATATTGACATACAATAAAAACAAAAACATCTAGGGAAAAAATATAAACATCTGCAGAGGGAGCAGTGCAGTTACAAAGATACATATGCTCAAACATACACAACTGTTTTAAGTAAACATCTCTGTGTTTTATGTTCTTCAAAAACTTCTATGAAAATAAAGGCTAGACCAGCGCTTATGACAACAAAAAAACATTCATTCATCTTCTTCCACTTGTTTCAGCTGTATTTGGCAGGGTACACCCTGGACAATCCCCAAGAAGAAATATGTGGTCAGAAATATCCAAATTAAACTTGGAGTTAAAAGGTGAAAGGTTTGAATGCAGACAACACCAACAAGAGACTGAAGAAATTCAGGGTGGATTCACTTAGGATCAAGAAAGCAGTGAAAGAGCAGTCTTGGACATCAAAGAAAAAGATCAACAGAGGACAAGGGAGTCTTGGGTGCAAAAAGGAGACATTAAGTGTCTATTTTAGGTCAAGTTACTGCTAAGTCCCTTTTTGGCTTTGCACACAAGGTGGTTGTTTGAACATAAAAAAAGGATTGGTTCTTGTATATACAAGCATAATAGCCAACATGAGAACTGACAACTCTTTGAATAAAAAATGCTTCATGAATTTGGCATTACTATGTGTCACATTAATTCAAAGTTGAATCAACTTGACTATGTAGAATACTGCAAAAAGATGGTGCTTGGAAGCAAAGGGGAGGAATAAAAGCCAAAAGAAAAACAAGAATGACATGCTCACCATGTACTGGACAGTAGAGCTGGACTTGCGTTTCTGTCCCAGTGATGAATGGATTATTTGATAGATGACAAAAATGGAAAAAAGATAATAATCGATGACAAATGGTGAATGCAGTGATACCAAACACATGTCAATCATTTATTTCAACACTTGGTATAGCTTGCTGTCTCATCGCACTTTCTCCTCTAAAATCTACATCACACTTGGACTTCCATGGAAGAAAAAGACTAGAGTTCCTCTTCTACGAATAACTCTGAGGTGTTACTGAAAAGTCAGATTGAGCAAGAAGACGAAAGAGTGCTGCAAGAGGAAAAGGAAAAAGTAGTGCAGATGCTCCCAGGTGCAAGCAAAAGCATAACAACCAAAGAATATCATAATTAATTTCTATGTTGTAATTATTGTTGATTTGCTTGGTGCTTCCATTGTCTGTTTATATAAAAGGAGAAGAAGAAGCGGAAAGCTAGAGGAGGCTGTCATGAATGAAAAGTGTTTAGAGAGAATTTTGCACTGTTTTTGGCAGTGGACCCAAAGAGAGGTTGACCACTGGGGTACTGAGCAGGTGCCACAGCTGGGAACGTCATAGGTGCCATTCCACATTAATGAGTCGTCGGGAGGAAAAGAGAGGACAGGGCTGAGGAGGAGCAGTGGGTCTCTGGGAGAACAAAAGGACATCCAAGGAGGGAAGATAAAAACTACGAGAGAGGTGCAGAAGTGAGGAAGTGAAAAGCGGCGCGCAAACGAACGAAGACGCCATTGGAAGAGGTTTGGGGCGAGTGTGTAGGGAGCCTGTTGCTAGGCGATGAGCGCGCCGCAGTGGAAGTAAGCGTCTATTTCTGTCATCCGAG
The DNA here is from genome assembly GCA_020698575.1 of Bostrychus sinensis. Lineage (NCBI taxonomy): Eukaryota > Metazoa > Chordata > Actinopteri > Gobiiformes > Eleotridae > Bostrychus > Bostrychus sinensis. The sequence goes on along the minus strand of CM036249.1, from coordinate 15,527,416 downwards.
TTTCCAGGGTCCAGACTGGCAGCTATTCCTGGAACGGGACTCACATTCCCGGCTGTACTGACTGAGCAAGGAGGACACACACACAGCTGTACAGAAGAAAGTCACACATACTGTTTCTTCTGACAAACAAATGTGATGGATGAATCTAAACACTCACACAGACCTGGGCACATGATGTACAGGGCTAAGAAAAATCACGTCGACTTGGTGGTGGTGATGGTGGTGGTGGTGCATGCGCGTTGATGATGTTGTGTGGGATGTGTTACTGCGGCGCGGTGGATGTGTGAGCGTGGGATGCACCGAGAGCTTCATTAAAGGATGAGCAGGGATGCAGGGTTAAAGACCAGATGGGGTGAGCGGGAAGAAGGATACGATGAGAGAGGAAGAATTAAGAGAGGAAGTGATGGAGACGCAGATGGTTATGGTTGATAATGGTTACAGATGGAGAGGTGGCAATAAGCTGAATAATGCCAGAATTAAATAAAGATTAATCTGAGAAGGATGTGCTGCTTGAGGGTTGTGTACTGGAAGATGAAGACGAGTTTCTGTTTCATCAAGTAGGTCTTCTAGGTTGCAAAAGAATAATTAATTATCTCCTGTATACTGAATTCAGAGTTGAAGACTATATCATTAATTTTAAAGCTATTACAAATTAATTAACGTCCATTGTCTTGTATGCACAAAAGAAAATTGTGGGTGCAAACATGCAAACATTTTAAGTGTTGCTATAATTATGCTATTATTTATGTTATTATTTTTTTTCCTCTTGGTTTTTCCCTTTTCAGGTCACCATAACACCCACTTGCCTCCTAGCATACAGTGACATGCATATTCTTTGGCAAAGATTTAACGTCGGACGCCCTTCCTGACACAACCCTCTGCAATTATCCAGGCTTAGAACTGGCACAAAGAGTGCAATGGCTTTTATTCTTATTTATTTATGTTTTATTATTATTATTACTATTTATTATTAATATTCATAATTTAAAATGACAGGAAGGTTGAAATGCTGAAACCTTCTGTTGGTTGTGTATGATAATAAAATAAAATGGTTTTTTTTTTTTGGAAGATTTGACCCTCTGTTATCCCTTTTTACATTTAGCTTTTAGAAAAATTATAGAAAAGTTGTTCAGTTTTCAGTGTGGTTTTAAATGTGCATACTTGTGCTTGGAAACGTGCACTCAATCTAGATTATTATAAAAGTACACAAAAATCCTGAAACAAAACAATATCATTACAATTGTATCTACAAGACAAAGTAGGAAGAGTTTACGTCATGTTATGAACAACAGCAGTGGTGCAAAGGGCAAAGGATAAAGGTCAAAGAGAGAGTGTGCAGAGAGGAAAGATGTGTGTGACCCTTACCTTGACATCTGCCTTTTTGTTGAGCAAAGTCTTGGCTGCTGTAATGATAAGAACATGACAAATGACTGGTCAGCAAAAAGCCACAAAACAGCAGTCAAACAACTGTTATTTACCATATCTGCCATTTTATTATGGTCCGAACACAAAGAGGTCTGTTTGCCAGAGTCTGTTGACCTTTTTTTTTTTACAAATAGACAGAGCACCTCAGCACCAAAGCTAAAAAATGATTCACTGACAAAATCTGTCATCTACAAGACCAATTATTCACAACATGAACTGTAAAAAACAGATCTGACAACTCGTGCTGGTTTAGACGTGTGGGGTGATTGCCATTAATGTAACCATGCCTGGAGATCTCAAATTAATGTTGTAAGTACATGCTCAAATTACCCAGGTGTGACTCATATCCAACACATCCAGTAAGAAAGTTATTTTGATTGGAGTCACATTGGAGAAATAGGGAGACTGCAGCCAAAAGTGTATATTGGGAGTGATAGGACTAAACTGGAAATGTTGGCAGGAAGAAGGCACCAATAAGGGCTTCTTCAGTGATGAAAAGCATTCAGTCTATCTGATACTGCCCATGAATTACACAGTGTAAAGTACTTTTTATTTCTTAAACAGACCATGCTTATACTTGTTAAACCAAGGTTAAAAAAAAAGTCATCTGGACAAACATCTCCAACTCCACAAACTAGGCCAAAATTATCCTTTAACTTTGCTTGTAATAGACAAATTTGATTTGATGACAGAGAAGCTCCACATACTGCACATGATACTTGTCCAGAGACCGGCAAGGGATTTCATATGGCCCTTACCTCCCAGGATAAAAAGTATTGCTTATGTCTCCAGCACTGTCTAGCAGCACTTCAGTAGCTTTGTACATTTGTCATATAATAGGTTGCGTTCACTTGATGTCAGGTAAGAATTATTTGTAGAATTTGCTGCAAGATTCTTAATGATTTATGGCTAATATCTCTGCAATTACTGGGCTTACTGGAATGAAATAAAAACTGTCAAAACAGGTTCAAAGTCGTATCTGTCAGTACAAATGATCTAAAGTGAAGTTATTTCTTTACAATAGTGTGAAAAAGTGGTGCTATTATTTAAGCACACATGCACGCTTGCTGTCAGTAGACAGGGCATTAAACCACAATGGTGTGGATGTAGACCCAGAAATGTGCACGTCTTTTGGTCTAAGTCTAAATCGAGTCACACTTGACTTATCATGAACAAAAAAGGATCAGGTTCAACATTTTTGAATTTTTGTTTGGATATTTCTTTAAAAATTGTGCCTCACCTATACATTTATACAGACCCCTTCCCTCCATATGGGAGGTTTTGATATCATCAAATTCATAAACATGAACACAACCTATTGACTGCTCTCAAGCCCTACCTTCCCATTGGGGTCAAGAAAACCAAAAAATTGTAATTGTTTGGTTATTTTAGATAACTGTGTTTGTTGCATACTTATGGTTGCGAAAACACCAAGATGAACTGTTGCCCTTTGAACATTTTTACACCTTCAAATCTCATTTGCAGCACACGTACAAAAGTCTTCGAATCTGCAACCAGGTCTTTTACAAACGAGTTGTTGTCAGTGAAATAAAAATAACCTTTGATTCTTGAGGCTTTTTGTTTCTTGGAGCCCTTGTGGCTTTGGGGGAAAGGAAACAAAGATGGCAGCTGTGGCGAGGAAGTCATCTAAACCCCAATAAGCCGTGCCTTAAAGGGCCGTGTGAGGCCTTGAGGAGGATTACTCTTCAGTCTGCTGTCTAATGAAGGGTAATGAGGGAGGGGTGAGAAAAAGAATGATACTGCAAATGTACTTCTCTAATGACTGTAATATGCATAATCCGCTACAATAATGAAAACTGTACAGACTGGGAAAGATGGTCTGCAGGGCATTTAGTATGAAAGAGCTGCTTCAATAGAAAGATGGGGTCTGGTGTCCTGGGATGGATGTCTAGTGTATGGTGTGGTACTTGTGTGTCTGGAAACAGAGGGGTGAAAACACAATTAGCATGTGTAATTTGTCATACTGTTTGAATATTGATGTGTATGTAAATCAGTCACACAGATTTAAGTTTTGATTTTGCTCACACGCTGCCTCATTGCCACCGATATAATTGGGACGCATCACTAGTGGGACAAATTACAGAAAATATACAGGAGTCTCTGCACCAAATCGGCCACAAGAAAAAGCTGTTCATTTTTTTTTGTGTTTGACATTAAAATCATCTCTGAATTATCCTCTGCAACCTCTTCTCTCACACCAAGGTTCCTGCAGGATTCAGCAAGTCTAATCTAATACTTTTATTGCCATGTTTAATGCCACAAACATACAATCGCCACAGCTTAAATTGTCAAAATGTATGTGCAAATCTTGTAAAATACAGTTCATAAAGGACCTATAATGTTGAAAGTCAAACATCTGATGTTTGGGTAATTTGGTCCCACTGTATGCAAACACGTTCCACCCATCTTTCATAATTTATTTATATATATTTATATTCAGAAAGAAAACTAATGTCAGAGATTTTACTTCAGAAAACATTAAACTTTTTAATGCCTTTTGAAATCAAATGTAAAGCTTTTCAATGTCATGTAAGGCCTGAATTATCGCAAAAATGTATTTAATGACTTGCCCTGCAGGAACCCTGCACACCAACAAACTTCATAGCCTCTTTCACTACACCCATAAATCTTGTTTTTTGTTCTCGTCTAAGTCTCCTGTCTTTTAGCACTGACCTCACCATCCTTTCACCAATATTCACTGTCCCTTCTCTGTGTCCAAACCATCCTATTTTAGCCTCTTAATTTATCTCCAAAACATCAAATATGAGCTGCCCCTCTGGTGTACTAATTCCTAATCATATTCATCCAGTTAACTCCCAAAGAGAATCTCAACATCTTAACCTCTGTTGCCTCCAGCTCTGCCTCCAGTTTCTGTTCCTCAGTGCCACTGTCTCTAAAGCAAACAACAAAAAAATACACAAACATCTATTTTTGCATACATAGTTTTTGCTGGAAAATCACATCCAGCCACAGGCGAACGAGTGTACTCTTTTCGGACAATTGGAAAGAAGGGTCATCTTAAAACCTATGATAATATATGCAAATGACTGTACGTGGAGGCGGATGATATGCTGTTGCAACCTCGAAAAGTAAAAGCCGAAAAAAAAGAATAATAATTTTTGATGGAATATCTGAAGCTAGTAGCAAGTTTTGCCACACACTTACCCAGACTCAGCTTCAAGCTGTTCGTCAAAAACAGAGATACAAATTTAAAGTCTCACAAGAGTAAAATTGTAAGGATGCCTGAGGATGCCTAGAACATGTATAATCTGGGCAGCCATCACCTCCTCCAAGTTACACAGCCCTGCCTCCTGGACATGATCCTGGGACTTTAAGGGGCTGTGTGCAATTTCAGACTAATCAGATGCAATCACATCAGCGGCCAGCCATGTTACATAAAACACTATTTCTGGCAGTATCACATTTCTCTTTTTCCTCGACTAGCCATCCTCCGTTCTTTCATTCCTTCTTTTTATCCATTGCTCCTCTCTCTGCTTAGATGTTCCCACTTCTGCTTTTGAAGACTATTTAAGCCCATTACAATTTAATTTATATACTGCGAGGAGGCTGAGCAGGCTATGAAACAAGAAAATAGGAGGTGATAAAAATGGACTCAAAAATCAGTGACTGTGACAAGAATGTGATTTTTGTATTAAAAATTAAAAATGTCAAAGACCATTTTGTGCAAAGTCTTGGCCACAAACAAAGGGTTTAAAAGCAGGTTGGAAAAAGAATGATATACATACATACATACATATATATACACCAATCAGGCATAACATTATGACCACCTGTCTATTATTGGTAGTGTTATTGCTATGTGTTATGGCCATGTGCCTAATAAGCTTTATATCAGAACCAGCATTAACTTCTTCAGCAATTTGAGCTACAGTAGCTCATCTGTTGGCTAGGCCACCCCGGGCAGACTTTGCTGCGTGCCTGCATCACTCGCTGGTTCAGAACTGTTCCTTCAATGATACTGACTATTGGAGACCAAGCTCTGACTCAATCGTCACAATTTTCCTACTTCTAACACATCAACTTTGAGGACAAAATGTTCACTTGCTGCCTAATATCCCACTCACTAACAGGCGACATGATGAGATAATATTTGTTATTCACTTCACCAGTCAGTGGTCATGCATATGTTTACGCCTGATTGGTGTATATCTCATAAACCATTAAAGCTGAATGTATGTGCCATAATATGTAATAAAATTGCAAATTGCATAAAGAAATGGCTTTGATTCCATAACCAAAGTGGAACCCTCTGAGGCTACCTGAAAAAAAACAAAAACAATCAAAGATAGCTTCACTTGCAGGTCAAGAAGCAAGGGGCACTCCTTACCTTGCCACAAATTAGACATGAAGCAAGAAAAGAGAGGAGGAAGAAATTAAAACAAAAGTACCAATAGTATGAATATTTTTTTACCAAGAACACGCAAGATGCACCACTGTGAGAGCAAAGCAAGGACAGGCATGGGTTTACACCAGGATCCCAATCAAAGCACTCCTTACAGTTGAAATCACCTTAAAGTATATCACCAAAACACCTACATGTTTCCAAATTCTGCCGAAGGGAAATCTGCGCTTGCAGGCAAGATACAGGAAGGTTGGTGGTGAGCTGTGAGGCACATGAGCCTGATGAGTGGCGGCAGCCCTTTATAAATATTTGATAGAAGTCTACTGGAGACTGAGGGACACAAGGAGGACAGAGGAGTCCCACAGGAGCTCAGAAATAAGGACACCACCACCTCCTCTCCACATGAGCAACTGTCACGTAAAGCTTTGTGTTTTTTACTGTTAAACCTAAAAAAGCTGTATATAGCTTCTATCATCAGACAAATGCATTGTACACTCGTAAAGTTTGAAAAATATACAACACAGAAACAAAGCATTTCATAAAGGCTGCCAAAAAAGTTATGATTGGTCAAGAGTATGAACAAGATCATGCGAAAGACAGCTTGACTAGGAAAGGTTCGAGACCGAGTTCACTTCTCTATGAGAGTAAGTGGGTCAGGCAGGCCAGGCTAACCTAAAAGATTAAGAGGAGTGCACTATCAATTAATGTCAGTAATACTATAGTTGAGAACCAGCCCGACCTTGCTTCGTCCACAGAGTTCACCATGCATCACATCCCTGTCTCGCAGCACATGCAGCTGTCCAGTGCCCCATGCAGCATTCACAAACAGCTCTGGGCCTTTCCATCCTTTAAGTGACAGAGTCATTGTCAAGAAAGAAGAGGAGAGGGGAAGAAGAAGGAGAGAAACAAGGAAATATGAAACTGATATAAAGGAAATTATCAAATGACAGTGACTGGAAATGGAAAAGTGGTAAATAGAATAAGACTAGAGGTGAGCAGATGAGGAAATGATAAAAAATAGCAAAAATGGGATGATGTGAAACAATGATGACAGATGTGTGGATGAGTGGACAACAGAGAGTTGTGGAGAGAAGCAGAGACAGGAGAGCAGTGGGACAGGGCGCTGGCTGGGTCATGCTCTGGGTCTGGAGATGAGGATGGGAGGATGAAGTCGGTCATTGGTGATTACAGCCTGTCAAATCTCAGACAGGACGTGCCACATGAGCGGATATGGAAGACTGCAGTAGCTGGGTTTCCATTCTAAATTAGAAATATATAAAACCTTTCTCCACATAGATGAGGAGCTTAATTAAAAAAGATTTTCATTTTGGCTAGTAACACAAGTACTCCCACAAGCCTCTTTGGTCAGTTGAATTTTATGAATACTTATAAGGGTGCTCCGATCGATCGGCCGCGATCAGTGATCGGCCGATCATGGCTAAAAATAGAGTGATCGGCAATCGGTAAAATGGGCCGATCAGATTACATCAAACACGAGGCTCTCACATCTACTGTCCTGCAACTCCGATTTGATTAAACAGCAGTAATGTTATTCTAGCAGTGTTTTTAAGTTAAGCCCTGGTTATAACTAACACAAACCTCCCCGCTTTGTCCCCGCCTGCTCCTGCAGCGCACGGGACACAACCGAGGCGCAGCACTGTGTGTATTTGCAAACGCCGACGCAAATAGAGCTCGAGCTAACCCGCTAACATTTACGTTAAAAGCATTAAGAAAGTTCAGAGTCTGCCTGTTTCTGGAGAAAACTGTGCGCTTTGTGGCTTAAACCGCACCAAATGGCTGCTAATGGAAAGAGAAAGTAAAAAGGCAGCCCATGTGTCCGTGTGTCTGAGAGGAGCACCTTTCATCGTCATCTTCTCTGCTCTCTTGTGCACGTTTTCTTCGTTCAGTCATTGACAAAACCACCATTGACAAGTCCACTGTGTTTCAACTTGGTTTGGCTGCGGACGGAGGCGCTGCACCCGCGGACTCGCACTAAAGGCACCAATTAAGAGCAGCTCATTTTACATCAGCGGAGCATTCAAACAAAGCCACACAGACACTTGTGGGCACACATTAAAGACCAATAACGCAACAAAACCACTTCTAAAACAAAAATAAGTAGAATTTTGTTGTACTTTTACATTTACAACAACTACAGTTTTTTTCTTCTAGAGGAAATATTAATAGCCTGCATACATTACATTACTGCATTAAAGACCATGTGATCGGTATCGGCCATGATCGGTATCGGCCGATCACAGTAAACGCTGATTGGTGATTGGCCTCAGAAATCCTGATCAGACCACCCTTACTTATTGTATATCTTAACTTTAAAGGTTAAGCATAAACTGACGTTGCTCTGCTTGAGTGTACACCATTCAGTAGGGATATCCAAATTTCACAGTACAGTATTGTCACAATATTAATGTATCAGTACGATATTGTAGGGAGGCTCATGGTGTTGTAGAAATGCTCACGATAACAAAACGTATTCTCTTGAAATGCCCTGATGGATAGGGATTTAGTTATTGTAGCATTTTGAAAGATTAATAAAAAGCGTTTAATAACAATTTTGTCAGGTTGGTAATCTGAAACAGAGCAAAGGATCATGTTCTATCTAGTTCACTCTACTTTTTTACTTTTGATACTGCAATATCACAACATTGCTGTTATTGTTAAATACATTTACTCTGCCTGGGTAAACTACTTTGTTTTTTTATCCCTGTCCATATAGAAAACCACATTTTACATTTATTTAACTAATTAAATTAAGCCAAGTAAATACACTAATTGGCTAGCAACTTCTGACAAATACTAGCCACGGAGACTAGTGAGCAAAAAAGTAAATGTTAGGTCCTGATTGTGATACCTTTGTGGCCTGATATTTCACTGACAAGGCTCATCTATGAAAACCTGAGACTAAGAAGACTAAAAAAGCATTAATTTCATGTATTTGAAATTACAGTCAATGGAAACAGCTAAAGCTTGTGATGAAATGATGAATGGGAGATATAGCCATCATGCTGTTGAGCTCCCATGCTGAGAAAGAGAGAAAAGATAAAGACAAAGTTAGGAGAAGAGGACAGGAGCAGGTCTGTGAAGGGTAGGGGGGGTGGCATGCCCTGTGTGAGCCACCGTGCTACCTTGTTCCACCAGGCCTGCGGTGGTGCCAGCAGCCGCAGCCACTGCTGCTGCAGCCGCGGTCACTGAGGCTGGAGCTGTGGTCTGCCTGCTGCCCACTGTTAAAGGCCAGTCACACAAAAGTGTTACAGGACAAAGAAGAAGAGAGAAAGATCCATGAGGAGCAGGTGATAGAAGGAGGGAGTCATGGAGTCAAGAAGCGGAAGAAAGGAGAGTGGATAAAGCCAGAGTTTTTATTTAAAGAAAGGGGATCCATTTTTAAACACATACAATGACAAAAGAGCTTGAAAGAAAAAGATGTTATTAGAAGACTTGTTAATTGTATTGCATGTAAGACACTGAGGCTACATCCACACACGTGTTTTCATTTTAAACCTGGTGCATTTTAGCACCTACAACATGATTAAGTTTAAGAAACCTAAATTGCAGATGTTTTATACAAACAGACCCAGTAGTCTGAAGTCACCATTGTATAATAGCTATAAAAAAGATGTTGCCTGTCCTAATGACAGGCAGACATATGGACAAATAGATTTAAAAATAAATACACATTAGTCTGGACCTAGCCCCATTTGTTGTTCTCTAGATTCCTGCAAACAGTATAAATGTTAGTTGTTAGGATGTTAATGGTGAGCATGAGAGACTTGCAGTTTAGTATTGGCAGATGTACAATTGCATGTATCCTTTGATCTGTGTGGGATAACACTCCCACAGCATTATACAGACAGTCACCATATCGGATGCTTAGTCATTCTAGTCTGTAAAACAGATCATATGTAAAATAAAGCCAATGTGTCTGACATTGGCTTTTATGTTCTTGTAAAGTCACTGCAGGCCTTTTATTTCTAATGGTTTTATTTCCAACACATCCATCGGACGACCTCATACTTAAAGTTCTGAAAATGAAAAGGAGAGAAAATGGTGTTGATGCAGCCAACCTACACATCAGGTCTGTGTGTGTCTGTTTGAGGCTGACTAGTGGATGTGAGGACCATTTCTCTTTGCAAAGCTTGCAGTGGGAGAACAGCTGCTGTGAATCATGTTTTCAGAAGCAGCAAGCTTGCAGGCACACACAAACATGAATACCATTCAGATACATGGACGCATTTATATAGTGCTTATGAACAAAGACATCTTTTAATTGATTTATTATAAAAAGGATCAACTGTCAACTACTATGAAAAGGTATTCAAATTCTTATTTCACTGACGACAACAATTGGACCAATATCATTTGATGATATTACTGATGTTAGGATCCCGCTATGTTTATTTTAGATCTTGTCAACAATGTGGTGGACAAGGTGTAAAATAAACTTTAACAAAGATATACACAAACAGCAGAGACAGACTGAGCTGGCTATGCAATTTCAGTGGTTCTCTGGATGTGAATGTTACCACAGGGAGAGTATCTTAACTTTGCAAGATGCTAACAACATTTGTATGTATTGAAAAAAATATAAATGATTTATGTATTCAAAGTACAAGACTTTGACTGTGGCCATCACAATAAAAAGAGATGAAACACTGAAGATGCACATTTTATATGATTTTACATGCTGCGTAAACTGTATAGGACAGATTTCTGATATAATGGCATTTATGGGTGAGTTAGAAGTCACTTTAACACAGAAAATATGCATACAGTTTCTTTAATAACTACACAATATATTTTATAAGAGCATTTTAGCTAATGGAATGAACAGGTGCACTTGAAAAACTACAATATCTTAGAAAATTAATTATTTCAGAAGTTAATTTCATGAGTCAGTGCACATGGAGTGAAATATTTGAAGCAAAGAAGAAATATTTTTGTTTAATGATGTTAAATACTGCTTACAGTTAATAAAAAGCAAATTAACTATCTCAAAATGTGAATATTTTACATAATTACGAATAAAATATATAATATTTCACTCTGTATGTACTGAATCTCTATTATACAAGTTTATTTACCTACTGGCATACTTTCACATATAATCTAATAACAGGACATATCCTTTGCTGTAAACTTGCAATCCCTGATGCACCCAACTACCTTTGACTGCAGTGACTCAACGCTTTCAGAATTAACTCAGCACTTTGTAAAAGTAAACTGATAAACTAAAAGTCGGTGCTCTAATATTGTCACTGCAATATGAATAATAGTGACAGGTTCACACATGGGGGGTACAAGTCATTCTTTTAACACTTACCAGAGAAGTTTCGAGATACCAGCATGGTTGTGAGAATGGCTCCCTGAAAAACAAAAATGGTTCAGTTTTGTGTGTTATTGCATGCATATATCATTTTATTATACACCAAATATATAGAAAGGTTTGAGTGAGAGGGACAGAGAAAACAGACTTGGTGAAAGATTATTATTGCAGCTGATAATAACACTTGAGTCTCAGGGGAGATCATTACCAGAAAGCCCACAGTGTTTACAGGTCTTTGAGGAATACATAGAAATTATGAATACAAACTGCTGCAAATATCATATATATCATAATAGCAGACCTATTTTGCCATTGACCCTTTTTAAAAACCACAGACAATCTAGTGGTTACTAGTGACATGTTTGTTGAACGATCCAACATTTGCTTATGGCCACCTGTGCTTGTGCTTCCAGTTCCTCATGTGCTGGTATTTGAGCCATGCCAAGACTGTCGGAGAGCAGCAGGCTAACAGTGACAAGCTCCAGTGTGTGAGCTGTTGTAGCCAGACTGCATACCCGCCAGAAAGCCGTATAGATGGGAAAATATACAATAATGCATTTTCATATATTTTGTTAATTTTGTCTAGATTTAGTTTTGGGTGAATTGAGAATTAATGCACAACACATAAAGGAAAGAAAAGACATAAAGGAACAAAGTGATATTTTACTCAATAAAAAGGAAGGTGTGGGAGGAACAGACCTTGAGTTTTCTCCTGGCGTTGAATTTCTTCAGACACTCCACAGTCTCCTGTCTGTGCATCATAGAGGCCACTGTAGATCGTTGCTGGAGAAAGAAAGCACAAAGAGGCAAGAGGTGAGCGGAAGAAGATGAAGTGTGATAATTATATAAGAGAGCTTCTTGTGATGAACCACAAGTTAAACAAGTTAAACATTATTGTCTATATGCATGGAATAAAAAACAGGCCCACTTACGCAGACCCATGGGTGCTTGAGGGCCTCCTGAGCAGTGATCCGTTTGGCTGGGTTAATGGTCAGCATCTGATTGATCAGGTTTTTGGCCTCAGGGGTCACTGTGTCCCATTCTGGGGAAGGGAACTGGACAAACACACATAGGTGTTTTTCATTAGGCTTTGTTTTGTTTCAACATGGTCTTAGAGACATTTATAAATGGTCAAGGCCATTAACAATTAAATGATACAGTCAGCAGTGGAATATGTGTCACTGATTGGTCTCTCCATACTTTGTCATACCTCAGAATTATTAAACATAAACTGAACCAGTTCATCTTTTTTTTCGGCCTTTTATGGCTTTATTAAATAAGACAGCTGAGTAATGGTAGGAAGTAATTGGGGAGAGATCAGGGAGAGACATTTGGCAAATTCTCAGAGTCCAGACTCAAACTCACAAAGCAGGGGCAGGCTATAGTTGCCCTGTATGTGCGCTGCAGCTCTACCAATGAGCTATATCGTGAACCAGTTCATCTTAATAATTTATTGGTAGCAGCTCAGTGAAATTGGAATATTGAGTGCATCTCAAAAACTAGAAGACATATCAGTGTTAATAAACTAAATTATTGTTAAGTACATACGTATCATTGCTTTATTACTGCTTAATCATGTGGAGCTATTCTAAAATCTTAACTGGTAATAAATTCTGGAAGTTAATTTTGTGTTTTACATTGAAAGAATAGTTTTTTGAGTGCTCATTTTGACCCAAAAAACATGCATGTTTACGTGAAATAGCAATTCGAATTTGCTGCTTGGGAATGTCAGTTCTAAGTTCTAAATGCTGGGCCCATGACTAACTGGCTATTGTCCAGAGTGTCCCCCACCTCAGGCTAATAATTGTTGGAATAAGCCCCAGCTGTGACCCCGAAAAGCAGTAGGCAAAAAAAATATATATCACATTACTTCCTGTTCCAGTGTGTTCTCTATAAAACACTGCTTGCAGAATCAGTGTCCTTTTCCTTCTCTGTATTTGACTTTGCAGTTAAATGCAAACTAAGGTAAGCCTCACTTTCTTGTGCCCCCTGAAATATGAATGACGTGACAGTTACGTAACCACAGGCAAAAGGAATGAGGGCAGTGAGAAGACCTGGGACCTTCCAGGAGAGAAGCAGAGAGAGAAAGGCAGCACATGCACCAGCGCACACAAGAGCAAACTCACGTCGTAAGCCCCAGCCTTGATCTGCTGGTACAGCTTGTGCTGGTCCTCGTCCCAGAAAGGAGGGTAACCCACCAGCAGGATGTAGAGGATCACCCCTGACATACACAAACAAACACACAAGGAGAAAAAAATAAAAATATGGTGAAGTCGTTTGAAGATGTGTGTTAGCAATGTGAGTGTATTCCCATTTAAACTCACCACAGGCCCAGATGTCCACAGGTTTGCCATATGCCTCCTTTCTCAACACTTCAGGGGAGAGGTACCCCGGTGTGCCAGCAAACCCTGCAATGACATGTCATAGCCGAGTTAGCAGATAAGGTCACTTGAATATCTATTAATTTCATAAAAAATTAAACTGTCTCACAATGGAAATTATTGTTATCCTACACCTACAGTCTAAAGGCAAAGTTGAGTGTGCCAGTTCACCAACTTCTGCTGCCTTTATATCCAAAGCGTTGAATATTATTTTAGTCATTGATGAAGACTGAAGAGAATATGAGCATTGGGTTGTTTATGAGTATGAGCATATAGACAGTCATTAGCAAGTCACATAACAACTTAATATACTATATTTCTAAAATCTGATTTATCTTCCTTCTCTACCTACCAAACCAGGCCTGTTGGTCTCCCTGAACTTCAATGGCTAGGCCAAAGTCAGCCAGCTTTACTGCCGCATTCTTGCATTTACTTGCCAGGAGCAGGTTCTCGGGCTGGACAGAGGTCGGAGAAACAAAAGCAGTTTATAAACAATTATAATACTTGCCAAAGTAGGGATTTCCTAATTGTGGGCAAGCTAAAAAAAAGAAAAACATGCAAAAATATACAGACATTTCACAAACATTAATGCCACAAACACTGAGTTCTTTGGATGATGCTGCATTAAGACAGTCAGCGCTGCTGCAGAAGGTTAAATTCAGGCTCTGTGCAGTTATTTTTTGTTATAGTCTCCTGTGATGTGCTGTGGTCTATAGGCTCTATCTCAGTGGCCCAGATAATGCAGGCAGCCTCATTATTCTCTGTCAGAAGAGAGCTCTAATAATGGGCTGCTATCCCCACTGGTCCACATTCTTTCACTTTCTCCATCATAATTCCTTAAAGCTCGCTTAATCAATGTCTGTGGAGAGATGTGGCAATTGTGAGTGACAAATAATGCACTCTAGCAATAAATACAAAGTAACAAAAAGTCAATGACACTGTAGAAGTTTCCTGGGGAGATTAGCTTAACGGCGCAGTCACAGTTAGTGCTTTGAGATTATATTTAGGCTTCCTGTCACTGCCTCCCCTGCACTGCAGCACTGTGTCTTTGTATGCAATTTTCTCCCTTCTCACATTCAGCTAATTTGTTTTCCCAACAATATTTACATTTAAGAGTGCACTTATGTTAAAAATCCTTTCAGCTACCTTGTGTCACTGCATTATCTCAGTATACCTCCAGCCTCATCTCTACTCTAAAAGTCACCACTTGCCAACACTGCAGCAGGAAGATCATGACTGAAAGCCGATGTGGGTGGAAATACTGAGGTAAGCACTAATGTCACAAAGGCACAAAAATGCAACGTAAAACATACACAGCAGACATCCATATACAAACAACATTGCCTTTTGACATGGTGCTGAGTTGTAGACACATGCACACACAGCCACGGTCACAGTGCAGACGTCAACAGTGAAGGTATAGTACATACAGTGCATCGACTGAAAGCTGTTTTCAAGAGCATCTCCTGTGTGGGCGTTTAAATGAAAACACTCCTTTTTCTTTATTTTTCTGTGTATAAATCGCTGTTCTTAAGATAAGGACATACTGTACATATTGGACATTTATTACAAAACAAGTATGTGCTAAATGTTTAATAGCATTCCGTAAGAGGAATAATCTGAAACAACGGGACCTTAAAGTGGCAAGGTTTAGTCATTATTTTTATACAAGAATGTACAGCATGTATACAGAAGGTTTAGCTGATCACATGCTTGTATACTCGAATAAGAGGCACACAAAATTGTCACCATTTAATTAATAGCTACAGATATAGCAAAGAAAGTGTCTATTCCAGCACTGGCAACATCGGCCAATATCTACAATGAAGAAATAATGAAAAGTATAAATGTCTTTACAGGTTTAAGGTCATATTGGGAGTTTTGTAGTGATGAAATAATCCAGTTTAATTTTTTTATTATAAAGAAAGCCAGAAATGTTGTGATTAAATCGGTGTATAACTTCTGCTAACCCACATCTAAACAAAAATCGTTCTTGCGTTAATGTAGGCCTCCATAAATCTGTTTACTGTGTTGACTTTTCATATGCCATAACCTAATTCCTAATTTGAGCGATCTTGTCACCCAGGCTGTCCTCAGTCATCACACTATGACCTATTGCATGAAATGCTCCCCAATGCTTGGGTGTGAAACCAGATAGGCGTCTCGGCTAAATAAAGAAATAGCCACAACAGTTCTGATAAACACAACACCCTTTGCTGGAATTCCGGGATTGACATTTGCGTGGACCAGTTCGAACTCACAAATGTATCGGACAAAACAAGATGCGACATATGGACATAAGAGCAGCAATACCATTTGCTTTCTCCATTCACTGCTGATGTTTCAATAGATTTTCACAAGGACTCAACCAGGCCCTGATAGGTCAATCGCTAATCTTTTTGTAATTAACACTGAAATGTTCTTTTTCCACAACTGGACTGATGACTGTATAAAATTAGCCCTCACTTTGAAGCATTGTGCCTATTCACTGATCAATAAAAGCAATCTACCTCACACTGTGTCTAATAATCAATTCTTAACTACTCTCTCTGACCAGTAAATAAAGCAGCGTCACATTAAGAATCCTCAGGGGCTGTGTCGGATGGATTTATCGACTGAAGGGACCCGGCTCTGAAAAAAGCCTGTTCCTAAATGTTACTGAGCAGAGCCGCTGGGCTGTCAGCTTGACCAGGGGTGGCAGGAGTGTGGGAGGAAAAGGAAGGGTAAGGTGGAGGCAATGGTTCATGTCTTATTTGGACTTTCATATTTTATTAATTAGTAAGAACTAGAGCTTTGGTCAGACGAGACATGTCTGCTCTGTGTGAGGCTCTCATGTCCATTGTCCAGTGGATTAATAACAGAATATGTGATATATTTTTAACAATGACAATATGACTTGCCCGCTACCGTTTGAACTTTACTTTGAACAGATATTCAATGTGTTAATCCGGCTGATAAGTTTGTGTTTATGGTGTGCAGGCCTCTATATCAGTGGTTCTCAAACTGTGGTTCCGGTGCTACTGGTGGAACGCCAGCTGACTGGATTGTGTGGTGCGTGAACGTCTCTCCAATTTTATGAATATGCTAACCGCACAAATATATTTTCAGCATCCTTATTTAAAGTTTCCAGCAGAGGAAGTGTGTTAATAAAATGTTACAAACGTGGCTACAGAAAATTAAAAATATATATATATTTTTTTAGATTTAGGGTTTTTTGGTGCTACTTGGATAGAAAGCCATGTGTTTTGAGTAAAACATTTGAGAGCCACTGTTCTATTATGTTCTCTGTGTTGTTATGTTATGCTCAATGTGCTAAAGGATTTTCCTCTAGGGCAGTTTTTGTAAGTTCACTGCTATCATAGGCCACAGGCAACAACTGACCAAACGTTTGTTTTGATAGCTTAGTAACTACATTCCCATTACAGGACAGAATTGGACCACATAAACAACACAAACACACAGGTAGAAAATGACACACACGCACACCTAAAAAGAGCAACAGGTTAACCCCTCCTTTGACTCACCTTCAGGTCCCGGTGCACCACGCCCATTTGATGGCAGTGAAGCACCGCCTCCAGGATCTGCTGGATGCAATGACTGCATGCAAACACCAAGGGGGGGCGCATGTTAGTGTGAGCAGCGCTACAATCCCGTGCACAGGCCGGATATACAAGGGCAGAGGGGGCTGAGGGGGAAGGGTATGGTGGGACTATGAGAGAGGTTAAAAGGGGAAACCAGGGTTCACAAGGGCTCTTCTGTTCTGCTAACCAACAGCTAAGCCCAACATATCACTTACTGTGGACGTTTATTCATCCAGCTTATCCCAATCAGTTATGTTGAAACTAAATTTCATGGGCAAAGCTGTGGGAGAGGCCAGAAGATTCCTTTATATCAAACTAGTCTGCTGTACACTGTGCTAAGTGCTTTGACAGCTCCTGCTTCTTGTTTAAATTAAAACTTCAATAGACATTTTGACTACCAATGGATTATACAGCCCTTTCAAATGTCTGTTTTATTTTACAGGTGAAAGTTCTTGTGTGAAAAGGCCAGAAAAACATTAGTCGAGGAGGTAAAGAAATCTCCATTGTGCAATGCATAACTGTTGTGTCTGTGTTTATTTGCCACTGACAAATAAAACCAAAAAGATACAAAGGAAATGTGTGTCTGTGCAAAGACCAGGATCAGATATCTGTACAGAGGATGAAGAGGAAACAATGGCACAGACAACGCACTGAATGTGTGTATGAGATATAAAAACACACATTCACATGTACACCAAAAAGCAGCTCTTCTGTTCAGGATGAGCTGCTCCAGACTTCCTGTGCACTGACCTTAAACATTTTTATGTTTCTCCATGTTCTTTGTACAAGCCTAAAAATATTTATAACAGTATGTATAACAGTTAACAGTCAAGGAGTACACATGGTATAAGGTGATATAACATGAAAACAAAGACACTAAGATAAGAACTATGTTTTGTGACATAATGATAAAAATCCCCCCAAACAATATATTGTAAACACTAACTATGCAGTACTGTTAATTGAGGATGAAGAGTGGCAACTGACACTACACACAGATCCTCTCCATTTCACATTTTTAGAAACTTCTTCAAGTCTGTTGTTTGATGTAAACTTAAAAACTACGCAGAAGTAATGACGCAAAATGTCCTAAATCTAAAAGTTCATGACAAAGCCAAAAACACAAGTCATGTCCCCATTCCTTCTAATCATGGTATATAC
This sequence comes from Bostrychus sinensis, assembly GCA_020698575.1. Classification (NCBI taxonomy): domain Eukaryota; kingdom Metazoa; phylum Chordata; class Actinopteri; order Gobiiformes; family Eleotridae; genus Bostrychus; species Bostrychus sinensis. Next base: position 15,509,146 of record CM036249.1, on the reverse strand, counting down.
TGTATATCAAATATAAAATATAAAATATAATATAAAATTTTCCAAATTCACCTATAAAATGAGCATCTTAACAAATTCATAGAATAGAAAGCAGATAGAAGCTGAGTGGGCTTTGTGCTATTTCACAATGTCAGATTGCGTGCTGAGGTGCATACAAATTAAACAGCAACAGTACAAAAAATACAAAATGAGCCCATCAATTCTTTTTGAAAAAAATCCCTGCAGCTCTTTTCTTTCTGGCTTTATCCTGCTGCACCTTGATAAAGACTTGAATGCCCTGAAACGACGGATCGATGCCATAAAAATCCACCATTCAAAGCCAAGAGTGTAGGAGGGGGGTAGAAATCGATGCGGATCCCACTGAATATCACTATATATATATTTTTAGTAGCCCCTTGGGAAAACTAATGGCCGTGTGGCATGTGTAAGCACTGACATTTATTATAGCCGCCACAGGTCTGTTCATTGATTCATAAATAGTCAGTGCAACAGGAGCTTTTTGTGTGGGAGTCGTGTGGGAGGGGGAGATGAAGTAGGAGAATCCAATTCAAAATAATACAGTAGAGTATGAAAGCAAAACGTAAGTGAGCATCTCAAGAACCGGGCAAACAGGCAGCAAACAGGACGACACAAAAAGACAGGACAGAGGGAGGGGAGAGAAAGCAGGCGGGAGGGGGGTGGGGTGGGATGCAGATGCCCCTGTACACGTACTAACCTTCAGGTCTCTGTGCACTATGTCATGTTGGTGAATGTGATGGACACTTTCTAGAATCTGATGGATACAGTGACTGTGAAGACAAAACAGAAAGAGGGAGGGAGGGGCAGTGTTGGGGTGTGGGTTTGGAGAGTGGAGGACAGGGGCATAGCGGTGAACAGAGGACAATGGAAGTGATTGGGACAGAGAGGGTAGAGGATGGCAAAAGTAGTTTAAAAGAGTTTAGAGAGAGCAGGATATGTGAAAGAGAAAAATGGGGTGTCATGATGAGTGGGGGAAATGAAGTTGGGTGGGGGCAATTTGTTTGCTTTTTAAAAACAAGATGAGAGACAAGTGTAGCTACAGCAGAACAACATGCCAAACATAACATCAGAGGAGAGGAAGAGAAAGGAGGAGGAGGAGGAGAGGACAGGAGAGGAAAGGGGGAAAGAGAAAATGTCACAAACTAAAAGAAAAAAAATAAAAGGAAGTCTTTTTTTTAGAGCAAAGAGATAATAATAGATGAAGATAATGGAACAGTTATGTTTAGGATGAGGATGAGTCACAGGCGGCTGCTGGGGCGATGTCAAGCTTTTTAACATCACTTAGGTCCTAACTCGCTTTATTGAAACATGTAAAGAGCTGTACAGAAGAGAAGGAAGACTATAAGGACATCTCATACTGCATGTGCCCAACTACAAATGTAATTACTAATGCATGACGATAGTGCATTTACATACCTAAAAGCACTATACATGGCAGTTGTACAACATTGTTTAAGCTAATTTAAACCAGAGAAAAAAATGACAGTCTATTCTGTTTTAGTCTGCATTTTATGTAGTGTAGCATAAAACTGTAAGTGTATAACCATGGAAGCAAACTTGTTTCATCAGATTTTGAATTTTAAATGCCTTTTGAAAAGAGTCAGAATTTTTTGGTGTCTGAATTTAAGTCACTGAAATTACAGTATTTAATTTTTACTGTATTTTTTCAGGGATCAAAATTTCAGAATAAAAAATTTGATGCATATATTTGTGAGTCCTCAAATTTGAGTCTAAAATACACCGTCAAAAAAGTCACATGAAACGTCCGTGTCATTTGCCTCATTTAAACCGGACCCAGTTCATGTGTGCATGTGCAAACAGAAATGTTTTTGTCAAGGTATTTTTGTTATTAACTGTGTTTTTTACATATTTAAATAAGCTGTTGATGATTTTACCAAGTGAGACAACGAAAATACAGATCTTTAAAAAAAATGTTTTACATTTAACATCTTCCCCGTAGTTATCCTGAAATTTTGATTAGTTAAAAAATACAGTACTACAATACAATAATACAATACTGAAATTTCAGTGACTCATTTTCAGAGACAAAAAAATTCAGACTCTTTTTTCAGTGTTAAAAATGTCAGTGGTAGAAATTCAAAGGCATTTAAAATGTAAAATCTGATGACACAAGCATCCTCTGTTTTTAAACTATCACTGTGATCACACTGACAACCAGCAAGTTCTTTTAAATTACCTATAGTCTTAGAAGATGCCTATAAATAAAGTTACAGCATCGACCACCAACAAAGCTCTAAGACATAATATACACACTGATAGGGCAACTTTCAGAAATCCTCAAACAAACTGGATTGAACGGCCAGTCGTTCCTGACTTCCATAGACGTTGCTTTTCTTGCTGATTCTACAGGGCGACTTCACTGAAAGCACATGTGGCTGTGTGCCCTAACCTGATTGTGACAGAGAGCATCTTCATCATCGTGTTCTTCAGTGCACTCTCTCTGCCTGTCATTTCAAGACTCCTGCACATTTCTGAGCTGCTGGTTGGAAAATGTGCTAGGGTTATACAGTATTTTTAATCACACTAGACTAGAGTGACAGGCTTCGGCAGTGGATTGGAACTGACATGGTGAGGAAGAAAAGGTACAAAGCTAGTTGTCATGTCAAGAGAAGGCTGCTCCTCCTTTCTCCATGATAAGAATGGTGAGAGATTTTGGAAAATGAATATGCTACTTTTTCTTTTTCCATTTGGCTTGTATGTTCCAGGTTAGCCACAGCAAATTATATGACCCTTAGCGAGCAGTGATATGCATATTCATGGGCATAGGTTTTACACCAGATGCCCTGATGCAACCATTTCCATTTAGCCGGGTTTGGGATCAGCAAGAAGAATACACTTTATGACCCCCAGTGCCTGGATGAAAATTAATAAACTACTAAGGCAATAATATCTACACCAACAGGTACCAACAGAAACAAAATACCAATTCAAAGTATAGAAGAGAAAGAAACTGTGCCAGCAGGGGGAGTCAAGAGCTAATGCAGTTTTCCTATGCTATAAACCTGACCTTTTCTCCTCCTAAGTGAGTAAGTTGTTAAGATGGGCATATAGTCTGAATGAACATGTAATGAATGATTAGGGCAGATTTTTCTGATACCAGCATTTAAATGATGAGCGATACGTTTTCTGATACCTGTGGTATGCTAATTCATCTTCTACAATCATAAAACACAATTTTTGGAGCAAAATCCTTAGCTGTAAGTTAAAACCACTAGTTTGTATGATTTATTATGTGTTATTTATTTGATTCATACATGCAAAGGAATGTTTAAGGTCCTACTAGGTATTGAATACATTTTTATTGTATTATAACTTTTCTTTTGATACCACAAGAGTATTGGTTAACAGTACCCAGCCCTATGAATGATCCTAAAAAAAGTGATTATCAAAAAGTATATTTTAAACAGTGACGGGCCGGTCTATTGGGGACTTTTTGGGAGCATGTTCTATATATTCTGTCTGTAGACTCCCACTGCTGTACATGATTAGAGTTAATGACAGAAATGACAAAATGACATTTGGCCCCTTTAATCATGTTGATTTACTCAAACATCAGGAGGAAAATCAGTTTGATAGGGGGCGACAAAGTGAGATGTGGCACAGTTTCGGAGGTGCACGTGAGCCTGAGTGTGTGCATGACTAATTATTGTAGCTAATTAAAGTCCCACTTCTAGCTGGTCTCCAAGGGATGTGAGGAAAAAGGGAGGAAAGAACACTAATGGCCTCAATGACTGACATTCAAATGGCAGGAGGAGGGGGTATTTGTGGGTACATGCGTAAAGAAGTGCACTCTGTGAAAAAAAAATGACTTGAATTTGTCACAGCATGGTATAAAACACTTAGTGAACCACACTGAAGTTTGAAACTGTCAAATTTTAAGCTCAAATTGTTTTGTTAAAGCTCAATGTGTGAAAAGACTTTCTATAATGTATCAGACATCGCTTGCAATATTTACATGCCCACTATTAGCGGCAACAAATCTATTGTTAAGAACTGTTAAAATACTGTGGTGTGTGACCTTTTCACTGAGCGACATGTGAGCCACCCGGTGCTGCTGCCAGGCATTAGAGCAGCAGCTGCCGTCATCGTCTTAAAAAGCTACATTATGTTTACTACCAGATAACGATCCTTATACTTACTTAAAATGACACTCTTCAATCCAAAACCGTTAAAGCCACAGCAGAAGACCATACATGTGTAAAACTGAACTTATCATTTGTGACAACAGCCTCAAACAAGACCAAATTCATCAGATAATAAAAACAATATTTCATCTGCAATAACATGTTGTGAAAGCAACAAATTAGAATAATCTGATTTTGACTACTTCCTTGCAGTGAAACCAGATAGCAGCTCATTACATTACAGCTCAATATATACCCAAGTACCCAGGAGATGTTTTTAATATATTAATGACCAGCATGTGAAAGTGAAAAATGAACGCTATTGTTATTTCAATATAATACGATGACATTTTCATTTATTTAATATGGTCCAATTAGCCACCACCCACATCACACATGTCACATTTAGAAACATAATATAGTCACAAGCCCCCGTATCTTTTTGGGGGATTGGTTACCACAAACTGTATATTAAGGAATTACTGGGCAAACGTTATGAGAGAGAAAACAACTTCAAACATAGATATAGTTGCCTTTTAAGTAAGTGAATGTATAGGCCATGTGCTAGGCCTGCACAGTATGAAAAAACTGTGATAGTGCGATAAGTGTGGAATGTCAGATGGCAAATCATAACCTTATTCCAATAAATACATTGAGTGTCTTGTGATATGGATATTACTCATATTGCGATAACGAAAAATTTAAAATATAACGCGCAGCACAGCCATGTTTATCATCCTGTAACTATGCAGATTTACAGCAAACAATATAAGAGTGTATATTGCAGATTATGCCCCAAATCCATGAAGACCTCTTAAGAGTTTAAGAGTTAAAGGACCACACTACTCAGCTGAAAAAAAAAAAACTACTACTGTGCCAGATCTTATGCTGTGAATGGTTGTTGTCACATAATGTAAAGCTTAATGAAACACAGGCATAATAAGGAGATAAGATGCAGAAAGTATCAGATACACATGTGCATGAACAGAGGGAATGTCAATGTACAATGACAATGTGGGTAGTGTGAAGGAAGAAAAAACAGAAGGAAAGAGGGAAGCTTAACAAGAATAGGAGTGGAAAGAAGTGAGGATAGGGGAAGTCACAAAAAGGAGTACAAAAAAAAACAAACACACGACAGTAGCCACAGACTTAAGGACAAGAAGGTGGTTCTGAAAGCTGTGCTCGTACCTTGCGTCTGCCTCACTGTAGTACTCTCTGGCTACAATGTCCTCAAAGAGTTCACCCCCGGTCACCCTGCGCGGAAACAAGAATCAGAGTTAGGTACGAGGAATGAGACAAAAAAATGGCAATTTGGTCGAGACTGTTTATTTGCACATTAATAGAGTGAGGCTTGGATAAAACATTAGGGGTGCACGATATTAGAAATTTAAGCTATATGCAAAAACAGTGTTAAATACTGCAATAACAATATGACCAGCAATATTTGGATACATAAGTTCAATTCCATTTTATTTTAAGAAGAGAAGCAACACTAAACCAGGGGAAACTTGGACTAAACCAGGTCTTAACCAGGATTAATCAGACCTGAACCTGGACTACCGCAGGGCTAACCCAGCACTACCCCAGCACTATTCCAGGACTAAATTTCACAGACTGAGCAGACATAAAACCAGAACTTTCTAAACTTTGCTCCCAACACAATCTTATTTAAGGCTTAAATTAGACAAATATTTTGAGAGCCACTGTGTGAATTTCTGTCAGAACAAAGGCAGTAATTTTTGAGATGTATTTTGATTTCCTGGAATATGGACATTTAGGTAGTTAATAAAGCAATAACGATAAAAATGCAATACACTGTGCAGGCCTAATCCTCAAACTACAGCCAAAGTGTAAACAAAGCCATTGTTCTAACTGACCACTTGAGCTAAAATATGTTAAAATAAATAAATAAATAAAACAGATGCTAAACAGGTCCTTAAACGCACCATCTTCACTTCGTTCAGTGGCACCCCGCTTCCCCCTGGTTCTCCCTGCGTCCCCCACCCCCTTCCTGCTGCACTGTTGCTATGGAAACTAGCGGGAATATGCCGAGAGATGAGCATGGAAGGCGTGGGCGGCGGTGCAGGGAAGGGGGTTCAAATATAGGAGAGAATTATGTAACCGTGTACGTTAAAATGTTCGGAGAATTATGGTAAAGATGACATAAAGAAGACTTACAAATCGAACAGCAGGTAGTGGAAGCCCTCCTCTGATATACTGTCATGAAGACGCACTGGGAAGAAAAAAACAGGGCAGAAGGTGCTATTTTATATAAATTGTGAAAACGTGTATTAATGATGACAGTAATAACATGACATGCACTTACCAATGTTGGGGTGTTTTAAGAGGCGACAGATTCGAGCTTCTCGTTCCAGCTTCTGGTGATCTAAACAGCAACGACATGAAAAATTATACTTGGACTTCCTATAATATACAAATTGAAATTTAGGAAATAAAACAAGAAATGGTTTTTAGACCTCATTATATCTGGGATAAATGGAAAGAGCATTGAACAGAGACACCCTGTGCAGTAATTTATCATTGTAAGCAGTATACTAAACAAAAGTGCAGGGATGTAAATATTGCAAAATCAACAACCAAAATACTAATGTAAAATGATAACAGAGCCTTTTAGAAAACAACCTAAGCTCAGCTGTGTGCGTATTTACTGTAGGTGCTGAAAGCTATGAAGACAGCAGTGCATTTTGAATGCAAAGATTAGAGCCAAATGTTAAAAAGTAAGATGGTTTTGAGAAATGACAACTACCCGACAATATGTGGTTTGATAATTAGTCATTTTGTTTGGTTTAGGAGCTGTTAGCCTTACATAGGCTAAAAACTATATAATAAAAGTCATTCTTAAGTTATGCAGGATAAGTAGCTACTAAACCATGGTATAGCACATCCTTTTTCAATAAGTTATACTGATTACCAGATCTGTAAAATCAATTTGTACAACAACATACACAACAACCAGTGATTATTTTGGTATCTTATTTATAATGGATTAGCGGATTCTTTGCCATTGTAAGATCTAAGGGGTCTCTTGTAAAAATAAGAAATAAGAACTCATGCAAGGTTCTTATTTGACAGCTGATACTCTTTGGTTGTAAATGCCACATATCATCAGAACTGCTGCTTGAATTAGCTGCTTGTCCTATACTAAGACTATATATAATAATGTATTTAAATTGAATGCTCGCTGGAGCTTATGTAACAGCTTAACGATGCTAGTCAACCTGAATTCCACAGCTATCAGGCGAGCAGCAATCTAAGCCTACACAGACGCTCACAGACTCTGTAGGGGGTGGACCACCACGTATGTGCACGCAGTGGAGAGCTAGACAAAGAAACGCACATGATCTTCCCTGTCATATACACACTAGAGATGCCACACACTTGTAGACCAGCAACACACACACTCACACTGACTGTGACATTGAGAAGTGACAGTGAAGTGTAAGCCCAGTGATTATCGTCTTAGAAGATGAGAGGAGTGAGGCGGAGACAGAAGTGGAGGAGTGCTGAAGAGAAGGGAAAGGGAGGGAAAATATGTAGGGGCCCATTAATACACACAAAGACAGGATGCTTTCTGAAGACAAAGGGAACCCTGATTACTGATATTGTTTCATCAAACGCACTACTTTCTTCTGCTAACTTCTTGCTGCAGTGTACACTACATGTTATAGTCACAGATAGTACCAGCACAAGCCTGTTTGATGCTGCTATGTAGCCATCTGCTGACATCACTCTTCATGAACGGAAATGGTTCTGACTAAGTGCCATGCTTTATCTGAGCTTGGCCTACCAGATGGCTCATTGAGCCTTTGTTGTCTACACATCATTAATGGTCTGCATGACTGTGCATGGCTGACAATGGCTACTTTAAGTATAATCGTTTTGCTAAATGTACCCAGAAAATGATCTGTCATAATTATATCAGCTGTTGGTGGTCATCATATTGTGTCCACAAATGAGGTTGTTTCTACTGGCAAAGGTCTGGATCCAGGAGTTTTGCACTAGCACTATACGCCTATGTGATAAAGGCCCAAAGAAATGTGTCCATAAAGGAACTTGTAATTTGGTTGTGGTGGATTATTTACCATTGTGAGATTCTGTAAAAAAGGGCTTTAGGGCTCAACTGAGAGAGCATTTACCCATGAACTAGAAGATCTGCATTTGAGTCCAGGTCCTGGCAGGTATTTAAAAATATAATATGCACTAAGGTATAGCCCCCCAACTCCACTGTCTTTCTATCATGTAAAAGCTAAATAGCCCAAAAGTATAAGATAAAAAGATGAAAAGACCTGCTTCTTCTGCCTTACAACCCTACAACAATATGTCAATGATTTGCCAGGGGATTTACTGCGGGTTGATTTAAGATGAGACACATAACCCACTTAGTAACAAGGAAGGCCACTGTTCAGGTCCTTTATCCCTGCTTTATCCGCCTTCTGGATCAATAAGAGCTAAGTCAGTGTAGTACAAGTGGCAGGATGAGCCGCTGTCTAAGATGACCACTCGTACAAGGCTTTAGAGTGCCCTTATCAATGCTGCTTGTTCGTGTAGATATTTGCAAAACAAAAAGAAATCGACATTCCAAGAATAGTCAAGTTTAGAGGTAAATGCATGTATTATATTCATGTATTAAACAATGTGGAAGAATCCATTAAAACACTATTTGTTACTTTATTGATTCCTTGTGGCTGGACTTTCTGAGATATCCCTATTTTGCAAAGGTACTAAATAAAATTAAAAATACGCAATCCAAACAGTGTCCCAGCCAGGACAATGCAAAAAAAAAAAAAAAAGCACAAATCTTCCTTGATCTATTACTGACCTTTTCTGAAATGTCATCAAACTCTGACAATTACCTTTTGCTTTAACTTGCTCACAGACTAACAACACCTACTAACCAACAAACCAATGCTGGCAAAACATAACCTACTACTGCTACTGACTCAGGAAATAGGAGAGAAGAGGACAGGCCAGGCGAGGTGAGAGGTGTCAAAGAGTAGTGAGATTATAACCAAAACACTGCCTTCATTATGCACTGTGGTTATCTGCGATTGAGGATGTGAGAGGAGAGAAGCTGTGAAATAATCAGAGCCAATCACTCAGAATGGATTTATAGATGACCTGGAAACACTTACATGAGCGATATGCTTCACCCCTAAGTGTTTTTGCGTAGACTAGTCATTCGTTCACACCGGCGTATCAGACATTTTGTGCGTCACACATAAAATCAGATCATCAATCTTTTCTCAAGGGGGCCCTCGACAACATCAAGGGAACAGAGAAAGTCGGTCAGCAGCCATTTAAGGTGCATCAATTGATTGAACTTTGAGGGGTTGTGAGGCCATAGAGTGAGGGGCGAGAAACCAAAAGAGTGACAGTATTCATGAAACTGAGATAAGCATAAAATAAAAGCTCTAGATGAGTTGCCCCTTGTTGGTGTAGTTGTTCGTTTCCCCTGCCTTTTTTGCAGAAGTTCGAACCCACTACTTGCTGTGGTGATCCCTGTATCCCTGTAAAAAGGAGCACCCAAAAGGATCAACAACTATTTTGGTTCACAACAAACGGTTTAAAAAGCAAACATCTGTACTTGGTTTTTAAAGTTGAAGATGTTGCGCCTCTTATCCAAGAAGCTTACTGAATTCTTCTCCAGAATTAGAAACTTTGAAAACCAAGTCCAGATGTTTGTTTTTTAAACCTTTTGTTGCGAATCAATTAGCCTGGATGAGTGAGAGTCTTCACAAACAGCTCTTTTGGTTCTTCAAAATATGAAAAAAATATCATATAAACAGCAGTCAGTTATATCAAGAAGCAAGTGTTTGTTGTGTGATCTGATCTGTGATTTCAACACCAGGTGTGAAAAGAACAACTTAAACTGACCATTTGGGCCATGGTGAAAAAAAAGCACAGGGCAACATAAATTAAAAAGGATATCTGAAACTCCATAATACTGTGTGACCTGTACAATATTAGTGAGTGTGCTCCTGTCCACATGTGACCTGTGTGACACTGACCAAGGGCTGCTTGGTCAAACCAGGTCGGATCTCTGCTACCGCATTGCAGGGCAGTGGTTAAAATGCACAGCAGAGACACACACACACCTACTGTATGAATACAACAGCAAACGACCATCATCAAAACAAATCAAAATCTATTCCTCCTGGCAAACTCTGTCCAGAGATTCACAGTAAACAAGCTCTGCAAAAGGCTGCCTTACTCAACACACTTGCCCTACATTTGTGAGACTGGTGTTGGAGCAACTGTTACAGGGAGCAGTCAAGAACAAGCAGAAAGGTCAGACAAGGAACAGATTTGCTTGAATCAAACTAAATAAAACACATATTAGCATTTTAAATTTGGTAGGAGATTAGCAATGTTGGTATGGGAAATTTGTGATTTCTGTAGTCTATAAATTAAAATAATCCCAATATTATTATATACTCTATTGATCAAATATGTATGCGATACCACCATCTTTACAGGAGGAGCAAAATAATGGCTATTTTATGTAACTTTGTGGAATGAAATGTGTAGTCTTGATACATAGACAGAGGACAGAGCTCTTTGTATCAATATCTAACATATATCTTCTATCTTTCTTCTGTTTAAACTAGGAAAAAAGTCATACACCTTTTGGCACTAATGTTTTAAACCATTTTCAATGTAACTGATCCAATTATGAGTGCTGTGCTTTTAGCATAGTCTTTATGCTTTTGTTTTTTGATAAATAACTTTTGATAAATAAAATGATTAATGATGTTATTCAGATTTTTGTGGCAGCTAAAAAAACTAAAAATGTGATATTACAGTTTCACCCAAAATATCTCTTACACTCTTGATATAATGTATTTTGGTTCTTAAAAAAAAAAACAGATCTAAAATAGATGTCTGTGATTAAGATTAGTGGAGTGTGGAGGACAGCTGACAGAGTGTGCAGAGTGTCAAGCTCGTGGATATATCTGAGAGTGTGGGTCAGGGCGCGAGAAGGAGCCGAGAGGCAGAATCAGATGAGAGTCCCGTGCTAAAGGCATGCAGGCAGACAGGCGCATGGCCTGGAGCTGCCAAGTGCCTGGGCTTCCATCTCCTGCATGACCCTCCCTCCCCTCAGCGCCTGCCTCCATCTGCCCACCCTAAACAAACGCCCTCTTAAGTTGCTGCAGCCTTGGCTTTGAGCTTACAGATCTTGTCACTGCTGGATAAGAAATAAGACCACAACCAAAACAACAAGATCTTGTACTTATTATATAAATCTGTAGTTACTGTATATATCTAATCTACCCTATACTAGTGTGGATCTATATCTGATAGGTCATGCAGCTATATATAGGCCTCAGAGTAGAAGTAGTATGCGGCAGCTCTGCGGGCCCTAGCGTTGCTGTGGCGTTTCTTCGAACATGGCTCATCCATTAGTAAGGAGAAGTAAGAGTGCAGCACTAGTATCGTGCACCAGCCAGTCAGGTCAGATCAGTCCTCAGATCCAATGAAACGGCACAGGGATCGGGCTGCGACTCACAAACAGTGCACATGGCTAAACGCGGCGGTAGAATGGCTCGAGTGAAATGTATCGTGAGAATGATAGCTAAACTGTGTGGATGAATTATTTATTGTGTGTGTGCGTTGGTGCATGTGTTGCATTAGGTCTCATAAAGCCAACTGCTGGTATTAACCATTAGCCTCCTGCGAACACATAACAGCTGGATAATCTAGCATGGCTTTAATCTCATTAAAAGAGTGTGTGTTGCAATGATGTATAGTTAGTTACAGGACAGGAAAAGCAGGACAGAAACGATTTGTCACCAACAGAAGCACACTTTAAAATTCAACCAATGGGGGTTTGTTTTTAATTGCACTGAAATTGATAATGAAAACTGAATATGAAAATATCAGAGGTTGTCAGTAATGGGCAGGGAAAGATTTTGTATCAAGATATAGCATCAAACATGCTCCAGCCACAAGGCGACTATAAAGGAACAAATAGTGGTGTAACAATACGTTTTAGTAATGATACGAAATGTATCAATTTGAATTGTTTTGATACGATTGAAGAACATTATTGGCTATTTTAGAATAACACAATTCGATATGATTCAACACCTTCATATCAATAAACAATACAGCAACTTTTTGACAAAAATCATGAAAGGTTATTCTCAAATGTAGAACCATGGCCGGGGTTGATTATGTCCAGCAGACAGAGAGCAAAGCAAAGTTGAATATAACGTTTTATTTTTAATTATTTTATTATTTCTGACATTATTAATCTTCCACAATATCAGAATCGATTTTCCATGGATATTGAGCTACACTACCTAGAAATTGATACAATTTGATGCAAGATAATGTGTATTGATGTAGTTGCATTGCAGGAATAAAAAATCAATACATCAATACAGTTACTGTATCGACTGAATAAATGATTAGTTTTAGCATGTTCTTGAGATATAAGGGCATTGCAGCTAAATATAGATAGTGATAGCTTTCCCAGAACTAAAAGATCTCTGGTTCAAGACCAGGTCCGGGTCTGGGCACTATATCTTTACCACTATGAGCTAGGCCTAATGCCTTTTAGTTGGCTTCTGGTTGTCCTTTAGTGCTTATTTTACAATGATTTGACATAACTGGTAAATCCTGACCTCAAACAAAGTACATAGAAACTATGTGCCATGGTCATCTCTGTCCTGATGGCCTCATTTTTAGGATCTGAGCCTGTAAGTAACATACAGCTGCTCAAATCTTTCAACCTCAGGTACGTAATCTCAGGATATTTTCAAGTTAACAATATATGGAAATGCAAATGATTATTATTAATAAATGAAACATGCAGAGTGTTAAAATGCTTGTTCCTACTAGAGTCCACATTCTCCAGCGCTACCATGTGTCGGAGAGAGTGTGAAAGGAGTGAAGCAGTCAAGTGGCAGTGGAGCCACCTGACAGAGTCTGAGCTCTGAGGCTCAGGTTACAGGACTGCAGAGGCAGCAGGAGATTTACGCTGAGCAAGTGGTGGTGTGAAGAGCCACTGCCACCATGATGGTGCCCGAGTCTTCTCCGTCTACATGGCATTTAGCCTTGGCTTTAGTTTAAACTTTAGTCAGTGTCACCAAACAGGAGTACAAGGCTGCCATGTGTCCTGCTGAAGTAATGACAACTTTTTCAGTTCCTACAGTAAAACAATAAACTTTACTTTGTGTTAAACCTGTGGCAATATTACATGAAAACAACCACAAAGTGAGTCATAGCTCTTAACTCTAAGACACTAATGCATCTTGCAAGTCAGTATCATTTGCCTCAGTCCAACGTTATAAACCTTTCAGATTTATAGTGCATTTAAAATTATAAAACAACTAGAAGCACTCAGAGAGACCATACCTCCCCCACAGCATTTAACATCCATGCAGGTCCCAGACAGTGATCTGGATCCACGCCAAGAAAACAACTTTTATTCCTTTTCACATAAAGACATTTCCTAAGAGTTTCATAAAAATGCACAATGACATTTTGAGCTACGTCGCTGAAAGACAAAATTAGCTGTATGTCACAACTGTAAAGAGTCCTGTAAAAAAAATAAAAAATGCAGGACTAAACAGTTGTTGCTTGGCCCATTGTGACCATAACAAACAAAAAAAACAAACAAAAAACAAAAAAAACAACGCAACAGGAACAGCCAGCTAAGAGAAGGCCAGAGTGCACATAGACAATAATAGTGCATGCTTTAACATCAACAAACCCATCATCAGCTATAAAATCCATTGGTAGCACACTATATCAAATTGTGTTTTCTGTCATTCAGTCCTTGCAAGAAATCATTACACAGCTACAAGCCAACCTGTTTAGGCTGCAACTGCTGTCAAACTTCTGTGAATACGCCATTGTCCTTTTTTCATGCTGAAACTCCATTGTGATAAAAGTCTCCTACGCATTGCCATCTGAGAGGGGAAATGCTGCGAGATATCACTTATATAACTGTCTACACTGTGACCACTCAAACAGGGAAACTATGCACAAATTAATCATCCCTTTGTCACCCCCTTCAGAGTCTATTTTAGATCGCAGCATAACAGGAACATTCTTGTAATCCCTTAAGAAGTGCTACAAGGTATACTAAATCACTGCCACTGTGTTTGTTTTTTCTGACAACTTTCTGGGGCAGCTCAAAGGCTCACTTAGTGGAGCACAGAGTGGTTTAAAACAGAACTGATTCCAGGTTTGGGGTCATATGCTCCATGTAATGCCCTCATTTTCTTCCTGCCCTTTTAGTGTTTGTAAACAATTTGGCTGCACTTGAAAAAATGGTGCCACAAGCATTTACTGACAATTAATGGATTACATCTTTCCGGTTAGAATGGGCGTGTATTGGCCCCCCGTAAGCTTTAGGATTGATTTTAAGGTCCTTTAACTAGTTTATCAAGCTCTTAATAGTGTTAGGGGAATTATGTCATTAATGTCTTTGTTTGCCTTCATGTAAAGTAGTTTTATTTGATGTAAAAATTGGCCAATAGATTATAAGCTAAAGGCTATATAATATAGGTCAATCAATCAACTTGAATTTCTGTTGCACTTTACAACAACCAGAGCTGACCAAAGTGCTTTACAGTGTTAAGGTTCCTGCATTGTTCTGCAAAACTAGACAGGTAGTTACAGCATTGAGGCAGAGCACAATAATTTGTCAATGTATGCTCATATATAACCCACCAATAACTACAAGTCCTACTTTAATAGTTACCTTTCACACATCAGATATGAATAATATTAATTCAAACAAAGTGGTGATGAACCATTCATTTTTTCCATATAAGAACTTCTTATTTTATGTTTTTAGCTTGTTTTCTTGTCCATACTGCGCGTACAAGTTATCTGTAGTCACTGATAGAAGAGACAGCAAGTGAAAACAGCCCCAAAAATATTATATATATATTAAATCTGACAATGTGCTTACCTCTCGCAGATAGCTTTTTGGTGTTGATTATTTTGGCAGCATACTCCTGTCCTGTACACAGCTTAACACATCGACGAACCACTGAAAAGGCTCCCCTGTAAGCACAAAAACAACTGTTATGATACAAGTATTTTTAGAACAAAAGCAATTTCCCAATAAATGTAAAAAAAAAAGTGAAGCCATTTAGTTTAGTTGAGATCATGTTCTGCACAGGTGACACTTTTATCAGCACAAAAAGAGACTTAATATGACTCACATCACTTACGGACTTTGTTGCAAGAATTTTCCCTCTTAATAAGCTCCCATGAGGTTTGCACACACACAGTCAGCACAGTTTAACATTAGATATATGGCATAGAAAAGACTGAAATAGCTTCAGTGAAGAGGCTTAGCACTTCCAAGTGACCAACCAAGACTGCTAATGGTTAAATAAAGCCAAGGTCGAAGTAAATGTTACTTTCACTCATATGTAATGACTATGAATCTAGTATAATTAGACTGAATAAGTGGTGCCTTATGCCCAGACAAGGAGACAGAGGAAATCATAGAAACAAATAACCAAATAAAAAGCATTATTTAGGTTAGAAAGTGTGTTGTGTAGTTAATAAAGCTACATGCTAGCAGTACAAATCAGACTTAAATTGTAATACCTCCACCAAGGAGGTTAGGTTTTTGTAGGCACTAATGTTTTTAGTGTGGATTCACAAAATTTTAAACGTCCAATATTATTGTAACTGTAAAATCCCTAGTACAATTCCAGGTCTAGATCTGTAGTTGACCAAAGAAATGTTTAGTCAACAAAGGTTATGCCCAGCACAATGATAAATCGATCAAGGGCATGTGGGTGGGCTTACCAGACTGTTACACAAACAAGTAGTGTCATATTATTTAATAACATATTAGGAAAAAGTGGATAGTAAAATATATTTTTAACTAAAATCACTATTGTTATCTTAAAGAAAATGAAAAACTAAAATGTATCAAGTAATAAACTAGACTATCTTTATTGATGTAAAGGGGGCATGCAACAAATTGACCAATCACATTTTAGTTGACCAAGACCTCACTGACTTGTGAGTCGACTAAGTGCCCAGAGGCTGTCAGCCTTACTGGATACTATATCTATCATTACAAGACAAGACCAATCCCTTAGTAGAGATCTGCAAACTCCGAGTATCAAGTATCTTGTTATAGTTTAGTGCTCAATAATTTCAAAGTAAAAGTTGTAAAGATCAGACAAGCTGTGACAAAAGACGAAAAGTGATCCAGTGCTATCAACAAGCATATGACCATTAGTCGATCAAGATTACATATTGGCTAAACAACTTATTACATTAGATACGCAATGTGTTTGTTTTGGTTCAGATTTTCTTTATTTTTCAATAGACCAGGTATTATAACTCTTGTGCTGCTGCATTTATTGACATTTGTACAGCGATTTGTTCTTATTTCAGCTATTTGGCAGAGTGACATTCAAAAGGCACTGTGTCGCCATTGTATTTTTGTGTATCCATGACAACAACGGCAGAGGAGCGCCGCAATGGACAGAGGAAGATTATTTCAGATGCACCACATTTAAATATTGTGATTTTTTTAGGGTTATCCGCACTAGGACTAATTAAACCTCATTTTATTTAGTCCTTACATAATGTGTATCCTAGATGCCAACATTGCAGATACTGTATGATTTATCTTTTTTTTCTGCTCAAATGCATTTGTATACTTGTTTAGAAAGATGAATTAGCAAAATATGAACAGTATTTAAGTACAGAACATATAGCATAATACATTAAAATTGGAAATATGTATAATCAGCTAGGAGTAAAAACTATCTATGTTCCCCAATTTCTATGGACCGGGGAACAAAGGTACCTTTACTTTGTGAAAGTAAATATGTTCCCCATATATGTAAGTGTAGCTAAATTCCCCGGTCCATAGAAACCAGGGAAAACAAGCACTGGAGAATGTACTTGCACATTCTGGGAAGTCTGATGTACCCTAACCCTAGCCCTAACCTTAAGGTTAGACACTAGGGAGCATATACTGAGAATTAAAATTGACAGCAATTTTTAATTTAACAAGTCATTAGTGGATACAGTGTGTACATCTGGTGGTGGTTGCTTGAGACAATGTCAACTCTGCTATTGATTAGTGATATGCAGGAAACATCAAGATGCATTTATTCAAGAGCACAATAGAAGGAAGGTGTGAATTTTAGTAGCCTAATTTTGTCAAAACACAATGCCTTGTGGTTGCAACAACCTTCACATAACGCTGTCAAACACTTCTTGTGAAAGTGAACTGTCACTTTGTCTATGACCGACTGTAACATGTTACAAACTTGTGCCAAAACAAAAAGAAATACATCTATGCTTAATGATTGTTTGATTTTTCCAGAAAGAAAATGCCATAAGCAACAGTCAGTTACATTATAGTATCTACATAAGTCCTTTATTGTGTCTTAACAGTAAACGACACTTATAAAACCATATATTTGCCTCTCTATTGCAGCAGTGGTTGCAGGACATTTTCACAGCACCTGTCGTTGTTCAGCTTTGTGCCACCGAAACAAACAACGTGTTCAAGGGGCGAGCATGTGCTCAAGGAAGACGTTGACTTGTGGGGAAAGAGAGCAGCGTAATGTTATTTTGAGAGCTGTCATCCCGAAAAAGCGCGCACACACACCCATCAGCAGCAGCAGCAGCGGCGGCACACACAGCACTGGCCTGCCGCCTGCACAGCGCCTCTGCTCCGCACTCTCTCCAACCAAACCCAGCCTGCACCGCTAACTACCCCGACCCAAACCAAACACACCCCAAATGATACTCACTTCCCCAGCTCCTCGTACAGCTGATATTCGTCCGTGAATCGCGTACAGGTTGTCGTGGCCATTTCTTTCCACTATCACTCGTTTCTTCTTTGATTTGGCTCCAAAAAACGCACGGCTGTTGTGTGTTCAATGCGGGACAGGAAAGCACGGGGGGGTCCGCCCAGCAGCTAGACGGCTGTTGGAGCGGGGAGACGTCTTTTAGCAGGCGCTGAGATAGGACAGATTGATACAGAAACGGCGAAGCCCCTGGGGTAGTGCTCTCTGCCTGTCTCTCCACTATCTGATGACAGCTACAGCGCGCCTCCGACCCGCTGCCAAGCGCGCGGACTGGCACTCCTCCACTTCCGGTTATGGTTTTTAGATTAAAATACAACATGGGCAGATTCAGTCCATCCAATTTAAACTCTCTCAAACTTTGTTCTGCTATTTACGGAAGAGAATTAGGGCCAATGTCAGAAAACATGAGAGTTAATAATAAGTTCCCAAAAGTTTGGCGTTTGTCTTTTTTTTTCAAAGACTACAATATTTTAGCATATAGTCTATGTGTATACAAAAGGGATGCAAAAATGTAGGCAAACTAGGCCTACGTCTTAAAAGGAGTCCCATGACCTGATAGTTTAAAAAAATCTTGAAATAAATAAAGTATTAACAATTTGTAGACAATTATAATAAAAATACGGTTTATGTTAAGTATATGTTCATTGTATTAAAATGTTATATCTATATTTTATAATAATATTTTTAACGTATATCAACATTGTATAAACTAGATTACTGGAGGCCCCAAAATGTCTTGAAACGTCTTTGTCTATTAATATTTAAATTTTGGTGTTATAATTAGATAACTTACTAAGTTGTCTCGCTGAATGTGCCATTTTGCTAATGGAAGAAGTTCATATTTTATATCATACTTGGCTGATATTTCTCTCCGAAGTCTCCCTTTTTTACGGTGAACCCAAATCAACATCCGCTGGTTTGCTGTAAACTCTGTTCAGCTTGACACTATCCGCCTTCACAGTGGCTCTGTAACGAGGCTGCGCTTTACTGCCCTCTGGCGGAGAGCGTGCGTAAAGCCAGTGCGCGGTGCGGACTTCCAAACATGGGCAAGTCTGAGTGAACCAGTGTGTACTGTCAAACCATGAACCGACGTTTGTGGTGCTACTTTTAATCTGTTGATGCAAACCAATACTGCAAACCAGTATGTCAAAACTGACTTAAATTTGGATTTTGAAGTAAAAGTAAGTTAAGTTGTAGCGATATTTCTGTGTCATGCATGATTATTTTTACATGTGTCTTTAGTATCCATGGAATAAAACAATGATTTGTTCCTTTCACCACATATTTCCAGCCCAATGAACAGCAAATATAGTGTGATTTCCACATGCCATCTCACAATGACAAAAAAACCAACTGATGATTAAGATTAAGATTAAGCCATGTTACTGTTTCTCTTTTATATTAATAATAATATTGGATTTAATTTATATTGTGCTTTACAAGCCCCTTAAAGCGCTTTCCATAAGTCCATTACTCATTCCCTCCTCAGTCACACTCAGAGGTGTTGAGCTATGTCTGTAGTCACAGCTGCCCTGGGGCAGACTCACTGAGACGTGGCTGCTATTTTGAGCCTACGGCTTCTCCAACCACCACCAAACAGTCACACTAACACATTCATATAGGCAAGGTGGGTGAATATTCTTGCCCAAGGATACAATAACAGTAAGCAATGGTGCTGGGATCGAACCACCAACCTTTGGATTACTAGTATAACCAACTTTACCTTAAATAACCAGGGTCTGACCTATCATTGCAAAAACTAGGACCTGTTAGCTTTCAGCAAATTGATTTTCTTGTTAAAATCTCACGTCTATCCTTTTAAAAAAAATGGTATGTTTACTGTTTTTCCTAAATGAAGAATCAAAATCGGTCTTATGTCTTTCAAGGTTCATTTAATGTCTGTTTATTTAGCAGGGATTAGACTGAGAACATACTCCAGGCGTCACACACCCACACAAACATCAGTAAAGGATTAAGAGCTGTCGTGATGCTGGAAAAATGAAGACAACCACATCGTCTATTGCCATACAACACAGCACACACCACACAAACACTTATAGCAGCCTTTAAATAAATTATTTCTGTGTGGTTTCTTGATAACAGTTTATACACCCCACACTGCGGTGTCATTGTTTTAATCTCTGTGTCTTTTTGTCAAATGCTGGCCTCCAACCTGGACAAATTGTCAAACGATTTAAGAGTGCCCAGTCACTGCAGCAGTCGGACAGAGTTGACGTGAAGATGGTAGAGGAAGTCTGCATAGGACGCTCCTCCGTTGGGACTCTTATCCTCCACCAGGTGACGCTGTAGAGCCTCTTCACAACTGTCACCTTGCTTCACCACCCACAGCTGCAAAAAAAACCAAAACTGAGTCATCTTGCTCATCTTGTTCAACATTAATTTTAGTTAGACATTAGTCACCTTTCGAATGCTGGGCACCTGAGAGTTCAGTGTGTTGATGAGAGACCTTACATAAGCAGAAAGCGAGTTTTCCAAAACAGGCAGCTTGGTCTAAAAAGACAGACATAAAACGTTAGAAAAAGGCTGTAATAAGATGCTTTTAGGAAGAACAATACGTCATTCTCTCACCTCTCCAGAGGGCAGGGAGGAGAAGCAGCTGGTGTTAAAGAGGTCCATCAGAAATCTTGTTGGGACTTGCATCCCCACCCAGAGCAGCAAGGTAAGAGGTGCATTTACCAAATATAGACCTTCTGATTCAAGACTGGTAGAGCAGCATCTCACAGCCTCTTCAAGCTTCGGAGGGTTGGCGCTGTCAACTGTCCGTGGCTGCAAATAATGAAGGACATATAAAATAATATCTTTACAAACATCTAAGAAAAATCATCCTTTTATTTTAATGTTTTTTTTTAAATTAACAGATCAGTATTTCTCTATCCGGGATACAGGGTGAGGCACTAACCAGAGGCAGCAGCTGAGGGTAAAAGTTCATGGCTGTGCTGCTGGGATCCATGCTGAGGACCTGGCAACGCTGCTCTAAGCGCTGGTGGACAGAGCTCCTCAAACCTGGCAACAGCACCTCACTCTTCCTCAGACTGTTTATGTAGACAGGTAACGCCCGCAGGTACTGAGGAAGCACTAACTGTAGGGAGCAAGTGAAGTCAAGGACACTGTAAAGTCAAGAAGTCTGTGCTTACAGTGAGGAGTGGAGCTGCATGAATATTATGTATCTATATTTATATGCTCAGTTTGGATTTAATTCAGGTTTATCACTATTTCATTCAGTGGCTCACCTTGCCACAGACAATGCATAGTTTACTTTAAAACCGGTTCTTACTCTGGATGCTTTTCCTGCCACATCCCTCTATTTGTCAGAGCTCAGGACTGGTGCACTGATCGGTTGATTTCTACCATTCAAAAATTGCAGGTCATATTGTCCTCACACTATTTCTAAGCTTGCATATTGCATGTGTTTCTGCGTTTCTGATATTAGTCGGCCAAAAGAGGTGACTAGAATGTACCTGAAACAAAATCTGCAGGAGTGTGTTTTATGTAATCTTACCTGTCCGGCAGAGGCAGAGGCAGAGCAGCAGTGTTTTCGGTAACAGGCCAATGCTTCTGTAATCTGTGTCTGCAGTTCCTCCCTGAGCTCCTGTAGAGGGCGCTCCACCACTGCACAGTACACTTTACATGCACATAAAACACAAATATATATTTCAATTAACTTTGTACTTATTTGCAATTCTGAACACTGTTACTATATTTAGTATCTTTACTCTTCTTGCAGTAGAATGTGAGCAGTGTTTGGGCCTGGTAATGTCGAAAAGCGTCCTGAAGGTGCCGTGAGCATCTCAGTATGACAGTGTGAACCCTGGTCCTCCTTTCTCCTGTCCATGTGCTGTAAGAGAGTGCTGTCTGGGGCACAGGAAAATAAAATAGTTTTAATTGCTGTTAACTGGCATAATGCCAGGAACAAAAAACATTTTTTATTCATATAGATTCAGCCACCTACATTTTTTTTAAATGTCATTGTTTCATTTTGTTCCACTGCTGAACAGTGTGAAACAATGACATTTTTGTCAAGGCTATATTTTGTGACAATAGTGTGTGTTCTTGGGACATAAACTTACTTGTATGGTTACACCTCTTGTTTCGTCCAGATTTTTGGTATGTTCAATCTCCACAGCTAGTGTCGTCCGCCAATCAACACTTGCCATGGCGACTCGGGCAGGGTTTGGACCCGGGACAAAAAGGCCATAACAGCCTGAAACACGCATGTCTGTGAACATAAACAAACTTACACATTTCTGAGCATAACAACCTGAATTAAGTATATATCATAGGGAGCAAAAAAAGGGAATTACCTAATCTAAATTAGTCACAGTAAATTAATTTAGTTAATGGCTAACAGCATCTGTCTCTGAATCTTTAAGCCTGCACTGTCCAGGGTATACCCCACCTTTAGAAACAAATATTTTGAGCTCAGCCTTGAGGCCTGTGTCCATGGCAAAAGTTCTGCTTAGATCAGTGGAAAAACGCTCCTTGTCCAGTTCACCCTGAAAATAATGAAAGTAGTCTATTGAACATCAGTAATATAATAATCACACACTGTGATTAAGGCAATTCAAATGACAGAGAAGACATTAATCTATAAACTTCAAATGTTATAGTAAAATGGGCCAATTTCAGTAAGACAGACACAACTCAGTACACAAAATATAAAAATGTACATTAGGAATGGTTCTCAAGAAGCTGATAAAACTGTTCCAAAAGAGTCAGATTTCAAAAACATAATAATATAGTTTGTAACTGACTTCTTGCATGCTTCTTACCTGAAGATGGCTGTAAGTGTGCAGACCGCCACCGGTTAGATAGGGTATGTGCCCCGGCCAAGCCCCTCCCACAAGCTGCTGTGAGAGGAGAAACAGGTGAACGCTACAGCCCTGACTGACGCACTCTTTGACCAGCGACACCGCTAACTCTGATGGCCGGAAGATGGACTAGAGTAAACACAAAAATATATAAATATAATATATAAAATATATAACATTATTTCAGTCTCTGAGTGCACAATGTAGCAGCCTCACATTTGGTTTATTGGAGCCAAAAAACCCTGAAGATGAGGGTGGGGTTGCCATTTCAATTAAAGGGGCTGCATGGAAGATTAGCAACTTTCCAGGACAATTTAGAGCCTAAAAGCATAAATAAATTATAATCTCTGTGAATAAATACAAGAAAAGGTGTTTATGATTATGATTTAGAGAAGATGCAAATATATAGTAAATAAAAGTACATTTTAACATTTTCTATTAATAAAAAAACTGTATTTTTTTAAACAGACCTGGAATATGGCTAATACTGTTTTGACTGGCTGCTCTATGGGAACACCACTGGAGTCATTAAACTCTGGACCAAACTGAGGAATAAGCTGCAACACACTGCAATGCAAACAAAAAATTAACACGGGCAGTTAAACTACCATGGGATCTAACATAGCAAGCATAAACAGTATATATGACCTGGCATAATGACCTGTTAATGCTCTCTAAGCAGTCTTTTAGGGGAACCAGAAGCCCGTCCGTTATAGGAAGCTGCAATTCATCTCTCTCAGTGATTACAAGCATGTGTGGGCGGGACAGAGTAGGGCTAAGGTCATACAGATGGATCCTGCTGTCATAAGTCATCAAACCAACACGAACATCTGCCAAAGTTGTGTCGCCATCCTCTCTGAAAGCAGGACAATTAGAACATGTTTAAAATGATTACTGTATTCTCTGGTATGGTCATGCAAAAAACAGCCCTCTATAAATGTGCTTACCCATTTAAAGAGGTTAGCAGAGTGCGTATTTGATGGGTTATGAACTCCAAATGACCTTCTCTTAGCGATGGGGCAGAAACATCTATGGCCAACAGCAGGACAGCAGCTTCACCCTGAGATAAAAAACAAAAAACTCTTTGCTGTACAGTTGATTCAATTTAATTAGTATGTAAATCTCACACCTATACAAAATAAAATATACAGACATGGGAGCTGACCTTTTGAGAGTGGATGACCTCATATGACCCCATACTAAGTTCAGGCCTTTTGTCTTTGTCCACCCGAACCCCCTCTACTCCTTTAGTCGGTTGGTAATACTGCCACGGCACTATGACACAAGAAAGGTCAAATGGTATTAGCCTAGTTTTGCAGTTATAAACTTATCATTAACATACAGCATTTACCTTCACTGAGTTTGCCACAGAACGGGCAGTAATACCTCTGACCACAGTCCTGCCAGCTCATTGCAGGACACGTGAAGGCACCGCACGAACTGCAACCCACAATACACTCTGATTCTGTGCAGTCAGGCAGGGTTTTCTGAAGAAAGAAAAACATACAATTTATTTACTTTTCCATATAAACTGGCTTTAAATGCGCAGATTTGTATGTAAAATTTATAAAAGGAACCCTATACAACTCAATCAGATCAGCTAATTACAAACCTTCCCCATGTTTACTGCTGCTAGAGGGGAGACCAGAGCTCCCAGTGGCAAATGGCTGAGCTGGGCCGTCTGACCATCACAAGGGAAACAGTATGAGGTGGCGCGGATGGCGACAGGACTAGCACTACCTGTGTTCAAAAGACATATGGAAATAGTGTCTATATATATCATAGAGATAGTATTCGGACACAAATCAAATTGTTGTTACCTTTGTCCTCTACAATACAGGAAGTAGTTGCTAGCGGTGGAAGACCAGAAAATGGCTCAGAGACAAAGACTTTCCCATCCCATTGTGCCCTGTCCTCTGCCATTACTTTTACCTAAGACATAGTGGTAGATATATTTTAGATTACTTCATCCAGACATTTACATACACTACAATCAGTGACAAAACAACAAAACTAAACAATACTTACAGCACTTGGAAGGGACTCAGGGTCCAGGCCATAACGAGACTCAGAGTTTGGAGACTGCAAAGTAAGAATAAAAATAAATACTACTACATACAAGGCCTTTTGAACACGTGTTTAAACATCAGGGTTTTTGTAGGCTTCAGTTTATTTTAAGACTTTTTTAGACCTTTTTAAGACAATTGTTAAAAAAATTAAGACCTATTTCATAAGCATGCAGTGTACAAAAAGTTGACACCATTTGTGACAGTTATTGCCACAAAGCATTTTGGACTTGGTAAGAAAATATAAGTAGTAATCGTAGTGAAGGTAAAACACCTTTGAGCATTTATGAGGACATTTTAGGTAGTTGCATCAAATGTATGTGACAGATTTAAGAATTGTTTAAACATATTTCAGACCTAATAGGCCATACAGTGATGAATTTAAGACTTTTTAAGACCCTGCAGAAACCCTGAAACACTAATGTCCACACCTGCAATGGACTGGTGCTTTCTTGCCCAGCTGCATCAGGAACAAATTGGTTTATGTATCCTATGGAAAACAGGATAGAAAAATACATCAAGGAGTAATTATTGTGTTCAACCATGTACATAATGGTCTAATTATAAACCTACCTGGAATACCTGGTGAGACTGTCCACTGAGGTTGCTGTTGAACAGGAGATGTTGGAGAGATATGATTATGCATATATCCAGCAGAGTCCACTTTTTTTATGCTTGGATGTGGAGAAGTGGGTGACTGACTTGGATTTATACTATGTTCAAAAGAGAGTGGGTTACTGGAAGGATCTTTCTGAAGTGGAGACTGAGGGTCATATAGTAACCTCTGGTCTGTGAGAGGATGCTGCAAAGGGGCATGAACTGACTGGTGATTGATTTGAGAAGGGA
Source organism: Bostrychus sinensis (assembly GCA_020698575.1). Classification (NCBI taxonomy): domain Eukaryota; kingdom Metazoa; phylum Chordata; class Actinopteri; order Gobiiformes; family Eleotridae; genus Bostrychus; species Bostrychus sinensis. The sequence goes on along the minus strand of CM036249.1, from coordinate 15,483,407 downwards.
AGGGTGACATTTGATGTGGTTGCAGTGACCCAGGGAGAAAACAAGGAGGCACAGGTTTCCCATGACATGCACCAGGACTAATATGCCGCACATTATGCCGCACAGCTTTATCAACCCCTGAGGTGTCCTGATGTGTGTTCCAGTGGATTAAGGATGATCCTCGATGATCGGGGGAGGCCAGGGTGAGATGCTGGAAGGTTGGAAGGGGGTTGTATAGGGTTTGAGGAGGTGAAAACGTGGACCAGCTGTTCTGTCCTGCCCACTGCTGAGGGGGTGCCTGGCTGTGATTGGCTGTAGGGAGGTCCATGATCTACCACCATCCCTGACGGGCTTCCCTGGGAGATGGTACCTAACGGGAAACCACAAAAAAATACAAGAGAACCCGTTGGAAGACAACAAAATAAATGTAAACACTATTTGTAACCACTGTCAATGAAGAGCTAGTTGCTAATTTGGTTCAGGTAACATTTAACACTGTAGCCCGGCTGCATTATAACGAAATGCTAACAGTTCCAGCTTTGCACTAAAATGCTCATAGTACTATGCATGATACTCTGTCATCTTACCTTACATTTAATACAAGATGCCCTGTCAGTTATAAGGGTAGATGTTAAGTAAATATAACGTTAATCCTTTTCCGGGCTATAGTATTAAATTACATACCTTAGTTCAGCGGAAACAGTGAGCTTCACAACATGCAGGGCATTTGACACGATACATTTTCACGCCGTAGGTATCCTATATTTGCGACATTCTCCAGCATTTCTTTATTATATTTAATTTATCTGACATTTACAGCCTAAACCCGCTAGCCATGATTGGACTCAGCTCGACCGCAACAAGATAGCAATACCGATCCCGCTGCTTCAATTTAACGTCAAGTCAGATCCACTCAAAATAAACCATTTCCGTCTTTCCTTTCAAATTAAGAGTATAGACCGATCACGTACATAGAACTCTTTCATGTCATTTAAGGATTGTGCTTTTATGTATTGAAGGTTTAGTTGAAATAAAAGCGTCCGAAATAAATTGAAAATAAAAATAGAGGATACAGCTGTTTTAGGACGTTTATCAGTTTGTTTGATTACAGAAGAACAACTGGTATTTTCACAGAACATGTTAAGGCTTGATAATAAAATGGATAAATAAGAAAATACTAATTCTGGCTACTAAAAATAACAGCTATAAATAATACAATTAACAATGAAAAAACTTGAAAAAGGAAAGGAAAGTGCTGATTAACCCTCAGCATTTATCAGTATTGATGTTTTGAAAGCAAATTGTGCTATTATAGCTGCTGATAATATACAGTATTCCCATCCAGGCCAGGCCAGTTATTAGTTGGGGGTAGGTTTTTTGAAGTGCTTCTGCTTTCCTCTCTTTTCAAGGCAGTGATCCTGTTCCGGACATAGTCCTTTACACCTTTCCAGGAGCGAGTCCTCAGTGCCTCTGGTTCAGCTTCAAGACACTGGATACAGTCAAACTTCTGAGGCACCTTGTGTCCTTGAATGAAGCGCATCATATGTCTTTCCACAGCACGGACCTCTGCCTCATCCCATTTTTGTTTGCCATTCTTCTGAGGAGCTGAGGGCATAACAGGTAAGAGTACAATAAACATGTTAAATTTATTGTGTGAACTAAATACATTTCACAATAATAAAACTGCAGATGTTTGTTACCTTTTTGTGGTTTGGCTGCGATGACACATTTTTGAAGAGTAGTGCTGTGGGATGGTGTTTCTGCATGATGTATTTGTTCATGATAATATGCTGCTGGTCCATTGTAGTTAGCTGAAAATTGATTGTGCCCCCATTGAGTAGATGTTTGGGTTCCAATATCCTGAAATGTCCCTGCAATAAAGACAGAATTAAAAGTTAAAAGCTCTGAAATGCTTTTCAGCCACTTGCCATTCAAGAGAAAGATATCCTCACCTTGTTGGTCAATGACGTCAGGCCTGGTGCTCTGTAAAACCTGGTAATTTGGCCCTAGAATCTGGTTGGCTTCATTTTCATCAAGGTTTAACATCTGCAGCATTGCTGCAAAGTGCATCCTGATCTTTGCTGTAGTCAGTGTTTCAGGAGAGTCCGCACCGCACTCTTTCACATAGCTTTGGAGAGTAGTTGATCCGCTGTAAGCAGTCAGAGCACTTGGTCGGGCAAACTAGGAAGAGATTCTCGGCCGGGACACCAGCATGCCTCACGATTCTTTACCAGAAGCTCTAAACCCAACACAAATGATTGCTTCAGCAGCACAGGAACTATTCTCCCACAGTTCCCTCGTATTTCAATTCGAGTGAAAAATCGGCACATGGTCCTCTCTAGATCGGACAGAGATACTCCGATATAGTTATGGGTGTTACACATTTTCCGGAACAGGAAATCTTCCAGCTTTAATCCTGACACTTCTCCAGGCTTTCTCCTGTTGAATAGAATGATGCGACCAAGTATGACCTTTGCCAAAGCAGCGTATGTTTCAGCTGAGACATGCTCTCTAAATTTGTTTTCAGCCACAGTATGGACATTGGCCATGTACGAATTTAGGTGCTTGACATCTTGGACAGAAGGCACATTCTTTTCTTTGACACGTTTAGTTTCTCTAAGAGTTGTTAGTGCACTTGCAGACACAAGCTTATTCCATTTTGTCTTGTACACTTCAAGAAAGCTTTGCGCAGACTTGGCTCTGCTTTCATCACCAGCCTTAATAGCATTATTTTCAACAATACTGCAGATCTTTTGTAGTTGGTATCCAAGTTTAATTGCAAGAGACGGCCTACTATATGTGTTATTCTTTGCACTGTATCCAGCCAAAACGTTCACAGCAGAGACAACATGTTTAAAGTTTGAGGGTACAAAGTAGTCCTCCAGCTCCTTCAGAGGGGTTCGTTTTTGGGCTTCAAGCACAAGTCTTGCTATTTGCCGAAGATTTTGCCTTATGTTCTCATGTCTACTGGGATCAGCTCCATGCTGCTTAAACATGCTCTCTCCAAACTGCAAAATAATCTTATGATTTAGAATAGCTTGTGTCACAGGATCATTAATCATTGGAGAAAGAAGTCCTTTTAAGCCATCACTAATGTCCGGGACTAATGTTTCAAGCACACATCTAAAAGCCAAGCGTCTTTTTCCTATTTTGGGTTCATCTTCATTCTTGATCTTCTCTGGACATTTCTTCATGTGTCTGAACAAACCTTTGCTGATGTAAAGTCCCTGACAATAAAGGCAGTGAACAAACTCATAGTCTTGAACAGGTATTTTTGGTCTTTTCACAGCTGCCAGAAATCCCTTCCCTGTTTTTAACACATCTCTGTTATGAGCAAAGTTTCCTTTGTTTTTCAGTCTGTTCCATATTTTTAGTCTCTCTTTGGAATGTTTGGGATACTGAAATGCTACTGCAACCTCTGCTTGGTCGCCGTGAACCATTTCAAGATGTCGAGACAGCTTACTGAACGGTTTCGAGCAAAACAAACAATAATTCTTCTTGTCATAAACACGCTTTCCTTTCTTGCTTACACACTGCAATACTAAAATTGAAGACTTCTTCTGGTTGGATGTATGCTTTCTCTTTAGAGGTCTTGTCTGATTTTGTTTTGCTGGATGGCTACATGACTTGGCCTTCATTTTTTCTTTGCTTCTAGGACTACAGGATGAGGATTTCTTAAGGGAGGATTCATCTGAGGAGCAGTTGTCAGAGTGGGACATTAAGTCAGAAAAGTCATCATCACTAATGGGGAGGAAACCAGGATTACTATCATCCTCCGACTCAACTAAAGGAGCCTCTGCATCCTGTAAAAGATACAAGATAGGAAGGTGACTGCAAGTAATTGTTTGTAATAAATCATAAATGTATTAAAGGCAACATTCTTGTGAGTAAAGAAATGGTTGATTTTAGTATTTTTTAGTAAATGGAAAAATTGCAAATGTTAAAGTGTAAGGAGGACAGTGAAAAAATACTCTCTAAAATACCAACCCCTGAAAAGTCGTTGGGCTCATTCTGGGATTCTTGAGGTGGAGGATCACTTGAAACAGGAGCCTAAGATGGAAATAAAAGCATAATTTAAAAAATAACTTGCAAATTGAATTAAGATCAACAACTCTTACCGAGGCAGCAGGTAGTGAAGCCTCCTCGCTCTGGCTGTCAACTGGAGGCATTGTTTTTAGCTGATTTGGATGATAAATTCAACATGTCAGGAATTAGGCGGTGGGCCCAAGGTGTCTATCTGCTTTCGTTATCGAAAATAATAGATCTCCATCAAGGAAAGACACAGAATTTCACATATAGAAAGTATATATTATCCTCAGTTATATTATGATTGTCGCCACTTGAAAATTTTTACATTTTTACAAACGCAATACATTTAGCTCATTATTTTATCAGGCAAACGCCGCGGCCGATTACACTTCATGTACCAATAGTACGCTCAGATTTTGATGACTGACCAATTAGATGCGCATTTACCCAGCTGCTGGACTGACAGAAGCAGGATCACTTGTCTACAGGGACAAGTTTCTATCTAGTATAATAGTATGACATTCTTCTTTCTAATCACCTCTTTTTCCTCACGCGATTGCTGCCTAGATGATTTTGGTTTGCACGTCGCTACCACAGGACTGTAAAGAAATATAAGTTATTAAGCCTATGTCTTTAGCCATAGAGCAGGTCACCAGGATACTAACAGTTGAAAAGGTTTTGAATTATGTGACGTGCAATCATAAAAGTTACAATTATCAACGCTCTAATAGCTTTATAATACAGTATAGACTGTTTAATATCAGAAATTGTCATAATCGCTCTCCATCTTTCTTTACAGATACATAAGTTAAACAGGAGTTCCCGTGTAATTATAAAATAAAACGACATTCTCCACTTTTCTGAGCTCTTTTTTTATCTTGATTAAACACAATCGTAGTGTCTTGTAGCAGCGTATACCTCTACTATACTCATTTAGGCTGTGTGTTTGCATCCAAAGTGTCAATGTAGATTATGAGTTTAATCAAGAGAAATTCTCACCATTCACTGGGTGAAGTTATACAACAGACAGGATATGTTCTTTGTTAAGTGTAAAGCTCACAAACGCATATGGCTATCAAGTTAATGAATAGCCCTAAACTTAGAGATGATACACTTTGCTTAAAATTAACAATCTCAAAGATCTTAGGCTTTATTGCTAACTCTATAACTAAACCTGAGGTTTGGTGACAGTCGCTCATCTTCTCTCATAAAAGCACATGGTGGGCGGGGTTTAGTGCTGGTGCTCCAGCAGCAGGTGGTTTCTGAGCGTGTGATTGGCTGATAACAGATAGCTGCCCACTGTATTCGCCTTGGAAAAGTGTTACAGAAAATATGCAGATTTACAAAAACGTGCAAGAAGTATGACAGGCGACAATTTTATTTTGATTCTTTGAAAACTGTAGCTGTTGTCGGAAAAAAACTGGGTCCTCCTTCGATAGGGATCTATCAAATGCACAATAGAGCCCCTTGGCCCACCACTTAAATTGACTATAAATGCCATCAATAAAGTCTGGTAATAAAACACTTACAAGTTCGTCCAAATCGGAAAGTTTTTTAAGAAGTTCTTCTCGCTGTTGAATAAGTGCTATGCGCGTCTCATTACTGACCTGTAATGTAAAAAATAAAATAGGTTGATAAAGTTTAATAAAGACAACCAAATGTAAAGCACATTAGGATTTCCAACTTAAACAAGCTGTTCATTTTCTCACCAGTGAAACAGTGTTTGATTTTTGTGCATCAGTAGATTTGTTCTTGTCATCTGAAAGTAAAACATGATTTATACAAGGTTATAAAAACATCTTCAACATCTTTTTATATTCACTTGCTCAAACAAGTTTTTATAAGTACCAACTAGATTTGCAACAGTACAACCAATCATTATGACCACTGACAGGTGAAGTGAAAAACACAAGTTATCATCACTTCATGGCAAATGCAGGTGGGTAGGACATTAATCAGCAAGTGAACATTTTGACTCCTCTAAGTAGATTTTTTAGAAGCAGAAAAAAGGGGCAGGCATAAAAATTTGAGAAAGTTTTGACAAATTGGGATGGCTATACAAGTGGGTCAGAGGGTCACCAAAACTGCAGCTCTTGTTGTGTGTTCCCGTTCTCAGTATCTATCAAAAGTGGTCCAAGAGGAACGGTGATAAACCAGGGGTGATGCACGAGGGGAGCAAATGCTGGCCCTGTGCGGTCCAGTTCAACAGACAAGCTACTTTAATTCAACATCCTGAAGAAGTTAATGCTGGTTCTGATAAACAGTGCATGTGACTACCCATATAAGGCAAGTGGTGAAAATGTTATACCTGATTGATCAGACAGTGACAAATATTGCGTGACTGTGTTAATGCAGTTACAACTTTTAAATCCTAAATGAGACTTTTCCCTGCATTCTCCTTATGCAATGATTATTTCATCCTAATTATACATGTGTGACAACAATGACAAACAGATTATATAAATGGAGAAGCTACTGTGGTATTTGTTTAGTGATTATCCTATACCGATTACATACTAAGCGTGTGAAGCAGCTTACCCTCACAGTGTTGCATCCATTGGGGCAACTCTTGGGCAGGTAGTGTAGGGCTGTTAGTGTATCCAGTAACAGCGGCAGAGTCCATACCAGTTCCTTCAAAAGTAGATTTGTTCAGTGGATCTTGGTTTGAATGTTGTGAACATGATGGCAAGTTAACAGGCAGGTCCTGAGGTGCATTTGATAAACTATGATTGGTTAACAAGGGCTGAAATGGCATTTTGTAAGAGGCGTGCGATGAAAGTGCCAGATGTTGGGGGTGTGAGGCTTGAGTTGTTTGATGAAGGGAAGACGGAGATATATTTTTTCCATGGTTTGAAGTCTGTATCGAGGATGTTTGGCTTAGCTGTGCAAAGGAGATAGTGTGGGATGTACTGGGGATAGCAGAGGTACTGGCAAACAGAGAGGCCGATGTGGAGCCACCAGCTTATCTGGGCAGCTTTGAAAAGTGAAGTGGAGTGAGTGTTGTTCAGGCAGTTCAGACTGGAGGCCTGCAGCTGGTCGTAGACTAGTCTGGGATCTGTAGATGAACCCAGACTCAGCTGCTGGGAAGTGGACAGAGGATTCAGAAGAGCTCCTTGAGTGGGGTCTGCGGACCAGTTGATCTGTCCCGCCCGCAGTGGACAGGGGACGTGGCTCTTATTTGCTGTTGGGTGATCCATCCTCCTCCATAACCATCAGTTCCCTGCACAGAAACACATTAAACACACCGAAGGTACACTTATTCATTTTCCTCTCTCCTTAAACTTTAAAATGCGATAGCCACAAAACAGTAGAGTAACATTTTGGTTGCATCTGTTTGTAGAAAAACCTTAACTTTATCTACCGCTACATTCACTTACAAGTAAATAAAATAAATAAAATGTGCATTTCCCCCGCATTTCTCCAGTTAGCTGCAACCTTTTTGCTAGCTTTTTGCCTTCACAATCTGTAGATTTTCGTGTATAATCCTGACTGACAAACATATCAACAGCCTAAGTCTTTGGGGCGTCCCTTTAGTAGATTTTGTTTGCATATTGCGTTAAACAATAAGCTGCATACCTGTAAACAGCACCGTCAATCCAGTGTTTTTGTTTTGTGTTGGTCCATCCATAGATGACAGTGGCTACAGATTGAACCAAAATGGCGGCCCTGTTTCATGCTTCTTTGTCGCTTTCAGCTTTGTCGGCGGCTCATAAACAATGAATTGGTGTACTACTGCCGTCCCCTGGTAAGGAGGTTGAATTTTTTTGACTAAGTAGCCCAAAGACAGACAATACTGTAACTTAGTATGTTGTAGGAAAATATATTTATTTCAGTAGTTTAATTCAAAAAGGCATATATTATAGATTTATTTCACACAGAGGGAAATAGTTCAATCATTTATTTATCTCTATATCTATCTTATTGCTATTAGTATGACTTACTTAAATGATAACTATAACTCAATAGCTCAGAATATATAATCACTATTTTCTAAATCAGTGTGCATGTACATAAAAAGGCACCTGAAAAGAAAATAATAAGAAAAAGAAAAAATAAATATAATTTCTATATATACTTGTGATTATGTATAAATGTATATTATAAGAACAACTTGTTGGGTGTTAAAACAGGTAGATTTATTTCATTTCTGTCTCACATGGTTAAAAAGGTTACAGCTACAATGTACAGTATGTTGCCAGTAATAAATAAATGAAGATAGAAGTCCATTTAATGTCTGCAGGAGGGGATAGTTCCATTCAAACGAATGAGAGAAGCTGGCCTCAAAGTGGAGCCTTGGTTCAGGCCAGGAGCACAGATCACCTATGACTGGGACATCTAACCCAGACCACCATTGCGAGAGAGGATCATTCTTAGGTGTTCAGCTTCCTAAAATCCACAAGAGAAAAAAAAACACATTTCATAAAACCAGATGTGACATGACGTATAAAAAAAAACATTTTTTGGTAAAGAGAATATACCGTCACATGGTCCTGAAATCACATGGTCCGAGAGCGTCTTCTGTGCATGTTTCTTCTGTTGTTCCTATCAAATATTACATTTTATATTAGATGTAGGTATTACATATTAACATAGCAAACACAACTATATTATGTATGTATGACAGGTTACCATCACTTCTGTCAGGACTTCTAGAATATGATGTACTTCATAGCAAGCTCTCGGAGAATGCAGAATCAAGTTACAAGGTACCACCTGTAATACACACAAATTTATGCTAAAACACAATTGCATATGTATTTTTACCTTTATGCTTATTTACTATGCATGTTCATGGATTGAAAAAAGCACAATTACCTGGAGAGAAGCCACAGTTGCACAAATAGAACTTCTCAGGTGTCGTCAGCCTGGCCCAGGGATCACCAGCAGTTGAGAAGTGAAGATCTAAATGTAAATACAGGTTAAGAAACACACACTTGATTTGTCTTATTATGGGGTATCAAACAGAAATAACATACCTTTTTACAATTATGTTTTCATTAGTCTTCTCTTCTCTCTTTATGTTGTGTTTGGCTTTCTCTTGAAAACACTAATGGAGAGAGGGTGAAATGCACTGAACTATTGTTGATTAATGATTCTGTTTTTTGTTTGTGTCTGTACCTGGACTGTACGTATTGTATCTGCTGTTTCATTTTTCTGCTCTAGAAAATACAGCAAAAAAGGATAAGTCAGTCAGCATGGCATTAAAGAGCTTTATAATGTTTGTAACAAAGTACTTACATTGATTTGTGCTGTTATTGTCTCTTGTCATTGTGCCTGTTCTTACATTCTAATATGTTTCTTAGGAGAAGCCGGAGTGTAGTCGCTGTCCTCCTCCTCGGAGAGTGACCATTGGGGTGGTAGTCTGTCACTCTCATGCGGTTTGGCTGCTTGGTACCATCAGAGAGGTACAATGGAGAGATGACTCTGGTCACGGTCTAGAGCAGGCATCTGAAAGCTCTGAGGAGCAGAGGGCGAGGTGGAGAGCAGCAGACCTGGAGGCTGGTCCATCAGAGGAGAGGGCCTGGTGTTCTCATGCTGCCGTGCACCAGAGAAGACAGAGAACAGGTTGATCGCCTCCTCCGGTTCAAAGGGGGAGAAGAGGGCTGACTGGCCGGAAGAAGCCTCTGAAGGAGATCCTCGGAAAGTCTGAGGAGCCGGTGATGAGGTTGTGATAAAGGCCCATACAGGTGTCCCTAATGGAGTTTATGCTGGTACTACTCAGAGGACGGTTCCTCAGATTGGAAAGGACCAGCTGCAGAACTGACGCTGGCAGAGGTAGAGCAGCTACAGAAAGAAAGATAAGCACTGGTCAGAAAGACTGTAACACAGTTTGAACACTTTATCAACATCAAAACCACGTCAGCATCCTCCTCTCAAAGATTTAAATATGTGACACATAAGATGAGAGAATGAGTGATTGGATGACAAATTTGTTATTCCATTGATGTTATTATCACTTTACTTCATAACCAAACAAGCCAACCTAATGAACTTGACTTTTCAAAAGACTGAAAAGTGATGCAAATAAAGAGTCCGGTCCCAATCCGACAAGAAATGCTACACAGACTTTGACTCATGTCTGGACTACAGACCAAAAATAACTCAAAAAAAAAATACTCCAATGAGTGTAATTTAAGTCCACTAAGTAGCCTACAGAACAGTAGTACTGTGTTCTCAGTATGTGGATAAACCACATATTGAGTTCTTGATTTTAATAAACATAGACAAGGCGTGGCTATGCAAATGAGGACTCCGATTGTATAATTAAACAGCAATGTAGCATAGCATACCCTATAATACTGACAGATAGGTAGGACAGATCTGGCTACAGGTATGACGTAATTAAATTCTTCCCTCGGCGCCATCTTGGTCCTATACTTTCAATGTTAAACTTAACACATTTTGCCACTTCAAAAATGTCACTATTGTCCTGCTATTTCCCAGTTTTTGGATTTTGCACCACTTTCCTAATATATTCTCAACTTATATAATCAATTTCCTCTATTAAATTAAAATTTCTCGGGTTGTTTTCACAAAAATGTAATGTTAATCTGATTTTTACCATAGCGGACATCCAGTCCCCTAACACCGAGGGTCAGCGAGTGAGTCTCGCGCCTAAAACCAGCAGGGGGCACAGTTGAGCTGAAGGAGATTAACTTTTCAGTGAAGTTCATGAGTTTTCTCTGAGATAATCGAGTCAAGAAGAGAGTTGTGTGGTTTGTGTCGGTCAGTTGTCGCTCAAGTGAAGAAATTAATTTTAACGCTAAAGAATGTTTACTGCAAATATCACCATGACTACTGTTGTCAGGTCAACTAATTTCTCCACTGAACAAGTGAATTTCTCTACTGTGAGAATAATAAAGTTCAGTCTAATCTAACGTGGCTTCAATCCATAGTCTATGCGCCTATATATTTTATTAATTAGCCAATAAAACTGTGCTGTTTTTAAGGCTACAACACAATACATAAAAAGTAAAGAATAACAAAATGGGCATAAATGTAGCCGATAAAAAGCTGAAACGCATTTGCCTCTTATAGGCTGTCAGCAAATGTTACCATAGGTTTTGTCTCTTCTCTATCTTACTAGGCTCATGAAAGTATTCAAGTTGAATTGATTAGACCTATTTCTTAAAGATTTGTGTTTTTTTGCGAAGGCTTCTAGTTTTACAATTATACACCCTGTAGGTACACCACTAGGGGTCAGCACAAACCACATTTTCATTTGGTTGTATTTTGGTCACTGTAGTAGGCCTAGCCTGCTAATCTCAGGGGACTACTATAACCTCAAAAGCATTGTGGCTTGAATGGAAAAAATTACCCTGTACCTTTTAGAATATTGTGTATTTTAATACTTTACTCTGAGATAAAGTTTTTTGTTTTGTTTTTGTTGTTATTTTAGTCCTTTTTAATATCATAAGGTTTGTGTCCTGCTCAAACACACACTGCCCTTTACACTGAGCACTGAACACTACACTGAACCTAAACCACAGATGTAATAAAAGAACAAGAGACTGGAAGCTAAATGAATATTTGATTGGTTTCTGTTCAGCCCAGCATGCTGTAATATTGATGTTGTCTGGAGGCCCCTAAGCCAGGTACACAACCATGACTGGAAATACTGTACGAGTCATTCTTTGACCTCTCCGTGGACATAGCCATAGTATCAGCAGCTGTGGTGGAAACAGATCCGAGCAGACAATGCTATGTGAAAGGGAATATGGCATTTGCGTTTTTTACAACTTTTTAGTACCTTTCTATTGAAATTCATCTGTTATTTCCAAAGGTTGTAGGCAACTGCAGCTTCAGTCAGTACCAAGCTCACACATCTGTGCAGCACATCAGCGCTGACCTGCAGGAAGTGTCTCCTGTATTCAGCACAAAGGAACCCACCTTGAAAGTACTTTTGTCTGTCTACATACTTCCTTGTATTTTATTCCTAACCATCCCCTTTAAAATCATCACTTCAACAGCAAACTAATTCCTTTGTGTGTGTGTACTGTGTATACACTGTACCTGAGTGTGTATGCTCTGATACAGCACATGTGATCTCCAAAAGCCGCCTGGAGATGGTTGTGTCACAAACAGATCTCAGGGGACAGCGGTGCTCTCACCTGTTTCACCATGGACACAGCGCTCCTCTGAGGGCCCCTAAAGACACACAGAGTAAAGTGACATCATACCAAACCTCCACAAAGTTTAAATTAACTTTATTTTCACTTTTGTATGTACTTTTGAGATTTGGGTTTGATCCAGAGCATACCATTTATCAACACAAGATGGCAGTGTGTGCTGTGTCCCAAAGCAGTCAATTTACAAATAATTTACTGAGGCATTTACTCTCCTTTAGGGAATACCTGGCCTTTTCACACCAGTGACAAGACAATATACAAGTCCCTGGATGAAGGAAACTTCTGTTTATGACTAAATGCAGACACTCACAAGCAGTGTACACTTTTAACAGTATAGGCAGCCTCTTAATCTTCTGTTGGTATCTCTGAAATACAACACTGTACATAATCCAAATGTGAATCTTTCAGGCGTGGCTTAAGAGGTCCATGGTTATGGTTATCATGCTCTATTTGGGTACACTGTCAGAAAAGGGAAATGATCTACAGAGTATATTTATCAGGAAGATATTACATAGAATCTCTACTTTTGCTTTGCCTCCTCTTAATGTGATCATCTACTTGCTGTTTTAATCACTTATGCCAAATATACAGAACGCATTGGGGGCCCTACATCCTTAAATTTTTAGACTTAGACAGTTATACTCTTTGGAGCTTGTGCGCTTGAATTTCTTCTCAGCATCATTAGTGTTGTCCCACCTGATACTTGTCCGACGTATGGCTGGCTGTCCTATACTGTTGTCCAGCTAAAATAAAACTCCTCATAGCAAGCTACAAGTGATTGGGCTGATATTAGCTAAATCAAATGTAAAAATAAAAGTTAGTGGATTAGATGCATGATACAGTAAATCTAGGATGAGTGTGGTCCCTGGCTGGTGGTAACACTGTGATGGCAGAGCTAATGTTGTGTGTGCAGAGTGGAGGGCACAGAAAGGCTGGGGGTCATTACAATACTTTAAGACAGGGATTAGACCAACAGTGCTGACATCGACATGTGAGCTAAGTGACTACAGGGATAAAACTATGCTCTATACTAAATCCTCTTTGGGCACAGATAGAATAAAACATCAGGGAAGATCCACCTCTATTCTCATAGATATCTCACTTTACCTTGTTGTACACTTGTTTATAACTTACAGATATATTGTATAATACATGTACAGATGTTTTTGGCCTTTTATGCAATATAGTTTAAAATGTTATGTAGGAGATTTGGCGACTGGTAAATTGCCCTTCAGTGAATGAATGTGGGAGTGAATGGTTGTCTGTCTCTGTGTCAGCCCCTGTCCAGGGTGTAGGCCCAAAAGTTACTGGGATAGGCTCCAGTACCTGTAATCCCTAACTGGAATAAGTAAAAAAAAGAGTAATGAATGAATGATAAATAGTGCAGACCTCCACCAAGGCAGTGCTCAGTCCTTGTGGCTAGAATTAGTCTCAACATGCGAACAAACTAAAAAAAAACTAAACAAAACAAAAACAAAACAATCAGCACTGGCAATAACATAACCTCTTTGGTGGAAGTAAACATCTGCTGGGTACTGATGATTACATAACGCTATACAATGTGACTGATGAAGTGACAAATTAAATATGGCGGAAGATCCTTCTGTTCCTTTCAGATTCTTGGACCTTTCACCTTCTGAGCATAACACGTCATTGTCAATTAATGTTTTACAACTACGTCCAAAACCTTGACCTGTGACCTGAAAAAAATCACTTCCTATCTGGCACAATAGTTGAGTGAAGGCACAGTGATGGTGTTCATCTCGTGGGGGTCTTGACATCCCCGAGCAGCAGCAGCAGCCTTCACCTGGAAGCGGCTCACTTAATAAATCTGAGCTGTAAATTGATGAACAAGGAGCAACAAGTGGGCAGGAGATGTGCACAAGGCCAAGGCCTGAGGTGGCTGCTGCATGTGTATGGAAAAATGTATCATGTCAACCAACAACCTTGTACTAATCAGGTTCCTCTGTGCATCCTTTCTGCTTGCTTCCTCTTCCTTCCATTTTAAGCCTCCTCACTCCTCACCTCTTTTTATCTCTTCCTTCCTACTTCCTACTGTCTTCAATTTTCCTCCTTCTCTCTTTACTTACCCAGATTTCCTTCTCATGCCACCTATTATTTTGAGGATATTTTCTTGAATAGGTCACTCCACTCCTGCCTCCTCACTTCCTTCTCCCTCTCTCCTTGTGTCCCCAGCCTGTGGCCCAGAGGCTCTTAGGAGCGTCATAGTGGAGCATCTCTAGGCTCGGGGGCACAGACACAACACGCCCTGGACACTATGCTGGGGAAGCAGTGGCCCTGTTGCACACAGAATTAACAATGAGCAACATTAACAACAGTAATGGGAGCCCCATACTCAGTAAGAGACTCTTACACTTACTCTCACATGCTCACAGCTTCAAAGGCAGCAAAAGCCAAACAGCTCTGATTGCTGGGTGTGCTGTGTTTTGAATATCTACTATACACCATACAGAGGAGACTTTAAAAAACTCAGAATAATTATTAGGCTGCAAGAGTCTACCTTAAACGGGCTATATTATGCAAAATAAATTTTTCTGATTTTTCTACCATGTTATAATGCTGCTCTCTCATCAAAAAAATACCCGGAGTTGTATTTTGCTTCATTGTTTAAGTTATACTATAATCTCTGGCACAGCTGTTCAGAGGCCTCAAAATGTTTGGTTCCACAGCCTCTGCCTCTCCCACTCCAGGAAGCACTGACCAATCAACAAGTACTCTTCATCCGTGTACAGCTCTGTTTCCACTGATTCCTCGTAGCTATTTTTCATCTTAAACTGGCATCATACAAAAAAATTGAAGAAAATAAAAAGGTCTTTTTCTGTGATGTGTTCAAAAGACCGTCACAGCTATGCCCTCTGCACCTGTTTCTTTTTGGCACCAGCCGAGTCCTTATTGAAAACATTTTCTTTAAGCCAGATATTGTTTTTAAAGTTGTAAAATATGCAATGCTATCCCCTTTAAAACAATAGAGTGACCAAGGCCACCAGTTTTTTTTTTTTTTTTTTTATCAGAGCAGTAACAAAGTAAACTTAATAAAAAAGAGTCAGGATATTTTGAGTCAAGAACATTTTGTAACTGAGAATATATCAATGTGCAGCCTTATGAACTGAGGTTTGTCTTTGCTTTTACTTTGTTTAATCCTTTATCTACAGTATATGACCCATTTCTTAGCCTCATTAGTATCACTTACTACATACACTGAACTAAAACAACCCAGGTTCAAGTCCAGGTTTGCGTAGTATAACTTTAGACTGGGATCCTGCCTTGCTTCAAGTTTTGTGTTTCTTCCATACAAGTGGCATGTCAGAGCATAATGTAATGTTTCTCAATCATTTAATTTCACAGTGATACATTTTCCGTGTACTGTGTGACAATACTCTCCATCAAATTCCTTCACGCTCTAAATGCTTGACTTGTTAATTGCAGCTCAGAGCATTCATATATGAGAGTATATGATGTGACAGGACGTTTTGCGCAGGTCACACAAACACGAGTTTGGAGCATTCAAGCACTTTTTCAGACTAAGTCCTGTCAGTGCTTTACATGGCACCTCTTTGTAGTAACGGCTTGCTTCCTGAGCTGCATTATTAATACCTGCTGTTCACAGTTGACCTGTCTCTCACACACTTCTCTAACCCTCTGTGAATGGACCATGGTCTGCCTCTGCATGGGGTATAAACCTCATTACAAAACATTATTTCTTCATAAAAACAAATTCACCTCATGCTCAGTCCTTGTAGGCCAGGTCTGCGATCAGGATACCTCCAGGGTTTGTGTGAGACCTTTTTAAATAAAAGTCATAATAATTATATTTAATAGCTCATCTGCTCTCACAAATAATATTCTGTCCATATTTAAAGCCACATTTTCTTATATACCATTATATCGTGTGATTTTGAGATATATATTTTGAGAAGTACAAGCTGGGTTCATACACTATTTTACCAAGAATTTTCCATGACTTTTCCATGACTTTTCCAAAACTTTTGACAAAATTTCCAAGACCTGAAACATGAGTTACACGTGTTTAAATAGTAATCAAAATGTCCAACGTGGTACATTAGAAACATACTTTTGCTGCAATTTCATTTGTTAAATTTAGAAATGAGTCAGTTATTCTCGCAGCAATATATTATTCCACTAATTTTACTGACTTATAGCCTATACACTAGTGGTTAGAATATAATTATATTATATTAGATATAATCTATTCCGTTTTAAAGCATTACCAAAACAAAAAGCCAAGGACCAGGAAAAAAAAAAGATTTAGTTCAAATATTCTGACAAAAAGATATAGGTCACTTTTTCCTGCAGTGAGAACATTTACTGTATATTAGCTAACACATGTGTAACTCGTAGTGGCCCAATGTTACTTAGACTGTTTAAATTTCCAAAACTTTTCTAAAACTTTACACCAAAATGTACAACCCTTGTTGCATATGTATGTGGACTTCACTTCTTATATAAAAACTTATGCTGTGTGTGAATGTATACATTAATAACAGTGTGGTGACTTGGGCAGTAAATGGCAAGGTCAGTTGCGTACATTTAGGCTTCATATCATCAACACTGAAAAGGCTAAGGAGTAAGATTGGTTTGCAAAATATAATACCTGTCCATAAAAAGGCTTTGATTTTTATATTATTAAACTGAATATCTCTTTTAAAGTCTTGGGTAAACCTTAATGATGTGCAACCTTAGCAAATTGTCCCTCATGGTTTGACTTACTTCTGGAATTGGCTGTTCATTGCTTCCTTAAATGGGGCTGCGTTTACACAAATACCGCTATTGGACAGAGGAGAGTGTAATATAGATAATTTCCCCTGAAAAGAGGAGCGAGGCTGAGCGATCCGTCACATGGTGGTGTGAGAAAACTCCACTGACAAGCATATAAAGAGGCTGTGTGAGGATCTCCCGCCAGTTCATTGTGTCTTTATCTGCTCTTTAAAACCAAAAGGGTAAAAAGAAGCAGGATTAAAAAAAAAAAAAAAAAAAAAGGGCTGCAGGTTTGAAGTAAATTACTCATGCTTATTTATTCAGAGATGTCGCAGCATACAGCAACCAACCCCCTGGGTCTGTTCACAGGCCCCAGTGAGCGCCAAAACACCGCTACTCGCCAGGAGAGAGGAACCAGGCTGATCCGAAATGTGGGGAGACAACGGCGCGTTTGTAAAAAGAAGTTGGAGGGGTCAAGAGCGTAAAAGACTAACAAAGAGAGGAAATGTAGAATGTTTGGGGGGATAGGATGATGAGAATGGAGTGATCATGAGGTGGGGAAGGAAGAAGTAGGAGGAGGAAGAGGAGGAGGGGTCGGCATCTCCCAAGGGTCTCAGAGGGAGAGGAAGATGGCACCCCCCGCGCACAAAACTCCACAGGGGGTCGGCTTTTTGTTTTGAACAGAGAAAGGCTCCACTCTGCAGGCATAACAGACACACACTCCACAAATGAGCTTTGTTTAGACGGAGCGCCGTCTAATTTGGGCACTTTTCTAGCAACAACAAAGAAATCAACATACGGAATATATTTGTAACACACAAAACCTGTACTGTGTAAAGCATGAACCACTTTCACAACTCTGTGTTAAGCTAAATATAACCTACCAATCCCCATTAAAAATGCTGACACTGTCTGAACTGTTGACCTCCATCTAAAACTATTAAGGTTGTGTAAAAATAATAATAATGGGAGAAAAAGACTCATGACAGTTTGAAGCACATGTAGGGTGAATTTGGGTAATCTGGAACACTTTTTGCAATTTTGACTTCGCCTTTTTCTAATCACTTTCTAACAGCCTATATAGACAAATTATGATTGACATTATTGAGATGTTTTCAAACAACATCAAACACAACTGGCAGGATATCACATACAGGGAACAAATTACAAAACATTTTGTGTTTTTCATGCAGCCTGCAATGGCTGTTTCTTTTTATTTTGGTGTAGGCTGCCTGGCCTCTTTTTATTGCGTGTTTTTGTTTGTCTGTAGATTTGGCTTTGGATAATTTGGCTTTTTGGGGAGGATTGATACATGCAATGCCATCGGAAAGTAAAGTCTACATTGTTGAATGATATTGCTTCTGTAGTGACACTTAGTTCAAAGAAGGTACCATTTAATATGCCCAGGTTTAGATCACAGTTTTTTTCCAGATTATTCTCAGTATGGGTCACTGAGGCTGGCCCCAATCCCACTGAGCTTTGGGCATGAGGTGGGCTTTACTTTGGACAATGACCAATAACAGGGCTATAATGCCATGTTTCAGTGGATATATCTCACAACCACAATTCCTGTAAAATGACTACATAGTAACTGTTACACACCATTTTATGCAAACATGGATCTTTAAAATGCTTATTTTGCCCTTTTGAAAGCATTAAATGAGTGTCCCAGATTACTCAAATCAAGCCGCCCCGCATTATCAAACTCGTTTGATTAAGGTTGACACTCAAAAAATGTTTTAATATAAAAAACCTAATGCTTATTTATACCAAAATGGTGAATTTTGCCTAAACGTGTCACAGACATAATTTATTAATTGATACAAACTAACATATAAATTACAAAAATATATCCTGAAGACTATTTTTATCTAAATCCAAAGCCATTGACCATTTTCTCAGTTTTTCCACTGTTGCTTGGAATTAGCCTTTGCCACATAATTTTTGTTGACATTACTGCTAAAAAGTTATGTGTCATTGGATAGACAACAAGTATGCCCAACTTTTGATAAAAAAATTTGAGGACTATATTTTGTTAGAACAGGAAATAATCACTCTGAATCTTAGATGACCCAGGTTACCCAATGTCAGACAATACCCAAATTCACCCTACTAAAGTTTAATAATAAAATATATAAAGACATTTCTTCTTTTTAAGGCTTTTCCCATTAGGGGTTGCCACATCAAGTCATTTGGTTCCTGTTGCAGTGATTTGCATACTGACATGGCAGAGGCTTTACGCCGTATGCTCAAGCAACCCTCTCCATTTATCAGGGCTTGGCTTTTTAGTTCCAGTGAAAGGAACTCTGAATGCTTCAGCATACCAAGAGATTTTGGACAATTCCATGCTCCCAACTTTGTGGGAACAGTTTGGGGATGGCCCCTTCCTGTTCCAACAAGGCTGCGCGCCAGTGCACAAAGCACGGTCCATAAAGACATGGATGAGTGAGTTTAGTGTGGAAGAACTTGACTGGCCTGACCCCAACCTGATAGAACACCTTTGGGATGAATTAGAGCGAAGACTGTGAGGCCTGACGTTGGACGAGAACTCAGTCACGTAGATGTCTGGTGTAGATAAATGCAAAGGGTGGGCCGAGGTCATATTAAACCTTATGCATTAAGAATGGGATGTCACTAAAGTTCATATGCATGTAAAGGCAGATAAGCTAATACTTTTGGAAATATAGTGTACATAGGTAGTAGGTAGTGGTTATTAGTCTCTCAGTGAGCATGGCTTGATGTCCCGAGGAGTGCTTTAATGTGATGTAGAGCAGATTAGCAGCTCAACAAACATTCTGTAATCACTGTCATGGGCTTAAACCAGGCTGAGTGGGAGGGCTTCTCAAGGTTAAACTGACTGCTGTCATCCCCGATTAGGTGTCAGTGACTATTCAAGCGATATGCATTAGTATATCTCTAAACAGGAGACCATTTAATAGAAGGACTGTGGCGAGAACCTGGCAATACAAAAATCTATCACAATATACAGAAAACACAATAATTAATACATCAATCACAATAATGTAATAATAATGATATGTTGTGTTTTTTTTATAGTATTATTTTGGAAAACCTCACCACTACATAGCCTATTTTTTATTCAATATTCAGAACTGTGAGTACTGTATACTGCAACTGTATTTAACAAAGAACCAGTCTCACAGTGTCACAACCAGCCACATACTGTGACTGGAGCAGGCAATGTGGGTGAAGTGTCTTGCCCTGGGACAACAGTCTGCATTTCGGATGAGGCTCGACCCACCAATCCTCCAGTTGGGTCAACATTTAACCCACTGTACCATTGTTGCCCCAAAGTTGTTGTTTTTTTTTTTTTTTTTTTTTTTTTTCAGTTTTCTGTGCCTTATATTTTTTCAGTATATAAGGAAATACCAAGGCCATTTTTTATTTTGATACAGTGAAGCCCAATAAAAACATTTCCAGAATTTATATTTTCTTACCCCATCTATTAGCTTATAATGTTGTAAAATATGTATGTTTTAACTGATTTATAAAACATAAAGAGATAAAAGTAACGTTCACTGAGTGAAAAGACCCATCAATCAAAAGCACCTTAATGAAATTGCTGACTGATGTTCAAAAGCCTACATTCAGACACTGAGGACCAACTTGGAGCATTTAAAGAGAGCTGAATAGTGTGTCCCTGAAATCATTTGAAAAGTCAAAAGAGTCCTTTCTTTCACCACCCACGGTACCACTATTTAATTAAACGTCTTTGTTCAGGAAAAACATGGAAAGTGCACAAATATGAAAGGTTTTACAGCGTGATATGGAATCCTGTAAAAGGCGGGGCAGGCTTGTGAGATATGCAGGTTATTTTTCCCCCAGTCGTTGTGCTGTTTTGTGCCTGGTCTTTGTAACTTATTTATGATTTCGGGGACCTGCGAAGAGCAAAGTGAAGAGGAGGGAAAACAACAAAAGAAAAGAGACAATGGTTAAGAATCAAGAATGGAGCTGGAGGAAATGCTGGCTTTTTAGAGATGCTCGGGAAGATCAGATGGAGGAGAGGAAGAGATGATGGAGAGGTGGCAGGATGAGGGAGTTTCCCCAAGGCAGAGCTGTGTGTGAACTAATCTGACACACACACACACACAAGTACCAGCCTCACTCAGTCAGTCAGTCGCTCCAGTGCGCTCAGTGAGGACGGCAGCACACACCTCTCTCTCTCTCGCTCTCTCCCACGACGCCCGCAGCACAGACACAAGACACAGCCAAGGAGCGGAGTCTCTCCACAGAAGACAGGTAAGACACACTTTTCATCTTTTCACTTCATTTGCCACTAAAAGCACAGGGACTATACACGTGTCTGCACTGTAGCTCTACTGTCTCTGAAAGTTGATGACATTTTATACTGTCTGAGCACAAGTTCATCAACACGTGAAGAGTTACAGAAAGACTTTAGAAACCTAATCACTGTGTGGCTGTGAGAATATCATTACAAAGACGTTGCACAGGCATTCATTTATTCCATTTTGAGTTTATGCATGTTTTCAGATGAGTGGAAGACAAACGGATGATGTTAAACAATTAAAAACTATCCATGCATTTTAATACGTTTAGCTTTGAACTGTAACCTATTGCTAGTCAGTGTGGATGACTTGATTATTAATGTGACATGCAACACTGTTATAACAATCCATGCTAGTAAAGATTTCCCTTTATACATGCATTTTAATATACTCTTGTGCTAATTATTTCACCTTTTAAGTGATGTAAAGATTAAAGCATCATTGACTTGGCTCGAACATGAAAGCTCTTAGTAATGTTTTTATTGGCATCTGCTTTTGTATGGTCACATACCATGACAGATATCATTAATTGAGGATTAGTCTAATGTTGTCGTAGATCACTGCTGTAGCCTTGCTGAGAAAATCTCCTCTGAACTTCTTTACTTCATTACTAGTCAGTCCGAAAGCTCTAAGCAGTTAATTCTTCATGGTAAGCACTATTAATGATGACAGTGGCTGGTTGTAATGAGCTAAAGAGCTGTGTCACCCAAGGGAAGCAGGAAAAAAAGTGTAAAAAGACAAGTAGCGGGGCAGGCCAGGGTCAGAGCGATGGCGAGGGACAGACACTGGTGTTCCTGACCTTCAGCGTGTTGATAAAGAATGAACACACAGAGAAAGACAGAGCACCAGAGGATGAATGGATTCATTGTGAGTTGCTCCTGATCGAGGGGGAAGAGGGGGGGTGGGGGGTGGGGGGTGGGGAGGTGGCCTTTGCGTCTCAAAACAAACTGTGAGCAATCAGAGGCATGTGAAAGGTGAGCGCTACACCGAGACTAAACTTGTGCTGCTTGATAGCCACAATACCATGTTTGGTGCTGGACTGCACATTACACAAAACATAATATCCATATCAAAAGATAGTACATTTATTTCAATAATGTTATGGTCTTTCATCTGACAAAGTATAAACTGTCAAAAACGGGCATGAATTCAAATTGCTGTAACCCAAATATACAGGGGTGCCACCAGGTAACATACGCTGATGTTGGACGAGAAGTCCTGGCTCGCAGTCTTCGCTCTAATTCCTCCCAGGCCAGTCAAGTTCTTCCACACCAAATTCACTCATCCATGTATTTATGGACCGTGCTTTGTGCACTGGTGCAGTCATGTTGGAACAGGAAGTGGCCATCCCCAAACTGTTCTCGCAATATGGGAGAAAAAAAAAAGTCTTGCTATGCTGAAGCATTCAGAGTTTCTTTCACTGGCACTAAGGGACCAAGCCCAGCTCCTAAAAACAACCCCACACCATAATCCATATTCAGTTATTTGGGTGGGTGAGTGAATACTTCTATGTATGTTCATAATGTGGTCCTAACTCAGTCCTTAATTTAGACTTGGTTTAGTCTTGAAGCAGCCCCAGTTTGCTTAGTGTGTCCACAGCCTTTTTTCTCTTCATAAATTAAAATAGAATTTTAACTGTAACATCAGGCAGCTGGGTCCCAGGACATGAGGAGGCCCCATTGAGAGTCCTTTTAACTACAGTCAATATTAGTGGGTTATGCACAATCTGGGCAATAAATTACACAACAGGCAAGGCTACATTTAAAAACAAGATTTTCTTATGTTTTAAAAAAAAAAGGTTTAAAATATTAATTCATTGATTCCCCGCTTATTCCCATTAGGGTCGCGGGTAGTGGAGTCTATCCCAGTAACTTTAGGCCTTGGGCAGGTTTCAACCATTCATTCTCACATTCATTCGCTAGGGGCAATTTAGAGTCATCAATTCACCAACACATCCATGTCTTTGGACTGTGAAAGGAAGCAGGAGTACCTGGAGAGAACCCACGGTAACATGGGAGGACATGCACACTCCACCCAGAGAATTCACGTGTCGGCTGGCCCAAGGATCGAATCTCCTTGCTGGGAGGCGAGAGCACTAACCGCACTGCTGTTACGTCCCCAGTTAAAAATGTTTGCTACACATAATTTCTTCACAATATTTACTTAATGCTTAAAAATTTTTGTAATGAACAATAAAAAAATATATTTTTTATGGCACTGATGTTTGAATATTTTAAATAAATGATTAGTCGACTTTAAGAAATTACAGTGCACTTTTTTAACTTGAAAGTATAGACGTATAGACTTATTTCATGTAATTCATAACTTTAGGGCCAATTATGAGAACCTGCACTGGGGCCCCTCATTACCACCTTAATAAAGTGTCATCCTTAGTGAGGCTGCTCAAATATCTTGTTGCATCATGTTGATTTGCAGCCCTAGTAATTTAAATGTCTGCTCTAAAAACAACCAAACACCATCCCATACAGGTGCAAACCGTAATGTTGAGTTAGTACACTTTCAAAAAGCTAAAGTGCTCCGTGAAAACCTAACCACACCAGAACTGTGATCAGCCAATTACAACAGACCGCTCACAGGCAAATCCATTTCAGAGTGACTGCAACATAAAACAGTGACGGTAAAATGCAGACAACCCTAAACCAGTTTTATGTTTTTTTTAGTAGGATCTATGCAACAAACTGCTTCCTGTCTCCAACTCAAAGTGCTTAAGACTGGAAGCTTTTACTACATAAGATACACAAATCCTTGTTTGTTCTAAATCCTAATTCTGTGGGGAGCTGGCACTGCAGGGCCACTGGGAGAGGAAAAATATTAGGTTTGAAGATGCTCAAACAAAGAGAGTGAGAAAACGTTGAAGGCAAAAACAGATACAGAACGAGAGACAAATCAAAAGTACTTGTAGTTTGATGGAAAGACGACCTGAGTCTGAGCTCTTCAAGCTAAATAAATCTAAATTACCGACATGGGACATTTTGAGAGTGAGATTAGAGACAGTGAGTGGCCCAGACAAAGAGAGGCAGTGTGTGTGCCACCTTGGGAGCAGAGTACATTATGGCTGTTGGGCACATTAAGGGGCATTAGTTGAAGGAGCAGCACTGAATAATGCATGGTCTTTATTTATGAGCAAAGTGCATACGTACGCTGAAGCGCAGTGAACCGCACCATGCACACTCACACACACAGACAAGGTCCTCATTTCCCCAGACTCGCTCTCAAAATCAAGCATATGCATCCATTTCATGTACGTAAGTGGAGCGTGTCTGCATGACCGTGTGCCGTATGGGTGTATTTAAAGCACATTATTATAATTGTGTGACCTGGGAATCTTTGTGACACCTCTCAATTTTCTACTGGTGGCAAAAACATTAAGTAGCTCCACTGAACAGTAAGGGCTGACAGAGCAGCTACTGAGCCCATTAACTAACCCTAAACACCATGCACTTACAAGTCACATTCAGCTGAGTGCCCACTATCCAAACTTTTAAGTGTCATTTTTGATGACCACCTTCGGTAAAAGTCTATCACAGCATGCTTATTATACACGCCACATCTAGGGGACTTAATAACTAAAAATCCCTAATTATTCACATACTGTATATTTTTGTTTTTAACCATTTAAATGTACTGCATAATGACTGTATGGTCTTTGCAAAAAATAGACAAGTTCCCAGGGGGACTGAACAAATAGTTTAATTGAAATTGGATAAACATTTAAGCAACCAGAAAATTGGCATTAGGAAGCACAATGTGACCAACCAATCAGTGAAACCAGTCATTGCGTAAAATTGGTCTCGTTTTACATTATGATTAGTAGGATCAATGTTTGTGGTAGATGCCGTTCCTGGAAGAGCCCACTTCACTTTGCTAAGAAAGTGAATGTGTTTGGCTGGAGAAGCTCATCACAGTGACTTTTATGTTATTCAAACATGGGTCCCTCGAGTTGTGTGGAACATGCTCTGCCAGGTGAGCCACCGAGGCCCTGTCTGTATGGAGTGGTTTTTAAAGTGCTGGAGGCCGGCCATGGACTCAGGCCTGTGCTGTTTGTAAAACCTTGGGGAAGAGGTTCATGAGGAAACAGCCACCTGCTCAGTCAGGGTGAAGGCTCAGACTGGTGCACACGCACACATGGCTCTACACCTCAGCATCAAGGAGTGGAGGTGACAAGAACTCCTACAGGCGTCCAGATGGAGTAAAGCAGCAGGGCAACACCTTTGTGCACAGTCACTGGACAAAGGTGTCTTTGGAAACAGTTTGTGTTTTGGAATCACATACAAGGCTAGTAATCTGTGCCGTTAATATTTAAGCCAGCCAAACTTGTGTCATGTGTAGAAGTACTTTAATCAGATTTTTTTTTTTTAGCATAAATCAATAATTATCTTAACCTCAGTTGAATAAAATCAAATTGTAACAAACTCAAATCACCTTTAGAAAAAAGTCTCACAACAGTTTCACAACAACAGAGACTGTGAAAGACATCAGCACAAGACAGAGATCGCTTTCATGGATCAATGGGCCAGAAGTAGCTTCTGCACTGTTCACTAACAATGCAAAAAACCTGTCTGTTCTTTTTAGTATAACATAACGGTATGATAAAGCATATAAATATTATTTATCTGTCAGAGGTATAACTTTTAATCATTGTTGACATTGCCTTGCCAGCTCGTGGTATCTGCCAAATCAAATTCATCAACCTAATCTCCCATTTATTGACCTACAACACACACTGATAGAGTCATCAGACCTTAATACTGGCACTCGACAAAAATAAAATGTAGTTCAAGGTTATGGAGGGCAAATCCAACAAGTCCAGAGGGAGAAGTGTGTTTTTGGCCCAGCCCGACCTTGATGCTTTCCAGACAGCAGGAGGGGCACGGGGTACAAGCTTGGTGGCAATGTGTTACTGATGGCTCTCATTAATGTGCTGTGTTGTGGTGTGACAGAGAGGAAGGGGAAGCTGTGTAGGAGTTCAATATGAAGGCCATAAAGATGTTTTAACAAAGTGCCTTCTGCCAGACATGTGTTTTCTTCTGGTGTATAAATGTGGCATTATATATGTGCAAAACATACTGAACGGAAGTCAGTACAGGGCAATGGTTGTGGATTCATTTGTGTGACAGGCAGCTTAGGCTCTGAAGGGGCGACAAGCCCATCTGGGGAGTCAGTGGGAGACTTAAGACAAAAAGAAAAAAATGCACCAGCAGTAGAGCGCTGTGAAAATAGCAACACAGCAGACCTGATGCTGGTTTAGTGTAATTTGTCCAGCTAAGCCACATTGTCAATGGTGTTTCCACCTAAATCTGTGCCGCCGAGAGAGTCGGACTTTGAGCAAAATTTATGGGACTGGTGGACTAGCTTGTTATTTGACACATGTCCCTTGGTTGTTAAATTTGTTGAGGCAATTGTTTGTCTATGAGCAGTGGAAACAATTAGTTGAGGTAAAAAGGTTGATACAGTTGGTGGGTTATACAGATGTGGCATAAAATCTATATATTTGGATTGTGATAGGTGAAGCTTTGAAAACCCAAATCCTCTTGTGTAGGACAGCTGTCTCTGTGTGACTCCATGTTGACTCAAAGGCTGAACCATACAGACACAAATCACACTAATCGTTCGTTTTGGATGACAAAGGCAGCAGCATCCAGTTTGGTTTGTTACCGTCGCCGCAGGGCATCGTTTGGCTAAAACACCGCACCAACTGTGGCTTCATCTGTACATCGCTCCCTCCCCTGCCTGTCTCTCCTCTTTTTCCTTCACTCTTTCTCTTATTTCAAACCTCCTGCTTCAATAATCTCTGGTCTCGGGGGTGAGCTGCCCAGGTGAGTGGGATTTGAACAGTTGTTGCCATGGTAAGCTGCCAGCAGGAGCCCAAACACACCTGGTGATGCAGGTACAGCTTTTCCTTCACTTTGCCTGCACTCGTCACCCCTCATACTTTCTTTTACACATACATGTACACAAACACCATCTGCCTTGTTCTGCTTTGAGCCTCTACAGTTTGTAACCCAGACAAACCTCATGCCCCACATAATATTTGGGCTCACTGGCCCGTGATGATATTGACCAGACACTATGAGCCCGCCCCATCTGTCCACTTTCCCTCTGTCCAGACGCCCATATGCACACAAGTGTGCCACTCACACGTACAGGATGCTCTATTCACCCCAATAACAACACAAATTACCCCAGGCCAGAAACCCCAGATTAAGCATCACCCTTGGAAATGGACCAGACTGGGGCCTGATCACAGTGGGGTTAAGTCCACTTTGACAGGTCAGGCTCCTCTCACTGTCAGGCCAAGCTGTCAAGCACTGTCACTGAGCGTCCAGCCACACACCTCATGACTATGTGTGGCTTATATTATTATAAACAATATAAACCAAACACAAAAAGATATCCAATCATTTTATGCTGCTCCATTTTGTTGGGACACTCTACAATATTCATGACACACTTCCTAAACACCCCCTCCCAATGCACTCTAATACAGTAACACAGGAGCCTACATCGTGTGGCACACTCACACATACACTTACACAAAATGAGCTTAGACACACAAACCCACATGTTTTGGTGTTTAATGGTTGACCCAGATCTTGGGAGAGTGCGGCTGAAGATGTGAGGATGAGGAAAGAGGGGGAGGGGAGTAAGTGTTATGTGTAAGTGAATAAGACGATGAGGGGTGAAAGGACGGTGGGCCCGGTGGCTGTACTGCTCACAGTGATCTCTTTTCTAAGGGGTCTAATTTGAAAAGCAGCAGGGGGTTGATGGGTAAAAGACGGACGGAGCTCAGTGAAGGTTGGGGCCTGTGAGTGATGTGTGAGTTATGAATTCAAAGGGAGGATAACAGTGAAGGAGATAGACAACCACTGCACTTGAACTTAAGACTCACATGCACCTGATTACTCAATATTATCTAATGTATATAGTGTATTGCTGGGCCACTGTGACGAAGTAATTTTCATTCGTGGATTAATTAAGTCTAAGGCTCGGGCTATCATAAGAAAAATGCATTGGCAGCAGATCTATTAAAAACTGCAGCTAATCTTATAGATGTATGAATAGCCATGTGTTTTACACTCCGTGTTTGTTATCAGTGTGCGCACTGGGAAATGACTTAAAGAGAAGCGCTCCTTGAACTAAAGCTTTTAATTTTTTAGTCTGTTGCTTCCTCTTTAGATCTAAGGAGCTACTGCATATATTCCCATTGGCTAAGTAAATGACATGTCAAGCTGTACTCCTTGACTTCACCAGAACAGTTTTAATACCAAAAAACTGTGCAGTTCTGTTTCACTGGGCAACCATTTTTCTTGCAAAATGTGTTGAAACATATGTAGGGCATCTCCTCAGTACCTGGTGAAGAACATCTCATGCTGCTGTCCATAGCAGTTGAACACATGGGCAGTGCTTCTGTTTGGTCTGATCTGAAGCATGACCAGTTTTTGTCTTTTTTACATAGCTTCATCGATTGCAGACCTTCCTCTGACTGTCAACCATCTCCTCCTCAAGTGAACAATGGGAATGGGATAAGAAATACATTGTTACACTCTCTTTGTTCTGGAGGCAATCATCTCTGAGGCTGTAATGAACTAGCATGTGATTGGCCAAGAGCCAGATCAAGGCACAGGGATGTGTTAGAGCAAAAACAAAGCTACAAAATGCTACTAACAAGCAAGTTTAGATGAAGAGAGGAAAATGTTGGAGGGAAAGAAGGTAAAGCACAGACTAAATGGTAAAGGCAGTAGAAGGCCAGAGTGTGTAAGAGAGATGGATGAAGGAGAATGAATGGAAGAAAGGAAAGCGGACACACAGAGTTTTATCTGACTCCTGCAGCCTCTGCGATTTGACAGCCTTGGCAATCTGCAGCGTTGCTTCATGCCACCCCCTACCAGGGACAATCTTCCTCTTTGCCTCATGCACATGTTCCCACTGTACCTTAGGCCCATCCGCTCCCTCCTGCTAAGGCACGTCTCTGCACCATAATCCTCTCCCTGCCCCCTCCCCAAATACGTTGCTTACACAGATATTTGTGAGGGGCTAGACACCATGCGAGCACAAAGACAGAGACGCCACTATCGCACACATGGCACACAGAAAGTTACACGACACCAGGGCTCGCCCAGAACACACGAGACAGCGTCTGCCGTTCACAGATAATTACACTCCACCGCGCTGATTCCTGTCTTCTCCCATTCCTCCATTTTCTCTCTTGTGTTTGTCAATATGGCAAATTCATGCATCATTGGCCATCCTGGCTTTGTTCTGGTGTTGTTTCTCTCTTTGTCCATGCAGGCTAATGGGAAACACAAGAAGTGATCAGCAGGAACAATGAAAACTCAAAATGACAAATAAAAGCCTCACTGATCTGGCAAACTTGGTGCTCAGATGCAGCAAGTAAAAAATAAACTCTCTAACAGGGGGGTGTTATTTGGTGTTAAATTTACTTCAGTGGTTAACAGCAAGGACTAAGTGCTACTTGACTCACTAACATACTTTTTTCATTTTAACTTTCCCCCTTTCGACACAGAAAGTCATTATTTGTGTGATTTGCATATTAATTTAGCCTACATTTTTACACCCCATGAAACCCGTTTTCTATTTATTTGGGCTTGGGCAAGTGTATCCTGGCTAGTGACTCCTTGTGGCTGAACAACCAGACTTATTCATATAGACTACACAAATTAGTCAGCTCAACTATCCAGTGTTGCTGAATTGGGCTGGTTTCTGGGCTTCTGGGCTTCTTTTGGATACCTTGGGCTGGAAAAAATAGCACTGGGCTGGTTTGTAAATTTTGGGCTGCTTTTTACAACATTTGGCAGGTTTTTCATAAAATATTCTGGAGAAAATACCAACAAAATAGTTGTAATTTTATGCCAAACAAAGTAGAAATATACATTTCAATAAACTGCTGTGTCCTCCAACTCATATGATCAGTTCATTTGTTTTAAAATGAGTGATTCATGTGTTTGGTTGCTCACATTTCATGTTGGTATTTTCTTTTTTGTGGTTTATATGACATCCTGACCTGGAAGGTTTTGGATGTCTGATAGCACTCTTTGTGGAGAACCGGTTTGTGTTACTTTTTTTGGTGCTACTGTTAGAGTTAGTGTTACGGTGGTTGTGATTTTGGCTGTTTTTTATTGTGTTGGGTGGGCTGTAACTTCTGTTTGGGCTGGAAACTGTCAGTGAGATCTGGCAACCCTGCAACTATCAGCGTCTTAGTGAATGACTGTAATGTTCCTACAATGACCTAAGTTGTATTCAAACGTTAACCACAAATAAAAAGTTTCTGCAGCAAATTAGAAGCAGTAAAAGTTGAAGAAGCATGTACTTAAAGTGGTCCCTCATTGCTAAACCTGAGGCTGTCTCATTTTCTATTCATCCAGATTAAAAGTTCATTAAATGGAAATAGTTCGGGTCAGAAAGGTGTGCGAGTGTTTTATTTATGAGCAGCTGAGAGGGTGCTGCAGGGCATCCCCATTAGCATGGTGCCGGGGTTTGTTACCGGGACGTACTCAAACACAGACTGAGCCAAGGAAGCATCGGGAGCAGACAGGAGAAAACTGAGGAGAGGGCTCAGGGTTAAAAAGGACGCACACAGGGGTGAGAGTGAGGGTACACAGAGGAGTGGGGGAGGTCAGGAGGAAAGGTGGAAGAGAGAGGGGACTTGACAGCACAGGAATATTCCAGCATACAGAGGAGACACAAGAGACTCACGCAAACACTTAACACGAAGCATCTGTCTGGCTGCTTAGCTCCACCACTCTGAGACTGGCATCAGCCTTCAGTTAGACGTTCTACATAAAAAACATGACTGCACAGACACAGCTCTGGATCACGTTCTGAGTAAGTTCATGTGTAGGACATTTGATACTGGCTCAGTTCACATGGAATCACTTTAATGGCACTATATGTTATAGAGCTATGTGCGTCTTCAGCAAAGCCCTGCGTGTAATGACTATGAAGTGCAGTGATCAGGTCATAAGAGACTAAAAAATCCCACAATGTATAGATGCAATCATGTGGAAAACAGCCTTGCCTCACTGCTATAGTCATGTTTTTTTCTATAAACTATTGAAGCAATGCACAGACTCAGCTTCCAGTACTCACTGAATTAATATTATAGCTATACAAATGGGCAAATTCTGCTCATATAGCAAAACTTTGAATAAGGCTTGAAACTGGATATTTTGCTCTGATGAAGCAAAACATCTGATTCAATGGTGAACCTAACAGGCCTCAATTTTTTTAACCTGACTTTGCTTGAAAAGGCACGAGAAAAATGAAGAGAGACAAACCTCACAGCTGCAAGCCAGACCAGAACTACACCTCACTGTTGGTACGATGACAACAGGCCACACGTGAACTGCACATGGTCTTCGGCTCCTGATCTGGTTAAGGGCTAATGTGGTGATTCTGGTCTACATAAAGCTTTTGTGAGCACCAGATATTGATGTGAGACGTGTGTGCCTGGGGTGATGTCTGGAGGTTGTCTGGAAGCAGTTTAATTATATTATAAATGTGCTCATTGTGCTTTGTCACACCAGTTAGACAAGTATGCATCTAAAAATAGGATTGTAGGCCTGTACAAAATATTGCAAATGTATAGTTTATAGCATAGTATCACCAAATACAATATTGCAAAGAAGTACTTGAACTTTGTGATATTTACTCTTTGCCTGTCAAAACAAGTGCCCAAACAGCATAAATCAACTTGTGGAGCACCAAGCATCAATATAAAAATGTTGGGGTTTAGACCTGGTTTAGTCTTTGTTCAATATTGATTTAGCCCAATTAGCAGTTCTTTACATATAGTATATCAATTAAACCCTAAGGGGACTTTATCATTTCAGATCATAGCAACATTAAGTAAGCTGTTTGGGATTACAATTCCAGTTCAGATAACTTTGAGAGACATAAAGCACAGAAAACACAGTTGTAAACCTGATGATGTATGACTAATTAACTAATCATTTTAATAAGTCAGTCAATATGAGCTAAATATTCTACTGCTATATAAGGTATAAACAAATATCCACACATACAACTTCTAGGTAATCCACAAAGGATAATGATTGCTCCTTCATGCGTACAGGACATGTACCTATACAGCTCTTATGACGTCAGTATCACCAAGCCAGGGGATAGTGCACAAGGTCGGGGGTGCACACACACTCCCTAAAGGTGCAATTAGAGCACAGCTTCAGGAACAGTCAGACAGAGGCTTCTGTTCTCAAGCACAACACTGTTACACTAATTAATAACTCTGTAACATCAGGGCTACAAGAGCAACAACAACAAAAGGAAGCGCTTTGGGCCACACCTGAACCAAAGGAAACCAGCAGCGTCACACAAAACAAAACAGCATCTAAACCAAACTATCTGGAAATGGTAAAGACCAGACCTAGACTTGAACCAGGGATCTCCTAGCTCAAGGGTTAATGTACTGTTTTGGTCTTTACTGGCCCCGTGTGGCTGGTTTTAGTGTGTTTGTCCCTATCTCGCAATGGTACGGAATAATTTTTGCCATTACTCTAGCCAATGTTAGGAACCAAATGTAAATATTTGTATGACTAACGGTTCTTGCTACAACTTTTCTTTGTTAGTTATCGGCTAATGTCACACTCTCCAAAATTCAACTCAAATTATCTGAAGATGCAAGTTGTGCAGTATTATATTATTGATTTTTGCCAAGTATAAGCTAGCTAACGTTACAGAGAGTTATAGCTATTACCTCATTAGTTGTTAGAGAACACATGAGCAGTGCAGCAGAGTGATATCAGAAAAGTTTTGATATTCAAATTTCCTACTGTTCTTGAAAATCCTGTATAGTAGACCCTATGTGTTATTATTAGTTGAGTTTATGTTCATAATCGCTTTATCTTATCGCCTATTACTGGCTAAAAAATTTGGCTAAATTTTAATAAAACATGGTTTCACACAGAGATACACACTTTGTTTCCTGTAAGACAACTGATCTGCGGGCTTCTTCACAATGCAAGAAATGACACTGCTTATCACAGGCGCTTAGGGGTATAATGAAACAGTTACTATATCAATGTATAGATTTGTTTTTCCTACGATACAGCTATACTGATATGCACTACCTTGTATCGAATCACATTGTTTTCTAAGTAGTGTATATCAATATACATGATGAAAAAAAAACATAATATTGGAAATATCGATATTAACACAACTACTCTCAAGATTTTTCCAGATATTTCTGTTCAGTAAAATGGTTTCATTCAACATAGATGGGGGTTGGTGCTCTTTAGGGACAACGCTAACCTCATAACATTAATTTTACAAGCAATACCTCCCTGACTGCTTTAGATGAAGATGCATATTTCATTATGTTTTGGCCATAATTACATATTCACCCTATACTGTGAGCTAAAGTCTGTACTGGTGTGACTGGCTGTTTGTAGATGGCACAGTTGTAAAGACGGTCTTACATATGGATCATGAAACAGCACAGCACAAAGCAGCTGCTGTACTCAATGGAGCTGTGTGAGATAAAAGACGGTTCCTGCTCTGCATCCTCCCCCGCCGCAGGGAAACATTCAATTCTTCCCTTTTACTTCAGGTTTGGTGCAGTTTGGCTAAAAGACAGATTTCAACGCCCAGAACTGTCACGACTATTTGTATGATTTGTTTTACACCACATGCTGTACAATATCAGATGATGACAACTCTGTCTGTTTTCTTCATTGCCAAACAGAGAATATTGAGATTGAAAATTGTGAGTTAATAAAGCTGATGTTTGTCAGCCTGACAGCGTCAGGACTTATAATTTTGTAGTATAATTAGTATTATATAATAATATTGCAATGAGTGTATGCCTATGTAGTGGATGAGTTATACATATATGACAATCAGGCATAGCATTATGAACAGTGAACACTGGTAAAATGAATAACACAGATTATCCTTTTATCATGGAATCTGTTAGTTGGTGGGATATACTAGGCATCGCGTGCAAACAATATTTTGTCCTCAAAGTTAATGAAGCAGAAAAAATGGGTAAGCGTAAGGATTTAGGCGAGTTATACAAGGGCCAAATAGATTACTGTGTCAGGACTTCTCCAAAAAATACAGCTCTTGTGAGCTGTTCCCGGTTTGCTGTGGTCTGTATCAAAAGTTGTTCATGGAACGGTGAACTGGTGACAGGTGATACACACGTGAGGGCTTGCATGTGTGGTCCGGTCCAACAAATGAGCTGTAACTCATAATGCTGGTTTTGTTAGAAAGATGTCAGAATACAGAGTGCACTGCAGCCCGCTGTGTATGTATATATGGCAGATGGTCATAATGTTATGCCTGATCGGTGTATCCTGTTTGTATTACTTTATTGATTACTTGTAGACATGACACACAAAGGTTTAAAAAACAAAAACATCTACATTCATACAATGTTTTTTGACATGGAGATGACTATTGTTATATTTGTGTGTGTGTATTTTGTCAAATCAGTGTAAAAGGATGATGGTACCCAGATCACATGGCCCAAGGGAGTAATGACCTGTTTATCTCACAGGTGGTCCAGAAGAGGCACTCCCGCTGTGGCCCCCTGCTGACGGACAACAAGAGCAGCCCGGTCCCACTCTGACAGCTTCATGAGTGTGTGCACATAACCCAGTCCAGTGTGTGTGTGAAAGGCACCATGCTGTGGACAGTGCTCCTCGCGCTGCTGGTGATTGTGCTGCTGCAGACTCAGCTGTCTGTGTGCCTGAGGGAGTTACGCACCGGGAGTCCTAAGCCCTCCCACACGCTCCTCTTCCTCAGCCTCCTCCTCAGCCCGGTACAATGGCACCCAACAGCGTCTGCCCGGGGCCATCATCATCGGTGTGAGGAAAGGGGGCACCAGGGCCCTGCTGGAGATGCTTAACCTGCACCCTGATGTGGAGGTGGCAAAGGCTGAGGTATATACCATATAGACACTGCACTTTTTCAGACAGAATGGGACAGTGTAAGGATGAGATGTGACCTACTTTCCTGTGACTGATGTGACAGCAAGATGACTCAGTCTC
Organism: Bostrychus sinensis; assembly: GCA_020698575.1. Classification (NCBI taxonomy): domain Eukaryota; kingdom Metazoa; phylum Chordata; class Actinopteri; order Gobiiformes; family Eleotridae; genus Bostrychus; species Bostrychus sinensis. Next base: position 15,448,175 of record CM036249.1, on the reverse strand, counting down.
CAAAGCTGCAGCTCTTGTGAATTTTCATTTTGTACAGAATAGTGTTTAGGCCCTACAAAAAGTGGCAAAATAAACAAGTTAGTGACACAACACAACACCACCATAAAATAATGTATTCTAGTGTACTACTACTTAACAACACCTAAATCAAGGGAATAATTTGTGGGTCTTGTGTGTCTGTCAGGTGCATTACTTCAACGTGGAGGAGCACTATCGCCGAGGCCTGTCCTGGTACCGCTCACAGATGCCCTTCACTCTAGCCAGTCAACTCACTGTAGAGAAGACCCCGGGGTACTTTTCTGCCCCTCAGGTGCCTGCTCGAGTGTGGGACATGAACCCAGCAGTGCGTCTGCTCCTCATCGTGCGTGACCCTGCTGAGAGGCTCGTGTCCGACTACACCCAGGTACTCCACAACCGGCTGACTCGCCACAAGCCCTACCAGCCTCTGGACGAGCTCCTGCTGCACAAGGGCCATATCAACCCAAAATACAAGGCATTGCAGAGGAGCCTGTACCACGAGCACCTGTCCCGTTGGCTGGAAGTCTTCCCCAGGGATCAGATTCACGTGGTAGACGGTGATGCGCTCATACGTGACCCTTTTCCAGAGCTCAGGAAGACCGAACGCTTTCTAGAGCTGCCTCCCAGAATTAGTCCCAGCAATTTCTACTACAACACGACCAAGGGCTTCTACTGCCTGCTGACTGCGGGACACGACAAGTGCCTGGATGAGTCCAAAGGCAGGCCCCACGCCCCACTCAGCACTCAGGCCTTCAAGAAGCTCTGTCGCTACTTCAGGAAGCCAAACAAGCTCTTCTTTGAAATGGTGGGCCGGTCCTTTTCCTGGTGCTGATTCCGGGAACTCTGACAAAAGACAGTTGGGACAGATCTAATTGCAATCAGGGTCACAGTTAACTGTTTAAACTGTAACTATCCTTTCCCAAGTTTACTCAGGTGTATATATGGCCAGCAAAGAGGAAGTGGCATTTTCAGACTGCTGCCATACAAACCTTTACAATGTGACCATTCTGGTGCCTCTGACAATAAACTCGGCTTGAACTCATGACACCTGTGCCATAAGTGTTCGGAAATGACTGATTCTTAGTGCACACTTCTGACAGGAGTAAATACGATGTACAGGGAAGGATGGGTAACTAACTGTTGCACTATAAACTTTTGATTCTTTTATACCAATCAAGGTCAACAAATCTAAGAAGACCAACTCTGGGTTTTGATTGTTGAGGGTAGAAGTGTTTTAGCTCGGTCATTTTGTTTACTTACTTCTGCTTTTTCAATTCACTGGATTTTTTTTAAAATTAAGTTTAAGATTTTACTTTGAAGGCCAGTGTATTGGTACATTTTGTGCCTGTGTTTTTTAAATATACCAATAAATAGTTTAGTCTTACAGTTGTGTTTGTACCTCAGCCAGTGTGATTTGTGTGTTTGTGTTTGTGACCAAACTGACCAAAGACAGCCATGTACAGCTGAACTGGTCAGTCTAAATTGTCTATAGTAAGTGATTGGTCTGTGTATGTCTCTAGTACTGCATTGTATAACAGATTACTAGTACTGCTAATAGAATAGCACATTATATAGCATAACAAATTTAGCCAGTAGATTACTTTAGCTTATTAATCAGTCTGTGGATAGGTCTCAGTCATTGAGGTTGTCACAAACAAAACAGGGTTAAACAGAACTTCAGGTGCTTTCAACTTTCATGGTTTAAGGTGTAAAAAACAGCTCCCCCCAAAAAGGGATAGGGGTAGTTAGGATATAGGCAGAGCATTTACACTTGTGTTAAAAAAAATACACTGATGAAATTGAGACTCTAAATTGCCCCTAGTGAATGAATGTTTGGGTGAAAGGTTGTCTTTCAGTGTCAACCATGTGACACACTGTCCATTAATCATAGTGTACCCCACCTCAGGACCAAAGTATTTGAGATAGGCTTCAACCACATACAACCTCTAAAGCTTAACAGAAATAAAACCAGACAAAAAAACTGTGATAAAAAAGTAGAAGGTGAACAACGTACAATACTCTATACAAAAACTGACATGCAGTTTTCAGGATTATTGAAAACTCAAAGGCAACCATCTTAAAGAGTAACCCTTGGTAATATAAAACATGATTCATAAGAACGCAAGGCCTTCAGTGCAACCTTAAAAGTAACTTCATGGTTCACTAGGTTTAAAACCATCACATAACCTTACAGTAATATATAAAGGCAGGGACAATCCTCTGTAGAGGTAACTCTCGTTCAGATGAAGATGTCCTCTGCAAGCATCAGTCTAACATGTTCTTTACATAGCAGATTAAAGGAAGCCTACGTTTCCTTTCATCATCAACTTATTCTTGTGAAGGAATTACCACGGGTTTCAACACCGCACTGCTACAAGTGTCTGACGCCTGTCAGCTTTACTTACGGTGCAAAGAGAATGGATTAATTCAGGACATCTGCATAGGTGTGCTTCAGTACAAGTCACAAAGCTGGTTTCCATTTCTGGGGTGAAAAATATTTAGAATCAGTCTAAAAAGAAGAAAGATTTAACTTGGAAGTTTCACTTAGCTTACATAAAAAAACATGATATATTGGAAAATAGGACGTTTTTGGTTTCCACATAAAATTTTAATCTGGGGAACACTTTATGGCACTCAGGCATAACATCAGGGCCACCTGCCTAAAGCTCCATACGCAACAAACTGTTAATGTAATGCACTGTGTATTCTGGCACCTTTCTGTTAAAACCAGCATTAATTTCTTCAGCAATTTGAGCTACTAATCTGTTGGATGGACCACATGGGCCAGCCTTCGCTCCCCACATGCATCATCTGTCACTGATTGACCACTGTTCCTTCCTTGGACCACTTTTGATAGATACTGGCCACTGCAGACTGGGAGATTTAGATGCTCTGCACCCCTTCAAATCCTTCTGCCAGATTTTCTGCTTCTAACACTTAAACTTTGAGACAAAATTCTCATTTGCTGCCTAATACAGTACAGCCCATCTTCTAACAGGTGCCATTATAAAAAGATAATCTGTGTAGTTCACTTCACCTGTTAGTGGTTATAATGTTATACCTGATGTTGCAGTCGATAATATCTACACCCTATAAAGCATTATAACTACGGATAAGTATAGAAATATAAAATCTCATTGCTAATTCAGTATCAGTTTAAGTCGTGGGGAGTCATTGTGTTAAATTTGTTGGCTGCTAAGTAGAGGCGCAGGTAAATAAAACCACTATCAGCTGTTGTTAGGATGTATGTGAGCTCTTACTTGTTCACTGCAGATAGAAATAGAAGCTGATGGCTGACCTCTGGCTGTCACGCTTTGGAGCTCCTCGAGAGAGCACTCACTGTAAAGACGGAGACAGAGATGTAAGAATAAACAAATGGTCTTGGCTCTTTGAAGATGTGAGGCGGCTGCATCTTTCATGTCTTCCCACCGAGACCCCAGCTCATGTGGACAATACATGTGATGTCCCATTTAATTAGAGAAGCCTTCACCCACACAGGGGCAAACTCGGGGTTACAGTAGACCCATATTAAACATTTTACACTTAGGCCGACTTATGAAAAGAATAAGACAACTTCACTTGTAGCAAATGATTGTAGTTTGCATCCAGGAAAAATTATGTTTAATCTTTCAGAGTCATGGCACCTCTGTGTCTGTGCCAAACAAAACTTTTGAATTGCTGTGATATTTTTTCCCACACACAGCTTTTTGTTCCTGTTACCCTTTGCAATGATTGTATTTCTGTGGTCTCATCACTCATCTCCTCCATATCATTTGCAGCTCATAAAAAGATGATCTGACACTGACATTTTGAACTGCAAAGGGAATAATGAGCTAACACTGAGGTGTCTGAGAAAAGGGCAAATTAGTCTGAAAATAAAGAAATGCTGGATTTGAGTGTGGAACTGTTGAGACATCTGAAAAAAAAAAGTGCTTATGAATATGACTTGTCTACACTTTCTTACAGAAACTTCTGAAACTATACTGACTTATCACTTCTAACAAAACAAACTCCAAATATCTCTTATGTAATATTTAATCTTCTAGATATTTAAAAGTTGGACAAACAGTTTGAAGTCGTTTCAACGCTGACATTATGAGGCCATCTGAGTGTAGCAAATAGAAATCTCATTTGATTAAGTATTTTCATTTTGAAAACAGAATAAAGGCTGTAATTTATCAAGGCTGATAAAAATAAATAATCTAACACCAATAAAGATCGGGAACCCACGTTATAAAACGATCGCTGAGTGATGAATCTGCCATGTTGGTGGTCACAGACAGAGGCATAAAAAGGTAAACAAACGAACCTCGAAACAACTTTTTTAACTGCTTTGTCAATATTGATGAATATTTATTGCATACTAAAGTATCAAAATACTTTTGTGTTAACGCTAACTCGAGTAATTTACATCCTAAATTGCTCCATTGTTTTGCTATAGAAAGATCTTGTGTGACCACCGATGTGACGTCACGCTGTTGCAGTGAAATAATCATGCATGCATGCACTGTCTATAACAAAAATGTAGCAAAGGAATAAATGCTTGTCAGTATGAACATAACTAACATATCACGACTTTATGGTAGCATACTTACCAGCAGTTGGACAATGGAGATCATGAACCTCCGCGCTTGTAATCAACATTAACACTGTCAAAAACATGTCCAAAACACTCTGCATGCTTGGAAACAAACCTGCTTTTTTCATTTTCTTTTCTTCTATTTCATATTCTTGTGTAATATACAGATTAGTCTATCATAAATTTACTTCAGTTTTAATAATAAAATGATATAATGATAGTAAGTCGAGTTACAAGGTTTACTGATGTTTTTTCCCCTCGGTGATTGGATTAAAAAATTGAATTTAAAATGGGAGGGGCTCCCCCTGGTGGACAAAGTTAACTAAAGATTAAACCTCCTCAGCAACATCCTCCGGAAAAGAAAAAGCGAACTGTTTCATCAACTGTTCATTAAGCATTCATAGCAGTAAGAATTACTTAAGCTAAAATGCTGATCAGTCACTACAGCATTTGTCATGAAAATGGGCTCGAAAGTATGTGTATAACTAAATTGTCTTGTAAAGACATACAACCCAAAAAAATAAAAAACAATTTGCACAAAAGCACATTTCCTGCAGAAAACATTGCTGAACTTATGTATGCATGTAATGTAAGTATAACACATTGTAGGTGTAAGCAAAAACTTTTCAGTAACCGCTTGTTTGAAAAAGTCATGTTTTAATACATCACTATTTTTGTGCAGTTCAAAATATTACAGTAAGTCAAGAATAAAACAGAGCACCATTTCATATTTAGCTGTTTTGTTTTTCTGTCCAAAAGTTTCATTTTAAAAATTTGTATAATAGTAAATATTGTAACACAAAAATAACCACAGGAACAAGTTTCTTTATATAAAAAAAGGTTTAACAATTTCTTTTTCAGTATAAAACATTACAGAATCCGAGGCCAATCAAACAAATTCACTGTCACCATCTGAAATGATCATGAACTTCCCAGTCAAACGCTCTAGTATAACATACAAAAGGGTTGCTGTTAAAGAGGTTTCTGTACTTTTTTTCTAAATATGGGAGAATATAACAACAACACAAAGGCTAACAATCACTCTTCGTTCACTATAATAATAATAAAAAAGGACAAATGTGAACTCCTGGTCCAATCAAAACCCAAGCCCAAATATTTCTGGTCACTGTGACATCTATGCAGTCTTCTGCTGGCCCTTCTTCCCAATAAGGGATTTGTGAATGTGGGGAATGACACCTATAAAATCAAAATAAAATCAATAATTTAGTTTCAAGCAGTGCACAAGAAATAAAATCCTGTGTGTCTCTATGGTTTACAATTTTCAATGAAACAAACTAGATATAGAAAACTGTGTTGAAATACCTCCTCCAGCAATTGTTGCTTTAATAAGCGAGTCCAACTCCTCATCACCACGGATGGCCAGCTGCAAGTGACGGGGAGTAATACGCTTCACCTTCAAGTCTTTGGAGGCATTGCCTGCCAACTCTAGTACCTAAGAAAAAGCCACCAAAAACATGACAACTGTAAGAAAATCCAAAGGTAAATCCAGTAGCTTGCAAAAAAATAGAAGAGCTTACTTCAGCAGTGAGGTACTCAAGGATAGCTGCACTGTACACAGCTGCTGTGGCTCCAACACGACCATGGCTGGTGGTACGGGTTTTTAAGTGCCTGTGGATACGACCCACTGGAAACTGTCAGGAAAAGCACAAAAACAGCAAGTTACAGAAAATGTACCTTAGATAAATTCAATAACAAATGTGAACAGACTTACCTGGAGGCCAGCTCTCTGTGAGCGTGACACTGCCTTTGCCTTGGCTTTTCCACTGTCTTTTCCTGCTTTGCCACCAGCCTGAATTATTTAAAAGAATCAAGAGAGGAAAAAAACGCATGAATCCAGTAATCATGTAAAAAAAATAGCAGGAATCACCGGTGTAAAAAAAACTATTCACTTAAAGTACTTAAAAAAGTTAACAAATAGATATTATATAAGGTTTATAATACCGCGTTGAATATTAGGACAAACGACGAAACCCAGCCACTCCCAACACAAACACCGTATGGCACTGAAAATACCTGCACAAGCCTGGTCAGTTATCACTTTCCCGCCAATCAAAAAAATATAATTATGCCAATTTAGATTACAGTTACAACTGTCACTGGGAACAACGCACGTATATTGGTTAATATTTAAGGTAAATCAAATGGACAACCTTAAAGAAAATCATGAAAAAAATTCTCGCGACTGTCATTGAGTTGCAGCCAATAATACAGGTCAACAAAACAAAACAAAATAGCCGCGCTGATTTAAAAGTACTGGATTAGTCACAACCCATTTTACAAAGAAAAGCTTTATATCGGGGGTACCCTACATTAAAGAAAAGACAACAGGTCCGATTGTGTATGTTGTTTTTTGGTTAATAAAAATTTGTAAAGCAGTACACCCAACAAGCCGCTAACCCATCCCACCGTAAACCCATTGAAGCGGCTAGACTTAGCTTAGCCCGCTTACGCCGCTCAACAACCGAGAAGCGGCTAAAGCCAAAACACTTTTGCTCCAAAGCAAAGTTTGCACAGTGCGTGGGCTGCACCGGTTCACAGCTGCCCAGTACCCGAGAAAACATACACCAATGCAAAAGTGTCACTTTATAGTAACATGTTCCTGCATTTGGACATTCGCTGTAAACAGTGAAGCTAAGGAGTTAGCTGAAAGTTAGCTCTTTAGCAGTCGTTGTAACTACACACCTTCTGTTCAGAAAATTACAGTTGAAAATAAAAACGCCAGTTTTGGGGTAATGTAGAAATTTACTTGTATGTATTACGAGCTTTTATGGCAGGTTTACATGTAGTCTTGGTGCACATACCATTTTTCGTCTCTTATTTGATTGTAGAACTGAATCGATAGCAAACAATTTCGGCTCCCGAAAGCAAAGAAACAATAAACCTCTTTGGAAATCTTTTACATGCGACCCCTCGTGGGAGTCCTAGTGTCCAATCAGGAGCTCTGTTCTTACTTCGAATATCGGATCTGACCAATCAGGAGGCACTTTGCACAGCGCGCCCATCCCCCACCGCAGCTCACTGTGGCTTTGCGCACGAAACCAACAAGTAGGCGGGACAGTGCGAAGAGTGTCCTTCCAGGGGCATCCATCCCAAAAATGTGAAAAATACATAAAAAGAGAGTGTCCTGCCGTCACGTTATCTCGAATGAATACAACACATTCTCTTGTAAGACAAAGTATGAGTCTCTGTACTGGGTACATTAGTAATCTGCTTATTATTAATAAAGGACCCAATGGACCACACATGCTGATTAGAATATTTTTGTAAGACTTTATTATTGACGCGGGGACCGTTTGTGGACTGTAAAATCCAGTCTGCGCTCCAATGTCATCCAAATGCTATTATGTATTAATTACAGGCAGGGAAAACGGCCAATCAAAGCGCGAGCTTTTTCTGCGATGTTGTAAAAGACATGCGCCTCAGCCAATCACACAGCACAACCCAGCGTCCGGTTTCCTCCGTGCGCACGGCAGGCTCGGGGGGTGGGGGTCAGAACTACGCAGAGAGACGGGCTGCTGGTGGCGAAGATGGCGGATGGGGACAGTGGCAGTGAGCGCGGTGGCAGCAGCGGCGGTGGAGGGGGAGGAGGAGGCGGCGGGTTTCAGCACTATCAGCGGGAGCCGGAGACCCAGGAGCTTGCCTCGAAGCGGCTGGACATTCAGAACAAGCGCTTCTACCTGGACGTGAAGCAAAACGCTAAAGGCCGGTTCATCAAAATCGCCGAGGTTGGCGCCGGGGGCTCCAAAAGTCGGCTGACCCTCTCTATGTCAGTAGCGGCGGAGTTCCGCGACTACCTGGGGGATTTCATAGAGCACTACGCCCAGCTGGGGCCTAGCACTCCGGAGCAGATCGCGCAGTCATCCGGCGGGGATGACACCGGGCCTAGACGGGCCTTGAAGAGCGAGTTCCTGGTGCGGGAGAACCGAAAATACTACCTCGACCTGAAAGAGAACCAGCGGGGCCGCTTTCTCCGGATTCGACAGACCGTAAACCGAGGCCCGGGTTTCGGAGTTGGAGTGGGCGGCATCCCCGGGGCTGGCCTGCAGACCGGGCAGACCATCGCACTCCCGGCGCAGGGCTTAATTGAGTTCCGTGACGCCCTTGCCAAGTTAATAGACGACTACGGGGGAGACGAGGAGGAGCTGTCCGGGGGCGGAGGGGCAGGGGGCTACAGCGAGCTCCCAGAGGGCACCTCCATCATGGTTGACTCCAAGCGTTTCTTCTTTGACGTGGGGTCCAACAAGTACGGAGTTTTCCTGCGCGTGAGCGAAGTTAAACCCAGTTACAGAAACTCTATTACAATCCCATTTAAAGCATGGAGTAAGTTTGGAGGGGCGTTCAGCCGCTACGCAGAGGAAATGAAAGATATCCAGGAGCGGCACCGGGATAAGATGTACGAGAGGAGAACCGGAGAGGAGTCCGAGGGCGACGACGTGGACGACGATTGACGCAGAGCTGCTGCTTATGATGAAGCTGACAACATGATGCAAAGCCTGGAGATTAAAACAGAGAAAGAGTGGAGCGACTTATGTGCATGACGAACTTTAAAAACAACGGAGTTAATTAAAAGTATATTTGACTGAGAATTTTACTGTCTATATAAGAGAATGATGTTTAAAGTGTAGGTGGATGTTATAGATAACTGAGTATGGACTGCAGTAGTCAGCTCCTGTTTGAGATTCCCCATTATTAAAATAATATATATATATATATATATATATATAAATATATATAATGATTGTCCATTTGATAACCTCAAGCAGCCCAACAAATTAAGTTTGACAGTGCTGGAGACACAGCAGTAGGTACCTCGTCCCACTTCCTGGTTGATAGGCAGCGCTAGAGTTCACCTGGTGCTTACAGTAGTCTGTGTGATGATGCTGAGGAAGTGTGAAACACGTGAAAAACTCCTACCAGCAGGTGCAGAGTGGGGAGACAGCACACCTGCCTCCGTCACCAAGGCTGCTGTCTGTTCGTGTGCTTTTATGTCCAAGTGACCCACACCAGCTTGCCCAGACCACAACACCCAGAAAGCCAGCTAGAGGGGACATCCTAGGCATGCCAGGACACCCACACCCCTAAAGGTGATCTGTTACAAGCACACAACTCATTTGGATTTTGTAAAGAGTCCAAACGAGCGTAATGGTCCTGCATCCTTGGTCATCCCTCTTTCAGGTGCTGATGTCCTATCCCACTTGCTGAAATGAGCTCACAGCCAGCTTGTTGTGTCTCAGGGCTGGCATGTCCAAACTGCATTTGGGGGGTATAATGGCATCATGTGTTCCTATGCATCATTCGCAAATGGCAACTGATGATGTCTTGAACGATGCAGGCCCATGTGTTGTGTGACCCCCGTGACCTTTGTCTCAGATGGGCAGCAGTGAGCTCAGGTCTCTAGCATTGGTCTCAAAGCTTGAGATAAAGCTTAATATTGCTGGGCTTGAGCCACAGTCTCCAGGGAATTGACCTCATTGACGTACTTAGGGTGCACCATTTGGATCCTTTAATCTTGAACTCAGACCATTAATGACTGAAGCAAGATTCAGTCTGATTGTAAGAATTTAGGTGCTTTTGGAAAACAAAAACCCACAGTGGGGTGCTGTACCGAAAGAAAAAAAATATATATATACTGGAAGAGATTTACTAAAAGATCAATTATAGATAGAATTATTTTTCAAAAGAGATATATTGCAATATGTCTTAGAAATATAAGACATTTATTAGATAATGCTGCCTAAAGTGGCTTATTTAAAACACTAAACTTGGATGCAACAGTCCAGGGTGATATTTCATACCTGCTTTTTTCCTAACATTTCTGTTATTCCTTAGAGGAAGTTTAAAAAAAAAAAGTACAACAAATTGATAACAGTGTGTTATAGCAATTTCTAGAAGATACAACTTCATTGAAGTAGTTTGTCAGCAAACTTTCAGCACTCCAGTTCACTTTACAAAGCATCAAGTTGTCCCCTCGTTTCAGTCCACCATTCTACCATGTTTTCTCATCATTTGGCTTTACATCAGTTGCCATACAACGCAAACATAAACATCTGCAACCGTTAACATTTAGTCTTTAGTGTTCCTTATCCAATATGATCTTTTTTTTTTTTTTGCATGCCTGCTCTTGCGCGGAGCTGCCTTGTGTTCTTTTCATTTGCATATTCTGATTGCTGTATGATGGTATTTATCTATTTTAAGAACGGTTTTAAGATTTATTTCTGTATTGCAATGGAAAAAAGTTTACTTCTCAGCCTAATAAAAAAAGCCACAAATTTCCCACACTTTGGGGAATGTCATGTTCATTGTCCCACTTCCTTTGACCTCTCGTTGAATTTTACTTTACCCACGTCAACACAGCAGAGAAATGCCATACGAAAAAGAAACACCTGGGAGCAATATTTTTTCTTTTTTATTGATATAGATATAGTAAATATAATATTTCACATGAAATTGAACTACACCCTTCTTCCTGTACTGTGTTACGTGAAATGGCAGCTGTTTCAGTCATGTGTGTTCTGCTGTACTATTCTACCAAGTTCCTTTCGACGAGAAATAAAAATACGTTTTTGCTCAGGAGAGGTGTGATCTTTGCCGTTGCCATTTAAGCACAGATGTCACCAACACATTTGTTGATCATTAATTTATTGATCATTATAATGTATACTAAAATATGGAAAGAAGTTGGTACCATATAGCATGAAAAAAACGGAAACATCTAACAAAATCCTGTAAATGAAACAGAAGGGTAAACCATAGGCATTATTATTCAATCCAACGAATGAATCGTTCAAAAACTAATCTTATATTTCTGAAGTTTTAAATGACAATGCAGTAATTTCCCTATTTAATTCCTTAACATCAATTACTAAGTTCATGTCAAGGTCAACGGCTGGATATAAATAAAATTGCCATCAAAAAACTTGAGTTGAAGAGAGTGACTTTGACCACTAGGTGGGAGTACTGCAGAACTGCAGTCCTCAGGCTTGATGGCCTTGACCTTGTAGGATTCTTGTAGATGTATTGAGCTGGAATTGAATGGCTCTTCAGCTTTAAGATTCTGCACACTTGACACATCATAAACACAGTTACATGCAAACAACAAAATACTAATAAAGTGATGGTTATTATTTGAAAATTATAATGGTCAGGGTCAAAGGCATTAAAGACAAAGAAGAAAATTCCTAAAATTCTTGTTATCTCTCACAAGCACTGTTCATACATCATCCAGCTACACTTCACCCACACCCACTGCTAGCAAATTCTCCTTCTCTTCCAATTTCCCTCCTACCCATTAGCAGACTCCCTCATTAAAAATGAACTGGCTGTATCTGCATGATTCATAAATGCGAAGGTGGACCACATACATTTTAAGATCTTATTCTTCAATGAAATGTAAACATAGGCTGCTCCCAGTCTGAAAATGCCTGTAGGCTATGAGGCATCTCGCAAAATGAGCTGACCTTTGGACTTACTACGGGTCATCTGAGGAGGAATAAGGCAAATAATTATTGAGCTGATAGTAGCTTGCTGCGACAGTGGTTCTGAACTAATGCCACATGAGTCAAATATGAATATTATCTACATTTTAATATTCTGCAATATTCCCCAAAACACTATTAAAAACATATTGTAATGATAAGCCAAGGTCATATTCATTATTTAGTTTATTCAACTATATCCACCATAATGCACTGCAGCTGTTTTGAAAAAATGGCAGGGCATGGGTATGTATTACTTTTAAAAGCTTATTTAGCAAGTTTGAGATTAATTATAAGGTAAAATGTAGTATTTACACTACCATCCCCAAAATCCCGCCGCCCCAGGTGCCCCCCACCCACCGAACCCGAAAAAATAAAGACCCCCTCTCCCTCCAGGTGCCCCCACCCCAGGTGAACTCCCCCGTCCCCGTTCATATAAGTGACCAGTATTGTATTATTGTAATACACTTGTGAAGTGTATTACAATAATTTCCCAGGTATAACTAAATAAATAAAACTGAAAACAGCCAGGAGGTGTTACTGTGGGGACAGTGCTCATTCACTCTGAAGTCTGTTTCTTTAGCTGTTTATTTGGACCGAAGGAGGACACTTGCCTTGGATTAGAAGGAAGTGGCTTTGGAGGAAATCACTTTGAAGGCAAGGCAAGGCAAGGTACCTGCACTTAAAAAAACATCCAAGGTAGCTAGCTTTGAGAGTGTTTTTGAGGTGGAACAAACATTATACCATGGTTAAAAGCTCAAAAAAAGGCAATTTAGCTTAATAGAGGACTTGTAGACTCTTCCAGGAGTGACGTCACTTGAAAAGGTGTGCACGCAGCCTGGTGCCAAGATTAATGTTCTAGCCCATTCATTTCTACAAAGGAGCAAAAGAAAAAGAAAAATTAAGACGTTTTTGAGCAGCAGGAACAAATGACTGTTGTTTATACATTCATTAAATATTTCTCTGACTTAATATAATCCAGATCTGAGTATCAGTACCATTTGCTAAAGTTAACTTATAAAAGTATGGTTTTTTAAGAATTGTTCATTTTCTGGTCAAGCATCAAAGAGGACGATGATTCAGAGGTGCAGTCAAATCAGAAGGTTTATTTAATATCACACAGGTAAGGTTACAGCAGCAGACCCTGCTGAATGGATAGTGAGAGCGCGCTGCAAGACAGGAGTGTCCTAAGTTTTTATATTGTGTATGACGATCTCAGCATAGCGTTATCTTCTTGTCTTCGAGCAACTCTCGTGCATAGCAGGGCCACGAAAGTTCTCAGTTCAGCATAGCATTATCTTCTTTGTCTTCCTGAACCCCGTGCATTGGGCTGGGGCGCGGGGATTCATGCCTGTAGCCTTGAGTCTGATAACTTTGTAGCAACTCTATTTGTTATGTGTGCAATTTTATGAATGAACAATGCACCCACTTGTAAGCTGACCTTACAGTGGAAAAACATCATATAAGACCCAGGTATTATTATTACTAATGTTTAAGTGTTAAGCTTAGGGGTAGTACATCCACATATAAGTTTAATGGTGATGCGCAAAGTTATATGTAGAAATATTCAATACTTTGTGGTGATTGATGAACTAAATCTGAGCATACAATGTCAAACTCTTGTGGTCCGCCACATTTCTATAACTACTGCTTAACATTGAAATTAGGAAACATAAATTTCGTATTGTTTAGCTTATATGTTAATTATAGATGCTAATTGCTATGCACACTCTCTAATTTTTTTGTAACTAGGCTCTGATATTACTCACGAGTTCAAGTGGTTGTCAGTTTCCAAACCTGTCTTAATTATTCATAATTTGTGATGTTTGGTGGCTAGCACTAATTCCTCTATTATTATCGTCTTTTTTAACTTATACTACCAGTCCTTGGAACGCTAACATTCTGTTTACAAACACAAGAAGGGTCTATAAGTGGCAATAAATGTAAAAAAAAAAAAAGGCAAAAATGTAAAAAATAAATAAATAAATCTGAATTTGTATTTGAAAGAAAACAACTTGTAGTCTTGAGCCTTATTAAAAAAGATATTTTATTGATCCCAAAACAAATTCAGGTTCCAGCAGCAGCAAACTCAGCATGTAATATTAGTAAATGGAAAATACAAAGAACATAAAAATCTGTACATTGGGTGAACATGTCAATGTTTATGAATGACAATGACAAAATACATACAGTCAAAGTACAATAAGAGGTTACAAAAACATCAGGGCAAAAAGTGGTGTAACAGTGGGATAGTAATGTGCAACCATTATCTTGACTTTTGCTGAGTAAAGGCCTTTCCTTATCCTTCCAGTTTTCTTTCTAATGTCCATTCTCTGAACTTTACCCCTAGTTCACTGTTACTGTCAGACTCACCAATAATACTCTAATAATAATTCTAAACAGATACTTAGAATCTCATTTTACGAAATCACACTCTCAACAGAGAGTGCAGAGGCAGGAAAAAATTAAGAGGAACAGAGCTGTGATGTGCGTGAGAAAGAGAGAGCGGACAGCTCAAGGACACGTAATACCAGGACGGGCGAGTTGCCAGAGAAAGAGAGGATTATATCATGCCCCTGGTCCCGATGTCCCTCTCTCACTAAGCTGCCCGCCCATCATCCCATCATCCCATCAGCCCATCAGCCCAAGCCCAGCCTACACTCAGGGATGTGGAGTGGTGCCCTGCCTCCCAGCATGCAACACTGCCACAGAAACGCACACCTGTTTCCACCTGATGATGTTATGTATTTAAAGATATAAAACATGTTTCCTGTAGTTATCCAGTGCAAAAGTCCAGACTGAGTTATAGCTCTGCATCTGACAACTGGACATGCTCTGTCTCTACTTTTCTAATTTATTGTAAGCATATATTAATAATGTTTTGGATTCTAAATTTTGATTGTTGTCTATGTACCTGTTAAATTCCCTTGAATTTCTGTAAAGCATTTTGAATTACCCTGTGTATGAACTGTGCTATACAGATTAACTTGCCTTGCCATAAAAATTGTTGTGCTTACTTTGCATATCCCTTCTGTTGTCCCTAGGGTCATTCTGACCCCAAAAGGAAATCTTTTGCCTAAATGCTTAGCTTCATTAAATGTCGTGGTAGTGTTGGACTGATATAAGGCTAAGATGTGACACAAGGTGTAACACTGAACGTTTGCTTTATAAAAGTCAAACCAGGTGGGGTCTTTTTGACCCCAGACTTGAGAGAACATCGCAAGATAGCTCCTTGTTAAACATCCCGTGAATGATTTGACAATATTCATTTGCATTTCTGTTTGCTTTCACTTTCTCTTATGCTGTTCTTGTTTGTGCCATTTGTCTAACTGGGCTTTACAATTTTGGAGCACTCTATTAATCTAAAGCCTATTATATTCGTATTAGTATTAGTATTAGTATTGTATCTTAACTTTTTTTTTTAAATCAGTTCCACTCATTCCCGTTAGGGGTTTGAGGTGGCTGGAGCCTATCCCAGCAACTATGGGTCATGGGCAACAGTCGCAGGGCTGACACAGAGACAGACAACTATTTGCTGTCACAAAAAAGGTCAAGGTCAAGTTTATAGCACATTTACAACAACCATAATTGCCCAAAGAGCTTCACAAGCTTAAAATCCAATTAAATATAATAAAAGGAAAAACTGGTAAAAACACATCTACTACAAAACACGCTATACATAGTCTGAATAGAAACAGTATAAATAAGATGAATGATACAGCTCAACTGAGTTAAAAGCCAATGCATACGTTTTGAGCGCAGAAAAAAAAGTTAAATTGCAGGCTGTCACTTTGAAATTAAAATTTTGACTGAAACATTTGTCATATTTTACATTTTTTAACATACAAGACTGTAAACTTGCCAAAAGTTTTATCAGGAGATCATATATAAGAATTATTTGATGTAACCTATTTAATTAACCTGACTATCCAGAAGGTCCATTAGCTCTGGAGCATCTAAAGAAATAGATTGCAAAGCGCACTTAAATATGTGATTCCAAGATTACAAGACTGATTTTACTGCTATTATAAACTCCATATCTCTCAACAATTCAGCTGTTGTTCAAAGTAAGAGCATGACCCAATTACACTGGCTTCAACAGTGGTCTACTGCTAAATTATACTCTTCAAACATCCCATTTTGAAGTTCACCAAATCCAAGAAACTTGTTCGGCTTTAAGCTTGGCATTAACCCAAAAACCATGTCGGTCAATGAAAGCGCTTTGCCTCCTGCTGTGTTGTGTCTGTTTCATTAAATCCATCAACAATTTGTAAATCTCCCAAAGACACCATGACAGGAAATGGGACAGAGACAGAATGCACAGGACAGTGTGGATGAAAGGTGTGCTGCGGAGGACAGTGAAGAAGCCAAATAGATACTCCAGAAAGCAGATTGGGGTGATGAATGAGGGGCTGAGAGCTATTTTTAGCCAGTGTTGCCATGTGTGGGGATTGGGGAATGCTCTCTGCTCGCACGCTCATGCAAACTGTACAAATTTCTCCGACACAGCACCATCCTAATCCTATGCATGAATGGAGAAATGAATCAGCTCCATTCCACCCAGAGGAACTGCTCGGAGGTGCAGGGCTGACACACACGCACACACGCACACACACACACACACACACACACACACACACCCAGACACACAGACACACACACACACACACTCTCTCTCTCTCTCTCTCGGTAAAATGTGAACAGCATCCTTTCCCTCCTCTTCATCAACTGGAAACATAAAACACAGCCTGTGCTTTGGGCTTCCGTAGAAATATGATTGTGATATGGGGAAGGTGGAAGACGTACTCCTAAGCTGTAGTGTTTGGTGAAAAGGAGTATCTTGTGATTTTTCCATTTTTGCACAGATATTGGTGTGAATGAGTACAAATGCATGCCAAGAACAGAACATGAAATAAAAAAAAAAAAAAGTGAAGTTGTACGTTGTTGTTTGCCTGGAAAATCCAGACTGATATGTCTCTGTGTTATTCTATAGAGAAATATCAGTCTGGTCACCATGCCGTCCGCAGTTTACTCAAATCCCAACCGTACCGTGCATTTTGATTGGTTTATTTAAGTCACGTGTTCTTCGCGAGCAGCGTCACTCGTACGCGTCTTCTCACCAACAACAATCAAGATGGCGCACAGAGGAGCCGAGAGTTTGTTTCATTCAGCGGTATGGTACGGTAATGTTGAAATAACTCCCTCGTTCCTTATTTTCTCACTTTCTTGTCACTTTGTTAACGTCACGTCCGCCATTTTCTGACTGGCTAACAATGCTGTACGTTAACTCGGGTTTGCTCCGCCCTAGAAATTGAATTGATTCTAAGGCGACCAGACTCATCCGCTGGTACAGCCATGAGTCTGGAATTTCCAGGCAACGTTGTTGTATAGTTAGATAGTTGATGGTGGTTAGTTCAGAGAGAGACACCTAAAGCTATTTAGGTGCTGTTTTGTGCAATGCACACCGATATAAAATTTAGTTATTTATTTTTGTTAGAATATATATTTATGATGAGTTTTGAGGTCAACTGTTGCTGTTGTTTTTACTTTTTAATACTAAATAAAGTCCTGCTTTTTGTTAGGGGTGTGTCTGTGTATACATTTAAAAAAAAATAAACATCTGTCTTTTTTATGCTTAGATACAGGTTTGGAGCGGCGGTAGCTCAGTTGGTAGGGACAATTGCCCACTAACCTGCAGGTCAGCAGTTCAAGCCCCACTCCTAGCAACTGTCGTTGTGTCCTTGGGTAAGACACTTCACCCACCTTGGCTGTATGAATGTGTCAGTGTGCTTGTGTGTTTGTGGTGGTCAGAGGGGCCATAGGCGCACAATGGCAGCTTCCACCACCGAGTGTGATTGAGGAGTGAATGAATAATGCACCAAATTGTAAAGTGACTTTGAGTGTCTAGAAAAGCGCTATATAAGACTAATGCATTAATATTATTATTATTACAGGTGTTTTATATGCTTTGTGTAGTAGAGTGGTTCTGTATAGCATGTCAGTTCATTTCAAAGCATCAGAACTTGAGTACTTCAGCATAATCCATGTATTTGAATTATATACGAGTACACGGTACAGTTCATTTGTCAAAACTGCACTAATTTTGCCTGAAATATAAAAGATATATTGGTTATAATAAAGAGCCATTTGGGAGCCAAAATGGCCACCTCTTTTGGGTGAGCCAAGCCAAATGATCTGGCTCACTAAAATGAGCTGAAATTGCCATCACTATTGCTGAGGGTTAAGCGTTCGCTCACCAACCTGAGGGTCAGCAGTCTGAACCTTGGTGACCCTCAGGTGACTGGTGACTGTCATTGTGTCCCTGGGCAGGACACTTGACAGGAAGGGCATCCAGCGTAAAAAAAAAACAACAACAACGTATCACCTTGCGACTGGTTTGCTGTGGTGACTCCTAACAAAAAAGGGAGCAGGGAAGAGATAAAAAAAAAAAAAAAAAATCTTAGATTTCTTTACTAGTGGCTTTTTGTTTCAAGTAATTTGTATATTCATTTGGCATAGGTTTTACACCCAATGCCCTTCCTTTCCATTTATCCAGGCACAGGAGTACACTGGACTGTGACTTCTTGTGGCTGGATTAACAATGTTTAATGGTGATTATTAATTATGAAGGAATGCTTTGTAAATATGGTCTTATTTGGTTAATTTAGTCTGTATGTGCAGAGTACCCGGCCTTCTTGGAGTCCCTGGGAGGGGTGCTGGAAGGTGCTCCGACTGGGGACTCCGTTGTTCTACTGGGGGACTTCAATGCCCACGTGGGCAATGACAGTGATACCTGGAGGGGCGTGATTGGGAGGAACGGCCTCCCTGATCTGAACCCGAGTGGTGTTTTGTTATTGGACTTCTGTGCTAGTCACAGTTTGTCCATAACGAACACCATGTTCGAGCACAAGGGTGTCCATCAGTGCACGTGGCACCAGGACACCCTAGGCCGGAGGTCGATGATCGACTTTGTAGTCGTGTCATCGGACCTTCGGCCGTGTGTCTTGGACACTCGGGTGAAGAGAGGGGCTGAGCTGTCAACCGATCACCACCTGGTGGTGAGTTGGATCCGCTGGCGGAGGAGGAGGCCGGACAGACTCGGCAGGCCTAAACGTGTTGTGAGGGTCTGTTGGGAACGTCTGGCTGAACCTCCTGTCAGGGGGGTCTTCAACTCCCACCTCCGGGAAAGCTTCAACCAGATCCTGGGGGAGGTTGGAGACATTGAGTCCGAGTGGACCATGTTCTCCACCTCTATTGTCGGCGCGGCCATTCGGAGCTGTGGCCGTAAGGTCTCTGGTGCCTGTCGTGGCGGCAATCCCCGAACCCGGTGGTGGACACCGGAAGTAAGGGATGCCGTCAGGCTGAAGAAGGAGTCCTATCGAGCTTGGCTGGCTCGTGGGACTCCTGAGGCAGCTGACGGGTACCGGAAGGCCAAGCGTGCCGCTGCCCGGGCAGTTGTGGAGGCAAAAACTCGGGTCTGGGAGGAGTTCGGGGAGGCCATGGAGGAGGACTATCGGTCGGCCTCGAAGAAATTCTGGCAAACCGTCCGGCGCCTCAGGAGGGGAAAGCGGTGCTTTGCCAACACTGTTTACAGTGGAGGTGGGGAGCTGCTGACCTCGACTGGGGATGTTGTCGGGCGGTGGAAGGAATACTTTGAGGATCTCCTCAATCCTGCCAACATGTCTTCCGTCGAGGAGGCAGAGGCTGGGGACTCGAAGGTGGACTCGTTCATCACCCAAGCTGAAGTCACTGGGGTGGTTAAAAAGCTCCTCGGTGGCAAGACACCGGGGGTGGATGAGATCCGCCCTGAGTACCTCAAGTCTCTGGATGTTGTGGGACTGTCGTGGCTGACACGTCTCTGCAGCATCGCGTGGCGGTCAGGGACAGTACCTCTGGACTGGCAGACCGGGGTGGTGGTTCCTCTTTTTAAGAAGGGGGACCGGAGGGTGTGTTCCAACTACAGGGGGATCACACTTCTCAGCCTCCCTGGGAAAGTCTATTCCAGGGTACTGGAGAGGAGAATTCGCCCGATAGTCGAACCTCGGATTCAGGAGGAACAATGCGGTTTTCGTCCCGGTCGTGGAACAGTGGACCAGCTCTATACCCTCCATAGGGTGCTTGAGGGTTCGTGGGAGTTCGCCCAACCTGTCCACATGTGTTTTGTGGATTTGGAGAAGGCGTTCGACCGTGTCCCTCGTGGTATCCTGTGGGGGGTGCTCTGGGAGTATGGGGTCCGAGGCCCTTTGCTAGGGGCTGTCCGGTCCCTGTACAAACACAGCAGGAGCTTGGTTCGCATTGCCGGTTGTAAGTCAGACCTGTTCCCAGTGCATGTTGGACTCCGGCAGGGCTGCCCTTTGTCACCGGTTCTGTTCATAATTTTTATGGACAGAATTTCTAGGCGCAGCCAGGGGCCGGAGGGCGTTTGGGAACCACAGGATTTCATCTCTGCTTTTTGCAGATGATGTTGTCCTGTTGGCTTCATCAGGCCAAGACCTTCAGCATGTGCTGGGGCGGTTTGCAGCCGAGTGTGAAGCGGCTGGGATGAGAATCAGCACCTCCAAGTCCGAGGCCATGGTTCTTGACCGGAAAAGGGTGGTTTGCCCTCTCCAGGTTGGGGGAGAGCTCCTGCCTCAAGTGGAGGAGTTTAAGTATCTTGGGGTCTTGTTCACGAGTGAGGGAAGGATGGAGCGTGAGATCGACAGACGGATCGGTGCAGCGTCTGCAGTAATGCGGTCGTTGTATCGGTCTGTTGTGGTGAAGAAGGTCGATCTACGTTCCTACTCTCACCTATGGTCATGAGCTTTGGGTCATGACCGAAAGGACAAGATCCCGGATACAAGCGGCTGAAATGAGTTTTCTCCGCAGGGTGGCTGAGCGCTCCCTTAGAGATAGGGTGAGGAGCTCTGTCACCCGGGAGGAGCTCAGAGTAGAGCCGCTGCTTCTCCACATCGAGAGGAGCCAGTTGAGGTGGCTCGGGCATCTGTTCCGGATGCCTCCTGGACGTCTCCCTGGGGAGGTGTTCCGGGCATGTCCCACTGGGAGGAGGCCCCGGGGAAGACCTAGGACACGCTGGAGGGACTACGTCTCTCGGCTGGCCTGGGAACGCCTTGGGGTGCCCCCGGCAGAGCTGGAGGAAGTGTCTGTGGAGAGGGAAGTCTGGGCATCTCTGCTTAGACTGCTGCCCCCGCGACCCGGCCCCAGATAAAGCAGAAGAAGATGGATGGATGGATGGATAGTCTGTATGTCTGTAGTAGGCTAAATTTTCAATGCGTTGGTCTCAGTACCCAGTGTTGTGCAAGTTCACACTTTTCAGGAACTAGTTCAAAGTTCAGTTCACACATGTTCAAAGTGAACTGTTCACGTTCATAGTTCACAATTTTAATTTTGAACTAGTTCAAAGTTCAGTTCATTTTATTTTTAGGTGAGATATGTAAATGAAAGGCTGAACTTGTATTTCAAACTATGACTTCTATCACTATACATGTTAACTACCTTCTAGCCTCACTGTAGATCTTAAGGTGTACTCACACCAGGCCAATCGAACCGTGCCCAAGTCTGGAACGCCCCTAAAGCATGGCACGGTTGCCTAATGTGAGTGCTCCGCAGCGCGCCCAGGCGCGGTACGCTTCAGGACTTTGGCACGGTTAGAGGAGGTGGGCCACGGCACGGCGCGGTTGCTCATGCATGCGCGCACGCACGACTATGAGGCGTGTCATCTATGCAACTGTTCTTCTCTCAGTAAAAAGTGAATAAACTCCATTATCAACACTCGTACCAATGCCAGCGACTTGCGCTCACCTTGCTGAAGAAGAGAACAGACAGTGGCAGTAGTTCTGAAGCCTCTCTCATCGTCTGCGGTGCCTTCGCTGCTCCTCGTATGTGGCTCATTCCAAACGTGTGACAGAAGACCGCGTCTCACGAACAAGACTCAAAGCAGAATCAAAATAGGACAGATACTTCATGCTGCTGGTCTCACGTTTTCCACTACACCGGTTTTAAAAGTGTTAGCGGCTAGCTCGACTTGTAAACAAACTGAGCATCACGATGACGTAGCAGTCTGTCAGAGCTGATGATGTAACCGGGCCACGGCACAGATCGTTTGTGCAGGTCAGAGTGCGGGCCGGCAGGGGACTCAGACCCCTCCCCAATCATACCTGGGCACAGCACGGTTTGAATGGCCCTAGTGTGAGTGCGCCCTTAAATTCTATCACACAAAATGGACGTTTTTGCATATATAAGCTTGCACAGAAAGGTAATTTTTTCCGTCAGAGTCTTTGCGTGACAATGTGTAAAATGTCCGTAAATTATCATAGTTAGAGGCAGCATCGTCTGTGTTCTCTGTGCCTTCACTTGCACTGCCATTGTCAGACTGACTGCTGCTGCCCGCTCGGTGTTGCTATGAAGGCTACGCTTGTTGTTATGCTTGCTTGTGCAGTGCATCATGGGTAACATAGTGTGAAGCCAAAGATATTAGATTCGACTATCTTTGGCTTCACACTATGTTACCCAAGATGCATTGCGCACACAAGCGCTCTCTGGTGAAGCTCTGCAGTTTTGGAGTGGAACCCGTGGGCAGTGAGTGACAGCGCTGTTTAAAAAGTGCGAGCAGACCTCGTCACTGGACTCAGGTGAAAACAAATTCCGACATTTAATTGATGTGACGTAACATAAACGTCACATAAAAATGAACGTGTTCAATGAACGCGTTCATTTGAACTCATTCATGCACAACACTGTCAGTACCACTCCAGGCCACTTTTCACCAGCAGAGATCAAATGGTGTGCACCACACAACCTGTTTGTCTCAGCAGCTCTCGCACTTCACAATGGTTGAATCCCAGCATGCGAGGAATCGAGGAGTAGAGGCTGTGAGGAGGCATGCTGGGATTCACCCAGCATGCCAAAGTGAATACTCTACTATCAGGAAATAGCATCATCATATTGACTACAAGTACAAGGGAATACTTTTTATAGCCACACTATATATATATATATATATATATATATATATATATATATATATATATATATATATATATATATATATTATATATATATGTGTGTGTGTGTGTGTGTGTGTGTGTGTGTGTGTGCGTGTGCGTGCGTGCGTGCGTGCGTGTGTGTGCGTGCGTGTGTGTGTATAAAGTGCCTGGGTGTGTGGGTGTGTAAAGTTCAACAAATTAAATAAATGTGGAAAACTGCATAAAATCCTCAAGGTGCTATCCTATGTTTTTTTGGCATGTTAGGGTAACATGATAGAAAAAAAAATTGCATCTAAGAAACACATTTGGACAGACAATGTTTTTCCAGACAATGTAATACCTTCCTGGATGCCGGACAGTGCAGGGATGACACAGAGTCATACACAGAGAACACACACGTCACACACTCCTTCACCAGAGTCGCTTTGGAGTCATTAATCCTCCCAACACATGCATGTCTTTGGATGGTAGGAGGACATCCACTCATCATGCTGTTTGATAATTTCATTTGGTAGTAGACTCCATTTGTAAATCATCATATTAAGCTTGGCCTATAAACACTTACTTGCAGGAGTAGTGCAGGTGTAACTGGGTAAACCTGTATCCTTTCAAGCAACTGCCACTTTAGCATTGAGTGTGGTTTCCATTTGTGTGGGTTTTCCTTGTTTGCTGAGGGATAGGGATGTATCGATACAGTAACTATAATGATGTATCAATTTTTTTTCCTACGATACAACTATATCGATACACATTACCTTGTATTGAATCATATTGCTTTCCAGGAAGTGTATATCAATACACATGGAATGTCGACTGATAATATCGGAAATGTCAATATTAGAAATTTACATGTTAAAATAAAATCAGAAACAGCTTTTTGAATGTATTTTTTGTGTTTTTAATTAAATAAAATGTTATATTCAACTTTTCTTTCTTTTTTCTTCCTCTGTCTGCTGGACATAATCAACCCCGGCTGCAGTGCTACATTTGGAAGTAAACTTTTATGATTTGCTAAAGTCACCTCAAAAGTTCCATCCATCTTCTTCCGCTTTATCCGGGGCTGGGTCGCGGAGGCAGCAGACTAAGCAGGGACACCCAGACATCCCTCTCCCCGGACACTTCCTCCAGCTCCTCTGGAGGAACCCCAAGGTGTTCCCAGGCCAGCTGAGAGACATAGTCCCTCCAGCGTGTCCTACGTCTTCCCCGGGGCCTCCTCCCAGTGGGACATGCCCGGAACACCTCCCCAGGGAGGCGTCCAGGAGGCATCCGGAACAGATGCCCAAGCCACCCCAGCTGGCTCCTCTCGATGAGGAGGAGCAGCGGCTCTACTCCGAGCTCCTCCCGGGTAACCGAGCTCCTCACCCTATCTCTAAGGGAGCGCCCAGCCACCCTGCGGAGGCCTCAAAAGTTGCTGTATTGATTATCAATATGAAGGTGTTGAATCGTATCATTCCAAATTAGCCAATATTGTTCTTGAAATGCATCGAAACAATTCTAATCGATACATATCGTATCATTGCAAAAACATATCATTACACCCCTACTGTGGGCCAAAGGCTATGTGGTGCATATTAGCTGGCAGAAGGGGTGTACCTCCCATTTTAAACTGCATTTGCTTCTCCCTCTCTCATTGTCTTTGTCTTGCCTCTTGTATAGAGCTGGGGTCTGCCAGGGCAGTCTAAAGACCGGCCAAACACTCTGGAAAAGTCAGCGTACATTGGGGACACAGCATCACATCAGCTGTACCAAGGAAAACCATGCAAGCCCAGACTGACCCACAGGCTGGACCCCTGGATAAATGCCCTCATCTAAACTCCTCAGCTCTGACTGACACAGCTACCAACGTTATAATAAATTTATATTATTTATAAGTTATAATAAAATCAATTTAAACTTCTTTCATGGTCTCATCCTTATAGATATATCTGGTGGTCAACTGAACTTGTTAAATGGCTGAGGTGTTACACAACAGCAGTATCATTGTTCACCACTTTCATCCAGACATTGCAAAATTATAGTTAACACACACACACACCCACACACAAAAGTAGGAAATCCAGAAATACATTTGCTTTTCTGGTGAATTCCGTTGTTGTATTTTGCCAGTGACCCACTTAAATAGTTTCTACTTCTGCAAAGTGTTCCGCCTTAGAGCTTACAGCTCAGAAACACAAAGACACATTTCAAACAGTGCAACAATGGTTCATGAACGCTTGGGTATCGCCTAGATTGTCACAGTTTCTTAGTATATTCCATTACACAATATTTAGATTTCCCTATTCAGGCTCCCAGTCTGCAGTTTCATACTACTCAATCAACCAAAGATTTAATGAGGAGAGCCCAGTGGTTTTTTTTTTATTATGGCCAGAGGTGGACAGTAACTTGGAAGCTGTTTTTACTCAAGTAAATTAGTTTAGTACATTTATTTTTAAATACTTACTTTTAAATTTCTACAATGAGTAAATAAGGAATAAAAGTTTATTTTTGAGCAGCAGAAGTTGTGATGGAATAAAAAAGATGGAACAAAAAAAAAACCAACCAAACAAACAAACAAAACTCTCGGTCTGCATTTTCTCTAAACAATCCAGCAGCAAACACCACCTCTTAGCTTCATGGAGAGGCCTGTCCCGAAACACACTGGCATCAACACACCAACTATATATTCAACCCAGACAGAGGACACCTAAACATTTTTTTCCTACATTTTACACCAAGAACACTGACATCTTGTTGTTCTTAACTTAAATCTCTTCTTTTATGAGCTCCACTGAGCACCAAGGAAAAAGAGACATTATCTTAATTGTAGGACAGTGGACCAGTTGCCAAAATCACTGTGCAGTACAACCAAAAGTGGCACAGGTGGTAGTAATAGTAGTAATACAGTAGTAGTTGTGGCAGTACAAGTATAGGAATTCAAAAGGTTACTCAAGTAAATATATTTCATTACCACCCATTGCTATTATTAATATCAGTTGTAGTAGCACTAAAAGCAGTAATAGTAGTAGTAGCAATAGTAGTAGTAGTAGTTGTTGTAGTAGTAGTAATAGTGTTAGTTGCAGTACACTGAAAAAAGTGAGTTTTAGCTTTTTGCAGGTTGTGCAGGTTTTCCGATGATGTGACACTGTGTCCTATAATAAATACAGTATAAATATTTGTGGTTATAAACACAGGTGTAGCAAACAATTTAGCAATAAATTTAACAATAGAAATCTAATGTCTCATATTACAAATGAAATGGCAAAAATGAAATACAAAATTCCGTATCGTTTGTTGAAATAACAATATATTTCAAATTATTTCCTCAACAAAATAAATATCTGTTACTCCAGCTAATCTTCTGCAATACAATTCCACAATTCACAAAACCCTTGTTTATTTTATTTGCTGTTTGGTCTTAAAGTAGGTGGGCAAACATTTTGAATTTGAACTTCTGTTTTAGAAAATATGCTTGCTAGTGGATACAGACCAATATAAAATGCAGCAGCTATTAAGTATATTTTATCAGTCATTTATTGTTTTAGAAAAACAAAAACAATCAAGTGTGTTTATTGTGTCTTTATTTTGTGCCAACGGCTTTGAGAGAAAATATAGAAAATTTGAGAGAAGCAACTACATGAAATGTAAATTAACAAGGCAATAAATTGTCAAGAGTTAAATTAACACTGTCGGTGTACATATATTCATTGACAGCACAGTGGCAGTGGTTAGCACTCTCAGCAAGGTCCCGGGTTCGATTCCCAGACTATGTGGGGCCTTTCTGTGCGGAGTTTATATGTTCTCCCTGTGTCTGGGTGGGTTTCCCCCATCAAACTCAAAACATACAAAACAGGCTAATCCTCCAGCTGGGATCCTGACCGGGATCCTGGCTCAAGATCTGGGGAAGGGTCCCCTTGTATATTTGTAAATTATTGTTTCCAATTAGAAAAAATCTAATAGATAAGGAATGATCAAAAAATCTAATGGATATAACAAAAGGTTATGAAGTCACAATTAGAAAAATGAAATAGACGTTACAGCAGAAATTAAAGCTATTCTAGTGGTAAAATATTAGCTTACTGAATTGGATAATTCATTTTTGAAATGTACAGATCCAAATAAATATACCTATAGTAGATAATATGACAAAACGCTATGTAAAAATTGACAAAAAGTTTTCTAAATAGGTATGAGGCTTTTTTTTCAGTGTAAGTACTCTGAAAGTTATATTCAATACACTTTTACTTTTATTATTTTGAAGTAACACTGCTTTTACTTGAGTACATATTTTGAGTACTCTCTCAGTACCTCTGATTATGGCTTTATTCTTTATTTATTTCTTTAGAGTTTTCTCATATAGAGAAGCCAGAATACAAGTACTGCAGATTTTTCTACTTCATTAAAGGTACAGACAAAGAAGCAAAAATGTACTCAAGTAAAATGATCACATAAACATTTCTTCATAAGTAAAAGTGTTAAAGTACTCACATTCAAATGTAAGTAAAAATATTTGGCACATTCAACCAAATGTATGTTTATGTGAGGTTTGATTGTTTGATTAGGGAAGGTGCTGTAACAATAACAATATATAAAGTATTTTTACTTACATGCCACAACGGGAATTCTAAACCTTAATGATCTGCACAGTAGAGATAAAATAAACTGTGCACACATACAAAGTGCTGTGTTTATAGCAACACACAAGCTGGTACACTGCAATGTGACATTAATTATAAACACTTTAATTTTCAACAAAAACAAATACTTTCTTTGGTGCACATTGACTAGTCATGTGGACAGTTTTTTAACAGTCAGTGGACAGTCAGTGGACTTTTTTTTAAGTGTTTTTTCTCTGCTTTTACTTAGGAATGCAGAGATTTTTACAGAAATGTTGCTGCAATAAGGAGTACATGATGATTCACATGTCTGGAGGTAATTGCATAATGGGTTGTATTTGCTGAGCAGACTTTACTACAGAGACTGACTCTGTCAAACACTATCAACAAATTGTAATTAATCACAGTAGCACCACAGGGCCAGAAAATGCCACATAGGGACCCAGCTAAGTGTAAATACATTTTTTGGGTGCTTTGTGTAGAAATAGAATACTCTCCATATTTATCTATTTTTGTAACAATGGGTACTCTTATGTCAAGTGCTGAAGCCTGTAGTACATGACACAAGGAAATCATAACGAAATATACAGCACTCACAGGAAAAATAACAACCAAAACATCCATTTTACTTTAAACTGAGACACAAAGACATAATGGATGGATCACATTCTGGTTATCAGCAGGAAGTGCTTTTACACATCAGTCAGACTTCATAAATTCACAGAAAAGGCAAGGCAACAGGAAGTGCTGCAGGTCATGCACATTCAGGAATTTCATTCTGCTGCCAACTTACACTGTTCACACCTTTGTACAGTACAATGTACACAACTCTCCAATCTACCTATGTCTTATTATGGTCAGTTTACCATGACACAGAACATACTGTCTTTAGTGTCCCTCACCAAGATTTTCCCTCCCAGGTTTAATTTTAATATGTTAATAATGTATAAGCTCACCAAAACTGGTGAATTAGACAGAGGAAAGTTAAAGCCAAGTGGGTGTGCATATTTTACAGTTTGATTAATTTTGCTTGTAATCATCTTGCATCTGGGAAGGGATCCAGGATCTGACAGTTTAATCATGCTAGGATGGTGTTCACCTATGGCTTCTTCTTTGCATGCTACAGCTATAACCTGCATTTGTATAAACTGTGTTCACAGAAAGTGACTCCTGGAAGTGTTCCTGAGCCTATGCAGTGATCTCCAGTACAGAATCATGTCTGTTTTTAATGCAGTGTTATTTGACGACCAAAGACCAAGAGCATCCAGTAATCCAATATGAGACTCAGTTTTTCTCATTAATCTTTCTGAAATGTAGCCATTAAAATAATTTGATGTAAAATGCTCCTGCGGGTTTTTTTTTCTGCCTTTTGGTACTCTGTCCCAATTTTGTTGAGCTGCCAACAAACACAAAATGAGCTACTTCAAGAAAAGGTCAAATATCTGACACCACTATGTTTTTTTATGCTCTTTGGCAAATAAAATGTATTTTTACTGGGATTTGGAGATTATTGCCTTCAGTCTGAAATTTTACATTTCAGACTTTTTCAGTACTCATTTTGTTTGCAGGGATATTGTAAAAGTGTAATAAATAAACTACTTGTATAACTGTTTTTTTAATCTGCAGATTCCTAGTGTACAATTCAAGCTCCCGCAAGGCCACTCCCATGAGAGGGAGAGGTCCAAAATCACAGGCCTATGCTCCAAGAAGTTTCATTATCAGACAAAATCTTTTTTACTCAAAGTAAACATCAGTCAAGTTTATGTACAGTAAGTTTATTTCAGTACAATACAAAAGCGTTATGTGGTTTACATAGCATGTAAATATAATAATATATAAATATTAAAATATGCACAACATTATTAATGTAATAAACATTTGTACAATTCACTCATTTATGAATCTTGTAAGGCTGCAGCAGTGTTATCATAATAGTGCTGAAGCTGCAATAGTTGCTACATAGTGCATGTAACTTATTATTGCATAATGTTGGACCACAAAACATAGACTTGCTGGTGCCATTATTTGTGCAGTAAGATAATTCTTCATGTGGCAGGCAGTGCAGTGGTTATGGCCCATAGCATCTGTGTCTGATCTCTGGGTTCCTGGTGTTCTTCAGCATTTCTTCATCTTTCATTTGATGGAGCGTTACATCCCACTGCAGCCTTCTTGTGTACAGTGACATGGTGGTGTAGTGAAGAGGCACCGAGATGTCTTGATAAAGGAAATAGAAAATAATCATATTATGCTAATGACTGAATGATACATTTGCAATAATAAAAATTACATAAACTTTATAAAAGTTACATAACATTATTCTGAACTCGTACCTCATCACCAAGGGCAATGGACCGACGCTTTCTGCTTTGGGTACTGACTTCTGACTTAACTATAAGGTATTTTGGTGGGTTTGAGGTTGTTTGGATGTAGTAATGGTCACCTGCGTGAGCATTTTCCTTCCGAAACCAAGTGATGTTTCCAGTTGAGATATCATGTTCAACATTGCTGGTTTTCTTCAACTTTGTGGGCAAACCACAAAGTCACATCAAAACAGTTTATATATAACACATTATATCAGAATATGTTAAATCAGTGATAAAGGCAGTCTGTTATGTAAGATCTATTGCCTACAAAAAAAGTGAGAATAATGAAAAAACAAAAAAATTATAGTCCTACCTCCAGTTTATTATTATTGCCCACATTAACCACATAGCTTTTTTGATTATGCTTAAAACAGAATGTAAAGTCGTTGCCACGTTTCCATATCTCCAGGTTTTTCATTTCTAGAGAGAGAAGCAGAAAAAACTCAGACACAGTAGAGCTATACCGGCCACCTGGGTGCACTGCATTAGCACTTGATTAAAAAACTTACTGTCTCCTTTTTGGACGTCAGCCGCGAACAGCTTCACCTCGTGTTGTCTACTTTTGCGTAATGTCACGCATTTGCCTTCCTTATTTTCTAGGGTGGTTGTGGCGCATCTATGAGGCCTGTCAACATTGTGATTTTGTGTAGTGCAGGTGTAGCTCTTTACAGTGCAGTGCCTACTATAAGCCAGAAAAGAAACGGGCAGAGCTTAATGCAGCGTCGCAGCAGACTGAAAGCTAAAGGTATGCTGATGCCCAAGAGACTTACCTGACAAGAATAAGAGTCCGTCTGGTGATTTTGAGAGTCGAGTTGTTCAAACCCATGGCGTAGGTGACCTCTGCGCTGCAACAAGTGCTGAGATTTCTGCTAAAGCGCTGTCCTGCAGCTTTTAAATAGCACCCGCCGAGCTGCGCGATGACGCAACAGACTTTCACATACCAGGAGTGCTGAAAAAAAACTGAAGGCTACCTCGTGTCGATACGTGTTAGATTCCGCAAATTATAGCCAGGTAAAGGCTCAGATCAGTACTTATTATCACCATCAGTACCGCTGGATGCAGATCTTTTCAAAGTATAATTGTTTATGTACGCCACACTAGGCTACACATTAATAAACTGTATATTTCCCAAAATTTCTCTCAGTTTGTTATTTTGGCCTGGACCTTGTTTGAAGCAAAAACATTTTTAAATTTGCATTTTTATTTGTTGTTATGATTAGAATTTTTCAGCATGCTAAAACACAGTAAAATCTAATTAACACACTGTAGCCTATATAAAGTAGCATCTATGTAATGTCTCAACAATGGGAGAGGACCCATCTGGACAATAGTTCTTTAATAGGTTGTGTGAAAGGGCCTGTAGTTTAAACCAAGCTGGAGACGGGTGAGAATGATGAATCTGCTGCTGAAGATTCAAAATGCAGATGGCTTGGCCTGGTTTATGATTAATATCGCCGCAATTACCTGGTTTATCAACATGAAATAAAACTGGTACAAAGTTGTAGGAGACCTGGGCCACTGCTCAAATTCTATCAATAATGGACATTCCTTTAGGAGATGAGAAGTCTGCTCTTACCCACCAAGGATGCAAAACAAAGACATAAATCTGTCCTATACGAACTGCAGACCAATAATAATGCCAGAAGAGGCCTCCTCTCTTCTCTGATAAGAGCCAGAGGCCTGACACATTTCATCTGTTTAAAAGACTTTATATGCATTAACATGTTACTTTACAGGAAAATGTCATAGCTGTGTTTTGTGCAAACTGTTAAATATAACATGTTTTTAAAGGTATGTAAATTGAAGTGGAGTAAGACACATTTCTTTTTATGACATTTATTTTGTGTCTAGCAGAGGTAATTTGAGTCCTCCACTATCAGTTCAAAGGGGGGGGGGGGGGGGGGGGCCGAGACACCCTTCCAGTCTTATCTTGGGGTGCGGCCCACATTCCTCAGTCTTCGTTTAGTTCAGTTTAGTTTCGTCTAGTCTTCGTCTTGTCTTTGTCTCGTCTCGTCTCCGTCTCTCCTTCGTCTTTTAAGTTTAATTTTTCTTTTCTTCTCGTCATTTTTGTTGCGTTAAGTTCACCTTGCCGGTGATAACATCTTTTCACAATAAGTCGCCCAAACTTTCGTTCAAGTATCATTTTTGTAGTTTATTTTGAAAAGCCTCGCGCCGCGTAACATCCGCCATCTTTAACAATCGCTGCCTTGACCAAAGCGGCTATTTTAAGAAGTTATACTTCTAAAGTTTCGAATCGCTGTGAAAGGATTTTTATTGAATTTTCCATTTGGCATTAAAAGGGACATTTGCCATACTCTGAGACTTTGACGCTGCCTTACGCTGACAACAGCTAAACTCTCCCTGAGCGGCATCACGCTCCTGTTCAACATAACAGGACACCTGGCGACTGGCCGTGGAGCTTGGAGGACACACCACGAACCGCTGTTTGGAGCTGGGAACGCCAACCCTGTGACACCCTGCGGCTCTAAAGGATAAAGAACAACATCCGAGCCCCTGGCTGAAACCGGAGGCTGGCTGTCGTCACCGCCTTCCCCTCCTGTTCCGACGGTACACCAGTGTTATGTATGATACAGAATTGGTTGGCTTATAGTCTCAGAGTCTACTCCCTTATTCCTAAATTTCCAATAATTTAATAAGTCAATTTATTACTTACTCCACTGCAATTCATCATTAGTTAATAATTCTGCATAACGGTTCTGTTCATAATTACATTCCTTTCGATATTTACCTGTGCCTCAGTACACTATTCCACCTTATTGTGTAAATAAACGTTATACTTAATCTAAATTAAGTTGAGTTTGTTGGTCTTTATCTATTAAACTGAGTCCCTCCTGGTCAATCCTTCCCTCTTAAGACATTAGTTTAGGTGTTTTAATCTGCACGTTAGCGCAAGGCTAACTGGTACCAATGCGGAGTTATTACTCTTAATCTTTGTCTTAGTTAAGTGTATATATTTTTATATATGTACCCTACAAAGTTAAAAGTCTTTGTCAGTAAAAACGACCTAACGTGAAGTTATTTCTTCACTATAGCATCAAAAAGTGGTGATATTATTCAAGCACACAGGTGTGATGTATGTCCATAGATTGTATTAACCCACAAGATTATTATGGTGTGGTTGTAGATCCAGTAGGAAACAAAAAATGATCAGGTTCAATATTTGTGTATTTTCTGTTTGGATATTTCTTTTAAAAATGGTGCCTCCCCTATACATTATACAGGCCCCTGCCCTCCATCTCAGGTTCTGACATCATTAAATGAGGTGACCCCTCTCTATTTGTTCTTGTGAAGTCTTTTCTTTATGATAGACTTGGACAATGACATGACTTCCTGGAGTGTCCTTTGCACTTCAGTAGATGTTCTGAAGGAGTTTGTCTTTACCATCAGAAGGATTCCAATTAATAACCGCTGCTGAGTTAGGGTTATCCTGGGTTGTACCAGGAAGTGCATCCAGCATAAAACAATCCATGCAAATGATTTACTGTGGACAAAAGAGAGCAGCTCAAAGGGCAGTTAATAAAAGTTTTTGTTCATCTACTATACTGTACATTTTCTGTAAATTGTCTTGGGGGGTGCACAGTGGTCACCTGAATACCACTATCCCTGAGGTGTAAATCCGCCCACTGGCACTGTCCTGACAGGCAGACAAATTCAAATCTTCATTTGGGGAGGGGGGGGGCAAAGACAATTGCTTTTGAGGATTTTTTTTATGAATTTCTTGATTCTCTTAGTCTCTGTGTAGTGTCAGACTAAGATTAGAATTAACAGATCACTGGTGTGGTGTGTTACACTTTTTGAGACTCATATTTACTTTTGTACATGGATACAAATGGTCTTCATTTGTTTAGGATGAGACACCCTGCACAGGCAAGATAGACAGATGAGAACATGGTATGTGTATGATGTTAAAAACTTAAAACTTAAAACTTTCCCCAGTTTGATTATGTGACGCACACAAAATGGACAGTCACGTTTTATGTGTTTAGTTTTGCTTGCAGTGTTTGGTAGCACTTTGATTAATGCATGAAAACCTCATTTCATGGTGTATTAATGTGTTTTTGTTGATTTTGATTTTGCGATATGGGTGTGCGCCACAAGGGGACAGTGTTGACAAGGCTCGTGCGG
Organism: Bostrychus sinensis; assembly: GCA_020698575.1. Lineage (NCBI taxonomy): Eukaryota > Metazoa > Chordata > Actinopteri > Gobiiformes > Eleotridae > Bostrychus > Bostrychus sinensis. The sequence continues at coordinate 15,413,999 of CM036249.1, read as the reverse complement.
CCTCCGCTCTCTCTGTGAAGCAGTGATGGGTAAGATTTGGCTCTTGTCGCTCGGCTCCTTTAGAAGATCCGGCTCTTATTGGCACAAAATACCTCTTCATTTAGTATCACTCAGAGCATTTTATTTAGGCCTAACGAAGTAATTATGAACTATGTTTGTGTGTTGGTAAACTTTTTAAAATTTCTGTTTAGGTAAAAGGCTTATTTTTTTACAGTTGCGAAACTGTAGGCTACTCAACTTTGCTGTGAAGTGAAGAAGAGGTGCTGTAATGGCGGCGCCCCTACCCAAGTTGAACTTACATTATATTAAGATCCCTTTGTATAGGAATGCTTAATCCTACAATCCTGGACACTGCTTGTAAAATTTAGATATCATTTTTAGAATAGAAAATTACTATGGGGCTATATTTGTTTCAATAAAATTAAAAGATGCAACAATAAATGTACTGATGCATGTAGAATGATTTATTCAAAATTTGCAATTTGTGACTTCAATGCAGCTATTTTACAAATAATTCTAATTTGCAAATATATTTCTTAATATAGTGATTTGTATGCTCTCAACTGTGGTGTTTTATTTTGAAATATACACTATATTGCCAAAAGTATTTGCTCAACTGCCTTTATGAACTTAATTCTTAATCCATAGGGTTTAAATATGACGTCAGCCCACCCTTTGCATCTATAACAGCTTTAATTCTTCTGGGAACGCTTTCCCCAAGTTTTAGGAGTGTTTATGGGATTTTTTGACCATTCTTCCTGAAGCACATTTGTGAGGTCAGGCATTGATGTTAAACGAGAAGGCCTGACTCACAGTGTTTGCTCTAATTCATCCCAAAGGTGTTCTGTCAGGTTGAGGTCAGGACTTTGTGCAGCCCAGTCAACTTCTTCCACACCAAACTTGCTCATCCATGTCTTTATGGACCATGCTTTGTGTTAGAACAGGAAGTGGCTATCTCCAAACCTTTCCACAAAGTTTTCCACAAAGCTTAAGAAATACGCCTGTGGCCATGGAAGTGATTGGAACACCTGAATTCAGTTATTTGGGTGAGAAAGCGAATACTTTTGGCAAAATAGTGTACAGATGATGATGAAAGAAAAGCATTGCAGATACTCCAGACATATTAAGTAATTAAAGGAAAGTCACGTACAATAAGCTTTTACACTGAACTGACTAATCCACAGAACTCAAGAAATGAAAGTGTTATGTAATTCAAGCAGAGACAATTATTACAGCCCTAAAAAATGCTGGTGAAACAATGAGTGATGATTTGCTCATAGCAATGGTCTTAAAAGGCCTGCCGGAATCATTCAAACCATTTGCAATTCATGTGACTCAAAGTGATATGGTTTGCAGAGTTTAAAACAAAGTTACGTTGTTTGAGGGCACAGAGAAAATGTGTGTAACAATGTCAAAAGAGGACAATGTGATGAAAATAACTGGGCAAGATAAAGACAAAAACGCAGGAGAAATTGTGTGCTTTAAATGCATTCTAGAAGGGCATAAAGCCAGGACATGTCAGCAAAAGCAGTGGTGCAGTTACTGTAAAAGCACTACGCACAGAGATGCTAACTGCCCACAAAGTTCGAAACAAGACAACGCAAGGCAAGTTTCTGAGGAGGAAACTAGAAATAAGGCATATGCTTTCCTAACTAGAGAAAGAGATGTGGGCATCCACTTTGGACAAGGTGTCAAGATGAAAGGCCTGATGGTGGACACCGGGGCATCTAATCATTGATATAACCATGTTTAAGAGCTTCAAACTTCAACACTGAGACACACTGCATGGAGCTGGCTGATGGCACTGAGTGTAAGGGTATGGCCAAGCGCAGAGGAGAAACGGAGGTGTGCCTAATCAACAATGAGGGACGTCACCACACAGCAACACTGAGGTGGGCATTGTTCATTCCATTTTACCCACAGGATATCTTTTCTGTAAAGTCGGCTACAGCAAGTGGGGTGACAATAATCTTCAAGGAAGGGAAGGACAATCTAACACACAAAGATGGTACTGATTTTCACATTAATCTGCATAGCAACAAAAGTTAAAAAAGCAGTCATCTGCTTTTAACTTTTGTTGCGATGCATTTACCCTGGACGAGTGAGAGTCTTCACAGACATATTAATCTGCATAATAAACTTTACTACCTGTGTACAGCAAAAGATGACAGTAATGAGCAATGCCCATCAATACAAACATGGCACGAAATAGGCCAATGTAATAATGAGGATGTTCAAAAAATACTAAAACTGGTTGATGGTATGACAATTAAGGGTACAGTGGAAAAGCCTGTCCCACCTTGTGATGTTTCTATTTAAAGAAAGTTTGTACAAACAAGGAACAGAGAGCCTGATGTGTGTGCTAGAGGAGTTGGTACACACAGATCTTGCAGGGCCAATAGATCCTATTTCTAAAGATGGCTACAGATTTCATTCACTGATGATTTTTCCAGTGCAGTTTTTGTGTATTTTCTCTAAAACAAGTGCGTTACAGTGTGTGCCACAGAGAAATTCTTTGCAGATGCAGCCCCATACAGGAAGATTAAGTGTATCAGATCTGATAACGGTACTGAGCTTGAGGCACATGAATATTAGGCACTTCTTAACAAAAAGGGCAGAAGACATGAAACATCTGCACTGTACTCACTACCCCAGAATGGCACTGCAAAGCGCAACTGAAGGATATTCAACGTGGTCAGGTGTTACAGATTTTCTCAATTACTTGAGGTCATAAACTGAAACCTGCTTCTTCTTTTTCTTCAAACCTGTTTCAACAGAAGTGTCTGTTTGCAAAACATTTAGAACACTTCTCATCAATTCACACCATTTTCAAACTCTTTCTCAAATCTCTTCACACAGCTCTCACACTTAGACACACAGCTTCACTGAAATCACTTTATTTGGCCAATACAACAGTCTTTTTTGCACATGGAAATGGTCTTTGGCCAAAATGCTGTTTCTTTAAATATAAAAACTTAAACGTAGCTCCATAAATCTAACATTTGTGAGCACTCAGCATCTGATTACAAGGAAATTTTCAGTGGTTTCAGTGTTTTCACACAGGAATCAAAGGGAAAAAGTCTGGACAGAGAGTCAGGGGCAAGACACACTATATAGTATATACTTCTAGAAAACTATATTTTTAATTTTAATTTGACCTTTATTTAACCAGGAAAGTCCCACTGAGATTCAGAATCTCTTTTGCTGGCCCCATGGGGGACCTATTGTACATGTTTTTAGTGGTAGGGGAAACCGGAGCACCCGGAGGAAACCTACACAGACAGAACATGCAAACTCCACACAGAAAGGCCCCACCCAGTCCAGGAATTGAACCTGGGACCTTCTTGCTGTGAGGCAGGAGTGCTAGCCACTATGCCACCGTGCCGCCCATATACAGGGGGTCAGCCACCAATTGTGCAAGTTCTCCCACTTAAAAAGATGAGAGAGGCCTGTAATTTTCATAATAGGTATACCTCAACTATGAGAGACAATATGAAAAAAAAAAATCCAGAAAATCACATTGTCTGATTTTTAGGAATTTTTAGCCATTTTTAGCAATTATTAGGAAATGGAAGACATACAAGACCACTGATAATCTCCGTCGATCTGGGGCTCCCCGCAAGATCTCACCCCGTGGGGTCAAAATGATCACAAGAACGGTGAGCAAAAATCCCAGAACCACACGGGGGGACCTAGTGAATGACCTGCAGAGAGCTGGGACCAAAGTAACAAAGGCTACCATCAGTAACACACTACACCGCCAGGGACTCAAATCCTGCAGTGCCAGACGTGTCCCCCTGCTAAAGCCAGTGCATGTGCAGGCCCGTCTGAAGTTTGCTAGACAGCATTTGGATGATCCAGAAGAGGATTGGGAGAATGTCATATGGTCAGATGAAACCAAAATAGAACTTTTTGGTAAAAACTCTACTCGTCGTGTTTGGAGGAGAAAGGATGCTGAGTTGCATCCAAAGAACACCATACCTACTGTAAAGCATGGGGGTGGGAACATCATGCTTTGGGGATGTTTTTCAGCAAAGGGACCAGGACGACTGATCCGTGTAAAGGAAAGAATGAATGGGGCCATGTATCGTCAGATTTTGAGTGAAAACCTCCTTCCATCAGCAAGGGCATTGAAGATGAAACGTGGCTGGGTCTTTCAGCATGACAATGATCCCAAACACACTGCCCGGGTAACGAAGGAGTGGCTTCGTAAGAAGCATTTCAAGGTCCTGGAGTGGTCTAGCCAGTCTCCAGATCTCAACCCCATAGAAAATCTTTGGAGGGAGTTGAAAGTCAGTGTTGCCCAGCGACAGCCCCAAAACATCACTGCTCTAGAGGAGATCTGCATGGAGGAATGGGCCAAAATACCAGCAACAGTTTGTGAAAACCTTGTGAAGCCTTACAGAAAACGTTTGACCTCTGTCATTGCCAACAAAGGGTATATAACAAAGTATTGCGATGAACTTTTGTTATTGACCAAATACTTATTTTCCACCATAATTTGCAAATAAATTCTTTAAAAATCAGAGTGTGATTTTCTGGATTTTTTTTTCTCATTTTGTCTCTCATAGTCGAGGTATACCTATGATGAAAATTACAGGCCTCTCTCATCTTTTTAAGTGGGAGAACTTGCACAATTGGTGGCTGACTAAATACTTTTTTGCCCCACTGTATTAGGGCTGCTCAATTATGGAAAAAATAATCACGATTAATTTAGACATATTTGAAATCACGATTATTCAAACGGTTATTCATTAATTTAACCAAACAATGTAAAATATATTATGCAAAATATTAAATAAACCAAGTTTGTTCTCTTTTGTAACCAAATGGAGTGAACTGCTATAGCCTGTTATGAACTTAGATCTAAAGCAATTATTTAACAAATAAAATTATTTCTCGTTTTAAGTCTAGTAAGTAGCCTTATTTAAATTCCAGTTACATGCATTATTATTATTATTTTTTATTATTATGTGTATTATTGTTGTCAGTAGCGTAAATAAAACATGCTGGTCCACCTTTATAGCATAAAAGCTGAACATAGACTAATGTTTTAAAGGTTTTTTTGCCAGCAACACCAGTCTGTTTACATGATCTTGCTTAAGTGATGATCATGACGCAAATAGGAGTTAGTTCACCTTTTAATTGTCCTAAACTAATGCGGTTCTAACTGCATTTGAAGCATGGTTTCCCCTTTTTGACTGCACGCATGCAAACACATACGCACTGTTATCAACACACACACTATTATCAGCTCTGTCTCATGGAGCTTACAACACCAGCGCTGTTTGAGCTGGATGAGACAGTGCACTTACTCTATGCCCACGAACGACTCCAGCGCTCTGAGGCTGGGCAGACTTGCCTCTGAGACACCGCTAGGACCCCCGGTAGTTTAACACGGTTTTAAACTGCTTTTAACTGTTACAATGCGCGTTTAAGCTCACGGCATCGGGGCGCGTTGAACGGGTTGTCGGAGGCAGGAGAGCAGCGCACTCAGTCCTGTTTTATTGCTCTGGCTGGGGACCACTGGCTGTCCTCCGCAGCCTCACCAGCCCAACACCATAACAACAAAACCGAACTGTAAACAGTCATGGGGCATGGTTTAGCTATGAACTGGAGAATTAGACACACCCACTGCGCTCAGGTGCAAACTAGTAGCTGATAAAGTCAAGCGCCACAGACTAAACCATACATGCACAACTTTGTACACTTACAACCAGAGCCAAAACACAAAGTAAACATGAAACCACTGCACTCCGTGTTATTAGACAACCATCCTCTCCTGTCCAGTAGGGGATAGAAACAGTATCCACAACCCAAAGCACGCCTTGCACACAGTGTGGCTTGGCTCAATGTCTTTCTCTTCAAACCCAAAGTGCTTACAAACAACAGAATTTGTCTTGTCTTTTCTGCTAACCAAAGCGTCTGCTGTTTTCGTTCTGCCAACATCTTTCCACATTTAGCCTAGCTTGTAGCTATCAGAGCGCAAGCTTTGAGAAGTGAGGGGCGGAGCGTGACTGCGCATTCAAAACACACTTCAAAGTTAGTGTTATTAATCGTTTTTTCTCGATTACATAATTTTTGTAATAGTAGGGTGTAATAATCGAAATTGTAATCGAAATTCAATTAATTGCACGGCCCTACTATATATATTTTTTCTTAGTTTTTTTGGGTTTTTTTATAAAGAAGAAAACCATAAGGATGGAGGATTCCTGGGGCTGAATCTGTCTCTCAAGAGGGTTTCCAGCAGCCAACACAAGAGGAAATATATACTGTTTTTCTTTATCAGAACAAACATATTTTCATTATTGTTAGCAGTGCTCCCACTGACAGTGGTAAAGACGCCAGGAAGAAGAATAAAGCAAATGTTTCTTGCTTCAGTTTGCTGTACTGTCATGGTTATTTCTTACAATAGCCTTTGTTTTGAGAACCTGAAATCCTGTTTGGATTCTTTGTATGATCTGTTTTGCAAATGACAATTCTGAATGGAAAAATGTGTCAAAGCGATTGAGAAAAACTGTAAAAGAGAGCAACCTGCCTAAAACATTGTGGCCTTATGCTGTATAGACAGCAGCAATAGTCAGAAACAGGTGTTTTAACAACTGTATAAAACAAACACCCTATTTTATGCTAACCAGAAAGAAACCAGATATTTTGAGAATGCAAAAATTTGAATGTGTGTTACACTTACAAGCATGACAAAAAGAAACTAGACACAAGATATGAGAAGGAAATCTTCATAGGATGGGAGCAGGAGGAGAGAAGTGAGAGGAGAGTGACTGTCAAGAGTTAGCGCAGGTCTCTGTAAACAGAGACAAAAGTACGGAAGATATAATGATTGTTACGTATCAATGCGCACTTTGAAGTGGGTATATGGAAATCTGCAGAATTCCTAGTGGGTATACGGCCAGGGCTTAATTTGAGCCAGATCTCGCAGGAACAGGCTCCGGAAACTCCCTTATTTTGACGCGGTCCGATCCGCAACTGTTTGCTTGGATCCGGTAACTCATACACAACTAGGTCGGAGGTGTAATTACACAGAAATGCATATGTTTTAAACATAAAAGCCACGCTTCATTTCCACGTGAGCACTTCAACACAGACTGTCCCGGCGCTGTAATTTGTGTCTATAGAGTGTACAGGGAATCTGGTGGAAAAGACCTTCACGTCAAACTGAAAGATCTGTTCACCACTGTTAACACCAGTGGTGTCTGCAGGTGTACAGCAGTACGCACTGTGCGTACCTTGAGATGTCCCCTGACCCCGCCCAATCCCTGCTGCATCCACAGAGCTGCACAGAGCCAGAGTAGGCTGTGTTTTTACAAATGCAAGTGCAGCTACAGCTGACTGCTGCTCTTTAAGTCAAAAGTGATGTGTTTGCTTACAGCCAGAAGACAGTAAATCTGTTGTTTGTCCTGACTTTGGCGGAGGGTACCTACGCGATTTGGATGTGCCGCGTTATTTCCCCAATGCGCCAGAGAGCGCACGGGACATGGCAGTGCCACGTCAGTTTGTTATTTTACTCAAATGCATTTGGAAGCTAGAGCTAACGCACTGACCGTGGGTCACAGGATGAGACCCAGGTCTCTTGATAATTTGTTTTGGCCCGCGAGATCATTTCCATTTTATATTAATAATGGCCCGCCGATATATTGTGCTCGATCTGTTTGAACTACATCTCCCATAATGCACTGCAGAAGCGGCGCCGCTGCGTGCCGGCACTGCCCCTCCCCCGCTGTTTTAGCGAGCGGCATTTAACGAGCCACAGGAGCAGAGAGAGAGTGAAGGATTCTCCAACAGGAAATTTAACTTTCCACAAAAGAAATGGGCAAAGAGGGGTCAGTGAGAGCAGGAGCTTCTTAAACAGGTGGGACTCTCTGTAAACGCTCTACACTTTGTTTGTTGAGCTAATGTAGCAGTAATAAAACCAGCTCCAACCGCACAGCAGTGTAAGAACATCTCCTTTACAAACCGTACGTCTTTAAAAACAGAAAACCAAGTTGTGTCATTAAAACCAAGTTATCAGCAGAGAGTTGTCTAAGTTCATTCACAGCACTGCCCTCCGTCACTCTTTTTCCTTTCTCTCTGTCGCTACTTGTGCTCAAATGCACTCATTAACACACAGCGAGCTAAACCTGCCCAGAAAGAGCTATAATCCTGCTCACACTGTGTCCTGCAGAGGACAGAGAGGTGGACAGTAGTTTGCTCAATAAATGTTAAATAAGCCTATAATACGTGTTTGTGTGTAGGAGCTGACTCAGCTTAAAGTTGTGCTGGGATTATTCACATAAGGGGCATGACATGCACCTAAATATTTATCTGCTGGTAGTACCCACTGTCACAGTAAAACAGAGTGGACCTGATGAAAACACCTGTCATATATGAGGAGTTAGGTAACTGTAGCAGTAAATAAGACTTAATAAATAATTGGCCAGTGTTAGTCAGTAGTCTGTGGCCTATTTGTTATTTGTTGAGTTCCAAGCTCTGATTTAAAACAAAACTACAAAGCCCGTTAAAACCACAAATCTACACCTGTAGTTCTGTGGGGAAGTATTATTCTATGTTAAAAAGCCTATTGTAGCCTAACTGAGAACAAAAATACAGTAGGCTGGCTTTATTATTTATACAATTCTCTTATTCGGCCCACGACCAAGACTGGTTTTCTAATTTTGGCCCCAGCTCCGATTGAGTTTGACACACCTGTTCTACGTGAATCAATACATTTTATTTTTGGATCTATTCATTTTATTGAGACAAATATAGCTCCATAGATACTTTGGGTTTAAAGACTGCACATTTACAGTAATTCAATGTAACTTACTTCTGGGAACAGAAAAGACAGATGTTTCTACCTCACCATCACATTTGTAATTTTTGTAACAATGGGTACTCTTATGTCAAGTGCTGAAGCTTCTGGGATTCATTCATTCATTCATTTTCTACCGCTTATTCTCGTTAGGGGTCGCGGGTGACTGGAGCCTATCCCAGTAACTTGGGTCGTAGGCGGGGTACACCCTGGACAGGGGCCAGCTTGTTGCAGGGCAAGCATCTGGGATTCTCTACTAAATAAAGGGATCCAGGATCTGACAGTTTCATCATGCTAATATCTGACACCACTATGTTTTTTTATGCTCTTTGGCAAATAAAATGTATTTTTCCTGGGATTTGGAGATTATTGCCTTCAGTCTGAAATTTTACATTTCAGACTTTTTCAGTACTCATTTTGTTTGCAGGGATATTGTAAAAGTGTAATAAACAAACTACTTGTATAACTGTTTTTTTAATCTGCAGATTCCTAGTGTACAATTCAAGCCCCCGCAAGGCCACTCCCATGAGAGGGAGAGGTCCAGAATCACAGGCCTATGCTCCAAGAAGTTTCATTATCAGACAAAACCTTTTTTACTCAAAGTAAACATCAGTCAGGTTTAACTACAATAAGTTTATTTCAGTACAATACAAAAGCGTTATGTGGTTTACATAGAATATAAATATAATAATTTCATAATTTTATTTGATGGAGCGTTACATCCCACTGCAGCCTTCTTGTGTACAGTGACATGGTGGTGTAGTGAAGAGGCCCCGAGATGTCTTGATAAAGGAAATAGAAAATAATCATAATATGCTTATAATTTATTGATACATTTGTAATAATAAAAACTACATAAACCACATAATAGTTATATAACATTATTCTGGACTCGTACCTCATCACCGAGGGTAATGGACCAAAGGTTTCTGCTTCGGGCACTGACTTCTGACTTAACTATAAGGTATTTTGGTGGGTTTGAGGTTGTTTGGATGTAGTAATGGTCACCTGCGTGAGCATTTTCCTTCCGAAACCAAGTGATGTTTCCAGTTGAGATATCATGTTCAACATTGCTGGTTTTCTTCAACTTTGTGGGCAAACCACAAAGTCACATCAATATATATATATATATACATCAATATATAACACATTATATCAGAATATGTTAAATCAATGATAAAGGCAGTCTGTTATGTAAGATCTATTGCCTACAAAAAAAGTGAGAATAATGAAAAAACAAAAAAATTATAGTCCTACCTCCAGTTTATTATTATTGCCCATATTAACCACATAGCTTTTTTTCATATGCTTAAAACAGAATGTAAAGTCGTTGCCACGTTTCCATATCTCCAGGTTTTTCATTTCTAGAGAGAGAAGCAGAAAAAACTCAGACACAGTAGCCCTACACCGGCCACCTGGGTGCACTGCAGTAGCACTTGCTTAAAAAACTTACTGTCTCCTTTTTGGACGTCAGCCGCAACCAGCTTCACTCCACTTAATGTCACGCATTTGCCGTCTTTATCTTCTAGGGTAGTTGTCGCGCATCTATGAGTCATGTCGTCTTTTGGGCTTTGTACAGTGCAGTGTGAAGTTCTATAAATCAGAAACAAATAGGCAGAGCTTAATGCAGCGTTGTAGCAGACTGAAAGCTTTAAGTTATGGCGATGCCTAAGAGACACTTACCTGACAAGAGTAACAGTCCCTCGTCTGGTGAATGTGAGGGTTGTGTTGGTCAAACCCGGGGCAGTTTTTAAATACGCACACTCCGAGCTGCACGATGACGCAGGAACACTGTGTACAGGGTTGAACTCGTCTACAGACCAATGACTGTACTGTATTAATGTGTACTGTGACATAGACCAACATAAAAAATTTAACTTGCTGGGAAATAATTAATAATAATAAGATTTATTGAATGTGTACTGTGACATACATAAAGAATGATACTTTTTAAATGATTTGCATCCTGAGGCGCTGATGATGATAAGTACAGAACTGAGTCTTTATCAGGACATAATTTATGGAAACTTTCACATAGTGACAGGCGGTACAGTCATTGGTCTGTAGAGGAGTAGGGATGGGAATTGATAAGATTTTATCATTGTCAATGCCATTGTCGATTCTGCTTATCAATCCGATTCTTTATCGGTTCTCTTATTGATTTCTGATATATCTGTGAATAAAAATGAACTAGATTTGTGGCCATACAGTTTATTATGAAGCAGAAATATAAGCTTATATTTATTTTCATGTATGTGGGCCTATTTTAATCCGGGCTCACTAAACAGAAGTAACATGTATTGAATGTACAGCTGTTAAATTACTGGAAATGTATGCTTTTTAAATAAGCAGGATTAAGGCTTTAATATTAATTTAGGGGCAGCAGAAGCAGCTTTGCACCTGTCTGAAAAAAAAAAAACGCTCATTAACTTATTAAACTAAACAGTAATCTGTGTTACTGTTACAGTGCAAAGCAGGGAGGGGCCACATCAGCGTCAGACAGGTGGGGCAGGATTCAGCGTTTTCTACTGCCATTTCTCTCTTTCTATTGCTCGCTTCCTTCCATACTGAGCTCCTGCTGTCACAGTGCGCGGACATTTAGCTCCTACCTCCGCGGCACTCTGGCTTCACTCTGGCGTGTCCACGCAGCAGGACGCGAGCGCGCCAGTCTCCGTGCGTCTCCACCGCTACCCTGCTGTGTCTCGTGAGCGCGTGTGCATTAATTAGAGAGAGGAGAACTACGGGCACTGCACGATGATTGCCGTGCTTTGTAGGCTACACATCCAAGACGAGTTTTGCAGCGAACTTAAAGTAAAAAGGTTAGAAGGGCTGCTCGGGAGCAGAGCGGGTCTCGGAGCAAAACCTGCTCACACAAACGCAGCTGCCCAAAGCAGCATCGATAAGAGGCATCGTTAACGGCGGAGGCAGACAATTCCGATGGATTGGAGAAAATAGAACCGGTTTTGATGCCAATTCCTAATGATCAGTACATATAGTACAGTTGAAGAGTTCTGAAGAAGTCTAGAGAGTTTCACATGTCTGGGGTCAAAGGTCACATGACAACATTTTTTTTACAAGGTACACCTGGAGAGGAGCTCAGCTTCCGCCTAATTCTCAAACAGAAGCTTATTAAAGTAAGCATGAAGCTAGGAGGATGATTTTTGGTACACACCATCTTTCAGGTCTCTAGTGTTCAGATATGTAGTAATAATTCCTCTAATTTGTTTGGTTTGGACACAGGATGAGTGAAAATGTGGTCAGTAACAATTGTTGCCAATGGGACCCTGTCTGTAGTCCCATATTAAAGTATAAGACCATGTATTGTTTTATATGTAGTGTTCAACTCTCTGTAGGAGTTTAACCCTGAGTCAGATTGTGAACATGTTTGGTGTGTGTGTAGTGCACCAGCCTGTAATTATGCATAATTTATTTCAAGCCATTGAAACTATATGTTGATATTTTTTTATTGCAAAGTGTCAGAAATTCCCATTGACGCTGTGTAGAACAGATACAAACTGAGCTTTCCTCAGCACTAAACTCTTCACCTGCACATGTCCTTCAGTCAACAGGCTACAGCTGTGTATAAACAGAGTCACCACAGTTTATCATGGAAATAAAGGCCAATGCAGGGTAAAAACAGGGGCATATTAAAAAAATCACAAAAATTCAAAATCCTCACTAAATCTTCAATACAGACAGGCACAGAATTAGCTCCAGGACTTATTTTGTGACATTACAAACTCAAAATAAAAATATTAATTATAATCTGAACATGTAGAACTAAAAGGCTTTAATTTATGGAATTCAGTACATAATTTTATGAAAAATGGTACAGATATATGGTTTGATGGGGCTTAAAATTATGTGCTATTGTTATAGAAATACATTTTATAACTTTAATTGCTTAAAGTAATAATTTTACACCTTTTTAAGACAACTAAAGACAGTAATATATTGCTATGTTGCATTATTTTAAGTAAAAGCAGACTAAATACCTTGAAAGTGTAAATTTTCAACATTGACCACATGTAAACAATTGTTGCCAAGCATAAAACTCTGGTTTACACCCACTTTTTCATAAAAATTGTTAAAAATAACAATTGGCTGTTTCATTAGAGCACTGATAACATCTGAATTTCATATTTTTACGTCTAAGAAAATTTTGGAATAAACGGGTTAATCCTGGTTTAGACCTGGCCTAGCCCTGATTTACTCTTTTTCATAAATTAGTCCGGGTTTAGAATATATTATCTAGGTTAATTCTGGTTTAATCCTGGTTTAGTCCTGATTTATATCAACTACGGTCACTACAGGTCTTATTTGTAGCAATCTGAAGTTTCAACTCATCCACCTTATTGGCGAGAGATTATTTGTAAATAAAAAAAAATAAATAAAATTAAAAAAAAAAAAAAAAAAAAAAAAAACGCTAGGACGCGGAGGGGGGATATAAATGCCTGTTTTCGGAGCCTTGCTCGCTGCAACCCCGTTTCTGCTTTCTGTCTCTGCGCCGCCTCCGCCTTCTTCCCATGTAATCATTGTAATCACTGTAATCATTGACGTAGAAGTCATTCTACAGTCAGTATACAGTCATTGATTGCAATCAACGAAGAGCCCGGCGTCCTGGCCACGTCCGCTGGTGTCCCATGTGAACTCGGCTGTGACACACTGCTCGCTACCGCGGTGAAGTTGGTTGGATATTGCGCATTCGGCAGATATTCGCTCCGGGAACAACTGCGGCACTCGGCGGATTGTGCAAGCAAGAAGTGCCGGTAGCACATCTCGTCAGAACACTGGCAAACGCTTCCCGGTCATATTTAGGGACAAACAAATTACTCTACGAAACGATGGCGCGAAAAATAAAATACACATTATTCAAAAGCATTTTGGTTATGGGATCATATTACAATAGAGAAAAATATGATATACACACGCTTAAAAAAAAAACAACACTTTCTTCAATAGCTTTTAAATCATTTAACCCACTAAGCCCAAATCATTTTGAAATATACTACTAATGGAGGACTATCAGGCTCAGCAGTTTTTTCTCAACCACATTTACGCCACTTGTTTATAAACAACTCATTTAGCCTTTTTATACTCGAGTTTCACAGACTCCCTCATGACCACACAAACAAAATATATTTTCAGCCACAATCCCACCGCTCTGTTACAGCGATCTTAACACACCAAGACCAGTTTATTGATGTTCAGTGTTTTTATTCCCATGCATTTCGCAAGGTAGAGGAAAACAGCCCTCCATTGAAACTGTCTGTAATAAAGCTCTGCTGCCCCCGGTGGTTTAGGGGGTCAATCTGACCAAAAATCAAATTTCCCTTTATTTTGAAAGTAAAGGCTTATATTTATTAGGTTTTCATGAAAAAAGTATATGTCAGGATTGGAGGTTGTCAAAAATCTGTGGTTATAATGGAAGTCAATGGGCCCAAACGTGCACTTAAGGTAACAAGTGTATGTAAAATGCATATCTCCTGTTCTACACACTTTAGAACAGAGGGGGTCATGACATTTTAAACCCCAACTTACAAAAAATTAAAAGTTTCACACCCACAGCTTTTAAACTGACTGATTTATTGAGGATCAAAAAGGTAAAAACAGCAAAAAGTACGCGTTTGGGCTAAGGTGCTGTCAGGGTTAATAGATATTTAGAGGTGTGGTGTTGTTCAACAAGATACATAATAAAGGTTTAACAAAACACAAATTTATTTTTATGTACACCACATCAATGCATAGATAATCAAGTAAATGACTCAAGAGGAACCTTTGACCTCTACTGACATGGCCTGAATAACTGACAGAATAAATCTCCACAGAAATACATAAACATTTAAAAAACAAAGCAGAAAATATACTGACAGGGTTGACAACAATATATTCTTGTTTATATTTGCTGTTTAGCAAATGCAAAAACACAATAAGGGTATGGATAAGGCATGGACAGAGGACCCTAACACGTCTATTTGAATCAACAAATATATACACATTTCTATCACTCACCATGAACTGGCCTTGGTACCTCACATGAAAAGTCTCTAGCTCAGGGGTCTCTAATCTTTTTTCCCCTGAGAACTACTTTTACAAAATTAAAATGGCAAAGAGCTACTTGAGCTTTGTAAAATTCATCCATTCATCTTTTTCCACTTATTACCGTTAGGGGTTGCGGGTACTTGACCCTATCCCAGTAACTATGGGCTTTAGGCAGGGTACACACTGGACAGTGGCCATTTAACCACAGAGCTACTTTCAACCAAAAAAATGAATATATTTTGTTTAACTTGGCCATCTGGTGTCCACAGCTTATTTTGCATTGAAACAACTATTTTGTTCGCCATGTGCATTTTGTGTTTCTGTATGCAGCAACTGGTTGCACACACTTGGTTAAACTTATTGGCTCTTCCATTGCCTTGAATCAATAACTAATCTTCATGAAAATAAGAATTCTTCATAGAAGTAGTTTTTAGCCTTTTAATTGTGGTCATTCTTGCTGCATGTCAGTCTTACATACATAAGTTGGTTTTGCAAGTGACAGGTCAAATTTGACTTCTCAAACTTATGTAGGATTCATTAAGCCTTTGGAGAGCTACTTGAGAGTGGTTAAGAGCTACTGGTAGCTCGCGAGCTACTGGTTGGAGACCCCTGCTCTAGCTGTTAACAATTGTTCACAAATTCATTGTTCATAAAACAATACGATACAAGATATTTATGTGCCTTTCTCGCCAATAAAAAGCAATCATTTAGTGTTAGAACATGTTCACGCATCATTGCAGACATATTCAACAAAGACTTTATCTTTCAGTGCTTCGTTCTCCCTGTAGATGTATAAGGGAGTGTCGTCAACTGTGGAGGGAGTTTCACAGTCACCTTGTTTGTCACTGTTCTCTTTCTCCTCCTCTGCTATCAGATTGTTGTAAGAAGCAACACAAAGGTCATGGTCCTGGAGGGAAACCGGGTATCGAAGAGAGGCTCTCTCAATGCGTACAGAGCGTCTCACTGGTGTAAAGAAGCGCACTTCCTGCCCATTGACCACTGTGGTTTCTCCCTGTTGACTTGGGGGACCACTGCATATAAGAAGAGATGAAAGTGGGTATATCAACCATGAATTATCAAACATACACAACCGTAACAATTTAAGAAACACAGCCATAATGGTTAAGTAATAGCATAGCAAAACACAGCATAATGGCTACTGTAAATGCAGTTAACAGTGCTTACATTATGAGAGATATGAGTAGCAGTTATCAGCTAACTGAAGTCACACTTTGAAAATGGGTTTTAGGGCACTGAAGTTAAAACAGGCTTCAAGGTTTTCCAGGTAAAATGTACTTTTTAAGAACTTTTTAATTCATATGACTTACAAAAAAGAAAATGTAAATTCGTTAATTATATAGATAATGCTGTAGTGAGTGTATTTTTTGACAAACTTCTTGTTTTAAGGACCTTACTTCTAGTTACATGTTGAAGATAACTAGTAATAGCCGGCTGACTGGAATGATTTCAGCATAAATGTCAGCAGTAACTCAGCTGGTAGAGCTGTTTGCCCTCTAACCCAAAGGTTGGCAGTTCAATTCCTGCTGCCAGCATTGCATACTGTTTTTTTTTTTCTTTGCCTGTATGTCAGTGTGATTGTGTGTCTGGTGGTAGTCGGGGGGGCCGTAGGCGCGAAATGGCAGCCATGGTTCTGTCACTCTTGACACAACCATGAACAGTGAATAATGTACCAAACTGTAAAGTGACTTTGAGTGTGTAGAAAAGGGCTAATGCATTAATATTATTAAGTTTGTGAGCATATATTTATTCATTTGTAACATTAAAAAGGCTAGACTAAGATTACATCCCAATAGAGTATTTAGGACCTAGAGAGATAAAATTTAGTATCTGGGTGTAAAAAAAAAAAAACTAAACTTTTATACAGTGGCTTGCAAAAGTTTTCATCCACCTTAGCATGTTTCCTTTGTTGTTGCTGTACAACTGGAAATTTAAAAGGATCATTGAGAGGTTTATGTCAGTCACTTTATATCCCATGAGAACAACTATGAAAATGCAAAATATATTTTTATTGTAAAGCAAACAAGAAATATGACAGAAAAACAGAAAACTTGGCTGTGCATACGTATTTATCCTCTAAAGTCAGTCGTCGGTAGAACCACATTTTAAAGGACTTCCAGCTCCAAGTCTTTTAGAATGACTTTTTATGAACTTGATTCATAAATTCACTAGGATTTGTGCTATTTCTTCATCTAAAAACAGCTCAAGCACCTTCAAGTTGGACGCATTGTTTGAGTTATTTTATCATTCATCCCCTTAGTTCTGATCAGTTTCCCAGTTCCTAGTATCACAAATATCCCCACAGCAGGACACCGCAATCACCAGGCTTCACTTTAGAGAGGGGGCACAGTCAGGTGTTGGGCTTGTGCTAGTCATAGCATCTTTCACTGATGGCTTATTTTAACTGTCTCTGGTCAGAAGACCTTGTTGTGTTTGGGGAGTCTCCCACATGCCTTTTGGCAAACACAAAACATGTTTTCTTCTTATTTTCTTCAAGCAATGTCTGTTTTCCTGGCCACTTCTCCACACAGCCCAGCTCTGTGGAGTGTATGGTTCAGAGTGGTCCTGTGGACAGATACAACAGTCTCTGCTGTGGAGCTCTGCAGCTCTTTCAAAATCACCTTTGGTCTTATTGTTGCCTCTCTAATGAATGCACTCCTTGCTTGTTTTGTTAGTTTTAGATGGTTCTCTCTGGGCAGGTTTGGTGTGAATTACTATTTTATAAATGTTTTAATGGTGAATTAATTGTGTTTTGTGGCATTATCACAGTTGAACTGCAGACAGATGGATGACTTCCGAGGGTAAGGGCCACTGAGCCTTATTTAGGGGCCTCTTTAAAAAGGGGATGAATACCTCTGCACATTTAAGTTTTCTGTTTTTCTGTCATATTTCTTATGTGCTTCACAATAAAAAAAATATTTTGCATTTTTATAGTTGTTGGCATGTGACCTGACATAAACTTCCCAATGATCGATTTCAATTCTTGGTTTTAAGACAACAATAAAAAATAATTCTAATAGGGATAAATATTTTTGCAAGCCACTGTATTTCAACGCCACCTTAAGCACAGCACATCTTCAGGGATTTGGAATAGGGCTATGTGGATGGCAGACTATAAATGAAAAGCAGAGGGAAAAACAATGGGGACATGTGCTTCAGCATGGCATTACTGGCGCTTGTGACACTTTTGACAGGGACATGACTAATAAATGAATAGGACACTTACCCTGGTGTTGCCGTTATTTTGTACTTAACCACTGATGAATCTCCTTTCTCAGCACAGATCAGTGCTCTGGACGGTTTAGGCGTCATAACGGGGTTGTTCAAAGTTTCTGGAGAGGTTTCAGTGGTGTCTGCAGGTGGTTGGTCTACTTTGTTATTCTCTACGCATAGATTGAGGTTAGCTTTTGATGTATTATCTGACAATTAATTTAATTACATTACAGGCTCGACTTCTCTACACAATGGGTACCAACAACAAAACAAATAAGGGAATATTTTATTACCTTGGTTTTCATCCTTTTTCTTCAAAATCTCAAACACCACAGTGCGAAGCTCATCTACCGGCTAAAAAACATATTGAAAACACAGTATAAATTTGTGGTTTTCCTTTTTAATCTTAAAACAGAAAGTTACACAATATTTAAGGGCAGACTATTACATCATTATTTTAACTTTAACAGTCTAAGTAATGGCTGATTAAATGTTTGTTGCAGATACAGTCATCAGTTTCAGAGGTTGCATAATAATTTACTCTGTCTACACAAAAAAAAGGTCAGAGGTATGCCTTTTATTTTCTAGTGACATCTGAGTTCTAGGGAGTTTTCCTAATCAACAGTTTTTAGTGTAGCAGTATTTAGGTGTATGAAATTAAATGAAATATGAAAAGAATGTCCGTTTGGGCACCCTTATAAGTTTGTTGATTCGAATGCATATAACTTCTCAAAATGTATTACTTCAACACAAAACTTGTTAGATTAGTCAGTAAAGCCTTGGACTTCATAGACAGGTGAATTCATTCATTCATTCATTCACAATGAGAAAACGTTTTTAAGGTGGTAATCAGGAAATGGAAGGACACAGGCGCCAGATGTGGCAGGCTAAGAAAAATACCAGAGACAATGAAAGGAATGGTGAGAATGGTTAAAGACAACCCACAGATCACCTCCAAACACCTACAAGATCATCCTGCTGCAGATGGTGTTTCTGTACATGGGTCAAAAATTCAGCACACTTTGCACAGTGTCGCTTGAGTTTGTCAGTCCACACCACGTTCTTCCAAAATGAATCTGTCTTGTCTGAATGAGCTTTTGCATACCTCAAGCGACTGTCGGTGCCATGGCATCACCCTCCCATACAGCTGTTCTGTGTGCAAAGTGTGCCGATTTTTTTTCATATTTTATTTAATTTCATACAACTAAATACTACTACACTAAAAATTATTGTTAGGAAAACACCCTAGAACTCAGATGTCACAAGAAAATTAATGACATACTGTACCTCTTTTTTTTGTGTGAAGACAGAGTAAACTATTATGCAAACTCAGAGGGGTGCCCAAACTTTTGCATATGACTGTAGATAAAAATAACATGGTTTATATGTCAAATATGCTATAAAGGGGTACATTACCTCCAAAACAAGACCAACTGCCTTCTCAAACATGGGAAGGACATCCAGGTTACCATCCTGCTCCATCAACCGGGCTTGACAAATCCAATATTTAGCAAATTTCTGGGAAACAGCGGGCAGTCGAGAGAGCACCTCTTTCACCCGGTGTGTTGAGCAGCCCTGTGGTATGGAACATAAAAATAATGCCAATGGCACACATCTAAAGCCAGTGCCAAAATATTGGCTAAAAAAGCACCATTTACCTCTCCTAAGAGTTTGATACAGTCTGCCAGGGACTGGTCAACAGCACTGATGAGGGAATGGGCCTCATCTTCCTCCTTCATGCTTGACCAGAAAGGCTGAGGTACAGCTATGGTGCGCCTAGCTTGAGTCTTTGCAAGCATTGGAGGACGCTTGTAGGAAATGCCTTTTGCTTCCCGCCATTCTTGAAGTTTTCTTCTACAAACCACAAATATATAGACATTTGCTATTTTTTATCACCAAACCAGTTAGCTATAACATCTAAATCTAATTACAAGTTCCGATTGAAGAGGTAATATAAGACAGTACAGTAACTAAAAGTAGCCTGAACAATGCATACTCTTTATTGTCATAGCTTTTGTGTGAGCAGCTTAACTTACATTCGCTCCTGAGCAGCAGTGAGAGTCATCTGAGCGGTCTGGGGAAAAGCCCTGACCTGCGGGGTCTTCATGTCTGTAGTCCTGTTTGTAAGGCTCAGGGTTCTGGATAGTTGTGGAGCTGTCTGTGATACTATTCCCTTTGGATCAACCTGTGCCTGACCGGGCTTCGCAGCCGTAGCCGTCTTCTTGTTTTCAGCCCCTTTAGAAATCTTGCTTTTGCCTCCATGGTTAGATGCCGTAACCACTTTGTTCACTTTGACATTATCACTATTTGCTGGCCTGAAGTTTGGATGGATCTTTCCTTGGCATGGTTTATTTTTGTTCACTTCAGCCAGAAATCTGGGACGACTAATTAAAACATTTGTTTTAGTTGTTCCTGCCTTTGTATCTGGGTTATGAGATTTTGAAGTGAACCTGGATGACTGTAGTCCACTTGACATTTTTTTATTCAGTGATGGCTCTAGATGTTTACTCAAAGATGACCTAACACACTTGTTTTGTGTTTTATTCCCTACTCTTTCTGACATAGCAACAGTTCCCACACTAGCAGGCTTAAGAGTAGCAGTGGAAATTGTTTTTCTATTAGACACATGCGAAACAGGTCTGTGTGATGAGGTGCTGGATAGACCTTTGTTGGAAATAGTTTTGGTGTCATTAGCAGTGGTGTAAATATTCTGCAGTGTGTTTCTGGGCTGTATCACTGCAGGCACGAGTCCTGTTCGTGTCTTTATAATAGGCCCGTGTATCATCCTGAAATTTACAGTGTTCTTCATACTTGCAGATGCAGCATTTGTGTACAAGCTCGTTTTGTTGTTTGCTACTTTAATACCATGTGTTTTTGATGAGGCCATGGCAGCAGACTGTCTTGTAACTGGCTTTTGACTGGCTGCATTTAGTGTAGATTTGGAGGTTACAAAGGTGTATGTTCTAGTGAATACAGGTAATTTATGAGCTTTGGCTTCTTTGTTAATAGTTGATACATTTTTACTATTCTGCTTTCCAGCCAGGTTACTGCAATTTATATTTTCCTTGTTGTGAAGACCCAAAGGTCTCTTGACACAGGGAGTAGGTTGAACCAGAGTTTTAACTTTAGTGTCCTTGTTGTGAGCAGGAATGTTGTTCTCTTTGTTATATATAGATTTCTATGGACAAAGTAAAGAACATGAGTTTAAATCCATATTTTTTCTTCACTTTACCTTGAACCAGTGTTAGAAGGCAAGGCCAGTAGAGTTATATGGACAAAACTAATGACTTTGTGAATAAACACTTACCTTAAGCACAGATCTTCCATTTTTCGCCATTTCATCTTTACCTACATTTGGCCTAGGAAGTAGGACTTAGTTAGTTATTGTCTCCAAACATTATAATTTGATCAAATGTATAAAAGAATTCAGATTATTATAGGTCTTACTTAATGCTGGGCAATTTCACTTTTGCTGTCAGGTATTCCATCAACTTTTGCCGACGAATCTCTAAAACAATATTTAATATCAATCAAATTACAGTCAGGTCATTCAATGTAAATTCAACAGATCAAAAGAAAATTAAAATCTGTATAACTATCTTGGGTTTGTTTCACACTTTAAGCAGATTTTGAGTTGGTATCTTTCTAAGTTTACGAGATATTTAGGTTTTTTCAAAATCAGGGCTTGTGTTCCCTTGCCTATAACATTAGTACTATTTATTCAAGATCAATAGACAGTTCAGGCATTGTTTGGCACTATGGGAGGTCATTAATCAACTTTTAGATGGATATTTTTAAAATTATGGTCTGGCAAATTTATATATATGAAAAAATAGGAAGTATTCTTTAATTATTCTCAAAAATCATAAATAATGGAATTTGGAATTGTCTGGAATTTCTCCATTTAGGTTTAGCTACTGGTTGTATTGATATTAATCACACCAGCTGGTAACAATATCAAGCTTGTGACTGGAATAAGCCAGTTAACCTACAACCACACACTGCCACCTAGTGACACATTTGTCTAAAATGGGTTGGAAAAGAAGTAAGTGTGTGGTCAGCTGATGTTTTACAGTTTTTTTCAATCGCTTTGACACGTTTCTCCATTCAGAATTGCATTTGCAAAACAGGTCACACAATGAATCTAAATAGGATTTTAGGTTCTCATAACAAAGGCTTTACTTTCCAAAATGTTGTTCTGTAATCAACTCTTAAATTATCCCCCAAAAGCCAATTTTTGCATCAAAATTATCAAACTGCAATTACGTTTTCATGCACACAGCAGCTCAAAACTCTGAGTCCTGCTCTCAGTAACTGCAGCTCTCACTGATTTACAACAGCATTTACGGTTCATACTTCACACAAATGAACAGGAGACTATTTTCGCTACTTAAAACATGACTGTTTTCACATTGAAACAGTTAAAATACAGACAAATTTTTTTTACATAAATAAAAAAAAATGTGCATTTACGTAGTGTACTGTACATTATTTTACAGTCTTTGGTTACTATGACTACTGTAAATTACTGCTGTAAATCTGCCGTGGTGTATTTGTTATACTGTAGTATGTCTACTGTAAGAAATATGACAGTACAGCAAACTGAAGCAAGGAGCATCAGTTTTATTCTGCATCTTGACATCTTTACCACTGTCAGTGGGAGCACTGGTAACAATAATGAAAATGTTTATTCTGTTAAAGAAAAACAGTATGTACATCTCCTCTTGTGGTGGCTGCTGGGAAAACCCTCTTGAGAGACATTCAACCTCAACTTGTGTACTCAGTCTTTATGTTTTTGTTTTCAAAGTAAACAGGGGGACCTAAATATTTCTGTTGATTAAATGTAAAATGTGAGTTGCGGACACCAATATTTTGTAAATGCACAGGGAAAACAAAATCAATTTTCTTTGGGTTGAAAGTGTTAGCCCTGCGACTGAATGTCCACTGTCCAAGGTTTACCCCACCTAACGCTCCTCCTAAGTTATTGGAATAGGCTCAGTGACAGCGACCCTTAGAGGGAATAAGCGAAAGAAGATGAAGGAATAAATGTTACAAAGCACAAGTAGCTCTCTGCCATTTTCATTTTAGAAAAATAGCTCTCAAGGGAAAAAAAAATGTTGGAGACCCCTGCTTCAGTGTAATATATAACGTTAGCTCGAAAACGCGCTAAAACATGCATCAACTCAAAGTTAACGCTAAACACTGATATGTGGTTTCATCCATATTATGCATCTGTTAGCGGTTAGCTAGTAACAGTTACATTAGCATCTATCACACTAGCAAACTTCTGTTAGCAATTTATCCGTGGATTTTAAGACCTTGCTATGACTTAATACAGTTGCTAACCTTTTCTGGTAGGTGCATTTTTTCCGGCATCCGTGTTCATCGGTGCGCTCGTATGTACTGTATCCATTATCTTAACTTTCAGTGAGACTTGATTTCGTTATTCGTTAGCTTCATCACAGCACTGGCTCAGCGGGTTTGTTTTGAAAATGCCGGGACCGCCTCCTCTTTTCTTCTTCTTTGGTGTTTTACTAGCGGTTGGTTCTCCTCTTTTCTCATTGGACAGTTTGAATTTCGAATTAAACACACATGCGCAGTGCAGTGTCCTGCGGGGAACGCCTGCATCACAATCACCGCTGAAGACATGACAGATGTGTCCATGAGACTGCAGAAGCAGCAACAGGTGAATCATACTAGTATTTTATATGCATGGATGTATTGCTCTGTTAAGAGTGGCCATGTGTAAAATATGCAGGGTACTTATTTTTAACTCGGTGTGATTCTGATATATATAAAATCACAGGTCACGAAAGTTTTTTTTTTTTAAACATTTTATTTAGTATTGCCGTGGCTTAAATATGAGTTAATATTAGCACTGTCATTTCAATTATTAATTAAATAAAATTCAAAGTTATAAGTTAAATAAATAGACACATACATAGGCTTACATGCACTGCATGCATCAGGCAATAGCGACTCCTTATGGCAAAATATGACTTGATGTCAATACACGTTTGTACTTAGTACATACAATAAAATATACAGGGAAATCTTTGCTGCGAGCAGCAGTAGTGCTTTTGTGAATATAAATGAAAAGGTGAGGCAGGAGTCTAACTCTGACGTTGGATGCTGAAGTTTCTGTGGCTGCTGGAAGCCTCGACACACATTTGAACCGGCTGGTTGTCCTGCTCGGTAGTGCTGATGTACCAGTCAGGGAAACGTGCAGATCTGAGGGTGCTTAAATTCAGCCCAGTATCGTGCTTGTAGAAAATAAAACGCACCATATCGCTGTCAGTGCTGATCATTGAGAGCAAGTCCTTGTTCCCCACAGCCTGAAATAATGGTGAGATTTGTAAGTCAAAGTGTTCTTGCTTTAAGAAGCACAAGACAGAGTGTCAGTATCACCATGAGTGATTTACCTCTAAGTGTAGGGTTGGCTCATCTCCATCCTTGTGGCAAGAAAGGTAGAAGTTTGTGCCCTTGATGCCAAGGGCCACCGGTCTGGCCTCAGTAGGTGCAGGGTTCACATATGTTGACATGTTCAGGTGGACTAAAAGGAAATTAAGTCATACTATTTTAATACATAGAATAATGTAAATGTAATGCAACATCTGTATGAGAGCTCTCTTTGTTGTAGCCTATTTATTTATTGATAAGTAGCACTACATACCTTTGCGGCTGTCGCTGCCCCCCTGCAGCATGACTGCATGCAGCTTCATGCTGTTTTGGACCAGGACCAAGCTTCTCTTTTGACTGTCACTCACACTGTACTGGTGCTCACCACCGGTTCTCTTGAACTGACCAGGTGGAACTGCGAATTCTTCTGACACAATCCGCTCTGAGTCAAAAAATTATACACTATTAAAAATGTGTCACATCACATAGATCAAGTTTCAGTGTCTTTAACTGTAATTCAATCAGAGCTGTGTCAGAGACAGAGCTGTTATCCAAAAAGTCTGACTATAACCTACCTTCCACGATGCTTTCCAACATGATGCTCAGCAGGTTTTCATCTTTGAAATCGGGGCTCAGGAGGGATTCGGACATGCTGTTTTTAATTCTCTCCAGGGCAATGATCAGGTTGACCACGTGCCTCATTGTCAGAGGATGGTGGGAAATCTCCAAGTTCAACCCCTTTGGCATTTTGGGGCTCCACATGTGGCTGGCATGGCATGTCATTTCTGATTCCATTTTCTGCTTGCTGCATTTAAAATAAAGCAAATAGTAAGTATCTTAAACAAAAACCTCCATATTTAAATAATGTGAACAACTAAAACAAAGAAAGAAAGAAAGTCCATTTACCTTTTTACTCTTTCGAGAAATGAGAGGCTGTTGAAGTGTTTGATTAAGATCCTAGTAGTTGCTCTGTCAGTGTTGTTATGCTTGTCTCCTCTGACTTCTTGTATTTATACAAACTCAAGGGAATTTTCCCTTTCCGCTTTTGGAGGTGGGACAGTGACGCGCTGCGATGATGAAATACTGTTCTTTTCACTCTGCTAGGTAGGACAGTCTCAAGTACACTCATTAACCTCAAATAGTGAATAGCGTGAATAGTGGTACAGCTTAATCAACTTACTCACATACAATTGATTAGCTGATGGCAAAAAAAACAAAACAAAACAAATAATTGACAATAAAACTAATAATTAAAAACACATTATAAGCAATTCTAATTTGCTTTGTGACAATAATAAATCTGTATTCAGCATTTATAATACCATAGAGTGTATTCAAAGCATAATCTAGTGTCAGACGTTTGAAAGTGTGACGTAGCCTGTCTCCCTTTAAAGCAGAGGAAGTGAAGAAATATCCAACTCTGCACGCTGTTGCAACTTTATTATGGAATTTACGGCCCCTAAAGGTTTAAAGGGTGTAAACAAAAAGGTGTGACAATGTAGGAAACTGGAGATAAATAAGAGTATTCAGTCTTTCATAAAGCCGCTTTTACCGAGGTTGAGCACTTTTGTTAATTCTGTGGATTTCCCACACACTTTGGTCAGATGTTGCATTTTATATTAAATAAATATATAATTTCATATTTATAAAACACACCTATAAAATACTGGCACATAGAGGTATATACCAGAAATGTAAAAAAAAAATTTTTTTTTAATTTAAATGTGTAATTTCCCATAAAATGTAATGATAACAGTTAAGGTGTTGAATTTACTGATATGGTTTTATTGTTATTAGCAGCACAGAGACAAGAAGGTCCCAGGGTTTGATTCCTGGACTGGGTGGGGCATTCTGTGTGTAGTTGGCATGTTCTCCCTGTTCTTGTGTGGAATTTTCCAGGAACTCCAATTTCCCTATCAGTCTAAACCTTAACATGTGCATTATACTTCAGTTATCCCTGGCTTGGACTTATTTTAGAGTCATTGCTGTGTGTGTAAGCTAGAGCTCAGTCAGTAGAGCATCTGCACATTGTATGCAGGATTTGGGGTTCAAATCTCATCTGATACAGTTACAAGGGGTCACAGTGAGTGTACTCTTTGTGCAAGTCCCAAATATGTCTATTATCAATATGACTTCCATACCAGTGAAGTATGGATGCAGCTAAAATTTAGGTGTATACTCCATAGAAAGAATATATGTCAGTTTTTGTCATGTTAAGAAAAAACAGTCTTATTATATTCCTGCAAATGTATTTAGTTATTACATTATTTTTAGGTTTGTCATGGCATTTACTGATGTTAATGTTCCAGTTTGTCAAAAGAGTGATTAATTCAAGCAATAGATAATCTGTTAACTCTTATAACTTACAACCTATTGTCTAGAAGACAGTTAGACAGGTTTGTGTGAGTAAAACACTTGGGTGTGTATGCTATTATAATTAAACTATTCATTTATTAGCTGCTGACTAATGTATTTTTCCAAAAAGAAAAAAAATAGTGGGGAGTGCTTTGAGGGCATGAGTTAAAAGTGACCCAGCTGAGTTTCTATTTCCTTTATCTTTGCAATAAATTCATTTAATCAGTCATTATTCAAGGTATTTCTCAATTAACTTGTTTTTGATCATCATACATCCTTATTTTAATTTTTCCTTTCTTACTTTTTAATTTTATTTTATCACTACCCTTCTAATCTAATCTATTTTCTGTTTTTTTCAAGTATGGCTAAGCGTTTATATCTTTGAAAATGTATAACGACCCCAATTCTGGAAATTCGGGGGATTATTTTTTAATTTGAATAAAATTAAAACTAAAAGACTTTTAACTCACATGAGCCAATATTTTATTCACAATAGAACATAGATAACATAACAAATGTTAACGCTGAGAAATTTGACATTTTTATGCATAAAATGAGGGTATCTAGGGTAGGTATAGGTGCAATTCAAAAGAATCGAGTCAGGTACTTTTGGAAACAAAGGGTAATTCCTTCTGTCTTGTACACATAAAGATTAATTGTCTGCTACATGAAAAAATGTTATGTAACTTGTAACCACAGAAAAAAATAATTTGAGGCAGTCTAACCATTTTCCAGTGAAAAAGCCAGTTAATTAAAAATATACGCGCTGTGTTTCAGCTAAAGCAAAGCCTTCCTCAGGGTGCATAACCAAAAACAATTTGTGCACCCTGAGGAAGGGCTTGTTTGGGCAGAGTGCGAATGTTTTTAATGGCATAGCTATGAATTAGGCTCTTTGACAGCCAGAGTGCCTTGTATTTGTTTATCTGCAAGTTAGATAAGACTTTTTTTACCTAGCAATCACTCTTTATAATGTATTTTTCCTTCTGTCTTATACACTTTTCTGTTCAGTCAAGCAATTAGTAACAGCATCACTTTCACATCCCATTTTATAATTTTGTCTTTGCAATAGAGGAGGTGTGCGATATTAAATATGACATGGCAGAAATGTTGGGAAAAACACAAAATAGACAGCCTTTGAGATGCTTCATTTCAACATATCCTTTTAGACGAAGGCAATTACTCACTACTTCAGTAACTCATAAATTAATGTAGGTCACATAAGAGTGGGTTTTTTTCTTCCTCATTCTTTATGTTGTATGTCACTATATGGTTGAAATCCCACTGAGTTTAAACATTAACATGCCTTGTACCTCAGAAAATGTGTGGCCCTTGATAGCAGTAAAATTGGCAGGTTTAAGTTAAGTCTATTTAAGCACGTAGTACTTAAATAGTTAATAATAAATAATATGTGAAGAAAAACACACTAACATTTGCAAATAATTATAATAAACTAAATGTTCCTAATAATTAATACACATACAACTCGTGTTCTGTGTAGCTTTCTGTCTTTATTTTAAAATATGTATAGTAGGGATGCACATTCGGTTCATTTTCTTTAATCAATGAATTGGCTGTCTTAACAAACACTTAGTGATTAACTGTTTACACTGGCTTCACTTATCATTATATTTTATAAAAAACTGCTCTTTATTAAATTCAAATCATGAACCATAATAAAAGAGTGTTGTTGTTTTTTAGCTAAAGACAGGTTATAGGCTTGTATATTTTTGGAAACAGTTCCTTAATTTTATGTATGTATGTATGTAATTTGCCCTAACTCTCCAATGATACTGGACATTTACTCTACTGAAAGCATAATGATTAATTGTTAGTATTGCCTTCAATTGATTATGGCCATAATGCCAAATAATCGATTACCCAACTAACCACAAACATCCTTAATACTGTATATACACTTTTAAGACATGGAATATCTGCATTACTTTATGTGCTGTTTCCAGCTCTCAATCATTGTAGTAAAAGTAATGAATGTAAAGTACCTTCTTCTTTCCTTTCAGCCTTTCCCTGTAGTAGTAGTAGTAGTACTACTACTACTACTGCTTTTTCACTGCTTTACTACTACAAGTACATTACAAAAACAAACAACATGATTCAATTACTTTTCACCGCTGGTGTCACCAGCTCTATAGCCTGAAGCAGGAGGTCTCAGTAGAGAATTAACCTCTTAAACCCGAATAGAGCCCGACGGGGCTCCGCGCCCCCTTGCGTCCGCTTGTTCGAACCATAGCGGGGAGATACAACGGCTGACACACACGTTTGACATCCTCGTGTTTGGACAATTCGTGGCAACAAAACTATCTACTTCAATTTCTATTCAACAGTTGGATTCCGCCCGGATTTTTTAAAAATAAAACATGTATATCTTTCCATTACTTTGTTTATTTGGCACAAATTTTGCTGCACTAGACCAAGATATGTGAAATTTTCAATTTATGTTGCTATTTGCTTCACTACAGGAAGGAAAAAGGCTTTTTTGGAGGCAAATATGTGTTTTTTTTTTCAGGCGGAAATTAGAATAATCCATTTTAACCTCAATTTATGGTCAAACAATATAATTTATTAATATTATTTCTCTTCCACAGTAATCCCCAAAGTCCACCAATTAATTTGCTACCAAGGTTAGCTATGTACACCTAGTAAATGCTAAGTAAAACCTTAATAAATGTAGATATAGAATTTTCGGGAAAAAGGCCTCAGAGCTTAACAGGTTAATTACAGTATCAGCCCATTGTCTCTTTGTGGAGCCACCTTGCTCCAGTTTCACCAAAAAAATTCCCAGTGATGTCAAAAGACGGGAGCAGCCACCGCTCTGAGATTTCACAACAGCAAGGCATTTCTCAAAAGGATTATTTTCACTTCCTCGCCCACTCAAACTTCAGACATTGCATCACTGCTCAGACTAATTTAGACTGATTCAAGCACTTTAATGGCTTTCAGAGGAGGGACCCGGGAGTTACTACACCGATGTAGAAAAGCCTTAACTGAAGTTGAAAAGGCCAATAATGTGAATTAATCAATCATTTAGGCATATAATTTATGGGTCTGTATAAACAACAAAAACTCTCTTAGTAAGTGTTAGTAAAATTGTTATCACCACTTACTCAATCTATCATTAATTAATTACATAATATCCGTATTTTTAACAGTGGTTCCCAAATTCTGGGTCGCCAATGTTTTTTATTTGGATCAGTGTTAAAAGTTGAGCTGGTGTTAGACAATGGGCTCCAGCAGAAAACATTAACCCCTTTGATTCACAACTTGAGCTCAAAGTGACCCGGCTGAGTTTCTATTTTCTATATATTTGCAATAAATTAATTCACTCATTCAGTATTCAAGTTTTTCCTCAACTTATTTTTGAACATCCTACATTCTTATTTAATTTTTTTTTTGGTTTAGTTTTTTATCACTACCCCTCTAATGCCCTCCAATCTATTTTCTATTTTTTTTGTATGGCTGAGCGTTTATATCTTTGAAAATGTATGTAACCTTATGTAATGTATTTACCCCTAGAGGTAACAGTTCTTGTTGAGTCAGGACACTGCAGCACAGAGCCCAAGAGGAGCCCACAAGCTCTGAGGGAAGAGTAACTGTAACTGGGCCTTCTCCAAATCCCAAAGGACAAAAAAAAAAAAAAAAAGGAGCATCTCCGGCCTGTCTGAGAAACTTAACATTTTTAGCCAACACAACATCCCGGTTCATTTCAAACCTGTTAATACTCTCAGACAAAAACTGGTTCATTCCAAGTTACAAACAGAGCAATGTTGTGTACTCCATCCATTGCAGTGAGAACTGGAATGAAAAGCACGTTGGAGAAACCAAACCTCTGCACTGGTTATACCAACACCACAGAGCCAACTCCAGTGGACCAGAGTCTGCAGTACACCTACACTTGAAGGCCACAGACTACTCCTTTGTGGACAGTGATGTCCAAATTTGAGCCAGCGAGAAAGGATGGTTTGAGCGAGGAGTCAAAGAAGCAATCTTTGTCAAAAAAGATAAACCTTCTTTAAACAGAAATGGTGGATTCAGATATATACAATAGATCGCTAAGATGACAGCTCTCTTACCAGTTTAATTTCAGAATTGAGAAAGCTTTTGGGTTAAGAGGCAAAACATCTTCAACTTTAAAAACCAAGTCCAGATGACTGCTTTTTAAACAATTTGTTGTGAAATTCTATTAGTTTATATTTATATAATTTTAATATACATAGAAAATATTTCTACGTCATTTTCAAATACTGTGTGTTTAAGGGCTTAGTGAATATTCTCAAAGAAACGGGTGATGGTAAAGTTCAATAGAGAAATAAATTTATTAATAACTTTCTTCATCTTCAGAACCCATTAAGACAGAAATTATAAAACAGTATGTACATCTTGTGTCTTTGTATTTTAAGTTACAGCATGTCAGAGAGAATAAAGGACAACCAAAAGCCTCTTCATTCACTCTGTTAACAAATCAAAGTCTATGATACTAATTTAAAAACATGATGTTTACCAGACAGTGTTCAGAGGTACAAAACAAAACATGACTGATATCACACACACACGACACAAAGATGCACAATTTAAATCTTAACAAAGGGGAGTGTGTCATAATCAGGAATGAACACAAAAAACACACAGTACAGCTATGACTTCCTTTTTTTAAAAGTTTTAAGTAATATTATGATGGGCTGAAAATGTACAGTGCGTAGGGTAGATAATTATGTAATCATGGCCAATAACAACATTGCAACACCACTAAACAAAGAAAATTTGGCAAATGACAAGATGTGTTTGGGAAAATACTGTTCCCTGTCTAAGGTGTTCTTACTTTTAACGGGTTTGGTTTGAACTAATAAAAATGGTTTGATTTAAATTTATAATGATGTGATATATATATTGAGATATATTGTGATGCAGAAGAATAGCCTAGACCTGTTAGTAATTCCTTGTTGTGAATCCCAAACAAATCCTAAAACAAAAAGAAATGTCTACAAAAAAAAAAAAAAGAGATCACAACTATTTTCGGTTTCACAGAAGGAACAGGAAAAGGTATTCAAACTTTGTAGTTCACCTTTGATTGTGGCATTTTTAGTATTAATATATCGGAAAAAAATAAAATAATTTTTTTGTTATATAAAACCCTCTTTCAAAAGTATATGATTGCCCACATTACATATATATTTGTGCATAAAAATCTACATAATAAAGCCTGAACGCAATGTCAAAACACACTTGTTTACATTGTCCAGGTGGAGCATTGTATCAAGTTATTACTGAAATATGGAGTATTGCTTATTACAGCACTGTG
Organism: Bostrychus sinensis; assembly: GCA_020698575.1. NCBI lineage: Eukaryota > Metazoa > Chordata > Actinopteri > Gobiiformes > Eleotridae > Bostrychus > Bostrychus sinensis. The sequence goes on along the minus strand of CM036249.1, from coordinate 15,381,852 downwards.
GCGTAAGCTTAATTCGTTTCAAAGCTTTGCCAACAGAGCCATTAGCCAATAGTTTATTCATCAATACAGTATGCAGCGCCTTGGATAGCCACAAGCTAATGGCCAGCCATCCTTGAGTTTCCTATTTGATAAAATCTGGTTTCTCTTGATTAAGGCTTGATTTCCAGGGGCAGAACAAATGGATTAAATGTAACTGGATAGAAATGTATCAACCAGTTAACAGGGGGCAACATATCAACATAATGCGAACACACACAGTTATGAGCGGAGGACATCTCGAATGGAAGATGTTCCAGGTCCACTTTTCATTGCTATAAAAAAATAAATGGTGTAGCAGGCCAGGCATTATAGGTGGATAGTAATAAGTTACATTAATGTGCTACATTTATTTGAGTAACTTTTTGAATATATTGTACTTCTAAGAGTAGTTTTATCATAATATACTTTTTTACTTCTAGCTGAATGGTATTATTTTTAAGTATTAACACTCTTACTTGAGTTTAAAAAGACTTATGTTGTGAAAAAGTGAGAAGCATTGGAAATATTAAAACATACATTAGACGGTATATGAAAACTACTTGAGTCAGTTTTTTCACCAAATACTACTTACTTCTACTTGAGTAATATTATTTTAAAGTAACAATACTCTTAAGTACAAGTTTTGGCTGTTCTACCCACCTCTGCCAGGCAAACAGTTGATCATATTTTGACATGATTTTTTTTGTCAGGTTTTGCCAGCTCCACACAATATTATCAGCTTTTTTAACATTGAAGCAGATGAGATGCACAACAAAGTGATTACTGAGCACTGGCGATCGAACACATTCACAATGCCAATCTGTAGCAATATAAAACATAATACGCAGGCCAAAACAAAAGTTGAATTAGTCCAATGTCAGAACCCCATCTTTGGCAAAAAATTCTCTCCGCGATAAAATGGTTAAAAACATATCAACAGTCCAAATGCAAGACTGGTTTGTTAAATTTTTCAAAAGATTTGGTCATTTCATAAAACATCTGAGACATTTAGCTGTTTGGAAATAGGAAACCACAGCAGTGAAGCTTTGACATCATCTAAAAAACAAGAAATATCACATGTTTGGTTTCATATTCAAAATGAAAATGGAGAGAAATGTACTTTAGGAATCCTCTAGGCCCATGTGACTCTGTATGTTTTTAATTTCTTCTGAAAAAACAAACATGAAACAAAGAGTACTTGAGGTCTTGCACTCCTTTAAAATGTTGAATGAATGAACTCTTGATGTCTATTTGTCTGGAAATTTCATATTAACAGGAACACAGTAAAACTAAAAATGACTTTTCCAAATGAAAAAGTTATTGACTCAACTCCACTTCAATAAAAATAAGCTCAATGCATATTGTTTTGTATTTGGCAGCTTTTACCTTTAATTTAAAAGGGGACAGATGTGAAGGTACAGTAAAAAATGGAGTGTGCGCTAATAAAAAAAAGTATGTTTCTCCTTAGATTTGGCTTTGGGGAAAAACTAAAGATTACAAACACCAGTGTGCACCCAAACCCAACAAACTAATTAAAAACATATAAAAGAAACATAACACATATTGTAAAATCACAAAGCAAGAAAATATAATTCTCATCCTCCATTTCACAAATAAAATATATTTATATGTACACACTTACATTGAATTATACAATAAATAAACTCTCTAGTAAGTATTTTCTAGTCATTCTCACGGTTGGCGTGACATCAGCGTGCTGTTTACTTCCTTAGCAATGTGAGCCACCATTTTCATAAGAGGGCAACCAATGAGCAAACCAACAGACGACTTACCACTAACTAACAAGTTCTCAGACAGTATTGTCGCAAATGGCCTAAAATTGCACTGAAACTTTCAAGCAGCCAGGAACCGATACCAGGCTTAAATCGATTTTAAAAAGGAGACGAATGGGAGAACAACACAAAAATGGCCCAAAGAGCTCTGTCATATCTGGCCAGATTATTTATTTTGCTCTTTAAAGTCTCTAATGGTTGTGTGAGCTGGATCATCTCTGCCAGTTTTTCAGAGCTATTTTTGTCATCTTTGTGGATCTATTGCCACTAAAAACATTAAATGTGGTTTCTGTACATTGTGTGCGACATTATTTGTGCGTCCCAACCCACAGCAGCCATTTACCACCTCCAAATTTCAATGGCGCCACTGCTTTCCTATGGGTTGCCGTCCAATGTTTTCCCCTTCGCAGTTGTTGCTAAGGCAAGCAAAGCATCACGTGAGTTGTGAATTCCCCGATGTTCGACCGTGAGAATGAGGTGAACAAGATTCCCTCTTTTGGTTGTGTTCCCACCAATTCTGGTGATGGCCATTTTGGTCACATGCACACTTAGACACTTAACGTACGTACAGGCACAAAACCGCAACTGTATTCACATCAGTGCAGCTGCTACAATGGAGACAATCAAGTCCAAGCAACACAAAAGAAAAGCTAACGTTTCCAGCCACAGCTAACGTACCCTGCAACACATTCATACTGATTGTCAAAAAACGGACTGGCTGCCTGTAAGATGATCAAATCTCAAACAGCTAAGGAAAAAGCCAGGAGTTCAATAAATATCAGTCTTTCATGATAAACATTTATGGAAGATATAGGAGTTGTAAGTCTATTTCGAGGTGCCATGCTCTTTGTCTTCTAGCTGATAAGACAGATGGAGAGAGGGCTGCAAGTGCTACACATGCTGCGGCAGGGTCTTGGTTGGGTGAGGGATATACAGTAGCTGCGGAGGGGAGGCAAAGACGAGAAGGATGGTGGGGTCTCCCTGAGTCTTCTTGATTAGGACAGAGAAAGAGGGACAGAGAAAGGTAGGAGGAGGAGAGGGCTTTCTGGTCCAGGTCCATAGATAACATGAAGATGCACAGACTTACAAAACAAACAGATACTCCTCTTTAAGTCCTTTTGCTTTGGCATGTCCTGCTGGGTGCAGACATATAATCATGTCTCTTTGGGCCTTGTCAACATGTGTCTGTCCCACTCTCTCGTGCACAGTTTTTGTCAGTGTCTCTCTAAACAGTAATGTGCAAAAGAAGCGGGCGGGCCAAGGGTCAGATGCTGTTGTCCAGTGCACTGTGGTGATTTGGAGTGCTGTGAGGGGAGTTCTGTTCGTTGAGGAGGAGCAGCGTTGTCTCGTCTGGCCCATTCTCCATCACGTTGGAGTCTGGGCCACTCAGGTGTGAGATGGCCAGTGCAGCAGAGGCAGCGGTGGTGGTGGGGGGTGGAGATTGGTCCAGGTTGGTTGTGTGGTGGCCGCTCTCTGGAGACTGGGGTGTGCTGTCCAGACGAGATGCCATCAGGCCATTCTGGTACTGGGCTTTTGTGATCTGTAGTGCGTAGAGAGGAAATATCCAGCTGGGGTTAATCACAAACGTGTCAGAACAAGAAGGGTTGCATAATATTAGAAAAAACTTACTAAATAATTACTATTTATTTTATACTAAAATTATTTTGAATATATCAAGAAATACAATGATCTGGATGAAGAGTGAATATAGAACACTAAAGACTAAACCAGGAGTTTAGTAGGTAGGTCTATATTAAGAGTAGATCTATGAATGAAGCTGGGCTAAACCAGGACAGGATATCTGGACATGTTTGAACAAGTTTGAACAAATTTATTGTTTTGAGCTTTAGTGCATCACATGGAGGACAATAAGATTATGTAAGAAAAGTCCCTTTTGGCTGCTCCCTTTTCTTTCAGGTGTCACCACAGGATATCGTTTAGCATGCACACTTTGGGAAGTTTTTGCCCTTACTGACGCAACCAGCTACATACTGTGACTGGAATTTTAACCCTTAATATCCTACAAGAAAGGTGAGGGAGCTATACCCACGTCAATAACAGGGAGCGCATGACAACATATGCGATAATGATATATAAATATGTATATTGCTATACTAGTAGGAACAATCATCTTATTTAATATTCTCTAGTACATCCTAATTGGTTTCCATTTCTGTCTAAAGAGTTGGTCTCCAATGGTTGGTTCAGTTGGTTCTCTCTATATTTGAACTGAATTTTCAGCACAACAGGCACGCAACACTTTAAAAAGGTCTCTGAATGCAGGAGGCACTTTTTCTATGTTGGCATGGTAGATATATTAGATATGTAAGGTAAGGTAGACTTTATTGTCCCTGTAGGGAAATTTGTCCTATGCTTTGAGTTGAATTGCCAGATTTTGCCAGCTCCACACAATATTATTAGCTTTTTTAGCAACATTGAAGATGAGATGCACAACAAAGTGTTTACTGAGCACTGGCGATTAAACACATTCACAATGTCCATCTGTAGCAATATAAAACATAATACGCAGGCCAAAACAAAAGTTGAATTAGTCCAATATCAAAACCCTATCTTTGGGAAAAAAATATCTCCATGATAAAATGGTTAAAAACATTATCAACACTCCAAATGCAAGACTGGTTAGTTACATTTTTCAAAAGATTTGGTCATTTCATAAAACATCTAAGACCTTTAGCTGTTTGCAAATAGGAAACCACAGCAGTGAAGCTTTGACATCATCTAAAAAACAAGAAATATCACATGTTTGGTTTCATATTCAAAATGAAAATGGAGAGAAATGCACTTCAGGAATCCTCTAGGCCCATGTGACTCTGGTTTTTCAGAAGAAATTAAAGACATGCAAACATGAAACAAAGAGTACTTGAGGTCTTGCACTTCTTTAAAATGTTGAATGAATGAACTCTTGATGCCTGTTTGTCTGGAAATTTCATATCAAAAGGAACACAGTAAAACTAAAAATGACTTTTCCAAATGAAAAAGTTCAACTAAACTAAATCCACTCAACTCCACTGCGAATAAAAATAAACTCAACTATTGTTTTGTATTTGGAAATACCTTTACCTTTAATTTAAAAGAGGACAGATGTGAAGAAAAAAATGAGTGTGCGCTAATAGTTTTGGCTTTGGGGGGATTTTTTTTTTTTTTTTTTTTTTTACAAATACCAGTGTGCACCCAAACCCAACAAACTAATTGAAAACATATAAACGAAACATAACACATACTGTAAAATCACAAAATAAGAAATCATAATTCTCTCTTGAACTATATAATAAATAAAGTCTCTAGTTAGCATTTTGTAGTCATGAGGTGAACCAGATTCCTTCTTTTGGTTCTGCAGTTGACCCATCCTTCTCTGGACCTCTCCAGATCTTAAATCAGGAACTTTGTCAGGAGTTCCCAGCTGCAGGATTAGACTTTTGTGCATGTTTTAAATAGATGGGGGACACTGGAGCACCCGGACAAAAACCCAGACACGGTGAGAACAGCACAGGCTGGTTATGTTTTACCAGCATATCTCAACCCTTCATTTCAATATTTGTACTGTAATGTCACAAGAGGCTAAACTATATTCTGAAATACTAAAAAAAAGGCACCTTGGCAAACTGTAGGTCGGTCAGAGCTCGGACGTTGAAGTCTGGGATGTACTGCTGTATGGGGATGCTGTTGTTGAGCTGGCTGTTGCTGCCGCTGATCGACAGAGACTCCGTTCTGTCCGCACCGCTCAAAGAGGCAGTGCGGTTCAGCCCACTGATGTGAGAGGGAGAACGAAACTCTGAAACACACACACACACACACAACATTCATTAACAAGTATACTATAACTGTGGGAGTTTACGTCTCTATGATAAGGAAACACGGACTACTTTCTGAAAGCCATTCAAGTGTCTGTATGATGGAAGACAAGATGCAGTGAAGGTTCAAATGTCTGTTAATACACAACATGGTCAGACTGATTTAGTGAAATACGAGTGATATAACACAAATGCAGTTGTAAGACGTTTTTAGGGCACGTAAAGAGACAGAAAGGGCTAGAGACGTAAGTTAATATAGAGTTATGGTGTCCAGTCAAAGCATTGTCATTATCTACACCGCATACTGTATGCATACACATCCAGCAGTGCCACGCACGTCCCCAAACAATTAGTTGCACAAATGAATGAGTAATCTTGCTTTACACACCGTATGCAGTTACAGAAAACTCAAACTTTTTATTTAGAGAAGTAGTGACAAAAGCTATTTTAAGAAGGCCATGTGCATGTTTATTACTGGAGAATACTATTTTAGCTAAAGTTATATAAAATGATTAATGTGCAAGCATGACTTGCACTCAACTCAATCCAACTCCTCAAAGTACACATTAAAAACTTTATATTCAGACACACCATACAATTATTCAAGTAAATTGAAATACTGGACAACATATCATTGCAGCATTCAGCATTATCATGCAAAAGTCAGTATATGCCTGTGGTTCAATTAAAAGTGAAGGACAAGTTCTGTATTTTATATATTCAGTACACACAGATTGACATAATGTATTTTTTAATTAGTTTATTTGATTTGTGATGATGGCTTAAAGTTGATGGAAGCCAAAATTCAGTGTCTCACAATATATATATATATAGTATATAAATATAACATAATGTTAGAAACGAACAAGATAATCACAATTAAAAGGTAAAACAAGTCTATATTACTATTTATGCATTTTGCGTTCATGTGATGTCATTACTTACCAGGGCAGGCGTAGAATTTGCTGTTAAAAATACAAAATGCAAAAAAAAAAAAAAAAAAAAAAAACTATCTACACGAAACAAAAACTGGCACAAAGTTTAACGTCTCCTCTCTCAGCACAAAAATCATTATTCAATCACACAGACAAGATTAATGTCAGGAGAGAGGGCATTTAGCCACCAGATTAATATAGTTATAGTGTAGTTATAGTTAGATTTCCTGTAAAGTTCAGAGTAATACAAGCCACCTCCACCTGAGTTTTTGACATCAAATTTTGGAACATAAATGCAACCTATTTGATGACGTCAAAAACTCAGATGGAGGGCAGGAGACATTTTTAGATATTTTTTAAAAGAAATATTCAAACCAAATCCACAAATGTTGAACTTGACAATTTTTTGATAGCAAATAATCTTGTGACTTAATACTTTGTGTTCTGACAACAAGCACACCAGTGTGATTGACTGTTGTCACCGATTTTCACACTATAGTAAAAAAAATAATTTCACCTCAGTTCATTTGTGACAGAGGACATGTTAAACTTTGTGCCAGTTTTTGAAGCATGTGGATAGATCCAGTAACTGTAGAGATATTAATCACAAACCAGGTCAAGACACCTGCATTTTGAATCTTTAGCAGTAGATTCTTTTATAGAAATGTTACCTGCCTCTAAAATGTTATGACATCACATGAACACAACCAAAATAATTTCACATATTCGCATTATTCTAAGTTATTTATGTGTAGCTTAATCGCTACACATCAATACAATCTGATTATCATAAGCATAATAATAAAAAGGTCCTACTAATTATGCTGAAATGATATCATATTAACAGATGTTTTCATTTACTTGAATACTTGTACTGGATTGCTTGTAGTAATTTGTTGTGGCACTTGTATATTACTTGCAGTATTTTTCCACCTCTGCTGCTTCAGACTGAAACCGCGAGTGACTAAGACTTGTGTGTTTCATCCTGCTGTAAGGGGTTTTTAATGTGGCATGCGGACTTCCTCCAGAATATCCAGGCATTTATTCACGCATTCGTCACATGCACACACTGCATTCAGTTCTGCGGTGCTTCATTACCCATGGGGGTGAGTCGTCCAGTAGGGGGCCTCAGTGAGTCATAGGAAACTGTTTTACCTAAACACGTCAACTACATTAGCTTTTACAACATTAATGTAGGAAGTTAACCCAAAATATCTACCACTACTTTCAGTGTTAGTAAGTGGTTAAACTGCAGTATAATAATTAATATAGGTTATTTAGTGGTTAAACTACACTATAATTATTAATATGTTATTAGAGGACGTTATTTGACCTACAGTTAGACACACACACACACGTTTTGAATGGTGATTTTGGTTTTATCAAATTTTAGCCGTGAATCCTCTAGAACTACCAATAAGACTACAGCAATCTTGGCACGCATGGTTCATAGACAAGTGTGGCAAGCTGATGAGATACATGTACATCCTGAACAATTTAAATATGGAAAATATTCTTGCTACATGCATTTGGCAAACAAACAAGCCTGGATTTGTTTTCCAAAAGCCGCATACTAAATACAAAGTAATCTTTGGTTATACAAATAAAATAATGGCTGCCTTTGAATATTTTTTTTCTAGTATTAAGCACACCACTAAGTCTTAAACTATTAGGTATAAAGTTAATTTAATAATTACAAAAGTGCCGCTTGTGACTGTAATGGGCAAGACTACGCTCCTATGTTCAGTGATTGCATTAGTATAGATTGGAATAGTTCTTGCAACTGACTGAAACAGTTCAAAGATCAAAATGAAAATCTGAACTGATGCCTTCAGGGGCATCACATGATGTTGGTCCATCCTCTCACTTCTCTACAAAATGTCTGTCATGTGCCTAAGTGTCCTGCCAGTTTGTGGGTTTTGGATACTTTCTTTTCTTCAATCAACCCACATTTTCTGTGTAAGCATCAGCATGTGTAGGGAACTGTATATTTCTGCTTTCATGTGCCCAAACAAATGCTGCACCTTTTTTTTTTTTTTTATCTTTGTGCTTTTGTCAACTTGTTTGCATTTGTTTTCTATCTAGTTTAAGTCTAAAGGTCAAACTTATAATGTAAAGGAAGTAAATTAAATCTTTTTACAGTAACAGTAATTAAACTGCTAATAAAAAAGACATTAAGTAAGCAGCAACAATGGCATAACTGAAGTTGGTTTGGATAAAACAGTTACTGTCTGTTCCTTTTTTTGGTTGTTTGTCTTCACCTAAAATCAAGCCAGCATAGAAAAAAAGAAGACTGAACAAGGAGTACCTCTGCCCCTTGTCATCGTAACCTTTTCTTAAATGTAGAGCCCTAACTTAGACTTGCCCATCCATCCTTTACTGTTAAAGCACCCAGACATGCCGGAGGTTACCTGGCAATCGAGAGAACAGAGAAAACCTCTTAAAGGAGAGGGGCCGAGGACGGGGAGCGGCCACTGAGAGCAGCGACAGGTGTGGACAGAGGACAGAGGGGACAGGAAGGAGGGGACAATCAGTCAGACACAAACAGGCAAACTGAGACAGGAGACACATAATTAATGAAGAACTCCCTGGAGATCTTGGTAACTGTTGCTGCAGTGAAAAGGATTTTAAATGTTGACAAAGACAGTATGGGAGTATGGGAGAGATGTAACCTTGAAAAACCTGGAAGAGAAATGCGTTAGGAGGAAATAAAATTGAAACATGATTGCAGTCATAACTATTGTGGCCTACAAAAAAAACAAGAGTGTGTTTCCTAAGCACAAGGAGTGATGGTTTGTTTATAAGGGAGTGGAACTAGGAGGACAGTTCAAAGGTCATCTTTGGAGGGCAGTTAAACTACATTCCAGCCGACACTTGAGCCAAACGATGCACTCGGTGAACTTCTCTGCAACCACTGGTGAAACTTTATACAGATGTTTATACATTTTAGTTTGCCTTCTGCCACTTTTAATGAATTTTATAATACTGTAATATCGAGTAGATGTAGCAATATACCTGAATACCTATAAGTAGTAATTGTAATAATAATAGTAGTTGTGGTCTGATCTTCTGTGTATGTTGCAAAACATAACATAGTGACCATAACCTAAAGGTGGTCCATGATTTTTAAAGAGATATTTTGCTAATTTTGTCGTTACTGGGGATACAATAAACAAAAACAGTAAAGAAAAATATATATAATATATATCATGGGATTATAAATATACATAACATTAAATATTATACAAACAAAATAATCCTTATTAAATAACGTACACATCAGAACGCTGCAATCACAAGCAAAAAACAGTCACTACAGATTACATGATGACCAGAGCAAAAGAAGATTATAATTAGTAGTATTACAGTAATCCTAGTATAGAGTTTACATTATAGTAGTTCTAGTATAGAGTTTGTGTTATAGAAGTCCTAGTATAGAGTTCATTAAATTTATTATAGTAGTCCTAGTACAGAGTTTACATTATAGTAGTTCTAGTATAGAATTTATATTATAGAACTTATATTAAAGTAATTCTAGTATGGAGTTTACATTATAGTAGTTCTAGTATAGAATTTATATTATAGTAGTTCTAGTATAGAGTTTATATTATAGCAGTTCTAGAATAGGGTTTAGATTATAGAAGTCCTAGTATAGAGTTTATATTATAGAATTCCTAGCATAGCGTTTGTATTATAAAAGTCCTAGTATAGAGTTTGTATTATAAAAGCCCTAGTATAGAGTTTATATTCCTAGTATAGCGTTTATATTATAGAAGTCCAAATATAGAATTTATATGATAGAAGTTATAGTACAGAGTTAATATTATAGTAGTCCTAGCAAAGAGTTTATATTATAAAAGCCCTAGTATAGAGTTTATATTATAGAAGCCCAAGTATAGAGTTTATATTATAGTAGTCCTAGTATAGAGTTTATATTATAAAAGCCCTAGTATAGAGTTTATATTATAGAAGCCCTAGTATAGAGTTTATATTATAGAAGCCCTAGTATAGAGTTTATATTATAGAAGCCCTAGTATAGAGTTTATATTATAGAAGCCCTAGTATAGAATTTATATGATAGCAGTTATAGTACAGAGTTAATATTATAGTAGTCCTAGCAAAGAGTTTATATTATAAAAGCCCTAGTATAGAGTTTATATTATAGAAGCCCAAGTATAGAGTTTATATTATAGTAGTCCTAGTATAGAGTTTATATTATAAAAGCCCTAGTATAGAGTTTATATTATAAAAGCCCTAGTATAGAGTTTATATTATAGAAGCCCTAGTATAGAGTTTATATTATAGAAGCCCTACTATAGAGTTTATATTATAGAAGCCCTACAATAGAGTTTATATGATAGTAGTGTAGTATAGAGTTTTCAAACAAGCGTCCACAATATGGGGCCCCTTTACCACCAGAGTTATATTTGGGGCAGAAAGGTGAGGAGAGGACTTACCCAGAGCGGGGGCACTGAGGGCCATTACACCATAGTACGAGAAGGGCCCGGACTCAAACTTCATGTTCTCATTTCCCGCCTCCACCTCAACTCGGCCCTGGAAAATACAAACAGATATTCATGAGGTTAGTACATAGATTTGCCTAATTTATGTATTATTGATACAAATGTCGGCCGTTCTTTTGTGCAATACATGTTTAGTAAATTGTGTTCATCTTGGCAACTGAAAGAGCAGGGATTAACAATGATTTTCATTGAACATGGTACGACTAAAGACAAAGACCACTTACACATGTGACTCAAAAAATGTTCCACTTAAAAGCATGTGATCAACATTTTTAGCACGTTTAAGCTTCTTTAAAGCTGGGGGAGGCCCTTTTTGATCCACACTGAACTGGAAAGCTAAATCAAGAGACAACTATACAATGCTGAAGTCAAATAAATAGCTGTAAAGCCATAAAAAGATGTGCTGTGTTTCTATATTTTTCCTCTGGGTGGCAGCACAACCACATGTCATTAGAGAGTTCAGAGTTCAGATGAAGACATCTACAAATCTTACAGAACGATGAGGGCGCTCTTTGACAAAACAAGTTAACTAAAAGCACTTCAGGGATGGACATAAGAGGACAGAAGAGGGTCGAGGATTGTTTTGTGCTGGTTCAGATGCTTGTCCCGGATCGGCATGCAGGAATGTGTGAACTCCAGCAACAACACGGCACAGTTAATCCACAATGTCATCCAACCTCTGCGCCTCTACCTCTGAAAGAGCGGCCCGATCCCAACACAGAAAGGTGCTTCAAATATACATAATAAAAGACCATGTAAACAAAGGTGTCCATAATAATTAATGTTAGCAAAATGAATAAAAAGCATCCATAAGGTTTACATTGAAGATTCATTCATCTGTGTTACTAGTGCATCTTGACAACAGTGAACTAATACTGTCTTCAACAGAATAAGTATGGTCCCAGTTCATTGCCCAAGTTGGCTTTTCAGAGGGTAAAACAAAAAGGACACAGTATCAACTACATCTGAATGCAACTGGATACACATACAACCAATTAGAAAACAGGGGGCAGTAACACGCACACAGAATAAACTACCTCTGGGTGGATGAACTTTGAAAAAAAAAAAGACAAACAAAGACAGCAAAGACTGCATAAAGCCTGACCGATCAGTCAGATAGGATTGACTTAGGTGGAAATATGCTTGAAAGGGAGGGATTCAAAACTCACGTCACTAAGAATGTGAATGGGTCAGCTGGCCAAGCCAATGATATACTTATTGCAACACTATTTTTGATCAGAAGTCACAACTCATAAGACAAGACGAAGAATGTGTTTACATTGAGTGGCCAATTATATTGGTACATTTAGCAGTAATTTTGAGCTGCTATTCAGTTTCTATATGCCAATTTGTTTACCAAATGTATTCTGCATAATTCAGCCATGATAAATGAGCCACTTTTACAAAAGACCTTTGTATCTTCCTTTGTATCCTGTTTGATCCCAAAACAAAAGCGTGTCTATAGTATGAACAAATAGTCTAAAGGTTGAAATGACTGGGCACTACGCATGACTTAGCTTCAGCCCTAGTCTAAACTCAGAGCGCTCCACACATTCACACCTGCTGAGTCCAACCCGTGGCTTCCACCTATGGCTGTGCGACTAATCAGAGGTTGCATACTTCTCTCAAGGACACTGCTCTGCTAAAAGAGGCTCACACTGCTGCCTGCAAACCTTTCCAATTCAGCTTTAATCAAGAAAAACAACTCTGAAATGTGCCTAACCAGTGTTTTTTTCAAGCAATTCTCAAAAAAATAAAATAAAAAATGCTGCGATCTGAAAATTCAACCTGAAAAAGTATTAATACTTCTGTGTGACATCTTCTGATGACCCTCAATGCAAAAGGTTAAACCTCCTTGCACCTAAAGCATATCAGCAGATTTGGAAAGATGCTAATCACCTTTCCGCATGTGGTCAGCTGTATGTTCGCATAATGCTGCTGCAGTCAAATACATAGTCTCTAACACAAGAAAACTCGCACATCAAGGAAATTAATATATTAAGGTTACTTTAAAAATATATTAAATAGGGTTGACAGCCTCTGGTCGCTTAGTTAATTAATCGGTTGGTGAGATTTTGGTCGACTAAAATTCTGTTGGTCAATAAAGAGGATCCACTCTTTGCATCAATAAAGCTCGTCTCATTTATTATTATTGATCACTTTTCGTTTTAAGAGATATAATAGCATAGATGATTTTATATAACAATATATTTTACAGCCATCTTTTCCAAATGTTTTATTACCTCAAGTGAAGTCACTCTGGTAACCCTCCATGGTCCATTACTGACCTTTCCTGAAATTTCCATAACAAAAATAAAATTCTTTCTTTATTAAAGGCACTCTTGGTTTACAGCATTTTCACACCGCCCTCAAACTTTTGCACATGCACTGTATGTGGGAGGACTCTGAATAAATTGAAATAAAAAAAAAGAAGCAGAGGGCATGGTGAGAGGTGGAAAGCATGCTGATGCTCTGGCCAGACCTGTTTTCCAACTTGTGCACTGCAGGCACTGTCTGCAAATTAATATGTCCGTTAGCTCAAATTATGCATGAACAATTTTACATAAAACTCCTCATGATCTCTACAGCCCTTAGTTGCTATGTATTTACCACAGTCATTATTAGTCATTATCTGCTGCCCTTTACTGGACTACTGCTATATTTACCACTGGACACTTAATGAGTTATGAGTAGTACGTATTTATGAGTTATCTTTTTTTTTTATGCTGTTGTGTTTCTATACATGTGCTTTCTGTTGAGACATGTGCTGAACCTGTATAAGTAGGTGGGACCAGGACAAAGTTCAAATGGTTACATGACTCATTAAAAGTGTGAGTAAGAACTGCATGTTCTCCCTGTAGTCTAAAGTGACATACCCTGCCAGGCCAAAAAAAGTCGCCACCTGGAATTACCTGAGTAAGTATGCAGGAGCCTCCCTGCAGTTGGTCAGGTCTAGGTTCAGCAACAATATGTGCCCAAAGAATGAGGTGAGCTGACCTGAATATACTGAATGACCTGACCAAGGGCAGGGAGGCTTTTACCTATTTGCTAAGTTAAATCCAGGTGACAACTTTTTTTTTGGCCAGGCAGTGTACATTAACGAACATTGCTTCTATTTGTTCGCCATGTGAAAAGGCTAAGCTAGTATCTGGTTCAGCCAAACGTATGCTTTTTGAATAGGAATAAATCTCCAATCTTCACACATAAACAATATATTGACAAAGACAATGTTATTACAAAAGCTAAAGTAAAACATAAGAAAATCTGATTATGAATTTTAGTTGAACAATGAGCCTCAACGTGAAATGCAATTTAACACCAACAGCCATTTTCATTACAACCTGAATAATGTTGTAATTACATGAAAGAGTGACGTGGATTTTAAAATACTATATGTGTCATACAGTTCATAGAAAAATAATTTAGAAAAAGAACTGTAAAAAGTGTGTTAGTGATGATCATGGATTAAATTGGGTCCCACAATCAGACCAGTTCAGTGCCATTTTATCAGATATTAATTTATACTGTATGATTTAGGGACGCACAATACAAGGGAAAAAATGATGTTAGTAGCTATGTTGAATATTGAGATAACGACATGATCAGCAATATTTTGATACTTGATTACTATTTTGACATGGTAAGTTTAAATAAATGTATACGTCCTTGTATCTACTAACTGCTCATAAGTGTCACAATCATGGTGTTGTGGGTTCGAGTCCGGACTCTGACAGTTTGCTAAACGTCTTTCCCCTGCTCTCTCTCCCCAATTTCCTACTATACTCTGTCCTATCAATAAATACTAAAAATAGTCAAAAAATATCTAAAAAAAAATCAACAAACAAACAAAAAACAAAAACAATCACAAGTCACTATCAAAACTTAAACACTAAACCAGGACTAAAATAAGACTGAGGACTAAATTAAGGTAATTCTTACTAAATCAGGACTTTTAAAATATTTTTATTTACACAACACATTTTTATTCAAGGCTCTGATAGGAAAATTATTGTAACTAAGGCTGAACGATTTTGAATAATAATCTAATTGCAATTTTTCTGGGAGATATTGCGGCTGCAATTAAATTTGTGATATATTTTGTAAAATCAATGTTCAGTTCACAGTAAACATTTGCAAGCATTTGATGGAACACTTGACACTGAAATATTTACTGCTGAACTAATCCAAGGAATCACATGCCCTTTAGTTCATGTCTGTAGAGGTCTAAACTACAGCTGTACACTGCAAAAAATCTAAATCTACATTAATTAAAATGACTTGAATTCAGCAACAGTAAGCAATATTATCTGTCCATGGGGTAAGAAAATAAAGACAGGGCCCAAACCTAAAATCTCTGTTACAACATAACATAATACATAATAATATAGTGATATATTTTGTTTCTTGTGATATTGTGTTTGCTGCTATTGCAATAACAAAACATTTGCAATATATTGTGCAGCCCTAGTATGTTTCATGTATAGGTCTATTTCAGAGCCACATCAACTCTAACACCAGAAGTAATTCTATTGTAATGAGCTTCTGCAATGGTCTGAGGTCTGTTAATATACAATAAAAGAGTTTTTATACCACACAGAGAGTACTTGGCCCTGTTCTAGCCTCAGTGTTTAGTGCTTTGTAACCACATGTTTGTTGTAAAATGAGTAACTGACTGTTAATGGATGATGCCAAAGCGCTCTTTTTGCTCGAGAAGAATGTGCCGAGTCACTGAGTCAAAATGACACACACAAGAGTCTTGTGTTGAAAAAGAGAGCATGTGCTAGGCTATTTTATATCTTTGTGGGGACAAACAGAGGACAACAGACTTCTTACAACTGATTGTGAAATAATCATAGCGTATTTTAGGCTCTTTTCTTTTATCGCTATTTGGAACTGACATCATTCAGGGATCTAAAAAGTGTTAACCCACAAATATATGACGTGACCGCCTACATCCTGCTTGGTTCCTGTTCCTGAATTGAGAGCTATTGTAATCGCTGTCATTTAGTTGTTTTTAAAGTAAGGACATGTTAAATCTCATTTTCTACTCATTACCCATGATTAGAGTCAGTCAAATGCAGAAGTGACAGTAAAGACTGACATTGTTTATATCAATGGATAATTTAAGATCTTGAAAAAATAAAAGAGAAGCTATGCACAAGATAGAGACAATGTTTAAACAGGAGGCCTTCTTCAACTTTATAGCTTTTCCCCTATGTTGATATTATAGGAAATAAATGTAGGCTTAGACATGACCAACCTCTTCATGAGAAAAATATTTTATTCTCCAAGGGTTCTATGTTTCCAGTTCACCAGAGGAAGAGTTACTCTTAAATGTCCTGATGTCATTACTCGAGAATGTAGCTACATAACTGTGTTTGTATATTATCGCTAACATCAGATCATTACAAACAATAAATCACCAGCAATATTTATGTCTAACTGTGTTCCCAAGCATTAATGAGTATGCCATTAAGAAAACAACTTTGTGAAAGAGATGAATCTTTAAGGAAAATGTCCCAATATCACTGAGATAAACAAGATCAATATGTCATTCTTATGTAAGTGACTATATCCACTATTTTTAACATTCCTAGACTACTTCCCACTGAGTCAGATTTATTACTCACAACAGAAATATTAACAAAATCAGGAGCACTAAGAGCCTTAACAAGTAATGTTCCCATCCTGGCATGCTGACATCAAATGCCATCCACTCCACAAAAAAGGTCTCTGTGGATTATTCCTAGTGTGGGGTCCCGAAATCATCCTTGATTTCAGTCCTCCCATGGGGAAGAGCTCACTGCTAAGACCAGAAAAGAGAAAGTCAAAGTGATCCCTGGATTACGGGAGACGGCTAATGACTGTTTGAGGCAGACCGGGACACAACTGTGGGAAAGTAGTGTAGCAAAAGAGTGGCATTAGTGAAAAAAGGCATAATTTCCCACTGTCTGGAATGGAGCATTTGTCTAAACATATGCACTGTGACACTAAAGGGGTAAGTGACTAATGGTGTAGGAGTGTGTTTAGCATCAGCCTATCGACTTCTGATATGGGTTCGCTGTGTTATATAACATTGATCAATAAGTTAGCACTGTGCCCTATAGAACTTGAAACATTGCACCCAGACAAAGCTTGATTTATATACTGTATGAAAACAGGCCTAGTGAGTTGATGCTGTTCCCAGACAAATCAGATTCAGAATACAAATGATGAAGTACACTGAGGCTTAATGTCAATTTATATACATACATAGTATGGCCCAACCAGAATAACCCAGTCTACCAAATCACAGATTGACCTGATATTCAGTAATAAACCAGAAAGAATCACAAAATCCTATAATATGATCACTGGACTATCTGACCACAATTTAGTGCTTATGTCCAGAAAATTAACAAAGAAGAGATTTAGTGTCCTTACTGTCACAGAGCATAAATCATTTAGAATACCTAACAAAGAGCAGGAGCATTTTAAAAACACTGTTAATAATTTTAACTGGAAAAACTTGCTTGCTGGGAAAGATTTAAATGAGGGAACTAAGATACTCTCAAGTAAAATTCAATGTTTTGTTGAGAAATGTACTTGCAGATTTAGACACAGAAATAAAAAGACCAGTCTTCCATGGATTAATCCCGGTATCTTGAAAATAATGAGAGAGCGCGATCTTGCACTAAAAAAAGCTATTAAAACAAAACTGCCCCATGATAAACATAATTTTGCCAGGTTAAGAAACAAAATAAGTCTGGATGGAAACCTTATCAAGAATCCAGCTGATATAGCTGAAGCATTCAATCGTTTTTTTGTTGATTCTGTTGCAACCATTTCACAGAGCTTCTCAGGTCCATATGCTGAACTGTATACAGCTCCATCATCAGAGCCCAGCCTTACTTTTATCAGTGCATCTGAAGATAACATTAAAACCATAATCAGATCACTTAAGCCTTCAAAAGCTAAGGATGTGTTTGGGATGGACACAACAATGCTGAAAGATATCAGTTCATCATTAGTCAGTCCTATCACAAAAATAATCAGTCAATATCTCAAGGAGAGTTCCCAAATGCATGGAAATCAGCCATTGTCTCCCCAATTTTTAAATCAGGAGACCAACAATCTATTTCCAATTACAGGCCAATTAGTATTTTACCCATAATGTCAAAGGTTCTTGAAAAGTGGGTTTCTGAGCAAATCAGAGCCCACCTAAATACCACTTCCTTTTCTCTCCATCCACTACAATTTGGATTCAGGTCTAACCATTCAACTGAATCAGCTAATTGCTTTTTTATAGACAAAATCAAACTATTACTTGACAACAACAGTGTTGTAGGAGCAGTTTTCTTAGATCTCAGAAAAGCATTTGATACGGTCAATCATCAAATCCTACTGTCCAAACTAACTAACTTTATTTTTTCTGATAATGCTCTCAAATGGGTAAAATCAAATCTTTCGCACCGGTTACAAACTGTTCGTATCTACAATCATCAATCAGAACCCCTCTGCACGTCCACTGGTGTGCTGCAGGGGTCTATTTTGGGCCCTCCCCTGTTTTGTATGTACATTAATGATCTGCCGCTTGTGTGCCCAGAAGTAAATATCCAAATGTATGCAGACGACACAGTTCTGTATATACATGGATCTTCAAAAACAGAAGTAGCCGCCCAAATTACAAATGCCATGGTCAAAGTTACTGCATGGCTAAATCAGTGCTGCCTTCAATTAAATGTGTCTAAGACTGTGTTTTTTTTTTTTTACCAAATCGCGCAATTCTGTTGCAAATCCAAATCCAGATATTTTAGTGTCAAGCAAAAAATTAGAAATAGTTAATGAATTCAAATACCTTGGCATTATTTTAGACTCCAATCTTAATTATAAGTCTCATGTGAAACAAATCTGTAAAAAAGTTTAATTTAATTTGTCTAATTTTAGATTTGTCAGGAAATCTATGTCCACCCAAGCAGCTAAAATGTATATGAATTCAATGATTTTCTCCCACATGACCTACTGCCTCACAAGCTGGTCTCAGGGTAACTATACCACTCTGAAACCACTACAGGGCTTATACAAGAGGACACTTTTTTTTAAGTTTTGGACAAAAAATCAAATCATTTTCATCATTGTACTATTCTATCTAAATACAGTCTATTGAACTGGGAAAACCTGATCAGATACACAAACGTCTGCCTACTTAAAACATTTTACATGGCATGGCTCCGCCTCCTCTCAGTGATCTTATTGGCCTTAGATCCAACACAAGCCGCATCACAAGAGGAGCTTCCAGAGGAGACTGTAACATTCCTTTTAGAAAAACTGCTTTTAGTCAGTCAGCTTTCTCTGTCAGGGCTTCTAGGGAATGGAACAACATTCCAACATCATTTATTTCACTTCAATTTAAAAAACTGGCTCCTAAGTAATCAGACCTGTGAGCACTGATGTCCTGCTGCTGCTGTCTTGTGTTGAGCTTTGCATGTGTCTTACTTGTGCACATACTCTGTCTGCTGCTGTCTTTTAACATGTGCTTCTGATTTTGCACTCAGTTTTACTAAGCTATTAATATATTGTATTTAATGCATGTTTTTTTTTTTTTTTTGGCTTTTCTGATTATATTAACAGTGCGTCTGCTTCTAACAGCCTGCATGCTTTAACCATGTTATTGCGGCTGCTTTATGCTTCTATGTTCTCTTTGTTAAATCTGCCGCAGACCTGTGCCACTTTACTGCTTTTGTATTAACAGTTTTTTTTTCTTTTCTCTCAATTGTAAGTAATGTCTTTTACTAATTTGATTTTATTTCTGCTCCTGCCATTTAGTCCAGCTTTGATGTTTGTAATTTTACCGTTATATGTTTAAATGTTTTATTGTTTTCTAGGATGCCCGCTGTACATCTGGCCAAAGACTACAGATGAAAACTAGCCTCTTGGCTAATTCTGGCATATTTTACAGTTCTACTGTTGGTTAATATGCACTGCCCTTGTAATAAATAAATAAAATAAAAAATAGTTTAGGCATAACATTATGACCACATGTGTTATGACCACCTTCCTCATATGCAGCAACAAAGTGTGATGCACTGTGTATTTGTGAGACATTTCTATCAGAACCAGTATTACCTTCTTCAGCAATTTGAGTTACAGTAGCTTGTGTAATACACCAGGCCAACCTTCGCTCCCTACTTTCATCATCTGCCGCGGGTTCACTGCTGTTTCTTTCTTGGACCACTTTTGGACCACGGTAAAAAAGTGTGTTTTGATCCATTTAGGTTGCCACTATTTTTTACAATTCCCAGAAAAATCTGCTGCAGAAAATTAATATTAAAATACATTAAGAATTAAGAAACCTACAGATTGCATGGAAAAATACAGTATCCGCATACTAATGAGGCTTCAGTTCCATAGTACTTTATAATAACATGCAAATAACATATTTTTTTCATCACTACACAAAAATTGCCAAGTTAAAACCTCTCAACCTGATGTACTTCTCACAGGACGTACACCAGACTTTCTCCTATTGAGAGGCTGTGTTTCAGGTATTTCATTACACTTTTGCTTACCAAAAGAAACTTGGTTACAGTAAATGTGCAGTAAGCTTCACACAAGACATTCCACAAAGTAAAGCTTCCACCAATTTGTCTCTCATTCTCCAAAAAGGACCAAACACAAAAGTATCTGCGTCCAAGGGAGCATTGGAAGCATTATATAATTATTGATATATAGCCTTCTCCAATCAAGTATTGACCAACAGCTGTCATTGACATTTTCATTGTCACTGAAATTTCTCTGGCAGTCAAGGAGCACACAAGGTGTGGGAAAAGAGGAAGTGTGAGTAGAAGGTCAGGTTGCTAATTCAAGCGGCACAGCTTTTCTCCGGGCCTAACCAGCGTGATACTGACATTTTGAGGGTCTCTGGGGTCTTCATTAGAGTGATGTGGGGGGGTCATTTTATTTATGCATCGACCATCACAAGCCATTAACAGATTCAGAGGTAACATTTTGACACTTACATTACGTAACTCTTTAGAACAAATTAATTTGAAAGTAAATAATATATTCTGTTTGCCTTGTTTGTTTCAAGCTCAGGTAAGCTTATAAACAGGTTGTACAATGAACCACATGGTGAACCAATGACTGTGCTTCTAAATCTGCAAATATTGCGTACCTGTAGGATGAGAACAAAGTAGTCGACCGGTTTGCCCCTCTGGTAGATGTAGTGATGAAGTGAACGCTTCTCATTCTCATTGTACTTGATCTCCTGGATCACATCGTGATGGCGCAGAATCCTCAGCAACACCTTGTCGGAGATCTGAGAAGGGCTGAACAAACTGACTTCTGCAGGAACACAGAAAGCTGTACTGAGTCTGGTCATTTAAGTTCTAGTTTGGTTGTAACATATACAGTACATGGCATGCTTCTTAAAGTTGAAATTTGGGCTGTACAATGAAAAACGATATGGAATAACTGTGTTATAACTGTGAATAACTGTGTTAACTGTTGAGATAATCTTGTGACCAGTAATAGTTTGGATACTGTTATTGACATGGCAAAAGTTAAATCAGTTTTACTTAAGGAAGAAATACAGCGCTACGGTAAAGTTGGGCTAAATCATAGCAAATACTAAACCAGGACTAAACCAGGTCTAAACCAGGACTAGACCAGATCTGCACCAGGCTTAAACAAGAACAAAACCAGGACTGAACCAAGATTAAACAAGGATTAGACCAGGTCTAAACCAGCACTACACTAGGACTAAACCAGGACTGAACCAGATCTAAAACTAGGACTATACAATGACTATATTTCTGATTCATCAAAGATGAAACAAGGACTTTGGTTCCAACTTCTAATTAGACAATCATTTTAGAATTTTATTTTATTTTCCTGCCTTATGGATATGGCGTTAGTTAATATTGTATAAGATAATAAAATAATATGATGCCATAAAGCACAGTATAAGAAAAACATGAAACTTGTCATAAGACTATGACACGTTTACCTGCTTTTCAAGGGTTTAGTCACGCTACAATGTGATTTACAGCGCTGTTTGATAAACTGTTGTGGCATACAAAGTGTCAAGCATTACATTAATTTAAACATTACATTAATAGGAATTATAATTGTATCTGTAAAACATATCAGGCATAAAGACATAATCTAGGCTTTATTAATAAAGATTTTTTTTATAGGTAGGAAGGTTCAGCAGGTACCAAAAGCCAATCACATGCTCACATTGATGTTCTCGGTAAGGTGAAGGGTAATCTAATTTGGACATTGTAGATGATTATAGCAGATTAATTCCTAATTTTTCAATGTAATGTGTAGCCCTACAAATTGAAAAGGTCACAACACAAATGTGTTCTTTTTGCATTGATAATTTACAGCTTTCCACAATAGCAATCATTTGTTTGATAGAAAGAAAATTATTATAAGTGCTCATTAATTACACCATAGATAACCTGGATTTCCCAATTGTTGCAGGTCAGGTAGCTGCACTGGTGGCTGGGTCCCCACCCATAAATTGCATAGAGAGAGTTAAAATTAACATTGCACAGGTCAGACAAATGGATTTTATTGTCAAAAGGTTTATCGATTAGTGATTGATATTAAAGCGCAAGAAAATATACATGAAAAAATGTGGCCGTTAAACAAGCCTTGCAACTCTAGACTGTGTGCGCCTAGGTCAAAAGCCATGTCATGCTAACTAGCGGCTAACGAGCAGCGCTATGAATGTGCTAACGGGGCAGATTGCGACACATGCTCAGCTGCAGCAGTGTGGTGGCACCTCATCCAGCCTGGCTCAAGTCCAGAATGTTCCTGGTTGGTAGCCACAGATACCATATGCTCCCAGTGTCTAAAAATGAGTTACACAAGTGGATATAAACATGTCTAGTCATGCATGTATAGACTTGTGTGTGTGTGTGTGTGTGTGTGTGTGTGTGTGTGTGTGTGTGCAGACAGCCATCACACTCAGGATCATTATGTCCAAAATACATACAATAAAGCAGTGTACTAGTTATGCTGTACATGATGTGCTTCCTTGGATGTTTACTTCCAGTTACCATATAAATAATTAAACTGATGTAACAAGCTTGGAATAGCCTAAATGTGGGATATATCCTTACCTGTTGCCAAGAAGCGATGAGCAGCCAGTAGGAGTTGAGGGGAAATCTTTACTTTTGATTCGCTTTCATGTTTAAAAGCGGAAAAGTCTCTCTTATTTTTATTTGGGGCCACCTTTTTCCTGTTGCGATTGTCAGCTGACAAGACACAAACAAAGACACATAGCAGGTATGAAAGATAAATCAGAAACAAAACATAGTCTTAAGGCCAGTTAAAGGCAACTATTACAGATTAATGTGTGATCAAAGCTACTCACTGTACATGTCTGATTCATCAAGGATCTCTGATTTGATGATCTCCTCGATCACATCTTCAAGGGTGACCAAACCCAACACTTCATAGAAAGGGTCTCCCTCTCCCTCGTTGTTGACTTTCTGGACAATGGCCAGATGGGATTTTCCTGTGTCAGACAAAGAGAAGATTTGCTGTGTTATTAGAAAATTAAAAGGATCACTATATTTCAAACAATGAGGTGAGTATTTCTGGTCTTCACAATGCTCTTGAATGCACCAAAGTTATGTGAAGTTTTAGTTCTTATGTAACAGTGTTGGACAATGATAAATGAGTTATTGTTGCAAATATTTTGCAGCAATGCAAATTAAAGTCTTCTGTCTTCTGAAGCAAAAATATCGGACTGCACTACACATTACCATATTTATTACTTGTAAAACAATTAAAGAAGTCCATAAATAAACAGACACACTATACATTGCTTAATGATTACACAATTAAGGGTTTATGAGGCTGATAATAGACACCACTTTACATATTTCTCAGCCAACAGTTCTGCCCAGACATTACCCCATGAGCACAGTGCCCACTCCCTCTTCTTGCACTACAAATAGCCTGTTAATGTGTACGCCTCGAACCTGTTACAGTTTGGGCTGGGTCTGGACTTTGGCCACTTTGTAACCGTAGAAGACAAAAACAGACCCAAGCCACTCAGCTCTTCACATGCATGGCAAACTCTTCAAAGCAGATGGACCCTGGTCGGCTATGGAGACGAGCCCAAACAAAAGGAGAATTGGGCCTTAGTCCTGCTCTGAATTATTAATGACCCTGCCAGAAAACACTTAAGGTTTAATGCCTTGATGGATACTGTAATGCCATCTGTCTTGTCTGTTTTTTTGTTGTTTTTTTTACATTCTCAAAAACTTGGCTAGTGGGCCTTTAAGGTAATCTGAAAACTTTGGATTGATTTCATGTCTATTGGGTTGAGACCAGAATGGAAGAAAAAAATGGGTAGAGCAGATTTAAGAGGTTGGGATTTGTGGCAGACAATGGGACAGTGACAACTTGCTTAAACAGAGATTACACTATTCACATTCATAGCATTTAAAAACTGGAGCACTAGGCTGCCTTTACATTCTCCTCACCAACCAGGGGACCATGGGATGAAAGACGATGCTGGAGGAGAATGATAAAACCCCTCCACTAATAGAGAGCCTCTTTGTTTCCAAAAAGAGAGCAGCAGATCAATGGGATTTACAAAGGGATCATATGACTGGCAATTAAAAGAAGACCAAAGGCTATAAATGTAATGTTGGGGCGTCCTTGATGTCTGCCATGGAGCCCAGACAGAGTGGACCATTCGACACTGGAAAGTGCCCTTGGAGGAGGGTTCTAAAATTAGAAATAACTGCACTTTCTGTTTGAAATGTTAAGGTTTTGATTTTAGTGATGATTATGTGAGTACTATATAATCTAGGGTAGTGTTTCCCATACTTTTTCATAAGAGCCAGCCACATTTCACAAGTGTACAACAACAATCACTTAACTTCCTGGTGTGGTTTACCATTATTAGGTAATTTAATTGTTATTTATGTGCCCTTTTGCTGATTCTTAAAGGGGATATATTATGCTTTTATTAATATTTTTAAACCAACCTTGGTCATCTCTAGAACAGCATTACATGTTTTACAACCTTTAAAAACACTATGTGACTAAAACCTTTTTCATAAGTTTTCTACTGATGCCAAAAAAGAAATGGGAAGAGACCAGCAGAAGGCAGCAGAATGCAGAGTTTTTTGGTCAATTGTACAAAATCAAAGAAAAAGAGCACTTCACTTCCTTAAACTTTTTGCATGATGCCATTTTACTGCAAAATTAAAAATAGCTGTGAGGAATCATTGGAAATGGAGCTGAACCGTTGGATAAAGAAATGAGAGCAGACTGGATGTAAAAAGCTTGCTGATTGGTCAATGGTTCCTGGAGTGGGCGGGGTTTGTGGGAGTGGCAAGAGTTTGTGCAACTGAGTGTTTTGCGGCCTCAGAACGGTTGTGACAGAGAATAGCAAATATTAGACGTAAATAGAGGAAAACACAACTCCAGGTACATTTTTGTTGAGGGAAAATTATATCATGGCAGAAAGCTTAAACTACACTTTTCTTGCTTCTTTTAAAAGTTTTTTTTCTTTTTTTATCGCAAATTTATTCTTAAAAAATATTTAAACTTATCAAAATTTGTGGGTGACCTACTGTAAAGCACTGATTTACAGTAACTTTTAGCACTTAGTCAGATCTTTTGGACTCACATCCACAAGGAATTATTTTATATTAGGCAGAACAAAATCATTTTGAGGAGCCAATAAATTAAGTTAAAAGCATTAGTGGTTATGAGAATATGTGAGTGAATCTTAACTGTAGCAATAAAATTACAGCCAGTGCAAGTACGATTGCACAATTTTACAACCTACTAATTTACTTGTATAGTAACTTGTACTATTTTTAGGTGTATTGCTCTGTTGTCTGCAGTAGTTGCCAAGCTGTTTGAACTTTATCTGGCCTTGCTTTCTGTGGTTAATCTAAAAGCCTTCCATTGTGCTGTTGTCACCAAGAATGCTGTAATTTGAGTAATAATGTCATATTAAGAGAAAGCAAATTCATTTTGGGGAGCTGATTAAAGACCGATTTAATTGGATGGGGAATATTAGTCAGCGGGGTCCCACAGTGTGTTAGACCACCTAAGTGCCTTCATTAACCAGTCATTCCACATAAGATCACAGTAGCAACGGATATGGAGACATCAAGTCATGGAAAAGGCACTCTCCCCTGTGGAGCAGAGTCAATATTTCAGAGGAAGTCAGACCCCATGAGATCTACGTAATCCGTTACTAGAGAATGACCTTATAGACTATTGACTCACTTATGAGCGCACACACAGAGACAGAGTTTAAGTGTATTGAAGTAAAAAATTGCAGTGTCACCCATGCGTGTCCCTAGCTGCTGATTCTGAGGAAAGACACAAATTTGGAAGCAAGCTCAAGGCACATGTGGTCACATCAGAGAAACATAATAGGCTTAAGGCAGAAGTACACAGCTGTCAAATGTGGAGACGAGAGATCTGATCAGAGCAGATGGGTTTGGGTGAAATACTCCTCAATCAAGAAGACTGAGCTCGGAGCTGAAGTGACAGCAAAGACATGAAGTAGTATTTGTTGTCTACCTCTATGTCTAAATATATTAAGAACAATGCCACATGCAAATATTCATCCAATTTTACATAACATTTTAGCAGACTATTCCTGGATTTATTAAAATAGACTAGCTCAAAATGAGGTTGGTGGTCCTGACGTGAAAAAGACAAAATTACTATCTTGCATAGACACAGTGCAAGTAGTTCATCATTCTTCACAGCCGAGGTCGGACTGAGTGCATGGGAATGTTACCACTGTTAAATAGTATTATACTGAAGACTTTTCATTCATTACAGGAATCTTTTTTTTTGTTGTTGTAGATGGCTGGTGCCTACCCCAACAGCTCAGAGGCCAGATAGACAACCATTTACTCTCACATTCATTCAATGGGTGCACTGCGAGGACCCGTTTTATCTGTTAGCAAGACAAATCAAAATGTTATAGGCAGGCATGTTATGAAGATTTCAGAAAAGGTCATGAATTGGGAAACAAACAAAGTGGAGCTATAATGTCTTGGCTGAGGTCTGTGCTCTCCAGCTTCTAGTTATTCTTCAAATGAATTGCAAATGCTAGTTGCAAATATTGCAAAATGTCTATGGCTTTTATTAAAAAAAACTTAAGTGAAGTAGTAATGTAGGATAAACAGGAACTGAGAATATCAATGACCTTTGTCACAAATGCAAAATTTTGTAGCTTTATCGCTTCTCCACTAACGGTTCACTTTTCCACACAGCAGGTGCTTTTCACACCTACACTGACACTTTGATTGCATTTGTTTAGAAATGTGATAACATTATCTAAACGGCATCAACACACAGATGCTTCTATGTGCTTGGCTTGTTCTACAGCTTGTCTTTGCCCTGCCACTCTCCCGTCAACAAGCAGTGAGCGGGCCCGACTGTTGACATGAAACATCGCTGACAAAAGGGTCCAAGGGGGTTGTATGGGAAAGGAATGCCATGTGCATACCGCCCACATGCAAACACAGCCCTCATATCGACACCAATGTCCACTACAACCACATGCAAAACTATCAAATGCCCCGCTTGTGTACACTTAACACTTCACAAAATGCTGTCTTGTGCAGGTTGAAATATGTTTTGCCAGTCTAAAACTGGAGCTCCAAGCAGACAAAATACACTGCGCTGGAAGCGTGGTGAAGCTGTGAAGTAATGGTCTGTATTTAGACTTCATTTGCTGTGGTGTTAAAAGGCACACCGGGTTGCACTGACACTGATGAGCTGCTAAAAACAAATTAGCACATGTAACATTCAAACAACAACAAAATCTTACACTGGAAACATCATATCATATCGCAATATCAGCAATATTCATATTCATACAAGACACAAACGGTATTAAAAAGATTAGTATGGTCTTCCATCTGAGTGTCAATACAGCACAATTGTTAAATCCATGATCAGTGCATCCATGAGACACCCCACAAATCCTAAAGAACTTCTCACTCCATAATCCACAACAAGACACCTCCCATCCACAAACACTTACCAACTCTGCCCCTGCCATGCCCAACCTCCACACAAGGGACGACAGAGCTTTCTCCTCAGCTGCTCCACAACACTGGAATGCGATGCCTGAAAGCCTGATGGCCTGAGGGCCCTTTACAAAAAAATCTAAGACTTTCTTTTCAGAAAGGCCTACTAAGAGGCCGCTACCTTCTCTAATGTACATTTTATTGTTTGTTCTATTCTTGTTTTTAATCACTCAAACCTGTAGCACTTTGAGAACTCTTTGTAATTGTAAAGTGTGTTATAAATAAAATGAATTATAATTGATATTATTAATATTATGATCATGATCAGTCCTGGTATGTCTTTGGCAGTCTTGTTTTGGACCAGTAGGTCCACAGCCTTGCATCTCTTCATAGAAAAAATTCAACTGAAGGGTATATAAATATCGGCAATCATCATCATCATCATCACAATATTCAACATACCGTATTTTCTGTACTATGGGGCACACTTAAAAGCCTTCAATCTTCTCAAAAAACGACAGTGCGCCTTATAATCCAGAGCTCCTTATATATGAATTTATTCAACGAGATATATAATTTATAATAAGATTATGATGACGAGAGGGATCCAGGCATGCTGGATGCTGTAATCGCCCAAGTAAGTCGGACACTGAAGATGAAGAATTTGAGGGATTTGTGGACGAGGAATGAACTGAAAAAGTGAGCGTATTGTGTTGTATTTTGTTATAACGTTAACTGAACAGTTATGAGTTATTGTGAATATGCCATTGTTTGATTTAGCGGTCTCAGATTGTGTTTTTTTTTTTCAAGCGTTACAACTGAACAAGTTTGGGAGTTATGGTGAACGTGTTGAATAAAGTTTGACTGACTGACTTATCTGACTGTTTTGTTTCGCCTTTTAGTCCAGTGCGCTTTATGTGTGAAAAAAGTTCGAAAATAGACCATTCAATGACAGTGCGCCTTATAGCACGGAAAATACGGTAGATAATGCATTTTGCTTATTTTTCTATAACCATGCCCTAATTTATGACTATTTAAACAGAAGTCCAATGTTTATATTAGGTAATGTCTTACGCAATACAGAATGAATTTTAGCCTAAATGCAGTTAGTTAGGTCTGGGTTAGGTCATATGCTTGTTCGCTTCTTCAAACTGCCTGATATCCTTATGGCCCTCCATGCAGAAGTGCTGATGTGACGTGCTTGCAACATGGTGAAAGTTGGACAATAAGGATGACAGTGGCACTGTCAGCATTTAAAGTCACACTGACAAGACAGGAAGAGAAAACCAAGCAGCAAGTGACTGATAAGAGGCAAGACACGAGAGTGACATTGATTGAGTTGATTGAGTCAAAATGCAGTCTGTGTTAATGACTGGGAGTAATACTGAACTACATTATTGAGCTTCTCATTATTTTAGTTTGTTTAGCACCAAAAAAAAAAAAAAAGTTCAGATTTTGATTAAAATTTCAGCAAAGGTGAGTAAGTGGTTATGATGTTATCTAAAGATCCAAGGATTGTGTACCATTGCGAGATAGGGCCAAAGATATTAACTCCAGCTACAATAGGTCACTGATAAAACAACTGATATGTTTTTTCTGGATACTTTATAAGGGCTTTGTAGCTCAATTGATAGAACATTTACACCTAAACTAGAAGATCTCCAGTTTGAAAAGTTATGAACAATTTATCTTGATCAATGTGAGATAGGGCCTATGTTGTGGCGAAGGTTTGTGCTTCCCAGGGGGCTTCTACTGGGCTCATACTTGTTAAACCAATGTCATGTTTGTTCTGTTTACATTTTGCAGTTTACAAAAAAAAACTATCAAGGCCAGACCAAAGACCGACAAAGCAAAATCACGCACTAAACCAAGCTGAATATTTTTATGACACGTCCCCATTGTGTCTGATGCACAGAATACGCAAGTCTCTTTTTCCTCAAACAATGCAGCCAAGAACAAAGACTTTAAGTATCTGCATAAGGCCTAAACAACCAAAAATGTCACATGGTGGTTACTTGCCGACAATATTGAACACATATTAGTCATTGCTCTGTTTACGATTGCTATGGCCACAAGTTACCAGAGTGACATTGAAAGGGCTTTAGTCACTAGGGTGTGGCTGGATACCTGTCAGCCAATCAGAAACGAGGACTTAGTCAGACCATGGCATTAAAGCATGTCACCCTAATGCAAATGTCTAAAAACATTACATACAAACACTCGCAACAACAATACTAGTCAATTTAGGTTGTACAAATGAATCTATGCTTTGAGGTGAAATAGACACAAAAAAGCATCTGAGCATAATTTTTCTTCAGACAGCCTTTTCAAAATAACCTGGATTGTGTGACACCAATTCTCTGTGTGCCTTTTTCTGGTTGTGCCTGTCTTCCCACTTCTTTGCCTAAACATCTCCAGCTCTGGTTACACAACCTGTTGCCTGCTTGATACAAAACAATGCCGTTATTTGTGTACCAATAATAACGTCTAAATAATAATTCAACATAATCAAGTGTTTTTTATTTACATGTATGTAATAGTAGAAATTGTTGAAACAGTGAACACAGAAAAATATAAATGGCAGATAGTGCTACACACCCACACCACAAAAAGAGGAGTGGAGATTCAGGTCTGTCCTGTGTCTGCCCTTATCAACCGGCTATTGGCTAATGTTTCACTCATGGTCATAAAGACTTGCACTTTTGGTTAAATAGGCAGACATTGCACATATGGACAGTGTCAGGCATACCCTGCTGGGTTAAAGGTTAACATAAGACATTACATTATGGTTCTTATGTGTGTGTGTGTGTGTGTGTGTGTGTGTGTGTGTGTGTGTGTGTGTGTGTGTGTGTGTGTGTGTGTGTGGTGTGTGTGCTCGCAGGGAGTGTCACCTGCACGTACAGAGGCGTGTTAAAGTCGATCAGAGGTCAATCTGTCATGGCGCATAACATATTAATGCAGAAACAAAAGCAAATTCTACACTCCCCTCCACAAGACTCCTGCAGTACAATATGTACTACACACAAACAGGTGACTGAGAGCAAAGACACAGGTGCACTGACGTTAAAGGTGTTGGGCCTACAGCCATACATTTAGAGTGATATGTTTTAAGCATTTGTTTAAATTGCGACATATTATTGACAATTGTTTTTAAATTATAATCATCACAGCAAAAATGAATTAATTGGTAACACTATGGAATAGCTCAACACTATTAGGCAGTAATAAAGCATTAATACATATGTAATTAACATTTTTGCATATATAGCTTATACATTGTATAGAGGTTTATAATTTTGCATAGATTGTATTAAACATTAATATTGTTTACAACTGAATGATGTTTATTAATGTAAAAGTAATGCTTTGTAAATAATCAATTAACTGGTTACTAACCCTTAAATAAATAACTAATGTTTTATATAATATAAGGGTGCTCCGATCGATCGGCCGCCGATCATGATCGCCGATCATGGCTAAAAATAGAGTGATCGGTGATCGGTAAAATGGGCCGATCAGAAGGGCCGATCAAATTACAATAAACACGCAAGGCTCTCACATTTACTGTCCTGCAACTCCAGTTTGATTAAACAGCAGTAGCGTTATTTTAGCAGTGTTTTTAAGTTAAGCCCTGGTTATAACTAACACAAACCTGCCCTGGAGGCGCTGCTTTGTGTCCCCGCTGTGTCCCCGCCTGCTTTAGGAGCGCACGGGACAGAACCGAGGCGCAGCAGTGAGTGTATTTGCAAACACCAACGTAAATGGAGCTACAGCTAACCCGCTAACAGTTACTTTAAAAGCATTAAGAAAGTTCAGAGTCTGCCTGTGTCTTGTTGCGCGGAGAAAACTGTGCGTTTTGTGGCTTAAACTGCACCAAATGGCTGCTAATGGAAAGAGAAAGTAAAAAGGCAGCCCATGTGTCCGTGTGTCTGAGAGGAGCACCTTTCATCGTTGTCTTCTCTGCTCTCTTTGCACGTTTTCTTCATTCAGACGTTGTCAAAACTGGCAGCAGGAGCTGTCTGCTCTTTAGTCCACTGTGTTTCAACCTGGTTTGGCTGCACGTTACGCGGACGCAGCTGCTGCACCCGCGGACTCGCATTAAAGGAACCAATTAAGAAGAGCTGATTTTTACATCAGCGGAGCATTCAAACAAAGCCACAGACACTGGGCACACATTAAAGACCAATAATGCAACAAAACCTCTTCTAAAACAAAAATAAGTAGAATTTTGTTGTTCTTTTATATTTACAAAGGCTACAGTATTTTTCAAATGGAACTAATAATAGCCTGCATACAATACATTACTACATTGAAGACCACGTGATCGGTATCGGCCATGATCGGTATCGGCCGATCACAGCAGAGGCTGATCGGTGATCGGCCTCAAAAACCCTGATCGGAGCACCCTTAATATAATATAATATTCTACCAATAAATACTACACCATATATTCCTTTAACTTTGAAGTAAACTACAGAAACAAATGTTTTTCATAATTGTATTGTATTGTATTGTAATTTTACTGCAGATCTTTGACCCACATTATGTCTATAAACCATTCACTAAACCTCATGAAAAAAGTTAACTACATGTTTTTCCTATTAAATGCCAAACAGATAAGTGCATTAACATTTGGCACAAATCAAGAAGTGCATAGTATGGGAAATAGGAAGCATGCAACATTAAATATTTTTGAATACTGTAGCTGTGGTGACAATGTAATCTCTGAACTAAATACTTGCTTTGTGTTTTTATTCAGCCTCATCTTGAATGGATGTATTTGGTGTCCTGAAGTTATTAAGGCAGTAGCAAAGCAACTGACTGCTAGCAAAAAAGAGAGATTTTTTTCAGAGATGTGCTGCACACTACCAGACAACGGTTAGTAAACCACTGCACACACTGAACAATGTCTTCTTGAAACCAAGGTGGGGTTATGAGATAAACACTGGATCACTGATAAAGAGATGTAAGACAGACATGGCAACCACCTACAAAACACAGCGCTGTTGGAAGTTAAACAAGGGAAGAATCAAAGAAGGTTTTGCGAGAGTCTGTGTCTTGCTGTATCACTCATATCCAGTCACAATTTATTCAACAACAGTTTAAATAAAACTCGAAAATATATGGTGAAGCTGTGAGGGGTACTGTGCAGACTGGAATGACAACCCAAGGGCTACATGTGATGAGACAGTGTGTTCACAAAGTGAAATCTGCCTGTACTCCCTTCATGCTTCACTTGTGTTTGTGTGGTTTTGAAATTACGCCTGATGTGTGCACTGAGAACTACTGAATCAAGATTAGACTAGAAGCAAAAGCTCTAGCTCATGGACATTGTGATTAAAAACTACACGAGGAAGTAGGTTTTGTTAGTCTGTCACTAAGATAACTGAAAAGTAATGGTTGGGTGAAATCTTCAGGAAAGAAAAGCAAAGGGCCATTAAAGAAATGTTTAGCTATTCACACTTGGCCCAGGAATTTGTAAAGATTTCTGTACCATTGTGAGATAGGGCAAAAGATACAAAATCTATCAATAAGGGTCAGTAAAATAAAAAAAAAGGATTACTTTTAGTGGATTCTTTGTTATTTTGTAATATATGAGCTGAATGAATTATTATGATCCTGAATTCGAACATTAGTTTGAGTTCAGGCAAGCATCACGGAAGTAGCTCTGTCTGTAGAGACATTCGCCCACCGACCTGTAGTTCAGCGATTCGATTCCCGCTATCAGCAGTGCAAACTGTTGTTGTATCCTTGGGTAAGACACTTCAACCCCCCTTGCCTGTATGAATCTATGATCTTTTTCAGTCTGCCCCAGGGCAGCTGTGGCTACAGAAGTAGCTCACCACCACTGAGTGTGACTAAGGAGTGAATGAATAATGCAATGCAAAGCGCTTTGAGTATCTAGAAAGGTGATATATAAATCCGATTATTAGTAACACAAGATAGTAATAAGATAGACATGCTCTCTGTGTGCTTTTACAACAAGTCCTAAATTTTTGGCAATCATCCTCCACTTGGACTTAAAATATAAGTCTTTTGTGTGTCTAATATACCGTGTGCATTTTGTGACCTCAAAAACAGCCTACTGCCACAGCCCGATGTGTCATTAAACATTCATAGCATCTAATAAGATCATTTAAAGGCCACAGCCTGTAAATGAATAGGCACACACCCATCATAGTGAGTAGTGAGAGAGAGACATTGTGTGACGGCTCTCCTTGCACAGTTTAGTAAATGTCAACAGTTCAGTGGACTCTCATGATCCGAGACACAACTTACAGAAACACACACACTGCCGCTGCTGGATGCAATCACCATGGAAACGGACGCCGAGCAGCGAGTGAGAGGAACTTGAGAGCTGTGGGCGGGGAGTGGGGTCAGAGAGGAGGCAGGGGGCAGGCAAGGCAGCGATCAAGATGGTTACCAAGGAGTCGCAGCTTGGAGGCTGATATAGCATATTAGGTCAGATTAGAGAAGTCTGTGTTTAATAATAACTGGTTTTACGGTATATAGGGTTAATTTTATGTCAAATTAACAAGTGCCTCCCACTTGACCATCTGGGAATTTCTTCAAACTCGCTGTGATTAATGTGTATATCACCAGTAGCATGTGTGCAAATTTGGTGTTAGTATCTTTTTTAGTTTGTGAGAAAATCGGATTTAAAAAAAGTAGGTGTGTTAGGTCAAAAGAAGTCCTGAATTTGACCTGTCACAGCCATATTTTTAAACCATATTTTCTCACAAACTAAAAAAGACACCAACTGCAAATTCTGCACACATGCTACTGGTGAGATACACATTAATCACATCAGTTTGAAGCAATTCCAAGATGGTCAAATGGGATTTTTTTCTGAAATTTGTTGATTTTACATGAAATGACCCATAGTGCCTTTCTAGACATTCAAAGCACTTCAAATTAGTCCATTATTCATTCACTCCGCACACACTGTGACCAACATACTTCACTTCAGCAATTTTTAAGCTTTTACAATTGCTGTCCGTACTTCTATGAGAACTTTTTTTAATACAGCACACAGTAATTTAACTTAATAATGATTTTATATTTAGGTTTTGTCATGTCAGGAATAGGGCTGCTCCATGATATAGCCTGCAGTAGTAATTTAATAAAAATATGCATACTTTACAGAGCCGATATGGCTTTTTGTGCCCTTAAGGTAAAGTGGTGTGTACTGTCAGTGTTACAGCTATAACATCACCTTTCTGCCAGTCCCAAGACTGGATAAATGCAGAGTGTGTGCCTCCTGGCATCCAGAATAAAAACCTATGCCAGACAGACCTATGCTTAACACTAGAACATTTGCTGTGCCACTCCCCTGATAGGAAGTAACCAAACAAAATTGCTTTAAGTCTATGTTAAAGTACAGCAGACGGCATCGAAAGCTTCAACAGGCTGAAATGTAAATGAAATGCACAGTAGTATATTGCACCTGTTAATCTTGCAGTGTTGATGTTATTTTCCTGAAAAAATACATTTTACTATATTTTACTCTTGGGTAATGCAGGGTATATATCCACCAAGCTCATGTGTTTGTGTGGATACTGAAAGTGCCAAAAGCTTCAAACCTGCCAGAAACACTACTAAGATGATCCGCAGAGCCCTTTGTTGGCTGCATTCCCCCACTACTGCTGTGTCACTCCACAGGATATAAAACTAAAATCACTGCTTACAACACAAAACCAGGTTCAGTGAGTGGTTACTCTTTTTCGCTGTGACATAGAGTTAGATCATGTTGCTACTACAGAGACAAAAAGGCAATCCCTGTTTACTCACTGCAGTGGGAAACAGACACAGCACGAGTGAGTCCCTACTGTCTGTGACCTTGTGATGAGATGCCTGAGAAAGGAAAAATATATCCCTGCGGGGGATGGCGTCAGTGTGTGTGTCCTCCTGAGAGGCGCTGTGTGTTTATGTGAGGGGAAAGTAGCAATACGGGACAGAGAAGTTCAATGGGGAAGTGTTTTTAACAGTTCCAAAGATCTGTGGATGGGGCTAAAGCAATACAGTACAGCTCACAGAGAATCTATTGTACTGTTTATTCCTGTTTTTCATCTTTCTATGTCAATGTCAATGAATTAAAAACAAGCAGTCCTACTTTTTACTAACTCCTCTATAACAGTCAGTACAGCAGCCACAAAATGTCATGTCAGTTCTACCCTGGGTGACTTTTTAGTGTCTGAAGTCTGCTGCTTGACATAATAAGAGCTGTGTTTGTCATATTGGACAACCTGAATGCATGGCAAAAAAGTTGCACCCACCTTTCTTAAACTCCTCAAGCATGGAGTCCAGCTTTGTATCATGGAAGACGAAATGGACTGGATGGTTGTAGAACTTGGTGATGGTCTTGAGGGTGGTGGCATCATCCGGGTCGACAAAGGCCAAGTCCTTGACGAAAAGAATGTCCACGATGTTTGACCGCTCGTCCTCGAACACAGGTATCCTGGTGTATCCGCTCTCCATAATCTCAGACATAGTGTTGAAGTCTAACACAGCGTCACTATTAATCATAAAGCAGTCGCGGATAGGCGTCATGACATCCTCTACAGTTTTGGTCCTGAGCTCCAGCGCTCCTTGGATCATGTTGAGTTCCTCTTTCACAAGGTCATTATAGGGCTCGGTCACTTTGAGCATCTCCACCAGCTTCTCCCTGTTGTACACCGTGCCAATTTCCTGACCTAAAACACAGTCTAGGAGTTTACTGATGGGCCATGAAAGTGGGAAAGTCAACAGCATGAACAACTTAGTGAGGAGGATAGTGTTGGCTCCTACTGCCAAACCGTGGCGGGAACAAAGTGCTTGGGGGACAATCTCACCAAAAATGACAATGCCAATAGTAGAAGCCACCACTGCTCCTAAACCTGAGCCTATGAGGTCGTCGAGAAGAATAGTCAGAGTGGTGTTGACCAAGACATTTCCAAGAAGAAGAGAGCACAGGAGATAGTTACCCTTCCTGCGAATGGGCTCTATCTTTCGTGCGTATTTCTTCTCCTTCTCCGTGCCACAGCTTTGCACTATGCGCAGCTCCATGGGATCCAGTGCCATCAGCCCCAAGTTGAGCCCGCTAAACATACCGGACAGGACCAACAGGCAGGAGATGAGGATCACCTGAAACCACATGGGAAGCAGCGACTTCTTTTCCTCCACCACACGCAGCCTGCCGTCCAGTTCATCCAGCAGTCGCCACTTGTCATCCTCGAGGCTGTCCCGGACGCACAAGCCGAAAACTTTAACCACCTCGCTCTTACGCAGCTGCTTGACGCGGAGGCTGACCACCCCGGCTGTGTTTTGATTAGAAACATTGAAACCTCCTAGCACCACTACATCCTTTGTGGTTTCGGAACAAGTCCTGTTGGAGCCTACACTGATAGCCCCCAGTTGGTCGTCCTCTTTGTCGCTGGAGTGAAGTTCCGTAAACCTGATGAGACCCGAGCTGTTGGGGAGCAAGTGCAGCCCGTACAACCTGCAGAGGATGTCACTGCCCTCGGTCACCTGAATTACCCCTCTCTCCGTGGTGGCTGCCGGCGTGTCGCTCCTCTCCAACCTCATGCCGAGAATCCGAGTGGGGCCCCTCGACTCCTGGCCCGCCACCTCAGTCCGGGTTCCCACTAAAACACACGTAAATGCGAATAAAGTTAGCCTAAACCCTCGTCCACTCGAGTCTACCGCCATGTTTGTTTCGCTCACTGCCAATGGGGGAACTTACGTCACGTACTCTTTCACGCTGACCCCGCCCCCTCATTAGCATACCTCGAAAATGCGGCCAATCAGCGACCGATACGTCACTCGGAAAACATGACCGAGCCCCCTCCGCTTTGATTCCTGAGGTAAAAACTTATATTTTTGTCTTTTTAAGTCGTGAAAACGCTCTGATAAAATGTTTTTTTTTTTTTTAGTTCACTTCTTACTCTCGTCTACAGTGCGCAGGACAGTTTTAGAGGCTCAAGATGTTTATTTTCTTTGATTTGTTAGGCCCCTAAAAAGAAAAACGTGTTGATAGTTGCGTATTTGACTTTCATGCCCGCTGGTATAGGAACCGTCTTCTTAACATTGCCTTCCAAATAAATAAAACTGACTAAAGATCCCAGTTGTGACCGTCAAATAAACAGTTGTGATTTTCTTTTTATTTATTTAAAAGCAAGTCCGTAATTACTAACGACAGAGTTCCCTCTTGTGATGAGAAGTAAACACTGCACTTAAAACTAGCAGAGACTAAATAATAAAGGGCCATGGTCACTAGTTTTATCAATAAGTTCACTTTTATTGACTCCAACTAGGGTTGTACTGCACAGCTATTCAGGCATCTGCCCCACCGTCCCACTTAATTAAGATAATGTCCTACTTGGTGCTCAGTGGATCTTCTAAATAGAGAGATTTAAGTTAAGAACTACAGGGTAAGATAAGTGTTCCTTGCATAATATGTAGAATATATTTTTGTAGGCATACTCTTTTAGTTGGAATATATGGTTGGTGTGTTGCTGCCCTTGTGTTTCAGGAAAAGTCTCTCCATGGAGCTGTGAGCTGGTGTTGGCTGCTGGATTTTTAGGGTTTCGGTCAGAAATAAGAAATGAGAAAATGCAGACTGAAAGCTTTGATTTTTTTCTGTTCCACCTTTTTTTATTCCAATGAATAAAGTCTCAGTAAAGACATTACTTTGCAGAATGTGTGTTCTGGGGATGAAAATAGCACATCATACGTTTTACAGGCCCTAAACTGTAGCAACTTGTATCTCTTCAAGTTGGTAAGTTAGATTTGTATATCAAAACATTTATTTTTTGAGTCTGCCCCTCCTTGTCCCAACAAATCATACACCTTGTCTTACTTTTTAGGTGGTTCTCCAACTTAGTCTTTGTCAACTGCTTGTCCTCTATGGCCACTTTTAGGATAGACTATTTTTTTAAACTATCACCTTAGCTACACAGAGTAAATAAACATGTAATTAAACGTGTTTGCGTGTAATTAAAGCAAGTTTGTAGAGAGTTACCTAGACCAGATGTGCAAAACAAATGAGCCTTTTTCATAAACTTTAAATCACAAGCGAACAAAAAAATGTAAGTGGACTCTTGCTGGAATGATAATACAAAAGGGTCATTCTATGACAAATCACCCAGGGGACCCCAGGTCACCATCTCAGAAAAACTGAAAAAAAAAATCTCAGGTGTGCTACTACCAAAGTTAAACAAGTGTGCAAAATTTCAGGTCTGTGCTGACAATACAGTATAAGTCAATATAAGTTTTTACATTTTTTGAAAATGTGTTTTCGTCTGATTTTGAAGAAGCAAGCAAGCCACTTGCTGCAGTTTCAAGCCTGATTTTTTTTATATGGCAAAACTGAACCTATTTTTCAGATACTGACAGATGTGAAATATCACCAACACACAATTTATTATAAATTGGTAAAAATGGCCAAAAGCCAAAAATTTGTGGCGACTTTAAGGCTCAGCTGTGGGGAACAGGCTGGGCATAGGGTACTGAATTTTCTTTTTTAACAATACTCATGGTTAATCATCTATCTATCTACTGGTATGATCTACTAGATGATTAACCATGAGTATTGTTCAGCTCAATTTTCATCCATTGTCCATAAGAATTGTAGCATTTTGGATATTGTATTCAGTGTTTTGGGTCACAAATTGTATAATTTTCTATTATTAAGGATTTGCTTTTATGTAAAAACGTCTGTATGTTTTTAGCTACTTTAAAAATAGAAACAATTGTAAACCAAAGTTGAAACTTTACACAAATAATTTTCAGAGGTATATGTAACACTGGTAAAAATTAGACATTTTTCATTAACTGTCAACTGTGATTCTAGTGCCTCAAATAAAGCAAATTTTGTGAAAATTATGAAACATGGCTCTTAATAATTTGTTGATTTTTAGTGGTTAGTGCTGTCCTAATACATCGGATCAAACTGTAAAACACAACTCAGTGCCCAGGGGGTTCCCCATACCTGAGCCTTAAAGTCGCCACAAATGGCTTTTGGCCTTTTTTTTTTTTTTTTTTTACCAATTTATAATAAATTGTGTGTTTGTGATATTTCACATCTGACACCAGAAACTGAAAATACAGGTGCAGCTTGACATGTAAAAAAAAAAAAAAAAAAAAAAATTCAGGCTTGTAACTGCAGCCTTCAAAACCACACGAAAACACATTTTTGAAAAACTTAAAAACTTGGCCTGTATTACAAATGCACATATCTCAGTAAGTACTGCCAGTACAGACCTGAAATTTTGCACACTTGTTTGACTTTGGTAGTACCACATCTGAGATTTTTTTTCAATTTTTTCTGAGCTGGTGGCTTGGAGAAGTATTCAGAATCTGGGTGATTGGGCATGGAATGACCCAAAATGTAAACTGGCTTACTACAGGACACACGTCACAATATTACCCTCTAGTGGCCGTGGTTCCATCTATGAACTATAAACTAAAGTAAGCTGCTAATTCTGGATGTATTGTATGAGCACATTCAGGTTTGATTGAGAATATCATTATAACGTTGTTAATGTGCATCACAATTTATTTTCATTTTATGTAAACAAAACTAACAGAGACAGGGTAGCTCCAGGTTTTTTCTCGTGAAATTTAAGACCTTTTTGAGACTTTTTATTGCCACTTAGAGGGAACTTTAATGCCAGCATTGTCAACAACAGAACAATAATCTGTATGAATTTTATACCAAGGAATTATCTGTACTACTTTCTGAAAGGGTCAAAGTCTAATACAGATGAAAGAATAAATGAATCTTGCATTTCAATTATAACATTCCTTAAATAAATATGTTGTTATTGCAGTGACTCCACTCTTTTGTAATAATGATAATGTTTTGACAAATTTTATGATCAGATGAACAAATTTAATACCTACTAATTATATTTAATACTTTTAAGACCTTGATTTTGACAAGATCAAATTTAATACCTATTTAA
Organism: Bostrychus sinensis; assembly: GCA_020698575.1. Lineage (NCBI taxonomy): Eukaryota > Metazoa > Chordata > Actinopteri > Gobiiformes > Eleotridae > Bostrychus > Bostrychus sinensis. Next base: position 15,340,806 of record CM036249.1, on the reverse strand, counting down.
TTTATTTTAAGACCTTGGGGCTACCCTGAGAGAAGAGTGGGATTTGAGTATGATGTAACATGCATTTGTAACAAATAGCATGTATCCTTTATCACTTAATTTTACTATACTGCTTCACAATAGCTTTCACATAATTATGGACTCTAATTTAGTACAGCAGCAGAGATTAGAAATTATGATACAGGAGGTTTTGAAGAAATATTGGGTCAAAGGGCACACTTCATAAACTTGCTCACCCTATGCATTACTCTCTGTTATCCAAGACAAATGGACAGCATGTGTGTGAAATCCAGAGTGTGCTGTGATTGGATGATGGAAAGGGGTGGAGATAAACCCACAAGAGAGAAGACAGAGAAAAGCTTTGAGAGCTGGTGCGTTTGGACTCTATGGATAGACTTGCAATGTTAATTCACAGTTCAAATACAAAATGCAATTTTGAGTCCTTAGTTAAACATGCTAAATCTAAGAAAGCATGTGATGGCTCTGAAGCAACATCATTTTTACTGGCAGTTGTACAGTCAATAGTTAACCAAATCTTTATCAGTGTCAGCCCAGGTCATTCACATTACAAATGTGTTCTCCACAGATAGTGTAGGGTTTGCAGATGTGCCAGCAGCTTCTGTGCCATCTTTCACCATTCTCATGCCACCATTCTGGCACTTTCCCAGCCGTCTTCTCTCTGAGATGGTTTAAAACCATTCCCAACTCGCAAAGTGCTCCTCTGTGTTCCACCTCCTAACCACTGTGTTCCACCTCCTAACCACCTCCTCCACTCCCTCCAGGACATTTATTCCTGGTTCCAGCGGCAGCCTGTGAGAACTAGTTCTGACCACAAGCAGAAAAATATTGCACTGCTCACTCACAACACAGTACATAGTCTTAGTACTCCAACTGGAATAGCTAGAATATCTCTAAAGAAATGCAATACTGTCAATACACACCAAGTAAACAGATTTCAGCATGATCTATATGAGCGCATGCCACATGCACAGTTACGAGGTAGTAACACTTGATCTTCTTCTGGCTTCTGGCTTCTGAGTTAACAGGGAGACGTAGGAGCTAAAAAGGATTCATAGCTAAAAGGATAACTATCAATATATGTGTCCTAAATATATACACAGCAACATTTATGGATCCTATTGTGTGTTTCTTTAGACTAATATGTCTTTCATAATTCATGAGGTCAGTTTTTATGATGTCAAATGGACAGAGGGCAGTCTGACCAAAATCCACATACAGTCCAGCTTATACCAGAGGAGGCTTGCAGTCCAACCCTGCATGTGGTATTTGGGGGCTCTTTTACTGCACTCTGAGTCAGCACTTTACTGACACTTGAAACATTACAGCTATTTCTGTCAATAGCTTCTCACATAAACGCAGATGTCTTTAAGGCCAGTGTCACAACGCATGACCCAATCATCTGCTTGGCACTAATACTAATGATGAAACTGGTGAGGTTGTGCAGCCATCTACAGTCTGCTGTAATTCTGCTGGACTTTGGCTCTGTTGATAAACAGCACAGAGAGATCAGTCACATTCTACCTTAAACTGGATAGACCCAGTAATGACAGAGCTCCACGCTGCCGCACTGAAGGTCAATACTCCCCATACACCTGTACCTGTGAGTGTGTGTAACTGGTGGAGCATCACACCAGCAACGAAGACTGAAAACTTGGGCAATCATTTAAAAAGCTTTTCACCAATACGCAATGCTATATGTCAGGATCACACATCCGCAAATACTAAAACAAAGGGGCCACATGAAATTTGTTTCCTTTACTTGTGAATACATATTGTGAGCTAAAACAGACTGTAACTGTAAATCAATGCTTATGTTGCGCCTCAGTTTCTCACCTTGTAGCACATGCACCATATACTAGAGCGGCATGGATTCAATTCCTGGCTTGGGCGAGTTTGCGCTTTATAATTCCTATTTCTCTTTTTATGATTTCCGGTAAAAAAGCCAGACAAATATTTTTTAATATATGTTCATTATGTTCACTACGTTTATTAAGCAAACAGCTTTAAAGTATTGTTGAAAGCTGGTAGTCGACATGTCTTTGAGTTTTATCACTACAAACACATATGGCACATAGCCGTGCGAGTTAATATTTTAACCACTGACCCAAATGGTTTGAAGTGGTAATATAATAATTAAACTGACAGATCACTGTCCTTGTCTTACCTGAACCCATGCCACCTACAATGAACTGTAAGCCAGACTGTGTTGCATAAAGTCAAAACAAATATGAAGCTTTGATCTGGCATCGAATTAAAATCCACCTGCGCCATCCTCATGCGCCAGTATAAAACGGCTCACAGAGTGGTGTGAGGTCTGTCCAGGCCTAAAGAGAGGTTCACTGTCACAAGTGCTGCAACTGAATCTTGGAAGAAGAGATGGCACCAACCAAGAAGGTAATAACCTGTCTGTAGGCACAATAATAATCTGAACTATATACAGACCAATATAGGCTTTTTCTGCAAACGTATTTAGGAATAGTTGGAGTAATATTCAAGCAAGTTAAGTCAGTTTGTGGATGTGCAGAGTGTGAAATAGTTAGACTAAAGAAGTAGCAGCTGGAAAGTACATAAGTGAATGATCCTTTGTTGATCCTGGTTCAACAGACAGGTTTGTGTCAGAAAGGGCATTCACTGTAACACCTTTACCAAAATCAAAATGTCAATCACTAAAATGAAAATGTTGGCTGTCTAGTAAATGTATTATTCTATTCCTCAGGGTATCCTTGAACGTCTGAATGCTGGCCAGGTGGTGGTCGGTGATGGGGGCTTTGTGTTTGCACTGGAGAAGAGGGGATATGTGAAGGCTGGGCCATGGACCCCTGAGGCCTCTGTCACACACCCAGAAGCTGGTAGGTTACACCAACACTTATGTACTCACACCAAGACTGTAACTGTAACATGTAACTGTATCCAGTAACAACTAATGCACTTTTTTTTCTCTGTTTTTCTTAGTGAGGCAGCTGCACAGGGAGTTTCTCAGAGCTGGTGCTAACGTTATGCAAGCATTCACATTCTACGCCAGTGATGATAAACTGGAGAACAGGGGCCAGACCCTCAGATTCACTGTCAGTACCTAATTAGTTGCAAACATTAAAAAACAAGGCCATTGGGATTAAATCTATAATGATTTTTATCAGGGCGCACAAGTCAACGAGGCCGCATGCGACCTGGCAAGGGAAGTGGCCAACGAGGGCGATGCTCTTGTTGCAGGAGGAGTGTGCCAGACTCCATCCTACCTGAGCTGCAAGAGCGAGACTGAAGTAAAAGCCATCTTCAAGAAACAGCTGGATGTGTTCATCAAGAAAAATGTGGACTTCCTGATTGCTGAGGTATGACGATAACTCAAATAAAAACGAAATGAACATGTAGTATATCAACTGTCGTGTTTCTGTCCTGCAGTACTTTGAGCATGTTGAGGAGGCAGAGTGGGCTGTGCAGGTGCTGAAGTCCTGCGGGAAACCAGTTGCTGCTTCGATGTGTATTGGACCAGAGGGTGACATGCATGGTGTCTCACCTGAAGAGTGTGCTGTCCGACTAGTCAAAGCTGGTATTAAGTTTGTTTTATGTAGTAGTAGTGCACCTTTTAATAACATGCTCTCCAAAAAGTCACTCTTATATTTTAATGCATTTAGATTTGGGCATAGTTTAGTCTTCTATTTGCATTTTTTAGAAGAATTAAGTTATATTTTAGTTATTATTTTTAGTTATTATTAAAATGTTACTACACCACCTTATTAAGGTTTTAATAATGCATTAGATCCTAATCAAATGTTAGTTTTTCTCAGATTGCGCACCAGTTGCTTAATTTATCCACAACCAGATTCAGTTAAATAACTTATTACCAGCCAACCAGTGATTTATATTACAATATATACTTTTACTTGGGCAATGACTTTTTGGTTGGTCTGTCTCAAAAATATTTATGCTGTGAGAAGGGGACTCAAATCTCCGTACGTTTTCCAGGGGCCCAGATTGTTGGAGTGAACTGCCATTTTGACCCAATGACCTGTGTGAAAACTGTAAAAATGATGAAGGCCGGTGTGGAGAAGGCCGGACTGAAAGCCCACTACATGGTGCAGCCTCTGGCCTACCACACCCCAGACTGCAACTGTCAAGGATTCATTGATCTGCCAGAATTTCCCTTTGGTAAGACGCCTTTCATTAAGCAATCATTTGGATGTAAAAGATCATCATTTCATTTATTTGTTATTGTTATTAGCCCTTGAGCCCAGGATCCTGACCCGCTGGGACATGCACAAGTACGCCAGAGAGGCCTACAAAGCTGGTATCCGCTTCATTGGAGGCTGCTGTGGATTTGAGCCCTACCACATCAGGGCTGTGGCTGAGGAGCTGGCACCTGAGAGGGGCTTCCTGCCACCAGGATCAGACAAACATGGACTCTGGGGTGCCGGTTTGGAGATGCACACCAAGCCATGGGTCCGAGCAAGGTTAGGACTGTTCCTAGTTATTTTTAAATACAACTGAAAGTACTAAAGACATTGTAGGTATGGCCTCATAGCATTTAAAATATCTTTCAGTCCATGCTGGTAGAAATCTGAAGACCTAAAGCAAAGCAGACATTTTTGCAGTTGCATGTGACAATAGTCCTTAAATCCAAAAACAAGGGGTCAAAGTGAGTGTTCTCCTTGTGCCAGTCCCAAGTCCCAAGATAAATTGATATGGCTGCATCAGGAAATTAATCCTGTGGCGCATCCCTAGCTTAATCTCATCTACATACTTCAAGCATCTATTGATGTATCTTTCTAGTTTGAATAGAAAATTTAATTCAAGTATTACCTGTCATTTTCAGGTCTCGTCGTGATTACTGGGAGAATATCCATCCCGCCTCTGGTCGTCCCATGTGCCCATCAATGTCCACTCCGGAGGGCTGGGGGGTGACCAAGGGCCACACTGAGCTCCTACAACACAAGGAGGCCACCACTGCTCAGGAGATGCAGCATGTGTTGGAGCTGCAGAAGAAGAGCAAGTCCACTGCATAAACAAAACAAAAAAATAAAAAATAAATAAAATAACATAAGACAGCACCTTTTGCTTCATGAGGAAGTCAAGAGTCAGATTTTACCGGTTCAGTTGCACAATAAAAAGCACTTGTTACAGTGAACTGTTGCAGCATGTTACTGTAAACCAACCACTAATAAACAAGCAATCATTACCACTAACTAATGTGTTTTGCCTATTACAGCTGAATTAAAACTCTTCTTTTTGTGTGTGTGTGTGTGTGTGTGTAATGGCTCAAATCGTAAACAGCAGCCCCACAATAAGACCGGAAGAGGGATGAACACATTGAAAAACAACCCGCATTTATCTGGACTAAACTAGTAACACTCACAATACTCCCATTCAGTTAAAGAGGGGAGGAGAAGGAGTAAATACCGCGGCAGTTGTGTAACTGGGTCCTTGCCAATCACAGTAGCCTGAACGTAGACCCCTCCCCTGCTTCTGGGGGATTTATAGTGGACTGGTGTGCTCCTCTAATGTCGCTTCAACCACTCAAAGTCTGAGCAGTCAGGGGTCCACACAGCTGCAGGAATATGGCACCAGCGAAGGTACGTGTCCAAGGAGACAGCTATAGTTTAGTAGAGTCAAGTTATATATTTTAAACCAAAACTTTTAATTATTAAGAATGGTAGTACACTTTTGGCTTGACACGTTTGGGATAACACTTATTTTGCATTATAGATTTATGGATATATATTTAGTATTTAGGTATGCACATAAATAGGTAGCTCACTGTGTACTTTTAAGTGGTTATAACTTTGCATCTACCTCATGGCATATTTTAACAATGATTTATAGTTTTATGTGGAGATAAAAGCAGGCTTTCTAATGCATGTGCTGCACAGCTGGCATGGGAGGTCAGATTTCCCTGACACCACGTGCGCGTGAAAAGTTTTGGGAGTTATCACAAAAAAAAAATACAAATTACTTTTTAAATCCTATATTAATGTACTGTACAAGGCAATAGAAATATGGACAGAGATACTGACATTTTTCTTTTTAAATTCTTCTTTTGAAAAGTTTTGGATATTAGTCGGAGAAGTCTAGAAGCATGTTACAAACACCAGCTTTTCCACCTACAATGCATTAAACAAACTAGCACCTAATTAATAGATTTATATGCTTTTTTTTTATTTCACCCAGCTGTCCCACAAATATGTCTGCTTACAGGTATCAGACCGTATTTTAATTAAAAGACTTTTTGTTGATGTTTTAATCTGTATCTTAGGGAATCTTGGAGCGTCTTGATGCTGGGGAGATTGTGATTGGAGATGGAGGCTTTGTCTTTGCCCTGGAGAAGAGAGGCTACGTGAAGGCTGGTCCCTGGACCCCTGAGGCCGCAGCTGAGCACCCCGAAGCCGGTAAGAAGTACAAATCACAATGGCCTGACTCTTTGCACTTTCTAAAACTGTATGTGTGACAACATAAAACCATTTTTTATATTGTGTTGCCTGTGAATCCAGTGCGACAGCTGCACAGGGAGTTCTTAAGGGCCGGATCTAACGTGATGCAGACTTTCACCTTCTACGCCAGCGACGACAAACTGGAGAACAGAGGCAACAAGCTTTCCTTCACTGTAAGCCAAAATTACATTTGAATGTGTATTTTTCTTTTAAATTAAAGCGACTTCAGATTTATTGTACTTGTACTTGCACTGTGTCACATCTATAGGGAGCTCAGATCAACGAGGCTGCCTGCGATTTGGCCCGTGAGGTGGCCAATGAAGGCGATGCTCTTGTTGCAGGAGGAGTGTGCCAGACTCCATCCTACCTAAGCTGCAAGAGTGAGACTGAAGTGAAAGCCATCTTTAAGAAACAGTTGGATGTGTTCATTAAGAAAAATGTGGACTTCCTGATTGCTGAGGTAGAGATATTTCTTAAAACTGTTCAAAGTCGTGAAAGAGTGCCTGTCTGACTTCTGTTGCTTCTGTCTTTCAGTACTTTGAGCATGTTGAGGAGGCCGTGTGGGCTGTGGAGGCGCTGAAGGAGACTGGGAAACCTGTAGCTGCTTGTTTGTGCATTGGGCCAGAAGGGGACATGCACGGTGTTTCCGCTGGCGAGTGTGCTGTCAGACTGGTTAAAGCTGGTGGGTATCATGCAGAATTAGCTTTTTATCATTTTGAAATAGCCCTCCTTGTATTAAGAAGCAACAAAATTCTAAAATATCTTTTTTATTTTAACAGACTATATTGTGTGCACTGCCTAATGTGTGGCTACTGTACAACTCATACAACTGCCTTTTCTTGTACAGGGGCCCAGATTGTTGGAGTCAACTGCCATTTTGACCCATTAACCTGTGTGAAGACTGTTAAAATGATGAAGGAAGGCGTAGAGAAGGCCGGACTGAAAGCCCACTACATGGTGCAGCCTCTGGCCTACCACACCCCAGACTGCAGCTGTCAGGGATTCATTGATCTGCCAGAATTTCCCTTCGGTAACATCATAATTGCGTTACAGAAATCTGTTTGAAATCCATATTGCAAAGACATCAAACAATTAACTTAAATGTGAAATTTGTTAGGTCTTGAGCCCAGGATCCTGACCCGCTGGGACATGCACAAGTACGCCAGAGAGGCCTACAAAGCTGGTATCCGCTTCATTGGAGGCTGCTGTGGATTTGAGCCCTACCACATCAGGGCTGTGGCTGAGGAGCTGGCACCTGAGAGGGGCTTCCTGCCAGCTGCTTCAGAGAAACACGGAAACTGGGGTGCTGGTCTGGAGATGCACACCAAGCCATGGGTCAGAGCAAGGTCAGTATATGCTTTGTTAATCCCAAGTCAAACCTATGCAGTGTGAGTAATAAGCTATTTCTATTTCAGAGCCCGACGTGATTACTGGGAGAACCTGAAGCCAGCCTCCGGACGTCCCCTCTGTCCCTCCTTGTCCGTCCCAGATGGTTGGGGTGTGACAAAGGGTGACGCAGAGCTCATGCAGCAGACAGAGGCCACCACTCAGGACCAACTCAAACAGCTGTTCGACAGGTCAAAGAGCCACTGAGTCTGATTAGTGTGCCATGAAACTACTGAAGCTATGTCTCAGTGATGAGTAGGCAGACAATCTCCTAATAAACTTGTTTACACTTCAACCTCTAGTGTCAGGCAGCCCCTGGGTCTGTGCTTGAGATTTGCTCTGTTACATCAGCTGTAGTTTGTGCAAAGATCTATTGACATTGTAGAAGCCAGCCCAGATAAAGATTGGGACCTTTCTGTTTTCAATTACTCTGGACCAGTTTGTTTAATAAAATAATTTGATATTTGACTAATAGTGTTGTTTTCTTCAAAGAAAAGACACTTCTCTGGGGCTAGTAATAAAACCATATGATTAGAACTAACCCCCATGTTCCACATCATTAAAGTTTATCCTGATAAAGTGGGAAGCCAGTTGATGGGAATTTTTGGCATCATATAACAAACACAGCTTTATAAGTATAATTTAGGCTTGCATATCCATTATTTTTTATTACTTGGACTATAACAATCAAAAGTAGACAAAGACAAGAAGATGCATAAAAAGGAATATTATCATAATGCCAATATACTCTATACTGACAACAGTATTTACTGTATGTCAGGCAGTGGTGCAATGTAACAAAGTAAAAGTACTTAGTTACTTCACTTAAGTACAATTTTTATGAATTTATACTTTACTTAAATAGATTTTACAAGGAGTAATTTTAGTTTTACTCCACTACATTGAATTAGCTTGAAGTACAAAGTATTTTGAGCTTTTTGATTTTATTTTATTTTTTTTTTTTGCCGTGTCCTTAGTGCAGACACACAGTGCCTAAATAGAACTTTTAGAAACAAACAAAATAATATTAAAGACTGAAGACCTCACTGACAGATTTAGTCTCTTTTTCTGCACTGTCTGAGGTCATCGGTAATCAGCACAACTCTTCATCATGATCAATCACATAAATTTATTGTCGAATCAGTGTGAAATACTTTTAAAATACTTTTCATTTTTACTCACACATACCTTTGAAAGCGAGTACTTTTACTTCCAGGTACTAAGCAGCATGCGATCGTACTGGTTTACTGCAGTCTAAATCAAACAATGGTCTGTGGGTCTTTCCACTTTTCTGATAGGACGATCAACAAAGCGGGGTGTAGAACCAAAATAAAAAAAAATGTAAACATAAACAACTTGGGCGTTACGTTAATTTAATGTATTTATTTTTTATTGTGAGTAAATTAGCTGTACCATTATCAGTAAAACCACTGTTTGATTTGACCATGTTTATCTCATATCTCGGGACACATGTGGGTACTTTTTTATGAAATATACTGCTCATAGTACTTTTAAGTACCTAAGTAACATTTTACATATGATACTTTTGCTCCATTATCTGCACTTTTACTTAATGAAAATGAGTACATCCTCCACCACTACAGGCAAGTGGAAAAATTTCTTAATAGTTGTTTCATAAGACAAATTAAATTTAAAAAATGCAATTTCTTTCATTTTGATAATACTGGTGATGAAAAGTGATGCATCTTCTCCTATAGTGGATCTGTGCTGCCCTCCTTTCATTGGACAACCTCTTGTCACATGACCGGCTGTCCGTTTTTTTTTTTTTTTTTTTTTTTTTTCCGAATGCGGAGAGTGAAATTAAGGATAAGGTAGGCTATCTATATCTGCCCTTTTCTATACGTTTCCCCTTTTACTTTGATTTATATACCGTTCACAGACAGTGTTCTTTTATATCAGTAGCTGAAATTAACGCTTTATATTTAAAATAATTTTTTTCAGAAGATTAATTCATTATTATTAGAGCTTGTGTCCTTTGTGACAGACGGCTATCGTGTAGCTTAGCTTGTAGTGTCGATTGAACAAATGACTCAAGGACACTTAGTGTTAGTGACAGGACGTTTCCAGGAGCGTATATGGGGTATTTTTAATTCTGTGAGAGGTCAAGATCTTGCTCAGGGTGAGGTAAAGCTGTGGTTTCATTGTCATTGGTTAGTATTATGCTTACATCCTCATTAAACGCGTGTTATAATAAATGTTAGCCTTTTTTTTTAATCTGTAGCATCTGCTGGAATCTGTATCACTACTGCAGCATTTCCACCTAACCTCCCTTGGACCAAATACCAATGTATAGATCCAGAACATATATAAGACTAAAGCGACCTCTTGTGGTGTTTCGTGACAGTCGCAGGGATCGTTTTTCCCCGGAAGTGAACACGTGAGGTCGTCATGGGGAGCAAAGTCAGCTCCAAAATGGCAGCTCCCACCGCTCGAGTGATACAGGTAAAGATCTTTCCCGATTTGTATTTACTCTGAAAAGTTCTGTAATCTACTTGTAATGTACTGTGATCTCATAATGTCACTTCTCTGTTTTTATTATTGCCACCACGTGTTTTTTTTACGTTGCGGGCCTATAACATGGCAAAGACTGTTCTACCCTCGATGTCCTTGTTCAGTCTCTAAACTCGAAATCATGATCTTTTATTTTATGTAGAACAACAATAGAAAAGCTTGCCACAGACTAAAGCAGACCAAAACCTCATATGGCACTGTTCGCTTGATCCTTCGTCCAACATATTTTAGCTGTTGGCTACAGACATGTTTGTTGGGGTTAAAATTAACCCTGCTAATTCCTGACAGGCGTTTTCTGTTTACCACCAGACCAGACTGAAACAGCATTTTCACTGACAATATTTTCTAAAATGCAAATGTATATATAAAAAAAAAAAACATGTACAATACTAGCAAAATATCCTCCTTTTGACATGGCTGTCTATTATGTTTTGAATAATCACATTCATGGGCACATTTATTGAGAGGGTTAAGATGAAATTACTTGCTCAACTTGGATGTCTTTTTTTTTTTTCTTCAGGCTGTGAGGCCTCATGCTCCTCTAATCAAATTCCCCAATAGACAAGGCATCCCAAGGCCCAACGGTGAGTTGTGTAAGAACGTGCACTTTGGTCAATTGGTTGCAACCAGAGCCGTTGAGAGAGAGAAAAAGTTACAACATCTCCACTGACAACAATGGGCCGTTTTCAAACCAGTATGAGCACATGCTGCTTCCAGTACCTTTAATAGTTCCTATCAAATAGTTGCCGAAAGTTAGTTGCCCTGTCTAGTAGCACTAAACAGTTGTAGAGACACTCTCCCTGTAGCTTTTTTTTAAGATTAAGATGTTTGAAGAATCAAACTCTACAAATTTAAGACGAATTTATTTACTCGAAAATGACCATTAGTGCATTAGCTTCATAAATCACATGACCATCCATATTCTCGACCTCTGTTGGCGCAACTCTCTCTCAACAACTCTCGTTGCAGCCCCAGATTTTCTGCATTGGCGCATCTACCTGAACAAAGATATTTATAGACCTAGCTTAGATTTTTCTTATTTTTTTCTTTTTCACCAGTCCAAGAGGCATTAAAAACACTAGCAGTCAACTTTCAACAACACAACACTCCCAGTACCCCCTCAGTTGCTGCACCAGCACAGTTTTCACGACCACATGTACCTTTGACCCCAATATCTGGCACGCCCGACACGTTGGCCTCTGTTCAGCTTCTCCCTGCAAGGTACCGCAGAAGACCGTTATCAGCCGATGAGATGGATTATATTCAGGTGAGACTTAGTGCTGTTTGTGGAGAGCTCAATTTTTAGCCATGTACATAAGAGAAAAAACAGCTAGTTGTTTTTTCTCCTGTAAAAAATGTGTTGTTGTTTTTTTCTTACAGCGAGGTGGTCCAGAATGACATAAAGGGATTCAACCATTTCAACCAAAGTCCTTATCTGTGGATCAGTGTCTCACTTTCTGTTCCTCAGCAAAAGAGCGCCATATGAGACATAATTTAGAATAAAATATTATTAAATACTGTTGAAATGTACATATGTTTATTTTTGTAGATATTGCAAATATTGTAAGTTGACACAATGACAACTCTTCGTAGCTGTCAGACACAAACCATAACTATAACTTTAACCTGCTGTGGCATTGTTGTGGAGCCCAGGTTAAAACATACAGTGGCATATGCTGAGTTCATGTAATGGCAAATCAATTTTCCACAAGCTACTTCATGCATATAAATGCTACTAGAAGTGTTTCATCAGTTATTAAAAATCAATCTTTATAATACTGACTATTTGTTCTTTTAAAAACTGAGCTGCCGGTTGTGAAAAATAGAAACATGATGAAATAATTTTGGGTCCACGTGAACTGCTGGGTTAGAAATAAATGACTATTGACTTAATTGCTTCTGGTGTCCTCATAATATTTAATCAAATATTTACAGATAACACAAACAAGGGCATTCACAGTGTCATCAGTAATGTACGCAGATAGGTTGGCACCAAATTAACATTACATTTCATATTTTTATTATTACTGTCATGCTCTATATGGTAAACATTAACAACATTGAATTTTACTACAGTGCAGTATTGTTGGCAACCATTAAAATGTTGATCATTTTCCAGAGATTTCATAGTAGTCAGATGAATATTGGCACAAGTAGTACAGACATGACAGAAAGGCCAAAAGTGAGCAAACACTTCACTTGTCTCATTGGCAGATTGTCATTTTGGTTTCTACCAGGACTTTTATTTACGCTTGTTGGTGAGACCTAGTAGAAGGAGTTGCACTCTCAGGCAAACGCAAGATTAAATTCTGCATCAGTATAGTAATTTTTTTTACAACCAGCGCCAAATGCATGAATGCTGTTATAGATCAATTCATGACTTTACAAAAATACTTCTGAGTGTTTAAAACACCATATCAAACACAATCTACAAACTGCGTGAACAGGAGAGTGCAATATATTTATATAAACACAGCAAGGACCGTCAAGTCACAAATGGGCACAACACTAGAAGAACATTGAGGTATGCATTAGATTATACTTTAGGAACATTTTGTCCCCTACATCAGTCTTGGTCACAACACAGACAGTGCCTTGTTATTTGAGATTAGTTTACAGTAGGCTTTTTATTAACTGCATGGGATTGCTTAAGCTAACCATTACAATTAAATGAATTAGAAGCAATTTGTGCACTGCAGTGGAGACAGAAGAGCTCATCAGTTGGTCTCTTCCTCCTCTACATCCTCGAAAGCAGGTAAGAAATCAGCTATGGTGTCTACCACATAGTCAGGCACCAAGCTGTGGTTGGTGGGCAGCTCGCTCTTGCTGTACTCGTGGGCATCCTCCATCTGAGACACTCCGGTGAGCGTGAGCATGGTGTCCAGGCCGCAGTTAGACCCAAACAGCATGTCCGTTTCGAGGCGGTCGCCGACCATCAGGCACTGGGCTGGGTCTACCCCGCTGAACTGACTGGAGATGCACTCGAACATGAAGCGGCTGGGTTTGCCAATGACGGTAGCCTTGCGACCTGAAGCCACCTCGAGGGCCGCAGTGAGGGACCCAGAACCTACAAAGATAGAAATGAATAGCAGGGTTAGAATATTTTGGCAGTTTTGAAGCATCACTTATGATTACTATGAAGATATTTGGTGAGTGCCAGAGAGAGCCTCTTAAGTAGCAATACAATTACAAAAGGTGCATTATAATATTTTGGAGGACAAAAGGTTTGAACATTAATAACACAGTAGTATGTCCTATGGGCTAGAGTCTATCTTAACCTTTATTCAAATTGCCAAGTTAACCATTAAGTTGCATAATGATGAATGAACATGGACATTACATGAGTGCATGCTGTTCATTGTTGCTGTCTGGAATCCCATCAAGCGCTGTAATCAATGTTTTTGTGAGAGAGAACTTGGATTCTGTGAATTGTATTAGTGAGTAGGCTGTCAGTCTGTGGTCGTCCCAATTTACTGTTTAAAGTGACCCACTTATTGAACAAAAGTGGTGCGTTATACACCATGACTTTAGGGCTTACTCTCACATTCAATCAACAGCCAAAACAAACGCTATCTACACATCATTTAATGGCCAAAAGATAGGCTATACGTCAAATGTGTTGCTTCACCCATGTCATTATTAGTGTATTACCTGGCAGTATCCTTCCACCGCTGAGAGGGTGCCAGGGGTCGTTGTCTGTGGCCAGGAACAGGCACTCCGGGTCCCTCAGGTAGCACGTCGCTTTGGCCAGTTTGAGAAAAGTCAGTTTATCGTCATGTCCCACCAGCACCGCCTTTACGTCCGGAGCCAGTGTGCAGTTGTAGATGGTGGCATCCGGCTCGTCCGCTTCCTCCACGCAGGGTATGTCCGCCTCCTGCAGCTCTCTGCGCAGTCCTTCGCAGCCGATGACGAACACCTGTCCTCGCACCTTGACTACGTCTCTCAGGTAGAGCGCCGAGCAGTAGGACGAGCTGAAGATCTGCTCCAGCATCACCTCGTTGAAGCCCAGCCGGTAGAACTTGTGCATGTAATTCTCGCGCGGCCTGGTGGAGTTGTTGGTGACGAACACCACATTTTTGCCGTTCCGTATGAGCGAGTTGACCACCTTGGCCGCGCCTGTGATCGCCTTCTCCCCGTGCCATATCACCCCGTCACAGTCGAACAGAAAGAAGTCCTTCGCCTCCAGCAGATTCCGGATCTGCGGACCTCGAATTTTCTGGCAGCCTTTGAAGCCAAAGGCGCCTGCCATTTCGGCCTTTTCCTCGTTTTCGTCCGTGTTTTACCTGCTAGTGTGTCCCCATGTCCACAGCTGGTGCACATCCGCCAAAAACACCTGCAAAAATCATATCAATACAAATCAATGTCAGAAAATCACATTGCTGAGTCCTTGGTGCGGTTGCATAGGCAGGCTACATAAACATTGATGTCTGGCCACGCCCACGCCGCTTTTAACCCACCAATGAGACAGAGGGACAACCAGAGACTCTTTTTGCAACGGAGAGCAACTTACTTTAACACAGAAATGTACGCGTTTCTCAAAACTACTAGTTTTCAATTTCAAGGCTACAGTAATATTCCAATTTCCAGATCACAGCAGTAAATTTACTAGCAATGCAAAGCACTTTCTCAGCAGCTCCCAGCAGCCACCGCGCTGGTTACGAGGTATGTCGTATGTTTACGATCTCGCCCTGAATGGAAAATCTCATCTGCCTCAAAATGAAACTGCGCCCTCATAGGAGCTGCTGATGGTTGTGATAACTGTACATGTGTGGCATGGCATAGGCTACTCCTTTTTGTGAATGTCACAATGAATTTTCATTGTGTAAAATTTGTAAATTTGTTTTGCAGAAATTTACACACAAACAAAAAATAAATAAATACATAAAAACATAAAAATACAAATTGTTTACCATTACATTTCTGTCAAAATATCTAAAAGGCATTGTCAGTATTTGCTTGATTCATTTTAAATCAACATCACAATTAAACCTTTTTAGTGTCATTTTTAAAGGTGCAATGAGCAGTACATATTTTTCATATTTCATAAAAATTACCCACGTGTGTACCAAGATATGATGCAAACATGTTCAAATCAAATAAGTTATTATTAGTTATAGCCGATTTATTAACAATTAAAAATATATTTTACATAATGGCCAAGTTGTTTATGTTTACATTTTTTGTTTTGGTTCTGAAACGGCATTGCCGATCGTCCAATCGCGAAAAGATTGGTAACCCACAGGCCACTGATTTGATTTAGACTGTAGTACTGTTTTCAAACCAGTACAGGCACATTCTGCTTACAGTAACTTTCAATTTCTGTCAAAATATCTTAAAGGCACTGTCAGTATTTGCTTGATTAATTAACATCACAATTAAACCTTTCTTTTCAGTGTAATTTTTAAGTTTATAAACAATATTTAACTATTTTATTCAACATACTGTGATGGTTATTTTGAGAAAACATTGTGGGTAACAGATGTGTTAACCAAGCTCTTCACTTTTCTCCTTTAGCTTTATTATGTTTTGCCCTGGTCACTCTGGATTGCGTGCGAGGCAGAAGAAGACTCACTGGCACCTGCAACTGCCAGACAAACAGACAAATTAAATGTAGAGGGGAGTGAAGGACGGCTGAATGGGCAAAGAACAAGCCCTCCTAATTGGTCATTATTCCCTTGCTAATCTATATTTTCCTCCCAGCTAACCCCCAACACAGATGTAAGGAGTGGGAGGGTGTGCTGAGTGGTGTGGGGCTCCTTGGGCCCTGATCCGCTGTCACCAGTTGCTGGGGCACTGACCGTGAACATCGCCATGTGCCTTTGTGTCTTGTTTAGGAAGAACGAGGACTCCATGGAGACCAGCAGAGGGGGGTCAGAGTTTGGTCAGAGCAGATTTTTATACACAAATATGCAACATCACAAATATAAAACTTCATAAGCCTCGCCTAATGCCTCTTTATTGGTGTATTTTTTAGTGTAACACTGTTATCTAAATAATAGAACAGCTCAGTTAATCAGTCAATCCTTTTTTGTCACACTGGCAGGTCAAAGTGGCATGGAGGTGTGGGACATTGTGGCGCTACAGGACAAATGACAAAGAAACACTGGAGGAGGGCTCATAAATGATAGTATTTCAAAACTAGTCCAGAAGTATGTAAAATGTAAAATGTTTTCTTCAGTTTAAAGGTGCTATGATCAGTACATTTTTTATAGTTCATAAAAATAGCCCACATGTATCCCAAGATATGAGGTAAACATGTTTAATGTTTAATTTAGTTTTACTGATTACAATGGTACAGCTGATTTATTCACATAAAAAATATTTTACATAATGGCCAAGTTGTTTGTTTACATTTTTTGTTTTGGTTCTAAAACCCTGCATTGCCAATCAACCAAGTCTATATGCTGCTTACTGCTTAATACCTTTAATCGGTTAAGTTGTTTATTAAACATATAAGATGACAAAGACAAAGTTTTATTAGCCCATACATTGAACAAAAAAAAAAAAAAAAATTATAATAATCTGAGTTTCTGTCAACTGTGATGATGTGTCACAAACAAATCTATTGGGTTTTGTGTTTATTCTTGCCGTCCTCTTTTCTACCTAAACTCCAGCAGACAGTTAGAAAAATAAGAAACAATATTGCAAGAAGAAGTACCAAGTCCAATAAGTGCCTCTCATACCACGGCTGAACCAGTGAGACTGGCTTTAAATGGAGTCCACTTCCACTCTGCAAGATGTGGTCCACCCACTGCACAAACCTCTGAGCGGGAGGCACAGGATGTGACTTATGGATCTTGCTAAGGGACAAAGCAGAGGACTTGAATCTACAAATGAGAGAAAAAGTCAGGTATGCTTGTATGTTACAGTTAACGCCATCTCCTCTCCACACACCTGCTGTCCTGAATGAGTGTCTGAATGGTAGAGCTGATGAGTTCTCGGTTTATGCGTGTCAGTTTCACGGTGAGTCCCAGGCCCTTTGCCTCTGCCTTCACCACATTATCAAACTGATCTCCAAACAGAGGGATCCCCAGGATAGGAATAGCATGGTACACTGCCTGCAGAAGACTGTTCTGTCCCCCATGGGTGATAAAGAGGCAGGCTTTTTGATGACCTTAAAAATACAAACAATCCAAAAACTTTAGATAAGAAAACAGTATAAATGAACAGTTTAAAAGCACAAGTCCACTGATTAAACACTGATAAAATACATACATTTTAGTTGTATGGCTTGATACGTACCCAGTAGATCATTCAAAGGAAGCCATTCTACGAGCTTGACATTATGTGGTATGTCAAGATGAGACGGCCATTGCTTGGTGTCATACCTACAGGACAGACAATGTTTGTTTTGTTTTTTGTACATTTTGCCTCCTGATTGTTTTATATATATTGTAAATAGTGCCATCAATATATCCTTGTGTCTCAGTGAACAATATTTCTGGTGTAATGTACCTCCAGATCACACCTTGAGGAATCATGGAGAAGCCAGCCACCAGCTCAGTGACCAGAGAGTCCACAGACACAGAGGAAACCATTGACCCCAGAGTCACCACAACAAAACACGCCTCTTCTAGATTTGAAATCCACGACTCAAGGTCCTGGTTGGTAAACAGGTATCATGAATTTGTAAGAAGCAAAAGAGGTGCAGTACAGTAAACATATAGTACATATACAGACAAGACATAAGAGCATACCTTATGTAAAGCCTTTGCAGGTTTATTCAAAAGACCCCCTACCAGCACAGTATAAGGCATAAGAGGCTGAGGAAACTCCAGGGAAAAGTCAGTGTTAAATGCCCATAGCTCAGCTCTTTGGTGTAAGTCCTCCAGACAACTAGGGGGATGGTCAAGGTGTTGTTGAGCAACATCTCGAAACCTGGACCAAACAAGTGCCTGTCCTGTGAATGAAAGTAGAAGGATTGTTATAATAGTTAAAACAGTACAAAATAAAAGCTTTACAAGGTCATGCTTCTAGGTCTAAATAGCAAATGTCTCTAATGTATATGTAATCTGTATTTTGGCTCTCAACTCTTTAAAAATGCTTACCTACTGGAGACATTAGAGAAAAAAAAACATTCTTTGCACGATCCCACAGGTTCATGTGGTCAGTCAGCTCAGAGTTGAAGACTGGTACATAGGAGACTGGACTGGGAAGGCCAATAGACAGTGGTCCATTCAAAGTGCCAGGATAAAAGGCTATGTACTGAACACCTGCAGTAAATATTTAACATTTAGAAATATTGCCATGAAATGTATGATATGTACAGTAAAATACACATAACGTATACCAAGCTTATGTGCCAGTATGAAAGAGCAAGGGTTAAATGCATCGAGAATGGCAACGTCATAATGTTCTCTCTGCAGAAAAGACATCATCTGTTTGTCTCCTAGAAGCCTGTCACACTGATACGATAAGTGTCCCATAAAGTTTAAAAAGGCATTGAAGTTGTCTCTGAGAATGAAAAGATAATAGCTAGTAAGTGTTGTTAATGCTGTTAATGCTTCACAATATACTGTATATTTACTTTTTTTTTATCAAAATATTACCTTCCCAATAAGAACTGTGTTTGTTGCTCCAGGAACCAGCCATTGTATTCTTTAATATACGTTTCACCTAAAGACCAAGTGCTTGTCTGGTAACTGTGTGAGCGTCCCGTATAGGAAAAGCCTGTAAGGTGTTAATTTTATGCTTAGTCAGTGTGTTAATTAAACAATTTGGTGTACAGCATATTTGTGTATCCAGTTTACCTGTAAGAACGGGGGTGCCAAGCTGTAAGAGCATGCGGACATTGTGGCCATGTTGTTGCAGTTTGTGCGAAATCTCGTCTAATAATAAATAGTGGCTTCCCCCTGTTGTGAAGAGACAAAACTACTGATCCAGATGACTGATACACAGCATGACATATCAATATATTTAATTAAGAGCTGACACAAATGTAAAGTGTATAATTTCAAACTGTACTCACCAATTAGACAGATGGAGAGGATCTTGGCACACTGAAGTCCCTGAAGAGCTAGTGAAAGTGAAAATGTCCAAAATACAATTCCCATCTTATCAAAAGGAAAATGTTTCCTAGACACTATAGCTTCAATGTACAAACTGAACCCCAGCCACAAAAATCTAAGTCACCCTAACTATGCAAAATATCCAAAAATGTCAGTAATAAATATGCATTCCGATGCATACAAAAACAAATATGCTAAGTGAGAAGACCACAGGATAGGAACAAAACTTGAACAAAATAAAAATCTAAAAATGTGTGCAATTTGGTGCACTGTTCCCAAGCTTCACATGCTCATTTTTTCTTCAGTCTCACAGTGCATTGAACAAAATTCAACAGAAGTATAAATCCAGTGACCGCTTGTATTCCTTATTTCGGGGATAATGTGTTGATTCTGTGGTGCCGGACAGAAGCACTGGACTGAAAGGGAGGGAAAGAGAGAGTGTTGGGATATATGGGGAGGGGGCTGTGTGGGCCTCAAGCTCATGAAGAAGAGAAAATGAAAAATTAACCAAATTTATAATGCTATATTTATACTAGAAATATAAAAATAAGAATTATGGGACTGCCCAAGTTGAGAACTGGCATCATAATTTATTGATTATAATACATTCATATGTGAGATTGGATTTTTACATGACCAAAATAAAAAATATGCAGTGTAAGCAGGTGTTGTGTTTTGATTTTTTTTTTTTTTAATGCATTTTCCTTATCAATGTCAGACTGGCATGTTTGGCACACAGAAGCAGCAATCACAGCCACCTCTGAATGGACTCAGATAGGGTTATAAGTTCTTTGGCCGGCAGTTGCTGGGAAGTCAGGCTTGACATGTAGGTTATCCTGGACAATGCACTCATTGTGGCAGTGACCAATGTGCTTCTGTGTCAGAGAGGTCATTAGAAAAGCAAGTCAGTCAGAAAAACTGCTGGAGTGTATCTGCCAAACTGCAGCCAGTCAGAAGGGGTCAAACCTATAGCACCCACTGTCTCTGTGGTGGTAATTTTAATTATATTGTAATTACATCCGTTAATCAAAGACTTCCACACACTAAAGCAGTCCACTGGGCGAGACTTCAGATTAATTCATTCAAGTGGGGCGTAAGGCATTAGCAGGAATCTGAATATGCCAAATATCTAGAAACACATGTTGTATGGCTTAGAAAATAAATTATGAATTTAGCTGGTACAATCCTCTTCATCCTTCAGCACTTTGTAAATGTTCTGTAAAGAAAAAAGTTTAAAACAGAAAGGACAAAGAGAAAGAGAAATAGGGGGGCATAGGATATTGTTTATTGTTAAAAAATAAATTGCTGCATATTGATTTTGAAGTAAAAAAAAAACTGCAAAGTTACAGTAGTCTGAACACTTACCACAAGCTGGTGCTGTGCTGAGGACTCCATTAGGTGCTGGATGAAAAAGTGCTGAGAGAGAACTGAGAAGGGGATAGACTCCTCTGGCCCATAGCCAAGGTCTTTATAAACGGAGACCAGTTGCTAAAAGAATAGAACAAAGCTATAGAAAACTTTGCCTTTTTGAAATAAGTATGTCATTTTTAAACTTGTTGGTCCTTTTCATTTGCTATACCTCAGTGTGCTCAATCTGGCTCACACAACTTGAACTGAAATGTGTGTCCATCATAGTGATGCTGCTGTGGCTGATGACAGTAAGAAGAGCAGCGATGGACACTTTTTGGTTTCCCAATAAAGTGCTTGATGAGGGGCTTTCAGATCGGCTATAATCCACATCCAGTTCTGGGGAGCTGAACTCTGGAGCTTCGTCTAAACTGGGCATAGACTTGAGAAAATCATATTCATATTAATCATATAAGCTTTGTAAAACTGTTGAAGAAGAAGCTAATGTTTACTGTTTTATGGCTTCTGCATTTACCTTGACAAGTTGGGTGGATGATGACTGCTTGAGATGTTGCCCTAATACCACACTAAGCGCTCTGATAAAGCCCTGTTTGGGGTTAGGATCAGCAGCAAGATACTGAAGCATTGATGTGTAGTTGAGACAAGGTGGGCTTAAAGAGTAGTCAGCAAACATCTGGAAAAAGAACTATAAAAGGCAAAATTAACACACGTTATTTGTTTATTCCTAGTGAAGCTGAAAGCATTTGTCTCAGTCAGAGCTTGATTAAAGTTTCAAACATAATGTGATACAGTATATGTAAGCAAAGTTGTGAAAAAAGCTTAATTCCTGATCTGCACATACCTTGTGTAGGTTAGATAAGCGATCATAGGGTAGTGGTTCAGAGGGGTCCTCAGGGATATCCTGGACAGTATCTTTAGGAAACCACAGGTGTGTCTGGTAATAACAAAAGCATACTGTGTTTTTCAGTCTTGTGCGGTATTCATATTGCACAAGATGGAGTTTATAATATTATTTCACATATAATTAAGAATATACAATTATCTCATCTCAGAAGAAGTTTGTGAGGTAATCCTTATGTTGAACTGACCTAAATTGAGAAGACTAACCTGTAGGTACTGTTCCTCACTAATACTGCCTTTGTTTTCAATATCTAATGCCTTAAAATGTTGCAGGACATCCAATAGTTGTGCTAGGGAGGGTAATGGCCACGGCTGGGCACAACCGAGCATAAACCGACGCCAGTCCACAAATTCATATTGATCCTTTAGTAGAGATGCTATCTCCATTAACTAGAAACCAGAAATGGGAGAAAACTTGTGTCAGAACTTTGTATTTATTCACACACTATATAGCATACAGTACATCCTACACCACATTTATTTCATTTGTTTAAGTGTGTGTACTTAAGTTTATACTTTTAAAGAAGTAGAAAGATTTAGGATCATTAGCTGTGTGTGACCAATACAGTATCTTACATCTCATCAGTATATTGTTTTTATATATATTTTCTGTACTTTACCTGTGTTTTAGTCATACTGAGCCAAAGCCCAGGCAAGGTGTTTCCTCCATTGTTTGCAGACAATATATCTTTCAGGAAATTGGAAAACTCCACACATGAAAGGAGACCTAAAGGCCAAGAACAAAGGAAAGTAATAATTTAATACGTTACTAAACATTTATTAATAATGTTCACCAACTGTGTTGTCTATACACACCAGTGGGGGCTACGCATCTGAACTGTAGTAAGAGAGATTCTAGCTGAATAATAGACAGTCTGCCCTGTGTAGGTTTTTCCAAAGATGGTGGACGGGAAGGAGGAGGAGGCGAAGCCACCATGCGATAGTCCCCATTTAGATAGAAGTTAGTACAGTCCTGTACAGACCAAACAACACAATTATTTACTATAAAACAAATTATGAACATCTACTTAAATGTGGAACCTAGACTTGGAACTTACTCACCAAAACCAACTCGTTCTGCAGTTTAGCTCCAGACTCTATGTGGTGATGGGCCACTTCTGCAAGTTGCTCAATGCTATAAAAAAGGCAGATGACAGATCTTAGAATTGGCCAGCTTACCAATACAGACGTATGCATGAAATAATTCAGTTTCTCCTACAATATGTAATAACAAAATCACAGAACTTGCCTCCTCATTTCACTGTCAAAATGTTCTTCCAACCACTTTTCCATACTAGAAAAAATCTGTTCTGCATTACTTTGAAGAAAATCTACCATTTGCAAGCCATGACCTTTTACCAAAGAGATCCGCACCTTTGCTGCTTCCTCTGGAAAAGCAATGCAGATGAACAAAATAAAATCCTACATTGTAAGCTTGTGATTTACACATATATGTTTGAAAACATATCATCAGGGGCATGAAAGAGCAGCATGAAAAGGAGTTTGCGTGTATTCATACCCTCATGATTCAGTGCTGCTGTATATTCTGGAATTGTATCCTCTGTGGGTTTGACTTCTGTTAATACAGGGGTGGGTTCGGGTGGTGGAGATGACGCACCTACAGATATGGAAACATGATATATTGAAACAGAAATAAAGATGAATGAATGTCACAGACAATTATAATACCTCTAGTTCATAAATAATATGACTAAGTATCATAAAGGTTATAAGGGTCTTATTTTATCTTATTTTTACCTTTCTTTTTCTTTGCAGACTGTGCTTTTTTGCTGCTTTTATCTGCACTTGGAGGCTTCTCTTTCTCTTGTACTTTGGTCAGTTTTGTCTCTACCTCCCTCTGGTGGACTGCTCCTGGCATCTACATTCAAAGTGAAAAATATACATAAAAAACAGACTTAACTTTATTGAGAAAGTATGTAGCACATACAAAGAATCTGCTTCTGGCAGTTGCTGACTAGGCTGGGTTTAGTAAAGACAATGGGAACAAGGTAAGTATAATACTATACTAGTTTATTTTATTAGTTGTAGTAATATTTTAAATTAATGTACAGCTGGTTGTGCATAATGTTACATAAGTACAGTAATTAGAGCCTTACCAGACTGTTGATGGTTGTGACTGCCTCTTCATAATCATCTATAAGTTTCTTTTGGGGCTAGAGTATACAAGAAAACAATTTTTAATTTAAAATATTTACATATATGCATTTTTTGAGGAAAAGACACAACACATATTTAGTAATAAAGATTGATAAGCTGTTAAGGACCATTTGTTCAAATTAATGCTAATTATTTTAATCTTTAATAACTTGTACCTCCTCATGTTCACTTGCTTGAGATTGTGTCTCTAAAGCCTGCATGCTGGGAACCTCCCGCAGAGAAATTGGAGTTAGGTGGGATGGTGGCTCAGGCAGTGGCTTACTGTACATGCTCAAATAATATTTTTTAAGAATACAAAATGTGTCCCGGAATCGGTCCACCTCCACCTGTAATGGATGTAAAAATTATTATAAACAGAATAATATAATTTGTGAAAATGTATTGGTTTAGGTGTTATTAAAAATAACCTGTAGAAGTATGGAGTGGTGGTTCATCAGCAGAGTCGTGTGATCCACCAGCCATCCATCCCCCATGACAGCAGCCCTCTCTTGCTTATTCTCTTCCTTACGTTTTTCACTAATGTTCCTCAAGCGTTCACACAGATCCTGAAATATGCAGAGTAACTTTATATCCAGAGATTTTGGATTAGATGAGACAACTTTATTCAACTGTTTGAAATTCAATCTTACATCCAGCCTGAGGTGCAGCTCTGCTTTGGTCTCCTCATCTTCCCTCATATCATCAGGCACATTGTTGAAACCCTTCTGCCACTGAGAAACTAGTTCCTGCCTCAAGTCTGGACGGCCTAAATAATGTTTGAACTCCTCTCTGTGATTACATTTTAAACAAAAAAATTCTCAAAAACAAAACAAACAAACAAAAAAAAAAAAAAAAAAAAAAAACACAGTAGAAATTTAACAAAACAAATAAACCTGACTTTAAGCTTACCTGATGTCGAAGAGGTATTGGCTAATAATGGTGCGTTCTAAGCGCAGCTCTTGCATTACTGCCTTTATGTTGTTCACATACATTTCACAAACAATCTCCCAATGGCTGTGGAGAGCCTCGGGAATTCCCTGTTTATTAAGATCAAAAGAAAACAGAAAACAGGTAGTGAAGTCAGAGATATTAAATCAAAATGCACATCATTAAGAAAAAAGCATTTTGTCTTACTGGAGGTAGTGGTTTATCAACATACGATGAGCTGCTCTCATTGGTAAATGATGGTCTCCTTGAAGAACCTATAGAAAAGTAATTAAACAAATCACTATTAAATTACCATTACCATTACTTAAAACTCACCAATCATATCAACTCACATACATATCAACAATAACAAAACTAGAAGCACAGACTTCTATCAAGGCATTTGGCTGTGTCTTGCAATGGTAAAGATATGCCCAGACCTGGACCTGCACCATCCTTTAAGCCACAAAGCCCTTAAATCCCACAATGATAAAGAAACCACTAAACTTAACATTTGTACCTTTACTGACCCATTGTAGCTGGTATTAGTATCTTTGGCTGTATCTCGCAATGGTACACAATCTAATTTAATTTAAACAAACTCCTGGATCTCTATGGTCTCTATTATGATCTCTTGGCTGTTTACTGACACTTCCAAATCCAACCATTACTTTTTGATTTGCCTTAATAACAGACTAAGAAACCAACCACTCCACAATAAATGTAACCTACTTTATAATAGCAGTAATGCGAAGAAAAGCCATTTATAACAGACATTGCTAAAATGACAAAACACCTTTTGAGCTGTCTGTGCTTGTTAGCAACTTCACACTTCTGTCCTGCTCTGTGCTGAGACTGGTTTTAGATTCTGTAGGGTTAGCCTCGTTGAGTGTCATTTCTTGATTGGATGACTGGTCCAGAGAAGGTGTTGTAGACAGCCCCTCGGGAGCTGTCTCTTCATCTAGCACCACATCGTCAACAGGAGGAGTGGCAAAAACTGATAAGAAGAACAAAATGTAAACAAGAATAAAAATGAATGGATGAGTTTAACAGAACAGAAAGCTACCTTCTGGGAGTGGTCTTCTCACTTGCTGAAGAACAGACTCAACACTATTAAAAAGCTCTTCCTCATCTACATTTGCATCAACTCGGACCAAAATGTTTTGTTTCGCCTCGAACCATTCCTCAAGTTTTGGCCAAGTGTCCTGAAAATCCATAAGCCTTACGGGGAGAAATGAATACAAAATCATTAAAAAGTAGCATTTATGGATGTTAATATAATCTGTAAAGTTGAGTGTTTACCTGTGTGGAATCTGTGCCATATATAGGTAGTCAAGGTTGGAGTCTGTAGCAGCATCTGATCAAGAGAGACATATCTGCGGTCATTGCTGTTTGTATACCAACTAAAGATGCGTTGATTTGAAAACATACAGTACATACATGTTTGATTGACTGCACGACTGACTGCACACTCATCTGTAACATCCAGGAGCAGAGCCAGGTCTAGTGCAGGAGGTGGGGGTGCTGGTGTTTTAGTTGGGTCTGGATCTACGGCGAGGTTCATCCGACTGTTAGTAACCTCATACTCTTCATCCACAGTCCCACCAAGGGCCTTCTCAAGAAGGTGAGCCTGGGTAATGTCTGCTGGAAACCCGTCCAAAATCCAGCCTGAATTAGCTGGAAGATGTCTGGTTTAAAAAAGCAAAAAAGAACAACTTTGTTAAATATTAAAGTTAATTTAAAAATTATGTGATCTGTCCCATGCACAACAACAAAGACATGGCTTACTTGATGGCTTCTGTTATAATGTCCACCAGCAACTCAAAAGGCAACAGGTTTCCTTCTCTCATTGCCTTGTCTGCTGCTGCTCCATACAAGGCCTGTGTAGATAGTTTGAAAAGAAGCAGAATGAAATATAGATTCAAAATAATAATAAATATTAAGAAATAAACTAATTTTAAACCATTTTGTTTGGTCTTTTCATGTTAAAATACAAACATATATAAATATGGCTTATAAATGCAGCATTCATAATACATACACACCTTGATATCTGAAACTTCTTTTGATGAGTCGTGATCTAATATAAATGTAAAAAAACACAAAAACATGTTTTACTTCCTATAGTCACACACCATCACATTATCACGTAGGTAAGATATGCCATTGTATGTATAGGCATTGATATAAATCTTACTATCTTTGGGCACAGTCTCTTTGTCACAGTCTGACACTTCTTGCTGCTCTGTGACCTGTAACAAATTAAAAAAGGGTTCTTCTGGTAAAATGCAAATTTGATTATACTATAGTACGCAAAAGCTTAATGCAGTATTCAGCTTTGTACATCTAATTCAAAGTAATTCTGATTTACATACCATCTCTCTATTGTGGTATGCATTCAATGCCTCATTAACCAGTATTTGAGCTGATAGGACATGGATACCATGGACTGCCATAGAAAATGACAAAACATAAATAAAAAACATGAATGTTCTAAAAGTGGTAGGATATAATTAATCTTTTGTGTAGAGTGTTAAGTGTTACTGTGTTTGCAGACCTTGTGCAATCTTAGCCAGGCAGGAGGTCTTCCCAGAGCACAACTTGCCCAAAACACAGGCCTTAAGGCTAAAGTGCGGAAATGGGGATTCAGACGGTTTTTCAATAGGAGGATGGACAAGGTTCCTGAGTCGTGCAACCACATGTCCAAGAATGTTGTTGTTGGTCAGTGGTAACTTTGTCTCCACTGCTTCTTCAGGCCACACCCACTCACCTATCATGTTCTGACAAAAATCAGTTTAAGGCTTAGAGACTTATTTTACATTATATAAAATAGTTGATCTGCCTGACAAAGTATTTAATGTGATATGTAATTTGTTTATGAAAGCACAATGAAAGCATGAATGTTCTGATGTACACCACAAACTGTACTGAACTCACAATGTACTCATCATAATCCAGGTTGTTGAGTATGTCCTGCTTCTTAAGCTCTACTGGGTCTAAGTCCTTAGAGAGCGCCGGGTCCCCCATATTTATTGGCTCATAGAGAGGCAGGCCACAGATGAGCACTTCCTTCCACTCTTTCATTTGTTTACCTGGGATTAGACTGAACGAGTTGCAGCAAAAACATCAAATTATTTTTTTGTTTTTATATTTATATGTGTAAATTTTGGTTTGTTTTGGCCTTATAATTGTGTTTAAACTTGCAGTGCATTGAAAACAAAAAGTGACACCT
Source organism: Bostrychus sinensis (assembly GCA_020698575.1). Lineage (NCBI taxonomy): Eukaryota > Metazoa > Chordata > Actinopteri > Gobiiformes > Eleotridae > Bostrychus > Bostrychus sinensis. The sequence goes on along the minus strand of CM036249.1, from coordinate 15,312,853 downwards.
TTCTCTCTCACAATCACTATTCGCAATTTAGAATAATTACAGTATTCTGCATGTCTTTAGTGTACCCAAAGAGAACCCAAACTTACATCGAGAGGACCAAGATATATTATTATGACAGTATATTGTTACATACTTCCCAGTAAGCAGGCGATATTCCCCGACCTTCGTCGCCAAATCCACTATCTGTTCCACTATTTCCTTGCAGCTCTTTGAGTGCTTCTGGAATCTGTTTTGATCGCGTTCTGCAGAAAGCCTTTTACAAAAGTCAAGCTCCTTTTTGATCTCTTCCACACGGGCCATCCTTTCCTGTTCAGCTAATGCCTAGTACAGATTGTAATGAGAGATTAAACATTACATTTCAAATAAAGTTAAAGTCAAATAGAGAAAAGAAGATGAAAGATCAGAAATAAGTTATTTATTGTGCAGATCACACAAGAAAGAGCTTAATATTGTTGGTAGCTAAACACAACACCATAGACTGGACAATACATTGGAGTTAACACTGAAACTATGTGCGTCCCATCTCTGTCTATTACTCTATCTAAGAGTGACAAATGACGACATATCTTATTATTGTTTTGTCTACAATTTACTGTTGTCCTATTACATCAAATACACTTGACTGATACAAGACAGTGTGAGAACAGAGAGGTTTATTCTTCATCATTTGTCATCCTATCTCACCGCGTCCTTCTTCAGAGCTTCCTGGAAGTCCTGCTCTCTCCGCTGCTGTATCTGCTGCTCTCTGAACAGTCGGTTATTGACAATGACTTCCTTCTGCTTGCGGATCTGTAGGAGCTGTGCTACGAGACGTTGCTCCTGCTTTGTTGGACGCGTCAACCGTTTCACCAGATACTCTTCTTCTTTTGCATTCTGTACAATTAGTAAATGATTAGGAAATACAATATAAAAGTACCATATAAAAGGGAGAACAATATATTTTGTATAATGCATTTTAAGTAGTATCTCAAAAGTTCAAATGTATGAATGCAAATTTAAAAATGAAAATAAGTCTCTTTACAGCAAGCACTTAATGATGTGTAATGACAAGTAATTACCCGCTCAGCTTCGCGAGCTTTGAATTGCTCTACAAGGAATCTGTCAACTCTTTTCTCCCTCTGCTCGCGTGACAATGTGTCCTCTTCTAGCCTTTGTCGAATTTGCTGAATGTACATGCTGTTGGACAGTAACACTGGCTTAGATGCAACTCCATGGATTTCAGTGAATGAGGTATGCCCATCCAGATGACTAGAAAAGGAAAAAAAATGGGCTTAATATGCCAAATGTACACTATAATATAGTGTATCTATTAAAGAAAAAGAAAATACAATATACTTTTAATAAGATGGAAACAGTATATATGGCTCATTATTACTGAATGCTGCATTAATTTTCCCCACACCTTAAAGTAGTAGAACCCAGCTTTCTTCTGTTAGTCTCAAACTGAGCAATTTCGTTCTGGACATCCTGAAAATATAAGACAAAAGCCTTGGTCCCAGGGGTTACAACACATATGTAATTCCTTGGGAAAACTAGGCAAATAATAATCCAACTGGCACAAATTATAGTACAACAGAGTGATCAGAGACCTGTGCTAGTTTGTCTTTGTGCTGCTGCTGTTGTTGCTTCCTCAGATGAAGTTGTGATAAATGTGGTGGTGATTTGGGAGCTCGAACAACCAAACTCTGGCTCCAAGGCATGAGCTCACTGTGCTTCTGGCGGGACACTTGAACCTGAAACACAGATTATATAAAAATAAAGCTGGTTGTTTGCAACATTACAACCTTGATAATACTGCATTACCTTGTCAACGTTTCTCTTTGACTTCTCCTCTTGCTTTGGTAGAGCTTTCTTTTGCTGGCCAGCAGTGGCCACGGCAGACCTCGTTATTTGTTGGGATTTATCCTGATAGTGTTTTGAGATTTTCTGAAGGTTCATCTCAGCATCACGTTTCACTACTTTGTGCAACCGCTAAAAAAGAATCTGTTTCATGAGCAAAAGTAGCATAATTACATACAGCACATACAATCAAAAGACTCTCTTACATCACAGTAGATATCATGCTCTTTTTTCTGCAGACTGGCAGCAGCTGCAGGTTGCATAATTTTCATCAAAGTCCCACTGATATCGGCCTTCTTCTTCCTTTCCAGTGAAATATAGAGCTGGTAAACGACATGTGCAGCTACCCCTTGTTTTTCTTGCATCAGCTCCTGAGCTGTGGTTGCATTAAATGGAATCCCCAGCAGCTGCAGAGTTGGTTCAAGGCGTGTAAAATTGTTTAACATGGATATTGATCTCCTGGAAAAAAAGATAATTCAAAATATAGTTAAGAATCTTGTGCCTATGAATATGCAAAAAATGTAAGTATTCAAGTGCATGCCCACTTACTCTTTTTTCATGAACATATGAAAGTCATTTTGTAGCTGATATTTATGTAGGATTTCACCAAAAAGATAACCACTAGAGAAAGCCTTGGCAAAGGTCTTTGGCTCTGTGAAAATACACAAACAGTGACTTATAAAAGCCTAACAAATGATTTTGAAAATCAATTAATTTGTGATTGATTTTTTTTTATTAACCAATTAATAGAGGGAATAAATGTGGGTGAATGGGTGGACTAAAAGGACAATGAGGTAAAAACTTATAGTGTTTATTAGTTTCAGGTCAAACTTTATATTAATAATACCAGTGACATGACTTTTGGATTGGTAACTAAAAGTCTGCAGCTGCAAACAGTATTTGTTTGTAGTTTGTGGGGTAAGATACTATAGTTGCAGTACGATGGCTTGCCTTTTGTAATACTTTATACATTTTAGTCATTTTATCTCTTGGTTTTTATAAATTGTGTTGTTTTTACTCTGGACTCAATCAATGATTAAGTTTAACGATGGTCTACATTAATAAAATACACTTGACGACCTACTGGCTTACACTGCTGACTTTCTTTTAGATTTTTTTCTTTTAATGATTAGGTTACCATTAGTGTGGCTTTACTGTCCTGGCTAACAGTGGAAACTACTACTGTTGTCTAGATCAAAGAGGCACCTGAGAAATCACAGGTGCTTTCAGGCTGGTAATGGGGCCAAAATTAGGGTGATTAAATGTCCCTGTTTAACAAGGACAGTCCCAGTTTTAAGCTCCTTGTCCCATGTCCAAACAAATATCTATAAAAACATTAGTATGTCCCTGTTTTCAATATATCATGTCCCCATTGTCACTCAATATATAAAAATAAACAGCCATCATATTCAAAACATAAGTCCTAGCATCATGCACTTAGAATTACAAGAGAGAATTGTATGGATTTTGGAAGCTGTTTTTTTTTTTATCATTTGGTAAATTTAAATGCACTGTGATTTGTGGGGAAAAAATGTATGTATCCCACTCCCAGTTTTTGGGTCTAGAAATCTGGTCACCTGAGCCTAAATGGATTTAAAACACATACTTTTTGTTTTTTGTAAGATTTATACAGTATGTAGATTTCACCGATCACAGACGAAAGACCCAATAGGACCACAATAATATACATTTTGTGATTTATTTAGGCCAATAAAATACAAAAGGGCACAAAAGGGAATAACACTTAACCTTTCAACTGTTTTTGGTACATTCTTTGTACTTTGTCATTGAAAATGTTGAATAATTTTGCCTGTGGTAATTCAAGATTTACCAAATTTGGTCAGGGTTACTATTTTTATGGGATGTTTCAAATTTTAGTCTCATTTGTCAGTTAAGGTCATAATGCACTATATACAAACACTTGTTACACTAATGGTCTTTAGTACATTTTTGGTCCCGCTTCCATTAAAACTTAATTTTTTGTTTAAACTGTAGTGGCACAGTAAAAGTGTACTTTGTAGGTCATGACAATTTCAATATAACCTTCTGGTCTGAAATTTACAATTTTTCTTGATTATTCATCAGATAGCCTAAAAATGACTATGCGGCTAAGGGCTTTATTATATACTGTTTCAGTTATGTCAGTTCCTCTTGTATTATCCACTACTGTAGGACAAAGGCATAAATGACTCCAATAAAAATGGTCTGGGGGTGGAGGGGAGGGGTGTGGGTATATGTGGGTGTATAGGTTGGGGGGCAGGGGAAGTGGAGGCTTGGCATGAAGGAAGACAAAAAATGTTTTGGCTTATCACCTGTCTCTCTCTCCTTGTCTCAAACAGCTCTCTCCTGAGTCCTTGACTCAAAATCAGACTTGCACACTTTTAGAGGCTCTCACACTGATGTGTGAAATGTTAAAAATGCAATTGTTATGATCAGAACTCAAGTTGACAAAAATATTTGAGTGACTTTAAAGGATGTGAACACTTTTTGTACTAAAAGGCAACATGTGTCGCATTTTTTGTAAAAACGACTCCTGTCCAAAACATAAGAATTCATCAAATTAATTTTTGGTGTCAATGTCCAAGACCAAATAAATATGTTTTTAAAATGTTCACTTAGTATGTTCAAAATGTTTCATTTTTTCTGATAGTGATTTACTGTAGCAAAATAGCACTTGAAGTGTTAAAATATTTTTTTTTAAATATTAAAATATAATAGTTTTTTTTTATAAGAATTGAAGTTAGTTAGAAGAAGTCATGCAGAGTGGAAATAATATATATAAAATTTTAACACTTTTGGGGAGGTGAACATTTTTGTTCTAAAGGCACTGAGTCTAAGTTTTTTAAATGGCTGCTTAAGGGTTAACTATTTTTAATGGATAATGTTATGTAGTGTAATAAACAATTAGCAATTGTGTTAAACGCCAATTAATAATTCATAATTCCAACATTCCTAGATGAAAGCACATGAACAAGTCGGAAAAACAACATGAACAAGTTGGTTGGTAACTTGCTGGCTAAATGTTCATAACTTAGCACAGATAAGCTAGTGACTGTCAATGTTAATGTTACCTACCAACAACCTGAGACAACCGCAGCTCCTCATTCAGCCACCTACATAATATGTCCGTCATCTTCTTTGTTAGAAAAAACGTCAGACAAGCAATTTCTTCCTTATTTCCTTATTTTTTACACACAACTAGCGTGTGACCAGCTGTCAACTAAATAATACTTTTAGCAGAAGCCACACGGAGAAGCTAACGATGAGAGAAAAAAAATAAATTAAAAAAATGAAAACGCGGTCTTCGTTGCCATAGCTACCTAGCAACAGACAGCCGCCAGGGGGAAGGGGCGGCACAGCTGACCCTGAATCAGATTAGATCATAGAGCTAAATAGCACAGTTCTATATCTACATGGTCTTATCTGATCCAGGGTCAGCTACATGTGTTGTGTTCTATCTCTATGGATTAGCCTCTCATCTCATGGAAACCACCAGCGGCCAACCTGATCCAGAGCGGAGTTGTTGTTTCATACATTCTAAGGTCAACAGGGAATGGCTATTTTCAGAAACACTTGCAACCTCTTTAACTAATGAGCAAAAGAAAATTAACGCCCCTCCCTCGTCACTGTACTAAAATGTAACTTGAAAACACAGATTAAACGTCATCTGGTATAGTAGCCACAAATAGTACTTGAGTATTGGTACTTCAAAATAATATTACTCAAGTAAAAGTAAAAAGCAGGAATACAAATAATTTCTCAATTAATGTTAAAAAGTATATGGCTAAAAAAAAAAACCTACCTTACCATACCTTACCTTTTTGTTTAATCTTTTTTATCGCATCCAAACAGTTACTCTGGTTAAACAAGGTCATCTGAATAAGGTTTGTTTTGTCCTTTATCCAAAAGATTTTTCTGCTTTTAAACCTTTTTTTACTGAATTCTCCTGGATGACTGAGAACCTCCACAGATGTTTGGACATGTTATGATTTAGAATTGATGTAATCAGACAGACAAAACATATAATAATTTGCAAATTGTTATTTTCATACAATTGCTAGCATCACAACATTCTATAGGCCTGTAGTATTTCATTGAAATGGGGGGCAGTCAGTCAGTCAGTTATTAATATGCTGAGTTTTTGGTGTGCTAGGATGCATATAGCGAGATCATGGACCTTGTCACGAATATAAATGATCAGGTTCAACATCTGGGAATTTTTTGTTTTAATAGTTCCTTTGAAAATAGCTTTTAACTTATACAGGAAACCTAACTCCTGCCCCCATCTGAGAGTGTGACATTATCACGTTCTAGAAACAACCAATAAACATTAGAAATAATAATAATAATAATTACACCTTTATGAAATTACATAGTACTGCACATGAAACACTAATTTCCAAATACTCACTTTTCACAACATAAGGCCTTTGGAAACCAATACATTACTATGTCAATATATAGATGTGGGTAATGCAGTCAAAAATTGCACTCAAGTAAGTAGTAGTATTTATTTCAAAATAATATTACTCAATTAGAAGTAAAATATATATTAAGATAAAACTATTCTTAGAAGTAATTTATTCAGTAAATGTATGTCATAACTACCCACCTTTGTAAATAACTTTAACCATAGACAGATGCTCAGAGAAATAGCTTTATTGCATTAACAAGTAGCGATATGTCAGTTAGCATTTAATCTTCGGAAGGAATTCACTGTCTGTTGTCACTGAATCTGCATCACAGAGTTTTAAAGCTTTCTTTCAGCAATGACAGCATGTATTTTTGTGCATACAATACCTGAGTCACATTGTCATGCACAGATGCCATGGGGTAGTGCTTTAAGCCATGAAATATAAACAAGGGGTTAAAAGATGTTCCAGGCCATAATATTTTACAGCATGCGTCAGTTTTGCAAAACATCGAGAAGCCAGAGCAACAGCAAAGTTCAAGCGGCTGTAAATCATAAGTGGGTGGGTGTATTTATAGGAATCATCTCCAATTTACCCTTAAGTGTCAAAATGTAATGCCACTATTGAACATTATTATGATTGGTGGATAGATACTCTGGCCCTGCTTAAATATGTGGAAAAGTGATACAGCTGTGACAATAGCTCTCAAGATCACAACTCTAGCACATCACATAAGATTTATGACAATTTACACTTTTTACTTGTGTATCCACATGCACACAGTGAATAGTGATGCGTTACATTCTGTGTGACATTTAATTTTCTGTTTATTTTCTCAGTAACCTATAATATTATTTCTGCTAGTTACAGTATATATTACATAGGATTAGAGGTTAAATGCATTAAACTTCTTATTGTAAGAAAAAGACAATCATATATACAGTTAGTCATAAAAACTGATTTTTGCCAAAAAAAAGGGTTGATCCAAATCAACATAAAAGCCTGTAACACATAGCGTTCATATGCAAGTCTCCAAAACCCTTCTTTTTTGTGAAGTAGGCTTCAAAGAAAAATAGATCTGCAGCCACAAATTATACACAAATTTCAATCCATCCTTTAGCATTGTCTCACTGCAATCTCTGTTTGTCTAATTTATCTGACTGTAGTATTTTACATTTCATTTGGCTTTCTAATAAAGATCAGTGTTAGTAACTAGAAGATTAAACGAGGAGATGCATTGTTTCAGTAGTCAAGGCTGCCTCCCCGCCTTCCTGTTGTCAGTTAACTGTCCACAGCAAGTATAAAAATTACCATTCACATCACAGTAGTTTAAAGCTTGTTGGCTGGCAGCAAAACTACCCAGGGCCAAAAGAAAACTAAATTATACTTTGTAACAGCTCCATCAGTTCATTTAGGGTTGTCTAGAATATACAGGTAGTGAGAAGTATTTAAAATTGTGTACATGGCTAATACTTTAAAAACAAATTTTTCTCACTGGTGTGAAACTGTTGGTTCGTTTCCCGTCCATATAATATGAGAAGTCCTTATACTAATGTTTAATCTCTGTCTCAATATTCCTATTTAGATTCGGATGATGTTTGTACTACAATTTTGTACTATAATTTTATACACGGGAAGCCATCAAATGAAAGCGTAACTGGAAGCGTTTTAAGGCAAATGAGAGACATAATTGCCAGTGTAAAGTAGTGTGGGCTCATACTGTAATACTACACTGGAGAAAAGTGCATTTCGAAGTTAAACACTGGCCTGAATTTGAAATAATAACACAATAATATAAAAAAATTATCTCTCAAGGAAGACAAAAATTACAAAACATAATATACAGTTTGAGTTGAGTGAGTAGCTTATTCATCAGTGGGTAGCCGCTGGGTTCACCACTCAATTCCAGACTATTCGGAAAGCACCAAACCAGCAAAGACACTGAACCATGAGACGCATTTTACAAACCTGTAAAATGTTTCAACTCTACACAAAAATGCTTTTCCATTCAGTAGCTTATTAGCCAGCTTAAACATTGGCAAAATCAATGTAAAATTGAAACAGCAACTGACATAATTGAAATATTATCTTACTTATTATTAGCTACCCTTGTTTTCAGCTAACCCTGTGTTCTTTGAATAATACAATTTCCTTAATTTCCAGTCAATTTAAACTGATGTAAAAATATAAAAAATAATTCTGCAAAATGACTACAAAACACTGGGAATACCTCACAGAAACACAGTGGGGTCCTTTATGTTATATATGTAACTCAATCATATAGCAATTCTTGTGTGGTGTTTGCATTAAACAACCTATTTGTGTGGTTCAAATAATAAACCATTAAAGTGCCATTTTTGGAGCTTGCTACTACATTAGTTGGATATGTTCTCTTACGCGTTGAGCATAACAACGTAACGCCCTCCGCCTGCTGTTTTAAACACATCATGGTTTTGTGGAAGACAACAAATTTGTGAACCAAGATGACGTCTGATGCTTCTCATCTGCTTGTTCTTCTGAAGAGCCATCAGGAAGGAGAAACTGAGTAGAGGCAATAGAGGTGGGAGATCCAAGTGATGGGGCGAGGCTTCGACGGTCCTCGGCCTCCCCCGGTGAGTCCAGATGCCAGTTGTTTTGGGGCCTGTAGCCACTTGAGCCGTAAACCCGTGGCTCTGGTAAAGACTGAGGCTGAGCAAAGCTAGCATTGTCACTTTGGGGTTGAGGCTGCATCTGAGGCCTATAACCTCCGTCTGCACCTCCACAGCTCACTGGACCAACATCGGGCTGCGGGCTGTCACAGGAGCTAGGTGGATCTGACTGGAAGACCAAAGAAGAGCCTGATGTTTGTATGCCAGTGTAAGTCACATCTGTACGAGCGGAATCCAACGATGATGCAGAGGAAGCAGAGGAGTCTGGGTAACGTGGTCTTATTGGTCGTTCGTCTACTACTTGGTTATAATAGCGAAGAGATGTTGGCTCATCCGTGTCGACTGGTTCATCGCTGATACCCTGCCCCTCTTCATCCTCATCTTCCTCAGGGATGACAACAAGCACCTCTTTACTAGAGTCCCACTCAGGCTTCTCCACAATATGAACCATACTGTGGGGAGAAGGTTTTACATCCAACGTTCCCTGTAAGAGACCGTTTGTTTGTTAAACTAATGATAAATCACAACATTAAGATTATACATTAACAACAAAACATTACAATTCTGTGCCATGTAAAGACTTCCTATGATAGGCTTTTAGAAGATCAAGACAATCTAAAAAAATGTCTCAAAAATCTTGGGAGCAAACGCTGTGATTTTCCAAACTGCAGAAAGACTGGCACCTACAATAGTTAGATCTTTTTTTTCCACATCCTAAAGTTTTTATAAACTATGCACTTTGTGAATTATTACCTGTGATCTGGACCAATCACCAGGCAATTTGGGCTCTGGTATATCTGGATAAAATGCACCTTTTACCCTGTGAACAACAGAAAATACATCATGAACACGTCACTTTGATTATTATATTTATTGTCAAATCCTTTATTAAAAATAATGAGCATTAACTGGAGTAAAACAAGATTACCATTTCCGTTTCTTGTAGCAGATGAACGTGACAATCATCAGGGCTAGCGCTGTGACTCCCAGGGTAACCAAAATTTCCAAAATCAGCCAATCAGCTGTCAACATATTACAATGCAGATTAGAAAAATAATAATGCCTTTTTACTAACAAAAATGATAGTATAACTTATAGTGTAACTTATTAAACTACCATAAGGTTCCAGTGTTATGGAAGCGGTCCCGCCAGTGTCCTCCCCTGCGGATGTGTAGGCCTTCACGGTAAATTTATAGGAGCCAAGAGGAAGACCTTTAACTGTGTAATTATTTTCCTGGCTTGATAATGTGGCTGTTGGATAAAAAAGCAAAACAAGTTCAGAATAACTAGAAGTCAATAGTTTTAATACAGTAGATTTTACAAACAATCTATTTAGGTAAACAGATTTAAAACCAACATTTACCAAGTTGTGTGAGTTGGGAGCCATTATTAATGTAAACATTGTATCCAAGAAGAAAACCTCTTGTGTGTGCTGATGGAATATGAGTCCATTTGATTAGAACATCTGAATTCTGCTGACTAGTCGACAGCTGGACAGAACTGGATGGTGCTTTATTGCCAATAAGAAGTGACAAAGAGAAAATAAGGTTTAAAGTATAAAAAAAAATTATGTATGATTTCAAATAACTCAGCAGTGGACTTACTCAGCTCATGCATGTATCCTTGCCATCGCTGCAGCAACTCTGGGGCTTCTGATGAGCAGCTGTACAATGAGAAGTAGTACCTCACACCTGGCTCAAAAGTACCTGAGGGCACACAAAGCAAACTTTATAAATTACAGTACGCATTATACTGAATCAACACACGCACAAAATAGCAAAGATCCTATTTCCCCAAAGTACATTTTTAATTATGCAACAATCATGACAAACAAACAATCACATATAGACATTAGTTATGACACATTTTTATCTAATACCATTATATAGGATAAGTTTGGAAAATAACAAAACATTTTAATAGATTACAACATTCACTTTATTCAAAAGGACTTCATTCATACCAATTTTAAAGTCACAGATAACCCTTTATCACTCATGTTAATGCTTAGCCATATCATTTCACTACATTAGCCTTACCCCACCTGTTGTATATAGTGTATATTTACTTTTACTTTTATATATTTACTGCTATTTTTATATTTTGTAGATATGCAAATCTTGTAAATTTGTATCTAGTCTATTGTATTTTATTCAAAGTACTTTTATTGCCATTACTAATCTATACCTATAGTAGGTTTTACTTGTGTTTGTGAAAAACTGAGCTACTATGACCAAGCATATTCTCTTGTGGATCAATAAAGTCTGTCCAAGTCTAACTTTTCATGTACATTAAAATTAGTCCTTTTTTAAATACAGGATTAATATCACAGTATCAATGTAGAAATATTTGTACATAGATTTTTTTTAAATTCATGTGAAATTTATCTAATAAAATCATGACACTGGTAAAAACATTTTAGTAAATTGTCTTTAAAATCTTAACCAATTATTAAACTTTTTTTTTTTTTAATAAAAATGATTCTAAATCTACCAAAATTAAACAAGTAAAAATAATACAACAATAAATAAAACTACGCCATCTCGGGCTCAGGCCTAATGAATCAATTTTGAATGAATGAATGAATTTTATTTTAGTTTTCACAAACATTGGGGTTCAATATCTGTATAAATATTTAACATAATAATACATATCCTGTAATACAGTATTTTAAGCAATTCAGTGCAATTCTTTATTACTACTATTTAGACAGAATCTATAAAGAAAAAAAATGAATTACCTGACTTGACCGACACATTGTTGATCTCGTCACCCACTTTGATCCACTCCACCGAGCAGTCCCGCAGACATGAAGCATCATACCACTCTACAACATAACCACAGCTACTGTTGCTGTCACTTTGCCAGGACAGAGGAAACACCCCATCTGTAAAATCCACTTTGGTGACAGCTTGGGAATGCATATCTGTAAAGAAAGTTATATTTTATGTTGAAGTAGAAACCAATTGCTTCTTGCATAGTAAATCTTTCTGGTCCATCCCATACCTGTAACATGGAAAGGTAAAACCACACTGGCAGGTGATGAGAGCCCAGCTGGATTCTTTGCTACAACACTTGCAATGACCTTCGTGTTATTGTTGATGGTAATCTTTGAGAGGTTGACAGGCATCGTAAATGTATCCGGAGCAAAGATTTGTGTGTGCCGGGTATTGTCGTCAAGGCTCCAGAGAGTCACCTCATAACTGATTATTGGGCCATGGCTCTTTCTTGGTTCATAAGGCTACACAAAATAAAAAAACAATACATAACTTTTCAGCATTATTGTTATTATAAATGTATTAAAAGGTAGTACTGAATTGAAAGATGGTTTGGGATGGGACAACATACCAAGAGACTGTATATTTAAATTATTTGATTACCTTTACATATTGTATATAAATTGGATAAATAAGTTTGTGTTTAACCTTTTTTTTTTTTTTAAATGGGGAAACATAGGAGACACTGCATGACTGCTACATTTTCACAGTAACATACTTTAGATTAGTTTAATATAAAAAACTAAAAACAATTACCTTCCAAATAATCTGTCCAGCGTTGTCACTGTTCATCCATATCCACACATCAGGAGCATCTGGAACTATAAGAAAACAACAGATTATTATCAAGTATTAAAAATGATATAATGAGACAGTAACATTGCATTTCTTGCTCACAGCTTCTGACAAAAAGTAAACTTAAATAAAAAATAAATAAAAATAAAAAATATAAGAGTAACTTAAGTTACATATAAATACCATAATTACCTTCACAGCTAGTTCGGAAGAAAATCATTTTACTCCAGTTTCCCCACCTCCAGAAGTTCTGCTGTGCTCCACAGCGAACTTTAATGCTATACTCTTCATACGGATACAAGTCCAACAGCACCACAGACCGCAGGCCCAAACCAGAGAAGGTACGCTAAACACATACATTAAAATAATGATTATGTGGTACATTGATGGCTTTTAATGGCTATGAAGATAAGGGGCTGCAATTGTGGTTGATTTTTTTATTCCACGTTGACAAAAGTGAAGGTCATTTATTTTAGGCATTGGAACAGCAACATGCAAATCAAAAGATATGGAAAAAAGTCCATACGGGGGCAAAAACAAACAAAAGTTACTGACATATCCCTGTCAACATGCCCACAAAGGCCTAGTCAACTCACCTTTGTTGTTTTACTGCTTAACGTAAGCTCCAATTGACATACAAGAGGAAGCGAGGAATAGTCGTTCTGTTTCCATTGCCAGGTCACACTTGCATTTCTTGCGTTGGCAACAGTGCTCAGATCCTCTGGTGGCAGTGGGACAACTGGGAAGAGAGGAGATAAATTTTAAGTGTTTCCTCGAATAGAAGTATATGATGTGATGATGTGAGAAAGATGAGACACATACCTCTGGAGCGGACGTCTGCAGTGTCAGTCAGATTGTACTCCCCAAGAGGATTCCTGCCCACCAGTTTCCAGTTATCCTCCCACACTGGTAAACTACACTGCTTTCGATTGTGCTCCAAGCGGACCACAGAACAGTCTCTGCAATAAAAATAATTTATGGTTTATGTGGTTAGGTTGTAAATAGTGAGCTTGTTGTTGATTACATTAATTCACTTTTTTTTGTTAGATTAGCTTATGAAAAAGAAAGATAACAAATCCCAGTTTTCAGTAGTTCTATTATTGTAATTATAGTTTAGCATTTGTTTTACTTGTAAAATACATTATATTATGTAAATTTGATTATGCTGAAAAACTAATCACTGAGACAGCTATTTTTGTCTGAAATATTTGAGCGCCGTACCTCCCATTAATAGAGTAGCGGGTTTGCCGTCTGCCATACAGGTGAGTGTTTTGTTCTTCAGTCCAATGGCAGAAAGCAGAAGTCAAATCATGGGTTTCACACACAAAGTCAGTCAGAAGTGGTGGATCTGCAAAAATAAAATGACCCTAAATGACTGTCTATGTTGTACAAAATGTATTCATAATTCCACTGCAGATAAAACTGACTGCATTATTATTGAATGGATAATCTTACATCCGACAAACACTACTGCTCCCGGCAACTCGGACAGGGTCTTTTCTTTGCAGTATGCATTGTATCCTGTAGCGGGCGATGGTTTTTGAACATATACTGTAGTGGCATAGGTGCGCCTGCTCAGTCGTGTCACATTGACGGCCTTGGAGATGAAGTGAAAGCTCAAAAACTCTTTGCGCTCTCCCACAATACAACAGAATGTGATGTTGGCTCCTGCATGTACAATCTTGTCCTGGGGATACACCTGCATTTTTTCATTTGTGGGACTATCATTTCCTAAAAATTAAAAAATAAAGAGAGAGAAATAGTTAGACCTGTAGAATAAAGCCATTAATGTTTTTTTACTAGGAAGAGAAGAGAAAATCAATTTTCTTAATATACAACAGCATAGCTACTTTTCTTGCTTTAATATATATAAAAATACTAATATATCAAACTCAAGTTTAGAGGTTACCTTCAACTAGCATTTAAAGCCCTTACACAATTATCTTTACCACACTGAACATTGCATAAATGTATTATCAATAAATTAAACCATAATTAAATTAATATTGACCTTCTTCTTTTACTTTTGGATTTCCTTGGGGTTGCAACAGAAAATCATCTACCTCCCAGCCTATGCAATGACGTATACAAATGCCCTTCCTGGCACAACCCTTTACATCTATCCTTGCTTGGGGCCGGCATATAAATACACAGGCTTGTGACTGGATTAATTCAATTAAGATTTTACACTTTTTTGTTTAATTAAATGTTGAGATGTGTTGAAATGTTGCTTGATGTTTTTCATGGATGATTTGTAACACAACATGCTATTACGCTTATGCTATTTTTTTTAGATCTTTTTAAGACCATTGTTCAAGAAAAATAAAACCGACTTCATAAGCATGCAGTGTACAAAAAGCTGAGACCATGTGCGACAGTGAGTGCCACAGAGTATTTTAGTCGTGGTAAGAATAAGTCTAAACTCTCGTACTGGAAACGGTAAACTGCCTTTGAGCATTTAAGTGGACATTTTAGGTAGTTGCATCTACATGACACATTTAAGACCTGTTTAAATGTATTTAAGACCTAACAGTCTTTACAATTTAAGACTTATTTTTACTTTTTAAGACCCTGCAGAAATCCTGTATTCAGTGATGCATATTTTGACTTTAAGATATACAGTCATACGGGCCATAGTATTTTGTAAAATCTATCTAAAACTAACCTTGAAGTATCTGTGTGTTGCTCCATTCACTGGTTTGCTGGCCATCTCTTGATCGGATTTTGATGGACAGTGAGGTGCATTCCAGGGGTTCGGCCGATGTCCAGTTGAACTCGTGCCGACCGCTGGCCTCATCCGCCACCACATTTACGGTTTCCTGTCGATAAAACCCAGAGCACAAAGTAAAGGAAGGGACGAGAACAAAGAGCAGCTGAGATGGCAACAAAAGAAAACCAGAGATGCCCTTACGTAGAAAACGGTATCATTAAATTCAGTTCGTAGGATCAGGAGGTCAAAGATTGTTGCTCCACCACCAACCCAGGAAATAGATAGCTGCTGAGTGTACAAGTTGGCTGACAGGCTCACTTGCTGGGGTACAGGGTTGACTGGAAACAAAAATATGTTTAATCTTACATGGCTTGTGTTTGTGTTCATGATTTTAAAATGTAAGAATGTTGTCTTTACCATTATCTATTGCAGTAGTGTGTACAGCGGAGAGGCCCAGGATAACACAGATGAGCCAGACAGGCTTTAAGCAATGCATTCTGATATAGTGTTATTATTCGTAGATCCCAAAGTGTTGTTGCTTCACCACACTGACATCAGAAGAGGCATTGTAAGAGGCCAGGCAAAGCGACGTCCTGTGGGAAAAGCAGAAAAGATGCTATGAATACTAAGAGCAGTAATGGCTAAGCTACGCTGTGAGGAAGACAACAAGTAACCGCAGCTTGATGGTGAAGTGCTCTCGACAGATCCTAGCATGAGTTTGTGTCTTGCAAGTGGGTAGGAGCTGCAATTCAGGTAAATATCCTCTATAACAGCAAACAAAAGCCCTGCCTTCTGTGTTTATTTTGTGCAGCTACTGGGAGAAGATATTTTGCACAAGACAAGAACACAGATTTCTCTGCATCACTACAGGTACACAGGGCAGATATATTTTAGTTTTCTACATTTATAAGATAACATATGCTTTTATGTGTTGCACATTGCTGGTCTAAAATATTCAACAATTACCTGCCAACTGTGATGGAGCAAAGGAAGACAGTTCTGAACAGATGCTAGATACGTGATTTGAATTCTTTTGTGCATTCATTAAAATGGCCAATAAGTATACACAATAAAGGATTCACACAGCCATAAAGAGAAATATAAATAACGTATGAATAATTATAAAGTCAATCAAATACAGCCATTTATAATGTGAAATCAAATATATTAATAACATTTAATAGCAAATACCTATGTCCTATATTGGAATATCAATATGAACTGTGATAAAATGTGATCCCAATTTAATAATTTGAAAGTAAAGTCAAAGTTAAATTGAATTAAAAAAATGTGAGATAACGCCAGGAGCAGAACAATAATTACACCAGCATTCAAATCAAAATTGAACTAAAACTAAAGTCTAAACCATGACATTTTCCAGCATAATTCTTTTAAACACTATTTATTACAAAGTGTGTGGAGGTCAGTCATATGGACACAGATTCAGATGCAAGCAGCTGTTAGTGATAAAAAGATGGCATTTGCTTACATGTTGTACAGCCCTAAAATGATTGTAGGTTTTCCAGGTGATTTCAAGTCACAGTGCTGGCAGGCCTACATCTGAATAAGAGTCCTTTAATAAAGTAACTCAGTAGCTCAGCTGGGTCCGAGTGGCTCTCCCTGCTCTCTCTCCAGTGATTTCTTGTCACGTCTCTACTGTCCTATATATCGAATAAAAAAATCTAGCGTTGCAAAGGTTAACAACAAGTTACTACAATCATTCTGTTTTTTTTCCCAACCTCTATGAACTTGAGCAATAGTTATTATCTGGAAATCCATTTTATTGTGGCTTTTCAGGTTTGATCAAAGACAAGTTCTAACAGGCCTTGGAGGCTGATGGGTGAAACTTGAAAACCAAAGCTGACAGGTTAGGCCAGGCCATTCATTTTCAGTAGTTAGGCCAACGCCATCACCGCAACAATAGTTTTTATTTTATTTCACTCAAAGGCACACAAACAAAAAGCCTATTTCAGGAAACAGAATACGCAGCCACATCCTCTGAAGAGATCCTATAAATAAACATTTCCAGTGCCTCAGTTATAGTGACAATGCATTCTGATGTCATTCTATTCATAGAGATGAAAAAACAAATAAAAAAGGTTGCCCCTATGCTCCTCAAGGCAGTAGACAGAGTTATCATTGATAGTGTGATATACTTAACAGCAGTCTTAAATCACAGTTAAGCCTCAAGTACTTCATCCAATGTCCATCTGTGTAGGGTTAAATGTGTTTTTCTTGTGGTGAGCTCAACAAGCTCCTGCAAGTGCCAAGCTCATAATGGCACTGCACCTAAGACTAAACAAACAAGCCCAGACCAAAATCCAGTTTCGTTTATGGGAATGGATGACTGCAACGGCCCCTTTTTCCAACGAATGTCACAATACTTGTTTGATTATTATTTGTTTGTGTAAAGGAACTGAAAAAGCATGAATCAGCAATTTACATATGGAAATTAATGTGGCCAATGAAATCTACAACGCCCTAAAACAAGTGGTAAAAAGTACACCAATCAGACATAACATTAAGACCACTGACAGGTAGGGATGTCACGATGTCAAATCATTGTGTCACAATGATGAAATATTGCAATTATAAGATTTTCACGATTATTTGTGCATTTTTTTATTAAATGCTGCTAAACCCATCCACCATTCTTCGCGCATATATTTAGCGCGTAACAAGAAAGGTACGAGCCTAGAGAGGAAGAAGAAAGGAGCAGAGCCGTGAATGCAGTGAATGCATGCGGGGTTAAACCTGAGTGGAGATGAAGGGGGGCGCGGAGGAGCCACTCAGTTTCCTTAAAGCAGCAAATAAAACGTACCCGGGGCTCCAAGAAGTGACGCACGAAAGCTCTCCGCCAGATACCTCAAATTTATAAGGTTATCTTACCGTGACGTTTGTAATCGTGAATAATTGTATAATCGGTTAATCCTGATATCCCTACTGACAGGTGAAGCGAATAACACAGATTATCTCTTCATCATGGCAGCTGTTGGCAGCAATTGAACATTTTATCCACAAAGTTGATGTCATAGAAGCGGGACAAATGGGGAAGCACAAGAATTTAAGTGAGTCTGCCATGGGCCAAATTGTGACTGGGTCAGAGCAGCTCCAAAAACTGTAGCTCTGCTGTGGTGTTTCTGGCCTGTGTTGGTCAATATCTGTCAAAAGTGGTCCAAGGAAAAAACGGTCGTAGGCGGCCAAGGCTCACTGAGGTTTGTAGCTCAATATGCTGAAGTTAAAGCTGATTCTGACCAAGTCTAGTTTGTAGCGTACATGCTGCTGCATATAAGACCGATGGTACAACACATAACGTTATGAGCACCAATATGAGGCAGGCAGGTGGTCATAATGTTATGCCTGATTAGTGTAACTAGATCAATAGGTGTGACTTAACTCAAGAAAAATACTGTGGATTTTGAAGAAATTGTTCTTCCTAGTAACAGTAAAATTACTGTAGTAGTAATAACTGTTGTTGTAGTAGTTTTTGCTAGTTTTGCGAGTATTGCTTACTTATTATACTTAACTTACTTATTCACTTCCCAAGTGACAACCAACTTGTGTGAAAGACAATTTGTTGGTCATTTTCTGTCATTCTGAGCTGTAAAGCATGACACAGCTGTTGTAAAGTTTAAGTTTTGTCCTTATGGTCTATTAGGCAAATCTTCAAATATTTAGTCAATTTTGGTATGCTGCTCTTTCTTTGGATAAACAGTGTTGAATATCCATCTCTGCGCCTCCATCTGTTGTCACTACGCTGCCCAGATACGTTAATTTGGTGGTGGTAGAAAGAGTCTCATCTCCAATCCTGGATTGTCAACTTCAGTTTTTTTTCGCATTTATTTTCAAACCAATCTGTTCTGCATATTTTCTCAATCTTTCGGCCTTATTCTGAATATGCGGGTGTGTATGTGAAAGCATTGCGATGTCATCAACATAATCTAAATCTTCTAGGGTGGTAAATATTTCCCATTGGGTTCCTCTGGGTGTATCAGCTGTGGTTTGCCGCATTACCCAGTCCAAAGCTACCATAAAGAGAGTTGATGACATGATGCACCCCTGCCTGACACTAGGTTTGACTGTGAAGTGAGTGTCACTATTTCTAACCCTGCATCTGAATTTTCTATAAAAACTTTCAATAAGGTCGATATGGTGTTGTGGAATTCCATGTGACCAAATAATTTTTCAAAGGCTATCTCTATGTATGCTATCAAAAGCTTTCTCAAAATCAATAAAATTAATGAAGAGTGTTCTTTGCCACTCTTTACATTGCTCTGATGTTCCTGAGTGTAACTAAATGATCTATACAACTCTCTCCTGCCTGGTCGAAATCCAGCTTGTTCTTTTCTTAGATTACTATCAAGAGCTGATTCAATTCTTATTATGATTATTTTAACCATAATCTTGCTAGGGATGGACAATGGAGTGATTCTACACTAGTTGTTACAATTGGTTAAGGATTGCTTCTAAGGTATCTTTATGATGGTGCCTTTGTTCAATTCATCAGGAACCAGGTTTTCCCTCCATATATCTTTAAAGACTGGTTGAAGAAAGTTGGTAATCAGTGTCGGGTCTACTTTGAAGAGTCCTGCATTGTGGGTTGTCATTTCCATCCACCTCATATTGTGAAGATTACCATGCCTAAAGGCCACCACTTATTTGCCAAGAGTTTAAAAATTGTAAAAAGGTGTTTAGAGTAAAAAAATATAAAATTGTGTCATGCTCTGAAACAGCAACGACATGTTTTCCAAGTGTTACTAAGATTTATTATGCTATGACACCGTGTGGCTCTTCTGTGTTCTTGACCCAAGAGCAACATCACTTTCCACTGAAATTCTGAAGTATGGCTCAACATAAATACAGCTGTGTGGAAAGAGTCCTTACACACTGGAGCGCCAAAATAGTTCCAGCACTGCATGAAAGCAGCACACATACACTTTAGTGTGCCCGGAACTGACAGAAGCCCGCTTTTCAATTAGAGCCTGTATACTTAAGCCAATGGCCTTTGACCGCCTGAGCCATGAGAAGAAAAAAAAACAAAACAAAAAAAAACACACACACACACAAAAAAAACACAGTGCACTTAATGGGAAGCGGAAAAAAAAAAAAACAGCTATAGGTTCTGGGAAGCCTGACCAAGAAACTGATAGCTCAAATGCACATACCAGCACACAAATCAATACTCTGCTGCTCAGCTCTGATCATTGTCCTTCTGCAAATATTATGTGGCTATGATCACGTAATAGTTAAAAACAGGTTAATGTGGTCATTAAAATGTTGATAAAAGTCATTCCAGGTTTTGAAAAGGTCTTCAATTTTAGATAGAGCAAAGTTTTGGAAAAGTTATGGAAATTTGAAGCGCTTTTTGAGTGAAATGTGATACTAGCCACCAAATGTTCATAGGTATCATGTTAAGTAGGCCTAAAATTATCACAGTATTAATAATTATTTATTCAGATTTGTTTTTAATATGATCTGTGTGATCATTATGTAATATCAACAACATACTGTATTGCCCTATTGCTATGATTTTATCTGATGAGAAATTATGTTTGTGAAGTCTATTCAAAGCAGACTTTCCTGACTCATAAGAACTATAGGCCTATTTTAAAAAAGAGCGACACACTGTCCACACTGGACATTGCCTCTGCTTTCACTAAATCTCAATGGAGCCATTCAACAGAGGAAGTCCAGAGCATGACCAAGGGCTGGAAAATGTCCGGGAACACGGTAGAGCAACTTCAGTCAAAACAAGTTATGATTAAACAGCCCCGAAAGGTAGGTTAAATTTTTCTTATAATCAATAACTTGTTTTTAATAGAATTGTGTAATATAGTGTAATGGCATATGATATCATGACATAATAACAGATTTTTGTCATTGGCACAGTGCCTAATGGATTTTGCAGATGTCAGAGTGAAAAGCAAAATACATCTACTGAAAGTCACACTCACTTTTCCACTCTATTACAATGTGTAAAACCAAATGAAAACAAAACACATCTGTTTAAACATCACACCTTGACCATATTTCACCAATAACCATATATTGCAATAGGACATTATAACAATGCATATGTTATGAAACGGAGATGTTGTACAATTTTGTGAAAACTAAAGGTGACTTTGAATTTGATTGCAGCAACACGTCTCAAAGAAGTTAGCATTGGAAAGACTGGACTCACTATTATTGGTTTTGGATGCCCTCAAGCTTCACTTCACAAAGAACAGGCATCATTCTGTCCTAGAAATCACTTTATGGGCTCAGGAACACTTACAGAGGTCAGCGTGAACAGAGTTTGCACAAGTTACGGATTTATCATGTAAAAAAGAAGTTATATTAATAACTTACTAGTGCTGATTAAAGTTGTATGTACATTTAGGACTAATAATCGAAACTCTGCATTTCTGCCATGTCTTTTATTAGAACTACTCCACTTTTACACTCTTTTGTTGCCCTATCATTTATTTTTTGTGTTGCTACTACCACAAATTTCAAAATGAACATGATTTAAAATGGTAATATATCCAGGTTTTAACACCTCCCATGCTGTTTATTTTCTGTGGGGAATAAAATGTAGTTTTATGAGTGACCAGTACCAGTTTACATTTTACAGTGTCCCAATTTTGTTTTGAAATTGGGATTGTAAAAAGTGCACCACAGTGGAGTATTTTACTTAACAAGGAGTTATAAGTGCATCAAAAATGACCCCTTCACTGTTCTATGTTTTGATTCTATAGAAAAAAAAAATATATATATAGTTTTGCCAAAGCGGTTAAGAAATTCATTAACATCCATCTAAACATTTGTGACTAAACTCTCTCTCTTCTAAAATATACAAAAAAGTGTGAAGCAATGATTTGGGAAACAATTAGTACAACAAGATCTAACATGGTTGACTTTATAGTAATTAATACTCTCTTGTTTTTTTTTTCTTGCTAAAACCGTGTGGGAGTTGTCAAGGCTGTCTCCAAAGAAAACTTGTATCAGTTTTAAGTCAAAGAAACACTGTCATTAGTCACTGGGACCAAAGCCCTAAGCAGACACTGGCCCAACTATGCCATGGCACTGTGGGCGTCGTTTTGAAACATGAGCTACACTTGGTGCTTATTAAATTTGACCTTAAAATGTGACCTAAAAGCCAACCGGATGCAACCAAACCATGTTAAAATGTGAACAAATGTGTGTTTGTGTGTGTGTGTGTAAAATGACCTCAGCTAGGAAGGGACATCCAGTTCTGTGTGAGTAGCTTTTGGACTTTAACTTGACTGTGTAGCTTTTGTGTTTCCTTCCTTCCTCTTCATCCTTATTAATGCATTAAAATGATCAAGCAACAGGAAGTGTTAAAAATAGTCAACGCTATTTGATTTTTTTGACTATTATTTACATGTTAACCATACATGAGGAACAATAAATCCAATGTTTAAAGCAAACACACAAAATGACACATTATATTTTAGAAAATGGGTTAAAAACTGTCTAATGGTGTTAAAAAATGGAAGGACAGGATGACATAGAATCAAAATGTGTCTATAAAAAGATATTCAGTGAGTGATCATAAATCCCATCAGTAAAATAGCTGGTAAATAATGGGGCACCAAACTAGAAGATTTGGTGTTTACCCATGATGCCCAGTGTATGCTAAACCTTCTACCACAAATAATAGATTTTGATAAAGTAATAAAGAAACTGTTGTACACACCAAAACACACAGGAAATGTTTGTACATTAACTGTACAGTGAGTGCTTTTAGGACTTGTGTTTGACTGATGTGAACACTGACCTAATCTATCAGCCTCAGATATTTATGCCTGCTTCTCCTTCAGGCACAAGTGCTTATAAATGATTATTTTATGTGCAGAATTGCAAAACAAGCACAACACAGTACAACCCTCCCACCCCACTCCCCAAAAAGCAATTTCATATCAAATCATTTTTATACATATGGCGTATAGAGGCAGAGGCACTTTCGGCAGAGTAAGGTGACACTGAGGGGCCCCAGTACAGGTTTTCTGAATGGGTCCTAAAGTCATGAAACACATTCAGTCTATACATCCATAGATCATACTTTTAAGTCATAAAAAGTGCACTGTACTTTCTTTAAGTCGACAAATACTGAATATAAATATATATTCGAACAGTTCAATTCCACAAAAATCATGTTTAATATTGTTCCACTAAACTTTGTCAGCGTTAAGTAAAAAATGTGAAGGAATTACGCAGATCATATATTTTTTATACTTTTTTTATCACAAGAAAAGATTGTTTTTAAATGGAGCCATGCCTGCTGTGTACTGTCCAGACTGCGCATAACCCATTAATAAGGACTCCCAGTGGGGCCCTCTCATGTCCTGGGCCCCAGTGCAGCTGCACTGGCTGATGTTACGCCCCTGCTCGCTTCTATTACATAACTAAAATGTATTTTACTGGACTAACTTATGGATGTAAACCATACATTTAACCAAAATTGTTTTATTGTCCTTATGTAATTTTTTTCTTTAAAATCACTGGGGGGAGACAGAATACGGGTTATTACAGATGCCTTCAATCTCTTGACAACAAGATGCATATTATTAATCCACAAAATTATTATTAATTTTTAAAAAACAAATTACATGATGTAACAAGTACCAAGAACAACGAAACCGCAGTACTACAAGACCAAACAAACACTTGTGCCACACGGGTCAGTCTGTCTGTCTGAGGTGTACATGATTAGCATTAGCAATAGAGATAACACAATAAACAGACCGTCTGGCTCTCATTATGAACAATCCATAAACCAGGGCCGTAATAGATGTGTCTTCACACCTCCAAGTGTGAATTATATGGTCACAACTAACAGTAAATGCAATGTATTTAAGAGCCCACCCACGCACACGCACACGCACACACACACACACAACACAGGCCACTGACATTTGGAAAAACATTACTAGATGAACGACGAAGTGGGGGTCTTAGACGTGATGTATTTTCGGATTACATCAGATTTACCTCTTTTGGGAGAAGATGTTGAAAACCGTCCGTTTCCTCGATGTTCTCTTTGTATTTCTTTATTCCTTATCCTGATCTTTACAGTCGTGTTGTCTTCGAAAGCTTGCTCCGGAGCTGTGAGGTTACACCATTCCCAATGAATCCCAGGGGGCGGGGTTTCCTGGAACAGGAGCTGGGGCCTGTGATTGACCGTGATCCTGACCAATGGGAGGGATCCCTCACACGGGACAGGGCGTTGTCCAGTTCCATTCGTTCTCACGCGCTGACCCCGACGGACATGACTGGAGTCACAACGCCATTGATCATCTAGTTGCTTCAGGCCATAATTTCCCTCTTAGTTTAATTAAATCAAAATAATTTGCATCGGGAAAGAAAAAATAAACAAAAAAGATGTCATTGTTGATATGCCATAGGGTGACCAGACGCGCCAATTTAACCAGGACAGTCCCAGTTTAAGGCTCCTTGTCCCAGTTGTCACCCTGTTACTTTTGTTACTAAAATTATTTACAATGTAATTATTTTTTAATAATAAATAGAATTAAAACATAAGCCTATAGCGTCATGGATTTTAATTACATGGCAGAAAATTATATGAATTTCAGAAGCTTTTTTGTTACTTGGTGAGTTACTTTCGTTCGCCAGCACCGTGATTAGTTGTGGGGGAAAAAAATCCAGGGATATTTTAATATAATTTATTGGAGAGTTCTGACCTGACTATAAGACGTTTATGACTTGTTCTTAATTTTTTCTTGGGATGTAAAATAAAAAAGGGAAATCCAGTACAATGCTTAATGAACCTGAATGAGCGTTTTATAACGCGACGCTTAAAATCAATTTATACGTGCATGTGAATAAAATAAAATAAAATACAAATTGTGTAATATTTCAGTGTAAACGCAATCACTCACTTCGCCTCCGGAACGCGAGGGGGCGCAAACGTCATAAATATTACTGAAGACTGGCAGCGGCAGTTTTGGTTTGGAGCACTGTCAACAAAAACACTCAAGGGAGAGCTACTATAGATTTTTAATAAAACAGTTAAAGTAACATTACACCGCGACAGAGCCTACGGATAGGCCCAAGAGGTATTCTTTTGCACGGCTGTGTTTTAGATCATGAAAGTTTAGCTCAGCGTGTTGTGATCCTGCACTATGCACACATCGGTTGCTAGGAGTTTAGCTTGCTAACGCTAGTGCATAAACTTACGCTGACTGACTGTGCAATGTGCGCATTAAATATACTGTGAATATACTTTATACAAAAGTTAAGTGTCAGTAATTTATAACAGCTACACCTTAAAGCACATCGCTCGCATATGCGTTGCTAAATAAGTATTTCCATGTAATAAGACATCTATTGCACTCTGTTACATATAATTCCAATTTAAACTAACTAAATACAATTAAATAATGCATATTTAATCTATTTATTAGGATTGCTATACAGTATATGACTGATGCCGATGCTGACAATGTTTTGAATTGTTGCCTTATATATTATGTCTTCCAGTTCAAAGATGGTCCAAGACAATGCTCAGATTCGACGGCGGGGAGCCCATGATTTTCTGGCATACTATGACTTTGCCTGTGCAAGACAAGAATCAGTTACTCTTCCTGCTGTTACAATGAACCTTGACAAAGGGATGTTGGACTTCAATGGGGACAGAATCAAACTTGTAGACTGGCTGCCAATTCTTGACTCTATTGCTATTAATAAACAACTACATCATATTGCAATAAGTAGTACTTATCAAACTAGTTTGGGCTCAGGAGATACAGGTATATTTACAATTAATTGATACAGTTTGACCTAACTGTTTTGATTGTGCACAAGTATAGTATAGTTAATAAACAAATATATAATAACTTGCATATAAATATGTTTATAATACATATAAAATTGTGATCTCCAGAGAGAAGATTCTATAAGTCTAGCTTTAAGAGGAAGATACCAGCCATTCGCTCTAAGGACATGACGTTTAAGTTGTCCAAAGCTCTAAGAGATTGTCTCACTGTATCTTCTAACCTCAAGACTCTGCAGCTCAATGGGTTACCGCTGAGAGAAAGAGATCTTATTGTTTTGACAAAGGTAAATGTTCACAGATTCACAATGTACTCTTTTATTTCTAGTATTTATTTTAAAAACAGATTTTCTCTTGTTTTCTGTTTCCAGGGATTAGCAAAAAGTGTTTCCCTCGAGAACCTTTCGCTGGCTAACTGTACTATTTCTGACGAGGGACTTGAGAGTATGCAATCATTTATGCTCACAAAAGATTACATTTGTTTAGTGTAAGCATATCTATTCCACATAACTATAATCATATTTTACAGTAATTTGCCAAAGTGTGAAGTATTCCACATGCATCAAGGCAGTAGATTTTACAGGCTGCAATCTGACCTGGAGAGGGGCAGAGCACATGGCTAACATCATCAAGGTTTCAAATTCTATAAGTTACTTTTCAGAAAATTCAGACCTGATGGAAAAGGGTTTTAAAGATGAACTTATTTTTCAGCATCAAGGAATGCAGAGGCATGGTACCGCATGGGCAGAGTCTCTTAGATATCGTCAGCCACATTTTGAGAAGATGACAGGTCTCAGACGTGTCACTCTGAACTGTAATACTTTGATTGGAGACCGGGGAGCTGCAGCCCTAGCAAATGAACTGGCTGAGGACCTCTGGGTTAAAGGTTAGTTTATGTGTCCCCTTGTCTCTACTTTTTATAATATATTAAGTGCACATTTGTTATGTCTCTTGTGACTTATCAGCTGTAGATCTGCAGAGGTGTGGTCTTTCCAATGAAGGCGCTCGACAATTGCTTGAAACTTTGAAAACGAACTCTACGCTATCTGTTCTGGATGTCCGTAGTAACCCTTTAATTGGTAAGTAGCATAAGTATAACAAAGCAAATCTATGTCTTGTCAAACTGAAAAACATTTGCTTACAGTTATTGTCTGTGATAACCTATGTTTTCTTTTTAGACAAGGTTCTTATTAAAACCATAATTGAGAAAGTGCTTATGAATGCAGACGGGGAGTCGCCAGAGGTAATGCTACATTTTGTTGTATTATTTCTATATGTATGTCTGTCATTTATGAACAGAATTATGAACATTTGTCTTCTTTAAAAACAGTATTGCTGGTTCAAACCTGCAGCCATAGAGCCACAGAGGGCTGCCGGTCTTAAGAGGCGATCACTGCATGCTTCATTTAGAGGAAAATCTACATTAAGGATTGGTATGTCTATACACATTTTTGTACCATGCAGTCAAAATTAGTAGCAGTAATATTTAAAAAAAAAAGTTGGTATGTTTTCAGTAATCTTTTCCAATAACAATTTTAAGAATAAAGAATAAGTTATGATAGTGATTCAATTATTATATGACTAATTATTACAATGCCTCCATCCTCCATTTTGACTTTGTACAGGTTCACAAAAAGGGACCTCATCAGGAGTGGGAGTCTCAGGACCTGCTCAGCAAAAGCCACTTTCTCGTTCACGTTTTGTCCCTTGGCGAACTGCTGCACGTGCTGGACGTCAGAGGTCAGGCAGAATACATGTAGTAAATTGATTCGACTTTGATGTGAATTTATTTTAATAACATTCAGTAGATCTATAGAGTTGCATGTTATGATATCTGGTGTGCATCTTACAGAGGTTTACCTCCTGGAGCTACTGTGGTAGATGAAAGTTTTCAGGTTGGTTTCTTACTGTCATTTATCATTTTAACTTCCCATTTTGTGAAACTGATGATTATTCAAAATTCTGATCTTGAATGTGTTGGTTCCCTTAGGGTGCTGCCACTGTAAAAGTTACTGTAGAAACTGATTCAGACGAAGATAAGGATGAAGAGGATGAAGTTGTAGTCGAAGTAGAGCAGAAACCATCTTCATCATCTGTCCATGAAAAGATCACAGAGCGGCAGTTTGGACGAATACAGGTAATTTCCAACAGGATGTACAGTACTTACAACTGTGTGTGCTTGATGATTCCTCTGTGTAATTTTGCTGTTTTCCTGCAGATGGAGCTAAGAGAATGTCGTTTGATGCTGGCAGAGGAGCGCAGGGCTAGGCTCAGAGCTGAGTCTAGGCTCAAGGAGGTAATGCACTCTGCTAGAATCCCATTGGCTGCTTCAAAGTTTAAACTGTAGGGACATATAGAATTTAACACTTAATTGTAAACGTAAGGTAGGTAAGGTAGTTGTGTGTGGAAATCCCAGTAGATTTGTAGTTTCTGAAATACTCAGCAGTCCATGTCACGTTCAAAGTCACTTAATTTTCCTTTTTTAAAATCTTTTTGACTCTCATTTTGAGCTACACTAGATTTGTTTTCAGTGTGTCTCAGGACTAAGTGCAATGGGCTACCACTGCCATTTAACTTGTAGAAGCCTTTAGAAGCATTAGAACAGATGTACCTAATAATGTGACCAGTGAGTCTTACCCTATTTGAGGCCATAATGTTACAAAAAAGTGTTTTCTTTCCAAAATTTCTGAAACAGTGTTAGACCTATGTTTGTGTTTGATCACAGGTCGCTTCATTTTTGCTGCACCACCCGCTGATTTATTCTGTCTTAGATTGTTAAAATGGAATCTTTTGACTTCTTCTCACAGTCTTATTGTCTTAATTTTCTTTAGTTTGAGCTGGAGAACGCTCGTCTCCGCACCACTAACCTCTCCCTCTCTGAGGCCCTGGCCACCGGCTCTGCCTCAGGACCAGCGGCTTTCAGTGCTCTTGAAGACGAAGCTGTGCTGGAGAGCATTGAAAACTCATTTAAAAAGTTTCATGCTTTCTTAGACCTCCTTAAGGATGCTGGGTGAGTTGCTTTAATATAAACATAAAATTTTCTATTTTTGGACAGTTTTTTTTTTAAAGGCCCAAGCTTTCTATTTCAGTATTTGGTGGCCCCTGTGAACACATTGTTCTCTCTGTTTGCTTTGCAGGAGATGTGATACACCCAAATTACAAGTTTCATTATTACTTCTGCTTTATTATTGTTTTATTTTCAATTTAACTTGCCCCTTTTAATAACCACAGTTTTCTACATTAACAAGTTATTTTAAACAAGATATCTTTGTCATAGTTTGTTATCTCTCAGTTTATTAGAACATTTGTGAAATTAACCCTGAATTAATCTTAAGTATGGACGAATATAGGCTAATCTCTTAAGCCACTTACTATTATTTGCAAAAAAAACATGTACAGCTTACAATATTTATAAAAAATAGATATTTTTTTAAATGCTTACGGTTTAACGTTTTTGTTTTATTTGCTTTATTATTTCACACCTTTTGCAGACAGTCATGACAAAGCAATATTTCGCAGTCAGGGTTTCAACACAGGGTTTCATTCTGAGATGCTTTTTGGTCAGGTGCGATTTCACGGTTTACCGTATTTGTTACCAAGCTGAAGTTGCAAGGAAACTGTTAACTGTTATTGCATACATTGTTTTTATTTCACCTTTATTTAACAAGTGGTGCTCCTAATGATTCATCACTTTCTGCATCCCTTATCATTCAAAACATATTTGTCACAAATTTTATGCTATGCTTGTAATAAAATGTTTTGTTTATCATGCAAACTTTTGGTATAAACTTGTATCTTGTTGCAGGTCAAGGCAATGAAACTCACTTGTTCATAATTTCTTTCTTTTGTTCAAGCCTAGGTCAACTAGTTTCAATGGCTGGAATTGAAAAATCAGATTTTCAGCCTATTGGAAAACCACAGCTCTCTTCGACTATTGGGCCACCTTTGGATAAGGCAACATCTCTTAATCAAAAGGGGAGCCCATATGGAGACATTCAAACAAAGACTGACCCAGCAGTCGAGGTAAAGATATTGAAATAGATGTAGTTTCTGATGCGTGATAATATTAGTCTTGATGTTCATAGAAAGGTGTTCTGCTGCATGTTTGTCATCATTTGTCATAGTGTGACAAACACACTCATGGTTACTAAGAACTCTCCCTAATCACACAATGCAGATAAATTATTAAACAGTTTGACAATATGAACATTAACTGAACTCCCCTTTAGCTATTGTAATGTAGAAATTGATTATGGAATATTTTAGTTTCACCCCATCAAATGAGACCTCCAGATCCAGGAGATTTTTCCTCTTCAAAGAGTGTGAAAAGACTATGTTTTTATTATACAAAACACTTTGTTTTTGTTTTGCAGAAAGAGGTTTTGGTTTATAAAACTGTAAAATATATGGCTACATTATTCCACACTGATCACACTAGTGCCCATTTAGTTTTTTTTTTCTTTCCAATGGACAAATATTTTGACATACAAAGGGTGTGTGTAGCATGAAAGAGCATAAAATTACTGCTATTTGAACTATTTTTTGTGACTTGCAGTTGCACTTATTGTGATTACAATACATTTCAGTCCAGTCAGTAAACCACTGGCTGTTCAGGGGGTGCGGCCATGTGTGTGACCATGATGTTTACTGCTGTTTTACTGTTGACACCGCCATGTGTCATTTGAAAATTAACATCTTTATTCTGAGAAATTGGCTGATGTCTATTATACCCACCCTCTGGCTTGGAAGCTTTCTGTTTCTGTATTACTGCCCCTTTGTTTTCTGTGTGTACATCCTGTTTATTTACAGCTTTATCTGCCAGATATGGCAGTCTGTACTTGACTCATCTGCAAAGTGATTTTCACTTTTAACTTGAGTAATCAGTTTTAGGCTGCAAAAACAGACACTTTTGACACTATTCAAGAAGATTTGTATGGGTAGTATTATAAGAATGGCTTGTATTACAAATTACTTATGGTTTTTCCGTTTATTTTGCAGGCTCAGGCTCCTCCACTTAGTGCCCAGGCTGCCATTGTGCCATCCAAATCCTCTTCCTCTTCAATGGCGTCCTTGCATGGAGACAGACAGCTGGAGGTGACTTTTACCCAGGTTGCAGGATCGACTGAAGTGCCTGAAGTGAGTCGAGGAGGGAAAGAGGACCAATATTCAAAGCTTATTCATGAGTCTGGCTCAGAGCACAGTGTTGGTAGTCGAAAATCTTTAGAAGGCCCTTCCTCGAGAAAACCCTTCCAGTCACAACCAAGCCACTCGAAGAGCCGCAGTCAGTCTCCCCACATTATTTCCCATCATCATAGCAACGGTTCCCAGAGATACAGCTCCTACAACAGTGATGGCTCTCACAGTAGGTCGTCCTCAAAATCCAGTATCAGTGAGGTCATTAGTGACGGAGGTGGGTCTGTGAGGTCATCGGGGTCAAAGAAAAGGAATCGGGTCAGGCTAGAGGCTGAGGGTCGCCTGGGGTCAGGAGCGTCGTCAAGCAGTGAAAATGAAAAGAAACACAACACTGTGAGTGGGATGGGCGCACAGTCCTACAATCCATTTTTCTGATAAGGGAGTCACACATAGTTTTCTAGTCAAATGTTTGAGTTTTTTTTTCTTGTACAAACCCAATTCCAAAATGTTGGGCCTCAGTGTAAAAAGTAAATAAAACCAGAATGTAAAGGTTTGCAAGTCTCTGTACTTTATTGACAATAGGACATAAACAACATATTGGGTAATAAAAAAATAGTAACAATATTGATCATATTGTGATATTGGGATATCAAAAGTGGACTTTTACAGTATCAAATGTTTAGCTTCCGGGGCTAAAATGCTTTGTTTTGTTGCAGAGGAATGATAAAAAAGCAGAGGGAACTACATAGATCATGATGAATCATGCTCTTTTGCTCCATTTTAGTGCAGCCAACATGAACTTATTGTTATTAAACACTTATTATCTTTTGGAATATCACAATAATGAATTTTGAGAATAGCCTTTTTTGAGAATATATTTTATGATCGTGAGCATTTCTACTGTGAGGTTTTTGTTTTTTTTTAAACCAGGAAACTCCCACTGAGATTCAGAATCTCTTTTGCAGGGGAGTCCTGGCCCCATGGGGGACCTACTGTACATGTTTTTAGTGGTAGGGTAAACCAAACCATGCAAGGTCCCACCTGGTCCAGGAATTGAACCCAGGGCTTCTTGCTGTGAGGCAGGAGTGCTAACCACTATGCCACCATGCTACCCCAGGTTAATATTGTTATAACAATGTTCCATGAGATTTGGATATTGTTACATCCCTAGTAATAATGATTGAATGTGATGACAGCAACAGGTTTCACAAATGTGACAAGGCAGAAAAAAGCTTTATATACTGTCAAATTGAAAATTAATTTGAATGAACTGTTTCTCATGAAATTATCAAATTTATTGATGTCGTTTAAGTTTTGTAGTTATTTAAAGATTTGCGGTTCATTGCCTTCTGTGTTATTTATATTCTAGACAGTGTTCCAACTTTTTTTTGGTATTTCGGTTGCAAATGAAATAAATAATGTTTAAATGTATGTATTTCTTTTAATCTCCTTGACAAAAGCATCCCTCTTGCAGGTGAATATATATCACTTTAATTTTGCATTAGTATGTGTGATGACAGCACTGATTAACAAGAATTAAGTGCTTAAGTGTTACTCAAGCATTAGTTAAAAGGTTTATTGAAGAAACATGTCACATTCTTTTTTTTTTAAAGACTATTTTATATAGTTTTATTTTTAAATTTTTTTTTTTTTTTTTGTCTTGATCTATCAGTTTCAGAATATGTGTTCTCCTCCTTCGTAGAATATGCTGCACCCTACACAGCTTCGGCATTGTCAGATGATCCACCTAGTTTCATTCTGACCTGTTCCACAATGCTTTTGATTTCAGTATAAGTCATATAATCTATAAACCACAACACATCCACTGATGTCATGTTTGATTTTCCTGTGACTTATGATATTTAATCGTATTTTATATTATGTTGTATATTACTGTATTGGCCTCGGGTGACTGGCATCGGATGTTGACTGGCTGGTTCTGCTATCATAGACCTGAGAGGATCAGTATTATTAAGTGAGTTAGTAAATCATCTCACTTGGTAGCAAGTGATCTAGTGTTGACTTTTTACAAGTGTATGAGCTTCGTTAGCAAGAATTTGTTCCCTGTTTTCCTTTGGTGCTGTATCCAGAGTGACAAAGTAAAAGGGACAGTATTTGATCTAGTGTTATAGTGCTTGTTTTCTTTAAAAAAAAAATGCTCCAAACATCAATGAATGCCAAAAGTAATATAGTCAACAAAAATAGAAAACCACAATTGCAGACTTTACTTATCTATTTAAGTTAAAGTTCAGCTGCTGTGATTATAGTCAATATGCATTAGTTCAACAGGTAATTCAGCCACAGGGTCCCAAGCATGGATAAATAGAGGGTAGTCTCAAACCTATGCTATGTATGGCAGCCACACTTCCGTCAGTCTGCCCCAGGGCAGCTGTGGCTACAAAAGTAGCTTACCACCACCAAGCGTGACTGAGGAGAGAATAAATAATGCACCAAATTGTAAAGCGACTTTGAATGCCTAGAAGAGCACCATGTAAGACTAATAAAATTTTATTATTATTATTATTATTGTTATTTATTTATTGTTTATTGATTTATTTTACAGGGACAGTGTACATTCACTAACATTTCTGTAAATGCACCAGAGTTAGCCAACCGGCTCTTTTTCATCTGCAGTCCCTGGACAGTTGTTAAAAAGTCATCCTAAAACAAGACACAAATACATCACATTAGAATAAACATTTCATAAAACTGTAGAGTCTATATACATAAAATTCATTGAAAGGACATATAAACAAACAAGATGGCAGTGGAAGGTGCAGTCCGGACAGCGGATTAATATTAAGCGATTATTATTATTATTATTATTAAATCAAGGTGCAATGAGTATGTTAATCACTGTACAATAAGAGAAGAAGAGGGCATGAAAAATAATAAATAAGACATAATAATAAATAAAATAAAATGATCAGGGCTAAATTTGTGCCCCATAATCAGAGCAGCTGGAAGCCATTGTTTTAGTTCAACACGGTTTGCATGGTTTCATTCAGGTGGCCACTGCTCAGAAACATGGTTAATGTACAATTTACACACAAAATAAAGGCCAGAATCTTTTGACATTTTGGGTTTTGGAGAAACAGTTGCAAATGTCATCATGTATAATTTTTATTCCTAAATGATGCTGATGCTTTCTATTTCTTTCTGACCAGCCCACTCCCCTGTGCACATTTAGATGCTGGAGTCAGAATGAAAGTGAAGTTAGGATGACAATGTCAACATCTCAGGGGATGATTACTGTATAAGTGGAGGAACTGACTGTCCTCTTGGACTGCCTTTGTGCACAACACAGTACAATGTTGAACAAAGCTAGCCAGTATGGCTGTGTATTGACAGTCACAAAGTAAATGTCATGATAGGACATATGTACAGTATCTGGAAATATCAGCACAATAAAAACAAAATATTTATTAATCAAAATAGTGGGTACTGCAATCTTATTTCACAAACAAGTTTCATTTTTCCAAATAAACTATGACATTGTCAACTCAGTTCAGTACTTCCCTGTTTTATATTGATTGAGAATTGCCCAATTCAGAATCTCATTTTCTTACACCACTACAACCCAAGGTAGTCACTTTTCTCTCCCATGTGTTGCCTGCTCTTTAGATATCTCTGTCCATTAAAGTACAAAACTGTTTAGGGTATCTTTTATTGTTACTATTCAGAATTGTTTGGATAATGTAATTAAAAGTAGCAGTGTATGGGCTTTGATTACTCCCTTGTAATAAAGCAATATTACATATCATTGAGTGTTGACAGGTTATGGTTTGCCTAAAGAAAGTGTTTTACTATCAATGTGCTGAGACTGCTGCGATAACTAAATCAAAGTTCTTCCGCTTCTTTAAAGCCTCTCTGTTATCAATACGGGACACTATCCCAGACTCCACTTTGATCTTTCAAGCTCAGCACGGCTTCAACAAAGACAAGGCTAGGAAGAGAGTCTGAAAAGAGAGTATGAAAATGACAGGTATTTTATCAGCACTACTGATAAATCAGTTGCTTCAGAGAAAAACTGACTACTGTGGTAATTGAAGAGTGTGGCTGCAGTGGGAAGGTGTGAGGATGCAGTTATTGCATTTGCAAAAACTGCACTGCAACGTGTTACTGACTGGAGCAGATATAACAAGTCCTTTAGTTCAACCAAATCGATAGACAAGCTGCAGCCTGCCAAACTCTGCTTTATCTTGACCAGGCACAGAATCTAGTCAAGGTCAAATCTACATGTTGGAAAATTACAACATCC
Source organism: Bostrychus sinensis (assembly GCA_020698575.1). Classification (NCBI taxonomy): domain Eukaryota; kingdom Metazoa; phylum Chordata; class Actinopteri; order Gobiiformes; family Eleotridae; genus Bostrychus; species Bostrychus sinensis. The sequence continues at coordinate 15,277,480 of CM036249.1, read as the reverse complement.
AAATTTTCTTCATGTGCTGATACTTTTGTGCATAAAATAAACTCAGAGATGGAAAATAACTAGATACTTTTACTCAGATAATATACTAATAGACTAGTGCATTTTCATTGAGATTTTACTTTCTCAGTGCATTTTCTGATGTGTACTTTTACTTTTATTTTGAGTAAACCTTTGATGAAAATTTTTATTTTTAAACTTTTACTCAACTACATTTTTTGAAACTCTAAAAGTATTTTTTTAACCTGTTAGTAGCAGTAGTAGTGGTCAAGGTAGTAATAGTAAAAATAATTGTAGAACTAGTAAATGTGGTAGTAGTAATAGTATCGCTGTAAGTTTGTAATTGGTGTCTTTATTTCTGTCATTTTTTACTTTAAAATATTATTACTCATGTACCAGTACTTGACAAATACATAACTTCAGTAAAAATGAAGAAGTACTGAGTTGAATAAGTGGAAAGTATTTTTGAAAGTATTTTTGAAAGTATTTTTGTAACTGCACTGCAAAATCAATTATCAGTCAATTAGTGGGCAACTCAATGTGTAGAAGCAGTTTAAACAGAAGCTCTTGTGCTTTTTGTACGATACTTTTCTTGAGGATCATTTCACAAATTTTGGAGAAAGTGCTGAAAATCTGATTTTTACTGAAGGGTGAATGTTTTATACAGACTACATTTCAGCACTTCATCTGTCACCAGCAAACCACAAAGACGAAGATCTGGATGAGCCTGTTTAAAACTGCACTGTAATCGTGACTGTAGGAAAGCAGGTGTTTTTTTCAGGATAACACCTCATCATTGCACAATGCTGTCTGTCGTAGCCCATGTCAGATTCATAGTGAGTTATTTAACATGATCGAACTAACCCTTGGTGTGTGAGTCTTCTTGCATAGCCGGTCATGATGAAAAGACAGGTCTACTGACGTACACTGGTTGTTTGACTAACTATTGATCTTTGCTACAGTCAATAAAGGTCAATAAAGGTTAGATGTCCAAGTGAGATTTTAGGCATTTGTAAATGGCTTGTAATCCCTTACACTGATAGTGCTACTTCAAAAGTACAACCACATACTGTACACTGCTCACATATTTCTAACTCATTTAGGTCCATGATTCTGTGCACATACTTCTAAAATGGTGCTTCTATCATGTCATTATTTTAAAAGGCATTCATAGTTATTTGTTGATTAGTTGCCAAGACACGCCCAGACCATAGACATTTATGCATGGGAATAATGTGTTTATTGGGGCATCATTAATTATTATTAGCCAAAGTAATTGATTGATACCAAAGTTCGGGTATGCCCAACATGATTTACTGCTGGGTTAGAGTCACAGAAATCCTTTGGATATACTAATACATCTCCCCATATTATGAATACAGTGTGTTCTGGGGCAACTAGAAAGCCTGGGGGAACACTTGCATTAAATTAAGTCACTGGTGAAATTTTAGAGTTTTTCTGATGCCTGTGGCCATCTGGTGTCTTTTTGAGGGTCAGCAAAGGTCAAACATGCTGCAACAGGCTTCACAGCTAAACATTCATACAAGAATACACTTTGTGAATTTTAAGCAATGTTTAAGGTTTTAAAAGTATGCAATGAATTAAAAGCACAAACCATGTTCTGTTTAAGAGCAACTGTGTTTAATAGTCTGCAGTTATGCCAAGATTTATCATTTATTGTATGACACAAGTCATGGACACTACAGAAAAGGCTATAAGTGGTGTTTTGCAATAAAACTGCATACAGTATACATGACGCTACAATCAAAATATGCTCAACTCCTGAGAACATTATCAATCTTATCTAGACATTCTGTCTCACAATATAAAATAGCCCCCCCCCCCCTCCCAAGACTAGTACAAAGTTTGTATAGATTCAATAAGGAGTAACAGGGCTCTTCCCAATTTACCAGCTTTCACCCTGCAAATAAATTACATTGCAATAAAAACAACACAACTCTAAACCTTTACACTTCTTCAAATACAAATGGAACACGAGGTTTTAATCAGACTGTACAAATAATGTTAGACTTTTAAAATGTCAGCAAGTGTTAAGGCAATTTTGAGTGGCACAAATCAACAGTAAAAATACAGAATTTCATCTTTCTTGAGGTTAAGAGATCTTTAAAAGCACAATTATTTTGTGAGTGACTAAAGCTTTGCCAAAGCGTGGTTACACAGGTCACAGATGGACAGGAATGTTGTTATTGGAAAAGGGTCTCTTCAGGCCCTCGCAAACAAAAGGCAGATTGAGTCCATGTCCAAGCCTATTCATGCATTCGTCCTGTGCTCATCAGTATTTTGCCAAGCTCACACTGGGCAGCAATAAAGCCATTCTAATTACTGGGTTGTCCTTTTGAACAGGCCCGCTCTTGGTTTTTAAATGTGTTGCTTAGTCATACTATGTGCACATTTCGCTTCCACAGCAGTTGAAATCAAGTTACAATTTAATCATCATATGAAATGCTTGCATCTTCACACTTGTGGGCCTCTTTTGATGATCATTAGTTGTTTTCTTGTGATACTGTAGACCCCTGGAAGAACAACAAAAATCAGTTTGGATTTTTCAGGGGGCATTTTTTCCACCAATAGCTGAAAATTTTGCTGCTGATGTTAAGCAGTGGAAAAACCCTACTCATTGGGATGCTGAGATTTACTAGCAGATATTTGTGTACTTTAGGTTCAAGTACTATCTTATCTCTACTATTTGGTGTTGCAATCAGATACATTTACCTCACATTGCTATGGTCAAGGTATGCTTATATAACCTGAAGCATTTAGATAAGGCCTGTGTTGTTAGCAGGATGGCCAGGGCAGACAATAGGCCCATAACTCAGGTGCTTAAAACGTGCCTGTTGTGTGCATATTTTTTTTATCAATTATGCATGTTTTTTTTTTTTTTTTTTTACAAGACCAATGGACTGTCTATTCTATATAATATTATATATTATATTTTTGGATGATAGGGGCAACACTTGCAAACTTTCTAGCAACATTTTGATTGCTTAAGGCACAAGTTTTTAATGATAGCAATAAATGCCATAAAGTAATAGAATAATAGACTTGTCTTGATGATAAATTTGAGGAAGCTGATTTGGCAACACTATGTCTGGAAATTTAGTCTGGATGCACTTAAGGCGGTGTACTGTCAGCTAAATAAGTACACAATACTCTATACATATAATATAGTTTTTAAATCATATAAGCAGACTGAAAATGAAAGAAAGCCTTACAAAAGGAGTCCTCTCGCCGAATTTGCTCCAGAAGGTCATCTCGACGGTGTTCTTGTGCCCTGTCCGCTGGTCAAAGGTCTGGCAGAGCTGGAAAGGGGGGCTGTACAGGTGCAGGCTGACTGCCCCCTCTGTGTGGCTCACATTCTCCACACGATGCAGGCCGATGGAGTCTGAAGACCGTAAAACATACAGTACATTTAGGGTGTAATGTAAAGCCACAGGAATGCTATAAAAATGAGGCTTGGATTTGGGGACGGTTACAGGCAGGTCTTTAACTAACAGCAGACACCTAAGGGGAAAAACGTGTCTCTATTTGAGCTTGCGAGGCATAAATTTGGAGGAAAAAAAAGATCTTTAAGTGGGTTGTGAAACGACAGCTGGATGTACCTTTTTTTTACTGAAAAATTACACGGTAATTACTCTGTTTTAAAATCCTATAGAACAAAGTGTACCATCATGACTTTTAGTTCAATTCACTAACGAGTTAAACCACTTGCCATTTTCCCATAGTCACAAATACAAGGAAACAGATACAACAGACAGTTTAACTTACACAATAGAGACATGTAATTTCTCACCATTTATGTAAGCAACCTTGTTTTCCTGCAGAATCCTCTGTGACTTTTGGACCATTTCACCCTGAGGTTTGCTCTCAGGCCACTCGAAGAGCGTCTCTTTGAGCTGACCCTGGAGCAGCTTCATGAAACAGTGCGAGTTTGTGTGGTCGTGGATACTACTGCAATGTGGGAAAACAACATACATGTCAGCAGTGGCAGTGCAAAGATTCATGTAACAATGCAAAATATACCAGTTTTCAAATAGATCCCATTTAACAGTTGCCAGAGCTAGGTGCAATATACAGCAGCCAATTTTATTCAATTTTATAACACAGTACAATAAAAAGACAATTATATTGTGGTTGTAGTGCTGAGTGGATTAACGTTTTACCTGCCATGGCCTTCTCCCCAGCATAAGACAATGAGGTTAAACTTCCCATTTCCTTCATCCACCAAGTTCCTTGTGTATCTAAATAAGAACACGACACATAGAAGATGAGACAGGTAATCAAAGCCTAGAAACATGGGTGTTTGAAATGTATGAGTGCCGGTGATCAGTTTCAGGGCAAGACCACTTCGCGTGAGATTACAGCTTAATGACTGTTCTCAATGGCTGTGTAATTAATCTGTGTTACAAAGAAAACGCTGCTTTTAAAGATTTAAATGTTCTGTTTATTCTTTTTGGGGAGACAGATGTGCTTCTCCTCTGATCTTATACTTGGACATATCTTTAATGCCTGTACTTTTTGGCTACGAGCCTCCATTTGTTCAGATATTTTCACTTGCAGCTGCAGCTCCTTGGTGGGATGCACCACAAGCATCTAAATCTCAGCATAAATCAGCGGGTGTGTATCCGTTCTCAGCGTTGATTGGACGTCCCAGTCACCCTCCCTCCATTTACCCCTTTCTAATCAAAACACCAAAGCACCGATCTTTCTTTCATAACAAACAAGCACAGCCATTGGAGTAACAATCCTAATTCCCTGCCAAGGATATTATAAATGCATGTTTCTAATAGATACTGTCTGTGTGGGAAATTAAGAAGCCTCTATAAAGATAATTAATACAAACAACTCGGGTGTTTTATTCAAATGAGGTGTGACGACAACAGCGTGTGTTGTTGATGTGGGAACCTCTTGATTTGGTCTTTAGGCTGTTTATAAGACAGTACTATACCAATACACTGCTAAAATGGTTTTAACATTAATTCTTTGGTGTAGTCTAATAAATATATGGCGCAGTCTGGCTCTCTTCCAACTGATGCATTATGCATTTTATCCAAGAAAAAACACCAGCTTTTACAATCATTGCATTTTTATTTTGATTTGTCGTAGTTTTATTTGAATCAGTTTTCATTTGAACCCAAACTCAAAAGGTCACAGCACAATAGGCTCAGGAGGGGTGCAAAGTGCATCAATACTAAACTAGCAATATCTTGACAAGTAGCAAAAGATGATACATACAAAATAAAAAAAAATAAAGCTCTTTACCTGTACTGATCAAACTTAGCAAATTTCTTCCAGTCCTGAGGGTTGCTCTCATATGATTCCATGATCTGCTGAACCTCTTCAACATTGATGCGGTCACTCTCGAAAATTTTGTGCAAAATTGCAATCAGCTCATCCAGATTTTTGGGCACCACCACTTCGGTTTGTTCCATTTTCGCGGCAGCTGGATTGAAGGTTTTGTTAGTAGTTGCGTCTTTGTTGTTTCACACTAAATTTTTGCATGCAACTTTGCCGAGTCCTTTACTTTTTATAGGCTGCCGCTGCACAGGGAAGGGGATGGACCGTACCACTTTGGGAAAGGGTGTACGCCCACAGCCACGCACCCCGTTTTAACCAATGTGCGGAATAATATGTGCGTTTTGTCACTTAATTAATATTTTTGAGTGCTTTCGTCCAGTTTACTCAAAAAGCATTACCACGGCAGGTTTGGGATGATTTAATTTAGTTAAATGATGGTTAATTCACACAGTAAAAACTTGGACCATCCCTCTTTCAGGCCGGTTCTACCCTACCACGTTGTCACAAACACAACCTCTTCTTTTCTCTTTCATACTTTCTCCCAAGGCTTTGGCCCAACAATAGCTGTACAGGCTCTCTTTGTGGCCCCTCTTTTTAGAGTCCCTGCGGTGAACATGCAAGGTCCAGGGAGGGTGCACACCAGATAAGCAACAAACACTTTAGAGGGAAACGGGGAAAATGACACTGGACATGTTAGTGAGCTGCAGGTAAAAAGTCAAATGTTGTGGACTTTCTCACAACATAAAGTAACTTAAAATAACAACTGACAATTTACTAAATATATGGCATCAAAGTAAAGATGCCAGTCTCTAGTTTCTACACCAAGAGGCGCGACTGGAAAATCTTGTCCAGGCAAATCCTGCAGCACAAGATAAATTCTTTCTTAAGAGTTTGGCCGTTATTAGACCAGCACAACGTTATATACTGTAAGGCAGAATATATGTGCAGAAAATGTACAAATAAACGTGTTTTTATTGACTCTTACATTCAGAAATGTACTATTATCGAAATTAAAACACTAAAAAGCAGTTGAGACAGATTCCCCCCCCTCTTTGGAGGAATACATGGAAACATCCAAGCCCAAGCTGTTTTTGCAGTCTCTCACCCCAGCTATAAATCTTTCTGTTTCTTCTGTTAGCTTACTCATAATAAGTCGGCTGATTTCTTGGGAGTTCTTCAGAAATTAATAATGAGCTTTTTATCATTAATATTTCTAATGGTTGTAGGACAAAGGCAGCCTCATATGAAAAGCATCTGGCTGTGCTCCTATGGCGTGAGTGAGTTCATAGAAACAATCCCTCTGTGGCTGAAAAACGTCCAGGAATCTTGTAGAGGAGGGAATATTCCTTACATTCACATCTGTGTTGTTGCTAAGTTTTCTTCCAGCCCATCACATCACCAGGCAAATGCGACACCTCGTGGCCAAAACGTGAATTGACTCATCACAGCTGCTGTTAACCTTGTGCAACGGGGGAATTGTTCATTAAAGCAATAATTCAAGCTTAAAATATGCATTTAGTACAAAAGTGTGTCGGATAGAAGGAGTGTTCATTAACATCTACCGAACAAGTCTGAAAGTGTGAGCCAGTATTTTAATTCCTGGAAACTTCACCAAATTGAGATGTAAGGGCAGAAACTGAGCGTAAAACAGGTAAAACAGGCTGGGGGGAAAAAATCTACAATTGAGAGTTGTGACATTAGTGGTCACAACACTTCCTTTGACGTGCCCTACAAGATAGTAGGCCTATTTCTCAAAAAATATCTATATCTTTATATTTTAGATTTAGTAACAGAAATATATCTACCAATAGATTTTAACATTTCATATTACATTGTGCTGACAGCATTACTTTGATGTATTTCAACAATTTTGCATACACAGTGTGACGCTGTAAGGGGATGAAAGGTTAGACCAATTCCAAGGGCCCATAACTGACAGGGGCCCATGAAAATCTTACATATTTTGTCAGGATCCATTCCTGATGTCTGTTTTTTTTCCCCCCTGTCCTGCCCCCCCCACCTCCTCCCTTCTGTGTGTGTCTGACTCCGCCTACCTGGGCGTGGCTTTCTCAAGTCTGGCTGCTGACACACCTGGCTCCAATCCACTAATCATCTGCTGCAGCATAAGAAGCATGGCTCTCCAATAATCCTTGCCTGTTTGTTGTTTCTACTAAACAGTTAGTACTTCTGGGCTCCAGAGTGTCTCTCATTTGAGTTTCTTTTGTGTTCAGGTGTCAGCTGCCATTCTGCCTGCCGGTTCCTTAGTCTGCCTGCCTGCCAGCTTGTTCCTGGGCCTACCTACCTGCCTGTTTGTTCCTCAGCTTGACGTCTCTCACCTCTCGATTGGGTTTCAACTGATCGTTTGCTACTTACCTTCACCTCCAACATTAAGTAATAAACCTGTTGAATTAACTTACCTGCTTTGTGGTCCTTCTGGGTCATAGTGAACTGTGACAAGTTTGCGATGATGGGGCCCAATGTTATATCTTTTCAGGGGGTCCAGAAAACCTCACAGTGCCCCTGCATACACACTATTATATTTGACCAAAAAGTGCCTGCCAAAATAAAGCAAAGGAACATTTTGCCCATTTTGAATCTCGTCTGCAAGTAAATTGTGTTTTAAATAGATTTTGCAACTCAGATGATGCAAAATTCAGTTTTAAGAGCGTGGTTAAACACTGCGGTAAAGTCAGTTGGATATTGGATATTCAACACATTCGCTCACATGGAGAGTTTGTTCGTGTTGGAGCCGAACAAGAAGCAAGTGGCACGGCTAATGCTCGTTAGAACTGTCGGCAGTTCTGCTGGTTGAACTTAGGAACCGTCAACAAATTACTTCACACGCAGTCACACACATAAAAAGGGTGGTAGTGGTGTAGGGTGTTAACCAGGGCTTAATTTGAGCCGGATCTTGCCAGAACAGGATCCGGAAACTCCCTTATTTTGACGCAGTTGGATCCGGTAACTCGGACACACCTCAGAACAAAGTGTTGACTTCTTTTGACCTCCTAAACCTGTGTTGAAGGTCGGAGGTGTAATTACACAGAAATGCAATGTTTTAAACATTGCAGTGATTCGTGTCTATAAAGTGTACAGGGAATCGTGCGGAAAAGACCTTCACGTCAAACTGAAAGATCTGTTCACCACTGTTAACACCAGTGATGTCTGCAGGTGTACAGCAGTACGCACTGTGCGTACCTTGACATGTCCTCCGACCCCGCCCAATCCCTGCTGCATCCACAGAGCTGCACAGAGCCACAGTAGGCTGTGTTTTTTCAAATGTGAGTGCAGCTACAGCTGACTGCTGCTCTTTAAGTCAAAAGTGATGTGTTTGCTCACAGCCAGAAGACAGTAAATCTGTTGAGGTTTGTCCTGACTTTGGTTACGCGGACAGGACTTACGTGATGCGCTTTGGATGTGCCGCGTTATTTCCCCACTGTGCCCGAGAGCGCACGGGACATGGCAGTGCCACGTCAGTTTGTTATTTTACTCAAATGTATATGGAAGCTAGAGCTATCGCACTGATCGTGGGTCATAGGATGAGACCCGGGGCCAGTTAAACACCAGTGTCACTGTTACATAGCCATGGTTACGCAGAGAAACCTTACGCCAACCTGACTCCAAACCACTGCAGAATAATTCCACACAATGAATACAATCAGGTTCAGCAATTGATATTGGCTTGTCATGCTTTATGTAATTTTAACTAAATTTTTACAGTAAAAATTGGTACTGTAAAAATTTAGTTAAAATAACATAAAGCATGACAAGCCAAAATCATTTGCCTTACCCAATTGTGCTAATTGTGTGGAATTATTCTGCAGTGGTTTGGAGTCAGTGGGTCACATGATCTAAAAGCTATTGAAGAAAAAAGCCTTTTTTTGTGCTATAAAAATGTTATCAAATAATGTTAATTTAAATTCATGAATTAGTCTAATTAAAACACTGTTATACAAGCATGTATGTCCTTTTCAGTTTTATGTTTTTTGTTTGTTTTTTTTTACTTTGCAACATAAAACATGAGCTATTTCTGAATTTGTTACATAGTTTTTATTTGTAATTTAATTGCATTTTTTTACTCTTATGTACTCATTCATAATGATTTCATTGTCATAGCTCTTTTTTCTCATTTAATTTTTTAATCGGGACAATGTACATTAATGAAAGATCGCATGTACCTTTTTTTTGTGTGTGCGTACCTGCGTGTGAAGTAATTTGTTGACGGTCCCTAAGTATCAACCAGCAGAACGAATGTGTCGACTGTGTCGACTGTGTCGATTATCCAACTGACTTTACCGCGGTCTGCAACACTAGCATGACCTGCATGCCCTAAATTCAGACTGCTCTAAAAAGCTGCTTACAAATTGTAATTTTACATCAGAATAATACATTTTTAAACGTTTATGTTATGGGGGAAAACGTCATGTATTTGCTAATGTTATTTAATTGTAAAGCAATGTATAACAGCCTTCTACCTGCTGTTGCCAAGTGTTCAGCCCACCACTTCATCAATGACAGATGCGACACCTTGTGGCCAAAATGTAAATTGATTTACCACAGCTCTGCTGGTTTAAAGGTAAACTGTGCAACAACAGTAACACAAGTAGCAACGAGGAACTGTCCAGTAAAGCAGTCATTCAGGATTATAAAAATGCATTTGTGCATGTGATCCACTGTCTAATTACTGGACAGGTAACATATATCCAGGTTGAGATGAGAGGGCAGAATCTGAGGATAAAACAGGTTGGAAAAATATTGTACTATTTAATGTAATGAATAACAGAGTTGTGACATTAGTGGTCCTTACATGTACTATGACGTGCCCTACAATAAAGTACTGCACAAAAATAAGATATTCTTTATATTTTAAAGTCAGTAATAGAAATAAAGCTACCAATAGGTGTATATTATACATACTCTCCCTTAGACACAACACTGCATTGAACACCATATTTTGTCATTTCATGTCAGATTGTGCTGCAAGCATTAGGATGTATTTAAAAAATATTGTCTACACACTTTTATATTTGACCAAAAAGTGTATGCCAAACATAAAACAAGGAGACAAATGCCCATTTTCCAATTTGACTGCATGTACATTATGTTTTAATAGATTTTGCCTCTCAAATGATGCAAAAATAAGTTTTAAGAGAACTGCAAACTAGCATTTGAATTGAATAAATTCAGACTGCTGTAAAAAGCAAGGGTACGTTTAATAAAGCCCCCTTTAAACATATATGTTATGTTTGCTATAAAGTCATGTTTAACGAGTGTAAAAGTAGGTAAAAAGGCAGGAACTAGGGTGGTCTCAGCTGTGGTTTGAGCCCTCGCGGCTGCTGTAGCTCGAGGAGGAGGAGGAGGAGGAGGAGGGGACCATGACTGCGTTTGACGTGGAATATTTCCGTATGGAGACGATGGACGAGTAGTGTGCGCGGCTCGCCGTTCCTCTGAATAAAGCCTTAATACGAGACGGGATTCGCCCTGAAGCCCAGTCGGAGCTGGGTCCCCGGGGGTTGACAGACTACAGTCTCACCCGGACTGGTCCCGGTCCTGGTCTCTTTCTGTCCCCGTCTTCCTCCGCTCCATTACAATCATGATTAAAGCCATCCTCATATTCAACAACCACGGCAAACCACGGCTCTCCAAATTCTACGAGCACTATGTGAGTATATGTTTATTATTATGGCTGTGCTTTTCGTCACGTTTGACATTTATTTTTGTGTGACCAGTATCAAAAAGTAATTGGCTAATCAAGGGTTTTTGTTTTTTAAACCCTTTGCTTCCTGCCTGTATCTTAAAGTAAAGAGGAAACACAAGATTGCTGGACAGGTGTGCCGTATACTCTTCTTGTGCGCGCGAAGATATTGTTTCAGAGAATATAAAATGTCACTAAGAACCCGACTGTCCCTTTAAAATATGAATTATTAAACACATGTAAGCCGAGGCGAGGCTATTGCTTTTCAGTGGAGTAGGAAAGGAGCCAGTTTAGTGGCGCTGAATCCAGCTGCGAGTGGCCACAGCAGCTGAGTTCACTGTGTTTGTGTCACATGACTTAATAACGCCCTTGTGAGAGACTCGTGCCTCTTGCAATCGCCACGAGTGATGTAATTGCCCATATTGCCATGCAGATGATCTAAAGACTACGTGTAATGTTCCCCAAATCCCTAAATAATTACTCCAGGTAGCATTGATAAGCTTATATACCCTTAGTGGAATAGGCGGGCTTGTTTTCTTAAGTGGATTTATTTGTCAAGGTTGGCTGGCTGTCCCTGCTTCAGTATTAGGACAACAATAGGCTGGTGTCGCAGGCAGTGCCCTATCCCCCTTGTACCCTACCAACAAAATACGAGCTTCAGTGACCAGAAAATGAATAGATGCACAATGCTACATTTGTTTACCACAATAAACAATAGAAGGCGTAGAGAAAATTAAGGGACAATGCTTTGTTTTTTACTCGCAGTGCAGTGAATTAAATATCATCTGAGGACAATAAACCAATTTAAACAAGGCTAGGTTATCCACAAGAGGGCTTATAGAGCATCTGTTGCATGAAAAGCTGAGGTGTCATCTTCCCATCTTAGTATGATTTCACACATGCTGCTATAGCTGAGCCAACTATGTCCAAATTAAAGCCATGTAATTACAAAAGAAGAATGCTTACATAGGTTTATAGGTCTGCTGTGGAGAGGAAGAGGTGATTATCCTGTTAGTTATAATCTGTCAGATGCATCTGTCCAATCCAAGGAGGACACGTGGGATAGAGGAGAGTGAAATACATGTTCACAAATCTATATAGTATAAATTCAGCAGGCATCAATTGGCTCGCAGATGGCATCAGTGAGAAGCTATTAAAAACCACTTTATATGCTAGAACAAGGCAACGCTTCCTAAATGATAAGCCTGGATAAAGTATACAACTATAATCAGTGACTTGACAGCAAACAATTAACTTACTAATTACAGTTGTCTTGGATTGCATCTTGTTTAAACTCAGCAATGTATTTTTTCATGCATTCCAGTATTAACACACAGAACACACTTACGCACAGCAAGCACTCACTGTTTGCCCAGTGGCTTTGGTCACATGACTCATTTAGCCTTCGAGCCAGCTGCACTCTGGAGACCCTGTTCTCTCCTTGTGCTAACTGACCTGATCTAGACCTCAAATGCCCTAAACATTACATTTGGTGAAGATCTGACTTTACCTGTCCTGGATTAACCGTATTTGTCGATGTTTGCTCTATGCCCTACTTTATTTTAAGTCTAAATAACATTATGTATAACGATTCATATTTTGTTACAGCTTGTGTCTGCATTTTAAGTGCCTTCTAGAAATCCTTTAAATCTACTCCTTTGCTTTTAGTAACTATTTATTGACATGCTTTAGGATATTTGAGATTTTAAACAATGTTATCTGCAACAAACAGACAGGACTCGGTGGAGATTGTATCATGAGACCATTATGTCAATAGCCTTTGGGCACATGTCTATATTTAAGTTTGAGTAACACAAACAGATACGTATGTTGGTTCACTGACATGTAATAAGGTCTTCCTGAATTATTAATTGACCCACATTGATAGCCATGACAAGAAATAACCATGATACATCCTTTTTTTTGTGTATGTTTTGTGTTCTAATTCCTTCTGCGTCTTCTCTCTTGCAGACTGAAGACACAGAGCAACAAATCATCAGGGAAACTTTCCACTTAGTGTCGAAAAGAGATGAGAACGTCTGTAATTTTCTTGAAGGTGGAATGTAAGTTGTCAATTCACTCTTAACAATACTCTTTCTTGTCTTATTTGTAATAAAGTGTGCCAGGATGCGGTTTACACAAGCAGTCTTTTTTGTGTGACAGTTAATTGTAACAGTGTTTCTGCAGCGCTGCTCATCTATCATTCATGAATGAGGAACTAGTGTTGTTTTACACCGGGAAACATCCCTTCACTTTGCACAAATGGCTAACCTACATCTACTAATTTATACTAAGACTAAGACTAAGATTCATTTGACAGTACTTTCTACTTTCTAGATTTGTATTTTCTGTGTTATCTTGTTGAATTTCCTGTGCCTATCAAACCCACTAGCAGACAATTTACTCTAATGTGGGAGTTTCAAAGTTGCATGCATTGCTTTACCTCAGCTGCTATCTTTACTAATGGTTTTTCTCTTGATGTTTTCTGCAACACGAGTCATAACATTTTTATGGCATGCTATATCAGGTCATTTAAAGGGTAGGGTACTACGCAAACACACAAACACCCTGCAGCCTTAACCTTTAAGAGAACTCTGTCAGAGTCTATAAATCAAAATGCTTATGTAAACATTAGTGGACAGTGGGCAAAGTCATTATAATGTTATTATCATTTCTTTGCATTATGTTGTCTTTTTGTTGCTTTAGGTTGATTGGGGGATCAGACTACAAGCTCATCTACAGACACTACGCTACTCTTTACTTTGTATTTTGTGTGGATTCATCAGAAAGTGAACTAGGAATCTTAGACTTAATCCAGGTAAAATGTTCAATAATTTCTTAATAACACTGAATGTATTTTGATTGAGTAAAGTCTCTAGATGCTTTGGAAATTGAACATACATTTTTGTTTCTGCTCAGGTCTTTGTGGAGACGTTGGACAAATGCTTTGAGAATGTTTGTGAGCTTGACCTAATTTTTCACGTAGATAAGGTAGGATACCTTTAAACTGGTTTGCTATTCTGTAAAAACTAATTTTTGCCACTTAAACACAGATATTAGTGCGACTGTGACTTTGTTGTTTTTTTGTTTTTGTTTGGGCAGGTCCACAACATTCTGGCTGAGATGGTTATGGGTGGGATGGTCCTAGAGACCAATATGAATGAAATCATCACACAGGTGGATGCCCAGAACAAGATGGAGAAGTCTGAGGTAAGCACGTGCCTACCTGGCCAGTGTATTTACGTGATTCGACATTCATACTTTTCTCGGGGTATTGTATACAGTATGCAGGCATGTGTGTATGCTGCACCCTGCATGCTACTCTCCAGTGACCTTGTGGATGCTTCCTACAAATAGTGTTTGTGCTCTTCAACCTTTCAGCTGCACTGCTCTCGACACAGACCAAAACTCTACTTGTTCTTATCCAGTATGAAATACTGCATCATAGTCATCACTTGTCTTTACTGCGGAGACGTAACTGTTCCATTGTCCGAAACATTTCAAGAATCCTATAATCATTACCATTCAAATTCAACATAGTCATGGCAGGAGGTTGTCAGTGCCCATCCCTTTTAGAGGTTAATGTGAATTATTAATAATTGCTTTTTACTTTTTACACCCCTAAGTGTTGCATTATGCCTTTCTAATGTGCTCCTAACATCCTCGGTGTCCTTGCGGAGATGTCTGCTCTTTGCAAGGACATTGCTTTGCTTACCATGCAGCTTCTGCTAGCAGATTAATCTTTATGTGATTAAAACTAATATTTTGACAGACAGCCAGAGACAATTTCATGAAATCATTTCTGTTTTGCTTTGTTAGTCTTTGTTTCTCTGAAGCTGAACAGCACTAATGATTTGGCTTTGTTTTCAGTCACTGACTCACTGAAACAGGGTTGTGTATCCTTCTCATTTTGCTGTGACAGAAGGAGTTGTTTTATTGGGGGTGATTTGTGGCTGGTTGATGCCAGTTGTTAACTTTAACATAAAAATTAAGTTGTAGTTAACTGTTAACTGCTGTAATTGTTGTAAACAGATCATCAGAGCTGCTCTGTATCTTCCCTCTTTGACCTATCTTAGACCGCTCTCTGCATATGTTGTCTTATAATACTAATTGACACTGTCCATTTATAGGGAGACATGTTCAGTTTTTGTAAACTGGGATAATGGATTGGGATAAATGTTTTAAGAACCAAGCTTATATTGCCCAATTTTTCCAAATGTTTTTTAATATGCGGTCTATGATAGGTCGTACCACTTTTTGTGGGGATGAACTGTAATTACTTTAATCTGCTTTAACATTCCTCATTCCTCTTTTTCTGACTCTGTCTAGTTCTTTTCATTCTTCTTTCTCTTTACAGACGTTTATCTTTCAGTCTACCAGACAGGACAGGTAGACACAGGTACTGCCAAATTTACCAAAGTACTGTAACCCTTACTTAAGTCTATTTCCCCCCAATCTCTACACACGGCCCTTCATTCGATATAAAAATGATATCACTAACACGCAACAGGAATCTTTCATGGCAAACCCAAAAATGTTCATTCTCTTTGAATGGACAGGAGTTGGACTCAAAGGAGCAATTAAATGACAATATTAAGTACAAAGCTTTTACTAACGTTTGCAATATATCTTGATTAGTCACATTGCCTTCTCTTGTCACTCAAAGACATGTAATTTTACCCCTTTCTATTTATATTATCTTTGTAGAAAATTTTGGCAAATACTTAATACTTGTCTTTATTTTCAGGAAGTACTTTTATCTAATGCAGTGTGTTACTTTTATTTTTTATGTTTATTTATTTAAGAAAGGAGACAATGCATATTAATGAACATTAAAACAAATGTAAATATGCCAGATTATAGCCTTAGGCTAATTTCCATCTGCAGTCCCCTAGCAGGTTGATGTTATAGAAAGAAAAACACACCACAACAAGAACAAATACATAGACACCATAAAAGTACAACATACATTACTGTTGCATTTTTATATCTCATAATGTAACTTTTGCTGTGTTTGCATGCACATAATATTATATATATATGTTAGGTTGTCAGCATTTTATTAAACCCAAAGGATTACTGTAGTATGTTCATTAGGTTCACAAACATATCTCTGTCCTGCTTCCTGAATATTGAGCCCATGTGCTGGTTCAGCATTCCTCACAATAATGCCCCGGTCATTTTGCTGTCTGTCCAACACAAGCCTGTTTGACAAGAGCAAGAGGAATGGTTTTAGGACAAGTGGTTCATTTAGTAATCGTGAGTAAAGTAACAACATTCCTAACATAGTTTGTTGACATCAACCCACTGGGCATATATCATAGACAGGACACGATCAGTTTGGTCAAACAGTCTGCCCCTAGTAAAAGCAAAAAATAACAACATTGTGTTATGGTCATTTTTGGGTTTGTTGGCTAAAGATTTCTTGGGGGGGATCTCTAATGACAGTGATGCTCAAATGTCTGCTTGCCGTACACTATGAGACAACTAAAATAATTAGTAGCTTCTTGCTCAAAAGCTCTTGCCCTAACATTGGGGTTCACTGTGTTAGACTGACATATCCCCCCTGTCCCTTAGATTATAGTTCTTTATAGTCCAGAAACAGGTTTACAACCCCTCATGTCATCACTAGCATCAGTAACATCAGAGTTTTCACAGTAAATGTACAGTATTCCCATGACCTACTATTATTCATTGTTTAGATTAAGTAGTGTGTTAGC
Organism: Bostrychus sinensis; assembly: GCA_020698575.1. Taxonomy (NCBI): domain Eukaryota; kingdom Metazoa; phylum Chordata; class Actinopteri; order Gobiiformes; family Eleotridae; genus Bostrychus; species Bostrychus sinensis. The sequence goes on along the minus strand of CM036249.1, from coordinate 15,260,752 downwards.
TACAGCTGTTTGTAGCACTTCTGTTGTTGTTGTGATACAAGAAATGTTCTCAATCCACTGGAGGTACAGTATAATGGCCGAATGTTATTTTTATTTATTTTTTGTCATACAAAATATCCCCGACCATGTATGTTGTCATATTCCAAATTCATTATTTCTGCTTTACCCAGTTCTCTCCTTGCATTTTTACCCTCGGTCCTCCAGAGTCCGGTGGGTCCACTTTCCAAGCATTGCTGCCTTTGTTGATTTGATGAATGTTCAGTTCTCCAAATAATCTAATTGGTGAATGGTCTAGTCGAGTTTGTCCTCACATTTGATTCATAATTGGCTCTGGTTGTGATGTAAGTCATTATAAAACAGAATTTTGCATGTGCATACGAAGCTCTGAAGGCATCTGAATGTTCATTTGCATATATTGTCTGTATTAGTAACTGTCAGTGCTTTTGCATTTTGTCTGTTCTGTTTAGCACTGTGTTGTTTGTGTGTTCATTGTTCATTGTAATGTCTTGTTGCACAATAACTAACAATAAATAACCCATGACCTCTCCTCTCTCTGTGTTTAGGCTGGTATTGCAGGAGCTCCTGCTCGTGCCGTATCTGCCGTAAAGAACATGAACCTCCCAGAAATGCCCAGAAACATCAACATAGGTGACATCAGTATAAAAGTGCCAAACTTACCCTCCTTCAAATAGTGGTGTCTGGATCTACAGTCAGGAGATGCCAGCCAGTGTTTACCGTGATGCAATCTGTTTACCAAAACCTCAAAACACTCACTTTTATCAAAAGTATACTTGTTGAAGGTACTGAGTGATCTGAAACTCATGTTTTGCTGTTTTTTGGTTTACATATTTTTTTTGTTTCAACAAAAATGAAGTATTTATTTATCAGTGGTACATTCCTGCTGCCTCTTAGGAGGTTGGCCTTTGATGTTGAGCTGCTACAGTGCAGATCTGTGACAGTTTGTGAAATCAATCATTTTGCTTAAGTATATTTACTCTAATGTGCAGGTGGTGAAAAATTGGGGCAGTCTTATATTGGTTTGCTTTTCCAGACCAAATAATCAACCAGTAAAATTAAGCAAATATATCTATTATATGGATAGCTTGATTGAATGAACTCATTCAAGTCATAAAATATACATTACAAGACAATACATTTTATGGAATACCAGGTGTTGTGTGATGGATATGTGAAAAAGGATGCTGAAATGATTTTCCTCTGTTAATTGTATGCAAAATATTTTTAAATGATTTATTATCTTCTTATCTTTAGTTAGTGAATATGTGCATGAGTCTATTTTCTTTTACAGCATAAATAAAGTGTTGGAATTCAACATGAGTCTCTTTTTTTATTATTTGAAAGCATTTTTTTGTTTGTTTTTGCTTATAGTGTTTATGATTCTATAGATATATTTTCTCACTAACCCTATGATAATATGAGGCTAAATTCAAAATTTATCTAACAATTTTTTTTGTATAACAGTCATATTTTATTAAATTAAACCACTGGCTATAGGTCTATTTTATTTACGTTGGTATTAATTAAAAACACATTAAGTGTTTCATTGCTGATATATAGCCGAACACTGTCCATTCACTGATATTTACGCGTCATGTATGCGCAAAATTTGCGCAAATATGTTTTAAATAAAATGCGTTCTTTGATATGATTTACTTGCGTCCGTGCTGACATTAGTAAAGAAAAGGAAAATAATCGTTTTCTTGTGCAATGTTGTTGCACTCTGACTGCGCAGTAATGCTCTCCGTCTCACCGTCCTGCGCTTTAGTGCGCAGCTGTGACGGTCACATGATGATCTGGTGACAACAGGAAGAACACAGTGCAGGATCATGTTGAAGATGCAGCTGCTTTTTGACACATAAAACTGAACTTTTCACCAGAGATTAACATGGCTTCATTTATCAAAGAAACACAGAGGTTTGTGGTGTTTTTCTTAAACACAAAATACAAATAAAGATTAGCTTCTTTGCTAACTGTAGCGCTTTGCCGGTAGTATTAGCCAATTTTTCACTCAATTTGTTAAATCACAATATTACTAACCCTGTCACATCAGCTTTTTAAAATCTTTTGAATATTTCCACAGCTCTCATTGCATCACTGTGCGTTTCTGTTATGGAGATATCTAAGATGAAATGTTGCATTCTTGCTTTACAGAAATGTGCTTTAATGTTATTCATTATGCAGAGGAAAGGCGGGTTAGATTTATTGGTGTGTTTTATCTATCAATGTAATCACAACAGGTACTTTTTGGAGCTTATTAAACATGCAACTTTACAATCGAAATCTGCTATAATATGATCGTCTGCTGATGATGCTTTGTTTATACGTTATGTGTATAAAATTATAATGGCCTATAGTATAAGACAGCTAAATAAACTCTAATGCTGATCTCCCTAAAGCATAAAGGAAGCTGTGGGTTTCATCAACACAATTGATGTGAATAAGTTCTCCAGGCTGATCTCGCGCATCATTCAGAGACTCCATCTGAAGGTACATGCACTGACCATTTTTATGTTATCCTTTGAAAGATTTGACCACCACAACTGTTTCTGAGCAATGCATGGGTCAGATAATAACAGACATGTGTATATATATATATATATATATATATATATATATATATATATATATATATATATATATATATATATATAATGTTTCTTATTGCTCAATGATGTACTTTGTAATTATTTTAAGAAAAAAAAAACAACAAAAAACAAAAACAAAACAAATGTAAAAGCGATATTCTCCACAGGGAGAGCGGACCTTCAGTGAAGAAGAGGAGCAGAAACTTGAGGCAGCTCTGTCTCTGGATAAACGTGCCCTCAACCTTGTTCTGGAGACATCTGCCTTTATTTTGGAGCAGGTAATTTTATCATTTGAGATTCATAAAAGTACAATAGGATGCAGCTCTATTGAATTATTTTTCTTTGGCAGAGACAGTGTAGGGAGCTATTGTGTCCAGCTGGTGTCACTGTTGTATTCTGAATGAGAGTAACATGGTTCAGACATACTATGATATTGTCACAATGAGTATCAAAAGTAAAGTAGAACCTTTTCTTTTATTTACGATTAATAAATTGTTTTCCTTTACTTGCAGGCTGTATATCATCATGTGAAGCCGGCAGCACTTCAGCAGCAGCTAGAGTCAGTAAATTTAAACCCAGACAAAGCAGAGGTCTTCTCTCAAACCTGGGCCAGTGCTGGACCTGAGCTGGTTGAGAAACTAAAGCACAACATCTTTTCGCCTAAGAAGGTAAGGATGATAAAACTGGTCAGATAATGTTAACTAAAATACTTTTAGTTAACATTTTAAATGCTTTCAGCTTCCTAAATACAGAATATATTAAACTGACATATAGTGCGTTGACAGAGGTTATATGTTTCATAACTGATACTGAAATAATGTGATTGTGTTACAAACATATACCATATAGATTATGCATGTTCAAAAATGTTGTCCTCAACTTTGTTTCAGCTAGTGTGAGATTGCACCATTGACGATATTCAAAATCAGTCTGCATGATGTTAAAGACATGAAATATGCATTCACAATGTTCATTTTTTGGTATAAATATTAGCAATATTTGAAACTTTTTCATGGTAAAAGTTGCATTAACTAAAGAAATATAAGGCTATACGGCAGGTTTCACTTGCACTGATCATCCATAAGCTTTTACTAACTGTTATTTTTCTAATTTACTTTTGCCAGATTTAATGAAGTTTTCATATTTGTGTTGGTCAATAGTTTTGTTAAACCAATTCACGCTGTGGGAAAGCTCAGTTGGTAGAGCTGCAGTGCATATACAAGGCAACTACAACCTGTGTCTGGGTTGTGGGTTCAAGTCTAGTATCTAATAATTGCTGAATGTCTCTTCCTGCTCTCTCCTGTGATTTTTTTCTGTCTACCCTGCTGTCCTATCAAATAAAGCCGAAAGAAGACTGAAAATAATGTGTACATAAAAATGTTAAGTGTCTTGCCCAAGCACACAATGACAGTATGCAAGGGTGGGAGTAAGTTTGAACCAACAACCTTTTGCTTAGTGGATGAAAGGCTTTACCATCTGAGCCTCTGCCGCCTCAGTAGAAACTAGATCTAGATTTATATTCCCTTCATGCTGCTAGCACTACCTCTTTCAGAATATTTAGTTAAGTATCCATACCTGAATGGATTTTGTAGCTTCTGTGTCTCACTTGGTAATGTAATGTTTTTCATTTGCATCCTGGTGAAATATTTTTTATGCTTATTTTGTTGTGGTAATAAATATTGTGGCCCAACCCTCACCCACACCACACCTGTCCTCTGATGCTGTAGAGGCTTGTAGACACCATAACTCAGACACCGTTTTTATCATGGCTTCTCTCTCCATCATAAAACACTTAACTGCCCTGCCTCGACTCGGTGCCACACATACATCATAGCTACTGTCCGCTGATGGGGTGTCAACCCGTAAATCAGACCGAGAGATGAGAGGGGGTGAGATGGCAGCTGAAAGACACTACAAAGATTTTGCCCTACTTTCTCATTGTTTAATCGTAACCACTGTCACACATGTTGAAATATGTTTATACAAATATGTTTGAAAGGTTGAAAAACTTGAGAACTTGAACATGATCTGCCACTCAAGTGAGATGGTCAAGACTCATGCTTAAAATATCATAAACAATGTCTCTAAAAGTCTGTAACTGTAAATGTGAGTGAGTGTGATTTGAGTATTATTTTTGGATTAAATCTAACCTGGTCTACCATCTCACTTCCTTTTATACAGGAAATGAGTCTCTGTCAAATTAAGAGTGATTTCTAGAGAGAACAAATTGATCCAAATGAAATAGATGTTTAATCAGAAATCAGAAGGCAGTACCAACATGTGCAGAATAAAAGTCCTCAGTTGGAAAAAATATTCAGCGAAAGGGGGAAGGAAGGCATTGCATAAACCCATCCTCTTTCAGATTGATTGGTTGGTAAGATTTTTTTGAGTCCACTTGAACTGCTTTTGCTTTTATAATGTATTAAAACCAGTCCATTTGATTGTGGATTAATGTAGTTTAATGTTGTACATGTGTAAACTGTTATTAGTTTTATAGTATTTTAGAGTAGGGAAAAAATGTCTTCTAAACACCTCAAGACATTTTGAACTATGTCTGAAGGGCACAATTCTTGCCCCCTTTCAATGGGCACAAGAATTACAACTTAGCAATTAGTGCTGCACAATATCACAAAAGTAAGGGATAAGTCAATGCTGCAATAATAATATGCTCTGTAATATTTGAAGACACCAACAGTTTAATTGTTTTAAAATATAATGGCTCTGGACAAACTTCACTCTTGGTGATACAATAATGTTGCTATTTATTGTATATCGCTATACTGAAACTAACTGCATCATACCTCATCTACAGTAAATCAATGCTTTTTTGAAAACGTGTGTAACATTGTCCTTATTTATGACGGACTGTTTGTGTGCAGCTGGACTATGTGGGATGGCAGTTAAACTTGCAGATGGCCCAGTCCAGCCAATCCAAGATGAAGTCTCCGAGTGCCGTCCTCCAGCTCGGGCTCCGCAGTGAAGACTCTGAGGTACAAGCCCGGCGCACACATCACCTATTAGTCCTGACATTTTGCCATCTATTAGCCATTAATTCTAACAAGGTGTCAGTTCAGGGCTTAGTAGCAAATGAATGGCTCCTCCAATCTGGCCTACTTTCTCTGCTAATAGATGCTAATCCCACTGGTGTCTGTCTTGACCCAGAGGTAGACAGGCATCTGGCGCTGGGGTAAGTGTAGTGTAAAGAGCAGAGATCAGGGAGCTTGTTATCTGAAACCTCCAGGGTGTCTTTGTTCTCTGGAGACGGTCCCTCCACTGCCAGAATTGGACTGAAATTTGCTTTTGTTGGTAGGTTTTCATCCAAGAAGTACAGTAGAGTAGAATTTAAATGACTATTGATTCTATCCCACTGCTGTTTATCACAAGACAAACATTATGTTCACATCGGTTTTGCATGTTCAGGGCAGCTCCAGGTTATTCTTATGAAATTGAAGACCTTTTTAAGACTTTTTAATGCCACTTAGAATAAAATTTATTGCCAAGATTGCCGCCAAAAGAACAATAATCTGTATAAAATTAATACAAATAAAATATCATTATTACTCTGAAATTGGTTTTATTTTAAAAGTCTAATTCAGGTTGCATTAAAAATCTCAAATTCGTACATCATATATTTCAGTGGCAACAGCATTTCCTGTACTGGGGAGATGTTTTTTGCAACAAATATGCCTGCAACAATACTCAGCCATATAAACAGTAGAATTAGCTTTCAAAACCTTACTAAATAAAGACACATGCAAGTGGGTGACTTTAATTTTTTTGTAAAAGCAGTGTTGATAGAATTTGTTGCCAAATTCACATTCAACTCTGCAAAAAAGACAGACTTCTCTGTAGTTACTTACAAAGTATTGATCTAAAAATATATTTGTGACAAGTACAACACAAAAACCTGACTGAGATGTTCCAATTTAACAATTTAAGACCTAGATTAACAAAATTTAATATCTGCCCATTCAATGTAATGCTTTTAAAGCCTTGATTTTGGCAACCTAAAATTGAATACCTTTTTAATACTTTTAAGACCTTGGGGCAACCCTTATGTTTATTCTGCATTATATTCACTCATTTGTTTTAAACTTGGGATCGCTAAAATACAGTTGTCTACATTCTATTTTTTAAGTATTATGTGAAGTCTCACTACAATATGCTCTCAATTTTGAAACATTTAGCATTTAAGCATTGTTTGCAGTTTAGTGTCTGTTTTGAGTTTCTAAAATGAATAAAGCTGCACTAATGTGGTCTTTTGGAAATGCAGCAAAATAGTTTGTGGAGTTGAAAAAATGCACATGAACATCTGCTTTACTTTTCAATTTGACATAATATGCATCACTGGGATGGTAGAAAAGCAGTTGCTTGGTTAACGTTAACAACGTTTGTCACAGACTCATGTCTGTGACAAAACGTTGTTTAGAATGTTTGATTGTTGTGATTAACAGAACATTCACGAAAAAGTAGCCTTTTTTGTAGCTTGTATAAGAAATAATAATATAACAATCTGTAGCCAAGGGTCTGAGCTAAATCTGTATTTAAGAAGTTATTGTCCTTTATTCATAATTTTAATTGAATACGAAGCTATCATCAAATCAAGACTGACTTGTTAAACTCTAACCAGTAATTGACTACTGACCAGTTACTGCGTGAGTCCATTTACAGTAATTTTAACATTTCGACTTTCTGAGATGAAAGCCCATGGACACAACAGGTTGGGAAAAACAGCTTCCTTTGTTGTGCACTGTAAGGTCTGAACATAATATCTCAAATGTTATTCTACATATGATAAACAAGTAGGTGGTAGCTTGACTTTGTTACTGCTGATTCTTATGGTTACATGATGAGCAGTAGTAAATTCTGCCAAAGCCGTGTTTGTCAGCCATTGGTGCCTGAATTATCCTCGTTGCCTGGCTAGTGATGTTCCAGCTGACTAGTCAAGTGTTTTTTCTTTATCCTAGTTTATATTCCTCTCCCTAGAGTCAACAGGCTCATGTCTAAATGAGGAATTAGGGCCAACATATTCAAAGTACTCCCATCTTAAATGCTAGCCTATAGTCACACTTCAGGAAAAAATATATGTTTTGTTTTTATCTTTACTAAGAAGACAGCAGTGTTTTGTTCTAGACTGTTTTTTTTTCACTGAGTTTTTCCCTAGGCTTGAGAAACTGGCATTAATTTATTTAAATCCACTTACACATTTTCCCTTGTGGGAGGAGATAGCTTGTGGGGGCTACAAAGAGGCTGGTTAAAAGTGTAAGGGGATTTACTCAGTCATACATGTTCTTCTTTTAACCTGAGGGTGGCACTGTTGGCCTATATTTGGTAAGCTGTAGAGCTGTTGAGAGATAGGACACCCTCTGTAACTTTGCATGAATGTAACTTGAATGTTTTAAAAATGTCAGGCTTTTTTGTTTTTTGACACTACTTTGTCTCCCAAACCTTCCAAAAACTGTAAATTAGCTTTAAGGTGAAATGAAATTCAGCTCCAAGTGTCATGCTAATTGCGACATAGATTTATAAGACCCCTTTTCTAACAGTGAGAGATGAGCAATAGGAATAGTGGGACAAATTAGCTGTTGAAACTTGACAGGAGACAGGAACCAGGTAGAAACATGAGGGAAAGGAGTTGGAAGAGAAATTGTGGTGAATGGAGGAGCAACATAGAGATAGGTGTCTGTTATTGATTGGTTGAAAGCCAAGTTACAAAGTCCCATTTGACCAGCCTCCAGCTTCATTAGCACTCTCCCTGAGGACGAGGAGAACTGCCACAGCGCTTCACATCTATGCACTGTGCACTGTAGATGCTACGTGACACACTTTATCTGGGCGAATGGGGCTGACTGTGTGTTTAAATACAGTATATTTAAAATTTAATGCACAATTTTAGTATAGAAACATGCAGTATGACAATAACAATAATAATAATAATAATAATAATAATAATAATAATACATCGGTCTTATGTGGCATATTTCTTTGTACTTGTAGTCGCTTTTTGCAATTGGGTGCCTTATTCATCTTGGTGGTGGTAAGCTCTGTAGCCAGAGCTGCCTTGGGGCAAACTCACACCTGATTCCTTTTCTGTGCTTCTTGTTCCTCTCTGACCACCACCAGACACATAATCATACTAACACATTCATAGGTGGAAGAAGTGTCTTGCCCAGGGACACAACAATAGTATGAACTAGGGAAAGGAGGATTCGAACCACCAACTGTCGACTCATGCAATATCTAAACTGAACTAAAATCGCCTATGACAAGATGCGATGACAAAAACTATTGGTCTGCCATGTTGCTAATGTTTTCTGCCCAAGCAATAGTATTAAACACATATAATTGTACATTATGGTTGCAAATACCAAATAAAATAAGATACTATTTTAAAGGTGTGATTGAGCATTTTTTTTATTATTTTGAAGGGAACCTGTTAGATAAAATACATTATAAATACAAGATTAACAGAATGTCAAGATTGTAATACTGCAATTACAATAAATTTGGGATATATTGTGCAGCACTATTTAAAATTCAAAATTGTTCAACATGTGTTGTCTTCAGTAGAGGGTCCAGTTCAGTTACAGCAATATTTTATATGTTAATCTCGGCTAATTCTTCTAATGATGTCTGAAAATGCACTTAACACTTGTAACCTGTTTAATATCCTGTCAGATATCTCATAGGAGAGTGACCAAAAAGCACCATATCTGCTGTTAGACCAAAAGAGAAGTGAGATTAGAGGATACGCAATAAAAGGGACAGCGATACTAGAGAAGGTGATAAGAAGGACAAGATAAGATGACAGATGATGCAAACGAATAGAAAATGCACAGGGAATGACAGGGTAAGAGCGTAAAGCTAGTGACAAAGTGGCAAGACTTAGTTGAAACTTAGATGGAAAGCGCTGTGAGATAAAGGCTGTGATTATCAGATTATCAGTGGTAATGCTGCTTGACTGCTTCACCAGGCTATTTAACCATTTTTTTGTTTGATATCTTGTCTGTGTATAATGTATTTCTTATTTTACAATGTAGTTTTGTGGATTCTTGGTGTTAATTGTGTCTTAAGAAAAGAGTGTGTGAGAAAAGTGTTTCTAGGATTAAGAGAATCAACCCAAAAGTTTTTCTGCTACCTCTATGTTTTATATTCATTTTAAGTCATCTGTAAGATTGTTATTTATGAATCCAAGCGTACAGTACTTTGTCTCCAGGTAACTCATATTTGATACAGCCATTGGGGGCCAGTCTTAATAATATCTACTGTTTATGCAATGGGACATTACAGCTGAAGGATGTGGTGGTTTCAGTGTCTGGCACAGAGAGAATAAAAAGGTTCCCAGTGAAGGGATATCATATTCCGAGCAGCAGTTTAGGCAGCTAACTCAATCTGTCTTTGTTGTCTGATAATGCAGTATTGACAAATCATTTAGACTGGCTCTCGGTGTAATATCATGGCACACTTTTGGATAACAGTTGTGCTATTTATGGGCAACATTCTGCCTTTCTGAGTCTCACTGTCATATCTCTTAGGCTGTCACTGGCTATTAGTTTTATCTAGATGAACATATACAGGCCATACTATTAGATATCAAGCCCCTCTTCCACTTTCCTTTTGGCTGATGCCTTTTTCTTTAGGGCAGTGGTTCCCAACCTTTTTGGTTTTGTGTCCTGGTCTTGGACTCGGCTTAGTTTTGGTTTAGTCTTAGTTTAGTCCTAGTTTGACCTGGTTTAGACCTGGTTTGTTGCTGGTTTAGTCCTGGTTTGGATACGGCTTAGTCCTAGTTTAGTCTAAGTTTAGTCCTGTTTTAGACCCAGCTTAGTCTTAATTAAGTTCTGGTTTATGGGATGGTTTAGTCCTGGTTTAGATCTAGTTTAGTTCTGGTTTAAACCTGGTTTGTTTATGGTTTAGTTGTCTTAGCCTAATCCTGGTTTAGTCCTGGTTTAGTCTTTAATGCTTATTTGGTCCTGGTTCTGGTTCAGTCTTATTTTAGTCCTGGTTTAGACCTGGTTTAGTCCTAGTTTAGTCCTGGTTTAGACCTGGTTTAGTCCTAGTTTAGTCCTGGTTTAGACCTGGTTTAGTCCTAGTTTAGTCCTGGTTTGGACCTGGTTTATTCCTGGTTTTAGACCTGGTTTACTCCCTGTTTTGTCCTTCTTTAGTGTCCCATCTCTCGTTACAGTGCTGACTCAGGTTTCTTTGTTCTGAAAGCCAAATATATAAAGTTACTATAAATGATTATTTAAGTCCATGTACCCCCTGCAATGTGCTCTCGGACCCCTAGGAGTCCCAGTACCCCTGGTTGGGAAACACTGCTTTAGGGGTTGCCATAGCAGATCATCTGCCTTCATCCAACTTTACAAATCTGGCATGGAGGTCACATTTAACATATATATATTCATTTGGTTTTAAGATTTACGCCTGATGCTGTCTCCACTTATCCGGGCTTGGGATTAGTGCAAAAAGTACTCTGGCTCGTGAACTCTTGTGGCTGGATTACTTGTTATACCTCTTCGAATGTTTTTAAATGCAATTATCTAATCAGCAAATTACATGGCAACAAACCTGCTGAGGTTTTATCATGGTATCAGAATGGGTAAGAAAAAGAAGTTGGTGTCTTGTCTGATTGTGGGATCCCAATCATTTTACTGTGATCCATTAGTTATATATATATATATATAAAAGTTATACTACAATTTTATCTCACACAAGTTTTGTCTATTTTTACTTTTTTTTTTAGTTAAATACAAGTTTTAGTTTCAAATAAACAAAACTTTGAAACTAAAACCTGGGCATAATTTTGGAATTACTGGTTGAAGTCACTTTGAACATGACACAGTTGTTAGCCTACCTGTCCTGTCGGAGTATTTGGTTACTGACTCTCTATTGTTTGCAACAAAATGGTGAAAAAGACATATATCCACTCAACTGTGGATGAAAAGACCTTGCTGATGCCAGAGGTCAGAGGAGTATTATGGATGATAGTAAATCAACAGGAACTCATATAATCAAATTGTATCAACTGTTCAAGGGACACATGGTGGTGTGTGATGGTGTGGGCCCCTTAGTACCAGCTAACAATTTATTAAACCCCAGAGCCATACCCAACATTATTTCTGACCATATCCATCTGTTTATGACCATTGTGCACCCATGTTCTTATGGTTATTTTCAGCAAGGTAACTCGCCTTGTCAAAAAACAATCTCAAACTTATAAATAAACTCCTGACCATGACATTGACTTCATAACTTTCAGTTATAGATGCCTACAAACCCTGGAGGGATATATTTCTCTTTCTTAGCTTCTTAGCACTGCATGGTTTTCATAAACATGCATTTGAAAGCTCCTCCATCTTCATTTTTGTTTCTGTTCCATGGCATTCCTCTGAGCCGCTGATCCTCAGTCGGAGGGTAGGATGACATTTATAATACAGAACATCCCGGCGCAGCCACTACTGATTTCAATATTTATTGTGGACATGCCAAGCCGCAAAGGCACTCAGTAAGAGCTACTGAGCTAATGTAGCTCCTCCACGCGCCGCTTCACACTTCAAAGGCTATCTTTAGCTTACAGCTTCACACAGACTCGATGAAAATTGATAAAGCAAAACTTTCCGAGTTTCTAACCTCAAAAGGTAAATGTACTGAATGTGACTCCTAACAGATTTGCAATGTTACTGCAGTGGCCTAAAAGCTATATCCGCTCAAACTTCAGGCAAGTACTACTTTTGCTGGCTGAAATCGTTTTTGCATTTGCTTTTAAGATTGACCAAACTTAAATGTATGCTGTAGTGCTGGTATACTCAGAACTGGTCTTAAAGACTGTATACAGTACACTGGATTGTCAATCATGATTGTGATGTATTTGTGAATAAAAGTTTGTTTAGTCATATGTAGTTATTAGTAATTTTGAGACTCAACTTATCAATTTTAAAATTGTTTCCTGGTATCACTTTCTAACTTTTTAACTGATGCTGAACTTTTACGTCTGATGCCAAACATTTTTATGACCAATAAATCTTAGAATGTCGAATCCAAATATGCTGGTGAACCTGGTCTAAAACATGCATTATGTAAAATGGTGTGGTATTGATGTATAGGTGTACATTATTCAATACAACTATCACAAAACTCAGTTGTATAGATGCATTTCTTCAAGCTCTTTGCCTCGTTCTGTTTCTCTTGCGAGATAAACTGAGCACTGCTGAAGGAGAAGTCCACTTCTTTTTGTGCACATGTTACATGATAGTCTAGGACATGTGTGAACCAAATTATTTTTGCAATGTTTAAAGTGAAATATTTGCATTTGGTTTGTTCATAGACTACATGATGTCCCTGCAGGTCTATCTATCATAGCTGTTCACATGTACTATAGTTCTCTCTGTCAACATGATCCCAGTCCCTGAAATTGAGATCTTGGGTTAGTCATTCTGGCTTATGACCAAAGCAACAGCATTAGAAAGAACCTGGCTTACATTATGGGAATTATACTTTTAACAATGGCTGTGCATAACTTATATGTCCTTTAGTAATTGGTTGTCCTTTGAATAAGTTTTCTAAGTAGCTTTCACATGTACAGTTCAGAAAAGAATAAAAAAATATATTAACACTTTTTAAATGTCAGGTATCTCTTCTTTTGCAGAACGAATAACTCCTTAATTTTCTTTCTGTTTGTGAAACCACTATGTATTCATTTTGTTGCTTTCGTAATGGCTCCAGCTGTGTTCCATTTCATAAGCTTCAAGTGCGTGTAAGCATCATAGAGGCCCTGCTGTTCATTTTTCACTTCCTTGCCTCTGAGAGCAAATTTGTGATTGCAAATAGATGTAGCCATGGTTTCATTATTCTACCATTTTTATTGCCAAGTAAGAAAAATAAGATTTTTATTATTTATTTGTCACTCATTTACTTCCTACTATAATGTTATGCCAAATACAAACCAAACTCCAAGGCCAAGTGATTCTACTCTGTGTAAACCTGCTTGCGTTGTTATCAAAGCTGCAGACATGAGAGACTTGTCTTCTTGTGATACTAATTTATTTTTTTCTCTTTTGGCTTGCAGCTCCTGTGCTGTAATCTCGGTGGATGGAAAGCTTTTTATTTGCGCACATTTGTTTAGACGCGCTCTCCAAGGCCTCCCAGTGAATCCTCTGACTTTATTTATTAACCTGATGTGATGAGGAATGCAATTAAACACCGTGTTTTGACTTTTGCAAGGAGATGCTATGATCATACATCCCCTCTGTCTCACCAGTCTCTCTCTTCTTCTCAAAGCAGCTAAAATAAAACCTGCCTCTCTGCCTCCCACATTCTCTCGTCATGTCAACCCTACAAACAACATTTCCGACTGAACCTTTTCATCTCTTGCTTCCAGGGATTACACAGCCTGATCAATATATCGGGATCGGCGTGCTGTAAAACGCTACCAGGTCTAAATCCTTTCGCACCAACCCACCCACCAGCCGGATTGGACAAAGGCCGCTTTGTCTCCATCTCTACTTGCTTTGCTCTACATGTCCCCCGGATGCTTTGTTGCATTGTGCGCACATCTTTTTAAGAGTCTCTCGTTCCTCTCTCTCTCTCCTCTCTCTCTCACTCTCACTCCCTCTTTCCACTGCTGCCCCGATTTGTTTTCGGTGGGATTTGGGGATCCCATTCATTGAGCGGGCCCATTGTCAGGCTCTTATCCGTTGGAAGAGGATGGGCCCCGAGAGGCAGAATGGGTGACTGTGGGTGCTCCTGTCCTCTCCAGGCTTCTTGCTCCTTGCCATACGATGATGTCATGGCTTTTTTTCTTTGCACCGGGGGGAACCCATTGAATCTCCCCCCTTTTCCCCCCTATTACACACACTCTATATCTGCCTCTTTCCACCCACCAACCTCAACCTCCACTTCTGTTTGTGCTCTGCCAGTCCCGCTTTTCCCAGATTCTTTAGCTTCTCAAAAGGCGCCTGGGGGATTTGGAGATGTTTGGTTGTTGTTTAGCACACCCACGGTACATGCTTGACACCCAGATAGGAGAGCCATCAACCCCACAAATCCACCTCCTTTTTAAACCTTTCTAATTTAACATCCCCCCACTCTTGTGATCTCTTCTCGTTTATTCTTTCTGGTTATCCAGCCTGTTTTATTTTTCAGTAATCATTAATCCCCTGATAATTCGCTGCCATTTTGCCATAGCCGGTAGGGATGGTAAAAGCAGTGTGATTCTCAGATGTGCATGTTTTTCTTTTAAAAGAGGCTGCTGTGTATCTTGGCTGCTGAACTATGCCAGGGTGAGAGATCTCTTCGAGTTGAAACAAGAAGCACTGATTGCAGAAGCACAGAGCTAAATCATTTCTATTCATTTAGTAGATAGGCAGGAAAAAAGCTTTTTATTCACTGCAAATATTTGTAATATTTGATGTATTTTAAGCTAGATTTCGATGAATCATGTATTATTGTTCTTTAAGATTTATGTGAACATTGTCTTCATCTGGCAGCATGTAAAGGAAATGAAAGCACTTCCACTGTAGGTCTTTCTTTTCTTGAAATAGTGTTTCTAATGAGTGGGTTGGAGCCTGGCGCTGTTGTCATCCTCAGTGCAATGATAGGGCACACGCACTTCCTCCGCCTGCACCAACAAATAGTAACTCATATCGCAGCGAGCACAGTGTCTTTGATGTTCAGTTGAAAGCTATTTTAAGGAGTATTTTGCTGAAAGGTTAAGTGGAGCAGCTGAAAGCAGTCTGGGTACAAAGTGTTTTGTCTTGGGTTTCTCTGAGGGAAGGCGAGGGAGGATTCTCCAAAACTTTGTTGTAATATTTAGTGTCAGACTGTGTTCATCAGTATAAAGGAGCAACACAAACAAAAATTACTGTCTTGACGTATGGCTAGAATTTATTGTTTTTCAAATATACTGTGCAAAATTGTTTTGTTTAACAATGTGTAAAGTTTTTATTCCTTGTTTTTATTAATAAATATGTTGGAAAACAAACAAACAAAAGGGAAATCTCTCAGAAATTGAAGTTGTTCCCCTCAATCTAAACCGTTTTCACCCTAACCATGGCTGGATGGGCCAATAAAGTGGCAGCATTAGCAGTTAGTTTAGTTGGAAGTGTTTAAGGTTTGGGGGCAAAACAACTGCTGTCTTTGCTAACTTTGTAAAGACCATGGAGTTGATCTGATAGGATAAAAATCACCTTGTGATGTGTACTTCATGGCATCTTCATGGCATCATCATGGCATCGTAGGTGCTTTTGCAGAATGGAAGCCATCACAGACCTGGCCAGTCAGGTTACATTGACTTTTAACAGCAGGCTTTCTTCTGGGTATATCAGCAGATACATTGCTCCAGACCCTCACACATAATCTAATTTCTGGATGTAGGGTTCTCATATTCTATTTCTATTTCTATTACGGTAACCCAAGACAGAATCCATGAAGTTTCCATGATTTTAGAAAATCTGTAGATAGTTTTATTACACTGGCAGTATGTTTAGGTTTACTCACTACTTTGTATTTTGTAATTTAACCAAAAGTAGAAAGTACTATATTTTTAAAGCATTCTTACAGCATTCCTCTACACCAGCCTAACATGCCCAACATTTGCACAGTACCTTAAACACAGTAAATTGCACTGTAGCATTGTTGAGAGGGCAGCTCACTCTTTTAAAGCACTACTGTAAACTCTATCTAAGTCTTTCTCGCTCTCATTCTGTCCTCGCCACAACTCACTGTCCCTTCTCTCTATGTGACAGTGTCTACATACCATGAGGGCACAAGCCCGCTGCCGGGGCAATCGCCTAACTTTGTTGCACCATGGAAAAAGAATTGGCCTTATAGTTGTGAATAGCAGCCGTTACTTCTTTTTGCCATGTGCATGTTTCTGTTTCTTTTTTTTTTTTTCTTTTCACACGTAACACACATTGCTTAGTTGCCATGACCCCAGCTCCCACCTTGTGCCAGCCTAATGCATTAAAATGCACTGTTTCACCGAGGCTGCAGGGGTTGAGTGCCACTTATCCTGCAGTCTGGCACAGTCTTGGTCCGTTAGGGCTCACAGTACAAGTGCATGGCTAGCCTCAGCTCGTATTCATTTAGTAGATTAAGATGAAAATATATTGACACAGCTTTTTTAAGTGTTTTCTGTGCTTTTTAAAGTGTTTTCTTCTTAGTAAGCAGATCCCAAAGGTTTCATGGAAGGAGGCAGAATCCAGTATAGCTGCTTGGGGTGCACTGTTGCACTTAGATATATTAGTATTTTTATGTATAATTATGTAAACTCTGAGAATCTAAATGAGTAAAACTATTTTTGACCTTAGTGGCAAAAGTGGATAGTAGAAGCAGTAGTGGTAGTAATAGTAGTAGCAGTGAGTACTTTTAACTTAAGTAAACTTTACTTTTACTTCTAGAGATTATCATTTTGAATTAGCTGACCTTTTACTTGATTTGGAGTCTGTCTTTCACCTCTGCACTGTTGTGTGCAATGCATCACAAGTGCATCGAGGCTGTTTTTCAAGCAGCCATCATTTCCTGTTAGAATTTAAGTCTTGTTTATGGACTTGGCAGTAGGACATGGCACCCTCTCTCTTTTGCAGTATCCGTCAACGATAACTAACTGCCACTGCCATAATCATCTTGTTATGGCTCACACACTGCTCATGTTCCTTTGCTTGTTTATCTTGGCGTTGGTGCTGCTCAGTGCCTCCTCACTTTCCACCGCAACAATATCATCTTCATTTATAGACTCTAGACATGAATCCATTTTCGATCATTTAAGATAAAGCCACATGCATGAGTTGGCCACCGACTGCTCAGTTAGTGCATATACAAAGTAAATTGTTCTCACTTATTCATGTTGATACTTCCATCTTGGGTGGACGAAAGCATAGAGTGGTCAGCAACAACCAATATAAAGTTGCTCCAACACAAATTTGTGTATTTTTCTTAAAAGACCGACACAAATGAAAACAAATGAAGTAGCTACATATTTGGTGTTGCAGGTGTTAAAAAAAAAAATCAAATAGTGTAGCTAGGACAGTCACAAAGTAAAAGAACATTTTTAACTTTTTCTCACATTTGAGACCTATGTAATAATAAAAATCTCCCATCATCTGTAAAAAGAGAACTTTAGACCATCTAGGCCTTATTATAAAGGATAGTATAGCAAATACAGAAGTGTTGGTTAAAAAGATGTTCACATCTAACAAAAGTAACAAAAGCTGATAATACCAAAAAGGTGTCACTGCTTGCATTGTTTGCTTATACAGTAGAATTAGTATTGAACACTTCAACATTTTTCTCAACAAATACATTTCTGACATGGCTGGTTTATGGTGCAAGGATCTTTTTATTTCCAAGATTTGGGGGAAAATTCAGAAGTTTAGAAATCCTTCTGTAACCAATTCCGCCAACATGTTTTGCAGCAATGGGATTAAAGCAAAGGTCTTGAGAGAGCTATTTTCTTTTACCCATCATGAGATGTTTCCTGTGTGACCTGTGTAAAGAGACACATTTCACAGGTCTTACAAGAGGCAGGATTGCTCCCTAATACAGATTTCAGATGGTGTCTTGCGTTTTCACATCCTTGTGCACCTCCCTTTCTTCATGTGTTCAATAATTTTTCCCTGTGTTATTCCATTTTATTACACATAACTCTATTTCCAAATTGATTTGTTTTGGTGTCTTTGTATGTATGGATTACTTGGGTTGCTAAGGGCATCTGGTGAAAGTTTAATGTCACTAGTCATGCCAGAAATATTGTATATTTGTTGAGAAAAGTGGCAACATGACCGATACTCATTTTACCTGGTGTATACTGAAAAAGTACAAGATAGAAAAACTTTGTGGTTAGGTGAATTCTTATAGAAGAAACATAAGTACCAGATATGATTTTTTTTCATTGCTTTCCCAGCCACAGATGCCAACCAGGTTTATAGTATTACCTTTTAAATTTAAATTCAAGTAACTCTATTGTGTGCAGTCTATTTTTAAGGAAGACAAGCCATTTATTTTACTGTTACAAGCAATTACCACACTTATATGCCACTATACTTCCTAATATACATATCAGTTTGTGCAAAAGTGTGTACTGTAACCCTGTTTGACATGTTTAAAGCATACACAGATTTATGTACGTCGGTGTGCCCTAAATTCAGTGAGTTGAAAAGCTGAGGGCTGAGCTCAAAGTCTTGTAAACATTAAGCCCTGGATAAATAGTCCACCGAGGCAGAGCTGGCTGCGTTCTACCCACAGATATACTGCCAGCTCTAGTCATTTCAGTTCAGCATCGGACACTTTGAGGTGTTTAATGTGATTTGTCAGTGTTTGATGTTTATACTCTTCATTTAGGATGGCGGCATTGTCAACAAATAAAGTAAAAGCGCGCGACTGTTTCCAGACAGGTACCACTAAATCTAATACATGGTGTCACTGACAACAAATCACCATATTGCTTCATTTTACAGTTACAATATACTTCTTCTATCTCTGATGTTATTACTTTTACCAGTTTATTGGTGGCTCTGTGCCTGTCTCAACCAAGGAACCGAGTGCTGTTTCTGCTGTTTTCCAAGTGCTTTTTAAGACTTTAATATTATTCAGCATCAAGGCAATATGCTGCCCTGGTGGATTGGGGGTACACACCTTTAGGGACCATAACTGCTGATAGTATCTGGATTGCTGCTCAAGATGTTTTTGGTGTTGCAAGCAAAGGCACAGCTATATATTTTCTGGAACAGAATGCCTTGCACCTGTAAGTCTTTCTTTCCAATTAACAGAAAATAATAGTGTACATAAAGTATGAACAAAAGTGCAAAAAAGATCCTATACTACGAACAAAAGTACAAAAATTATGTGCAAAAATTACAGCCATAAAGTCTGAACATAAAATCGAAATTGTGAACTTAATTATGAACAAAAAACAAACAAAAAAATGAACAAAAATAACAAATAAAACATACAAACAAAAGTACAAAAATCACAAACAAAAATTAGAAACATAAAATCCAGAAAGTATGAAAATAAGCTTAAAAAATAAGGCTGAACATAAAATCTCTAAATTATAAACCCATTTCTGAAAAAAAAATACAAAATTACAAACAAAACTTAGAAACAGAAGTAAAAACTAAAATTAAAATTACAAAAAAGTATGATAAAAGTAAATTACCATTTAAAAAACACAAAGTGCTAAAAACAAAAATACAAAAATTTCGAACAAAAATGATAAACCTAAAGTAATTATAAAGCAAATATAAAGTTTGAAAGTCTGAACATAAAATCTAAATTATGAACAAAATTCTCACCAAAACTTACAAACAGAAGTACAAATCAAAATTAACAAAAAGTTTAAACAAAAATTAATTACAAATTCAATGTACAAACAATTACAAAAATTACAAACAAATAGTATGAACCAAAATGTGGAAAAATTACAAACAGAAGTCCAAACAAAAGTATGAAGAAAAATTATGAACTATTCTGAAATGGGACAGTTTTTCAGATCCACACCAAAAACTAATCTGTGGTCTATTAATAAGATTTCCTGAACGGCTAATCCTTATAACTTTTTTGATTTATCTAACAGACCAACCTACTCACCAGTGCATGCACAAAAACATCCTCATTGCCGTGGCTAAAAGGACAGACTGACATGAACAACAAGCAACTCATTTTATTCCTCTAGATTTGTGTGCATTTCTGATACTGAAGCATTTCCTTATGGCTTTTGTTGCCAAGTGTCTGAATCTGAATGCACTGGAGGAGGAACATACTGTGTTGTCTGTTATGTTGGTGGGAAAGCTATTTTTGGGGTCTGTAGGATGACTCATAGTGACATATGAATGGATTAGAAACAAACCCTCCATCACTTACAAAACGTCACCCTCCCTGTTCCCATCTTTACTGCATGTACATTTTGACTTTTTGTTGTTCACATTCCACTTTTTTTCCCATATCTGACATATCTTTTGTGCATTTTCTCACTTTTTTTCCTGTCTGTCTTAACAAACACCCCAAGTTCCTCTGCTCGTTTGTCTTCATAGTAATTGGAGCGGGTGTCATGTTGATAGTGAAAGCCACTGACAGTTTGTGTGTTTAGTGCACCACATATGTCACCTGCTATTAACAATACCTGCCTCTGTAATTATGGTTCATATACGTCACACTGACAATGACGACTCTGGAAACTGAGGCTCGCTGCAACAGATGTAAGCTATACCCCATGGTAGCATCTTGACATCCTAATGTGGGGAAGACAGCAGGCAGTGTCTTCTCTTGGCGTTATCATCAAGTGTAATTCTCTTAGTTACACTCTTATGTGCATTGAATTTATTAGAAAAATGAGCTGAACTTAATACAGGTTTGGAACATAGAGAGATTTTCAGAAGAGCGGCCATATAGGAAGTTTCTGCAGGACTGGAAACTGGTCTGGTTTTACGTGCGAATACGATTTTATCCTTACTCTGATACTAATACTGATACTGATAATAAGTGGAGTTAAAGTATAGGCAAACATCATCGAATTCGGCATAAGACTACACGGACAAACAAAGGCACAATGTAACACATATAAAAAAAAAAAAAAAAAACGACACCAGTGTTTAGAGCTATACAGACTCATTTTAGACAAGTAAAGACACATTTTTGGGTCACTCTACTGCTGACGAAAGATGTTGGCAGTTTGTTTTGGTGTCTTATATCACCTCTTCTATCAAAGCTATACTTATCAGGAGGCGCAGTTTTCGGTCTGTGTTGTGCACATGTCCTTTTCTCTAGTGAAGTGAAACCTTTATTATTTCTTTTCACTTACTATCAAAGTCTCAATGGCAACAAATACCAAGACCATGTGTATGATGCATTTAGTCCAACTATATCCCATGTAAATTCAGAACAAAGACAAAGTCCAGTTAGATGTTTTATCATAATATATCTAAAAGCATCACCTGCTAGCCTCATCTAACTGTTTGTGTCCAGCTTGCTTTAATGCAGCACCAAAGCCATAAGCAATATTTTATTTCGCACAGACTACAGGTCTACAGGACATAATGCTTCTAAATGTGTATGTAGTGAAAGATGACATTAGTTGGTGTGAGAGAAGTTGATGCAGAGGATAGTGTTTGATGGAGGCATGTGAAAGGAACAGCTGAAAAGAAACAAAGTGGAAGATGCTGAAACTTTACACCAGTTGTTTTTGCGTAATTAGACAATAAATTGTGTGCTACATAGCTAGCAGTATAACGGTCTGTAGTTCACCGAAGTTTTTGTTGCATCCATGTACACAAGTCTAAATGGTGAATAATTGGAGTTACACTCTCTAAATATTACATGATTGCCCTTGTCGTTAGCGCTGCTTGATTACAGGTGTTTGTCACAACAAAAGAAATATGGGCTGGTGTTGAAAGAGGCTTTGTTACTCTGTAGACAGCAGCGTGATTCATACTCAGCCTGCTTACATGTCCGCCTGTCTGTTTTGTGGATAATGTGGGTCAGAGAAAACCCATCAAGGCAGGGAGAAAATAGTCTACTTATTCAACGTGTGTCAGTCAGTGTCCCTGCCTGTCACCTTGTTCTTTTTTCTCCTATCATTCTCGGTAATACCTTTTATGAGCTCCAAGTCCTATAGCCTTCCACTTGTATTTTGGGTTTTAGCGTCAGCCGCCATGTTGCATCCCCAATAGCATGACTGTTGGGAGCCAAACACTCAGTTCTTTGTTTAGAGCCTGTGCTATGAATTATAGATATGCGAAGCCGCTCTGATATGCTACTTTTTTTAGGCCTGGTACACCCACTCTTGAGAATAGGAGACAATGCTATCACACAAATGCAAGTGTGCATATATTTTTATGTAAATGTATACAAATCCACCTGAACAAAGCGGAAATGGAACAACATGACTGACATTATACTACAGGTGACATCCTTCAGAGGGCTCTTTTCTTGAATTCTTTTCTGAGTCATACAGCACTGACACCTCCAGAAGTCCTGCAGAAAGGCTGTTCTCACTTTTGACGTCTTTTAAAACCTGCTGCACAACAAATAAAAAAATAAAGATTTATTGATTTTACACATGAGCTACTTTTTGCTGCATATGTACCACTATGTTACCACCATGAGGTGTTTTGTTGTCATATTATGTGTCTTCAGCATAGAACCATTAAAATAGCAAAAACCACAAGGCACAGCTATTCAAATTCAAGCTAATCAAAAGTTATACAATGAGATAGGATTAGAGATTAGCTTTGCTTTCTTTCTTTTTTTTAAGTAATGAAAACTACGGACATTCCTTACTGAAAAGAAAGGGGATGACTGGCAATATAATAAGTTCGAGAAGTTTTACACATCTGCAATTATTGTTTATTTATCTATTTATCAAGCCCCATTGCTCTAAAGTTGTTTTTTTTTTGTTTTTTTTTTGCTTTTTAATAATGTTGTTGCTCATTTTTTGAATCAACACAGCCACTTAACAGGTGAGGTTAGTGTGGTGAATTCACCAAACACTGTTGAGTCTCCTTCATTAAGCTCTTAAACACTTCTGTCCCATTAATGCTTCATCAAGTTTATTGGCCTGCTTTGAATTTTTCTGAAATTTAACATTACTGGCTACATACTTGGTAGCTAGAGCTTACTAACATGATGTGACTTGGGACCCCTATGACTAGGGATGCATTGATACTAACCAACCAATACCATACAGCAGTTGTCCTTATGTTGTCCCAGTGGTCCTGAAAATGATGCCAGCTTAGAGTCTGAAGCAGTTGTCTGATAAAGCATAAAGAGCTGTAAGTGCTGGCAAATCTCCACTGTGTGCTCAGTCTGTCTATTAAACAAATTTAGTGACTGAATTGTGGAGAATCTAAGCTTTCAAAGGAGGTACAGCATGTCCATGTTTAGCTGTGGTTAGTGGTTAGAGATAATGTAATAATAAGTAACTGTATGAAGATAATGCCTTTATAAATACTCATATTGGTACTCGGTATCAGCAAGTACTCTAATGAAAGTACTCATGGTGCATTCATGTGGTCCTCGGAAACTTGTTTTTTCTGAGTTAAAAGATGCACATGAACGCCTGCACAAGTTGGAAAAAAAACTCGGGAACTCAAAACCTGCTGCCAGACTTCCCCACTTGACATTCTATGCTTCATGAACTGAGTAGAAAAGTAGCTGATTTAATAATTTGCTTTTTTTTACCTAAGCTCTTTGACTAAGTGTTGCTAATAATATGAGTTTACAATAAGCTATTGCTCACATAGAAGTAACAGAATTGCGATGGAAATGTCAATCATTTATGTTAATTTATTTTACCTCTAACTTCCAAGCTCTTTGGCTAAAGCTGTATTT
Source organism: Bostrychus sinensis (assembly GCA_020698575.1). Classification (NCBI taxonomy): domain Eukaryota; kingdom Metazoa; phylum Chordata; class Actinopteri; order Gobiiformes; family Eleotridae; genus Bostrychus; species Bostrychus sinensis. The sequence goes on along the minus strand of CM036249.1, from coordinate 15,236,828 downwards.
GCATATTAACACTTAACTTTACCTGCCCATTTTGAATTTATGTCAGTGACTGGTCTACTGTCCCCTTTTATAATACAGTATATTCTTCAGGTAATGATGTAATGTAAACTGGCCCTAACCTTCAGTGTCTGCAACCATGTCTCAGACACAAGAAATTCATCAAATATAAAGTCCTGTGTGTGCATGTTCCACCTCGGGCCAATCACTTGTAAATTTAGAACACAGACAGAGTAAATTGCTCAGAAGTCTGAACATGGCACTCTGAGACTCATCTCCACAACAACGTGATGTCACCAGGTGTGAAGCTTGGATCTCCTCCAAAGACAAGAATAGGAGAAAGATGATTAATGTGTCAGGAAAATCACCCCGGGCCTTTTTATTCTATGAACATGTTTTGCTTGAGAATTGCAGAAAAACCACAGCTCCAACCTAACAACATAATAAAACGTTTCCATCCTTGGAGCACGTTTCAATCTGTATTTTTGTGAAAGTTCTGAGATTCTTCTTTGCCATTATGTGCCTTGCTGTTTTTCCAACAACTACTAGTTAGGTATGCAAGACTGAGAGCATGCTTTTTTAAATGTAATGATGCTCTGTTTAATGTCTGTACAAATTGACTAATGGTAAGTGTTGCTTTCTGTGTCAGCGCTAATACACCAGGACCATTAGCTGTGCATGATCCGCCAGTGCTCTGCCACTGTTTTCTAAATGATATAGAAAGAGTGCGGGGGGGGGGGGGTAAGCATTTTTTGTTATCATCTTCTTGTCACAGCCTCAGCACCATAGCCCCTCTATTACGCTTCTAATAATAGAGGCCGACTTTATCGCTCGGATCACTATCGCTGTCGGATAGAAAGAAAGTATAAAAGAGAGAGGCTGCCGCTGTGCCATATCGACAAAACTCATATTGTGATTCCTCTTTTCAGAGTACAGCAAGGAAGGAGAAGAAATATGGAGAGACAGGTAGACAAAGATGTTTTTGTCCAAAAGCAGTTGTTATGAATGTTTGATTGGCACCCTAAAGGGGAACGGGGCTTTGATAAAAAGGGGTGCTGGTGGCGTGTTTGTGCTTTGCTTTCTTTGTAGTGTCGGCTCAATGTGTGTGGGAGTTTTTAAAAAATCAGGGAGCAAGGTTCTCTTTTTTGCTGCAAGTAGACTAGACTAGGAAGATATACACTCAATAGCCACATCATTAGATGCATGTTTTTTATGGTTCTGAATGCAAGTATCTAATCAACCAAACCTATGCATTTTGGTATGCAGACCAGACAAACCTGCTGAAGTTCAAACTGAGGATCAGAATGGTAAAGAAAGGTGATTTAAGTGATTTTGAACATAAGCTTGCGGGTGACAAGAGCCTATCCCATCAACTACAGATCTTAGTCGGGGTACGCCCTGGATAGTGGCCTCTCAGGGCTGACTGAGACATGCACTAACAGACCATTCACTCTCACATTCATTAGATTCACCAGTTTTCCTAACACATGCACGTTGCTGGATGGTGGGAGGAAGTCGAAGTCCCTCACTGCAGCATTATGAGGACATGCCGACTCCATTCAGAATAATTTTAGACAGTCAGCATGAGGATCAAACCCACAACCTCTTTGCTGAAAGGCTTAGAGGTTTGCATAAGACCATTTCTGAAAGCACAACACATTAAACTTTACAGTTTGTGGGGTGGCAAAAAAATTAGATAATAGAAGATTTGGAATTCATTTCTGCTGCTACATTCAGACAGTAGGTTCAGAATTGGTTGTAAACAACTTAAACGCATGGATCCTGCCTTGTATTAACCATTTCAGTACTGATGGAGTGATGGTGAGGTGGGTACCGACCCGAGTTTTGTCGCTGACAATGTCCATCTCTATATGACCACAGTGTACCCAAAATCTGATTACTACTTCCAGCAGGACAGCATCATGTCACACTGGTTTCTTGATTGAAGAGGACAATGAGATCACTGTACTCCAATGGGCTGCACAGTCAACATATCTCAATTCAATAGTGCTGCTTTGGGATGTGTTAAACCTCATTATGTAGCGGTGTGTGAGAATGTAATAATTTTTCACATTATGTACACAACAAAAGGTTTAAAAAGATGTCACAACACATTTTTAAACCTTTTGTTGTGATTCAGTTAATCTGGATGACTGAGAGTCTCCACACACATAATTATGTACAGTTTGTATGTGTCAGTCATCCAGACTGTCTCAGTGAAAATAAAAAAAGATTAAAAGAAGTAATAATCTTTCATACACATTTTGAAATAAATTACATAAACACAATGATAGTTTCTAATTATTTATTCAATTATTACACAATTAATTAATTATTGATTGCTTTGAATTTAATTCTATTTACATTCTCTGATGCAAATCTGCCTCTATCACAATCCTCGCTGCATAAATATCAAAAGCATATGTCTAGTTGCCTCCTTTGGTGACCCTCATAACACTTTTATGTCCAGTTGAGTTTTGCACAGTGTCCCTTAGAAATTAAATTTGAGCATTAAAAAAGACTCCCTAAGGAATGGGCCCAGCAACTTTTTGAATCTATACATGGAGAATTAAGGCATTTTTAAACTCAAAAGTGGGTCCAAACCACCAGCAAAGTGCACCTTATCAAGTGGCCAGTGAGTGCAGATTTACTGCTTAGTGTATCTGTCCTTGTCCAAGTAAGGATATCTGCAAGCCTGAGAAGATAGGCGGAGATTATAATTGTAGACATACTATAGAGAGGACAATGCTCTTGGGAGAAGGTGCTATAAATGTATTGTAATTTTGTCATAGATAGATAGATACTTTATCAGGTGTCCGGTAACATACACAAACATATAATAAAACCATACTCAGTGAGGCAGTAATAAAAAACATAATAAATAAATAGATTAAAAGTTACTAGCAATAGTAATAAAGTGCACCTTCAACAAGATCCATTGTAAAGTCTTATGGCAGCCGGAATAAATTATCTTCTGAACCTTTCAGTCCTGCAGCGCAGTGAGAGGAGCCTCTCACTTCGACTGCTTCTCTGAGAGGAAGTCTCATGTAGAGGGTGTTTTTTTATTGTTGAGGATAGCCTGCAACATGTTCCTCATTCTCCTCTCCACCAGCGCTCCTACAGAGTCCACCCTCCCACCCACAGACACACATTTCCTGACCAGTTTGTCCAACCTGTTACTGTCCCTTACCGTAATGCAGCTCCCCCAACAGACAACTCCAAAAAATACAGCAGTGGCCACAACTGACTGGTAGAAAATGTGCAGCATCTCATTACAGACATCAAATGATTTCAGCTTCCTCAAAAAGAAAAGCCTGCTCTAACCTTTCTTATAAGAGGCATTAGTCTTTACTGACCAGTCCAGTTTGTGGTCGAGGTGAACTCCCAGATATTTATAGGATGGAACAACCTCAATGCTTTCTTCATCAATGCTGACAGGAAGATGGGTATCCTTCTTCCCGCCAAAGTCCACACTTTTGTTTTTGACACATTCAAAATGAGTCCATTGCATTTGCTCCAGTCTATAAAATCAGAGATAAGCCTCCTGTATTCCTCCTCCTTGCAATCCTTCACACAAGCCACAACTGCCGTGTCATCTGAATATTTCTGTATGTGCCATGATGAGGACCTGTAGGCAAAGTCGGAAGTATATAAGATGAATAAGAATGGTGATAGCACCGTTCCTTGAGGAGCTCCAATGTTTGTCACCACAGTTTCTGACACCGTATTCCCCAACCTGACATACTGAGGCCACTCTGTTAAATAATTGTGGATCCATGAGATAAAAACAGGATCCACACCTAATTTCTCAAGCTTTCCTCTCAAAATCAGAGGCTGAATGGTATTGAATGCGCTTGAGAAATCGAAAAACATGAGCCGTACATATCCCCCAGAACCATCCAAAAAAGACAGGGACCGATGAAGCATGTACAGTACTGTGTCCTCTACTCCCATGCTCTCTTGGTATGCGAACTGCAATGGATCCAGTGCCTGTTGTACTTGTGGCCTGAGGAGCCGGAGTAGGAGCCTCTCGAAGGTCTTCATGATTACGGAGGTGAGGGCCACTGGTTGGTGGTCCTTGGCCCCAGCCGGCCTCCCTACTTTGGGAACCGGCACAAGGCAAGAACGTGAAAATGCAGCACACAAGGCTGTTTGTTTAGCTATGCAAGTGCTTCTTCCTGTTTGGTCTATTTGTGGAAAAACATTTTGAGGTAACGTCATCTCGCAGCATATTTTTTTGTTTTAGGCTTCGTGTTAAACGCTTGCACGATTCACATTTAACATTTAAGCCTCAGAATCCACAATGTGTTTGACATTTGTTTTTCGTGCACAGTGGAGTTTAACAAGAATTTAGGAGGCTATTTTTAATGGCTAGGATTATGTTGTGATGCGTGCTTGGGTTATTCTAGACTTTGATCACTAGCAGGAGACCTTTTTTGTATTGTTTGGAAGCAAAAAACCTCCCACCAAAGTTGTATCTGTGTTTGTACTTCTGCACTGTCAGATCAGACTCAAGACACCCGGGCTTTGAACATGCAAATACACACTCACAAAATCTGTCTTTCGAACTTTTTTGGAAAACACACAGCCACGAATGCACACTGTCCATCCCAGTTTTCCTTTGCCAAAAGCATAGATCCGCAAACACAGTGAAATTCTGATCCCTTTGGTTACATATTCTCTTTGCTGTTGCGCGACTGTGCTGACTCACTCATTTTTCTTTTGAATACAAGCTGTGCATGTGTATGTGAACTCATCTCCCTATGCGTTTAAACTGCCAGCCAAACTCAATCTGGCCTGCAGTACCTTGCTACCTGAATGTTAAAACTTCATTTAAATAAGACACAGGGAACTTGTATGCAACATGTTAAGAGCATACATTTGAAACCAAAATACTGTTTTAGTGAGGTGCTTGTATCATTTCAATTATGAGTAGGTTTAGTCCACAAAACGCAAAGGTTATGCATTTAAAACGTATTTAAATTTCTCAACTTGATTCTAACATAAACAACCACACAAAAAAGCTCCTATAATCAAAGATGGCCGCTGACTTTTTTCAATGTAAAGTTGCTCAGTGTCACAATCATAAAACGAGAAACGGAAGAAAAAATATATTTCTTTCATATAATTAAAACTGCAACAATATAGTAACTTGTTTGCTTGTATTTTGTTTAAAAATTTACCCTACTTTTGAGTTCAGCATTAGACAGACGCAATCCCACAATTATCTCAGTCTCATGAATCATGTTCAATATTGTCAGTGTTTCACTTCTCTTTTTTTAATACATTTCTGTTTTGACTTTTTGCTAAGTTTGGTGTCTAAGAAGTTGTAGCAATCACTGAAATAGCCACTTTTCCAGCAGGATTTTCCACCGCAATTGATTTAATGTTGACAATCTATATAGACCAGCCAGCCAGAGAGCATTTCCACAGCATTTAAATATGACTCATTCCTCTTTTATGCAAGCATGTGATTGGCCAAAGCTTGCTGTCACAGTGTGAACATTGTCATCTCTTAAAATTTCTTTGTGAGCAAGCCTAGATGTGTTTAGCCAGATAATATGTGCAAACAGATGAACAATATGTTTTCAGTAACCCATATATCATGCTAACACTGATAGTTTGATTGTTTAAAAAGGCTATGTGGGGCTCTAACATTTGAGTGCTGTGACTAGTCATTACTGAATGAATCATGACCCACAAAGAATTTTAATCACTAACTTGCACATTAACTTAATCAAATCAACACAATCAGAGCACTGTTTTGCAGATGTGCCGTATGTGTGCATGGGTGAGTTTCTTAGATTGCCACACTTGTGTCTAAGTATGTGTTTTCAGAAGTGTTTCTTGTCAGTGATTAATAATAGAGAGATTTAAATCTGAAAGTAACAGCAGACAAACTGGCAGTGGCCTCTTTGATGGTGTGGTTTTTAAACACTGAAAACCAATTAGGCGGGTCAGGGGCTCGGGAGCATGACTCAGCTGTCAGCCAGCCCATTCACTCTGCAGCTAGGGACAGCTTACACATACTCGCAAATACTGTCGTACTTCAAAGACACACATTTTGGTACAACTTTTAACAGTTTAGTTATCTCGCTCGCTCGGTATACGTCTCCATTAAGTTGTCAAATGAGTCGTCAGAAAACTTTTGAAATGTGGAAAAAGGAAAATGCAAATTATATTTCAGTCAGCTTGGTTGAGTCCTAAATGAAAAGAAAATGATCAAGGAATGGCTCACTGAAAACACTTCATGTCATGTGAATGTACTCCAACTCTGGCTTAGTTTTTGTGCAATAAAACTAAATGATGGTACAGCAATAAAAATTAAATCATGGTCAGCATCATCTTAAAAATGTTTGATGCTTGGTTGCAAAAGATAAAATATGCTGCATTTAAGATATAACTTCCAAGGTATTTTGACACTAAAGAAGGTATAATGTTTGATTGGCTTTATATTCTTAATATTTTCACTTTAGATTTATCCAGCATTTATATGTAAAGTGATATGAGATGGAAAAAAAACAAACAAAAAAAGGGCCCAAATGAATCATCTATTGTAAGAATCTCTGTCAAATTTGGATCTTTGAAGTAACTTTCTTTACCTGCTGTTAGGTGCTTTAACAAGTAATTTAAACCAGCCAAACAGCATGGTTGATGGGTAAATCTGTTCACAGACATGGTTTATTTACAACATTTTCTGCAAAGTCACATAAAATAGCCATTTGTCTGAGTTAACTAATGCTAATATCAAATAACACTTAATAACTGCACACAATTTTGAAAGGACAATTGTAAAGGCACTTTTGTTGTGGCTTGTAGTAATTTGACCACCACCAAACATTTTGTGTGTCCTTTTTCTTTCCAAGTTCTCCAGGTATCAAAACCATGTTTCTTAAAACCAGGACACTGGGTTATCTCAGTTAATGTTGTTATTGCGACATGCATTGATGCCAGTTGCACGAGAAGTATTGTGATAAGTGATTTTGTTAATTTGTTAAGCATTTTTAGCATTCTTTATACCCCCAGTTTAAGTGACTCATCAGTTAGATCCCACTGTACAAATGTAAATGGGTGCATATTGTGGGTACACTAGGACCTTAGTTTTATCGGCTTATGAAAACTTTCTTTCTTTTATCATACACACTGAATGAATTAAAGATGACTGTAATGAAGGGCATAGCAGGAGTTACTTCAGGGACATACAGTAAGTACAGATCTCTTACTTATCTACTTATTACTCATGCTGATGCTAATGTTGATGGAGTTACAAAGTCAGGGAGGAGGCAGAGACTTATATTTAGCCTACTCTTTCAGCTGAGTTCATATCCCTAAATGCCCTATACTTGGTTATTTAAGAGTGTTTGTTATAGATGATTACAAGACATACTGTTGTAATACGTACGCATACTGTTCGCAGAATGAATGAATGACCTAAAATGTAAATATGGACCCTGAATTATTAAACAAGTAAGTCTAGGTCTATTAAATTATATTCAGAATTGTACATGGCACACTTAATCTTAGCAGTATAGCAGGTGAAACAGGCTGTAGGTTACCAGATAAGAGCCATCCCTCACACAAAGAGACCGAGCTGTGAGCTGCTGAGATAGCACTGGCCTTTCTTCTGATCCCTCCAGCTGTGTCAGTTCAACCATTCAAGTTGCCAAATGTGCCAGTCTCATCAAGGTGCCCAGCTTTGGCCTTTTCAATAATTCATCCCCAAATTTGCAGGGAGAAGCTGAGGTTTGTCCAACAGCTCGCAGTACTGCAGAGTGTTTCTTGTAATTGGAGTGACACACGGTCCCTCCCTATCGGTCAGTGTTAAATGTCATTAGACGAGCAGCCGAATACCATTTTGAGAAGTGATAGGAGATTGAAAGCAGTATTAGCTGAGTCTGACCCGACAGGAGAGATTGTGATTTTTACATTGATGTTCAGTCACTTGGAAACTTGTTTTATTACTGTGAGGTATACAAGTTGGATAGCAGTATGACACGATTGGGTATAGTATCCCAAAGTTCCCAAAAGAACAAAGAGTGTATTAATATGAAATTAAAATTATATTTAAACCAGACATTTTAACACATTGTGGCATTGCTTTTTATTTTTATGATTAGAAGGAGAGTAAACAGATGCACAGTTGAAGAAAAATTACCATGTGTTCTCTCTACTCCGGCTTCCTCCCACCATCCAAAGACATCTGTGTCATAATTTGTGACTCTAAATTGTTCATAGTCAATGAATGTGACAGTAAATTGTTTTATGTATCTGTGTCTGTAGCCATTATCCATGTTCACCCAGTCTAAGGCCCATAGCTGCTAGTGTAGGCTCCAGCCAAACACAACCTCAAATGGGAACAAGTGAAAGAAGATGAATGAATGACTAAAGAGTAAATCTTTGTGTGTAGTTATGTGAGAGGCCAGAGGTAGGTCTTCAGTAAATCAGATGATTTGATTTATAAAAAGAAGAGAACTGTTTCTAACATCATATTTCCTTTCCAAATAAATAACCCTATTATAGAAAAAATATACCATTTGCTTTTCGTGCTTCCAGTCAACAGTCTTTAGCTTCTTTTCAAAAGTGAACCACACACTTGGGACCACTGGCCTAAACAACTACGCAGTGGTACAGTCTGCTTTTTGGAGGACACTTCGGATCCCTTTAGGTAATAGAAACGTACCATACTGGCTCATACTGTACTGTTTTTGACCTCATATTTTCAGTTGGATTTTGCCTTATTTACCCACAAACACAACCAAAATCCCACAAGTTCTAATGAAGCGCGACCTGTGGAGCTCTACCCTGCCTCCTTTATTCCCATCTTTAACTAATGCACCGATCTAATAGCCTGTGTTATTCTCTTGGAGCTAATTAGAGATTGTACAAATGTACTCGTGCACATAGACACACATGCTGCTCATGCACACTTGTACATATGTGCAGGAGTGCAGCCCATGCCAGGGAGAGGTATAATTACAAAGTCTAATTCCTGTTTCGTTTTACATTATTTATGAAGTAGAGCTGTGGAGTCACACTGACCTTCTTCTAATGATCCTGTGTGGACTAGCATTGTGCCGGCAGATGTGGAGAACACACACTACATGCAGCTGTTCTCCCACAATCCCTTTGGTGATCTCAATATTTTCTCCCATTTTAAGCCCACTTTAAAATTCTTCCAAGTTGGTCCCAGTTATGACTTGGTTGTTTTTCAACAGCTTCAAGGTTGCATTAATTTTAATTATTAGAGTTAAGTTAATCTGTTACTGTGGCATTAAGCACACAACATTGGTTGGCAGTAAATTAGTAGCATTAGGTCTATCACCATGCATTCAAAGTGAAGTGGGGTTGCACGAGGTACTTCTCCATAGTCAAGTGTGTTATCTGCAGTGGATAGCGTTTGACACATCTCCAATATGGAGAAGCATACAGGCCAATCTACTGCTGCAAATGATGGCAGTGGCTCAAATGGATTTTAGCTGCCCAAAATGGCCTGTCGGAGCTATTATATTGCACCATTTATAGCTATCAAAACCGATTTGGAAAAAAAAAAAAAAACAACAACAAAAAAAAAACAGCAATTATAATTCACACAACATGAGCGATATAGAACTAAATTACACAGATCACAAATAATCTGTGTTGGGTAAACTAGTGTCTTTGGTCAAAGCTAATATGAAGAATACTATTTAGAAAACCTGTAACACATGCATTTTTCCTCTATAAGAGTTGCTTGGTGGGAACTTTACTAATGGATATAGCATACTGTATAGGAGTAATATCAGTCTGTGTCAGATAGGCCAGAACATGCCAGGGGTGGTGGGCGTAGAGACGTAATCCTCATTGTTCAGACAAGTATTTAAAACAGCATTGCTAATACCAATTCCTATGTCTTCTTTATGCAATAACCCCATTTATTTGACAATATATCCCATTTGAAAACAAACTGTCTGTGCCTCACCATGTAACCCTTTAATTGCCAAAAGAGAGTATAGATATGAGTACAAGGCGCATGTTAATAAAGTATAATATTGTAAAAAAAAAGTGACTCTTTTTTTTTTTTTTCAAATGTTTTCTTTTTTTTGTATGAAAGATGCATTCATCTTCTTCCGCTTAATCCCGTTAAGGGTTGCGGGTGACTAGAGGACCTTAGGCATTGGGGTCCTCCGTGATACCCCCCCTTCTTTCTTATATTTTTGATGCATTACCAAAGTTGATCTGTTTTAAATTTGAATTTGTCAAATCTGGCTGTTCAAATTATAACTGTAAACAAAGGTTAGATTGCACTGTGAGACATTTTGTACTTCCCAGTTTCGTACCATTTGTCACTATGTTGTAGCGCTGGGGAAACAATGTTGGAGATGACAGCTTGTCAGATAGGCCAGAACATGCCAGTGGAGGTGGGTGTAGAGAAATAATCCCGATTGTTCACAGACAAGTACAAGTGTCAGAACCCACTTGTTTATGTAGGCGTCCTCTGCCATAATGTCTCCCATGCAGGCTTTGGCCCCGTTGTACTCTCAAGCGTGCACCAAAGTAGAAACCAATACTAACATGTGCACTTTTTATAACACAGTTGTTGGAGGTATGAGATAGGATTGGTAGAGATGTTCTTTCACACTAGTTTATACAAATATCCCAACACAACAGACCATGTGAATATAACCTGCAGCATCTTTAGTTGGCCTAAAAACTACTGGGATTCCACCAAGGGAGAAAACCAACTTAAAACAAAGTTAAATGTCACTCACTGTCTGCACTGCAGTGTTTTTTTTTATTGTACTGTGGGCCAACATTCTCTGCATCAGTGTGTAAAAACTCTTTTCAGTGGAGGAACAGCTGTGCAGATTGTGACCATCTTTTAATACCTGACTGTGCACAATGACTTCACATGAACAACCAACACAGCCAGCATAATCAAAATGGCCCAACAACAGCTATACTTTTTAAGGAGGTTAACGCAGGAGTTAGCTTTTACCACTGCGTATTGAAAAGCATATTACCATCTGGTATTGGAACTGCTCTAGTGCGTAAAAAAAATCTGCTTTAAAAACTGCTTTTTTATTGTGATATTTCTTTATGGGATATTTTGTCCTCTGCATTTGACCCATCTAGTTCTGCTGGGGGATCCTGCCAGGATCCTGGTCAAGAGTATCAGGATGGACGATTAGCCTAATGTGTGGCTGAGCACCTGGAGAAAACCCCACCTGGAGAAAGCCCCGTTCACACCCGTTCCAGGATTCAAACCCTGAGCCCTCTTGCAGTGCTAATCACTTTGGCTGCATGCCAGCAGTTCAAAAAGATTAGTGTGAATATTTCTAAATGCACATATAAGCAGTTTGCAGGCATAATTATTTTTACCTACTAGTTTTCTAAGTTGTACTTTTTCTAGGGCTGTTGCACTGTGAAAACCTGCTACTTCAAATTAGTTGAGTCAAATGAAAGGGTAGATCTCTCCATGGTTAAGTGATTCATAATGCATTTCTTTTAGACAAAAATAATGAGTGCAAAAAACTATGTATGCTGCGTATTAAGAAATGTTAAGAGCAACCTCTATAGTGTCAGTAAAATAGAGATGAATAACCCTGGCTCCTCTTACTGACATTAAGTGTCTTTTTAAATGCTCTCTGCTTACCAAAGCTCATCGGGTTGTTGTAATTTTAATGTTGTTCTCCGTCATGCTACATTGCACCCACCTTAACCTCCTTCCACTACTCACAGCCTTTGCTATGAGCTGTTTTGCAATTTAGCATTTTAACATTTTGTTCTATAGCACAAAAATGAGGTACGGTACATTGATGTGAATGTGAATCACAGATTAAAACAATGCAGGTGGCCTCATTTCACATATAGCACCTGTGAGAACAATGGACAAAGAACATTGCACGCCTTCACATGTCATCTCATTCTTTTGTGTTTTCAGGTGTTGCTTCAGTCTGATGATATAGACAGAATTAGGACGTGCAGAGTTGAGTGAAAGTTTAAACCAATAAATATTTGTGAGGGTTGAGACAAGTTTGACAACATACAAAAATGGGAGTGCTGTAGAAGGCACAAATTTATGGAGCTTGAAGTAATTACCTCTGACTGAGGATCCAAACGCACAAAGCCGTAAAAAAGTTAGAGGTAGCTACAGCAAGCTATGTAGCAAGTGATGCTAGTTCTGCTAAACGTTGGTAAAACACATAGATGCTGCAATTGACAGACTGACAGCTACATTTAGGGGTGGGACAGTATGATAAACTTAAACCAAAAATATCATGGTGTCCTCTGTATTACTCTTAATGCTTAAAAACAGGTTATTTTGAAATTCATGTATGAAAGGGAAACTTTATATTGCCACTTAATAAATACTACTTTATTTAAAACATAATTTTAAACAGTAACATGCTTAATATAATTTAAAATTATATTAAAATAAATGAAAGTTGAAAGTTTCTGTGGTTAAAGTTGAAGTCATTCCAAAAATACTGATACAATAACATTTTAATGAGGCATTATACTTCAAAACTGGTCATTGTCCTATGCCTAGCCTGTAACACAGTCACAACCCATCTTCAGTAAAATTACCTTTATGCTTTTATATCCATGCTCACAAACTGTTTTTAGTCTCAGATCCACTATTGACTTGTTTAAAAAATAACCCATACTTGCTTGTGTACTTTTTTTTTTAACTTGGAGGCTACTGTGGTGCTGATATACAGTAGCATTAATTCCTACCACAGTGTTCATATTGTGTTTTTGCTGACATCTGTAACATGTGACTCATGCGCATATGGATTGCAGTTGCCTTATACTCTCTACTTTGTATATTACTCTCGACTTTTGGCATATGCTCCTTATATAGCATTCAGATCAGCAGTCAGTGCAAAAGAATCAGTCCATTTGTCCAGGTGCTTGCACCAGTCACTCCCACACACTCTCTGGACCACCGGGACTGTGTGGACATGTATGAACGTGTGCCCTGTGGATATGTTCATCACATGTGTGTCATATACAGTATGTGAACACACTGTGCTGGTACAAGTTCAGTTATAAATCTTGTGAGAGGGGCTAATGTAGCTCAAACTGCTTAAGTTAATACTTGTTCTGATTGAAAGGTGGCAGACTACACAGTTCATCACAGTTTGATGCGTATGCGGCTGCATATTAGGCATGTGGTCATAACACTTAACGTTATGACCCCCAATAATTGGCAGGTGGTCATAATATTGTGCTTGATTGGTTTAAAGCACCAGAGAAATGTGACACCTAATGGAAATTTAGACGTGTTCAGCTTATTTAAATAACCTGTCAGCTTGTTGTAAGCCATACCTATCTCTTTTTTTCCCTCGTTGCGCTTGACATTCTCCATAAAGTATTTTTACAATTATATCCATTAAGTACTATTTCTCTTCCTACTGAAATGCTGAAGGTAAATGTCTGAAGTCGACGGCTGACTTTTGTTTGGACTTGATAAACCTTAGCGTGCATGTGCAGTTATTTCTGTCTGTGAATGTGCTCACTTCTTGAGGACGTGTGTCGGTTTCATTGTGACTGCCACGGGGCTGATAGCTCAGACCAGGCTGACTGTAGCTTCTCCTTAGCCTTGCCTGTAGAACCTGGCAACCCCCGATAAGACATCCAACCTTCTAGAGCCTGAAAAAAGACACATTGGTGGGGAGCACGATGAGCTGAGAGAGGGAGGAGCGCAGAGAAGGTGGGGCTCGGGGATATTTAAAATTCTCTCTTGCCTTTTGGCACTTGCACCCAATGAAGCAGTTTTTTTTTCCAGCAGCCATTACGTGAAAATCCAACAATCCTTTTAGTCACAGCGAGGATGGGAGAAGGCCTCAAAGGGAAGCACTTACCCATGTGCACGTACACACCATATCATTTTAGAGTTCATCTTTGTTAGCAGCCACTTTCAAACTTGGTTAATTCTAGCTATAGGCATGTTTTAGTTTGCCATCAGCTGCGGTGCTAATACACTTTTCAAAGAAAGTTATCTCATGTATCTTAAATTATGTACCAGTTATAGCCAATTACATAAATAGTTTCAATGCTTTTACAATAACATTTTCAGTTTTTTATGTGTTGCATCTGGCAGATTTTAATAGTATACTACCCACTTTTTATCCATCACTGTAGCGACCATCTTGCTTCAACACCATAGCTATTTTTCCTGCTTTAACTCATTAAAAAATAATATTGGACCAGTTCACCGTTGCAAAATACTTTCTAGTACATGAAATATATATACTAGTGCATGACATCAAACTTAAATTTAAAGCTGGCTCTGGTTAAACATTGAATGTTTTGGCAATATTTATCTGTGTCTCTGAGTTTTGTTTACTTTTGGTCGTCTTTTTCTCTGGATCCATATATAGCCAGCTCTGAACAAGTAATAGATTCTAGACCAATGTGGTCTTAATTATAAAACCTAGATGATGTTAAAAGGTATTATTTCTTTATTAATGATTCCTATCCCAATACTTTAATACAACCACAAGGGGTCACAAGCCTGAGTGCTTTTTATGTCTGTCTCAAATCTGGATAAATGCAGAGGGTTGTATCAGGAAAGGCATCAGACAGAAAGATGTTGAGGTTCTTTTTGGGAGTGACAAAGATGGATAGGATTACAAATAGTTACATCAGAGGTACAGCTCATGTTAAATGTTTTGGAGACAAAGTAAGAGAGGCCATATTGAGAAGGTTTTGACATTTGCAGAGGAGAGCCAGTAGAAGAAGGTAGAAAGACCAAAAAGGAGATTTATGGATATAGAAGTTAGTTGGTTTTGCAGAAGAGGATGCAGAGGATTGGTTTTGATAGAGGCTGGTCATTGGCTGTGGCGACCTCAGAAAGGCAAGAGCTGAAAGGTAACATAACAGCTAGCATAATTTTTCTACAGGTGATCAAACAACTTCTCTCACATACTAAAAAAATCACTTTAAGCTATCAAAAAACTCTTAAATTGGCTGATTCAGGAGAGTTTATTATTACCAAAGACACCTTTTTTGAGCTTAAAAGCTGGATAGTGCCTCACTAGAAATAAATGGTGAGTCGCAATTGGCACTTACAGAGGCCATCCATTTTGAAGACAGATTGAATGAGGAACACCGACTTTGAGAACACTTTGCTGAGACCTTTCCAAAGTTTTTGAGATGACGAGCTTCCTTCAACACATTTGACCCCAGAAACATTTCCTGCAGAAATTTCGGGGAACTATGGCAGCTTTTAAGCAAGGGTTAAAAGGTAGACGGCCAGCATGTACAGTATGAGTGGGTACTTAGGTATGTGTACTATTTGTGTATTGAAGGGTTGTAGCATGAGATGGACTGACCAAAAGTGAGTTGTTTATATATCTTGGGTTAAAAAAAAAAAAAAAGGATAGATGTATCGAGCAGCTGGAGCAGGAGGGGAAGCAGTAAAAGGGTTGACAACTAGCAGGAGTTTGACTTTTGTTTTGATTTGGTCATGAAAGACTAAAGCAAGGCAGAGGAGTCTGGATGACACCTGCAAGAACACCTTCTTTTCCACACTTCTTTGTTGATGTTTCACACTTGAAGTAGAAAATACAAACCAAGCTTTCATTTAAATTCTTTTTCCCAGTGCTAGATGTTGAAAGAGAATCAGAATCCAGCATACTGCATTGGGATGTCAGAAATGCTATTTTGCAGGCATAGAGTTTATTTCAGGAATCCATTGCTGTGCGGTATTCAGATAAAATACCTACCACAATTTACAGTACTGTGCAAACATTTTAGTGAGGTGTTAAAAATGGTGTAAAAAGTGTTTTAATAAATACAGAATTTTTAATTTTATTTTCGTTCTGATAATTTCAGGAGAGGTCGGTAATGGCCAAGGACAAAATTATTAAATTTGATGTGGATCCAGATCACTGTTTGGCTCCAGGAGTGTTTAAATTTATTTTTTACCATTTGTTACATTGTATTTTTTTGTTAACTTTGTATTTATTGCAACTTATTACTTGTCTTGTACCAGAGTGTAAACAAAGCCGAAAGCAAGTTTCTTGTACAATACTTGGCCGATAAAGCTGATAATGATTTTGACATAAGGATCAAAGATACTGACTTCACTGACTAAAAGAATGAATGGTTAGTTTTAGTAGATTCTTACCATTGTGTGATAAAGATGTTGTGGCTCAATGGAAAGAGCATTTACCTCTGAACCAGAAGTTTGAGTCTAGGTCTGAGCACTATATCTTTACCATTGTGAGATAAAACCGGCACCTTGGCAGAGGTCTCTTTTCTCTGATTGCTTTTAGTTTTTGCAGTTTTGTATATTTTTGTACATTCATTGATACACCTTTCTTCGTCCATAGCCTTTTGTAAAAACCTGTCTGAACTTTGCACTGTACTGTATATCCAGCACAATGTAAAAAAACTGATAAGTGCAGGGAACGCTTGATTACATTTATTGTAATATATGTGGTTTAAATATCAGTTTATTATATTGAACGGTGATGACATAATTATAGTCATATTATGCAGTTCAATAAAAGCAGTTATAGTCTGTCATTTTATTGCACTACACTGTGTAATTATGTTTTAAAGCTGAGTAAAAACATTTCCCTCTGTTTAGACAAATTAATGTAGCTATATTTTTTTTAATATTTTAGACCCTAAGGGAAGGTTGAGTTTGAAGGAAGCGTGCCATTGTAGTACTTTGCTCACATTAATTTTAGCCTTACATTTGTCACACAAGTACAGAACTGCAGAGACAGAACACACTGCATGTAACATCCTTTTTCTTTGGAGGCTTATGGCTTTAAATCACCTGAAAAAATTGCACATTTCACTGCACTGAAATGCTCTTTTGTGTATTTCTTGTTGATGTACTATTACAGTTACTTCCATAAGAACCCTAGTGTGCATGTCAGCTGTCAAATCGTGGGCTTCAGTGCATTTTCTACCAACCCCTAGTACCAGTGGTTAATGAAGTACTCAAAATCTGTACTCAAAGTAATAAAATATTTAGTGTAAAATTTACTACTAAAATATTCTTCTGCGAACCCAGAACATTACACCACAAAGAACAAAAAGTACTTTTACTTCATTAGATGATTTAAAGTTTTACTTCAGTAAAAGTAAAAACAAAAGAAAGTCTCCAAAATTTACTCAAGTAAAGTGAAAGTATGTTCAACAAAATGTACTCAAAAATTATTTTGTCTTCCAAAAATGTATCTAAGTAAATTATTTGAGTAAAAGTATCTAGTTACTTGCCACCACTGCCCAGTACACATACAATGAAAGACCATGGATGTAGAGCAGACCCAAAGCAGGAAGTGTGAGACAAGAAAGAATGTTCAAAAGACGAGAGTAAAAAATGCAATGTCAATTGTGAGGTGAAAGGTAGAAGCCATTAAGGGCAAGTGAGTTTTTAGTGTTTGATGATCGCACAGGTTAAGTTTACTGACAAGAAATGCATTCACATGTATATGCTGACCAAACAGCCTCTAAAACTGGTATTTGTTGGAGTAGCACAAATAATATACAGTATTATTAGAATAGTTTTTTTTATGCACAAAGGTCGCCATCTACATGGTTTGAAATAAAATGTCATCTTCAGCCAGATTCAGAAGTTTGCCTTTCAGTGGTAAAGAATTTAGTTTAAACTAGAAGCACTCAAAGAGCGCAGACCTCTGCCAAGCCATAGGGTCACTCACCCGAGAAAACCTCCTACAGGCCCAAAACCTACAGGCCCAGATCTAGCTCAGTAAGTATTAAAGATACATCAAATCTGTGAACATACTACTGAAAGAGAAAAAACTCACCTTTCATTTGGCTTTATTTGCAAGTGTATAGCTACATATGTTGCTGTGCAATATGTGATTTTATATGTACCCCCTATATTTACAACCTTCTGGATTACCAGAACCAGAATATCAACATGATCTGGGTTAAACTATGTCAGATTATAACATCTACCATGATGTCATCTCGTAATTATTAGCCAGTGATTCTGGGCATTATTTGTTGAGTTAGATGCTCTAATGGAAAAATTTGCCCCATTTCCCAATAGTAAAGAATACTAAAAAATCCTGGATCCAGATGGTGATCTCGATCACCTCCAAAATGTAATCACTTGTTCCTTATTTCATTTCTGACATGTCCTGAAAATTTCATTAAAATCCATTCATAACATTTTGAGTTATGTTGCTAAAAAATAGATAAACAGACTAACAAACCAATGCCAGGGAAAACATAACCTCCATCTTGGCCATTTGTGCAAAATAGTACTTTGTCATGTCCACAACCTCTTAAGAAGGGCCTAGTCTGTTCTGTTGTTTCATCCCTAGTTATACATTATGTGAATACTGTAAGTGGCCGACAGGTTGAGGGTCTAATCGTCTATTGTGCCATATAAATTTAACTTATGTAGCTAAAGGCATTGCACTATTTGGTCCCAATTTCCTTTTGTCCAAAAATTTCAAACACTCAGCAGGCATAGGCTTCTGCATTAATGCAACTTCTGGTCTCTAACAATTTAAACAGTACAAGTGTTTGATGGAAAGCCTCTTTGTTATTATTGATTTATTTTGTTGCAAGGCATTATAAGACCCAATGTATTTCCTAAAATGCCAAAGCTCTCCTTTAATATTATACCATTGTTAGAAGTGATTTTTTCCTCCTCGGCTCAATTTGCAGCTCTGTGTCAGCTCCTCCACCTGTGAAAGAGCGCTGGCTAATAAGAGCAGATTGTGAGTGCGGCCCCCAGCACAGGCTGGGCTCATTATGGTGTAAGTCAGAGCTCCAAGTGCCAGCAGTGGCCCTGTCTGCATGCTTCATCTATTATTCAAACCAGTACTACAGGTATTTCACTACTGTACCAGTGGAGAGGCATTCTTTTTTAATTTCTGAAGATTTGTGCAGTAGGCTACTCCAATTTTTCAAAGTATTATACACTGCTAAAATACCTGAAATAATTATGGCAAACTACGGTCAAATGGGACCAGTAAATATTCATAAAAGCCAAAACGGTACATCAACATGGAATTAAAAGTCAACAGGACTTAGATAAAATAGACATAGGTTTACCAAACATAAGCCTGTTGTAAATACACCGTAATGTCTGTTTTACTATCCCCATATTTTACAACATAAACTGGCAACAAAAACTACCTGCTTTTTTGCTCTAAAGTTGACTTTTTTCACATTATAGCTGGAAATTTAAGTTTGGGATCCTTAAAGTTGTCTTGCTTTTGGAATGGATGGCAGCATTTCAAAAGATACACTACACTTGTTCATGGTGAAATACTGTCAAAAGGCACCAGTGAAAGACAAAATGATATGTCACTGTAGATTACAGTCAAAATGTCACCATATTTTACAGTGAAATACCACAGCTTCACAGTATTTTTACTCTAAATTTGTCAGTTTCTTTTTTTACAGTGTAGCTAGAAAGTTAAGCCTGTTTCTTTGTGTGTGTGTGTGTGTGTTAGATTGACACCATTAGTGGTTCAGAAATTACTCAGTGCAGGAGTTCAACAAATAATTTAAAACACTAGAGAGCCAGGCTGTTATGAGCGAATTAAATTTTTAAACAGTTGAGAATTGGTGGGCAAATTAATGCAAATTCTGGTTTGGAAATCAGGTTTTTAATATTCAAGTTGCATCACAAAATGTGGCGACACTGATTCGATTTGAGCATCAATCTGTAAGTGATCTAACCACACCTAATATTTTAAAGAAGTATGAACTATGCAAATTTGAGTTCTTTAGGAAAACTGTTGTTAATAGCATACTGTTTCAGCCATCATCTTTTCTGAGCGTTTATCCACTTTATAATGTTGCTTGTACCTGAAAAACATACCCGTATATACCAAGTAGTATTTTGTTTCATTCACGCATGAGTAATCTGTTGCAAGAAATGCTCGGAGTCGGACTCACTGCTCAGGAAGTGCTGCTGTGCATTTCTAAAGCCCATACATCGTCACTGGACTCATTCTGATTAAGCCTATTTATCTGTTATAGCTTCATGTTGCTAATAGCCATGGTAAGTAGCCATTTCAAGCTCTATCCTGTCCCCACCATTACCAGCAGGAGGCAACAAAGTCAAAGTAACAGCTCCCTAACAGAAGACGTTTTCCTTACATTTACATTATTTTATGTCATAAAATCTAAAATACTAATGCAAAGGTGTCCAAAATTATTTCAAAAGCCTGGAAAAAAGCATAGTATGACCCTTTTAAATAGATAAGCATGTTTAGCACATACTGGCAAGATTAGGCCAGTCACAGGTTGGCATGCTCAGATTAGGGATGCTCTCAGTGGCCATTGACTGGGTTGTCAACAATGAATTGATGTCTGCTAGTTTTATAGTAGGAAGTATGAATTCTAGCACTGGGTATGTCTGCGTACATGGCAAAACAGTGCAAATATGTAAATACATAAAGAGGAAAGGAAAGTGAAGTTATATATGCATAAATACTGGCAATAAAATCTTTAACAAGGCAAACCCTAATGAAGTCAGAGATCAAAGTTCATGATAAGCAGTATGGTTACCAGTTTCAGTGCTATTATGTGGATACTAATTGTTTTTTTGTAAAATAAAAGCAGGAAGATTAACTTGGTGGTGTTGCTGCAGGGTTCCACACGATGTAAGGTTTTGGGTTGTGTGTATGTCACATTAAGGAATGTCCTAAGAAGTGAAGTAATATTATGGTTAAAAATGAACATCTCTATATTGTTAATGTGGGTTTAAAAAGCATAGGTTAGAGATTGGACACAGTTTTTGTACTGAGAGAATGAGGCACAGCTCATTAGCTCTGAGCAAATTGTGGGCTTTGAGTGCCTCCTGGCCAAAGTCAGCTCACTGTGTAGGTAATAATAACCCTTCCAACCTTTTGATAATCAGCTCCCATGCAAAGGCCAGAACAGAAAAATGTCAGCAGAGAGGTGTGAAAAAAGACAATAACTTTGATTCAATAATAGCAGGCTCTAAATCCATATGATATCTTATGGTTCTGGTTGTTTGACACTTTCCAATCTAGTGTTAATAAGGTTTTTATAATATATGGTTTTCTATAGTCAGGATAATAAATTCCCAAGGACCAACAAGCTGTCAATGAGTACCAATAGCTGTCAATATTGTTTTAGTCATCTATAATAGCAAAAGTTTCGGGCCATGTAGATTGGGTTGCATCAAGTATGATAACCAATTATATGGGTGTTTTCTTTTAATCAGTATACAAAGTCTTGCAAATAAATTGAATAATTGTTCTGGATACTTCCTTACATATTCAAGCTCATCAAGCAGCTTGTCATCATACATACACTACATCATATGATGCAGTGACTGTTGTGAATGAGAGTAGGAGGAAAAGGTTGGTTGTCTCGTTTTTAAATGTGAACTCAACAATAAACTGGCCATTGTCTAGGATGTACACTTCCTCAGGCCCATAGTAGCTGGGATAGGATACATCCAACCGAATTGCCTTATGAGGGAAGAAAATGAAGATATACAGCATAAATGTAACTTGAACTGGCCTTTTTAGTAATCAAAAAGTGCAAACCAGAATATATAAGTTTCTCAAAAACATGACTGTTAGTGCTATGCATCTTTCCAGTGAAAATAATCGTTGCATTTTTACTAATAATTTCAAACTTAACACTGTAAGTCTTTGAAGCAATGTAGCATACTGAAAACAGCTAGCATTAGACGGAATGTTTTGAGATAAACTTTTGAGATCAGAAAGTCAAAGACAGTAGCTGTGAGAGTTTAAGCTAACTCTGCCTTTTATAAAATATTGAAATGTTGAGTTGAAATCTGAGTGTTTTCGCTCTCAGTTTGACTGGCGTTTTCACTAATTAGGGTTACTGAAATCTCAAAGTTTGAAAACTTCCAAGTGAATTAATGTGGCCAGCAGAGGTGGAGTATAAGCAAACTGAGGAGAGCTTTTTTATGCACATTGTTCATATATATTGAGAATAATCACCTAAAACCCACTTATCACAGTTTCTCCCTGGCGCTGTTTTTAATAACTTGATCTTTTTCTGTTAGCTTTTAATCATTTGTGCAAAACTTTCTTCTTGACATTTGACATCAAAGTTGGAATGGAGAGAGCGAAATAATATAACAGCCCTCCAAAGCCCATTTTTGAATGAATCACCGCTAATTGAAATGGATATTAGTCTGGGTGAGAAGTGGGCTGCCCTGCCCTAACAGCAGGTTGTCTTTAGAGGCTGTTGCTCACCACACTGCCCCGCTGCGACTCCTTTCCCTCCGCGTCAGGCTCATTAGGAGGAGGAAAAGCCTGCCGCACACAATTTCTGAGTACCAGGAGTCATCCCAACAACTCTCATGCTCGTCCGCCTCACATAATGAAGCCTGTCAGACGGACCGAGCTGCTGAAAACACAAAGAATAAAACACATTGTCAGAAAATGAAAGGGTGTGGACATATACAGAGCTAGAGTGCTATGTGAATTTACGGTGCCTGATGTCTGTGTGCACAATACAGCTACAATACATACAATTTTCTTTCATCTCTTTTAAAATATCAAATACCTTCCCATCACCCTTCAACACCAGCACAGCTACTGTACTTTTATCTTGCTCAAGGACACGACAATAGTATGCAACAGTGGAAACAGGGTTTGAACCACCATCCTTCTGGTTAGTGGACAAACGGCTCTACCATCAGAGCTACGGTCACCGTGTAGATACTAACTTCAGTCACTAGGGGTCAGTAAAGGTAGAAATTATTACTTTTTGAGGAGGATCCAGGTATTTGTAGTGAGTTCTTACTTTTTTGAATTGGTAAGGCTTTGTGACTCAGTGGAGCATTTACCCCTGAACAAGAACATCCCCTGTTTGAGGCCATGTCCAGGCATATTACCTGTATATATCTTATTCTGTGCTCTCTTTGTGCTTTTAGTTTTCCACACAATTCTTAATAAAATAGGCCATAAAACACTTTTTTCTCATATACAAGAAAGAAATGACATACTTTCCATTAAATAATAGTTTTTATACCCTACATCGATTTTTATCTTTGGCCAAATTGAGTCCATCTTTTCCCCACCACTTATCTCTAACTCTGCCTTTCAGACTGTGAAATGGAGAGCGGTAATTTCCCCCGCTCCTCTCTGTATGTTAATGAAGCGCTAATCTGTTCCTGAGCGAGTGCCTTAATGAGGGCGACGTACCGGCTATAGCTAACCATTATGGAAATAGCTGGTTGCCAGCTCATCGTCCTGGGACTGGGCTCAAATGTATGCCTTATTTCCACTTTTAAAGCTTCCTCCTTCTTCTTCTTCTTCTTCTTCTTCTTCTTCTTCTTCTTCTTCTTCTTCTTCTTCTTCTCCGTCTTCCTCTGCCTCTTTCTAACAAGGCTCCTCAGAGGCGGAGAGCAGTAAGATAAACAAAGAGAGTAATGACGAGCACGGGGAGAGACCTGCACACTTTGAGTTCCTGGATGTTGGTGAGGCTAAATGGGCCACGCAGGACACACTGTTGGCCATAGGAAGCACTGGTGTTGGCTGAGAATCAAACCCCTTCCCTCAGATTTATGTCAGTCACTTCATAATTTATCAACACATTTCTCAGGTGACACTCTATACATACATTTCTTAGCTACATAGTTGCATTTGCAGGATGAGATATTGCCCAATTTTGAAAAAGTATGTCATTTGTATGCAGTCTAATTTAACTTGATAAATAGATGATAGGCACAGTGACTTTGCGATTCCAGCAGGGGGCATAATACTGTGTCTGAATCTTGGAGAAATGTGTTGGAATAATTTTTGTGCATGATGTGGAGTTTCTCTGGTTGTTTTTCTCAGTGCCAGCAGAGAACATCTTCAGTTATTTTGAGCAAGGGTTCCTCCAAGTGGGAGGGCAAATAAATTCTAAGTTAGTATTTTATTAAGTCTGGGTTGAGAAATTTTGAGAAAGTTGCAGCAGCCTTTTAAACTTTGCACAGAATCTGGATTTTTGTGTGATTTGTGAGTCTACTAAATTGCTAAACAACATGGCTGGACCAAATCAGTTACAGCACTTAAAGGACCCCTGTTACGTTACATTGACTTTTTTGAGCATTTAACTATATTGTAATGTTTTTTCTACCTCAGAAGCATACCTGGAGTTTGTTTCATTCGCGCATATTTGAGTGTTTGCTAAGCCCATCATTTTCTTGTTTCTAAACCCAACACACTGCCACTGGATGTGCTTAAATTACCGACACAGTTATCTATATGTTAGCGTCATGTTGCTAATAGCTGTGCTAAATAGCCATTTCATGTTCTGTCCATCCCCCACTGTTATTATTTTAAGTTATAAAACGTGACGTACTAATGCAAAGGTGTCCAAAACTATTTCAGAAAGCTTGAAAAAAGCACAATATAGGACCTTTAAGTGAAGGAAGAGCCAAGAGTGAGTTTGCTACAGTAAAAAGCAAAGTTTGCTATTTGATTCCTGTTTACAGTACTTTATGACACAGTTGTCAGTCGCATTGCTCTGACTGGATAAAATTACCTGGGGATAGTGGGTTACTAGAAAGTTGGCTCACCGAAAGAATCATCAAGCTAAGGTTAGCAGCAGTTAACTTTGACTGAAAAATTAGCCTGGATGTCCCCAATAAAAAGAATGCTGTGTTTAGAGTTTTTGAAGCCAGTAAAACTATAAAACAACAAAATGCAATTCCAAGCCCTAGAGAGCACATTTCCCCCATGCACAAAGTTTGGGTTTTTGTTTGGCAGCTTTTTAATAATATGGTACAAGTGTACAGCAGTGCACTTTCTGAGGTTGCCATATCCATACACAGCAAGCAGGGTTTTGTACAGGTAAGACAGGACAATAAACAACTATAAGTACATTTTATTCTCCCTCGTTTACTGCTCGTTCAACAAATATCTCTTTATCAGTTCTCAGCTTACTATGAGCAAATAAAGCAGTTCATTATTGGATAACTCTTTCTGTTAAGTTTTTCTCAGTATCCATGCTTATTAGACATGCATGTTAATAAGTTAAACCCACGCGAATGAATGATTATTCCTTGTCAAAAAAGCCCGAGTATTGATATTGTGGTATTTTTCTACCCACAAGTCCCGCTGTAATGCTTGGCCCCATTAGAGAAACACCCTAACCAGATTAAAAGTGGGAACAGATGCTGCTTGGAGCTGTGCTGCATTTTCAAAGAGTCGTATCAAAGGATATACTGGTTTTATTCATTTAGCATGTATCTAGGCCAGCCCAGCCCCTGCCACTCCCACAGACCACATATGAGGGCTGCCGAGGTGGGTGACGATAAAATGGATTAACTTCCTCCTCACATTACTCTGAAATGGAATTACTCATCTTCAGACGCCTCCTTAGTCCCTCCCCTCATTTAGACGTCTCTTTATCTCATTTTCTCTGTAACAGTGTTAAAGTATAGCTTAGCGTTTTACTTTACCGTTTTGCCTCAAAGGGATAGTTTGTTTTTTGTAAAAGACAGTCTATGAGATACTTATGGATAGGTTACTTATTCTGCACACCAAGTATGACAACTTAATGGCGTAACTTCTAAACATCAATTATTGCAGTTGTGTAAGCACCTCAGTAAGGTTGGCCAGCTTTTTTTTTTTTTTTTACTTTTCTAGTGTACAAGAGTTAATATGCAGAGTTAGTCATGTCTTTTTTGATTCATTTTGACATACTCTTAACTTACTTCTGATTGCGAGAACCTGAACAAAAGGAAAGCGAACATACATAGGATAAACTGCCTTTGAAAAAAGCACTGCATAAAAGCTAATATATTTTGAAAATATCCTCTGTGGGCGACATACAAATGTATATTCATGTAATCATGTTAAGTGTCTAAAACCAAGTGTTCAATGGCCCTATTTATAGTTGCACTCCCACTCTACATTTGGTAGTCAGATATCCAAAATCAAAATTAAAGACATTTTCAAACAAAAAGCACTGGGAGAGTACAGACCCCCTCCAAGGGATTTCAGTGGTAAGGTTATACAGTTAGGTCCATGAGTATTTGGACACTGACATGAGTTTTGTTATTATAGCTGTAAAGCAAAACATATTCAAAATACAGTTATATAATTAATAATTCTGAAAGTGCAGACTCTCAGCTGTAATTTAAGAGTATTCATGTCCAAATCGGATGAAGTGTTTAGGAGTTACAGCTTTTTAAAGTGTAGGAGCCTCTTTTTCAGGGGCTCAAAAGTAATTGGACAGTTGGTTCAAAAGCTTTTTCTTGAGCTGCCTGGGGAATTTCCATCATTATTCCATCATAAACTGAGCGGGTAAAAGGTCTGGACTTGATTCCAGGCATTATATTTGAATTTGAAAGTTGTTTCTGTGAAATCACAACATACAGTAGCTCAGTGGAAGTGAACCAGACCATCATCCTTAGGCTGGATCAAGAAATAAAAAAGAAGTAAAAAATCCTTTCACAACATCTATCTTAGAGTAGAACACTCTCCAGGAAGTCGGTCTATCAGAGGCGCAGACCTCAACAATAGAAAGGCCACATCAGACTTGGCCAAAAACACCTAAAGAAGCCAGCCCAAGTCTGGAACAGCATTCTGTGGACAGATGAGACTGGTACAGCAGCCTGTACCAGAATGATGGGCAGAGAAAAGTCTGCCAAGTCTAATTTGGCCTTTCTGTTGTTGAGGCTGATGAATGGTCTCACCTTGTGGTTAATGGTCTGTATTTTCTCTCATGAGCATTTCTCGTTATAGTGGACCTAGACACTGCTAGACCTACTTCCTGGAGAGTGTTCTACTCTAAGGTGAATGTTGTGAAGGGATTTTTTTACTATTTTTTGATCCAGCCTAAGGATGGTCTGGTTCACTTCCATTGAGATACTGTATGTTGTGATTTCACAGAAACAGCTTTCAAATGCAAATGTAACACCTGGAATCAAGTCCAGACCTTTGACCTGGTCAGTTTATTATGGATTAATGAGGGAAATAGCCCAGGCAGCTTAGGAAATAGCTTTTGAACCAACTGTCCAGTTACTTTTGAGCCCCTGAAAAAGAGGCAGCTACACATTAAAAAACTGTAATTCCTACACCTTTTGTCCAATTTAGGCGCGAATACTCTCAAATTACAGCTGAGAGCCTGCACTTTCAGCACATATGAATTATATAACTATTTTGAATATGTTTTGGTTTACAGCTTAAATAACAAAGTGTCAGTGTCCAAATACTTATGGACCTAACTGTAGCTCACAGACATAAAAATCTGACCATTACTTTTTGCGTTATTTTGCTAACAGGCTTTATAAACCAACCAACAAATACTGCAGATGAGAACATAATTATTGAACTATACCTTAAAAATTTTCCATGTTCAGACTTTGTAAAATTGTCTGTCTTACTTTTAAAGATTAATTTAAAGTTCAGTCAACTTTTATCTAGAGCACCGTTGTAAATCACATGGTAGTACTAAAGCAGCAGGAAGATCTGTTAAGGTTGCTGCAGAGATACAAAGTAAGACGGATAAGTGTGAAAGACAAGAATGAGGTTTAGCAGGAGGAGGTAGCGATGTGCATTTTCTGTGCTGCTCACATTACACAGATTCACTACAGGGGCAGAAACCTCTGGATTCTGCTAAAGACGATGAAAAGATGTCTGCCTTGTCTCAGATGAGTCTTTAAGGCTATGCGCGGATTTACACTCTCCAGGGGTTTTTGTTACAACTTTTTAAAGTTCATACATCAGTCATGAACCGCACCAGTGTCAGATTAAAATCATCATGATGAGGGGAAGGGGGGGCTGTTTTGATGTAGGCGATGCTGAATGCCTTGTATAAGGCAAAGATTAATCAGAATTATACAACTAGAAGCATTTGAAAAGCACAAGCATTGTCCCTATCTCACAATAGGCCTGGATTCAAAGTAGGAGTCTTTTAGTTCACGGGTTAATTCTCTATCAATTAAGCCATGAAGCACTTATAGAGTATCTCACAATAGTAGAGACTCCACTAAAACTCTTTACTCTTTTTATCTTTGGCCCTATCTCACAGTTGTACAAAAAAATAAAAAAAATAAAATAAAAATTGATCCATCCAGTATTTTGGAACTGCAACAAAAACAAAGATTTTTTTCCTTGGTCCATTACACATCATTTCTTAAAAAATAAAAAATAAAAAAATGAATTCTGACCATTACTATTTAAGTTATCTTTCAACAGACCAAGAAACCAAACAAACAACACATTTCTGTCATTAGGCTTTTCTGGGATTCTGGGGAAATGGCCAGAATCTCTGTGTCCTCCAAACATCAAGAAAAGTTCCCCAGAATCATCTTTTTAAAAATGTACAAACTGTTTTGCATGTGACATGGTGCCACTCTTTTCTTTCTGCCAGTGGCTAAGCTTTGGGCAGTTTTAGCTGTCTGTGTAATATGACCTGAAGCAGGACCTTCAGGCACATCTTACAAATTGGACAAAACTGTACAAAATCTCATCTGTAAATATGCATTCATTTGAATAGATCCTAGCTGTATAAAGTCATAGGAAAGTAGATTGTCAGGCATTGCAAATATGCATATGATCAAATGAATACGATGCATAGTTGAGATTGATCAGTCCAAGTACCATATTTACTCAGGCATGCTTGAGAAATGTGGACCAGCTATGAAAGGTAAAGAGATCAACTGTAGAATATGCATGCACATTTTGTCCATTGACATTATCTAATAAGTCAACTTGATTGATAATTTATATAGGTCTAATAACATAAACACATACATCAAGGAGTTAATGTGTTGCACCATGGTTTGTTGGTTAAGATAAAGTTTTCAAACATTTTAATTTTCAATTATGGACCAAGGAAGTGGTTTTTATTGTGCTTCTAGTCAATACTAATTTGTTTTGGATAACACTTTGTAGTGTTCATCATATTGAAATAAAATTACTGAACAAAAAGTCATTTTGTAACAGTAACAGTTTTGCAAAAGTAAAAAGAGGGTGAAAAAAAGACTACTCCAGGTATTGAGTCAGGTATTTTATTGGACAAAGTCAACATGGTTGGCAAGGTAACACAAGTATCCAGCCAAGCAAAACTGCTGTTTATAGTGATTGCAGTGGCAGACACACAGTTACACTTTTGCAAATGTTTTATGAAAGCTTGTGAAGGGAACTACAACAATGTCATAAGACGCAAAAGTAAACTTCAGGCTAACTTAAACAACAGAGACAATACCAATGCTAACTTTTTGTCACAATATATTCCTGTCTTTCTTATATCTCACCTCATCCTAAAAGGTGTTGTGATGGCGTTGGGTTGGGAAGGGGTCCTTGTTTATGTTGTTGCTAGCAGTGGTTTGTTGGTTTATAGGGCATTAGCAATATAATGGTTGTTTTTATGCCATTTTTAGGAAATAATGGGTCAGAAAAGAAATGATTAGTTTTGGTATGGATCGGGAACACCATCTGGGTAGGACTAAAGGTAGTTTCTCAAGCCAGAGAGGGTGAGAAAAGTCTTGATTATTGTGAGATATAAGGGTTTTGTGGCACATCGTGTATGCACAATGTCTCACTAGATTGTAGTCCTGTTTTGTCGCTTGTAGAACATAAAAGAGCATAAGACTGACTGAGATATTGGTTGGAGAAATTCCCATCAGTATTTTGGAAAGTCACATAACAATTAGAATATGGATTATTGGGTTTCTAGGGAACTCTTCCAACCTCAAAAGGAAGCTCTTACTCGCTGTCACTTGTTGGTTGGGCCACACTGTAAAACCATTGAGAAAATGGAGCCTGGAGCATATGGTAGGTGACGCACTTCAGCCGATGATCAGGAGCAGACTGTGCTTCTATCCACGCAGCTCTGACCACAGCTCTAAGAGGAAACATGGAAGAGCTGTCATATTTCTCTGAATGGAGGAGGAGATTCTGTGTGATTTAATAATAATAACGTGGAAAAAGAGAGGAACTAGGGAGAGAGGCAAGGAGCTGGTCATAGGTCATTAGTCATATAAGTTCACAAGTGTCACAGCCGCCACAAAAGCGTGCATGACTGTGGGATTCACGGTCGCCTGGAAGTGTTTTTAATTTAGGTTAGGGCTGCTCCGCATCACTATTCAGTCATGGGCTCTGTGGCGGTGGCGTGGCAGTCCCAGTCATCATTAGTTTGCTCACAGGCTGCTGACCAGCACAGATGTTAACACGCAGCTTCTGAAGGCCTACCAGAGCACGCATTCTCCAAAATATGAGCCAGATTTAGCCCAAATTGTAGCCTTGCTCTCCCTGAATGACAATATATCACTAAGGCTGTGAAAGCAATAAGGATGTTTTTCTTTTCTGCTAATGCTAGTGGTTAGTTTGGAATACTTTAATAAGGAGAGCGGTACAAAACTGTAGCCACAACCATAATGATAAATTACTCTCTTATTTCACACTTATCTTGGTGTCAAGTTCACACTCAACTTTTCAACCCAAACGTGCGTACTAGATGCAGTAGTTAAAGAGTAGGTTTTGCCTTTCAATTAGGCCATTGTTCAAGACATAAGCAAATAATTTACTTTTAAGTGGAAGAAACCACAAAAACGATTACGCTACATCTCCTAGTACTACTGCTGTTGCTATTACTACTACTGTACTACTGCAACTACCCCTTCCACTACTAAGTTTTTCTATTGCTACTACTGCTACTACTATTCCTGCTGCTTGCTACTACTACAAACTATTACTACTCAGTTGATACCACTACCACTACTTATAACACAGACACAGAGGAAAATACAAATTTTGTGACTTCAAAAAATCCCGAGTAAAACAAAATACTAAATATGGTTGAGAAAATGTGCATAAGTAAAAGCTGTTTTCCATCTCTAGATCTTACATGCAGTTATCAGTGTGCACCCTGCAGAGAGAAATGGACAAAAAGAAACAAAGCTACAACACTTAACAACTGCATTAAAATAATAATTGAAAATATGCCTTCTGCCTTCCATCTCTGGACAATGCATTCATTTCTATTGTCTTAATTTCTTTCAATGTTATTGCTGTCACTTAACATAGCTTAATAAAGCATGACAGAATCTTTTATTAAGCAAACAGGAGCTGGCAGTCAGCCGCTTAGTCCTCTGAAGTTTTTTCTGTATCTTTTATGAATTAACTGATCAAAATGCCACCAATCCCTTTATGCCACCACGGGAAGTCATCAAGCCAGAACAGTGGAGCTGCTTTTAACACAGCAGAAGCTTGATTGCACGCTAATAGAATGGGCATTTAGACAAAATGTGTTGACGCCGCAGCTCTAAGTAGTCCTCATTAAACCTGAGTTGAGAATTATCGCCCATTTAAGTTTTCGTAACTGTTTCCTTGACAGCTGGCTTAGTTAAAAAGTTATTTAGTGACTTTGTCCAGCCAATTGTTTTCTTGGTAGCTTATACTGAGAAGAAATAGTGTTTGTAAATCCCATTGAAGTGACTGCTGTTGTGATATTGGGCTATATACATAAAATTGAATTGAATTGAAATAGTAGCTCTCCCCAGCCTTGCTTCTTGCCTAATGCTTATATGCAAATATCTAATCAACAAATCACATGGCAGAAACTCAACGCAAGAATAAAAGATAATTATTTAAGTGACTTTGAACTTGGCCTGGTTTAAAGTGCCAGGCTGGTTTACATATTTCAGAAACTGCTGATCCACTGGGATTTTTTACCATCTTTAGAGCTTACAAAGCAGGGCCTGATAAAGAGAAATGCTTTGTAGATGCAAGACATGGTTCACTACGATAAAAAGACAGCAATAACCTTTTTCGCAACAAAGATATCCAGAAGACCATCTCTCAATGCACAACAGTAGAACCTTGAAGCAGATGGGATACAGCAGCATCATACCATACATACCCTCACTGGGCAAGGTTAATTCATGCTCTTGACGCCAAATTTTGACCCTACCGTCTGAAAGTTGCAGCAGAAATCAAGACTTAACTGTCAAATCTTTCTAAGCCTGTGTAAATTGTGGCCTCAGTTTTATGTTTTTAGCTGACAGGAGTTGCACCTATTGTGGTCCTCTGCTCCATCTCCTGCAAGGTTTGACATGTTGTGCCTTCACCAGTGGTTTTATTTTTACCCATGTCTGGCCATTCTTCTCTACCCTCTGGCATCAACAAGGAAATTTTGCCCAAAGAACTGTTGCTTACAGAAAATGTTGTCTTTTGCCGACCACTCTCTGTAAAACAGCCCTGGCACCAACAACCATGCCACATTTAGTCACTTACATCACCTTTTCTTCCCTATTCTGATGCTTGTCTTCAGCATGTTTGTAAGTATGTGATTTGTCAAGTAGATTTTACATTGAATTGAGAAGCATTAGATGAGTTTTTCTAGTGAAGTGGCCAGTATTCATGGTGTTGTCCACATGTGCAGCCGTGTGGATCTGTCACTCTGGTCCCGTCCCACTGGGAGAAGACAGTTCCCATCTTTGTGAGTGTGTCCCTCTGCCATGCTGCGTACTGTACTGAATGGGCTCTCGGGGCAGAGGCGTGTGAAATTCCCTCCCTTGCATACCTACAGACTCTCTGGTGAATACGTGTGTGTGTGTGTGTTTGGGGGTAAGCGATGGGAAAATGTGTGCACGTCACAGCTGAATCAACTGCATTCTAGTTCAACACAGCCATTCTCTTTCTCTTGTGACTGAATGAGAATCACATTGACCTAACGGTTGACCCTACAGAAGAAGCCATTGAGCTTTCACTGACTCAGCAACACTAGTACAGTCTGTTTTTGTCTATTTGTACATGGGAAGCCAAAATAGAGAGTTTAATGAAGCTCCAATTTTGAGATGTTGAATGATGTTTAATGGGAGGAAAGCCATGTTTTTATTTTGTTACTAATTGCGCTGCCAAGCCAATGGTAGATGATCTCACTTGTAAAATGACATTCATTTTACAAAGCTATCACACGAAAAAATATTGCTAAAATAACAAAGTGAATGTGAAAGTGATTGTAACTAAATCTTTGAACCATTTCTTGGTTCAGTTAGACTTGGTTGTGACATATACCAATCAGGCATAATATTATGACCACCTGCCTTTTATCGGTGGTCATAATGTTATGTCTTATGATGCCCTGCCTAATATACAGACCCATGCACAACAAACTGTGATCCACTGTGTATTCGGACACCTTTTTATCAGAACCAGCATTAACTTCTTAACTAATTTCAGTAACTCGGCTGTTGAGCCGGCCACAAGTTGGCCCTTGTCAAACCCACTCCAATCCTTACACTTGGTTATTTTTCCTGCTTCTAACACATCAACTTTGAAGAGAAAATTTTCACTTGCTGCCTAATACCTGTATATCCCAACCACAAACAGGTGCCAAGATGAAGAAATAATCCGTGTTAATCACATCACCTTTCAGGTGTCGTAATGTTATGCCTGATCACTGCATGTTAGAAGTAACACAAATGAGGTTTTTCTGAGTGGGTAATCACTGGTTTAAAAAGGTCAAGACAGCCTTTATACACTGTGGCAAGAGCTTCTTCTCCATTTGTCCTGGTTGGAAGCCAAAATAAACCCTTAGTTCTATGTAATGCATAACTTAGAGCAACACATATTACATATATTAATAGAAATAACAACATAATGTAAGTGATTCTAAAACTTCAGCATATTACGTTACTTGTGAATATGAGGTCAGTCTTCACTTTTGTACTGGCATGTTTTTGCAGTTAACAATTCCTTTGTACACATGAAAGCCTCCACATATTGTCCAGTCTGACATGCTCTATGTGACTTACCATCAAAACACTTCTAAACCATTAACAATAGCCTCGTCTTTGTAAACTTGGAATTTTTCCAAATTGAAAACCTTTGTGTGAATGCCAAATCCTATATGTCTTTAACAGCTGTATGAAGCCAGGCGTTTCCAGTCATTACCAGTGTTAAAGAATGGCTCTTTTAGATGTTGGACTATCAGGCTGGCTGTGTGCTCTGTAGCATGTGAAGATCCAGGAGACGGATGTGGCCGCTGTGTGCTGTGGTGGAAGTCTAGTCATGTTCCCATTGTATCTAACCACAACACAGGATGCGGTGGATTCTAATTGGGGAGGTGGCTCTATGGGACGCACAAACAAATCCGGAACAATGACTCCTGCACTGAATGGACATAGGTGACCTGCTCTATTTGCGAGCCAAGACCAGTAGGCAAAATAGCTGTCATCTTCTGAAGCTCAGGGCTATGCAGTCATTTGTTTAGCCAGCTGCCCCCTGCTGCTCATAAATGTCAAGCTTCATCACGGTCCGACAACAGAGCGCGGCACCATTTCACTCTGAGATCACCCAGTTTGTTTAATGTCCTGAATAAAGAGCTGTGTTTATTTAGCAACTTTGTAATGTCTCCTCTTTTCACAATAGGCCTGTTGTCACCAGCCTTTGTTGCACAGCGGGTAGTGTTCCCATTTCAATGAAAGTTTACTGCTACATTGGGAGCCTTTATTCAGAAGCCAAATAATTGTCAGATTACAGCTACATCCGAGGCTACCATTTGCTATATGCTACCAAAGTCAAAAAATCTTTTGCAATATCCAATCATTTCTTTTTGAATGCCTGGCAAACAAGCTAACCCCCAATTTTCACCGTATGCGACTCCGCTCTGCTGCACTGCGCCATGTACGCTGCAGTAAATACGCTGCCGTTGTAGTGAATGAAAGCGTTTCCACAGCTTCCGCAGCTCTGCCGCGCCAGTCTGGCAGTGCTCCGCCCTGCGCTGGAGATACACAAAAAATCTATTGGTTCGCCAGCAAGTTTGCTCAGATCAACCTCCACAGCTCAGTTCAGATTGCACCAAACAGGAAACTGAAATGCTCAACATCCGGATTTTCAAAGTAATATCACTCCGTATAGATGTTTTTGATTGTCAAATGTATATTTAATCACAATTTCATGTTGTCTTTTATATAGCCATTCTTAGTAGGCTATTTACTTTAACTTTAGGTTACAGAAACAATGATCTGATGAAACATTTATTGCACTCATATAGCTTTTTTAGCCCAACTACCTCCCCGTTGTAGAGATGAAACCTGTGAAGCAAAAGTGAAGTGAACTCTAAAGCAATCTCATATTAAACTGTTGTCATCTGTCCTTCTGCGTCTGAATAAATAGTTGTTTTGGTCTTTATGAACTCATACTTTTTGTGCATGCTCTTCCTGAGCTGCTCATGTGGCAGAGTAGAGACCTATGCAGTGGAAATTCACTGGACTTTGGAAACACAACCTCCTTTTTAGAGGTAAAAAGGAAATGTTTTCTCAAATTATGCTTATCTTATCAAATTGTCAGAAATAAACAGTTGTGAAACATATTCTTCCATAGAAACACTATATGCTGGTTCCTCCACTCTCTTGTACCGCTATGCAAAAGAACTTAGAACTCATATCTTTTAATTCTAATTATTCAGCTTATATACATTCTAAAAGTTTTTGTGCAGTACTGAACTACTGGTACAGCAGTGAAAATATGCCATTAGTCTCTGCAAGCAAAGGCCAGGGTCAGCACCTTTGTGTAACGTCCATCTAATCCAACAGGAAGGCAATTGGACC
The DNA here is from genome assembly GCA_020698575.1 of Bostrychus sinensis. NCBI lineage: Eukaryota > Metazoa > Chordata > Actinopteri > Gobiiformes > Eleotridae > Bostrychus > Bostrychus sinensis. The sequence continues at coordinate 15,201,331 of CM036249.1, read as the reverse complement.
ATCTCACATGGCTCCTATATGTAATTACCAAAGCAACACTGGAATTATGTATAAGAATAAGTAATATAAAAGTACAGATCCTTGTACATTGATCTTGTATGGCTGTTTCAGAGAGTGGAGTCACAAAGTAAAGCCTATTTGAGGCACAATGTTAAAATCTCACACTGCATCAGCCTGGTTTGAGTGTACTCACTGATATTGGAGATAATGAGCTTATGATCTATTTTGAAGAAAAGGTAAAAGCTCACACCACAGGATGGAACATCCTGTGTGTCTAGACCACCTGTAACAAGATGATGAAAAATGCAGCTGTTTGGTTCCTGGAAACAGTCTTTTATTATTTAGGGACAGAACTGAGTTGTACAGAAAGCCTGGAAGAAAAATCCTTTGAGCATTTTGCAGCAGCAGAGTGTGATTATTATTATAGACAATACATAATGACTTCTCAGTTTGGTCAGTGCAAGTATTGTTGGTTTGAGGAACTGTTACGTCACAATTTAATTTATGACAAACATAAGCAATTACACATGTGTGGCTGCACAGGTTTCCAAGTATAAAGTGTGTAGACGTTTAGAAAATGTTCGGTTCTTGTTTTTGCATTCTTGTACTGTATCTAATGTTACCACTATTACATTGTACGTATTTATTATACAGTCAGTCTATTATTAAACTTCCATTCAGTGGTATTTAGTTCCTGTACTGGAGGCCTTTAAGCCTAAGATCACCATAAACATTGTTTATTCCCAACCCTTTTCTTTTTACATAAGGTTGATTTGCCTGTCATTGAGATGTTTTGAGTTATAGGCAAGTTGTTTGGCCTTTTGACAAACCTCATTTTTCTAGTGAGGGAGATGCCGCCCCACACTGATGTTATTTTGTTGGTACAACAATCAGCATAGCGTTCCTGGTGTCTGAATAAGCTGTTTGGGATTGGCAGATTTGGCAAATTTTAATGGGTGCAACCTAGTTCTGCTGCTCATCTCACAAATACATAGGCTACATTTCCAACGGTATATGATTTATTGTCAAGTAATTCAGCCCTAGGTTTACTAATTTTGCAAATAACTCGTCCATTTAACCAATACATTTAAGATACTAAATAGCTTTACTCTAAAATCCATTGCAAGTTGGCTCATGTCATTCTTGGAGATTTCAGCTAAATTATTTTCAACCTGCTGATGAGATCTTTACAACAAGCCTTTGCACATACAGTATAAAGAAAAAAGAGGAGTGGCTGTATCCAAAGTGTGAAGCCTGATAAAGGGACAGAACCACCTCAACAGACTGAGAAAGGCCTTCTCCTCGCTGCTGCTGCTGCTGCCTCAGGGTGCTACTTGTGTGAGAGGAGGGAGGTCACAGATGGCTATCAGTGCATTGTGTGTGTGTGTGTGTGTGTGTACAAAACCGTTGAATTCTTCCACCTATACGTTACAGTATGTGGATTTCTGTTTCTATTTCTGTGTTTTGAGGAATCATGGAACCTACTGCCTTCTCCTCCGACTGCACAAAGCAAAGAGCCAAAGCCGCAGTTTGTTTATTGTTTTGCCTGTCTTGTTTTTTCGTTTGATTGTTGTCAAAGTTCCCCAGTGTTTCCCTTGGCGCTTCACTGTTCGCTCCATGGCTCCTATTTAGGGTTGAGATGGAATGGGAGCGCTATCAAAAGGGCTGTTGAAATATAGGGGAAAGTTATGAGAGATGAAATATTCTGAGTGATGATGTATTCTAGGCCAGTTCAGTCCCATATTGAGGAAATTAGAAAGAATAGTGACATACTGTATGCTGGTGTTTGCGAGGCCCCTGATTTTTCACTCATGTTATCTTTTGAATTTTCTCTCTCTCTCCTCTCACTGGAAGCATTTGTGCACATATTTCCGCTTGTGCTCATTTCTGTTATAAATACCAGAGGTGATTGGCAGCTTCTAGTGTTCAGGCCTGACAGCTCTTATTTGTTGTAGTCGACAGGCTTTTAGTGAATGCTTGACGTTTTGAGGTTCTGTGTCTGTCACTGCAGGATGGCTATGGGCCCTTGTGTGTGCGAGGCGCATGTGGCTCCTGCAGGCTGTTTTTCACTCCGAGCTCAAAGGGTCATGGGAAGATTAAACATGTTGGGTTTTGAACTCCTGTTTTCCTGTTGTTGTTATTGACCAACAAACAATGCATTTTCTGCCAAGATTTCTTTGTCCAATTTTTTGGATGTTTAAAGAAGATACGTGCACAGAATATTTAATTCTATCTTACCCAAATCAGTATTGTATTACATATTTCACAATCATAGTCTGAGGTAGTTGGATGTGCAAGAGTTCAATGGTGTTTGCTCCCAGAGATGATAAGTTATCCTCTTATAACCATTGTGTTAAAGGGGAACTCAGTCACTTTGCCCATGGAGCTCCCCGTACAGCTCCCTTTGGTGAAAAACTCACTACGCAACTCCGCACCCCCACTTTTCACACCCGGAGGTGATCCCTGGGGGCCCTAGTGCTATGCCCAGAGCGATCAGCTGTTTGTATGCAACAGTAGATGGTCCGATGGCTGATAACGTGCTTGGCGTGCGTCTGTCCATGCCCTGCACGTAAATCTGCGCGTGCTCCACTTTTCTCTGTGTAGTTAAATTTTATGTTAGAACAGGCATAGGGAAAATATCAGCGCGCACGCTTCCCGAGGTGTTCCGGAGGCCTGTTTGTAGAGTGCTAGCGTCTCAGCTAACTTAGCTAGGTTAGATGGACGCTGACGTCGCTTGTGAATTACTGCCACAAACAATAACTTACGCAAAATCAATAACACATGAACAGAATGCATAGAAAATACACAATGGTACTTACAAGGTCAACAACAAAACCGTCAGGTCTGCTTCCGTATTGCACCCTTCTCTTTCTTTGAGCCCTCTCCATTCTGTAAAAGCCTTGCCGAGATTGACCGGTGAGTCCTTGCTCGGTCTGACTGTCATTTCCTCTTCCTCGCCTCCTCAGAAATAAAAGCCAACACAGATTTGTTTTTATAGCTCTGCGGCTGTATGTATTGGAGTGCCGTAAAGCAGTTTGTCAATCTCGCGAGAACTTAGACCAGACTCGAGACTCAAGCATGTGGCTCCGGGTTGGTGGCGCTCAATATTGCATGGGCGGTTTTCCGTCTAGAGCCAGCAGGGGGACGTGATGGGCGCTTTGATCACCCCACTACAAGTGATTTAACCATCATAAAGACTTTGAAACTGATTGGTTAAGGCAAAAAAGTTACTAGTTCCCCTTTGATAAAAAAGACAAGATTAAAAAAGAAAATAAAACTAGAATGAGCTGTATATCAGCAATTAATTAAAAACTGATCACAAATCACACAATTGGGATATGTCTGTTATCATATATTTGTTGGCGTCTGGCTTCCTTCTTCTTACCTTGTGCTGCAGCTGGATTTTAGTGACATTTAAGGTGTTCGAAAACTCACTGGGCTCTATCTTGTCTTGTCTTATTGTGCTCAGGGTCAACATCTGCACAACAACCAGTGTGAATCAAATGGTGTGGCAGTACTAATAATTATGTTTTTTTTTAGGTTTGATAACAACGTGACCATTTTAACATTAACAACATGGCATGGCAGTTTTTACTGTTTTATTACTTAGGTAACACACTTTGCTGTTTTATTTTAAGTTGTGCAATAAGGAGGACATCAGGGCTATGCTTACTATACTCATGTTAGGTTCTAACTTCATCTACATATCTTGTCTCAGGACTATGTTAAGTCCGAAGTTATTCCTCTCAGGTGAAGCAGTATAACTCTCCATCTGTGTATCAGCTGCACTTTCTCCAGTTTCTCCAGACTGCTCAGATCTCACAAGGAGGTGGTGAAGTCCAGACAGATGGAAGGTTTAAAGGTGCTCACCTGTAGCACTGATGCTAACACAGAGAGTCTTTATAGAGACATTAAAGTACACTGTTTTGACAGCACTGCGGACTTTGACAGAGTGTCTGTGTAAAGCAATGACAGATTTGCCGCTCAGCTCATTGGAACGCATAAACACTCGCCTTCGCAAGCACACCATACAAGTTCACCAAATGGACAAATTCTCCAGCTTTCTATGTAGGTCATAGTTTTGTACATTTCTACATTAGGACTGAATCACATAATTAGAAAAACACTTCAAATGTACCATAAGTGCACCGTAGGCTGAAGTAAATGTTACATAATGTTGGGAGCTGGAAACAGATTTTCTTTTTGCTATCATGAAGTGTGTGCTTAAAACAGAAATGGGTACAGTAGGGTTTCTTATAATAACAGTTTAAGGTCAGCCTGTACTGTATGTAATAGGCTCCACTGAGTTGAAATGCTAGTTAGTTTGAGCTGTGGCTGTAGTTGGTCTGGCCCATCCATTGCAACACTGTCCTTGCATTCAGGTATCAGATTATTGTCCAAATTGTGTTCGGTGCTATACAATAGGCTTGTTGCCCTATTACATCACAATTTAATAAACTGTCACTAGTTGCATAGATGTGTAACCTGTTGCTCCCTTTATTACCTGTGCCAAGAGGGTTATGTTTTTGCTCACAGTCCAGTAGTTGGTTTAGTGCAGGAGTGTCCAAAGTTTTTTTCCTTGAGGGCCACATACTGAGAAATATATGCAGAGGAGGGCCACTCACTAGCGGTGCTGGATCCCATTCGACTGCTACTTTCCCTCAGGTGTATCCACAGTCCACAGTGAGTCATTCACATGAGTACTTTGGCATAGCTTTTAGTCTGGATGCCTTTACGCCACCACATACATGGGCTTGGAAACGGCACATGCAGCAGTCAAGTTTGTTAAGTACTCTCTGTGGCATTTTGGGCCAATTAAGATGGAAGCCTGAGGGTCAATAAAGAATGGTCTGTGGGCCGCATTTGGCCTTCGATTTAGTGTTTTGGTTAGTCTGTTGGGAAGATAACCCAGAAAGTAATCATCAGACCAAGGAAGGAATTATACTTTTCCAGAATGATGATACTTTTCAAGAAATTTTCTGTACCATTGTGAGATAAGGCAGAACATTAACTCCAGCTATAAGAGGTCAGTAAAGACACAAATAGTTTGTTTTAGTAGAATCTTTACCATAGTGTGATAGCATTAGTCCCTGAAGTGATGGTTTGAATACTTTTCTCAAATTACAGACATACTTTCTAGTAGTCATGAAATATATCAACTGAATACTGTATCCTGAATCAGCTTTTTAATATAATATCTTCTCCATACATCCAAATGTAAAGAATTCAGTCAGCCAATCAGGGCTCTATGTTGGGTTAACTATAGTACATAAGCCTAGGCAATATCCAGTTGTTGTTTTTTTTCTTTTATAAAGCCTTAAAGTACCTCTAACATTTGTCAGACTACTTTTATTTTTTTACCATCACCAAGGAGGTTGCTAGAATCAGTTGTCTGTGAAAAACATTGTCAGAGATTGATGAAAATTATAGGGAAGATCAGTAATGTGCCAAGTGCTTCCAAGTTTCCAAGTTTCCAACTATAATGGAGAATGGAAAAGTAGTAGCAGTTTTTCTAGATACAGTACAACAACTTCTCTCTCAAATCTGAACTCAAGGACAAAGTTTATCACAGCCATATTGTCATTTCAATGTCAACAGGTTTGTGACACAACCAGTGCTATAAATTCATCACTATAAATATAGAAGAAAAAAAAAACTCTGCATGACCTTATTGTCCTCGAGTGCCTTAGCTAAAAACTTTACATTATCAAGCTTAACTCACTAAGTGCAAATATTTCCAGTGACAGTCCTTCCTCTCCCCTCCTGAACTAACCTAAGTGAATAATCAGTTCCAAGATGGCAGCCTGCAGTTTTCATGGCTGGAGGCTTGTGCACGTAGGCTGGCAGTGGCAGCTCCAAAGACAGGCAGACAGGTGGGTAGTGTACTGTAAGCTAACTGACAAACAGCGATGACACATACATGCAGAGAAGCAGTCAGGCATGTAGACAGGCCAACGGACAAGATAAGTCAACGCAACAGACACTGAGGTTAATAAAGAGCCAGGAGATTGCGGTACATTTAATTAAAACTGCTCTGCAAGTGCATCGACAAAGAAAGAGTGTGCTCTCGTTACGGTTGGGAAAGGGAAGGGTGTATTTGTAGGAGGGATAAGGGCTTGCCAGAATCCGACAGTTCAGCCTCCTGTGCATTCTTCTCTCTCACATTTTGTCTTTGTCTTTCACGTCAACATCTCGAGTCTGTGGCCAGGCAATTGGACCAACTGTCAGAGAGCTCGGAGATGGCATATAGTGTATACCCAAGTTCCACTGAGCCTGTACCAGCCTGGGCCACATCACTTTTTCTGCACATCACTTTTTCTCATGAAATTATTTTAAAATGACTTGCTGTTGTTGTCAGTTTCATGTTGTGCTAGAATAGACTCATTAGCAAACATTCTTATTCCAAACCTGTTGACATTCCTTTGTATGGAGGATTTTTAGGAAAACATAAATAAAAAATAATGCATTAAATTAAAGAACATTTAAAGTACTCATTATATAGAGAATTATTAAATGTAGTTGCAATTTCATTTATTGATCTTTAAATTAAAAGAGCAATTATTATTGTTAAAATATTTGCAAATCAATTTAGTAAATGTAATATTAATAGCAGTCTTGGTAAATTGTGTTTTAAATGGACAGTGAAATTGTAGCTTTTTTATTTCAAGATTTATTTATTTATTTATTTATTAAATTGCAAATACTTTTATTCATTCTTTATTTAAAGTGTAATTTAAATGTTCTTTTATTAGATGCTTTATTCTTATTTATGTGGTCCTAAAAATCCTCCATACCGGTGCACTTTAAACAACTTAAAACCTGTAGAATGAACAATATTAGTAAACATTAATTTGCTGCACACAAGAGGGTATGTGAGAACGCATCTCAAACTCTATGATTATTTATATTCCATTTGCAAAACATGTTTTCAATTTAATTTTGCGTACCACCGAGGTCTTTTGGTGTACCCCTGGGGGATACCCGTACCACAGTTTGGGAACCACTGCTCTAGAAAATCAAGCGTTTTAAAAGATGTTCAGTGCCTTCCAGAAGCTTTGGTCAATCATGTCCTTGGTTATCTTAAGTTGGACAGCTCCCAATAGTTGTTACACAGTCTTATCAACACTCAATAGCAGCTAATAATACAGAGAAAGTGTTACAGCTAGACTAGAGATGGGTACATCTGCCTACACAGTGAAGTAGCACAAAGTAAAATCTAAATGGAGAAAAGGGAAATAACGTTAAATATTGGAAATGCATTCATAAGATGTTTAATGAAACAGTTTATTGGTCTAACATGAACTTATAGCTTAAAGTTTAAGGTGAGCTGTAACCTTTGGTTTCATGTGATATCTTTAATATTTGGTCAAGTTGTGAACTAAATTATAATAAAACCAGGGCAAGTAGCAATTATGTTTAAATTTATATATGGCATATTGTCTTTTGCCTGGAAATTCCAGACTCACCGCTGTACCAGCGGATGAGTCTGGTCGCCTTAGAATCAATTCAATTTCTAGGGCGGAGCAAACCCGAGTTAACGGACAGCGGAGTTAGCCAATCAGAAAATGGCGGACGTGACGTTAACAAAGCGACAAGAAAGTGAGAAAGTAAACAAACGGAGAAGTGAAGCCACAAGGGAGGAACGAGGGAGTTATTTCAACATTACCGTACCATACCGCTGAATGAAACAAACTCTCGGCTCCTCGGTGCGCCATCTTGATTGTTGTCGGCGAGGAGACGCGTACGAGTGACACTGCTCGCGAAGAACATGTGACTTAAATAAACCAATCAAAATGCACGGTACGGTTTGGATTTGAGTAAACCACTGCGGACGGCGTGGTGGCCAGACTGATATTTCTCTGTAGAATAACACAGAGACATATCAGTCTAGATTTTCCAGGCAATATTGTCTTTATTTAAATGATTGCCCTGACAGCAGTTCATGAATCTTGTATGCATTTCACATGGATTACATAGAGAATTTTGGACATTTCTGGTCGAGACAGCTCATTGTGATGGAGAAATACTATTTTGCTTTGACAGGCTTTGCTTCCAGTTGGGTCGTCTATCACGATAAATTTGTCAGTATGGACAGCATGCCACTACGAGTTCCTTTATCAATTGACAATGCAGCAACAAGATATGAGCCTGTCAGCCATTAGACATAGTTGAATTGTACAGGTCAAGTGTGGCAAAAATGAAACAAGGCATCTGTCAAAAGCATTCTCAAAGAAGACACGGTGCAGGTGTGGAGCAACAGGGATTTCACTGTGCTTTGTTTTGTTTTGTTTTTTTTGAATGGAAATTGTTCGTACTTTTTACTGTGCAAAAATGTGTAACATGTTTGTGTTTTTCACTAATGCATGTTGGCTAGTGTAGATGAACACAATGTCATCATTAAACTACTTGCAGAGTTCTGTCCACCCAGTTGTGTTCAGTCCAAGTTGTGTTAAGTTCTACTTTTAGTGTTACTTTAGCTCTTCGTTGGCTGCATGTTGTTGGCTGCATGTCACTTGTAGCTAATTTAAATTATTGGAGCAGTGACTGATAGTGCATGATGGAGTAAAGAAAAAAAACTTTTACAAAACCATCCCTCTCTAAGGCTCATCCAAAACATCTTGTCAGAAAAGTGCATGTTTCTGCTGCACTGCTGTGGATTGATTGGCACTTGTTGACGCCACAGCCTGGTTTGCCACATTTCACATCTGTCAAGTGTGGACATGCATATTTGACGATGACTTCACCGGGTAGACGACTGTCTCACCGCATTTAAACCCAACTTTGATGATGCTTTAAGTGCGATGCATTTTAGGTGTGACATTGTCTTCCTGTCACTGCAAGCTTTAAAGTTTGATATTTAGATTTTCACAGCAAAATCACTTGAGCTTTCATAGGCACTTGGTTAAATTTTTATTCACTGAGTCTACTCACTTTCTCTTTTCCAAAATTAAATTTACACGTGCATGTTAATAAATACGAGTATTATGGAAAAGTGTTGCAGTATTTCAGTTCAAAGTGGAACGCATACACTACACTGACCAGGCATAACATTATGACCACTGACAGTTGAAGTAAATAACATAGATTATTGTTTCATGTTGGCACCTGTTAGTTGATGGGATATAATAAGCAGCAAGTAATCATTTTGTCTTCAAAGTTGATGTCTTAGAAGCAGAAAAAATGCGCATAAAGACTTGAGTTTGACATTTTTTATAAATTGGCCTATCCAGCAGACAAGCTACTATAGCTCAAATTGCTAAAGTTAATGCTGGTTCTGATAGAAAGGGCTGCTTGTTAGTCAGATGGTCATTACACTTAACATTACGACCACCAATATTAAACAAGTTGTCATAATGGTATACCTAATCTATGCATTGTATAGATTGTGATGCTTCTGATGACTATATCAATTTATTTAAAGGTACTGTAAGCAGAATGCACTCGTACTGGTTTAAAAACGGTACAATGATCTCTGGGTTGCCAGTGTTTCCGCTTTTCTGATTGGATAATCGGCAATGCAGGGTTTAAAAACCAGAACAAAAAATGTAAACAAAAACAACTTGACCATTATGTAAAGTGTATTTTTAATTGGTAATAAATCAACCATACCATTGTTATCAGTAAAAGTAAATGTAAAACTAAAACTACTTTTTGATTTAAACATGTTTACATCATATCTTGGGACACATGTGGGTAATGTTTATGTAATATAAAAAAATATATACTACTTATAGCACCTTTAATGTTAATACTTTTTTTTTTTTTTTTTTTTTTCATGACCTGTAAGTCCCGCAACTGGCAATGCATACTGTCTTTGTTTCCTTAGGCAAGACTGTCTAGAAAAGTGCTATATAAGACTAATTCATTATCATTTTTATAATCACCACAATTAAAATAATCATATGCTATAAATATTTCACAGTGTGTGAACTCTATATATCCTATGTGTGAGAAATCTTTATCTTATACAGTATATGGTTCACTTTTTGAATTGATATACCTTATATATATATACCTTCCCTTTACTTTTATCACTGAGATGGAAGTATTTGTGAAGCTTATTGAGATCTCTTGTATTGCAGATGCAAATAATTGATGAGGAATGCTTTTGCGTCTCTCTGGCCCCATTCACATCGAGGTCTTATGAAAGTGACATTACTGACAGCGGTAACCACATGATGGGATAAAAGCACTTGTGGAGCGTGTCATTTTGATATCAAGTGGAACACACTCATTGATTCACTCTAGAAGGCTAAATCTCTGAAAGCTGCAAATTATTCTTGAATCACAAGTGGAAAATTGTCTATGGACAGTTCAGGTACAGCTTGTTCTTGGAGATGACACGCTACAATCAGTGGTAAAAGGACTTGTTCAGATGTTTGTCCTGTTTATCTTAATGCAGTCTGTGCCACAACTTCAAAAAGTCTCGATTTGGGAAAATATGTTTATGATCCTCCAGACTGTTGTAAAATATGAACAACTTTAGTAGTAAATAAATGATATGCTATGGTATTAATTAGTCTAATTTGGAAAGATCTATTCCCACAAGCGGCGGGATACGTCTCATTTCACTACAGCGCTCTGTCACTAAAATCCGGTAACCTACTTTTAATTTGTTTAGCTTGTGATGTTTAGCTTCTTTTGTAGAGCTTGTAATTAATAACTTATAGCTGAATTTTTAAGTATCTTCCCCTATAGAGTACTATATATTGGTTTAATGATGCTGTTTAACTTCTTCAAATGAAACTTTTGTCTTGAGCAATTATAAAGTTTGGTAACACAAGTTGGGATAATACATTGGTCAAGCATAACATTATGACCACTGACAATTGAAGTGAATAACTCAAATTCTCACTTAACTGTAACATTTTGTTCTCAAAGTTGATGTGTTTGAAGCAGGAAAAATGTGCAAGCATAACGATTTGAGCAAGTCTGAGTTTGACAATAGGACAGAGTATAGTAGGAAATCAGGGAGAGAATGGGGAAAGACACTCTGCAAACTTTTCATCGCAGCTCTACCACTGAGCCAAATTGGAAGAGCTAGACGATTTGGTCAGAGCATCTTCAAAACTGCAGCCCTTGTGGGGTCGTCCCGGTCTGCAGAGGTCACTATCATTGATTCAACAGATGAGCTGCTGTAGAGCAAATTGCTGAAAATTTTGTTGCATGTGGGGGTGCATATTTGGCAGTTGGTTTTAACACATAACATTATGAGCACCAATAATTGGCAGATGGTCATAATGTTATGCCTGATCATTGTATATTCTATGTATTGTAGTGTATAATGTCTTTTACCTCTTTTAACATATTATTGTGATATATTAACAGCTATTGTGATACATCCACGGATATCATGATATTATGAGTAAAATACATTAAAAACAGGTTATTGTGGATAGAGATAGTATGATAGGTGTGTGTGCAAAGGAGTGCAATGATACAATTGGCAATACGCTATATTAGATGTTTAGTACAAAACAATGTTTCATAGTTTATTTTATTCATATTGTAATGGCCCATTAAAACAGAGAATACGTCTACTTTATCTGAGCTGTTTATTATTATGTTCAATTGTGTTATTTTTTGATAAATACAGAGGAGCTGGGGACCTGCAAATGTGTCCATTATGTGCTTTTATTGCAGTTATATTAATGCATTCAGTATCCTGTTAACCTGCTTTCCAATTGCTCTTAAAAATGAGCTACTGCTACCACATACTGTACTGGCTTTATTATGCCCAACAGACAATTTACAATTCAAATGGAAATTACAATCCAATCCATATCGAGCACTGGGAATAATGACCACAGCTATGTAAACAGAATGGAGGCTGCAGCGGAAAGTGAAGTGGTGTTCTTATGTTAGATGGGTTTAACACATGGGACTAGATTCTAACATTGCAATTAGCCTTTTGTATACATTTACTTTATATTACTTGTGTTTATAAATACAGCTTGTACACCATTTCCAGACTGAGTATACAGTAAGAACATAAAATGTTCTAATTTATTCTTTACGGAGTTACTTGAGGAGAACTTACTCTGTAGATGTTTCTGAACAGTCCAACACAGCTCAATACAAAATCCAGCTAAATCTCAGTCAATAATTGAACATACAACACATCTACACCTAACTTTACCTAACATACTCGCAACAGGGGGGTTATCAAGGCAGTCAATTTTGCTGCAAGCAAGAAAATAAAACTACAATCAATTACATTTTGGAGTAACGCACTATTATAAATACTGACAAGTCCAATTAACTCCTATATGATCTGTCACACAGCTTTACTTTCATTTTCCCCCGCCTCCTATCCATACATACTTTTTTCTGCCTTTTGGCCGCTCTGTCGTGATGAAAATCGAGAAATAAAGCCATCTCTTGCTTGTTGTTTTGCTAACCGTAACATTTTTGGCCCAGAGACTACAGAAGGAGATGCAGGGGGCTTTATTCACCCCACAACAACTTATTTAACCATCACACAGACTCCAAAAAAGTTTATGCAAGGTAGAAAAGTTAATGATTTCTGCTTTAAGGAAGAAATATTTTTATTCCGTTTCCTTTTATTGCATTAAATTACACCAGTCATATTCAGATATACTTATAGAAATTTCACTTTGTAAATTGTTTGGTTCTACAATCTGTTCCTTATTTATTTAAAGAAAGCAATTAACAGTATCCTCAATCTGTATCACATTTAACCCAACTTTTGATTGACAAACTTTTTTCTCCTTGTGTATTCCCTCTCATGTTCCTGATTTCCCCCAGTACATAACCTATATTGACATAACACAAGCTGCATATGGAACAGCAGATGCAAGTCAATTAACGATCATCTTCACATGTTAATCCTGTCTTCTGTGTCCTGCCCTGCGCGCTGTAGGCCTGTGATGAAGACGATGATGATGGTGATGATGCATCCTATCCCCATTAGTGTTAGCCCAGTTCTGTCAGAGCCGAGTTGGGTTACTGCCTGGCAAAAAGTCAACCCCCGAGGAACAATGGGATGGGCGTTTTCTGAGCAGTAGCAGAATCTAGAAAGCTTTCTTAGAACAGGCTGTCAATCTCACATAGGCACAAAGTACAAACAGACTTTTAGCCTCAGCCCTGGAGTTAGTTACAGTCTGGAGTGTTGGGTATAGCTTTAAAGTTTGAGTGGCATTGCTTTTCACCGACACTGTCATCTTTTGGCCTCGTTCTGACCTCAGTGAAGTGATATTTGACATAGAGCCCTGTCCAGATTCCTTGTGGCATTTTACGATTGTTATATTACATTAAGCTACACTAATTTTAGTAGTAGGTCTTCCTCTAAACTCTATAGGTACTATAAACTCTATATGTACTATAGGTAAACGTCACTACATAAAGTGCCAGTACCATTTGAAATGAAATGGCAGTTGTCACTTAAATTAAAATAAACTTGAAAGAAAGTATGATGTACAGTAACAAAGATGAAAATCTCAATAACAATGAGATAATCTACTGTTCTATTGTAAAAGTAATTGGACTCAATACAGTAGCTTTCACGTCATGGCACAATGTATTTTATACATTGATGGTCAATTTCTTGGCATTTACTATTGTACGTAAGCAATATAACTGCATATGATAGAATGGTGCCATAAATTGAGCAGATACACCTGCAATATATTTTTTGAAGTATTAATAATCAAAATGGTTTTGGCAACTAACTACCATTGGGTTACATGTGTATAATGTCAGAGCCAAGGTAGAAAACATTTGTGAGGGTATTGATGTTTAGCCATTTTATTTACTGTAACAATTAGCATATATACTTAGCATAACCTAAAGGCCAAATAATAGCGGTTCTAGTGGAAGGGTCCATACTATTCCCTGCAATATTAATATTGAAATACAATGGCCCTTTTGGAGTCTTCTGCCTTAATTTTAATATAAAGTACATATGACCACATGCTAGTGTGTTACATGTTGAGAAATCTTCTGGAGTTGAAGTTACCTATGTTCCCCAAGCTGTGAATTAACAAGAGCTCACAGTTTCCCTCCACTCCCTCAATTACGGACTTTGAGCGTTGCTTCTAATTAGCATTTCTGTCATTAATGCACTATGACACATGGCCTTCTACCACCCACCAACCCCCCAACCACTCAGTTAGCCTCCAGTCCCCAGGCCCCATTCGCTCTGGTAGCGTGTGCAATCAAACAACTCACATCCTTTCACTCTTTTTGTTTGTTTGGTTTTTTGTGTGTGTTTTTGTCTTCTCTGTCCCTGCGAGCACCCGGTGCTTTTTTGACATAGGGCCGTGACAGCATTGAGTGCACTTTGCTCCACTACAAGACTGCCCCTCTCATTCAGCGCTATCCCAGAAAGCATTCCACACATTACAGCTATTTTCTCAAGGATGGCTCCTGATAAAGTGGCTGGCTATTACGCTCCCCAGGGAGGATTATTGTTCTGCCTTCATTTCTGATGGAGTGATGATCACTGTGATGGTGATAGCAGGCCTGTGATGGTTGGCCTTGATTTCTTGTGTTTCAGCACTCTGCCCCAGTTTTCAAGCTGCTAGTGTCTTCACAAGAGAAGAAAAAGCCTCCGCGTTCAAGTCAAGAAATGTAGAACTGCCAAAATTAAATTTTGGAGATGAAAGTCAAAGTCAAGTCAAATTTTCAGAAAGATTTTTGTGTTAGCATAGTCACATATGGGATCTGGGCTGTTTTCTGCTCCCATTTGCCTGCTTATTGTATCCTACTGTAAACTTTCCATCAGCGGATTTACATTCACAACAAAATACTGAGCACTGACATTGTCCGGTTTTACCACAATGTGACAATATTTTGTTCTTCCAATTGGGCTTATATAAACTAAGACAAACCATGACCATGTGCACATCTAAGCCACACAGTGGGCCATTTCTCAACAACATGTGTTGTGGAAATATCCGTGATGTACTTCATATTTTAAAAATTCTTTAAGACATTTAGGTTTTTGTTTGTCTTGATTTGTTCTGTGAGCAAAAGAATAGCAAAACATAAAGTTTGGGTGAAGGGCCAACCCCAAAGGACCAGAGTCTGCAGTGCACCTCCACCTAAAGACACAGACCACTCCTTTGAGGACAGCGATGTCTGAATCTTAGCCGGTGAAAAAGGATGATTGGAGCGAGGAGTCAAAGATGCAATCTTTGTTAAAAAAGACAAACCATCTTTGAACAGAAATGGTGATTTGACTGGTTTTAAGGCACATGCACATTGCTCTGTCTTTGCATTTGATCAGCATTGCTTTTAAAAGAGCTCGTTCTTCTCAACATGTGCAGGTGGACAGCAGCCTCGCCTCGGTGTATTTTTAAACTCTCTGATGGATAAGGGGATAGAACATGCAGGCCAGAGAACTGCAATAATTAATGAAGGTTTTTATAGAAAGCACAAGGAGCCGACTGACGAACATGACTGCTTCCTCCTCTCTGAGAATTTTAGAATTTTTGTGGGGTGGCTTTGGTTTACTTCACATTATTTCTTTCTCTCTTGTCTTTTCAGGCTCAAGAAAATATATTTGTGGAGTACAACCACCAGGAGCTGCTTGAATTCTATAACAAGGTGTGCATTTGTTTGGTTGTGGCCACTTCATTTTGTACCCCATATAAACATTATTGTTGTGGTTCATATTTACTGGCTCGCTACCTTCCTGTATACTTCAAACTTCTCTAACATTTTTTCTTTTCTCTTCCAGCTTGAAATCGTACAAGGCCAGTTGGATTCACTGACTTGAAGTCTGGTCGTCTTTGTACAGCCACACACACACAGAGCTGTTAGGAGTATTGCTGGCAGGAGTAACAGCTGCTCCACTCTACCAGTACTTCTACTACTTTTGATTTATTACAGTAAAATGGTCAAATTTGAATTCTAGCCTGTCATTGTTTTTGTAATATAACATCTGCCTTTTAAATATAACTTTTTTGTAATAACATTTTCTGTTTAAAGTAGTGAACAATCTTTCTGACAGAATATAGTATAGCTGTGATGTAATATTGCCAAATACTTGGCCTGCAGGAGTAAAAACCACATACATTTCTTATTTGGTGTTACTCAAAACACCAACATTTAGTTACTCCCCTAGAAACACCAGAGGGTCATATTTCTCATTATAGCAGTTGCGAGCACTACTAAGCAAACACATATTGTCTTGACAAAGATCAGACTAATACCTTACATACATTGAAAGAAAATGACTGTATCTGGCCAGGATAGTTTTTTGGTATAAAATGTCATAATTATCACATCTTGTATTTCAAGCAGCTTACCCAATGATAAAAAAAAAAAGTCTGTGAATGTTATAATATGAAGGGGTTAAATTACTTTTAAAGGTCCCCTGATATGCTAAATTGACCTTTTTTGAGCGTGCCTTGTTATAGTGTTGTTTCCTCCTCAAAAACATTCCTAGTGTTTTGTTTCATTCACACTTGTTTGAGTAACCCTGTTTAGTGAGCCTTTCCCTTATAATGATCTGGAAACGCTCGGTCTCACCAGACATGTGAAACCAGGAAATGCTTCTTTGTGTTTCTAAAGCCCTTACATTGTCCTTGGATATCATTCTGATAATTTCAGTACTTAAATTGCCATCACTAAGCAGTCAGCTCTTTTATCTATCTGTTAGCATCATTTTGCTAATAGCCATTTTATGCCATATCCATTTCCCATCATTGCCAGCAGGGCACGACAGACACCTAATCCAAGTTTTCCCTGCAATTTGAAACTCACAGCTCCCCAAAGGAGACATTTTTCATACATATACAGTTATAAAAGTTGTCCAAAATTATTTCAAAAAGCCTGAAAAAGCATAATATAAAACCTTTAATGAATGTCCTAGGTTTTGTGCCCCCTTCTCCACCCCAGCCTTTAAGAAAACATTGTTCTACAATGCTACCATAAATAGTTTCTCAATTTGCATTGCTTATGTAATACCTGCTGTAATCAAGTAGAGGGATTTGTTCTTAAGTGCAACATAAAAGTTGGATTACTACATATTTTTGTGAACTGGAGATTGTAGTAATGACCATTCCATCAGAAAAAAATAAAATGGAAGTAGAGTCCACCCAAGCTGTTGTTATTTAGTGAAGGCTCATTATTTCTCATTATAACCAACCTGGACTGCTGCTTCAACAGATGGGATTTCTTGGAGGCGCATCGAACTATCATTGGCTGTGTGTGTTTGTGTCTGGATTGAGGCTATAATATGTCCAACTGCATCTGTCCTTATTTTTGAATTTCTGTCATTCTTGAGTCTTTGGCATTTCCAGATGTTGTCTTCTTCAGTCTGAGTAAAATGAAAACTTTGCCCTAATTAAATGAAGTTTTAGACATATTACAAGTAATGAGACGATGCTTTTAAGATTAAAAAATATCAGTAGTATTGCTATTCTATCACAATATTAAAAAACACTCAGATCACTGAGTCACATTTAGCCAAAACCTGTATTTCTATTTGGATTTGGATCACATAAAATTTCTGTCCACAATTCCACAGCAGCAAACTGACACAAGACTGACCAGCCATAGTATAGGTTTTCAGTATTATATGTGTAGATTGGAATATTTGGTGTATTCAGCAGGAGATAAGTTGCAGATGACATGAGCAGTATATTTGGAAAGGTGGCTGCAAGTCACTTAAACCCAAGCTGACTGACTTTATTTTAGTTTGGCTGCTGCTGGTGCCCCTATGAGCAACTCAACCCTGGCCCAGGCCTTACTCCACCCACTGCCAGAGATTGAAAACTGCTCAAAAAGTGGTCAGAAACCAGGCAGACACAGAAAAGGAAGAACTGAGAGTGGCAGGAGGCCTGGACCTGTGACTGACAGCTGTCAGAGCACCGTAATGGACGTCCTCCACAACAAGGTTGCCAAGTCCCAGAAAAAACAAAAACAAAGCAAAAACAAAAAACAAAAAACAAAAAATCATCCAATAAAAAAAAAAAGTGTCCACATTTGTGTAAATGTATGCTTGTGTTTGTTGTCTACTATCAGACTAAGTTTCTAAACCTCAATCACGAGTCATGTGGATTTGTGGAGAGTAAACCTTTTTGTGACTTCGTTCTGTGCTTTGGATTCTAAATTTCCATAGTAAATGAGTGTGAGAGTAGATGGCTGTCTGTGTTAGGCCTGTAACTAACTGGCTATTATCCAGGGTATCCCCCGCCTAAGACCCATAGTTGCTGAGACATGCTCCAGCCATCTGCAACACAGAAATATGCGGAAGACAAATGAATGAATAACTTTAGACTTTCAAGTATCTTATTTGCATATACAGGATTTTTGAACCTAAAGCATTGTATTTCAACACAGCATTTAACTGAAGTAATCCAAAACATAATCAGGTTGAATTACTTTACATGAAAGCTAAGTACAGACAACATAGTGGACATACAGTAATCTGTAGCAAGAAAACCTGTAATGTAATCTTGCAAGAACTCTAACTTTTATTGTATACTTTCCTATTATAATTCTAGTCACACTTTCTTAATTTGTACACTCCAGCTTCTTCTGTGACCAGCTATCCTTCCGGGCCTTCTAAACTTTGACCTTTTGTCCTTTACCATATCCGACCTCTACCACCTCCTTATTTTCTCAAGCACTGTGTACATACTAAATTTACCTCTTGAAAATGTTTCCCTCTGCAACATACTTTCCCAAGTTGCTTTTCTGTGTCTAATCTTGGCAGGCGCATGCTGTTCTAATTGGATAATTGGCAGGTAGAGTGCATAAAATGTTCACTACCAAATACAGATATCACTCCCACTTCCACCTTGTAAAATGGCTGATTGCACTGCTGCTCACTTTACTATGAGAAACTTGCTTGAAACTGGCACCGCAAATATTCAAAGCTACTGTGCTGGATCATGCAAATAGACATTTAAGCTTGTGTCGCTCTTACTTTCTCAAAAACTCCTACCCACTTGCTCCCAGCCCTTACTACCTCCCCCCACAATATCATAGAGAGCTCCCTGCTTTTATTTGTTTTTAAAAACCTAAGAAAGAAAGAAAAACCCAAAAAAGCCTAACCAATAGGCCACTGCAATATGATAATATATCAAACCAGTTCAGATCTTGCCTTCAAATCTGCATTAAAGTCTGTGGTCTAACTTCTGCATTAGACCATTTTTATCCTGGTATTCACTCTCTTTAAATGCATTGTCCCTACATATCCATGTTTTACCTTCTTTTATGAATTTATTTCTCTTCAGATTGAGTTAGTGTACAGATAAAGACTTATTTGTATGATTAGCACCCATCAGTTCAATGTTAAAAGCATTCTAAGATAACATCATTTTTGTCCAAGTCGATAAAAACTGGTCAGAGTTGTGCCCAAGCACTTGAAGTGGGAGTCCAAGGCCAAGTCAAGTTTGAGTTGAGTCATCTTGAACTGAGGTGAGAGTTCGAGCATTAGAGTGGTCCAAGTTGAGTCCAAGTTGTGTCCAAATGAATTGAAGGTCAGTCTAAGTCCAATTCGAGTCACCAAAATTAGTAACAACATCGATTGAGTGCTGAGTGTGATGTTAGTTTCGAATAAACCATTTTTAAAACTAAACATTATGATGACATAAATATAGTACAACACTCTCAGAAAAATTTCAAAGTAAAAGCAAACTACTGACATTCGCAAGTGTGCAAGTTATTTTCTACAAGTTTGAGTCTAGGTCCCAGTTGTACAAGTCTGAAGCATTGGTTCACAGGTCTGAGTCAAGTCCCGGTATGTAAAAAAGTCAAAGTCCAAGACCTAAAATGAATGACTTGATACATATCTCTGATGATTACACAACACACCTTTTCTCCCTTTCAAGAAAAAAAATTATACAAACATTAATTGGCACCCACATCCTGCATCCAATTACGGTCTCTAGTAACAGAAAAAAAAAAGATAACTGAAAGTAAAAGGCAGAAAATATAATATGTTAGCTAGTCTATCAATCTCCAATGTGGAATTCAAACTGACAACAACATTGGGTGCGACTTATTGTCCACAAGTCAGAGGCTAAGTCCGAGTCATCAGTCAAAGTTTAGTCCCGGCTTGTAGAGACAAGTTTGAGTCTGAGCCCTCAAAACAATAACTTAAGTCCAGTTGGACATGTTAGAGTAGATTATAGTGGATTGTAGGAGAAGGCCATTGTCAAAAAAACAAAACAAAAAAAACTTACTATATGTTCATAGGATCTTTGTATGTGTCTTTGTGTTCGAGCAACAGCAGTTCTGATGGGCATGTTTCAGCACTACTGAAATGGTTAACAACCCTAAAACACTCAACCACTTCAAACCTTTTTACACCAATTGACAATTTTTGCCACTTTGTGAAGTTGCCTGCGGCTTGAGAGCACCATGTTCCGAAGCATGGAGAACAGATGGCCAAGTGGAACAGCGATGGCCACTTGGAAAAGAATAGAAGTGCCACTGTCTGGGCTCCGGCACTACACGGGACACACTGCCCCATTGAGAGAGATGGTCCCTTGTGCGTGTCTGCCTAGTCTCTACATGTACTCTACTTGTCACGACTGTTTGCTTGCTCTGGTGTCTGTGATGACTCTGGACATAGCACAGACATGTATAGCCTCCCAGAGTGGTTTGTGCGAAGCGTTGGGCTGCGGTGGCTGTGTCTCACCAGCTTTAATAAGTGTCTGATGGAGTCAGCTCAGTGTGTGGCTGCGGCCCCACCGGGATCACAGGGCTGGCTGAAGACGACACACACTGATAGATACTGAGGATAGATACTGAAAAAAAAAAAAAAAAAAAAAAAAACACATAAAGCTAGCATTCATTACATACTACAAGGTTAGGGATATTGCAAACATAAGTTATTCCAGTAACAATTCGCTTTAAGAAGATGGAAAAGCAATACAAATAGCTTTTAAAATGTAGCCTTTGTTTAACTTCAAGATTAACTGTGTTTATTTCAATTTTACAAACATACACTATGACTTCATAAACTTATAGGTAGCATTCAATAGCAACAAGGTTATGGGTATTACTGTATAAACAAGTTCTACCATTGATACACTGTAGGAAGATGAAAAAGCTAGATATGTAACTAGCTAAATTGTAAGACTGACAACAGGGGCCTTAAAGGGCCTTTATTAGAGTATGTCATGTCAAAATTAACAAGGCACTAATGTTCAGTTTCAACTGAAGGAGCTAATTTAGGGAGCTACTTTTTTTGGGTTGTGAATAGGAATTTATACACTATATCCTAATGCATGTCTATCATTACTTAAATCTGGTAGCATTGAACAATGGTGTGGAATCAACGATAGCCACCACATGTTACAATAGAAAGTTGTTCATTGGTAATAATCAGGGTTTTAGTGCCCGTAAACAAAATTTTGCTTGTGGCCCCCTAATTACTGGTACCACAAACAACAAAGATCACACTGACACACATATAATAGAAAAGAAAATTAACCCTACAAATTAATCCTATTTGAATGAGCTCTATAATGGCAAATGAACACAAATAAAAACAAACATCTTTGTGTTGCTTCCAGATCTGTGTCCCTGTATCAAAAGCTGACACTTTTTTTTTATTGGGGACAATATTAAGGAGGGGGGTGTATTCCGGTGCATTTCAGATGATAAAAAAATCTTTTTAGCTCCTACTACATTAAAGTGAAAAAAAAAAAAAAAAAATGTTTTACGGCTCTCCAAAATATTTTAACAACTCTTACATTTTAAACATGCAGAGCTACTGCACTACACAGACCAGAACATAACAAACTATTTGGTCATTAATTTTTGTTTATTCTAACCAAGTTTCTATTTTGGTGGTCAATTGTCATCAAACAAAAAACTTGAGAAAGCTTGAGAAGTGTAGCACACATTTATGAACTGAAAAAATGCCTACCGTCCGTCCACGATGTCCCACTCTGTACTGAGACTGACCAGGCTTGTTACGTCAGCAGTTTACATCACTCACTGCGCTGTAGTGCAGGGCAGTGGCCGTCGCCCCTCAGTCATTCGCCCCTTACTGTATGGCCTGTGCCATGGACCGCCTCTGACCGCTGTTTGGACCTTTCTGATCATATGGCCCTAAACAACCGCATAGAGTGTTTATGCCAGGAGTCGGCGCTGGTAATAATAATATTGCATGAGTCTTACAGTATATAGCACTTGTGTGGACACTCGAGTCGCTTTTACAATTTGTTGCATTATTCATTTACTCCTCTGTCACACTCAGCGGTGGTAAGCCACTGCAGCCCTGGGTCAGACTGACGAAAACATGGATGCCTTTCTGTGCCTACTGTCCATACAACCACCGCCAACCGCACACTAAAACTAACACATTCCAACAGACAAGCTGGGTGAAGTCTTGTCCAAGGACACAACAGCTAGCAGAGATTGAACCACTAACAGTCAGGTTAATGGGCGAAAGTCTGAGCTATACTGCTGCCCTAAGCTAGACAAATTGTCACTAGCCTAACAACAATAAATTAGTTTTGTTTGTAATAAATATATTTTTTTCCTGTGTAGCTGCTGATGCTATTAATGGAAATCAAACAATGCTAATGGAGAACCAATGCACTATTTGTTGTTGAGGCAGGGTACACCCAAGATGATCACCAATGTTTATCAGTAAGAAAAGAGTTATAATAATCAACAGAGACCAATACTGATAACGTCAGACAGTTCTTTAGTATTCTATATTGTTTTATATACACTTGCAAGATGTATGTGAAGCATGCAAATTGTGTACTGACCCAAACTGGGGATTGACATTGCCTCTCTGATCTCCAAGTTTATGTTTCATGAATTGTTTTTGATAAGTAGTCAATCGGTTAGCATCCCTGTTTTTGGTGTTTCAGTGTCTTTTTACATATAAAAATATATATATAAAAAAGCTGTCAACAATATTTTGGTTGCTGTAGAAAATGCTCTCCTAGCAAAATATTTTTAAGTCAGTGTATCTGTTGCAATCTCAGTGACAACCTGAATTAGCAGCTAGATGCAGATAAGCATAATGTCTTGTATTTAATGTATTCAAAGGCTGTGAATATAAATTATGCATTTCGCTGGAGTGTGTGCAGACCTCTTGGTTTTTCTAAGCTGGCTATTATTGACCAAACATAGTATCTCAGTATATCAAGTAACCTGAAAAGATGCCGATTGTCTTTAATCCATGAGGAATAACTCTCCAAACAGCAAATGCAAGTTAATAAAATGCTGGAGCTAATAAAAAGTGAACAGGAGCAGGGAGCTTGTCACCACTAATCTACTCTGTGTCAGTAACAGAGTGGTTTGCACGCCATTGTATCTTACAGGTCCCTGCTTCTTCAAATATTCATCATTGATGTGCTCTTGTGGATAAACCATAATACGACACTGACCGAATGAGAATTTCTCACATCTGTCTCCATTTAGCCAGCAGCATTACACATTCTGTTGTGGCTGGCCAGATTTAGGGTTCCATTTTCTAATGCTTTTTCATGGTTCAGAGGATTCAGGATTTCCAATTTCCCAGTATTCCCAGTGAGTATGACTTCATGACAGTTGGGTAAGTGTTGGCAGGGATTTGGAAATGCAAACGGAACGGTCTTTGAAGCTATTTAAGGGCTTCTAACCAGTTTATTCTGACTCTAGTTCAATCCAAATTTTCTCCAGATGCTATGGTAAAAAAACTTAAAGAACATACAAACCCAATTTGGGACAGTGTGTAAAATGTAATTAAAACAATGCAATGTTTTGCAAACTTCACGCAATTATTTTATCCATAATAGAACAGAAACAATACACCAGGTCTTACAGAAACTGAGATATTTTACTATTTCATGTAATATACAAACAGTATCACTCATTTTGAATTCAATGGCAGCAACAAAAAGTTGACAACAGACTGGAAGTGAAGCATTTTACACCTACTAGGACAGAAACATGACTAGGTTGTATAATATTATATAATATTGGATGTTTTGGATGCTCCTTGTCCTGCAGCACTGCATCAAAGTAAGCTTCTCTGCATAGGCTCAGCAACACTTCCAGTCTTTGTAAACACAGTTTACACAATGCTACCTCTATATCTCAAATAAAGGCCATTATGATCCAGAAAGACATCTGTCTTCTCAGGGTCAGTTGGATTTGTATATTTCAGGTTTTGAAGTCTCTACTGATTTACCATGAAAAGTTTTTAATTTTGCCTCAGTCCTTTTTAAATAAACTTTGACCTTGAAAAGATGGATTTTCTAAAATATGTATTTTTTATTTACACATTTTTGCCTTCTGTTTTCATTGATCTTGTTTTGATTGACATTTTAATAGTATATAATGGTGTATAGTTCATTATAGCTAAATCTGTTATTGGTGAGGTTCTCTCTAATACACCCAAGTCATTTATTTCTCTAATCTAGCGTTCTGAAATTACCAGTATCAGTCTTAACCTTTTAGCATTATTTTCAATGTTTCTATTTCTTTAAAAACAGCCTCTCCCATCAGCACAGCCATTAGCCACTAAGCATCAGTGCACCGTCTGAGCTTTATAATAGGGCACATTTATTTTGACATCACTTTTATGCATCATTAGTGGAGAAAAATGAACGAGGCAATCTCTGACAGAGATTGCAATGCTTTTTCTTTTAAATTAGTCCAATCAATTATTCAGTGAGTTGCAGTCAGTGCAAGTTGTTTTGGCACAGTCCTACTTCTTTCCATTGAGGTTTAGGGATGTTTTGGCACACAGTTGAAACTGGGATAAGAACCTTTTCATATATAATGTATTGTACTGGGGACATGGTAGTGATGGTGGGGACCCCCAACTTTATTCACACAAGATGGGCTGACCTAATATTGGCATTGACATTAACTATGTGAACTGTGAAGCTATACTGTCAACTCTGATAAGATCCTGACAACAGTGTACCCCGCCAAGTATCAAACTGAGGAGGATCAAGGACTGAGTGGTAGAAAAAGAATTAATTAACCCAAATACATGTATAATAAAAAAAGTAATTAAGACATATGCCTTGTGGAAAGATGCTTTTTATTTATTCAGCATAGTTTGATTAAAAATAACCTTGCTGTTCATAAACCCCAAAACCAAATAAACATGTTTAAAGCAATGCTATTTAACTTTCACAGCTGTATATCCACTAAACGTCTGAAAAATGACAAAAGGTGTCATTATCAAAAATTGCATTGTGAGGCCATTTTTGGTTAGTTGAGTTTTTATAAAAAGGTAGTACTATACCCCAAAGGCTACACAATCCTTTTATTATATATAGCCAATTGTTCTGTCTTTTTCTGTTCAAAACGTTCAAGATCAAATGGAGAACATTAGCTTCATGTCGTGTTTCAGGCTCTTGTCCTTTGTAAGCTGCTGTTATATGGATTTCCAGCTGAGCTAAGAGAAACTAATGCAATGTAAGCCCATTCAGAGGCGAAGCTATGTTTTTGACGGTCAGCTGGTGATCTTTTTCAAGATTTCAATGGCCACAAAAACATTAGCCACCAAAACATTAGCGACTACATATTTGGTTGTTTTACTCATAGGAGCAACAAAGCACTAAATAAACTAAAAACTTTAATCATTGGAGTCCAGCAGAAGGACTTGAGGACAGTTTGGAGAAAGCAAGTCACAGAAAAGGCTAAAAGAATCATGAGCCAACCTGAGCACATTCTGTCCACAGAGTTCTCCTTAAAGCCCTCACGGAGGCGCTATAACGTGCCCCGACCCAAAACAAACCCCTACTCAGTGTCTTTTATACCTTCTGCAATTAAGCTGCTAAACACAGACCTGACCCATTTTATTTATTTATTTTTATTGTTTTTTATTCTTGGACTGTATTTTTTAAGGTATATTTGTTATCATTTTTTATTTCAATGCACTCCTCCAGGGCTTTGTATCCTTGACATTTAGGGATGTATGAATGTAGGGCTGGGAAGCTACAAATGAGCCTCTGAAGTCATATCATGTATAAGTGCAATAGATTTAATAATTATATTCATATTAGCATTGGTTATAATGCATAATATTGGTTATTTTAAAGTTAGTATCAGACCCAGCTTATGTGTGTAATCACTGAGCAGTGAGGTTGTTCACAGTACACATAACTTCACTTATAGCTATAGCATGCTAAATTGTGCTTTTCGGTGTTAGTATGTCTTTTAAGTTTCTACTGTTGCAGCTTATTTATTTCTCATGGTAACTTATTGTGTCTAAAATGTTCTTTTATGGTTTAGTTTGCTCCCTCCTCTAATAAAGTGGGAATGACTGTTACCACCTTTGCCAATATGTGCCACATACTTTTTGATGGAGTCACTATTTTGAGGGTTGATAATAAGGCAGAGCTGGGTTGGAGTTGAGTTAATGACTACAACTTTTTATTTAAGAAGGAAAAAAACTCCTAACACATACTCTTTAGTTCATTAAACAGCTATGGGTGACTTCACAAGGTTTCACACAGTATAAATAGCATCTAATTAAGTTACTTTTACTTCTCATTGGTTGTATGTGTGGCTTTTGGGTCATTTATGAGCATGCTATGTGCACCTGTTCCTTCATGTGTTTCCTTCTCTTGGGGCAAAATAAACCAAAAGCACACAGCCTATTCATTATTAATTCCCACAAACATTCACAAAGTGCTGGAATTAAAACTTTATTTGGTGACCCACATAAAATAAAATATTCTGAAACTAACTTCTGGCTCCCAACTTGGTGCTTGAAAGCAGCAGATCTAAAAACTAACCAATTATCACAAAATAAAACAGCTAGAGAAAGTTACTGACTATGGCTGCAGTAATAGCAGGTTTTTAATTTTACACATTTAAAGGCCCTGTTATGCTAAATGGACTTTTTTGAGCTTTTAACCATGTTATAATGTTGTTTCCACCTCAAAACCTACCTGGAGTAGTATTATGTTGCACACAGTAATCCAGTTTAGTGAGCCCATCTCACCGCTTTACATAGACACATAAAACCAGAAAGTGCTCCTGTTTCTAAAGCCCAGCACCTGGACTTGTTCTGATCATTTCAGAGCTTAAACTGCCGTCACTACAAAACAATAAGCTCATTTATCAATCTGTGGGCATCATGTGGCTACTAGCCAGGCTAAATAGCCATTTTATGCTCTGTTCTGTCCCCAACAATGCCAGCGGGAGGCGTCAGAAACCTAATTCAAACGTTCCCTACAAAGTGAAAATAAAACCTCCCTGACGTTTTCCATACATATACATTATATTAAGTTGTAAAATGTGAAATACTAATGCAGATGTTTAAAATTTTTTCAAAAGCCTTGAAAAGCATAATATAGGACATTTAAGCTACTTAAGCTATTTTTGCTCTGCTCTCTTGTGCTTGCAGTATTTGATGAAGTCACTTGTGGAAGGTCAGTAACAAGCTAGTGCTAGGTTTCTTAAATGTAATTTGCCAATTTCAGAGAATTTCAGAGTTCATGACTACAACCTGAAATTTAATCTCCAGCTTAGGGTCCCAAGTCAGTGTCTGGAACCAGATCATCAAAAGTGCCCTCAAAACTAGCTAATTAGCAGAAAATGATAAAAAAAAAAAGAAAAAAGAAAAAAAAAAAAAAAAAGAAAAAGCTACAGCTGACAGCTAACTATACCAACAAGAACTTAACTTGTAACTTAGCGTGAGTTAGCATGCTACATGCAATGTATCTTCTGGTTTTCTTCTGTTGTGTCTTGTTTCTCATTCGTTTTACACATTTGACTTCCAAATTGAATGCAAAAGACACTATTGTGGAGGTGAAAGAAAAGAGACAAAGAGGAGAGCTTCGAGTCTCGACTTTATTCTTCAACTCCAACAAAACAAGTAAATCATCTTTTGGCCTTATGTCTTTTTGTTTTGCTGCTGCAAATCATTGGTCTCATGCAACAAAATTTTTGGTCTTAACTTGTTTAAAAGAAGATATTCCAAAAACTAGTCAATAATCACAAACTAGGGAACTGCTACTGACTCTAGATGCAGTAATGCCTGTTGTTTACATTTTACATTTTATTAATTTTATGTGCATTCACTAAGGCATGCCATGGTAATTAGAGCACTGAGATTTGACTTCAAACAGCCATTCTGTTCAGCGTGCAGGTTGATACAATATATATTCATATTTCCCTTTGAACTCCCTGTCACTAGCTCAGCGCTTTGTTAGCTCTGCCGCTGTTAACACGGGCTTCTCTGTGACATTTTTCCCCCTTTGACTCCTTGTTACACTCACTTCACATAGATGCCATTTCCAGAGTACAAATGGCACTGCACATACACGTTCTTTTAGTGGGGACAGCTTTTTATCTGCACTAATGTTCACCTGGCTTTCATCTCCTTGCAACCACGGCTTGTATTCCACATTTCTGCATTCTGGCTGTGTAACCCACCTGCAGTCAGTCCACATAAAATCCCAACTTTTATAAGCAGTACATTTCTGGTTCAGTTACAAAATGCTGCAAGGCTTAGGAGCGCGAAAACCCCCGGAGTCTTCATTGCATGTTGAAATCAAGTTCTTCAAATGATCATGTGCGGTGGGGGTGGCTAGCTCCCAACTTTTCAACTTTTCCTATCAGTGCCGGGCAGCCACAGGCACTACTTGATCCCGCGGCCTCCAGTTTCTGTGCAGATAAGCGCACTTCAACCCCAGCCCCTTAAAGCTCCTTTTCTCTTTCGTATCTTCTGTACCAAAGGCTAAGTGTTATAAGAACTCGCCCTCCCTCTGACTACAACGGCCAAGATGTTCTCAATCTGCACTGACCCTCAACTTGTGAAAGTTCTTTCGTCCTTTCACCTTCAAAGTTCATTTAGAAATGTGTGTCTTCTTTCATCAGTGAGTTCTCTATATTATTTAGCTGTTTCGTCGCTGTGTGATGACATTAGAATATGGAGTGAACTCATATACAGCAGGGTGGACACCAACTTTCCCTCAATGAAGTGAAAATGAAAAATGAAATGGACTACCCATGGGGTACTCTGGCCTAAGAGATTGTTCAATCACCAGAAGAAGCATGCTTGTCTGTGTGTAGAGGTGAATTAATGCATGATGTAAAGTGCTTTGAGTGCCTGTGTAGGTAGAAAAGTGCTATATAAATGCGGCCTTTCACCATTTACCTAATGGAGCAAAGTATACTGCTATGCATTTATTAGCAAATGACAAATAGAGTATAAGAGACAGTGCAAATCCCTACCACAGCCATTCCTAAAGTCAAGAGTGTCACAGCCCCCTTAAATTTCTGAAAATCCCGTGTGGACCTTCAACAATACAACTTCCCTCCATTCAAAAGACTACGTCATGTTTCTCTCCATATATTTCTATAAAAACATTAAAAAAGACAGACTGTTGGTTAAAAAGCATTTATATATAAGTATATAACTGTAATTCATGTCAAACGCAATTTCTTTTAATGTCCTTAATACAGAAAGCCTCTGGGGGGGCCCCTGCAGTACCTTTACCAACCCCCAGGGGGCCCCAGACCCCACTTTGGGAAACACTGACCTACCATGAATATTTAGGAAGTAGACAGTAAGTTCCTTGAGTAAATGTTTGTAGATTGTGATTGTGGACATGTCTGACCCCACCAATCCCATCAGGAGGCCAATCTCTGCAGACAGCGCTATCATGAACCCTGCCAGCAAGGTCATTGCACTGAAAGGTAGAGGATGTGTGTGAGGCGTATTGTTCACACTGAGCAGCTGCCCGCTGGTTATTACATGAGAAATACCATGTTGTTGTGAGAAAAAATAGTTTTCTGCTATGACGAAGGATGACACTGATGCTCTCTCTCTAGAAAAACATAATTCTGGCATTCACCATGTTTATGTCCTAGTTTAACATTTATTGCTGTGGGAATGTGCATGATACTGAAATAAGCTATTAAAATAACATTTTACATTTGCTCAAGTACACAACAGTTTCTTTTGGATGCTACTTTCAGGTTTTTAAGCCGCATCTTCTTCCTTAACAATCCCCTCCATTTATCTGGGCTTGGGACCAGCTCAGAAGTCTTCTGCAGACAGGCTGGACTATTCCCAACTTAAATGCAAGTCCTTTTTTTGTTTTTACCTCAAGTTTCTTTTATATATTGTAAAATAGCACTTTGGAAAGCACCATAAGACATTTGATGTAGAAGTAGTGGCAACAGTTTTGGGTTGGCTTATTTGTCTAATAGTACAAACTTTTACTCTAATCCTTAAGTTAACAGTTGAACATCCTAAAGTAACCTGAATCCCAGTTGCTGACAATAGCTTTTTCTGTCCAGTCATAGCTTTATATAGCACTGACATTAACATCAGCAGGTACCATTTAAGGCCATTACAAAAAGTGACTCAAAAGCCAGCCCTTATATAAAGCTTACTGGAGATGTGCTCCATTGCTACAGAAATACATCTAGAACTTAGCACTGTGTTTTTTCTATTGTGCTCCAGCCTTGATATAGTTACTGGTGCAGATTAAATGACCCATTAGTAGTGTTTGTAAGTGTTTTCTCATTTTCCCAATGCGTACACTACATTACTTTACAGTGACTATGGAGTGGCAATTGGCGTCATTACAGAAGCCTGGTTCATTTTGTGTAGATTTAGCCCACAGAGTATTTACCATTTGCGCTGATAGTGTTTCATTGCAACTTGAATATAGATGTACTTGATGTTGACCCTATCAAAATGCTCCAAGGCTTGGTTTTCTCCCGTGGCTGGTGTAGATCATTAACTCTAAATCCTCTATTCTCTCTCTGTGTGTGCTGATTTGTTTTGTACCTCGCAGCAGCCAATAGATCCCATTCATGAATTATCAAAATGAACTAGAAACTGGCAGGATATCTGACACGACTAACAATTACTCACTTGTATTTTCTCGCCAAAAATGTATCACAACGGTATCATTCATGAGCCACATTACCATACAGTTATAGAGAGACTTTGACACATACACTTGAATATTTTAGCATTTCCAACACAAACTGACACCAATTACCAGCTTTGTCCTCCGTAACACTGCAGGGACAAACTATGAACTAAAAGTACCTAAAGTTTTCAAACTAACACTGCCGCTGCGAGCTGCTTCTCTTCAGGTCATGTACCGCTGTTCCAACCACAAACTGAACATCATTATCTTCCTTTACCCAACTTTTCTCCACTTTTATCTGTTAAACTTTTGCTCTTTTAAGCCTTTCCAGCCATCCCCATTGTCTCCCTCTTTGTGCTTCTATGGTCTGCGCTTGCTGGCTGCGGACTTTGGCAAAACGTTCGGCCCCCGGTCTCACACCAGAGCCAATCAGGAACGAGGCAGACCTTAGTCATGATTTGTTTGCCATCCCCTCGATCCCCGAAATTATTTCTGAGTCATCTTTTCATCTTGCTGCCAGATGAGATGCTTGGCCAGATGGACAGCTTTTCCAATAAACAAGTAGCAGTTTTGATCTGGAGTTATGACATTATAGAGCTGGCCTTGGCAGAGTGCACCTGTCCCAGAAGAGGGACATATGCTCCACAGTGGGGCACAAAACATGGTTATTTTTGAAAGGATTATCCCATATTCTATAGCAGATGTTTTATGCCAAGTAACATTATGTTTATGGCAGTAAAATATGTAAAGTTGAGGCTTCTTTTGCTATATTCAGAATAGTTGAAAAGAGAAGACACCATTTCTGGATTATCATGATTAACAATGGGGATGCACAGTTGCAGAGTGGTTAGCTCATCTATCTAGGATTTACCAAACATGCAATTTCAAAAGAACCACAGCATGACCTTATCATATGCAGTTACTTTTAGGTTGGTTCCATGTATTCATCTGATGGTACCTGCCCCTTGTAAAATCTCATTCGACATTTTGACATTTTCCCTTTTGTCCCATTACAAAGAGGTCACTTTCTGTCCAGTGTCTGGTGAAGACGTCTCTTGAGTGGCACCACCAAGACACAACAGCACTGTCTTGGTGCCCCAGCAGTCTGTGTGCCACGTTGCTCCGTTCGTACACTCTGCTCTCTCTCGCCTTGTCCTCGCATGTCTATCTCTAAACACTGACATCATCTGTTGTTTGTTCTCTTTATCTGCTTCTCATTGTGCTCTTTGAATGAATCTCAATGTGTTATGATTTCTGGACATTAAACACCGAGTACTCAATGCCTGTTCGACTGCATGTTTACCTTGAGCATTGTTCTGTTGCATTCTTCTACATTGTGTCTTGGATTATTTTCTCAGCTGTTTGCTGTCAGACGTGTGCGTGGCTCTGTCTGTTTGGTTGCTGTGCCGACTTGTTGTTTTGCGGTTGCTGTTTTGGTTGGTGCCGGAGCTGCAGTCTGTCTGTGTTGTGAGGTGGAAGGTGGCGAGGAGTTACTGGGGCGTGTCCTGAGTTCTGTAAACAGTCTCCACACAGATGGAGCGATGTGACTCCACATGGCAACCTCCACTGTCCTGGGGATCGCACCATCGCCATCATTCTCATCTCAATCACTTCTCCTGTCTGCTGTCTGATTTGTCTGTCACTCTCTGGGTGGCTCTGTGTCTTCTCTGCACCTGCTGCCCTGTCTGTCTCGGTTTGTCTGTTTTGTAACAACTTGTCCCATTGCAAGCAAAGTTTAGATGTACTGTTTTTGACCTGGCCCAAGCAACACCAAGTTGATTTTTTGAGAGACAACAAACAAAATTCACAACTGGTCTAGACCACAACTAGATACAAATCCATAATATGTCAAAAAAGCAAACAAAAAAACAACAAAAAACAAAAAAACAAAAACAAGAAAGGGTTAAAAGCAGTACAAAATGAATCAACTAGAAGCACTTGAAGAGTACAGACCCCTGCCAAGGCATTAGCCCTGTCTTGTGATGGGAAAAGGACACCAGTCAGACACATTATGACTACCTGCCTATTACTGGCCATTATATTTTGAAACAAACTGCAATGCTTACTATGAAAGCCAGCAATAACTTAAGCAATGTGAGCTACAGTAGCTTGTCTGTTGGATCGAACCAGCCCTGTACATCACCTGTTGCCATTTCACCACTGTTCCTTCTTTGGACGTCTTTTCACAGATAATGACCCACTGCCGACGGGAAAAAACACACAAGAGCTGCAGTTTTGGAGACACTCGTACCCAATTGTTTAGCAATCACAGTTCTCAAAACACAGTTCTTGCCTTTTGCCATTTTTCACTTGCTATTTCACCTGCCATGTCTCCCCCACAAACAGGTGCCACTATAAACAGATAATCTCTCTTATTTACCTAACCTGTCAGTGGTCATAATGTCATGCCTCATTGGTGTAACCCCTTGTTGGTCGATGTTATATCTACAACCCTATCTTGTCCTGAATCAAGATAATATTACAAAGTTACACCATTACTGCCCTTGGTATCAGACACCACAACCCAAGCATTACTTTTTAAATTATGTTGCTAAAATGCTAACTAACAAACACATTAACCAAGGTGAGCGAAAACACAACCTCATTGGGGATAGTTTTAAAAGAAAAGTATTTTAGATTGATATTGATACTGTATCTAGGTGAGTTGTAAATGAACAAACATATCACTCAGAGAACCTTTGTGTTTTTATAGTTGTGAATGGACTCCATTAGTCTGGCACATCCAGGTGTTTTGGTTGCTACAAGTGCCACTTCAACACAATTAGCAGTACAAAACAAAGCCAAAAGTGAAGCTGCCAGTAGGAAAATAAAAACATTTTAGGGTCTGTTTATTTCTAACTATGTTTTGTGGTATACTACTCCATTGCCTGATGATGATTGATTTTTGTCAACAGTTTGATCACAGAAATGGGGCATGGCTCCTCCAGGACTGTTGTGTTGCTCTGCCAACTTGTTGTGGGGTTTCTGTTTTGGTTGGTGCCTGCTGTTGTATCCAAATCCACTTTATTTGTATAGCACATTATCCTTAGGCTTTAGGCCAACCAAACACATTCAATGCTTTCTGTTCTTTTGTTAATTTGTGTTGGATTTTCAAAGGGGAAGTAAAAATAGGTGGACAATAGCAGTTGGATACACAATTTACTTCATACATCCCTGTTTGGGGTGGCCAGGCATCCTGCATTCCTGTGAAATTATATGCATACATTTGTGCTTTTTATGACAATTTTCAACCCTGTCTCAATTTTTACAATTTCAGCTCTCATATATTCCCTTTGTTGTCAATATAATAAATGTATTAAACCTCTGCAGTCATCTAAATATAGAATATATGACAGCGTTAAATGCAAATGTGTATAATAACATGAAGGTGCACCAAAAAAAAAAAAAAAAAAAAAAAAAGACATCATAATAAGGGACATCATGCTTTTGTTGGTGTTGATGTCACATTAAAATCCTTCTGTCTATGCAGCGTTGTAATGGCAACAAGAATCCGGTGAATCAAAAACATGACAATTGAACAATTTGACACTGACAGGAAAGAAGTCATGATTGAAACTCACAAATCATTTCACATTTTATTTCCTAACGTCGTCAAAACTCTGAAGTCACGTGACTTCAACAGAAAAAAAAAGAGGCATATTTTGTGTAACAGTACCACAATTTAAGAGCTGAAATTGTAAAATGTATATGTTTTGCCATGTGGACCAATGTATCTATTTTACATTTTGCATTAAGACTGGGCTGCTATTTTTCCTTAAGAAAATTCCTCAAAGAAAAAAGAAGTTTATCTCTTTCCCAACAGTTTTTTGATCTTTTTGCTTTGTGCAATTTGTGCTACTTGTCAAGTGCTGGAGTGAAAGTAAAAACTAAGAGTATCACCCCAATGGCAACTTAAATACAAAGCACAGTGGATACACAAAAACTTAGAAGTCCTGTCAGGTGTTTTTTATTTACCAGTATACCGGACTTCATGCCATATAAAGTGAATTACAAGCATGAACAAGCTATAATAAAAAGTAAAATACCTCTAGTCACCTTTTTTATATTTCACAGTCTACTGCAAAACCCCCGCTGCCTTTATTGGTTATTCTGCACTTCCCTCTGCTTGTCAACTGAAATAGATCCGAAAATGGGAAAAATACACCAACCAGAGATCTGTGAATTTTGTCCTGGTTGGTGCACATGTTTACTCTTCATTTCATATTGCATATTTGAATAGTCCCAGCATGAAAAATAAACGTCGATGGGTTATCAAATTTTCCCCAAGCTAGCTGGAACATCTTTCAATCTCCTGGTGAATTTCTCAGCTCCATCTGGAAAAGTGGGTGATTTTATTTTTTATCGATGATACTTAACACAATCAGTCCATGCAATAGAGGAGAGAAATGGAGAGATAGCAAGGGAAGAGGAGGATGAAAAGTGAGAAAGTAGGCCAACTGCTAAGGATTGTGGGTAGTTGGTCTTATGTTAAACCCGATCGGTAGCACCAATGTTAGGAAGCAATTTCTGCAGGTTCAGCGCAGGTGTCTGACTGGCGGCAGTTATGCAGAAGGAATAAATCAAGCTTTGTGTGGACTGAGGATTTCTCTCCCGGCTGCACTTGCCAACTGTGACATCATGCTGTCAAAGTGATCTCTTATTTTGGTGTGGGCGCTGCAATTATGCCAGAAAGGAAGATATAGTCATCTCAATCACTGCATAAGGCAATCAATAAACCCAAACAGCATTAAATAGGATTAATTGGGACCACTAAGCTCTAGGTGACTGTCTCATATTTTTGCTGTGTACTTTTTATTTTTTGTTTGTTTTTTGTGACCACAGTATAATCATTTACATGTGGCTGATTAGAGATTTCAGATGGGATATGTTAATGCTGTGGGATGTGCGACATTTTGGTGTTAGCAAACCTTTTTCTGCTTCTATTAAAATGTTAATGGAACCGATTGCTTGCAACCACTCAGTGGAGTCACATTATATTGATAGGGCTTTCCCACATTGCTGACAAAGGATCAAATGACTACATATGTGCTTGGGAGACTATCAACTTCTGGTCATTTATTTACTTTTATACACTCAGCTTAGTGATTCATTTTAAATCAAATGCAGCATAACGCGTTGTTCCTGTCAGTTGTCACACCTTGATGTGAGCAACCAGTGATAGAGTGATTAGTCACATTACTTTTGGTGTGATCGTGTCATAAGAACTTACTGTAAGTGATCTTCTCCCACAAATGCTGCATTGGAAACATGACAGGAGCCTTCTCCAGATCTTGAGCCAGGATCCTGGTCAGGAGTACCTAGCTGGTGGATTGGCCTATTGTACATGTTTTAGGTTGATGGGGGGAACCAGAGCACCTGGAGAATTCCACCCAAGCATAGAGGAGAACATGCAAACTCCACACAGAAAGGCAACCCAGGACCTTTCTGCTGTGAGGCAACAGGTCATCGTGTCCCCACAACTGCCCTTTACTCACAACCCTCAGAAACATTCAGTACACTGTAAGTGACAGACGTTCATTTATTCACAAATATTGCAATAGCTAATTCCAGAAATCCCATTGTTGGCACACAATTGAATGATGTCTCAAGGCTTTCTAAGAAATATGTTTTTTCAAGTTACATATGTTTGTGTTTGTTGTCTGTTTTAAAGCACTGTTCTTGATTATTTTATGTGGGTTAAATGAACATGTAAGTCTGGGATAGCAACAATAAGATCTCCAGTTCAGATCAGATCAATACAGACATTGCTGAAAAATAATGTGACACTGAATAAAATTAGATATTAAACAAAAGCAGGAGCTGGGGTGAAGGCGGGATGTGGACAAGTAAAGAAGCAAGCGAACACTGACAGAAGAGAGCTGCCAGCTGATGAGGGCTGGTGTCTATTCAACAGCTGACCATACAAAAGAATAGGTAATAGTTGGCAGAGACTGACTCGAAGGCTTGGTGTAATTTTATACATTGTGTTCATGTAAAATTCTGTCAGCAACATAACAAAGAATAACTGTTGGATTTTTGTGACATTTTTTGTGAAATGTCTCAAATTTTGGTATGAATCCAGAATCCTTTTTGTATCCAGAAATGTTAAACTCCAGCTCCAGTAAAGAAACAACTTTAGTAGATTATTTTGTGGCTCTATGGATGGAGCATTTATCCCTGAACTAGAAGCTCTCTGGTTTGAGTCCAAGTCTGAACTTTGAGTACTTTATCAAAGAGGCACCACATTTCTTCACCGTGGTGCAGTACTGTATATTGCAAACAATAACTTTAATACTTCATTATGCAAGATTAAACTTTAATGAATGTAATGTGATGCAAATGTCAGTAAACAAAGCATTATTTTGGGGGGCATTATGAATAAGTCTGGTCTAGATAAGATTAGTTGAGGTGAGTGTGTGAAATGAGCTGTGCAGGTCTGGACTTGCTGGGGATGTGAGGTGACACATGTGGGCCTGGGTCAGTAAGTCGCACTTCCTGAGCTGTCACTGTGGATTTGTGTTCTGCAGGTAGTGAGCCACACCGAGCACACCAATAATAAAAGAAGGTGGATCGAGACATAACCCAGACATGGTCCAGGAAGTAGTCTGGTTATTGTTTTGCTTGCTAGTAGTAGTAAATACAGTATAGTGCTATAAACCTGAGATGAAACTCTAGTCAAATCTGAGTGTTTTACTTTAATATACCTGGCCCAAAACATTAAACAAAAAAGATTGAAAGGCCTAATATTACAATTCTTTTCATGTTTGCAATAACATTTCTATTTGAAGTGTATGGAGAGGGAAGGTCAACAACAACAACAACAACAACAAAAGATATATGCAGTACAACGGAGAGCCTGTCCAGTAAAAAGTTTGCTCAGAACACAACAATTTTAAGGCCAGTGGTAACAGTAGAGGTTATTATGATGAAGGTCTAATTTGCTTTTCAATTTTGAAGTTACATTTGAAGGTGTTTGATTACCATTTACTATCACAGCATGCAAGATTTCTATTAAGAGGACCTGCTGCTTCTCATTAAGTAATGATTTTGAAAAAGTCAAGTTAAAGCACAAGTACTCAGTTTTACTTTTAGATAGATAGATAGATAGATAGATAGATCAATTGGTCTCAATTACTCCATCCAGCTCAACAATACCCTATACCTGCTTGTTTTATTAAAAAAGTGGACTGGACCAATCCTGGACTGAAGTTTGGAGCTAAATGGTGGCGCAGTGGGTTAAGCATTCGCCCAGCAACCGGAGGGTAGCCGGTTCGAATCCCATCTGAAGCGCATACTGTCGTTGTGTCCCTGGGCAAGACACTTCACCCACCTTGCCTGTGTGAATGTTAGTGTGGCTGTGTTTGGTGGTGGTCGGAGGAGCCGTTGGCGCAGATTGGCAGCCACGCTTCCGTCAGTCTGCCCCAGGGCAGCTGTGGCTACAGAAGTAGCTCACCACCACCAAGTGTGACTGAGGAGTGAATGAATAATTGATCAATTGTAAAGCGTCTTTGAGTGTCCAAAAAAGCGCTATATAAATTCGATGAATTATTATTATTTATTATTATTAAATTTCTAGTACTGAGTTTTGTTTGATGTGAAGCAGCAGTTATCCCTTTAACACCATTTCATGCATTCATATTTATCTGTTTGGCTTTGATTCTTTTTTCCATTTCAGAGTTTTATTTATTTTTTGTGCTGTTTTTCTTTAGATATGTCCAGTGCAAAAATACACACAACTTATTTTCCATAGCTAATGGGAACATTCTTTATGGAGAGTGCCAGCATAATAAAACTATTAATAAAGCCTTTACAACTGGTTCTACATTTTCACCATTGATTGCTTTTACAATATGCTGTTTGGTGATTAAACTTTTGCATACTTTCAGTTTAGGTTTAAAAAAGTAATTTAGTTATTGCAGCTTGAATAGGATGCTACAATGTAATGTCTTTCTTTGATACAAAAAATAGAAATGTAGATACATGAGCACTGAACAAGTGAGGCAACCTGTGTGTGGTATCAACACTATTTTGCTAAAAAAAGAAGTGTTCTGGATCTGTACTCTAGAGACAATAGTGCCCAAGGGACTTAATAAAGACTTTGACCTCACACCATCACACCCGAAATCCACTTCTCGAGTGTGTTGGTTTATCCATGTCAACTGTAACTTTAGTCTGTATTTTTTTTTAAAAGAGGCGGGGAAGAAAGAGAGGAGGGCAGTGAAGTGTCATGCATTACGTTTCTGATCAGCACTAAACTCAGATCCAATGTGCGTTTTCCCATCGTGCACTGAGCCGTGCAGCCTCCGCAGTTGCTCCTGATGAACTGCGGTGGCTCAGGCGCTGGTCTCGTTTGGATCTCACGGTGACCGTCGCACTTGTGGCATCAGAGCAAGTCGGGAACAAGTCGGACACAAATCTAACCGGCGTGTACTGCGCACAGACCGACACTGATCAAAACTGCGCAGGTCTGGCTTATCTCGAACACGCCTGAAGGATGGAAACATTAAGTCCTCTTTGTTTGTGATTCATACTTGTCAGTCAACATCATACCCAAGCTTAGATTTTGAGTCTCTGTAGAGAGATTCTGTAGATTGCATTGAACTTTTAGCTTATGTGAGCTTCTTTCTGCTGATTTAGTATTTCAGAATACATAAAACTGTTTTTGGTCGGCAAGTAGCCTATAACCCAGTTTGGCAAATGAGATTGTGAGGTGCAGTTAAGTATATGGCTTCACTGTCATTAAAACAACTCTGGGACAGCGGCATGTTGTATTGCATTGTTTTTGTCAAGGCCTGTCTTATGGCAAGGTAGTGCATTGGAGATTTGTGAAATTTGGTGCCTCCAGTAACAACAGGCAGTGATGCACAATGAGACAGGTGCTTAACTGCAGCAGTGACATGCAACCTTGGTGAAATCCCACCTCACTTAGCCACACAGGAAAAGGTGGAGAGTAGAGCCTGGAATATTCAGTGCACACTCACAGTGACAGAACTCAGACAAAAGAAGACAATGGGACATAAGTGGACTGTGGCATTGGTCGCTGATGAGGAGGTGCATGGGCATGTGAACTGAATTATAAAATACATAAGTTGCTTTTAATTTGGATCTCATTACCTTTTATTGTTTTGTGGAATAATATAAAAATGTAAACCACCTGGTCCAATGCAAAATGTATGAAAAAACATTTGATAGCAACATATTGATTGATTGATTTGGGATTGATTTTACGCTGGATGCCCTTCCTGATATATTCCTCTCCATTTATCAGGGTTTGGGACTGGCACAGAGAGTGCACAGGTAACATGCCTTGCTTTTATCCTGGTTTAGTGATGATAGTTGAGTTTTTCTTTTTTCAGTGACTTCTTAGATAAGAGTCCAAAAAAATTTACACCTTTCCCAGTGATGTAGAAGCATAACGTATGATACAAATATTAAACAAACTTTATTTTACTTCTGTGTCATCTGAGTCGCATTGTTTCTTGTCAATGGCTGAAAGAACAGCTTTTTGCTCCAAACCATCATCCTCTGGAGCTTTCACACAAATGCATTTTGGTTTGGACCAAAAGGAGTCTACTACTACTAATACTACTACACTGGTGGCAAAGTGGTTTGCACTCTCGCCTCACAGCAAGAAGGTCCCGGGTTCAATTTCTGGACTGTGTGGGGCCTTTCTGTGTGGAGTTTGCCTGCTCTGTCTGTGTCTGGTTGGGTTTCCTCTGCGTGCTCCAGTTTCCCCCACCAACCTAAAGCATGCACAATAGGCCAATCCTCCAGCTAGGTGCTCTTGACCAAGATCCTGCCTCAAGATCTGGAGAAGAGTCTCCAGACGCTGCACTGCAGTCACCCACTGCTCCTGACAGGTTGCCCCAGCATTGAAGAATGGGTCAAATGCAGACGACAAATTTCCTTATCCGGGACAACAAAGTATACCTCCCCTTCTATTGCTGCTGCTACAACTACTTTTGAAAAGTTGCTCAAGTAAATGTAACTTATTGCCACCACTGGAACCATGGGGACAGGCACAGAGCAATTGATCCAACTCTATTCTGTGAAAAAAAGTCCCTTACAGCAGCACCTTTTCTTTCTGGGGTCACCACAGCAAATTTTGTGAATAGGTACTTTGGCAGGTTTTACCACCAGATACCAGAGCCACATACTGTGACTAACCTTTTAAGTGTCCCGTGGGGATAATCGCACCAATGGCCACTTCACTAACGGGGAGCCCCCAGATCCACATGCAGTGACTTGACAAACTCTGACTAAAGTAATAGTCTTTGAGGTGTCATATAAATGTACAGATTGTAATGATTTTTACCTTATGAACCAGTAACATGGCTTCGCGATCTTATTCTGAGTTCATGTGGGTGA
This sequence comes from Bostrychus sinensis, assembly GCA_020698575.1. Taxonomy (NCBI): domain Eukaryota; kingdom Metazoa; phylum Chordata; class Actinopteri; order Gobiiformes; family Eleotridae; genus Bostrychus; species Bostrychus sinensis. Next base: position 15,160,175 of record CM036249.1, on the reverse strand, counting down.
CGTCACTTTTTATTGCTTTCTTCTACTTTGAATGAGACAGAAGGACAACCTAATCCAGAGTTACTTATTACACATTTGAACACACTTTTCATCCAGGACACACACACAAACACATGCACGATCACACACTGAAAGGACACACGCCACACAATTAATTATGAAGCGAGCCGTCCAGATTGACTGGAGAATCCTGACATCATGTTCTCTCTCTTTACTCAGAAACCAATGCAAGTTTCCCTGAAAAGAAAACAGTCTCATGAATTCTTAACTCCGGCTTTATCAATAAACAAACAGAGCAATAAATAAACCAGCACATTGGTTACACCCAAACATGAAGTTGGCAGAGAAATACGCAGTGTCCCCTTTGTCCGTATGTTTTTGTGTCCGACTGAGATATTCGGCGCAGCAATGCATGCAATAACAAACTTGAAACAGTGTTGATTATGGACAGAATGCATGGATTTGGAAAGTGATTTAGAGAAGAAAACATCGGAGAAGACAGCCTGGGTAGAGACAAAGGCAGTGTGGAGGACACTGTGCTTAAGTGTATGGAGAAATGTGCAGCCGCAATAGGTTTTTCTTTGTGTAACTCGGAGGTACCAGGATTTTGGAAACAGGATTAGCAACGGTGTAATAATGTGAATGTGATGGAGGCAGTATAGGCTCTGGACTGCTTTGTGTGTGCTGGGTGTAGGCTTGGAGAGTGTCCAGTGGAGGTTGAAGAGCAGGCAAAATGGATTAGGAAAGTCCCAAGAGTGAAATGGTCTTTTACTCTTTCTGTCTAAGTTAAATAATTCTGTGCACTAAATTTAGGGCTGTTAAGATAAAACACAGATAAGGATAGTTTTGTTTGTGTCTCTTGAAACAGCAAAGATCACATGTCATGCAATAACACAATAAGAAAACAAGTTCAATATGAATATGAATATAATGACATTTCACAGTTTTACAGTGACACTGCACCGAGCTGTTGCAGATTCACACAGATCAATAAAATATTGCTCATTTTGTGAAGCATTTTCATAGCAACATTTTCTTGTGAATCTTTCTTAATGTGTCTGTTCTGATCAACCATCTTAATTACGTTGTACTACCTCTGCCAAGGAGGTTATGTTTTGCCAGTTTGTTTCCTGGTTTGTTAGTCTGCTGGCAAGATTATTCATGAAGTAGTAGTTGGATTTGGATAAAATTTCCTGGAAAGGCCAGTGATGGGCCAAATAAGTAATGATTTGTTTTTGGCATGAAATCAAATCATCATCTGAATAAAGGCATTTTCAGTGGAACCATTAACATTGTAATACATAAGGGCTTTGTGATAGCCTGCAGCCACACGTTCCTACTTTCTTTTCGAAAGCAGGAGAGTCTGGATCCCCAGCCTTACCGGCCCATCACAGCCGTTTATCTGATGCACGTGGAAAACATCTCACCTGATTAACAGTGTTTAGTGCTGGTCTTCATCATCTGTTGATTCTGCTGAAGTCTACATTGTTGTTTAGTCCTCTGTGAGATTTTTGTTGTTGTCATTTTGTCATTTGTCATTTTCAACAACTTCAATGTAAAAAAAAAAAAAAAAAAAACTTTTCTTGCAAGTCTTCCAACAACTGGCTTTTGCTGCTGTCCCTGTTCAGAAATAAAAAGAGTTGCTAATAATTCAGCATATACTGGTGTTTAATGACAAAACCGACAACACAGTGCAGCTACACTAGAAGATCCCCAGTTCAAAGTCAGGCCTATATCTTTACCATTGTGTGTCAGGGTCAGTGCTCTATTTATCAGGGCTTTGGACTGGCACAAAAAGTACACTCGTTTGTGACTCCTTGTGGCTGGATTCCTTATGGGCACAAATACTATCACTTGTGCATTTTGACTGCTTGGTTACTTATAGATGTTTCTTTCAATTCCAGATCAAAAATGCCTTTTTTTCCCTTTGTAGTAGAACATTATACACATGATTTAATTTGTAGGAAGGAACACACATCTATACAAAACTGAGCATATAGCAACTTGTTGAAAACATTTCATCAACCCACACTCGATTAATTAATTAGAAGTGTGGCAGCCGCTATGGAGGCACAAAAGCACTGCTGATAACTGGCAAGGAGATAAATGGCCGTTTGAACTGGATTAAAAAGTCAGAGTTTGCCTTTCCATCATGAGATCAAAGCTACACTTGGTGGTGTCAGCTACAATCAAGTCATCGCTCCCTTGAATTTGCCTTTTGCACATGTGGAGGAGGATGCGGCAGTTTGGGAAAGTAGCTGGGTTTACATCCAAAAATGAAGCAAATCTTTTCAAAGTGCTTAAAAGAAATATGTATTAGACATGTTTCCATCGAGGTGTTGGAGCGGTCGAGGATGGCAACCAACAAAGGAGACTGGAAATATGATTGTTATAAAGTTAGCCTACTAGCTGCACAGCTTGTGAAGAAGACGAAACGCAGAAATGTTGACACAGGAACTAGCAGCATGGCATTACATCATCAAGCATTGTTCATATTACAAAGACAACACCAGGAGAAGGATTTTTGGGAAGGTGCAGTGTATAGACATTTTACTTTTATTCTAATATGAATATTTTGGTTTCCTTTTCTGTCCACATAAATGCAACACCAAGGTGAGTTTAAGGTGCACTACGTCAGACATTGTTTGACAAATTGCATCTTTCATTATTCCCATTTTTTTCCTCACACAAATTAAAAACCACCTGAAGCCAGTGTAAAAACTTATATGCATAAAATTAAGGAGATGGAGACCCAGCTAGTGAAAGATAAGAAGCAGGAATTTTCAGCATTACACCCAATTCATCAATGCTACCGTTCTGTGGTCCCCCTCACACACTTGTCACAATATTTACATGATAGTGAACCATGAAAGCGAGGCTAAAAGCTGCCGTGTGCTGTAGTTGATGATCTTGTCTTGCAGGTGTAAACAGTACGGTGTCTGGTGTGTATAGATGTGTGGAGGTAAGTATGCATGTCTTGATCCAGTATTACACAGTGTTTTGTTCTCCTAGGCTTGGTAGTGTAAGTGTGTAAGTAGCACACAGTTTTATGATGATGGAAAACTCTTAAAACATGCATGATTACTGCCCATTCAGCCGCTGTGAACTACTTTAATTGTGTGATCCATTGGCTAATGCGGAGCATGCCAGAGGGAATAGGCTTGTGCTGCAGGAGCCTGCTCAAGAGAGAGCAAATAGCAACACTATTTTAAACACATGGCATTTATTTTGTAAACATATCCACATCCACTTGATGCCTCAAAAGAAACCACAGCTTCAACCTGCAATAATTATCAACCCATGATAACCAAAATATTTTTACAATTCTACCTTTTAAAACAACTCTCCTTTCAGGTTTTCAAAGGGCAATGATCCATCCATTCATCTTCTAATGCTTAGACTTCCTCTCCCCAAATACTAGTACCGTATTTTCGAATATACGTCACTCCGGCCAAAAAGTAAAATAAGTCGCACTAGGCAAAAAATGCATAATGAAGAAGAAAAAAAAAAACATATATAAGTCGCACTGGACTATAAGTCGCATTTTTGGGGGGAAATTTATTTTACAAAATCTGACACCAAGAACAGACATTTCATCTTGAAAGGCAAGTTATAGTAATAATAGGACAGAGAATAAAAGGCAGAATAGGTGTGCGGTTTGCTAACGTAACACATTGATGGTTATTCAGCTTTATGAAGCATAAACAACGAACTGAATAGGTGTCTCGTATGTTAACGTAATATATTAACAGTTATTCACTAACTATAGCATAAAGAACATAAAATAACAAGTTCACCAAACTCACGATCTCACTCCTAATCACTAAATCCTTTAAATTCTTCATTCTTGGTGTCGCTTCTGAACAACTCCACCAACTCCGGAGGTAGATGAAGCGCCGCTTCCTCCTCTGCGTGGCTGTCGTCAGACTCAGCATCAGTTCAATTTTCAGTTATTCCGGTCTTTCTCAGTTGTCTCTTTAGCCTAAGTTGTTAGCTGTAATATTTACATTTTAAATTGTCAGTGGTACAGGTGCAGCAGATGCTGGTACACAAGCATCTAACGAACATGTGAAATATTTTAATATATAAGTCACACCTGAATATACGTCGCAACCCTAGTCAGACTATGAAAAAAAGTGCGACTTAAAGTCCGGCAAACACGGTACTTGGTCCTCCTGGGGAATCCCGAGGCTTCTCCAGGCCAGGTGTGTCCCAACATGTCAAAAAATGGATGTTGTGGAGGAGCAGTGGCTCTAGTCCGAACTATTCTTCACATTATCTTCCCTCCTCCCATTCCATCACCCACTAGCACCCAGACACCGTATGGAGGAAACTAATGTCAGCCGCTTGAGACCTTGTCCTTTCGGTCATGACCCACAGCTCATCACCATGGCTCTCTCACCTCTTCACTGCTGCTCCACCTTTGGCTGCAAACTGCCTCCTTGAGCAGGGACAGTGAACAAAAAAAATAAATCTTTAAAAAATGTTAACAACAGACTCTTATTTTACCTTTTTACCTCATCATTTGGATACAATCTCACCACTGATTCCTGAAGTTATAGCTAAATTTTGGTGAAACTTAAAGTGGCAGGCCATTACTTAACAATGTCTTTTTGTCGGCATGTCTTCCTGTTACATTGTTTTTCTCTCCAGACTAGATAGATTGTATATGTAAAGAATAGGTGAAGTGATGAATCTAAATTTCCCTCAGAGCAAATTGAATAGTTGTCTGTGTTTGACTAACTGGCCATTGTTCAGTTTGTATTCCCACCAAAGACCAAAGATTTGAAGCGGCAACATGCAATTTTGACAATCATTGGACAATCAGTGGCAAAAAGCAAAATCAAAGTTTAATCAAAAGCAAAAAAACATGACGAGTATCTGCTACATGACTTGAGGAGTAATGTGTTGTCCTAAAACTGTGAACAACTGGAGATACTTTTGATGTCTTATGCAGTAGTTTATTTACCACCAATACAAGACCTGGAGATAGTGGAACAAAGTATCACAGAATTGACCAAGGGCAGGCAAAGTAAAAGCTTTCAAGTGGCACAAATGGAAATTCATGTGTCCTTTTGTACAGCTGTTTCTGCTCAGGCCATAAAGAAACCTGGTTAAGAAATATAAACAAGAATACAGACAAAGGAGGCCTAAATTCTCCAACAATTATGGTGTTACAGAAAGTAGGCACATTGAATTGGCTTGGACCTCCCTCCTGACACCATCCTATCTAAAGCTGTTTGTCACGGGCACTTTGAAAATGTCACAATCACACACTAATATTCCCATCGCTAAAAGGCTTTTTACAATAAAGACAAGCAATTGCAGAATAGAAGTGGATGGCTTATGAGAGCTTTAGTTCTGAGCCATTACTCATTCTAATTCTTCCAAACTGTTTTGTTTGTGTCAGGGGTGGGCACGGTGATGGGGAGAGAGGCAGCTGAACGCCATTTGCAGAACCAAATGAGTCATAAACGCAGCCGGAATAGCTGCAGGAAAGACTTAATAGAAAAACACAGAGTCGCAAAACAATGTAGCATTTATGAATTAAACGAATTCAGATTGGCTTCTCAATCTGCCCCAGTCTCAACCTCTCTACATTCATCACTGAAACATCTTTGCCACTGTTGAGCCAATCAGTATACATTTCAAAGAATCTGTAGAGATTCTCAGTCATTCAGGTCGTCACAGACAAAACAAGGTTAACATAGAAGTAATCTGTAAGGTAAGTTTTGAGCCAAGAAATTATCCAACAGGCTTCTTTACCACTGATACGAACTTAAGCCCCAAGCAGTCAGACAAGTAAAAAAAAATAAAAAAAAAAGCTTTGGTGGACTCTTTACTAATGTGATATTAAGTGAGATAATAAAAATGCATTTACCCCTGGACTAGAATAGTGGTTCCCAACCTTTTTTGTCTTGTGTATTCCCTGGGCTTTTCTCTTTCTATGCACTTTTTTACTATATATTTTATCAATAAATATAACAATTTTAAATATAAAAAAGTAAATAAATACACTACAAAAAAAAAAAAAAAAAAAAGAATAATAACTTCCCTTTGAAACACAACAACTTTTAAATATAATATTCTAAAAAACTTTTTATCAGTTTTCATCAGAATTTTCTTGTCATCCATTAGCCTTAATAGTTTGATATGAAAAGAAGTGTTCCTGTATCCCTATGGGTCCCTGTACCCCTGGTTGGGAAACACCAGACTAGAAGATGTTTGGTTTGAGTCCAGGTCTGGGAACTATACATCTATATTTATCATTGTGAGACAGGGCCAATGCCTGGGAGGAAATCTGTGGTCTATAGGTGCTTTGGACAATCACATGCTTGCAGAATCAGGGATGTTCCCATTGATTGTCAACTGTGAATCAAAGGCAGTGCTCCAAAACAGCGCAATAACCATAAACAGAGAAAAGGAATGTGCCTGAAGTTTTGAGTTGTCCCGACCAGAATCATCCATGTCATTTGATAACAATTCACAACATCCTGCCTGTGGACAATGTGTATCTGAAGGAGACTCCCCCTTCACACACATCACATTTTCCTGTTGTGACAGACTGAACCTTGTTTTCAGTCTGTCACATGTAAAGGCATATACTCATGGGTAAAACTGGTTTGATACAAGCGCTCATGTCTCCCCTACCCATTCCCCTCAAATATCTGCTTGTGCAGTGTTGTATTCAGGCAAAGAAGCTGCAGCCACATAAATCTATTGAGTATCCACACTGCATGTTAATCTGGGCATCTCCTCTTCCTGTACTCTGTGATTTGTGTTGAAGATCTTTTTCTGACAAAAATATCAGCACAGAAAAGTCAAATAGGAGTCAGAGCCCTATGTTTTATTCATGGAGGCTCTTCAGTAAGCTGTACTTTACTGCTATTGCTGTTGTTGCATGTCCCTGAAAGCATGTTTATGCCAATCAATACATGCATGGGCAACAAAATAACCATTGCAAGTAGGTTAAGGTAAAGTTTATATTTTCTTGGATTTGAGATAATTATTTTAATCAACCAATAGCATATAGGAATCATCATCTAGCCTTTATGACAAGCTCCCATTGGCTGGTTGGTCTACTTCACTAGTCAATATTAAATTAATGGATGCCGATAAAGAGAAAGTGGCTACTGTAACATGTAACATAAGAAAGCATAAAACAGCATCAAAATGAGGCAAGGGAAGTTGTAAAATTCGAATTCTGTATTAGCTACTTCCATCTTGGTTATTTTGGATACGAGATTTTGATAGCTTCTGTATGATGTGCTCGAGATAAGCGGCTGTGAAGACATCCTAAGGGAGAGGAACCCTTTTCTTACATCGTTCGTTAAAAGAAAGAGGGTTGGTCTGGCTGACCACACTAACATATATAGGTTTTGTAGTTCAATGCAAAGAACATTTAGCTCTGAAATAGGATCTTTGTATTTGAGTCCATGTCTGGGCACTATCTTCACCAGTGGCTGACAGAGATCTACGCTCTTAGGGCCAGATTTATCAAAGGTTTGCGTGCATGCTAAATGAAAAAGACGTGCTAAAAATGGAGCAAACCCAGGCGCAGCTGAGATTTGAGTCTCTCACAGGAGCAAATTCAACGTGGCGCAGATTTTGCCCCTGTGATTCAATGAATATGTAAAACAAGGCGTTCTTGCCAAAACACGCAAAATTCAAGGTGTGGAAAATGCAAATGAAGTCGGTTTGCAGTCGCTGTTTGATTTATCAGGAGTATGGGAGCTAAATCTGCGTGAAAATTTAGTACGTTGGAGAAGCAGGTGCAAAAGTTTTGTGGAGTTAAGAGTGTAGCTTTTAATGCACAGATGAGGCATTGAAAATAACTTCTAATGCTTTAACAGGGCTCATTTACAAAGATACAACAGTAATGTGTTGAGTTGAAGTCGAAGGAAACAAAGAAACAGACTTTACCTGCGGCACTTTTTCCTTGATTCTCGCTCGTATTTCCCTGAACTTCAGCCTTTTACAGCTCCTGTCTCTGGGCTTTCAGTCTGTTTAACATTCTTTGAAATCCTTACGGCGACAGAACAGTCTTTAAACGCTGCGCAAAGTCTACTCACTGTGTTTATCTCATTGCCTCCCAATGCTCGCTGCGGCTCTTGACTGACAGCTGCCCCTACAGAGGCTCAAGGCTGTGTGGATTTGATCGAGCGGAGGACATCGAAAATGTTTTTTAATTGTTATTTTTATTCGATCACCATCAGCACGCCATACAGGCTACTGATACATTTTATATAATTGTTTGAAGGGTTACTGGCTCTGACAGACAGTGAAAAGGACTTTTCTCTCCCTTCACTGTCTTTCACAGAGGGGAAATAAGGCACGTGACTCTGGTCAGCGAACACAGCTCTACTACAGTCAGTCCTGTTATTGGTTGGACTCTCAGATTGTGTTTTTTGTTGCATCTCTGTAGGAAAGATGCAGTCAGAGCTGGCAAACAGCCTTGCTCTCGCTGTCAGTGCAATTCTCATTTACATATCAGATTTGTGGCAGCAGTTACTTGCGCAGTTTCTCTTCGTATATCACACGCAACACACCCACAAATACCAGACACTTTTTTTTTTAAGCTGCACTCGCAATTTTGCACTTAGTAAATATGGCCCTTAGTGCTTCAAGTTTAGATTTTTCTTCTTCTAGCCTTAGCGCTTCTTAAAAACCTGCCCAAAACATGTCCACAATGTTGACATGATAAAATGTATGGCAGAATGATTGAACTATATATTTTCTCAGGGTTCCGTGTTTTATTCACTGTGGCTCTGTTGCTATTGCCATTGTTTTCAGAGAGCTCGTCTATGCTTCCCCTTCTGCTAAGGTAGTGTTTGGAGGACAGTCAGGATGTCCCAATGGGGCAGGGGTCTGCGATGGGCTGGGGGCTGTCTGCGAGGACCCTGAGCAGACAGGAGAACCAGACACTCTCCCCGGGCAAAGAGTGACCCTCCACCCACACTGAGAGGAGTCAGGCAGCTGTGGCTGCACACAAAGAACTCACTTCATTTGCCTCATACACTCAATGTCTAATTTAGATTGCCTGTAATATTTTATTCAGGTGTGGGAGTGACAAAAATGGCTCTGTGTGCTAAAGTGCATATGCATTAAAATATTTGGTGGTAAAGGTGGTAAAAGTGCTTTTTAATTGATACACAGATGAAAATGTGAAATAATAACACTGAAGGTAGCAAATATTAAATTGGATTTCAAAATAGATGTGAAAAACTCATTTGATTTGATAAACTGAGAAAGTAGATGCAAAATAATAACATTTTAAGTGAAAAAATGCAAATGAATTAAAACTGGATGTAGCTTAATTTAGTCCAGTACCCACAATCCATAGCAGAAATAAGCAGAAGAGGATGAATGAGGTCTATAACATTTGGATTTAAGGATTTGCATTTTAAGGATGAGTCTTATACTGATATTGGAAGACAATGCAGTGATCTGGTCCTTGTGACTAGGCCACAATAGCATTTTGGATTAGCTGCAGCTGTCTAATGGCTATATAAGGGAGGGCTGTGAATAAACTGTTGTTTATGAAAAGAAAACGCATCAAATATAAATCTTTGCGCATACTGTTTCAATACATTGATACTACATTAACATAGCTTAAATCCCTATTCTCTCAAATGTCAATTTATGTGCAAACCTTATGAAATAATGTCGCATTTAATATATTTTTTTCTGCATTTAACACATCTATATATATCCCACTGTACAATTCCATGTTTTAATCTAGTGTACTTTGGATTTCCCATGACTCCAAATATATATTTTGATTATAATCTGTGTTGTCTGTACTATCTTCTGTAGCCACCAAGACTCTTAACATCTGCAGAGAAACTGAGGCAGTGCGATTAAGCCTCAGAGGCCATACACTGAAATATGTGTGTGGCTATGACACAAAAGGTTTTGTGTGAGTGTGTATTCGGGCCATGGTCTGTTTGAAGTGAAATCCAGTAGATATAGATAAAGCAAGACACAGGGCAAACGGAGGAGAAGCTAAAAGGAAAGCTTGTTGCTCTGAGTGGTTTGCTGGAGCTGGACCTGTAACCTCCACTGCTGTCAGCGCGTTATGTGGATGAGGGCCAGCAGCATGTAAATGGATGGACAAGATGAAAGGCACAGATGAAGGGTTGAAATGAAAGAGGAGGAAGAAGGAGAGGAGAAGGTGAGGAGGAGACAGCCAGGACCAGCTGGGAACATAGGGGCCGTGGAGAGAGCGGACGTGACCCCTGGGGAGACTCATCTCCCACATCAATTATAGAGGACAGAGGAGGGAGAAAGGAGGGAGAGGATGGAGAGAGAGAGGAGAGACAGGACACACAAAACACACAGAGGGGAATGGCTGCTCTAAAGTACTGGTCATGTCCATGTTACTCTTATAAATATACCTTCAGCAATATCATGTGTTCTGACAAATTATAAAGCAACAGTGCTAAAATGTTAGACAAGCATTTTCTAACATATGTTAGCTTTTACTTTTCACTCTCAATAAACATTTTGAACTCCAGATATCAAATGGAAAATCTATTGACCATTATATTTACTGGACCATTCACCACCACATGAAGTACAATAACTATAATTAGAAATTGAAAGTGAAGTGTGTAAATGAGAATGGATGGATGTCTTATAGACCTGTTAGAGCTTTGTGAGACTGACAGAGACCTGGCAACCATTCTGCACATATGGCCTGTACGACCACCAACAAACACACAATCACACTAACACACACAGTGCCACAGACACTGAAGGCAAGATCGGTGAAGTCTCTGGCTCAGGGACATAACATCAAGTCACTGGTGCAACCTGTGAGAGACACTAACTTCAAGTTAAATTTTTAGCATGTCTTGTTCATTTTGCATGCACACAAACCTTTGATAAACCAGGCCCTATGTAGTTTACATATGTGAAGCAGAAAGAAGTACAGTGTATGCGATGGCATGTAATGACATCAAAATCTCACATTATGGTATTGTCACAACATTTGATTTGTTCATCTTTGCGGCAATGTAGGGGTTTGCACAATAACAAAACTGATACAATAATGCCACAACAAGTCCTTGCCACAATCATTAGTCTTATAAATATACCATACTAATTTATTTTAAGTCAGAAAAGCTGCTATCTTACAGGAACTGTTATAAATTGTAACCCAGCTACAGTGAATGAGCCAATTCACTCATCTTTATACCTTGCTGCCCCATTGTATGTTCTGTGTATTCACCGATACTGTACATTTTGTAATTTTCTTAGTTCTTGTTCTGGTATGAGATGGTTTCTGATATCTTTTGAAAACTTTTGGGGGGGGGGCAAGTTATCACGTAGCCCCCTGCTCTGTATTCAAGCTTTGTTCTGAACCTGCCATGTTGAATGTTCTGAATCTGAACACAAAGAATGATGCTCTGTGTAGTTTGGTGCACTCTGTAATGCTGTTGAATATTAAGATTTGTGGTCTGCTGCAGAAGCAACAAGAACAATCTTTTAAATTCATCGGCAATATTTGTGGAGTGGACAACTAAAGGTGGAGGAAGTGTTTTTTTGAGAGAATAAAGTTGCAATAGAAGAATTTTATACTAGTCAGATACTGGTCAGACTAAACAATAAAATGCAGAACATGGACACTGAATTATAAATTTTAGGTCAAGCCAGATCACAGGAAAGCGTGGCATGACGCCAAATGAAGGCCTTCACTTGTACAGCAGCTTTTAGCATAAATTTGTAGCATTGATGTCATCATCCATGTGGCTCCACTTAGCCAGCCCTGACCTGTCATTGGGAACAAGGCAGTTAGCTCCAGCAATGAACACGCATTAGCAGCAGTCCTCCATTCACAAATACTCTTCAAAGCCTGCAATCACTGCTCCAAATAAAAAGCTTTTTAAGTGTGTGAGCAATGGGAGCTGCTGCCGGCAGTGCACCAGACAACACACTCTGTCTCTTGTGTTTATGTGGGGCGTCCATTCATTGCACTTCGGCTGATCGACTGTCACCATCTCGGCCTTTCCCCGCCCTCGCAGCCCCGCCGAGCGCACTCCTCTCACAGGTCACCGCCGAGTGTCAAGTGTGACTGATGCTCCCTTCACAAAGATGCGCGACCTGTGACCCCCAACGTAACGAGGCCGGGTCAGCGAGGAGCAGCAAATAGCATTAAAAGTCCATCTAGTGTGGGTGTAAATGCTGCTCATTATAGAACAATTGGTTTTCCTGCTCCGATAATCACAAATGGGGATCAGTACACAGATTTGGGCAATTCATCAAGTCTTCCACTTTCATGCATATTAAGGAAGCATTGAATGGAGGCTAACGCTTTATTCATATTCATGCAGAAAGATTGAGAAATACGGAGAGGTGGTCATTTGAATTTCAATAACGTGACAGGCGATTTAAAATAGAAAATTAAGATTCAGAGTGAAAACCTTTTCCTATAACCTTGTTTGACAGTTCGTCCAGATCTCAGAGAATACATTTTCACCCTTCACTAGAAGCTTCAGTGATGTGTCAGAAATGTAGCCTGAACCTTCACCTTTTAACCTCTGATTTAAACTAACTTGAGACAGTGTTACATATAGTAAAAAAATCACAGTAACTAAAAGCATTTAGAGAGCACTGAAAGATCCAACAAATGAGGTAGGGCTCATGTCTTGGTGGAGGTCTATGCTCTGAGATTGCTTCTAGTTTTTCTATATCTTTTGCTTTGTTTATTAAATGACAGAAATATAAAATTAGACCAAAAATATTCAGATTACATGTGTGTGTTGGATAGAAAAGAGAAACAGGAGACATGCTCTAATCTGGCCTACAGGATGAATTTCCATGTAGACTGACAGGAAATCAATGCAAAAGTGCAGCGTTATTTTTTTTTTTTCCCCCCAAACCTGCAGCTCCAGTATAATCACCTCAACATTGACCTTCACACACATGCAGTATACTCGCTGTTGTACACAGTGAATATAGAGTATGCAGGTACGCACACATGCTCCAGTGCTGCCTGAATGGAACTCTCACACAAACATATTCAGTCTGGTTTAAGTCTCCTCAGGGGGCCTTGCATCGATGTTCAGTCTCTAGAGACAGAACCAACATGTGTGTCAAAAGCTTCAGGGGGACAAAAATGTGACCATATAATAATGAATATGCTCAACATGTTCTCAAATTCTTTATTATTGTCTACAATAGATTCTGGTGGATTGGAAAAAAATCTTCTGTTCACGTGTCAGGAAAACACATTTGTCAATATACAGTCTGTATTAAGCTTTACATTCAAAGGTATGGTATGGCACATTGTAAACAAATATATTATTATTACTATTTTATTATCTGAAATATATACTTGTACTTGATAAAGACATTACAATTATACATTGTTTGCATGAGAGAAAAACATGACAGAACAATAGGAGAACATGTTCTTATTTACAAAAATGAAGGGATGCCACACATTGAGGTTCACTAAGAACATACAACAGCGCAGTTCATAGGTAAAAAGAATATATTTAAGTCATAAAAGCACACAGTGACCCGGACATGAGACAAGGTTAAACAGAATCAGTGTAGGCAGTATTTAGCTCAAACAAGTGGAGGTTTCAGCCAACGTGTTCATTAAAGTGTTCATAAAAGGAACAAAGGTGTTCAGTTTTAGTATTTTTTGGAAGTCATTCCAGTCTTTAGCTGCAGCATAATAAAAGAATAGTTCTCCATATTTTGAAATAAGTATTAATAATATATTAGCCACACTAAGTGAATTACGGTAACATGTACATAATTGCACTACTCCTCACATGAGCAGTAGCACTGTTAATAAGTGAAGCAAGACAGACCCTACTGTCAAGTCAAATGGGCTTAATAAAAACTGTATCAGGCAAATACTGTATTTATTTGGACATTTCAAAACAGTTTACACGCAACTTTACACATCTAACATGAGCGATCCCTCTGATGGAGTCATTCCTAATCCTTTCCATCTTCATCACTCAGAACCTCAACATCTTTAGCCCTGCTGCCTCCAGCTCTGCCTCCTGTCTTTTCCTCAGTGGCACTGTCATTAAACTGTACATTACTGGTCTCACCACTTGTTCACCTTTTCTTTCAGTCTTGCTGAAACGTTTTAATCACACAACACACCTGACATTTTTCTCCACCCACTGCACCCTCTCCTCTTTTTTTCCACACTCTCCACTGCTCTGGACCATTGACACTAATTCACTCTATCCCCTTACATTACTAATGCTGAAAGCACCCTTAATTACTACAGCAGTGTTTCCCAGCCAGGGGTACAGGGGCTCCTAGGGGTACGTAAGCACATGGCAGGGGGTACATGGAGTTATATGATCATTTGTAAAGCATTTATATATTTGGCTTTGAAAGACTTAAATTAACCTAAATCAAGGGAATGCAACACTAAAGAAGTACTAAACCAGGACTAAAACCAGGTCTAAAACCAGAACTAAACCAGGAGTAAACAAGGAAAAACCAGGTCTTTTAAACCAGGTCTAAACCCAGTCTAAACCAGGACTAAGCTGGGTCCAAAACAGGACAAAACCAGGACTACATCAAAGGAATGCAACACTAAAGAAGTACTAAACCAGGACTAAACCAGATCTAAAACCAGGACTAAACCAGGTTTAAACCAGAACTCAACCAGGAAAAAAACTGGTCTAAAACTAGAACTAAACCAGGAATAAACCAGGACAAAGCTGGGAACAAACCAGGTCTAAACCCTGTCTAAACCAGAATTAAGCCAAGTCCAAACCAGAACTAAAGCAGGTTCTGGGGGTACACAAGAACCAAAAAAGTTTGGGAACCACTGCACTACAGCATAAAACAAAATTATTCACGTGTGTTTTGTCAGCATCTTATCTGTGCATATCTTTCTATATCATTACTATAATGCAGGTACTATATGTTTTGGAGAATGATCCCAGCGGAGAGAACATTGCACATTTGCATAATAAATGTACCTGGTTTTATCCTACATTTCAACCTAATTACCTCTACTGAGACTCCTTTTCATCTGCCTTTACAAAAGTTCAAAAGATACACAAATACATCTAACAGTACTAACTAACTGAAAACAATGGCCTCGTCCTCATTACGGAAGTCAGGACTAATCAACGGGTTTCACTAAATTCAGATCTCCCCCTTCCTCTCTCCACACACACACACACACACACACACACACACACACACACACACACACACACACACACACACACACACACACACACACACATTGAGCTTGGCCTCTCTGGAGAGCTGATTGATCTGTGGCCCCAGGAGAAGAGATGTCCGTCGCAGCAGCTGAGTCCCCTGATTATAGTCCAGAGATACAGCCGGGGCCAATCACATGTGTGTCGGTGTGTGTCATTGTGTGCGTGGAGGTCAGAGATAGCCGGCAGCTGTGTCCAATAGCGGTGAGTTTGAGTGACAGGCCAGAGAGATGTGATGGAGGAGAGATGTAAGATGATGCAATGCTGGTGGGGGAGGAGTAGGAGCAGCAGTGGACAGTGTGGTGTGAACAGAAAAGGCATGGACTGTGTGGAAATCCAGTGCTGGAGTCTGTTATGTTGACATGCTAATACGTATTTATGCATATAGTCTTTATTTATGAGCAGTATGCACAGGTCTGTATAAGCTGTATAAGGTCTGTATAACCATTTTGCTACTCCAAAGCCACTGTCCAGGGTGTATCCCGCCTAAGGACCAAATAAACTGTGATAAACTCCAATCACCCGCGACCCCTAACGGGAATAAGCAGAAGAAGATGAATGAATGAATGGTCTGCAACATACGTTACATGACACTTTCTCTGTATTACAGTATAGGCAGCAATTGATCCATGCTGACCAGCAGCCAACATGAATGCCCTTCAGGTTTGCCAGCTTGTGATTGGTGAAAGCTTCTAATATGCAGCAAACATAGCCTACTTATGTATTAATGACAACTTGGTTTGTGGTTTGGTTTGTCAAAAGATTAATGTTTGAATTATGATGAAGTTTTCAGGAAAGGTCAGTAATGGGCCAATTGGAAGAAACTATTATGTACTGTTGTTGATCCAGAACACCGACATGGTTCTGTGCCACTGTGAGGCAGGGCCAACTCTAGCAACAATGGTCATATATATATATTTTTTTTAATCCTTGGTGGATTCTTTACCATTGTGAGATATAATGACTTTGTTACTCAAGAGTATTTACCCCTGAGCTAGAAGATCCCTGGTCCAAATCCAGATCTGGGCACTATATTTTTATCCATTCATCCATCTTTGTCCACTTTATCTGGGGCCGGGTCGGGGGGGCAGCAGTCTAAGCAGGGACACCCAGACCTCCATTTCCCCGGACACTTCTTCCCCACATACAGATTGTCTGTAGCTTATGCATGTGGGCACTATACAAGATTTTGATTTTTTTAAGAATAAATAGCAAAAAATGAGGCAATAAATGAAACTCGATGTAGTATAAAATGGCCAATCCCATGCTTTATTAATATTTGAAAGGTAGTTTTATGGTTCATTTCCATTTTTTCTCGATTGCTTGAACACATTTGTTCAAGTGGCATTTTGCACAGTGACCTCCACAACTGCTCTGTGGACAAATATCTTTATAGCCTTCACATATTGGTAAATTATTTGCATTTTTTCTTCTTTCTTCTTCTTTTTCTTTTTTTTTAAGCATTTAGATTCTGTTCTGAATATAATCAGACTTTTAAAATGAGTGATGATTGCTTAGTTTTATCACAGCAGCAGTAATTCAGTTTTGTCTGTGCAGCTTAGATACATAGTCCAAGTGATTCATAGCCAGGCTGTTACTGAATGTGTACAGATTAACAGAGCAGGGTCAACACTGAACACTCTGAGCATGCTCCACAAATCTGACAAAGAGCAAACAAAGTCAGAAGACACAGAATATCATGTAAACAAACAAGAAAGACACCAATAACAGTGCTTGAATTTATAACAGTGCTTGAATGTATTTCTAGCAGTAAATTGAGAGAAATTATAGCACAGCACTGCTGGCTAACCCTATTGTGGGTTTTAGGTTGTTCAAAAGAAAAAAAAAATGAATTTTTTATTGTGCTTTCAATCCAAAATTATTATTGTTGTTTGTGACTCATGGATAAAGCAGCTAAGAAGAATTATTTAGCCTCTAAAACAAGTGCAATTTACTTTTTTTTTTTTTTTTTTTTTGAGACACAGACAACTGTCAGACAGAAAATCATGTATATAAAGCAAATCCACCAGAGTAGTGAAGTGACTCATCTCTCTCTTTTTTTAAACAATAAAATCCCCCAAACCAACAAAAAACAAAAATGAATGCTAATATATTCCAAAACCACAAAAATGCTTCCCTGCCTAGTCAAACCTATTCCATTTGTTAGGAAGGTGGACTAGGTCTTAACCTTTCCCATTCATGCCAACATAGGGTGACCAGACGTCCCTATATAACTGGGACTGTCCCAGTTTTAGGCTCCTTGTCCCATGTCCCAAGATATATCTGTAAAAACACTAACATTGTGCCAGTTTTCAACAAACCATTTTCCAGTTGTCCCCATTTTAACTAATAGAAAATAAGGACACTTAAAACACATTTGTCTAAAGACATTTGTCACTGAAAGTAGGCTATTTACGATGTCATTATTTTTAATTCATAAATTTTCATTAAAATTCAAAACACAAGCCCTAGTGTTATGTAGGCTACTGTAATTACATGACAAACAGTATGGATTTCGAAAGCTTTTTTTTTTGTCACTTGGTGAGTGCACCATGATTAGTAGAACAGTACATTTGCTTTTAAAACATTCCTGGATCCAGACACATTTCTTCTTTGGCTCATTGACGACCTTTCCTGAAAATTTGTCCAAATCTGCTTTCTAACAGACCAACAAACAAACCAACAGTGAAAAGATAACCTTCTTGGCAAAGGAAATTTTCAAAGAGTTAAGGAAACTGTATGCTGAGAGATTTGCTTGGCTATTTGAAAGCACAGGGTTTTTATAAAGCTTATAGAGTTCATCTGTTAGTATTAAGCCAGTCTATAGTAAACGTATCTCTGTTATCTCTGTGTCTGTCTGCAGTATGTGTGCGTGCATGTGAGTATGTGAGCACATACTGGACAGGCCACCCCCATGCTGAGCTGCCAGACCTTCAGTTTTACCTTCACTTCGTCACACATCATGTGATTAGAAGCCTGGCTAATCCACTTTTTATCAACAATGTGTTCCGGTCTGAATAAAATCTAGAAATGCAGCAGCGTGGCAGAGGCAGCAGATGTGTGTGTGGTCTCGTAGGCAGGTGTACATGTGAGCTACATGATGGAAACTAACAGTATTTTAACAAGTAGCATGTTATTTCTCGCTGTGGGATACGTCACACAGAGCGGATGTTCACAGGTTAATGTGAAACAAACTGACAATGTAAATCATTTAATTTCTTTATATGCTTGTTGTTCATATAGGGAATCTAGCCACAAGAGTTCACAACAATCTAGTGTACTCTTGCCAGTCCCAAGCCTGGATAAATGGAGAAGGTTGCATCAGGAAAGCGATCCGACATAAAACCTATGCAGAGTAAATGTTACTCAAAATTACTGCATGCAGGGAGTCAGAGGAATTGCTGTGGTGACCTTGGCAAAAGAAAAGCTGTTAGGAAAGAAGAAGATATTTTTAATACAGGGTTGCATAGTGGCAGAGTGGTTAGCGCGCTCCTACCTCTCAGCAAGAAGGTTGGTGTCTTGTACTGCAGCTTCCTCCCACCATCCAGTGAATGAATGTGAAAGTGAATGGTAGTCTGTCTGAGTGTATCCCCCTGAGGCTTCAGCGACCTGTGACCTCTTACAGGAACAAGTGAAAAAAGATGAATAAACCAATATTTTGATAAGAGGTTTTTTTTTTTCTTGTCAAATGTCACAGATATTTTTTTAATAAAAGCAAAACCCTCCATGTGGATTTATTCTGTCTTGCCAGGTCATTTTGCTGCCTTCATAAAAGCAATTCAGCTTTTCTTTTTGACATTTTTTCTTTTGCCAGTTGATGGTTTGTACTTATGTTTGTAATATTCCCACTGTATGCAATCCTTCCTGAGCAATCATTTCTGCTTAATTAAGATGTGGGATTTATAGAATATGTATTGTTTCTCTAATTGTTTGGATTGTATCACTCCTGAGG
Organism: Bostrychus sinensis; assembly: GCA_020698575.1. Classification (NCBI taxonomy): domain Eukaryota; kingdom Metazoa; phylum Chordata; class Actinopteri; order Gobiiformes; family Eleotridae; genus Bostrychus; species Bostrychus sinensis. The sequence continues at coordinate 15,141,008 of CM036249.1, read as the reverse complement.
CAGCTCTGTGCATCATTCATTAAGTGTAATACCTCTTATGTAATCTACAGATTGGAGTGCCTCTGAGGATGCTTCTATATTGGAAAGACTAAGCACAAAATGAAAGTTAGGCTTGCAGAACATAAACATGCTGTTAGAACAAGCAATCTCCAATATAGTATGGCATTACATTATAAAGAAGCAGGTCATGGCAGCTGTAATAGTGTGAAAATTGGTGGCATTGAAGACATTAAAATGTCAGCCAGGGGTGGAGATAGACTAAACTTCTAGACTAAACAACTTCTTCTAAGAGAATATTTTTGGATATATACTCAACACAGTATCCAGGCTTAAATGAAGAACTTGACTTTACCCCCTTTTTGTGATCTATTTTCCACTTCTACTTTTTTCATGGATTTATGCTGCTTTCATGATACATTGGAATCACGTGGATCAGCACAATAACAACAAAACCATATTTGCATTTTCATGTTGTTTTGTAGGAAACAAATAAATACCTTGATAAACTGTTTGGTGTGGCACTGAGTTATATCAGGGGATGTTTCTATTTCTACTTTAGTCATTTAGTGATAAATGAACATTCAAAGATGTTTTTGCAGAGCCGTAGCACTGATAACTTCATTTATTATAAAGATGAGTACATTTTTTTCAGAAGTATGAGATCTCTTGTTTAAGAAAAAAAAAAATCCTGTTAGTAACCACACTGTTTACCTCTCACAAAGGGAGTCCCTATGATTGTGACGTCAACTCTGGAACTCAGAGTGCAACACTTCCGCACAAGTTTCTGAGCAAAAATTCCGACCTAAGACGACCCAAGGCCGTTTTTCCGACTCAGAGGTCGGAATTTCTGAGATTCCGATGTATTATGAACACAGCATTACGCTGTGTTCATAATAAGTTAAAATTAAATAATTAGAAACTATTACTAATAACTTTCCTTGATGCAGATCCCTAAAATGTGCTTTTTAAACATGTCTCTTCATTTCCTGCACTGTGGGGTACACTAGTATTATTTTCTCTTGTCGGGACTTTTATATCTTATTTAAGTTTGTCTCAATTGTTAAATAAAGTTTGCAAAACATCAAAGTGGGAGCAGTGCATTGTGGGCAATTTGCAGCGAGGCGAGGCCATGCAGGATCCACAGGTGCATGCTTCAAGAATTGGCCAAATGGAGAAGACGAGCTCCGTGGGACGTGGGAGAGGTAACTGTTTGGGCGCTGATGACGTGGATCACTCCAAAGTAGTTCAGCCACAAAGAATTCTGGCAAATGAGAAACACCGCATGTATAAAAGAGTTCTGGCAGCCATTTTGTTTCTTTTAATAATGCACGTACATGCTGAAGGCCCTGAGAGGCTGAAACGTGTTTTTTTAAACTAAATAATAAATCCCATTGAGTCTCTGTCTGTGTCCTATGTGATCCCCAACCTGAAGAGCACTTGAGTAAAACTTTTGTACCCTTCAGACTCAAGTAGCATTCTAGTAGCTAAGTAATTTGAGCAGCTCTGTGCATGTTGGTACTGTTCCTTAAATTCTGATTGGTTGAAAGTTTAGTTGCATTCAGAGGTAATATCATCGAAGTCCATTTGTTTCGCCCCCTCAAAACCAACTTGAATCGACAGAGACCAGACCAATCTGTGCAAAGAATTTAAAGCCTCATCTATCTTTATTTTGTATCTTCAGATATTTATTTTACCTCTGTCCATTTCAGCTGTGTGATGGCTATGATCCAGCAGCTATTATCCCAGTTTTTCATCAGGGCTCAGCTGCAAAAGATAAATTAATTCCAGTGACATTATGACAAGCAATCAATTTGTTCAGATTGGAAGCATCTTGGAAATCATCTGTCTACATTGTTGGGAAGAATAGAAGGCTGTTGACAATCAGAAATGATATTAAGCAATTTGACTTGAGATCGCTTGAGCTGAAGTGGACACTTTTTACATGAATAGATAAAGGACGGAAGACCAGCTTCATAAGTTTGTTGAATGAACTGCAGTTTCTCATTCTAATATATTATATATATCTATATATATCTTATATATATATATATATATATATATATATATATATATATATATATATATATATATATATATATATATATATATTTGCATGTTGTTTAGAGGAGAACTTTGCAACTTTGCTTGTTTCTTTGCTATTTTGTCGCATTTTACAAAAGTTAAAGGAAGCTTCATTCATCCTGCAAGAACTCATTTAGCCATCACACAAACTATAAAACTGGTTATTTAAGGTAAAAAAGTTGTATTGCTACCTTTTTTATTCAATAACCTTTCATATGGTAGTAGCCCCTGCAACAGTCTTACCACAGCCCAATATGGTTTGTGTTGGCGTTAATTTGTTTATTTGTTTGTCTGTTAGCAAAATAATTCACCTAAAGGTTAGGCATAAGCAGTGCAGGTCCTGTACATTTTAGGGCCCTAAGCAGGATAGGTTTGGGGGCCAAGCCTCTCAGCCATTTTCAGTCAATTTCAATGTATAACTTTTATAACATAATATAACATTTAATTTATTCTTAATTTATTTTTAAAACACTGACGGACAATTTATCTAAGGGGATGAATCCTTTGAGACATTTTTCATTTGCAAACTTAGCAAAGGGGGCCCAGGTAAACAGGAATTAATATACAGACTGCACTGGGACGCCACTTTCAGATAGACCATCAGCATAAATGACATGAATATTATAAACGGAATATTGATCAAATAGAGCTGGAAAATTATTCAAATAGCAAATAATGGATAAGCCTTGGTGCCCTTGAATGTCTGTGTGGCCCTATGCAGCTGCTTAGTTTGCCTACAAGAAGAGCCACAAGAGGTCAGTAAAGAAACAAATCATTACTCTTGTGTAGATCCAGATCAAGGGCTAGATCCATTTTTATCGTTTGTATTGGAAAATATAAGGGCTGTGCAGTTCAGTGGACAGATCATTGAACTGAACTAGAACATTTTTAACAAGCAATGAGGCTCTACGGGGCTCTACCTCAACTCATGTGTCTTTCTTTTACTACTACTACTACTACTCCTACTACTACTACTCTGTCTAAACTACTGTTTTCATATAAATGTCCAAAAAAAAAACCCAAAAAAGCAGTAGTAAAAATGAGTTATTATTTATTCACTCCACTAACTCTGTGATGAGCTGTGTTCTTATTTTGTGGTCATTGCTGTGAAAAGCTTAGACAGCGTATTTTTCCTCCACTTGTGCAGATTTTCCTACAAACCGTTCCTTTGGGAGATAAAGAATCTGCTTTCTGTGACCACATCTGGGGTTTACTAAGATCTCTGTTTTTTTTTTATATATATATCACAGTTGCAGTTTAGCTCAAAAGCCACTGCTACACTTTTGAGATTGCGTACACACAGCACTTGCCATGTGTGAAGATATTAGAGGTGGAACTGCTTACACAGGCCTGAGCAGCTAAAAACACATGTAGACTGTATTGTGTGTGGACAGTAGTGTTGAGAAAGTAAGGTGGAAAGTTACTATGACACTTTGAGGTTATACAAGATCAATTGAAAGTGACTGTGTTTTTTGTATTCGGGGAAAAGTTGGATGCAAACCAGGATTTTACGGTTCAAGCTAATTACCAAATCCACACCAAAAACAAATTATTTCTTTCTTAACTACTGACTTTACTTAAAAATGCTTGCAATTGGAATCAACCTTTAGTGTTGATGTTACCCAGTTTTTTTGTTTTTTTTTTCATCAAGGAACAAAAAGATGAATGAACCAACATTAAAGTGCTTATAAGTGAAGTCCCGCTAAATACAGTCAGTGGGTCACATGTCTGTGAACCCTTTGTGCTGCTCCCAAGCCTGGATAAATTGAGAGTTGTATCAAGAAGAGCATCTGGCTTAGAGACTATGCCAAATAAATCTGTCAATTACTACACGCTAGGAGGCAGATGGTTTTCTGTGATAACACCAGAAAGAAAACGGCAAAAGGAAAATTAATGAGGAAGATCCCATCTCAGCTGTTGACCTACACCATCTAGGAAACATTAAAGTAACTCTTTTTTTTTTTTTTTGTGCAAAAAATTAAAAAGTAGAAAAACATAAAAAGAGAAAAGGAAAGCCAAGTGGAAAATTTTGGCAATGTGAGGTTTAACAAGGTAGACATTTGAAGCATTGCAATGATGTTGAGCTCAGAGCAAAAAAAAATTACGCTAAGCTTCCCATTCGGGGCAGAGAGTGGTTGGAGCCAACCTCAGCTACTATGGGCCTTAAGTGGGGTACACACTGTATAATGGCCAGTTTGTCACAGAGCTCACACTTGGAGACACTGACAGACAACCATTCACTTAGCAATTTTGATTGAGAAATTCTTTTTGTGGTTCTAAATTGGTTTAATTGTAAGTAAAAAGATAAAAATATGTTAGCTCTTAATATCTTCATTACTAGCTTAGAAAGAAATTCAGATTCAGAGTATATCATCTCTAGCACAATAAATCCCTGCAGTCCATTTTGTCTGAGGAAGTATTCACATCACATCAGCTGCACTTGTGTTTTACCCTTTTTGCATGTGCTCACCTCAACATTCTCGGTGAAAAATAACTTCCGATGACCTTTCCGTTCCTATTCATACATTAAAGTGAGTGCACCGCTGTGGGCGTGTTGGAGCACATCTTCGGGGCCCGGTCCGAGATTGACTGTGTTCCACTCTGTGTCAAAGCCAAGCAAGTTACACAAGCATCCCGTCTTCCCACGTACACTACATTTCCTCCCGCAACTTCTGTCTTGTACTAATTCCACTAAAGAAATGTGAAAATAAAAGAATGCAGCAACAGCGTACTTCTCCATAAATCCAAAGTTTCTAGTACTGTGCAAAAATGATTGGATTGTTTTTTAAGGTGTATAAATCAAAACTAGCAGCACTTGGAAAGAGTAGACCTCTGCCAAAACACTGGTCCTATCTCACAATTGATAAAGGTATTGTGCCCAGACCTGGACTCAAATTCAAAGATCTTGTAATTCAGGGGTAAATGCTCCACAAAACCATCTCTCAATGGTAATGAATCTACTATAATCCCAAGCACAGAATTTTTACACCTTTTTGCACAGTACTGTTTATGTTATGACAGAGAGAAGGTGTATTCAACTACAATACTTCTCCACTATTGGTTCATCTCAGTGCCAAGACTGCTCCTTTCTGGTTATCACCGCACACACAGAAAAACACAGCTCTGTCAGCTTTCTCCATCTGATAGAAACTACTGTTGACATCTCCATCCATCTAACCAGAGATTCTTGTTAAACTGCAGCAGGTGTCATTAGGTCAGGAAGGAGTCGGCTGAAGCTTGTGTTTAAAATGCTATTTAAAATCCAAGGCAAAAGTAAGGCAGCAGAATACTAAACAAACAGGGGAACTTTTGGATGTGGTAGTATGACATTTGACCATAGTTAAACAGTTCTGGGGTTGTATAACTGAGACAATAAAATGCCTGTGATGAAAAATGCATTTAAATACAGTTCCTTTCTAGTTGTATGTAATACAATTAAATTGATATGTCAGTAATTCTTTTCAAATCACTACTAAAACATAAAAGTATTCGCTCACCCACCCAAATAACTGAATTCAGATTATGGTGTGGGGTTGTTTGGAGCTGGGCTTGGCCGCTAAGTTCCAGTGAAAGGAACTCTGAATGCTTCAACAGACAGTAATTATTTTTTGTTTCTAATAATTAATAATTATAATAATTCATCAAATTTATATAGCGCTTTTTTGGACACTCAAAGACGCTTTACATACAAAAAAAAAAAAAAAAAAAAAAAAAAAAAATTACTATAAATTATTAGCAACATAAAGCAATTCACTACAAAAACATAAAATATGTATGTATACTTATGATGAAACTTTCTTATTATTCTGGTATTTAGCAAAAATAAATTGTTTTGGTAATTTTTGCTGTAGTTTAGTCTAATCTAATGTCAGAAAGTGAGGAAAAAAATATTTGTGTCTTTTTATACACTGTATGTAAATGTCTGGTTTCAACTGCAAAAAAAAGTTGTTTTGCTTTTTTTTTTTTTTTTTTTTTGAATGTATGAATCTATGCAAATGTCAAGTAATGCTAAGAGGGTTTGATGTCAGCAAACCTAAAACCCACACTCCTACAACATTACTGAACCTCTGAGTAACCCATCTGTAGCACTGACCCAACTAAAAAAAATAAAAATTAAAAAAAAATCCAGCTTGTTGCTCAAATTAACAAAACTATGGTTTTGCATATTGTGCATAATAAGTTACTCATGCCTGTCCCATGGATCCCGATTTTATTTGCAAAACTCCTGGTTCTGCAAAAACAATTTATGTGCTTCATGATTATAAAGTTAATACATTTTTCTTCATAATTGTTTTATATATTTTTACAGAAACACAACATATGGAGCAGACTATGTCATCTTTTCACTAAAAGTGCTTGCATTGAGTCCACAGAAAGAGAAGTGAGAAGACACTCAGCAGGAACAGTCTCTCTTCTCTGGTGTCTCAGACATGTCCAGACAATCTCTGGTGATAAGTGCTATCAGCTCCATCAGGCGCCATGTCTTCACCGTCCAGTGCTGCTTCAATGACCAACTCAAAACACTGACATCATACTACTCTTAAGTTCTTTGTTTAAAAAGCAGCTGTACGCACAAACTCTCACTGGCAAAGCAGTATTTTTTAGGTTAAAGACATTTTGGAATACAGTCACAGTCCAAATCTGTTCAGGTCAGAAAAGTTTGCTCTATTTCAGTCTGGAAATTTTTACCTTGAAATTTTAGTTCATCACTTTATGACTACTTGCATTAGACTGGTGCAAATTCACACAAATGCACTGGCACTACAATACTGTATCTGTACTTCCCTTCATTTTATTTATGTTTCTCTTTTTTGATAATTTTCTGTGAAAGCAGACATTGCAAGGTATGCATGGAATGCTTTCTTCCCCTTTTTTTATCTGACTTTAACAGCAGCCATTTTTAATGTTAACGAGTAGTTTATCAGTGCCTCTGAGCAGTGCCTCTGCCTTTGAGCAAGTTCGCAGACACCTTGTCTCAATACTCAAAAAAATAAAAAACAAAAATTAAAAAAATATGAAAAACAGTAGAAATATACCTACAAACATATGCCCAGGTAACAACGCTGTGCAGTATATACGTTGGAGAAATGTCTTAAGTCAAAATGGCCAAATTAGCTGCTATTGTTGACCTGATAAATCCAGCAAGCTTATTAGGCATTGCTAAGGATTTGTAATTTTCAGTTTGGCCTTGAGATCAGGACTGTCCCTATTCTTGTATTCAATATCTCTGGACCCTTTAAACAAATGCACACACGAACAAGGCATTGTGTGACTATTGGGACAAGGCCAAGACTTGGGACTGTATCTGTAAAAAGCAGTAATTGGATGTTCTTTGGGGCTTGTTAGTAGATTACAGCTCAAAAACATACAGTATTATTTATTGATATTCAGAGTGCATTAAATCAAATAGTGTAGCAAAAATAAAAAAATGACTTTGTAAAGGCAAATCAGCCTAATATTTAACATTTTGTAAATCTTTCACCACCATTCCTATCTCTGCCATTAGTGATGCCTCCTCTCCTGAATGGCCAGCACTTAGGAGCCCAGTCAAGAGTAAACATTTATGAATCTCCATCAATCTCTACTGCTGTGGCCATGCACATTAGCTTTTAATGACTGAGTTAAACTGGAGACTCTTTACACTGCTCCACGCAACAGTGAGAGGAACAGCGGCATCTGACAGCCACGATAAATATGCCATGAAAGATTATATAAAATCAAATGAAAAGATATGAGTGTGCTAAAATAAACTTAAGTGGAGTTAGATGTTGCCGTCCGGTCCAGAGAGCGGAAAAACAGAAAACAACATGACAAGGCCACATTTTAAAAGGCACTTAAAAGCTGTCAGTGTGTGCAGTGCATGGTAGTTTTCACACATTCAATGCTTTCACCATTAAGATACTGCTACTTCTGAGGTCTCACAACAAAAAGTGATAGCCCAACAACTTATAAAATGGGGTCTATTACACATTTAGGGATAGGTAGCTTATTGCTTACAGCTGATAACATTCAGCACACCCCGTTTTAGAAAAGCAAACAGGAGCAACAACACAACACACGGCTTATAAAACTTCAGAAAGCGCTATTGTCGTCATATCCAGCTCAATATGGATGTCTAAAACTAAATATAGGCTAAGTGATCTACTGACATGACGCTGATGCATTTAAATGTGTGTTTTTGGCCCCATCAGCATTGTTGTCTGACTGGTGGCGCTCCTGTCTGCCTCTCCAGTATCCTGAGTGTTCTGATAACTGTCTACTGAAGGAAATAAATTATATAACATCCAAAAGTACCAGCTAAAAATGACATTGACAAATAAAATCAACTGTACCTTGAAATGTTCTCAAGGCAAGTGCCATCTCTTGTGATAGCAGCTATCAGCTCCTATCAGATGTTTTGCCTTCACAGTCCAGTGCTGCAAAATAGTTTTGTGCTCCCCTTTCTGAATCCAGTGATAGGACAGATAAGAAAGTCAGTTCATACAGTATTAGACAATTGACTGGAGCAGCAGTTGTGTAATCACAGGCTAAGGTGAGTTTATTCATCATTCTGGGGCAGAGGCTGCAACTGAGCAGTGCATGGGACTTCAGTTATTACCTATTATTCTGTCAAAAGTTGACACTATATATATTTTTTTTCTTTCTGCATGCAATAACAATTAAACAACCTATACTGTTTCTACTGTTTCTTACTGTTTTTTTTTTTTTTTTTTTTTTTGTTACTCAAGGTTAGCCAAGCAATCTTGTAAGCATCATTTCCTAAAAACATATGGACTTAAAGTCATTAGGATATTTCCTTGACATGTAACAAGGTCAATGCTTGGGATGGCTGTTGTGAAACTGCATTATGTAATTTGTCATCTTAAAGGGGCTATATTATGCAAAATCAACTTTTCTGAGCTTTCTACATATATGTTATAATGTTGCCTCATCAAAAACATACCTGTATTTGTGTTTTTGTTTCATTCATGCATGTTTGAGTAATCCTCTCTTCACTTACACTGAGTTTGCGAAAAGACAAAAACAGCTTGTCACTGGTGTCTGACTTTTCCACCTGACCACGCCCCTCCCCCCTCACGGTCCTGTCCCATTCAGGAAGCACTGCTACAGCTCACGCCTCCCCCATAGCAACCAAACAAATCGCTTCGAAGCGTGTGACAGCAGTGGGACAGCAGGGAGGGAGGGCTCTTAAAGTGACAGAGACTTAATCTGAGCGTTTCTCTCAGAGTCAAGTGATAAGTTTCTTCAAATAATGTTTTTATTTTAATTATTGCATTTTCTGACCAATAAAATAGCCCCTTTAATGTGACCAATTCCTTTCCAGTCTTTTTTCTCCTTTTTAGTGTTTTATATAAACTATAATCTTAACTGTGTAACATAAGCAACATTTTTGGACATGAACCATATATTTGGTGTGACTAACTTTTTGCATATACGCACTTCAACAATATAGAAAGTTTGCAAATAACAGGCTAGAATGCTTAATGCCTGCAACAGATATTTGCACCCACTGTGCTACTCCATTTGTTTTGCCGTCACCTTTTACCAGTGTTGTTAACAAAAGGACACTGATTGCGAGTGGCATCCATTTGTACCAGCCTACAAAATTACAACTCAACCTAATGCGGAAAAATAACGTGGGTACAGTATGTATGCAAATCTACTACTCTAAATCTTGGCATACAATAAAAAAAAAAAAAACATGCTCCTACAGTTACGTGTGCATAATCAACCAAATACCACTTTCCAATTTACATATGTTAATTTTTACATTTCCCCATGTCTACTGTCCTGCACAGAGAACACGCTGCTGTCTCCCTTGGGCTCTCATCATGGCCGCCTGCACAGTCAGTGGAACATGTCTCAGACCCTAAATGGTGTTTTAATTGGCTGGACTGAATTGGATTTTAATTGACTGCACTGATGCGATGTCTGCATTCATTTACATGTGGATTCCTTCTTGTGATTTAATTGTGTATATGAGCCGTCGCTCTGTACACGCCGTTGCTTTATGGATGGCCCTCGGATGTATTCCAGATTTGCACATGGGCTCCGGCTTTGACCGCCAGTGTTTTACATGGCTTATTGACTTTAAATTGACTCTTTCAATGAAATCTGTCCTCAGAGGCGTGCAATTTCTCACCCTTCTGTTTTATGGCTTTTACAGAGTGTTGTTTATAAAAGATTAACAACATATGCCAAATCATAAATCAAGGGGCATTTCACAGTTTTATCTTTGTCAGGCTGGTGACTCTGAGACGTCATTATCGGCTGCAAAATGTATATGAATTCAGTCATTTTAGTCCATCCTAAATTATTACAGAGTTCTCTTGCCCGCATAAAGATTTCGAAGCATGAATGTTAACAGTAAATGGTGCAGGAGCCTGTTCTTGTTCCCATTTGGTAATGTAACAATATGTGGTCATGAATATCTTGCTCTACATTGGCCGATAAAGTGAGCGAAAGCTTTTGCAGAGAGATGCCAATTTTAATATTATATCTTTAAGTCTGTCAAGGAGGTTATGTTTTTGTTGGAGTGGATGAAGTGGAGTGTTTATTTGTTACCAAGATAACTAAATGTATCTTGGTCATTAAATGTAAAATGGTCAGTTTTTTGCCAATAAATTAGAAGATTCACAGTTTGAGTTCAGGTCTGGGCGCTATGTCTTTAACATTGTGAGATAGAGTCAATGCTTCTGTGGAGGTCTGAGCTATCAAGAAGTGCTTTTAGTCTGTATTTGCTTTCTTTGTTGTATAGTTAATGGTTTATTTGTATGTTCCAACAGCTATTAATCCTTATTCATTTCCTTTTGCAATCTGTTTAAATCGGCACAGAAAACACACATAGTACAGACTGCATTTTGACTTTACTTCTACTCACTATCACTTAATATACAGTATATCCTTTTAATTATTAACTATGGCCTTGAGGTAATTAGTCAATATAAAGGTTTCTAACATGACACATCCGTGCACTCGGCACAGTTTGAGCCTTAATAAAAGTGTACACTCTCTCATCAAAAGCTGATGCACTTATAGCAGCTTCAACACATCTTGAATATAAAAGATAGACTGTTGAATGGTTAGTGCTTCTACCTCATAACAACAGATTGTACTAGGTCTGCTGACACTGGTTACATCCTACCACTATCTAAATATGTACAAGTATAGGTGAATTGTTGAATCTAAAATGCACGGATGCAGATTATTGGATGCACAGAAAGGGACCAGAGACCAAAGGATGCCATAAAATACAATATGTGTACAATGAGAACTTAATATGTGTTTTGATGTAAATATTATTCATATGTGTGACCATAAAAAAGGAAGATTGTTTACTGAAAATACTGAGCTGCCATTATTTTTGCTCCAAAGATACTGACAATTCTGTGAAACCACATCACAGATTACTCAAGTGTGAATTTGATTGGCATCTTCCCTACACATTTGAAGCTTGCTTTCTCTCGGCCAGTCAAACTGAAAACTGTATCCACAAAAACACTTTCTAAGGATTATCTTGTGCACTTGTGGCAGTGTCAGCCACTTAGACCCCCATGCCTCATGTGTGTATGCAGTGTTGAGTTCAAATAAGTCAAACTTTTTTGTTTTTCCGCTCTAGGTGGTATCTCCTCTTCTCTTCTGGTCATTATGCCACAGGCCTTTGGATGTGTGTGTGTAAATGACCAGCAGAGGAGCCACAGACCTTTATCCCCAGTTCCTGAGCTGCCCTCCAACATCCCCCATGGGTTTTGTTTTGATCTCGGAGCCAGTCTTTCTCCTCCTTAAGCATATCGTACAGTCTGTGTGCAGTGCAGCGACATGCAGGCCACAAGAATACATGCCCCCTTAAGCTTTTTTGTGCTCCAAATTTACACTGTCTTACCCTTATTCCCACTGCCAATTCCTGCCACCTTCGTTCCAGAAAGTGTGCGGCGCAGGGCTTACAATGGCAGAACAAGGGTTGGCCTCTTCCCTGTGCACTGTGCCATCACAGGTCTCAGAGGTATACTGCAGTCTCCTCGCAGCCCAAGGCTCTTATTTTAACAGTGTCAGAGACTGTAAGCTCTAGCCCCTGCTCAGCTGAGAATCTTCTGTCTCTGTCATGGTAGGTTCTGAGAAGTTAGTCCTGAATGATGCATGCCTGGGTCCACTGAAAGTTGTACAAGGATAAGCTGTTACCACAATGGCAGTGTTCTGAGTTCTTCTCATACACACTGTGCATTTACAATTTTCAGCAAACCAATGTTGTATAACTCCATCCAAGGACACTTACTTAACTGATAGAAACATGTGCCATTCTTTTACCTGAGTGCTTGGTTTAATCATTTATTTTATATAACGAATAGAAGTCATCTAGCTTATTGTTAGCCATATGGTATGTCCAGTCATATGAGGACTCTTGTAAAAAGTTTAAACTGTTTCTATCCACACAATTCAACTTTATAAGGTCTACAAGGGCAGTCTAATTTTGTTTTTGTTAGTTCAAAATAACAACAACATGGTAAGAGCAGGTTATGTTATGAATTTTGAGTTTGTTTTTGAGCCTGGTACTGCACCCACCATCTTTGTTTATATTGCTACCATGGATATGTTTTATACTTGGGCTTTTCCCTTTCTGGGATACCACAGCAAATCATGTGCCTTCTGCAACTAGTACACAGTGATTTAAGCTTGGGACTCAGAGGCGCCTCCAGAATTCTTTAATAGGGTGGCCAGGTGGGTCCATAGAGAAATTTGGGGGTGGTCAACTTTCATGTGGCCCTCAGTAGAATTCCTCAAATGTGACACAAAACTACAGCTGCATTCACTGTACACTTATATTGACAACACCTGGCAGTGTTATTGTAGAGGCTCATACATGTGTGTCCAGCACAAATGCAATTCTATGTGCTCAGAACATTATTAGCCACAGGTATTTGCATTTGATAATAAAAAGGGGGGTCTGGATCCTCCCCCAGAAGATTTTTAATAGAACACTATTTCCTGTGTTTTGGTGTATTTTAACAATGTTCCAGTTGGCTAGAGTGTGAGCAAGTTATGGACTCTTTTTGTAATTTTATTGTTGTTTTCTTATTGACAAAATAATCCTTTCACCCAAGCTTGAGTTTAATCAAATCCTACTTTTTGTGTTCATGTCATGTATTCATGTCTACTTATGTAGAACAATGGTAGGGCCTACAGTTAGGCTATCAGTCCTCTCTATATTGTAATCACTCATTGTACATTAAAAAGACAGATGAGCTCATGCACTGAGCAAATAAAAAGGGAAGTTTTTAAAAACAAAACTAAAAACAACTGAGACTTCAGTCATGTAGATAGTTTGCAGTAGAGTTTTGGCTGAATCAGTCTACTGCAGTGTTTATGATTTCATCTGAACTTATTTTTATTTGACCTTTATTTAACCAGGAAAGTCCCACTGAGACTGGACTTTACTTTCTTTAGTTGGCTGCATGTTTTTCAAATCAAATCTAGTGCATACAGTTGTTTGGTACTGCCCACTGTTTTCTGGTTAGTATTTAGTTGAGAGTTAATTTACACCAGATTAATTCTTTGAGAGTTGCTGAAAGTCTTTGTTCTTGCAGTTGTTTTAAAGCACTGCCCTTTTCCGTGACCCAAAAAAGTATTTGTGTCTCTAGCTAAAACTCATCAGAAATTGCTAAAAAGCTAAAGAGAAATGATGATACTAGCTTGCCAACAAAGAAAAGTCCTTGAGGCAGGTAGTTTTCAAACATAGTAATGGCTTTTAATTACTTTCCTTGTGAATAAAGGCTTGTAAACAAACCACATCTTAAGTTTTTCACACTGTATCTGCAGGTAAGTTGTAATGTCCAGATCTACTATGAGCTGTTGTTTTGTAGATACCAAATTGATTAAATGTCATTTTCCCACTTGAAATAAAAGAAACATGTTATGATTTAATCTTGTTACACAAACCAACAGTGCTAAAAGAATAACTGGAAAAGAGGAAGCAAGCTCAAAACTGACGATGCCATTTTGTGTAACGAGGCAGAGATAATTGCTTGTTTGGGCTAATGCTAAATTCATTAAGAATTTTAAGGACAGCTCTGAAGTTCAGTTTGATGTCATACAGTATATTTATATTTGAGGTGGCAAATTAAAATAAAAGAAGAAAGGTAGCTCTGTTTGTTCTGGTGTATGGTGGGGTTGGAAACACTACAGAGAACAGATTTTGTTACAGGGACAGCATTAGTAAGGTTGAGTAGTTCAGCTTTAAATATTACACTGGGCATCTGATCAATGCAGTAAACCCCATTTAGAAGAATGCATAACCTTATCTTCATTAGAAAGGCCCATTTTACAGTATAGTAGTAGTAGTACGAAGGCCATCTGAATGTATTTAACACACACCCGAGTGTTTGTGTGAATGTGCTTCCTACAAGGGTAAAGTGTCTCCTGTGTGCTTTTATGTATATTCAGTATGGCACTAATGTCTCCTCTGCATTTGGCTCTCTTCCAGATTACTGCAAGTGCTAATCAGCTTAATATGAAGTGGAGCAGATACTGTTGTGAGCATAAACATAAGGTGCCAGCCACAGAAAAAAATCTTAGGAGGCACTTTACTGCCAAAGCTACAATATTGTCTCTGCAGCTAAACTTTAGGACCACAAGACCTTTATGATTACTTCATCTTTTTAAGGCTGGATAATGCTTTATATGTTCATCCATATGTACAGAACATATCTCCCAAAAAGTAAAATTATGTAAAACATGGCATATCTTCCTCCTAAACACAACGGTCCCCATTTATCCAGGCTTGGGACTGAAACAAAGAGTACACAGACTTGTGACCCCCTGTGGCTAGATTACTTATTATTTGTCATTACTGTCATTTAAATATTTTTATCTCAAGGAAGTTGTGTTTTTGCTGATGTTTGTGTTTGGTGTTTGTTGTGTTAGAAAAATACATTTTGCAGAAAGAGAGTTTTTGGTGTGGATTTGGTATTCATCCAAGTTACCCTTGCCCTTTTTGAACAGTAACAGTGGAACCCATTCAATATAATGAATAATGAATAATATTTTAAAGGTCCCCTATTATCAACTTTTTTGAGGAGTAGTATTTTGTGTTAATCATGCTTGTTTGAGTAATCCTGTTTGCTAAGCTTGTCCTTTGGCAACAACTCTCAGTCGCACCATTCAACATACACACATGAAACCGAGAAGTACACTTGCATGTTTATCTATCTGTTAGAGTTATGTTGCTAATAGCTGTGCTAAATAGCCATTTTATGCTCTGTCCATTCCCCATCGTTGCCAGCAGGTGGGATCAGACACCTAATCCAAGCATTCTCTGTAAAGTAGCAGCTCCCATAAGAAAAGGCATTTTCCATACATATACATTATTTTAAGTTATAAAATCACGATATAGGACCATCTTCCTGTCACTTCATATCACACTAAGGTTTAAATCTACTGTATAAAAATTGACTGAATATGTTCATGGACAAGCTAATGAACAAACACAAAGGGACACATGCATAACATGAAAAACTGTTTATATATGTTTTATATTTTCAAAACATGAACTCCTTCAAGGTTGACTCTTTGAACAACTGCTACGAACATCATCTCAGTGTCCTCAGTGGCAGCCAATTCCCTGTGAACTGACGGCAAACAGACAGGCAGACTCCATCATCAGACCACATGTACTTAAACCGTGACACATTAACGACAAACCAACCAACATGGAGAACGGCCATCAAGGGGCCTATTGACCTCCATTAATGACACACAGACAGCTGCAATTAATCACAAGGGACACAGAACTGCATGTTAACGAAATGTGAGGCTGTCTCCCCGCTTTGTCTGTATTCTGATTTCACTGTGATCCTATTGTTTTCATATGAAATTAAAATTATCACTACTGTTTTCTAAAATCAGGCATTAAAAACAGCAGGTACATCCATGAAAAGAAATGGTGAGTGCAGACAGTGTCATTGGCGGCATAATGTCAGTGGGACGGGGAGGCGAGGATTAGGGCACTGCTAAGCTTGTTGTGACCACAGATTGCGGGGCACTCAAAAAGAGCAGTGCACCAGGGTGGATTAGGATTGTGTGGAGGCGGTGGGGGGAGGGGGGAGGGGGGAGGTTTTAATGGCTGCTGTGTTGGCTGACCACTGGGGGGCATGGTGACAGATTTGTTGCAGGGATTGCTGGAAGTCTGGCCCACTGCCCTCTGGAGCTGAGGCTGGCAGAGGCTAGAGCCACTGCGCTCTGGGATGGACAGGTCACAGTGTCATGTCAGTGTGGGCCAGAGGGGTCTGAACTGATTTACAGTGGGATGATTTGCAGCTTATTACATCATGATAACTACTAATTAAACATTTAGATGTTATTAGTATAAATTATTAAGATAAAATGTATTTGTGGATACTTGATGTTATAATGTCTCTACTGCCCAGCCTGCATCCACACCAAATATGTGATAAAAATCTACTGGAATTGTAATGTATTATAGTTCACATATTAGCGCCTGAAATATGATTTAAACATGACACTATGAAACATCTCAGTATGTATACCTACAAAAGCAAAGGAGACAGTGGCTACTGCAAAGTTAGACCTTATTCTTTCATGTAAGAACTGATCCCTCTAGGAGAACTTCTTTATTTAATTAGCTTTTTGCTTTTAAAGAGACAGTAGATTGGTAGGACTCCCTGTTTCCAGTCATGTCAATTTGAAGCCATTATTTTAGTAAGGCACTATATTTTATAAATACTTATGTGTTGAGAAGTTGAGTTCTACATATAATGTTTAAAGGGGCTATATTATGTTTTGTTTTTTTCATATTTTAAACCATCATCTAGAATGCCATTGCTCATTTTACAACCTTTAAAAACATTATCTGACTAAAAAAGAACATTTTTAATAAGTGCTCTACTAGTGGCATAAAGAAACAAAAGACCAGCAAAGGGCAGCGGAGAGTAGACTGGTGAGGTCTTTTCAACATAATTCAAAGAATAAAAGGAGCTTCACTTTCTTAAACTTTTTGTATCTTGCTATTTTACTTCAAAATTAAAACTAGATGTGAGGAATCAGTGGAAACGAGCTGTACACCGCTTTATGGATAAATGAATAAGAGCAGACTGGATAGAAGGCTTATTGATTGGTCAGCGCTTCTTGGAGTGGGCAGAGGTTCGTGGGAGAGGTGGAGGTTAGTGCAACCAAGCTTTTTGAGTCCTCAGAACGGCCGTGCCAGAGCATTGAGGATTACTTAAACAGACATGAATGAATCAAAACACAACTTCAGGTATGTTTTTGATGAGGGATCAAGATTATAACATAGTAGAAAGCTAAGAAAAGTTGATTTTGCATAATAAAGCCCCTTTAATGCCAGATAAGCCCCAAGGTGCTCCTAAACAGACGCTTGTAACTACACCGTTTTAAATCGAGAAAGATGCAACACAATTTAAGGCAATCAATTAGGCAAACTGAATACTGTTGCTATGTTTTACCTGTCGCATCAGTTATCTGTCTATCTAAACCTCACGCCACCTGATGCATGAGACTCACCTGCTTTGACCTCTTCAGCACTGTGTGACCACACTGTGACTCATCTCAGTGACACAGCAGTATCCCACACAGGTCTCCACTGATGTGATTGTGTTCCTCTCACGTGTAGAAAGCCTTTGGTGGTGACTATCTGAATCTTGATCTCTGAGTCGTAGAAACAGCACATATTGGCCCAGGCTGGTGTGTGTGTGTGTGCACAAAGGGGTATTGTGAGGGGAACGACAGGCCTCATTAGCTGCACCACAACCTGGATATTTGATCTCCGAACGCAGTCTGACTGGTACCAACGCCTGTGCCTCATGACTCACCTGCGCTTCAAAGGAAACAGTGTCAAACTACCTGTCACAGGCACATTTCTGACAGAATGATAGCAAGGCGGTGCTAACATGTGAAACTATAGAGAACTCAGTGTGAAATGGGAGCTGATTGTGCCAAATGTCAGCAGGCAATGACGCACCACTGCTCGGGAGATTTGCTTTGAGGATCTATAATAAACTTAAGGCAAAATGAGTAAGAGCTTAAATTACCTACAAAGTAAGATTTGACTTTTACCTTCAGCCTCAAAGTGTCTGTGGCTATCTATATTCAATGGCCAAATTTTGAATGTATCTCTTGTAATGCTTTTAAATGTAAATGGCTAAATGGTCAATCACGCTGCCCATTGCCAAAGCTTGAAAAAAAGCTAGACAGAGACCAGGCAGAGACCAGGCAGAGACACAGGAGAAGAACTGAGGGTGGGTCTGGGCAGGGGACGGGCATTGGATCTGTGACTGACAGCTGTCTGCACTTTATAAAGGATGTCATTCGCATGGCAAGAAGAGAGGACTGTGACAAGAGCACAAGAGCCGGGGAGGTGGCAGTGCTCATGTTAAGTGGCAAAGGTGTGGTAAACAATACTACCTCAACTTTTTAATTTTTTTAACCTTTATTTAACCAGGTAAAAAACCCAGAGATCAGAGATCAGGATCTCTTTTGCAAGGGTGACCTGGCCAAGAGGTCAGCAGCATACGTCACAAAACATGATAACAATATATAAAAATAAACAAATCGATTAGTATTATTACAGTTTTAAAATTAAAGTGCAGCAAACAAGTTGATGCTAAAAAGTGCAATAGATGTAAACAGTCAAACATAAAGTGTGGTAGTTGTAAACAGTAAGAGATGTTAAAGTGTAAATGAAACAAGCAGCACTTTACAGTCTATTAGGAACTACTGAACATAGTGAGGGCAGAACTTATGAGTTTTTACTACAAAATGTGGAACTTAAAAGGGCTATATCAGAAAAAAAGACTTTTCTGAGTTTTCTACCATGTTATAATGTCGTTTCCTCATCAGAAACATACCTTGAGCTATGTTTTTGTCTCATTCATGCATGCTTGAGTAATCCTCTATTCTTTTACATTGAGTTTGTGAGAGGCCAAAACGGCTCGTTCCATTGGTGTCTGCCTTTTCCACCTGACCACGCCCCTCCCTCCTCACAGCCCAGTCCTGTTCAGGAAGCACTGTTACAGCTCCCGCCTCCTGCGCAGCAACCAAACAAATCATGTGACCTCCACAGGCTTTGAAGCGCTGAAGGGACATGCCAGAGGCTGGACAGTGTGGAGGGAGGGCTCTTAAAGTGACAGGGACCTAATCTGAGCCTTTCTCAGAAAGTCAAATGATGAATTTCTTCAAATACATTCTTTTCAATAATTATTGCATTTTCTGACTAACAAAATGTAAGATGCTGACCTAGATGTGTCCTAAATTAATTTAAAAGACTCACAAAAAAGCATAACATATGCCTTTTAAACAGTTTTTACTAAAATGCCAAAGTTAGGACCATAATCACCGGAGGCCAAAATCTACAGGTTAGTTGAAAAGTCAATTTAGTTACTCTTTAAGGCAGGGGTGCCCAGACTTTTGTCATTGAGGGCCACATGCTGAAAAATATATGATATATATATGGGCCACTCACTAGAGCTGACATATTTTGCCTCACTGTAAAACAAGGTTGCATTTGTCAAATCCCTTTACAATTAATCACTTTTTTTACTCCTAATGCCCTTCCCCAACCCAATATTTATCTAGGCTTGAGACCAGCAAAATATGTTTTTTCTGGTACTAATTGTGAAGGAAGCCTGAGGGCCAATAACTATTGGTCAGCAGGCCGCATTTGGCACCCGAGCCATAGTTTGGACACACCTGCCTCATGCATAGATGAATACAAACCTGCTGAAGTTCAAACCAAGCATCAGAATGGAAATTAGCTGTGATCTCGGCCATGTTTTTTTTTTATATATATTTTTTATAACTTCACATAATATGAAAAAAAAAAACAAAACACTTGAATGCCTGAGTATTGTTGCTGATCTTGTCCATGTATGTCTCCAGGACAGTGGTAGCTGGACTACACATATCATAGCAGTAGACAGTGCACTATAATTAGACACTGTGGCAAAACAGAGTGCAGCGGTGCATTGAGAGCGCTGACAATGTGGGTTGGGAAATTGATCGGTCTGTCCTGATGCTGTGTTGTTGTCTTTTGGACACTGGGGACAGCAGACTGCTGCTTCTTACACTGAAAATGCTGTAAGTAGTTTTCAGATATGATATTGGCCAAGTCTTTAGCCCTCAGCAGTAGTTAAGTTTGAAATAAATGGCTTGTCAGTTTGTGTATGGTGGTGCACCTCCACTGGGACCACGCTGTGATAGAACATAAACAGAGCAATGTTGACTGAATTTGACATTTGACGAGTTCTCGTTTTACAGCAGCCCAAACCATTTACTTTGAATTAAGTGGAACTCAGCCTTCTTATTCAAACCTATTTCTCACTAAACCATGCTACTTGATCAATTATCCACAGTTTATCTAAAACTGAGCGTGCTTTGTGCAATGCCAGCCTTTTTTGATTGATTATATGTTTTTACAGTAAACTGTGTTGGTCCTGAAGCATTTCTGCATGTGTTAATATCATCCCCTTAATTTTGAACGGATCGGACCCTTTCTCTGTCTAGTCAGTGTCCAGTCATGCTGTCCCTTGGAAATCACAAACACATGTGGGATGCTGTTATCTACAACCAAATTCTGGAAATGTTTGGATGTCTTTACAATTTGAATAAAACAAAAACTGAAAGCCTTTCAAATCACATGAACTACTATTTTATTCACAATAAAACATAGATAACATAACAAAGGCTTACACTGAGAAATTTTACACTTTTATGCACATAATGAGCTCATTTCAAATTTGATGCCTGCTCCAGGTCTCAAAATAGTTGGAACAGGGGCATGTTTACCATGGGGTAGCATCTCCTCTTCTTTTCAAAACAGTTTGAAGACATCTGGGCTCTGAGGTTATGAATTTCTGGAGTTTTGGTGTTGGAATTTGGAGCATATGTTGCTCCAAAACCTTTATATACCTTTCAGAATTTATAGTTCCTTCCAAAACACACAAGCTGCCCATTCTGTATGCACTTAAGCTGCTCCATAAAATCAGAGATGCTGCTTTTGAACTGAACATTGATAACACGCTGGAAGGTCTCCTCCTCTTTGGCCCTGAGGACACGGCATTCGTGATTTCCAAAAAGAATGTCAAATTTGGACTGGTCTGACCATAGAACACTGTCCCACTTTGAAACAGTCCATTTTAAATGAACCCTGGCCCACAGGATACAACGGTGCTTCTGGACCATGTTCACATATGGCTTCCTTTTTGCATGATAGAGCTTTAGTTGGCCTATGCAGATAGCACGGTGGATTGTGTTTACCCACAGTGGTTTCTGGCAGTGTTCCTGAGCTAATTTGGTGATGTCATTGACACAATCATGCTGATGAGTACTGCAGTGTTGTCTGAGGGCCCCAAGACCACAGGCTCCAATAAAGGTCTTCAGCCTTGTTCCTTACACAGAGATTTCTACAGTTTTTCTGAATCTTTTGATGATGTTATGCTCTGTAGATTATGAGATTTGCAAAGCTTTAGCAATTTGATGCTGAGGAACATTGTTTTTAAAATATTCCACAATCTTTTTACGCACTCTCATGTTAACGACCTGATACCAGTTAACTTAATTAGTTGCTGTTTTCTCAGCCCAGTCCTTTTAAAGTTTCTTCCTTTTCCAGCCATTTGTTGCCCCGTCCTAACTATTTTGAGACCTGGAGAAGGCATCAAATTTTATGCATAAAAGTGTAAAATTTCTTAGTGTAAACATTTGTTATGTTATCTATGTTCTATATATGTTCTAATATTGGCTCAAGTGATTTGAAAGTTATTTAGTTTGAATTTTACTCAAATTTTAAAAACGTCCCAACATTTCCGGAATTTGGGTTGTATTTCTAGACACATTTGTTTCTTTTTTATGTTTGATTTTTTTATTTATTTATGTCAATATATTGTATTGTTGAGTCTTTGTCTGAGTGAAAGCTAGATACTGGTGTGTGCAATCACTGGACACCATTCAGTTATGTAGCAAAAAACAACGCACAAAGTCAGACATAAAGTCACCTGAAGAATTTTGAATATCATAGACTCTGCAGGAGGTTTTAGTGATAAATAAATAATGATAGTGAAGAATACACAATACTTCCAGCCTGTCTTTATAAATCAGTGGATAAAAAATAAAACTGTAAAATGTACCCAGTCGTCTATAGAGTTTAAAGGCTGTGCATCAACACAAAGCATGGGCCTGCTCATAACATAGCAAGTGTTCTATTCACAATGTATTGAGAAAAACAGATGTACTGTGGCTGACATTTGTCCCCAGCTCCTCTCGTCTCTCTGAATGAACCGTTCACCTCCTGCTGGAGCTTAGCGTACTCGTTTTTCCTTTAAGAATATGTTCAACTATTACAAAAGGATTATATCCAGCTGTCCTGGATACATCTGTTGCATGTCCATCCTAGAAGTGGATCCCTCGTTCTGTGATTCTTTCTGAGGGACTCCTGACCAGATAAACAAGTCTACCTTACCTTTTTTATCTCATGACTGTGTTTTTTGAGTTTTTCCTCACCTTGATGGAAGGTCTCAGGACAGAGGGAGTTGTCTTGCACAGTTTGTTTGTCTGTTGAGATACTGGACGATATCAATACAACTGAACTGAATTTAAGTGACAAAATGACATAGAGCCAAAATCGTGCACAATAAAGGAAAGAAGAATGTGATTTCAGACAGAAATAAAGTCACAGAGGGACAGACAGCCACTCAGGAGCAAATTGTGAAGGCTATGACCAGAGAGGACCAGGAGACTGTACATTTATAAGCCCATAATGGCATCTTAATTGGCCTTATTTGCTTTTTAAATCTTACACAAGAAGTTAGTGAACACTATTTAGTCTTTGCAAAGTCTAGACACTGTCTGCCCTTGAAATGTATTAATGCTTCGAGTTGATTCTGTCAATGCTCATCTCACAAGCATCTCCATATAGAGACAAGAGCTGCTCTATGCATTTGGTTCTTACATTTTCCAATCCCTCCTTTTGTTTTGCAGTTGCCTATAGCCTGCATCGATCCACCTCATTAGACGGCTAGATTACTCCGAAAGCAAAACCCCGTATCGCTCTTTGAACAATTATGTATTTTAAAAGGCGATTTGGATACAGATAGTGGTCCATCACATAGAAAGCTACAGCTAATTGCGTGCTTGAGTTCAAGGATCAATAAAACACAGTGCATTCCCATTTGTCCACTCTCAACCCACTCTTTAGAGAAAGTTAAAGAAATAATTTTCACTTCAGTATCAAGTATTTTTATTCACCTCAGCATACAATGTTATTCTGAGAAAGGCTTTTCTGATCTCCGGGGGCCATTGGATGGTTTTTTAAGCAGAGTATTTAGAAGTGGAGCAGAGTACTTGAGGTTAAAAAAGTAGAAATGTTTCAACAGATTCTCAGCTGAAAGACAGTTTATTCCCCACATAGTGTAGATTCGGTGATGTTCCCATGCCCTCCGGCAGAAATAACAAGAGAAAGAGTCAAGGACGTACCACAGTCTTCATGACAAGAGTTTTATTTTCATTTTTTTTTTTTGTAATTACATTTTTGCATTAAATTAAAGAGTTTTCTTTACAACGTACATTAAGCCGTGATGTTAAGGAAGGTGGAGAGAGTAGGGCAAAAAACTTGTGACGTCACGATATCTTACAAGCTTACAAAGTTCAAAAAGGTTGAGTTTGCATCTAATAGCAGTGTGTTAGAACAAGGGTGAAAAGACGAAAAGGCACGCACCAAAGAACCTCACTGTCCACAGCAGCCTTCACGGTCAAAGCCCAATCTCTTCTGGACATAGAAAAAGAATGATAAATGCAACCTCAAGGACAGGAAGTGGACATGACCATTGGCCGCTGAAGGAACAAAGGCAGTCATGTTCACGTTCTGAGTCAACGGCTGAACAACTGAACATTTCAAGATGTGAAACGCTGAGTTGTGCAGTCCACTGGAGGTGCACATAGACAGCATTCATTTGGAATTAATGGTCAATCAATGAAGTGTTTTAATGGGGCTTTGTTCTTGTAACTTACATGTCATCCCTCATTGTTCTCCATGGCATAGGCTATGTTCACACTATGAGTTTGCATCTCACTACCTCAACCTGGAGATGTCTTGAGTGTGGACAGAGGTTATTGAAGATTGCTCGCATTGTACCACAAAGTTATGGTTTTGTTCACATTGGTTTGTTTATCTGTTATCCTAAATTTTTGGTGTGATGTGAATCATTGTCTAGATCCAGCCATTTTTAACATGATTCTTTATCATTTTACAGGAAGAATCAGTAATGTCTGGAGAGGTTTGGACTCTAGTTTTTCTAGTTTCATTAAAAACAATTAGCATGAACATAGCCACTCATGCACACTGGGCCCAGTTTCACAAAACCTTGTCTGTAATTTTAGACCAGTTCTAATGTGGTGTATTTGGTATGATTTATTATTTTTGAATGGCAATGGTCAACTAACTGGCCAATCTAAATCATCAAGTGTAGGTGTAGGCATTCTGTTTTCTATTTTGTAAGTAAAAGCTGCATTAATTGTCACTTTAATTATGTTACCATGTGTTGTCCAGAATGTACCCCACCTCATGGCCAAAGTAGGTGTAATTGGCTAAAACAAATAAACATTTTAATATGGGATTACAATTAAAACTGGTCTAACAGACACTAATGTGAAGCTGGTCCTTGAACCCTGTAGACGTCCATACACAGTCAGGTTACACAACTTCATATTATTAGCTGTGGATTGAGATTGAATTGGCTTTTCTCCATTGAGAAACTCAAAATTGCTTCATATCAAAACATTGACCTATCTACACATACAACACTAGGGGAGTGCTCTGTTGATTTAGTTCAGGGGAGTGATCAATACAAAAGTATAAAGACCAGTGAAGTAAAGGTCAGATTGGTATTAGTGGGACTCTCAGCTGATCTAAGATTCAGAGAGTTAGTCAAGAAAAATTAAAACTTTCCTCAAAATGTGTTTTTCTTTGCAAAAAGGGGATAAGCAAGGTACTCATGTTTGGATGTTTGATTTAGTCTTCACAGGAACCAGCCTGTTCATGTTCTGATGCACATGTGCTGCCAACAGCGGTGCATCTCCTACTGGACTTTTGCTTGTGTCAGTAATTATTGCAGTGCACCACATTGATACACATACATTGGCCTTCTTAAGTAACAAATGTTCATAGTTCAGTTAGTCAGTCAATAGGCCACCACTCCAAACAAACAGACAACAAAAAGTCTAAACAAAGAACAGGACTTCAATTCCATTGTATAAAATAGAAAATGAAAAACACTCACGTCTTCATAGACACTGCCAGCACAACATAAAGGGTTGCTTTAAGCGCATTAATGGCACAATCAGAAATAAACCACAAAGATGTGTGTGTGTTAGAATGTGCATGTGTGGATGTGTGAGACAAAGAGAGACAGTCTTCCCTCTGGATTGTAAGTGTGTTATGTCTAGGGGACCAGAATTACAACAATAACACCTACATTCTTTAATTGCATTTTATCAAACCAGGGAAACATCACGGTGTAAGAAAAATAAAAAAAATACTACAAGGAGACAAAGTTAACAGCTATTAAAGAAAACACTATTTAAGGGTGTAAGGCACAAATTTACATGTGGAAAAGAAGCAGGCAATACACCTTTGTAGAGTTTGTCTTTTCACCTGCTTGTGTGTGGCGCTGCCAGAAGAGACGACGCAATCCCAGTTGGAGGCGTCGGCCGTTCACCCGCAGCGTCACGTCCAGCTTCTTCACGTTAGAGTGTTTGTGTGTGCGTGTCTGCTGATTCCATACTGTTGTTGCAGCTGCGTTTCTTATTTGTTTGCAACATGCAACAGTGATCTTTGATGGCACCGGTAAGCCAGCGACCAATCAGGACAAATGTTACAACTCACACAAAACCACAGTGCTGATTGGGGGATGCTCACTGGAGACGTGAAAGGGATTCAGGAAGTCTCTTATGATTGGTCAAAGACAATGCTTACTCTGGTCCATAAAGGTTTGAGTCCCTGTCTGGCACAGTTTAAATAAATATCTGTTTTTCTGTCGAGCTGCAGGTCCCACTGAGATCACAGTAAGACCAAATGGACCCACAGTCCAAGTTCTACTGGCTCCAGTTTAATGACTTTAAATATTTTTTTTACCTCACACTTGATTAATTGTTATTAAAAGATCTCTTACCTGTCCCCTCTTACTGAACCTACAAAGTCTGTTTTTCAAAAGCACTTATTAAAAATAAATACAAGATGCTATTAGTGTTAACAGTCATGAGTTAATCAGTTCCAGTACAGTAGAAGATTCCTCTGGCCCTGGCTCCAATCAAACCCAAGGCGTTGAGACTTGATTGCTGTAACACTGAGATGCTTTTCACAGTTTCGACAGGCTGCTCTCAGGCAGTTCAATGCCTGTGTCCAAGTCCTCTACATAGTACTGTACAACCATTACTCTCCTATGAGCCTCAGCAGCAGCACAACAAAGTCTATGTCCCAGTGGCCGAGAAACAGGAGAGACACTTTCTGAATGCTACAGGACGCCGTTAGATAAAATTATCAGGACCAACTCCTCTTTCTTCCACTTCAGTAGCACACGTTCCCAGCCAGAGCATGAGCTCTGTGACGGCAAGAAATGACAACAACCATTTGCATCATATTTACATATTTATATAAAAAAAGAAGAAGAGTGTTCGTAAAATGTTTCCACTGTACTGTACTGTACACCAAAACAAACAGCAAAACACTAAAAGGAGATGCAAGTTGTACAGTATTCCCTGTATTTCTCTCTTTCAGAAAGAAGCTTGTCCGACTGTCCGTCAGCTGAGAGCTCATGAGGCTGACTATGTGCAGTCACTGGACTTGACTTTTGTGGAGAGCGACACCACTGACGGTTTGGGGGGGACATCAGGTTTGAGGTGTTTGATGCCCGTTCTGGGCAGGGACCCGTAGGAGCTCATACCAGGTTGCCGTGACGACAGGGACATGCCCTGTGCTGTCATTTGTATGGAGTCCACCCTCTGGGGGGCTGGGGGTGGGGTCTCCACGCGGTTGAAGCTGTGATGCCTCGCCAGATGAGACGAGTTGGACGAGTTGGTGTTGTGCTTCTTCAGAGCGGATGACCCAGAGGCGGAGGAGGCCGAGCCTTTCCTCAGACCGTACACAGACGAGTGGACCTCCAGGCGTTTGCCCATCTGTGGAACAGCAGGGGGGATGCTGAGGGAAGCCTCTCGCTGTGGGACACGGGGAGGCAGTATCCCATCAGGGTCCACCATGTTGTGGTTGTGGTTCTTAACAGTCTTGTACTCCAGAGTAGCCGCCTCGTCCATGTGTCCCAGTCCCAGCTCGCTGTGGTGCGGCTGCTCCACGTACTCGTGTTGGTAGGCCTGAAGGTGGGACTGCAGCTGGTGCTGGTGCTGGGGCAGAGGCAGGACTACCACACTGGGAATGTGGCCCGGAGAGGCTCTGAGGGGCAAGTCTGAGATCACAGGGGAGCCCATGGGTGCCATGTCCTTAGTGCAGGCGTTGATAAGGTTCTGGTTGCGTTCCCACTCGCGGCTGCCCCGGCTAGGCTTACGGCGCGGCTGCATGGGTGTGGACTCTGGTGTGGGCAGGGCGGTCAAGTCCAGGTGGTGCTGGTCAGCCTTGATCAGCATCTTGGCGTTGGCTGGGAGTCTGCCGTTGTGCATGAGAGGTGTGAGGATGGCTTCTGGTCGGCCGTCCTTGGCTTGGGTCTCGAAGAGCCCGCTGAGTTTGGTTACACTGTTCATCGACCCACGACGAGAGTGCACATGGTGGCCATCTTTCTCTTTACGTCCCGTGGTGTCCACGTCCCGCCGCCGGTGGTCACACACACAGTACACTATAAGACCAGAGAAGATGGCACCCATGGCGAAGGCCAGGATGACAGCGATGGCCAACAGGGTGACAGG
Organism: Bostrychus sinensis; assembly: GCA_020698575.1. Taxonomy (NCBI): domain Eukaryota; kingdom Metazoa; phylum Chordata; class Actinopteri; order Gobiiformes; family Eleotridae; genus Bostrychus; species Bostrychus sinensis. The sequence continues at coordinate 15,113,000 of CM036249.1, read as the reverse complement.
CACCAGCTGGTCCCGGCTCTTCTGGTAGCTCTCCCGGATCACACCTGCAACACAACATCACATAAGACTGAGCACAAATACACTGCTACTGCTGCTGCTGTGAAAATAGAGACACATAATACTACACCAAGCAAAAACAGCAAAATCATATTGGATTACAATAATTAAACTTGTTCCTGCCTAAAATGATTAGCAGTTTATATATTGTTATAAAAGCATGCAAAGGAAAAATGGTTTATCCCATCATAATAAAATCCATTTAAAATGCAAGCTTCAAGAACCAACATTCAATATTTCCACCAAAATCCAATTTTAGACAGAAGAATATGTTTTGAAGGAGTGATTATGATTCACATTTTAAATCCTAGATAAAACCTCGTTTTGAAATGAAAAAGATGAGCCCAGATAAAGCAGCCTGAAATACCCCAGCCCTTTCTTCGCAGGCTGTAAATGGGCAACTTTTCATAAAGCTCGATCTACTCTCACCAACCTGAGAGAATACACTGAAAAGCCTCTGATTAGGCATGAAATCCTCTGAGCAGTGTCATCAGTGTTGGTGAACACAACTCTTTCAAAGACCGGCAAATGCAGGCTGTGATACAGCAAATAAAAGATAATGTAATAGAAGCAGACGTGAAGTGGTGGTGCACCCGCAGAGTGGTAGCAGCAGGTACTGTGTAAAAATAATCTGCATGCACACACTTGTTTATTATGACCACGGGGTTCTGTCCACAAGACTAAGATCTGCCACGATAGACACATATCAACAATGACAAGGTCTATATACTCTGTCAGTTTAACCAGTCAGTTTGAATTAGTTTCAGCTGTAAGACCTCTTGTCTTCTTTGGAAAAGTGTGGTGGGAAAAGTCCCTAATTTTTATGGAATGGTCTTAGACAAATCTCTCACAGCAGCCTGTTGATGGAGGCTCAGATCTAATGAAGTACTCTCAGATTTATACCATGTTCAGTCCTGACCTATGGCTGGTCTACATACTTCAGCACAGATAGAGGATGAGTCAGGTGGGTTCTTTCACTACTTGTGTCAGACCACTTTACACCTAGACTGACTTTTTTTTACAAGGAATTCATGTTCTTTTAATGAGTGCTGTGTAGGTGCTAGGATATGTATAACAGCTGTTCAGAATCACATTTTCACTCGGTTGTTAGAATCCAAATATAAAAGCTGAAGATTTCTGAAAATAGTTTGCACAATCTCACCTTGCATTGTGTAATTTTTTCCCACAAGAGTACACTACAATAAAGTCTACCAGGATCTGTCATTGGCGCTTTGTTTTCATCCACAATCCTGTTTTCCACGGTTGATCCTACCTCTGCAAGTCATGATTGTTTACAAGAAAAACAAAATCTTGAGTCAATTTGTGCTTGTTTTATGAAAGACAAAGCTCCCAAATAAAGGCTTAGTCACAATAGAATCCAGAAGGGAGCTGAGGTAATCGTGTTTGGGCTTTTGATGCAGCCGTGTCGCCGAGGACGCACTCGAGAGAATATCTTTAGTGTCTATTGAGCGAGACATAACGCAGACTCGAGCGCTAATCTGTTCTCATGCAACTCAACTCCAGATGCTCTTAAACTAACATCCTTAATCCTCCACTCACTGTGCTCATACCTCATTAGACCCCCCCCACAAAAAAAAAAAAAACCCACTTAAACCAACTGGAGCGAAGTTTTAGTGTTCCTTGTTCAAAGCACGACCTGTGTGGAAAAAAGGTGCACTTCAGATCATTTCTCACTTGTGCTAAAAACAAAATGTCACCTTTGGCTGGAGCGGCGCACTGACAAATCACAGCCTGGCTCAAAGCTCATGCGGAGTTAAACAAAAGACTTTCAGGGCAAAATCACTTGTTACCAGTGATGTAGCCTACTCTTGAGATCTTTGCATTAAAAATCCTTAATTGGTCTTTCATTTGAATTTAATGTCAAGTTTCCGCAGAACAACATTCAAAGCATTTGTAGTGTGGCAAATATTCTTCTGGTGTGATGCACAGTGGCTGCCTCTCTGTTAGGGAATTGTTGGTTTGATCCCTGGGTCAGCTGCCAGCGATCTCTCTGTCTGGAGTCTGCATGGTTCCTCTTACAGTCCAAAGACATGCATGCATTGAAGAATTGGGCTAGGTTGCCTCTCTAGGAAATGAATATAACAGTGAATGGTTGTTTGCAAGTGGGCCACCTCTCTGTACCATGGTTGCCGGGAACAGAATAAGCGGAAGAAGATGAACTGGGCAGTCTGTAGTACTTTGTAACTATAGTGATTGTTATATTGTGTAAATCTTGTTGTCTCTCTTTGCCTCTTTTTCTAACTAGTTTTGTAGTAGGACATCTTATAAGTCTTGTTGTCTTCTCAGAAATTCAACTCAAGATTGGCTCAGAATGGTCTCTATGCAATCTATGAAGGATGGACAAACTGAGTACCACTAGAGGAGAAGCACATTCATGTTACTTATCTGAACGCACTGCTTTGCATTAAGGACAAATTAAAAAGTGAGAGTAAACTATTTGAATGTTCTAGTGTTTGAACATAGCAAGGCTCCTATAGCTGCTCACAGGCTGTAATGTATTACATTATGCTTTGCTATCTTTACCCAAACCAAAAACACTGACTGAACTTGTGTCTCAAGATAAAAGTAAATTTTCTTTCACACATTTAGTAATATCGAGCTAACCATGACTATAACTTGTAATCAACAGGTTGTTGTTGTGTAACTTCATATTCAGCTTGTCACTGCTAGTGTTCATTGTGTTAACTTTTCCCTGCCATTTAGGTCTATTTTTTCTTCAATACAACATAGAAAAAGCCTTTGTTCCATTGCAATAATAACCTTTAGTCACTTTGTATGCTATCTTGAAAAATGACACTTCTTGAGCAAAGTGTTTTTTTTTTTTTTTTTTTTAACAAAGAAAGCTACTTCACACAATACTTGAATTTCTCCAAACACCATCTCTGTAAGAAAATGAAAGGGTAAACATACTTTGGCTTATTTCTGCTTCTGAATCAAGACATTCTTCTGTCTCTGCGGTACTTGTGCATCGAAAGAGCAAGTCAAACTGATATGAATTTTCATCTCACAGAATTTATTGTCACTAAAGGTTAGATTCTTAAATCGATGGAATTGAATTTCTCTGTGAATAAGGAAGCTGGAGGGCAGCTGAGCCAAACGGGTCGTCCATTCTGGTCCAGCAGGCTAACTGTGGAGTGCTGCTTTGTCTTCAGTCAGGAGTGTGCAGGCAGGGGTTAAAACCTATTTAACCTGCGCCGCATGGCTTCTTCCTGTCTGTGCCTCAAAAAAGAAGAATTCTTTCTTTCTTTTCTGACTTTTTCTGCCTTTGTCACTTCCACAGGGCACTTAGCTCCAGGCCGTGGGTACAACTGAAATGAGTGAAAAAAGAAAAAAACTTTGAAGACTGCTTTTATGTAAGGAATTGTATCAGGGCCTAACTTCAAAGAGAATAAAAGTGTGCAAGGAGGACAGTTAAATCACAAAACTTTTTATGCATTGTCATTCATTTTTACATCCATAGATCTATCTGTCTGATTGTAGCAGACTTTTCTAAACTTTTACCAACTTTTCTAAGATCAGTGACCTTGTTGAGTATCAGAAACTACATTTCTGCCCAGCTGTATTCAGGGCCGTATGGTATTTGGTGAGGGTAACCCCTGAAGATGCTTCCATCGCCACTGTAATGTGTGCAGGATAAGATCATCACTTATTGAAACAATGGTGCTGTACAAGCTGTGTTTTTATATGAGAAATAAGTCAAATGTAAACTTTGCAAAAACAAATGTGGGTGCATTGGGATTCCATATACTAACGAAATACATTTATTCACCTTTGAAGGGGTGAAAGAGGCACATTCAGCTGCAATAAACTTCCCTGACTGATGGTGACCTGATGGTGTGTTACACAAAACAATCTGTGTGGGTTTCCACAAAAGCCTTTGCAAAAGACAAGTACTTTTGGTGGAAATCACAGTATTGAGAGGAACAAGATGAATTTATGTCCATGTGTGAACTTAAACATTGGAGGGGTCCCCAGTGTCACAATGGCACACATTTAAACAAACACGACATTGTATTGTTTGAAACTCACCAAGTAAGATTGGTTCTACAAAAAAGATAGCTTTGACTGAGTTTATAAAAAGACTGGATTCAATTTAAATTATTATTATTAACATTATTTCTTGAGTGAAATTAATCTGCCATCCAGCCTACAAACTGTAGTCTTTAGGTCTACCTTTTGACATTCATATCTTACTGTTGGAGGAATAAAAATGGTAAGAAAAGTTTAAAATTTGATGACTTGACCTGTGCTGCTCCAGTAGAAAAGCCTAAAGTCTTACTAAAACCTTAAGTTCTTGTCTCCGGCTTTCTCAGGGTTCTAGACTAAACAATGTCTTCAAATCTGACTTGGACTTTGACTCTCCTCTGAATGTATCCACTACTTGCAGACTCTGAATCTCCAGTGAATGATTTAAATTTCACGCCGCCTCAGGCCTCAACATTCAGATACCAAACACTTATCTCCGATAGTCCCAGATCCTTCACTGTCAAAACAGAGCACTTGTAAATCAGAAACATTGTAATGCGCTGTGACCGGAACTTCTGAATGTTTCTCTGTCGGTCAGTCTTTCTGTCTGTCTGATGCACACAATCCCAGCCTTTTGAGTCTCACTCTCTTAAATCCACAAAACTTGTCTTTGTGAAGTGTTAGGGAAACTTCAAAGGCAGTTAAACATCATAGAGGGGCCACACCGAGGGCCATGACCTCTGACTACAGACCCTTCGATGAGTGACGTAATCAAAGAAACTGCCTGTGCATTCTCATGACAAGTAGTCTTTCCTATTCATTTTAAGGAGGGACCAAATAAGACATTTTAGCCAACAAAAATGACTGGATGTTGTTGACATGGTTGTACAAATTGACTCAGATACAGAAGCCAGTTCGACTTAGCCATAATTAAGAGGTCTTTGAAGGATAAACCTATTGACAAACTATTGTGGTGTTTCTGTAACTACTTACACATTTAGCATGCAACCTTTAGCGTTTTGGGCTTCTACCACTCCCATGCACATATGCTTGTTTATATTATTTTATACTGAACTGCATTTCTATTGTGTGTTAAATAAATAAATGAAATAAATATGCCACAATGCCAAAGAATCCACTAAAACTAACCATTTGTTACTTAGAAATCTTGGATCCAGATTGTGCGTTTAAAACTAATTTCTTTAAAATCTGCCACTTCTTTTTCAAGTTATCTTTCTAACAGACATTTAACAACATCGGTAAAGGTAATAAAATGGGAAAATATCGAGCTATGTTCTTTACCTTGGCACTGACAGTATACTGATCTAGTCTGTACTGATCTGTCGTACTTTTTCACAACGCGCAATTACATTTACTACACAGTGCTCATATCCTTAACATGAAACCAAACTATCACAACAGCAAACTTAGCGTCTGTATAGAAGAAGCTCTGCCATTTTCCCAGTCACTTTAAAAAACTTGTGTGTTGTCACCTCCTAAAAGGGAATGTTCCTGTTTGGTGGATGACAACAATTCATTAAGAGCCATTTAATCATCAGTTGGGACAGTTATCCCATTAGGTCTTGTATATATTTGTGTTTGGAGAGGCCCTCACACTAATGCAGAACTAAAAGCATCAGTCGACAGTCCTGACTTGCCGTGCCGCATGTTGATGAGCCAGTTAAGATGTAATTAAACTCCTAATTATATCGCACTGCACCTCTGGTATTAACATTGACGTACAGTGCTAACCCGAACACCTCGCCGCATACTGAGCAGACTTTTTGGTAATCAGAGGCAATTGGTGCAAATTAAATGTCCCTGGGAACATCTTTCATTATGGAGCCGTCAGTTGACACAAGGACTGATTGTATCATAGACTTATTAAAGCACTCAGCACAAACAATTGGCCACAACCATTTAATTATACCCCTGCTATTATGTGTGGATATTGCATTATGTGGTATCCCGTTCTCATTCATCCAATCAGAGGGGAGAAAGTAAAATGGTCCATCTAAATCCTTTTTTATGATTTGTCTGTAAGCAGGTAGGATTTGAAACACATTTTTCGTCTACTTCAGGCCTCATTTCCAATTGTAAATCACATTTCCAGTCTTGTAAACATATTTCAGATTTTTCGAAAACCTATCCTGAGCTTCAACTGTAAATTGTGAGCTTTGGAAAGAAATCTAGAAAGCATAAAGAAATGTTATGGCCTTTAGTACCTGGAAAAATATCCATGCTAAGCCAAGCTAGTTAAAAAAAATTGAGGTACATATGGACTGAAGTGTAAGAAAAAAGTAATTTTCATAACCTATACGAAGAAATTAGTCTGGTATCCCTACGCTTAAGTTTGATTTTGGTGGGTGGAACAATCACAGGCGGAGTAACAAATCAGATAAACCCTCGTATCCAAACAAAAGCTGCAAAAGAAATGAGAAAAACAAAAGAAATGCTGCCATAAAACACCAAAATACACTGCCGTATGAGGAACTCAGTCAGTTTTGTTTGAATGTGGTTGTTACGTCGGACGTCAACGGGACTTTACTGTTGTTAAAATGGACACAGCGAACTGAACAACAATGCAGACTTTAGCCACATCACAGGTGACAAAGGAAAGCACTAACTGCCTTTAATCAGGTAAGAGAAGTTATTACTTTCACTCGGTACCCTCTTAGTTATTTTTAATAGGAGATGTCTTCTGCATTTGTAAGACACGCAGCAGATATGGTATGTGCAGTTTTTAAGTAAATTGATCGGAAATGGCTTGTTTTGGCTGAGGCCACAGATGTTGTTTTTGTTTTCAAACATAATAAAATGTAGTCAGTCTTATTGGGCAAATACAAAATTACAAAATGCTAGGAAAAGAATAACAGATTTTGAATGCCCACATCAGAAACTGGACATCTGGTTGAGAGCTGTGGCAGCATCTTTAGAGAGTTGTGCCAAAGAACTAGCAAAAAATTATTCACTATCAGTTAATATCATACAAAAAAATTACTTCAATGTCAATGTTTTATTTTTGCTATTTTTGCTACATGCTGTTAAATCATTTTACATGTTCTTTTTTGTCATTTATTTCTTAGTTACCAGAGGTGCAATGTAACAAAGTAAAAGTACTTAGTTACTTTACTTAAGCACAGTTTTCTTGTATCTGTACTTTACTTGAGTAAATTTTATAAGGGATACTTATACTTTTACTCCACTACAGAGTGTACAGAGAGTACTATGAGTTTGTCTGAAGTACAAAGTATTTTGAGTTTGGTTAAAAATCATTTGTTTTTGTCATGGCCTCATTGTAGACACAAAATGCTTAAATATAACAGATGCAGTAAAGTAGTACTCATTAGAAACATCAGAATAATAAAGACAGATTCAGTCTCTTCTATTGCAACAGTTTGTTAACTTCATCTGGAACCAGCAAAATCCCTTACATTTACATTCATTCACACACATTCATGAGCTGTCGAGTCTGTGCAAAATACTTTTACTTTTTTACTCACAAGTACATTTAAAAGTGAGTACTTTTATACTTTTACTTAAGTAGAAATTTTAAGATGATACTTTTACTTTTACTTAAGTGAAGAAATTGAGTATGTTGTCCACCACTGTTAATTAACACATAATAATTAATAGTACTGTAAAATAAAAGTATTATATTTATTTGATACTAGTACCATGAATGATAATACAAAAAGTTAAAATCCAAAAAACTGATCAAACTTTTAAAGTTATAACTTCAATCATCAAAATCAGTGGGTACGAGTATGAGTCACTTCCATTCACACGGCGGTCCGCTGGAGTGAATGTATCATCCAAATGTGTGTCAGCGGTGACGCTTGTGGATGACTGAAGCGCGATGTAGGTTCTGATGTTTTGTACTTCATGCATTGATAATTCACCACCGGCTCCACACCAGGGACACAGTGTTGTATCTATAACAGATGAGTTGTTAAGTCATGGACACTGGGATCATTTACGCTCCGTTCAAAGTGAAATAATGGCAGACGAATGTGGGTTAGACAAGCTGTGATCTGGGATTCAGGCTCACGAGGCCAAAAGATACATCAAAGCCGTAACCATGAACAGGCGACAGCAAGGACTACAACAAAGGAGCATAAGCAAAACATAAAAATGAAAAAAAATAAAAAAGTCATCTGCAAATGTATTTAGAAAACAAAAGGCGCCCATGTGAACAATGAGCTAATCAGGGAGGAAATTATGGCTTATGACTTGACGTCAGCCGGGGAAGTGCGTAACACAGGGAAAACATCCAGGCTGCTGGTTCTATTGTGATTCTAAATGAGCTGCCAATAATTCAGAAACCTGTAGCGGCTAAGATAAGAGTCACAGCCTACATGCTTTTCTCTTAACTGGAGCAACATACCTGGATAACGCACATTATTGTTAGACCATTACTGCTTTTATTATAACTTATTCCGACAAGGGTTTGAGAATGCACTCTGAAAATTCTCCTCAGCCAGACAATGGACTCAAGTAAACACATGAGATAAAAGTGTAATTTTGGGTCACTCTGCTGCGGGCTAACTTGTTTGCAGATAGTTTTGGTCTTTTGCATCATAAGCGTTAAAAGAAATCTAGACTACCAATCGCTAATCTTGTTCCAGTGCTTTCTTTTCATAAAGTGTTGTTAATTGTTAACCAGTGATGGTTAAGTGATGGTGAAGTACTCCATTTCTTTACATAAGTAAAAGTAAAAGTATCACCTTAAAATGTCTACTTAAGTAAGAGTATAAACGTTCTTACTTTAAATGTACTTGCACGTAAAAAGGTACAAGTATTTTGTACAGGCAATTTTGCCAAAAAATTGTGCTGATTGCTAATGAAATGAACTAATTGGTGCAGTAGACTGAATTTGTTAGTGAGATTATTATTTATACTCTGTACTCTGTATTATATAGTACTGAGTTTACAATGAGAGCACAACAAAAACATATTATTTTAAACCAAAACTTAAAATACTTTAAACTTTTACTTTAAACACTTACTTCAAACCAACTCAGAAATGTAATGTAAAAAGTACAGATACTTGCTCTAAAATGTAGTGAAGTAAAAGTAAAAGCACCCCTTCTAAAATTTACTCAAGTAAAATACAGATACATGAAAATTGTACTTAAGTAAAGTAACTAAGTACTTTACTTTGTTACAATCCACCATTGTCGTTCACGTGTATATACTATTAGTCCTATGTCACAAATATAAAGATATACTGTAGTACCCAGACCTGGACTGTGGATTTTTTAGTCTGGGGGTAAATGCTTAATCCATTAAGAATCCACTAAAACTATGAATTTGTTCCTTTACTGACCCCATGAGGTTGAAGTTACTATCCAATTTCTCACAATAGTATAATATCCTTAATCCCAATGATTATCTGGGACCGCAAAAAAACAGTGTTTCCTGAGGATTTCTATTAAAATCTAACCATTACTTATGGATAGGGAGGTAACCACATTGGCAATCTCATGATATCTATCGTGATTTAAATTAAAACTCACATTATCATTGTGAAGTTTTACAATATCTGAAGACAAGCCTGCAGACAAACAAACAGATTATTTTTAAAGAATGGCCAAATAGTGGTAATTACCAGAGCACTGTGAAAGCAGCATTGGCCTGAACAGAGCACTGGGGACACTCCAAGTAAGCCTTGAACTATATGGATTATAAAAAACTGTTTATCAGCCTTAAATTACCGCTTCCATGTGGGCGTGAACTCAACCTGCCACTGCACTAAATGTAAAAAAAAGTTAAGCGTTTGAAAAGTTAGTCTGGAAAATGTGACTGTAAACAAAAAGTGCAGCCTTCCCTGACAGCGTTGGACACATTTGGCAGTTTTTCCATAACTCTAGGTCACAGAGATGATTGACAGGACACCCGCCTTAATGACGGTGGGTAACTGTGTGTCAAGCGTCTCTCAGGTGGTGGAAAGATGGCGCTATCACGTCTAAACTGCAGTGTATTGGTGTTGCCAATGGGGTCACGCTCTCGCCTCTATCACTGCAGCTTCACCTTGCACACAGGTGTCACCCTGCCTGCCTGCTGCTAGAAATAGCTTTTGCTAAGCAGCTGTCAGAGAGTTTGCAGTCAGATACTACCAGCAGAGTAATCACGTTTCCCACTAATCACTGCCAGGGCAATATATGGTTGTATAGAAAATCCAGTTCAAATTGTAATATAATTGTCTTTTTATCGTGTATGTCTAAAATACATTATTTTGAAATGTTACTATGCTTAATATACTTACAAATATATATCTATATAATAACAATGGCATGCTGTGTCACCCTTCAGAGCTACATTTATATTATGTTTTGTTTTGTTTTTGCCAGCGCTGATTTGTTAATTTGTTAGTCTGTTAGCAAGAAAATTCAAAAAGTAATCCTCCCATTTTGATGACATTTTCAGCAAAAGTCAGTAATGGGCCATAGAAGAATGAATTGTTTTGTTCAGTCAGGATTCATGAATTTTTAAAAATTCTATCTCATGACAAAATATGGTCAAAGGTACTAACTCCAGCCTCAAGGGGCAAGTAACCATTACCAGTAACCATAAACTGGTTTTATGGTTCAATCATTAGAGCATTTACCCTGAACTACAAGATCCCCGGTTCAAGTCCAGAGCTGGGCACTATTGGTGCGTTCGCGTGGTTCTTGGAAATTCGGGAAAACATTTTTCCGAGGTAAAAGATGCACATGTATGCCTGTTGAGTCAGAAAAATAACTCGGGAACTTTGGTCAAAACTTGCAGCCCGACTTTCCCACCTGACATCATCTGCTTCATGGACAGAGCAGAAAAGTAGCTGATTTATTTATTTATGTTTTTTACATGAGCTCTTTGCTAATAATAAGAGTTCATTATATGCTGTCACTTGCAGCATCAAAATCAAAATTGCGTTAGCAATGCTAATCATTGCCATTAATTTATTTTACCCCTAATGTCCAAGCTGTTTGGCTAAAGTTATATTTGCAACACGATCAGCTTTTTAGTAGTGACAAGTTAGCCGTGATAAAAGCTAATTAAAAACATTATTGTCCCATAACTCTGTTGGTCTAGCAATGGTAATGTCAACATCCTGACTTTCTGAGATAAAAGCACATGAACATAAACAAGTTGAGATGACTTCTCATCTCAGAAAGACGAGGATCCAAGGAGCTTATGAATGCAGCATATGTCTTAACCATTGCGAGATAGGGCCGTTGCTTAATATTGTTTTGACAATAATTTATACTACCCTATTAAAACATTTATTAGATTTACTATGCACCTTTAATCACCAGTGGTAGTTTTGTTAGATGCCTTTACACTTCATGGTACAAGGTTTTTTCTGTTTTCTTTGTGTTCAATAGATGCCACTGCCAAACGTTACCAAGCCACTTCACACACACTCATCACGAATACTGGGTTTAAAATAACACCGCACTTCAATATTAATACCTTGAACTCAACTATATTTTCAATGCACTGTGTGGTGGTCTTTTGTAATAACTCACTGATCTATAGCCACTCACGTTTGTCTATCATGAAGTCAACAAGACATTAATGGTCAACCAAACTGGGCGTGGCTTTCAAATCTATTCATCTTTGTTTATTTAACCCAATTTTTGAACAAAAGCCATCTTCAGACACTTAACACCCTACGCATGAGCCAACTTTCAGAGCTCTGAACAAAGGAGAGCTGGCGCAGACTAAACGTGGAGGACTGAATGAATACAGGCTGTTACATGCTCTCAGGGTCAAATATGGCTGCTTTTCAATGTAAAGTGCTAGATTTACTGCTTTTTTCTATAGCTCACTGCAGGCTTCATGCATGTTTACCCTCTGCCCTAACCATATGACCCCGTTTTTAGCCTCCATTTGGCTTGAAGGCAGATTACTGAGCCAGTACCTGATATTCAAACTGAAACTCTCTACAATACAAATGTTGCTTTTAGTAACTAATAATGTAGTTCTATTTATTTTGCATTTTTGCTGAAGGTATTATTTTTAATTAGACTTGGAAGTGGGATTGGGACCTCTTGTATTCCCTTCTACTAAAATGAATCAGAACCATTTGTGCAAATGGATGATCCTTATGTGATTATGGGTTTTATCTGACTGGTTGCATGTTTTATTCTGCACATCTCAGTACTGTCCCAGTAGGCAGAGGTGGACAAAGTACTTCATTACTTGAATAAAAGTATAGCTCCTCCTGGTCAAATATTACTCCAATACAAGTAAAAGTCACCATTTTACTTGAGTTAAAGTACTGGAGTGTGTGCTTTCAAAAATACCTAAGTATTCCATCCATAATAGATAAGATTGTTCTACAGGAAAAAAAAAAAAAGAGCCATACGTATTATAAATAAGGCTGGGTATTACAATCATACTAATCCATTTTGTTTAAATTGGTTTATTATTACCATTACCAAATAATGTTCAAAGCTAAATCACTTCCAGATTGTATCTAGAGCTTCTGTTTACTTCTTGAGAGCAAATATGAGTTTTGAGATATATGAATATAATATAAATTTACTTTACAAAAAGACTTAAAGTATAAATTACAATTAGTAAATGATTATCTTTAGGCAGTAAGTCAATTGTCTTTTGGTTTTAGGCCAATTTCTCTGCAGAAGTTACTTTTGCTTGTTTAGAAAAAAGTTTTATATTTATCTTTTAGATGTAGTGGATTAAAAGATGTAAGTTACCCCAAAACATACTACTCAAGTAAAGTACGCATTCTCAAAAACTATACTTTACTACAGTACCCAAATAAATTTACTTTGTTACTGTCCACCTCTGCCTGTAGGGATGTAACAGTATTAGCAATATCATGATATCGCAATATCAAAAGACTCACAAGATCATAGTGAGCCTGTGTACATTAGCATGGTAAGGTCTCTGAGATAATATGCATTGTTTTGTTGCAGTGAACTACATAGACCATGATCCTTTGCTCCATTTCAGTGCAGCCAACATAATACAATTATTGTTATTAACACTTATTTAGTCCTATTTTTTTTGACATATGAAAATAATGAATGCACTAATTGTTAGAGAATTTAGAAGCATTTTTAGAGAATATGTTTTGTTATTATGAGCATTTTTACAATACCACAAGCTTCCACACAATTTCACAATAAATATCATACTGTGAGGTCAATATTGTGATAATACTATACCGTGAGATTTGGATATTGTTACATCCTTGGTCTCCTGATGTCTAGTAACAGTTTAATCTGCAGCCATTCCCTCTATGCACTGGAAATCCAATTCAAATAGACACAGACCAACTAAACCCATAATAAACAGAAACAATAAAAAAAGTAACAATAGCCATGCTAAAAGCTTTGCTATTTTCAGTCTGTTGAATGTTTGACTCTTTCTTATGCTCTGTACAATCCAGCCAGTTAGCCTATTCCCCCTGACTGCTTTTCGATACTCCTCTGCAACATAAATCTTTATTGTGTACATTTCGTTGTGCCTTTCCCAGTCTCCACTCCCTCATATCCCCATGTCTGGCCTCCATCCTTCTTGTCTTGCACCTCATCCCCTCTTTTTTTTCCCTCTTTCTCCCCTGGAACGCTGCTGTAATGAACCCATAAATTGGAGCAACACTGCGGTGGCTACAGGTCGGAGCTAGGAGAATAAGAGAGGAAGGGGGGTTGTTGGATGTGAGAAAAGGGGACTGAGTGTAGGGAGCCATAGAGAGGGCAGAACGGTAGAAAAAAGGGACTTAGGATTCATTCTTGCAGACATGGAGAAGAGATATGAGTCCGGTTGGAGAGGAGACAGACTACAATGGGGGGCTGTAGAAGATAGAAAGACAAGATGTGAGAGGCGACAGGGTTGGAGGAGGGGTGATGGGGGAAAGAGGGAAGGGGGAGAGCTCCATAAATTGGATTCTAGGAATTAATTTGCACTGGGGTTAGGTATAGCCTTGGAACATGCCATCTCGGTCCTGTGGAAGGGAGTCTGACCACAATGGCAGCTGATGGGGCGAGGAGAAGGGGAATGTTTTGGAGAAGCAAGGTGGGCCAATGGGAGTGGTGTGTAAAGATGGAGGGATAAGAGTGTGAAGAGACAGAACAAACACATGAAGTGAAAAGCAAACAGACAAACAAGCGGTTCTCATCCCAAGGAGCCTGAGAGAGATTACCTACTGACACTGAAGGAGCCCTTTAGCAGATGTCAAACACTGCATCTTGGTTCAGAGAGGTTTAAACCATTGTTCACAACATAGCCTCACTACATGCAACATCTCTTATAACCTGAAAACGTATTGTGTTGAACCGATTTAAAACGCTCTTTTTATAGAGGTAACCTTGAGAGTCAAATGCAAATTTGACTCTCAAGCGGCCTCGATGTGAAAGTGTCAATATCGATAGACATTAGAAGACGAAGATATTGCATGGGCAATGGTAGTGCACAATATCAGCCCCAGCTACTTTCTCAGACAAATTAAAAGTAAAAACGTGCAGTCATTTTAGTTTCTCAAATCTTGATTTTTTTTCTGAGTTTATTACTTTTTCCGTCATCATTAATAATAATAATAATAATAATAATAATAATAATAATAATAATAATAATAATAATAATAATAATAATGCATATTTTTTATTTTGTAGTTATTTACAAATGTTCTTTTGGTTAAATAAAAAAATTCTGATGTTTGTTAAAAAAGTCTAAATTTACACTTTAAACTTTGACCTCTCATTTTGGGGTAAATATTTTGACATTTTTTAAAAGTAGTTTTATAAATTTTACTTCACTAATCTAAATAAATGTAAGTTTAACAGAATTTAGGTTATATTTTAAGGCCAATGAGAAAATGAGAATTTGTCTGAAATCAGCTTCAGTATAATTTGTAGGAAAGACATTTTACTCTATTACATTTTTTTTCTTACTTACAGTGTATCTACTCACATATCAAGAGCTAACACACTCAGTAGAGATCCATAAACCCTGTCAGTGGGGTCTCTGGCTCACCATTTTCTCCAAATCTAAAATCCAGTAGCAGGCCTTGACCAATCACTGATATATCGCGCCTTGGGAATGAGAACGAGATACACAGACACAAACACGAAGCTCAAATGTACTGTGAAACACGAGAGGCCACCTGGCAACTGCCGCTGCCCCACTGGAATGCCCATAATAATGCGGCCGGGTGCTAAATATCACCAGCATGTGAATGCTCATCACTTAGCAGCATTAGTAATTACTCCATCGGCCTGATACATATTTGCAACGCGGTGATAGTCATTAGCAAGATAAGAATCCCACTGCAAATGCAAATGCAAAAAAAAAAATTTAATTTCTTATACATCACACTTGCAAAACACTTTGAGCGCATATATTCTCATTAAAATGTTTTGCTTAATTTGGAAGATTGATGTCATGGTAAAATGAGATGCATGGATTTATCAGCAGCAGCTCACTTTTACACTTCGTTCGCAACTTGACTATCGTTATACTGCTGGGTTGAGATCATGCACTTGGCAAAAAAAAAAAAAAAAAAGTTTTCACAGTACAGTTGACACCTCAAGCCAGTAATACTAAGGAAGACAGAGGAGGGAAGGATGGGTGGAGTGGGAAATGAACGCTGTTGAGTGCGGTGCTCGATTAGCCATGCCCGAAAAGCATTAAGAAGCTGCGAGGAGGCAAAAAAACGGTGCTTAATACCATCAAAGCAATCAAGGCGAGAAAATTATAGAAATCGCAAATAAGACTTCTCAGAGCAAGCCATGCAAAATACTCCGCCCCACCCCCTCAAAAAACAAAAAAGAAAAAAAGAAAAAAACAGCTCACAAGAAACCAAATAATTAGAATAACCAGCACTGCAAAGAAAAACTGCAAAAAAGTGTCATAGCAAACCATAATAAACAGCGAAAAAGAGCAAGTTTTGAAATGTAGATTGTGTTGCAATTACCTGAGCATTTGGGGAAAAAAAAAAAAAAAGTTATGCAGAAATTGTGCATCGTTTCTTTGGAAAATTAACTTGTTTATGATGGGACTTTTGGCGTTTGCACCTGCTCAAGTAATGGCAACAGTGGAAGTGACAGCATGTTGTGGTGCTGGCTGCTGCGGGCATGCTGTCTGGACTCTGCCGCCATTGTGCTTCAGATCCACCTACTGCCGCCTCACTGCTTCCAGCTGACACTCCAGTCACTGCTTTTCATCATCTCACCACAGACACGTGACATTCTGAGGGAAATCATGTCTTGTTTCAGCATTGGTTTAATTATTATGTGAGGCAACACTTAACCAGGTGCGTTATGAGATACACCTGTTGTACTGTTTTTTCGAAATGGAAATATCTAATCAACACGTCGCACAGCAGCGTGTGTTCAGAACAAACCTGCTCCGAATGAATGGAAGAATGAGAAAGGATGGTCTGATTGTGGGACCAAACTTTTATCCCTGATCGTTTTATTGAGACACTTTTAAAGAGCCAAAGTTATTTTTTTCGATTTTTTACCATGAAGTATATGTATTTGAAAATCAGTTTGAGAATCTTGGGTGCTTCAAACAATATACTGTAAAAAGCTTTAAAAAGACCAAACATTGAACCTCTCTGTGATCCACTTTTGGGTCCAGACCCGCCAGTTAGGAAACACTGATTTGAGAGATTTTGAATGCAGAATGGTGAGAGGGTTTTTAGCATACCTTGGTTGTAACTAGAGTTGTAACGATACAGTATCTATATTAATGTATCTTTTTTTTCCCTATGATACAGCTATATCAATACACATCACCTTATATCAAATCATATCGTTTTCTAGGAATATACGTGAAATATCAATCGATTATATCAGAAATATCAATATAACAGAAATTTGTATGTTAAAATAAAACCAGATATGGCTTTCTGAATGTAATTTTTGTGT
This sequence comes from Bostrychus sinensis, assembly GCA_020698575.1. Taxonomy (NCBI): domain Eukaryota; kingdom Metazoa; phylum Chordata; class Actinopteri; order Gobiiformes; family Eleotridae; genus Bostrychus; species Bostrychus sinensis. The sequence goes on along the minus strand of CM036249.1, from coordinate 15,096,069 downwards.
CTTAATTAAATAAAATGTTATATTTAACCTTTCTTCACTCTCTGTCTACTGGACATGATCAACTCTGACTGCATTGCTGCATTTGAAAGTAAACTTTTATGATTTTTGGCAAAATGTTGCTGTATCAATTATTGATATGAAGGTGTTGAATCGTATTGTTCCAAATTAGCCAATATCATTCTTGAATAGTATCGAAACAATTCTAATCAATACTTATTATATCATTGCAAAAACATATCGTTACACCCCGATTTGTAACAAGTGGTTATTTGGGTGACTATTGCCTTTCTATAACAACCCTAGCCATTGCTGATCACTGAAAATTTTCTCTGTTTTTTCAGACCATTTTCTATAAACCCTAAAAATTGTTGTGTGTGAAAATTTCAGCAGTTTCTGAAGTACTCAGACTAGACCACCAGGCACTAACAACCATGGCACATTTAAATTCTTTTGTTTGGTTTCTCTTGAATGCACTGAGTTTCTGTTTTGTCATTTGTTAGATTTTAGCACTCAGAAGCATTAGAGGAGCTGTACCTATTAATACAACCAGTGAGTGTATATTTTAGTTCAATAACCGTTCCCTTGGCTCATTAGCTGCCCTCTATCTGTCTGCCTGATTTTATTTACATCCATACACTATGTTCCAGCCCGGCTTATGATGAATCACTCTTATTAATAATCGATACCTCCTCAAGGCCAGGATGACAGCGCCTCTTAAAACTCCATATTGTAGCGGTGGCATGTTGTTTTAATAGGATTTGTTATAGGCCTATTACTTTTATTGCGGGACACAACATGGAAGAGCAGCCCCCCCCCCCCCCCCCCCCCCCCCCCTCCTGCTGACCTTCTTCTCCCACCTATACTCAACCTGAGCTATCTCCTCCTCTCCACCCCCAGCCCGTTCCTATGTGTTTCATTTTGTCCAGAGAGGAGTCCTTGAAGCGCTCCGGCATTAGGCAGGTTGTTAACACAGGAGGAGAAAAAGGGCGTTCAATGTCATGTCACAGTGTCGCGAAGCATGATAGAGCAGCCTTCTTCAGGAAATAAATACACGGCCATCCTCCTTTTCAGAGCGTAATGGGCTGGATATTACATCTCCTGTGGGACGTTATGGCCCAGGGATAATAAATCCTTCCTCCATGATGTGTATGTGTGTGTACACGACTGTGTTCAGGTCTATTTATGCTCTGCACACAGATGGAGCCTAATGTCCAATGTCTGCGTCCAGATTGTCTGCTTGTTTTCAGCTGTGCTTTAATAGTTCAAGCAAGATGATACAAGACAATGGAGGAACTTGTGTGGAGAGGTTGGCTACAAGTTTAAACCTCTTTATAATGTGTGACTTGTGTTTAACTTTTCTTCTGTTTTTTTTCTTCTGTGAAACCAAAATAGGCAGTGCTTGAATACACATCATTTCTGTATTGTCAGCAGCCAGGATTTCAAGGTTGACAACTTCAGCCCAACTTCAAGACCACTCATCTGAAAATTGTGACATTATTGGCCTGTATGGCATTTTAAGGCCTGTTTTTTTGTCACTGATGATTCCTTTTACAATATGCCTTAGCTGAATCACAGTTTTCCTCAAAAGCACACACCTAAACACTTAATGTGGCCCAGCAGGGACGTGCTGTTGTCTGAAGAGGTCAGGAAATAAGCTAAAACAAATAGATATAAAACTAATCTGTTGAAGAAGAAACATGAATGCTCTTAGCTAGCAGAGCTTGCGAGCAAACATACCTTATCCGTAACCTTATCTATAATGACTGAATTAATATAGTTATCTTTCTTTTTGCTAAATTCATACTTCCTCTCTTGCTGACATCTCTTGCTGTTCCTCTTTACCATAAACCTATTGTAGCTATTTCTGTTGACATATTTGTGGCATGTTTGACTTAAAAATGCCCCCTTACTGTTTGTATTACTCAACACCCCTGCCCTGCCAGCGTTAATGATACACTGAGGTACGTGGGCCGTGACGATTATAAGGATGAAACAGACAGCTCTATTTCCATACATAAAGACAGCATAAATCCGTGTTTGTAATGAGTGTGTGTCTGCGTATATGTAGACAGTGTGGAGGTGTATTTGCACACTTTACTGTAGGGGGTTTACGTTCACACTGTGAGACAATTTATCCCCTGGAGAGAATGCGATTGAGCATGTGCACACCTCATCAGCTGGAAGCAGTCAGGCAGTCGTAAATCTCCATTACCCCTCCTCCTCCCCCCCGTCCCGTCCCCTCCCTGCCACAGGTGACACACCGGAGTGAACCGAGAGCTGTTGCGTTCCAAGGCTTACCATTGGCTTCGGGCTGAGTCTGAGAGGGCACGGCCAAGTACGGGTCCTCCCCTTTGTCTGAGCTCATGATGGGGGGGTCCTTCCGCTCCACCATGCGGCCCCGCCCCAGGGGCCCCTCGGCGGCCTCGGGCAGGGCCGAGGTGGGCATTGACATGGAGAAGTGATGGTGGTGCTGGTGGTGGTGGCCTGAAGGATACAGTACAGGTTAAAAGAGGCAGAGGAGAGGGAGGGGCTTCAGGGGTCAGCTGGGACAAACAAATAATTAGGCTGCATCCACACTGTGGCCAAAATCATCATAACAAATTAATATTTCATTTATAAATCATAAATAAACGCTTGATAGTGGGCCTAAAGTGGTCCAATAATGCAAAGAATGAATTGAAACTGACATATACAGGGTTAATTTCCTCCCAATGAAGTCTTTGTTATTCTTTTTGGCTTCAGGACCATGGTCAGCTCGCACCTGAATTTGTCTTTTACTTGTCCAAAGTCAAGCAACAAATTAGATCTGGGTCACTTTTTGCTGCAGTGTGAACAAAGCCACAGTGACACACACAGTACCAGCTGCTGGACTCTGTGATGAGAATCTCTGTCTGTTCTGACCCAAGGCAAGTCATTAGCAAATGAGTCTGTCTTTACATATTTCCAAAGATGGATGTGTCCTTTTTTTTTCGCTCTGTGTCATCCCCACCTCCCCCTGACTCCCTCTTGTTCAGACTGACGTGTCAAAGCTCCTCCAGGCCTGTCACTGCAGAGAAGACTGTAGTGTTTCTTCACCATCACACCAGGAAGTCTACCTTTGATATGAAGGACAAAAGACTCAACTTTTTCACCCATCTCCTGTTGAGCTGCTGCTAACTTTTCTCTGTCAGAGCAGCAAGTTTCAATTCTCATTCAAAAAACTTAAGGTGTATAATACGTTATGTATGGTCACTGACCCGTGTCGTTCTGTCATGGAAGGTGTCTTATAGTTTGACATGGAGCTATTTGAGATCCTGGTATTCTTGTACTGTTGCATGATGGATAATCTTGATTTTATACATTGGTATTTTCAAGTTGTATTGAAACATTAAATTGCATGCCTGACCAGCAAGACCCACTCACGTTCTTAGCAAAGAGACCAAAATCTGGACCCCCCCACCCATTCAAGTCATCTTCCAAAAAGATCAAGGATGGACTAATGCAATACTTTGTTTTTTCTCATTGGTTGTATTAATTTTAGAAATGAAGCCAGTCCAGGGAGGTTGTTTATTCTGCACACTTTGGTACTGTCCAGTGTTTTTTTGTAAATGTCTATTCATTGCTCCATGTAATTCAAGCGTATATCCACAGGGACTAACAGACTAATTCTTTGTATAAAATAATTGGGATGACTGACCAGGCTAGGTATTCGCCCCATTCCTACTTATTATGTACTGCATAATAATGCTAGAGATTTATCCTATGTGTATGCAAGACTGATTTAAAGTGTAGCATTTTAACATTAGGATCTTACTGCTTGCAAAAATATGATTTAAGCAGAGAATGTTTTTTAAGTGTTTCATTTTGTACTATCTGCCAGTAAATGCTCCTCAACAAAAAGTAATTCTTCTCCCAAAAAGGCTGATTAATATGGCAAATCATTCAAGTTGTCTGTCATATTGATACAGCGCTTCATTTTCGCCTCCCTTCTTATCACCAAGCAGCTATTCTTAATTTTACCATTCTCAATTTCTCATCATCGCTCATATCACACTCCTTCATCAACAGTGAGATCCCAAAAGTTTCCATATTGGCCCTCAGCAGCACAGCTAGATCAATCATGTGCACGACGCCATTAAGAGTTAATGAATTTTCTGCCTTTGCCCTGTAATTAAATATCTTAATGGCTAAATGAACTAGTGGCCAACATTTGAGGTGGGGACCATAACGCAACAGGAAAATTACATGGGTGATGAAACTAGCAGGAAACCTCTCCCCTAACACCTTGCTTTGGACACTTTTGAAGTTATCTGACAGTCACAACAAAGAGATCTTTCATGTGCGAATGATGAATCGTACCTGCACCGATCAGGCATAACATTATGACCACTGACAGGTGACGTGATTAACACAGATGCTAGAAGACTAGGTCAGAGTATCTCTAACACTGCAGCTTATGTGGGATGTCCCTGGTTTGCAATGGTCTGTATCTGTCCAAAGTGATCGAAGTGAAACAAGTGATACATGTGGGGAGCGAAGACCGGCCTTTGTGGTAGCTCGGGGATTTTTCACATGAAATTTAAGACCTTGTTAAGACTTTTAATGCCACTTATATTAAAATTTAATGCCAATATTGTTGGCAAAAGAGCAATAATCTGTATAAATTTTGCACTAATAAAATATCGGTATTACTCTCTAAAATTTTTGAAACAAATACAGTATATGTCTGCAACATTACACAGCCAATATAAAGAGTAGACTTAGCCTTCAAAACTTTACTAAATAAAGACACATTCGAGTGGATGACTTTAGGATATTCGTAAAACTGCAATTGATAGAATTTATTTCCAAATTCACATCCAACTCATAAAAAAGACACATTTTTCTGTTTTTCCTTACAAAGTATTAAACTAAAATATATTTTACAAGTACAACATTGAAAAAACTGACTTAGACATCACAATTTTACAATTTAAGACCTAGATGAACTAAATTTAATACCTGCCCATAAGATTTAATACTTTTAAGGCCTTGATTTTCGCAACACCAAATTGAATACCTTTTTAATACTTTTAAAGCCTTGGGGCTGCCCTGTAGATGACAGAATACATAGTGAAGTTTGGTGCAGATGGGTCTGCAGGTGACCATTACACATAACATTATGACCACCAATAATAGACCGGCGGTCATAATGTTATGCCTGATTGATCTCCTACATTGAGTGAATCTTCCTACTGTATGACTTTTTCATTTCTCTTTCTAAGTTGTTTTCTAAGAATGTTTTGCTTTTTGTGACTGTTTATTTTGAAAGCATGCTAATCACATTAGCGCCCGCATTAGCCACCCTCCATAATCTTTGCACAAGCTGCATAGTGCATTCAGTATAATGTATTTAAGCCTCATATTTAAGAAGAGGGAGAATCTTTGCACGATGAAGACTGGCACAGCTTTTATCAACAGCCTTTGCGGATTCCCATTCGAGCTCTCGACGGAGGAAGTGACAGTGTTCAGCGTGTTTGCAGATGTGTTTGAAGAAATAGGGGGTGGTGTTTAAGGGGGCTAACAGAGAAGCTGCTGGGAGACTTTTGCACAACACACAAGCACACGCCACACCATCCAGCTCCTCCCTCCCCTTCGTGTGGCGTGGCAATCATTAAAATGATTTATTTAACTATTGGCCCAAGGCTGAGAGATTAGTGTGACAGGCCTATTTTATAATTCATTCCCCCACCGCCAGGGGAAGTGCAATTCAGGCAGATGACACACATAGAGAGAGCCTCAGAGCCTCTCCGCGGATCAGGAGGAGGGGGAAAAAAGGCCCTAAACTGCCGACGGATGCACATCCTTCTCTTTCTACAGATTAAAAGAGAGGCGAGGATGTCTAGTCTGAGTAGGGGAGTGGAGAATAGAGAAGGGGCATTTGCTTATCTTCAAATGCATATCTACCACCAGCAGATAGACCGAGGGGCTGGGGTGCTGGCTCACGTGGTGGGTGTTGCCTGGCAGAGTGCGTTTGTGTGGGAGCAGATTCAGCGCTATGGGGAAGCGCACCAACACAGATGCTGTTTTTCTGACCCTGGATTTTCAAAAGGGAAGAGGATTCACAGTTGGATGCAGCCAAAGGGGGATAGAGACACTAAAGCCCGGATTCTACTGGGTGGTATGGTACGGGTTGGGTCAGAGTGGCACACTTTGATTCAGTAACCAGTTTCGGCTACTTTTAGTCCAGGAGACCAGCGTCTGCTTCATAAACATTTTATACAAGCTGGTTCTAGACAAGTTGAACTGACTTTTGAAATGTACAGTAGGTCTGTTGCCAATAACTAATAAAGCAAGAAAGTAAATCATGGGGTGCAGCAGTAGTGGAGGGGTGAGGTATAGCCATAAATTCTGCAAAAACTAGACTGTTTCCCATTTATTCACAGCTTTCTGAACATTAATTTTTTTTAGCGCTGCATCAATTTCCTACATTTTAGAGACTTACTAATAAGACTAACAGGTTCAAATGTAATATATAGACAATACATGCTTTGTTTTCATCATGACATATGGAACTATACAATGACAACTGTTTCCAGAAACAGCTGGTGCTAATAAACGCTATAGCTTCAACTAAAAAAAATCTTTTCTCTTAGGGTTTTTGCTGGTCCCAAATTGGGAGGGAGACCTATTCTGCATTCTGTGTGGTCCTGTATGTGCTCTACTAGACGAGCCACCAAGGTACCCTGAAATATGACTGTTTATCACAAGCACAAGAACAAAAACAACAACTTCAACTTCTAGCTTGTCATTTTCGCCCAAGTAAAGATTATCTATTATCCAAACAAAGGACCTCAGTGTTTAGCTCTATCTTTTCAAAGGCAGACCACAGACTTAATATCAGGGGCCATAGTTTTTCCCATAGTGTACTTTGGTAATATTTTAGATACAATTTTGATTAAGAAAACTTCAAAACTCATTTTGACCCGACTCTTACCATACTGCTCTATTGGCAACATGGCTTTGGTGCATGTTGCCTGTCCATTTGCGTGTCTGTAGGAGCATATTCAGCACTATGGGGGAGCGCACCAACACAGATGCTGTTTTTCTGACCCTGGATCTCCACAAGGGAAGAGGGAATCGCAGTAGGGGTACAGCCACAGGGGGTAGAGAGAGACACACGGGGATGCCAGGGCTTTCTGGATCAAAATATCTAGTCTTGTGGTTTCGTATGGATGTGACCGGTTTGATCTGGCAGCTCAGAGGTTCTATGGCAGAGGGTTGCTCACTGAGTTCTGACACTAATTAGGTAGAAGAGAGTGGAAGTGAGTGGAGGTACGAATGTGGCGTTGCAGGGGGTTAATCACATCTGATGATCATAAAAAAAAGGTTGGAGTGGGAAAAATGGAATCAATCAGCCAGTGCGACGTGATTGTGGCATTGTGTTGCGTGATTAGAGTAAGTCATGTATTTGCAAGAATTTTTTCTTTGATAGAAGTCAAAGGTTTCCAATTCAGAGATATAATAACCTGGTCAGTGATCTCATCATATACTGACTATGAAGGCACTTCTTAGCACAAGTTGATGTATCAGGTTTGTATGTGCATAAAAATCCATTGGTGTTTCAAAAATCAATAACATTATGAATTTAAAATTAATCTGTGATAATGTTTAGACAAAGAGTTGCATGTGAAGCCAAACCCACTCACTTTGTTAGACATGAGCCTGAAACATCTCGCATTCAAGCCATCTTCTGCCAAATCCAAATCTACAGAGCATACATATATCCAACATGAGGTAGACTTTACATGATGCTTTGTTTCTTTGATTAGTTGTGATTCTTTGATTGGTTGTATTTTTCAAATTCCATTGGTTTATACTGTGTATGTTAGTACTACTTACTGTTTTCTGATGGCCAAATGTCTATGCAATTGGATACTGTTACATCTACTAAAATTTAAAAATACTAATTCTTAGATAGAATAGAAACATAATTAAGATAATTCTAACAGCACATTTGAAAAATATAAATTCTTGCCCTGACTGTAAAAGTTTATGCACTGTGCTACAGGACAGTTTTCTTCAGCACACATTGCAAAGAATCAGCTCGCTATAAGTAAACAACTATTTTGGAAAGTTGTGAAACACATTTTAAACCAAGCTTCTAAGTTCTTTTTTTGGCTTGAGCAAGTATTTATACACATTCAAACTTAAAGCGGCAACAGAATGGCTTGAGGGTCAGCATCACTAGACCCCGAGATGGCCAAAGGTCAGCGTTACAGTTGGGCCAAGGGAGAACAGTTTTTAGATGCATTCACAATCTTTTGTAACTTTAAACACACCAGCAGTATCCCTGTTTCCCTCTTTCAATCTGTGTCGACACACGCCTGCTTTAATGTGCGCACATGCTGGGGCATTTCTCCACCAGCAGAACCTTTAAACCACCAGCAACCAGATCCATCCAATTAGCGAACCAAAGGTCAGGGCTAATCGATGCTATCACATGGGGAACACAGGGGAAAGGACTAGACTACATCACAGAGAGGCAATTTAGCTTCAGAACTACTTTTCTGAATTCTACTTCTGCGTCCTTTAGGGAAAAGTATACAACCATGCTTAAGTTTGATTACCTTCATAACTGGAAGGAACGTCTATCAAAGAAATAAAGAAGGAATGAAAGAGATTTAGTTGAAACCCCATGTTGTTAATAAATCCACTTTACACATGTGGGAGGAGTTCTCATCTCCCAGAGAGCGTCTGATTGATGGAGGAGATGAGAAGGTGTGGCTGGACTTAAAGACTAAAGGGACATGAAATAGAGCCCCGCTGTCTTTTATTTGATTGCCTCTACAGTGTTTGCAGGATACTCACCGTTCAGCGCCACGAAGGTATCTGCAAGAGAGGAGAAAGGAAATTAGAGGAAACGTGTTATTGCGGCCAGTAAAGAGAGTTTATATTTCTTGGCGATCAAAAACCATGACTTTTAAAGTAATTCGACATCGACTTCTGGTTCAATACTGTCTTTACCCCGGTACAGAGGTGATCTATATACCTCTACGGCTAATGAAGGCTCAATGCTATATGGCTTCCCTTCACTACACACGCTGATGGGATAGAGAAGAGAACGCAGGGCTTTCATTTACTCTGAATAAACAGAGAAAAAATGAAACGCACCAAAGAAAGCGATGTCAGATTGTTTTCTTTTTTGGCAAACGGAGCCACTACTGTGAAATATCAACAGAGAATCAAATTGGATGAGTCCAGACATATGCAGTGGTCATAAGGAGATTAGATTTAAAACTTATAAGAAGGGAACCTTGAAGGGAGAATTCACAAGGGATGAAAAATATAAATCTACAGGAAATTATATGGAAGAAGTTAGTTTGAGCAAACTTTTTAATTTTGGAAGTAAAAATATACAATTCCAGGTAATAGCTTGAGGTGAACAATAAAAAAAATCTCTAAGAGTATGCAACTAAAAAGAAGCAAGGTTTTGAGGTTTTTAATTGCAAGGCTTTGCTACTTTTTAGGGGAGAAAGTGAGAGAGCTCAGAAGTAGGTTTTGAAGCATCCAAATTTAAGGGCCACAAAAAATAACCAAAGGGGTAAGATGCTGTTATTAATATGATTGCTGTTGTGTTGTCCATAGTCCATTTTATCTGTACATACAGCACAGTCCTTCCCTTGCTAATTACTAAACTTCTGGTTAGATGCTAAACTGCATTATGTTGCATTGTTCTTGTACATGTGCAATGACAATAAAAGTCAGTCTAATCTAAAAGCATGTGAACAAATTGTCTGCTTCAGAATTTAGGCCCTTGCTACATTGAGATTGTTCATCCACCTCTATACAGACTTTTTACATGATAAAACACTGATAAAATACTTTTTAAAATTAAGATTTGTCAAAACTGTGGTTGCAGCAGAGACATTCAATTTATGCATACCTATTATTAATAATTGATCATGTAAATACATTTATGTAAAAGGCCTTGCACATAGCGACACCAGCTGTACTGATATAGTCTAATATAGACAGTGAACATCCCTGTAAGCTTTGTGGTTTTAACAGTTTTGATTAGTGATAATTTAATCAAATGAGCTACCCTGTTTTCTCTGACAAAATGTTTCCTTGTGAAGACATCTGTGTACATCTAAAAAGAGCCTTTACATACTCTGAGTTTTGGCACTGGTATTTTGGGCAATCTAACACTACTACAACTTCCCAAGCGCAGATGTGTTGGAAACCTTATCTTCTCTGTCTGCTTCACTATTAACAATAGTCCCATCTGCGCCCTTCACTTCAACTAAGTCAAACTGTGTATTTGTAGAAGTTTTTTTTAGGGACATGAAAAACAAACAAACTTGTGTGGCCCTCTTTCTTGTTTACTGTCCCAAAATGCACATTCTGATCGCTCTAAAAAAGTGAAACTCTTCCTTATGCCCTTCTGAATGTTTGTGTTGTCTCATTGTGACGCTTTGCAAGAGGGTGCCCACTCTTTGCCCACCAGGGACACAGCGCTCTATTGACCAAGGGAGCAGACAAGCAGCAGGGGATAGACAGAGAAGTGGAGGACAGATGGATGGACCGAGCTTGAAAGAGAGGATTGTGAGGGTGGACCAGGCGGGGGGCATGGAGAAAGGTGACAGCAGTGTAGTGTAGGAAGTCTGGGAGAAGAAGTGATGGTTGTAGTGAAGAGGCCTGCTTACTTTGGCAGTCTCCCAGGCCATCTGTGTTACCATGCTCCACGTCCTGTTCAAAGGCCGATCTGCGGGGGGGAGAAGAGAGAGACAACGCGGTCAGTGGAAGGCAAAAACAAGGCTACTAGCTTCACCACACCTTACAAAGCCACAGCCATAGGAGAGCTGCAAATAAACTGGCCCAAAGACTGCGAGCACACAGTGTAGGCAGCAGAAAGCCCTATGCTGGAACTAAATCAAAGAGCAGTAGTAGCAGGTACCCTGGAGGCCTGCTTATGGAGAAGGCTGTCAGGGTGGTACAACCATAGGAGGAGTGGGCTGTGTAGATATAAATAGACTTCTGTTTGGTATGGCGGTAGTCTTCATACACTATATAAGGTTTCTTCTTAATATAATGCGTTTCAGAATCTTACTAGTGTTTTAGGTTGCAAGGCTAGCCACCAAAAGTTATCTCTAGGAGGTCCAGCTTCCTCACACCTACCCAGGACAGAGACGTTTACAGTACATAGAGCTAAACAGTCCCAAGTAAATGCAACTGGTTACCTGCTGTGTTAGCCCTGCAATTAACTGAAATAACTTCCACAGTTCAGAGTCAATGTGAATATTTTTGCCATTTACTACTTTTTTATTGCTTTTTGTGGAAATAATTTTGAATGGGAGGGGCTTGGCTAGTGGGGGTTTGGCTAGTCGGTCTGCATCTTACATATTATGGTCTTTCTCTTTAGTAAAATTTGTAATTATGTATATTGTAACTAAGCAAACATTTCATTTGAACTGTCCAGATAAAGCTGACGAAAAACACAGAGGAAGGCCTGCACTGCTGCAACTGGACTGCTGCAATAAATCATGGAAATTAGTTACATAGTAGTATATAAACAGAAACAAGTAAAAGTTCCAAAATGTCTTTATGAATGCTAAACCCAACTAATTGCTTTAGACCCTTTTTCAAACACTGGTTGATGGCTCACCTTGTAGAGCCGAGTACCACATACTGAAACGACCCAGCTTCGAGCCCCAACCTCGGGCCAGTTTGCTTCATGTCATTCTCCTCCCTCCCTGATTTCTTGTCCACTCTCTAGTATCTGCCCACCAAAATAAAGGCAAAATGCCATACAACTAATCTTTTAAAAATGTCATTTACTTGATTTATAATGCACCAATTTAAATCATCTGATCTGACTCAAAACAGACTCGCTGATATAACCTGCACGTCTTCATTTGTCCAATGACCCCAGAATGAGATGCAGTAGTTTTAAAATGTCATTATGTGCTGAAATTGTTCATTTGAAGAAGCTATTAAAATTCACTTTGTTTGGAGTAAAGGCTTATAATAGTTTCTGTCTTGTCTGATTAACACAACAAAGTGAAATGTTCTTCTGCTTTCCACTGTTGAACCAAAATGTGTGACAACGTTTCTCGATCTAGTAGTATCACACAGGCCAAACGCCGGTTCAGTGAGGGGTAACCATGCTCAGGGGCCATCATATGATACAGAGGGATGAGCGGCGGAGGGGAGAGGCCGCAGTGTGAGAGATATTCTTTTCAATCTGCAACGAGACCCGTTTTTTTTCCAGAAAGACCACCAGGCAGACAGTAAGAAGATCTGTGAATCGGAGCGGACCAACTGTCAGCCGGGATCAGAGTCACGCACGGCAGCTTTTCTCAGTCATACACCCGGGACGGCGACGACGCTCCCACTCCCCACATCTCTCACAAACCTCACCCTCCGCTGGTTGCTATTACAGCATGGAGAAGAATGATTTCAAGATCTTTATACCCTTATCTGCAGTGAAAGCATGAGCAAGACAACAAGGACAAGTACGGGAAGGGAAGAAAACACAACTGGGATTTGGCTGTCTATTTTTAAGAAGCCTCATGTTTATTAATTTAGAAATTGATTGAAAATTATGCACATTCTTTTTTCTTTCAATCCATTCTCTACTTGACAGACCTTTAATTGGACCGGGGGTGGAACATTTTACCCTCTAAAAACAATTCTTCAAACAACAAACAGCCAGACACAGACTTATCTCTCCCCTCTTTTCATATTTGGAGGTGAATTTAATCTGCTTATGTGATTTGCTTAATATAAACAGATGTAATTACATAGCAGATGCCTGGTTCTGCAATTAAACCTTTCTTACCAGAAACACCTTATAAGCACACAATCGGATTTCTTTGTTGAATGCATCCAATGTATCCATGACAAAAACCTTTTTTAATTGTTGTCTGGGCGCTCTTGATCACTACTGGGATATAGCGAAAACATGTTGATAAGGAAGACAGGATAGACAAAATGGTGGATTATGAAATTGTGAAGCCTTTTTTCGGTTACCAATATGTGCAGTGTTTTTGAGCAGCAGAAGGTACAACACTCTTCTTTTTAGGGAAAAAAACAAAGGCTGTACAAACACGACAAACAACCATTCACTCTCAAATTCATTCACTGGGAACAATTTCATTCACCAATTCTCCTATACAAGCGTTTCTTTGGATGGTGGGAGGACGCCAGAGAGCACCCACAGGGAGGACACGCAGACCCCATGCTGTTCTATAGTCAACATAGGTCATAGTTATTTCTGCAACAAAAATGCCTCTGGCTTTGACTGCACGTTGGCGCTGTAGTTAGAAATCATGCCTCACGGTAAGGTCCCAGGTTTGATTTCAGGACCATGCAGGGCCTTTCTGTGTAGAGTTTGTCTGTGTAGGTTTCCTCCAGGTGCTCAGGTGTACCCTACCACCAAAAACATGTACAACAGATTCCAAATGGGCCCAGGACCAGGCAAAATAAACACTTCTCAATGAAATCTTCGGCATTTTCTTGCATCCTAATCAAAAGATATGTCATAACTAGAGCACTTGGAGACTGCAAAGGTAATAGCTGCAAGGTGTTAGCCATATCTTGCAATAATAATGACCTGGACACAAATCTGGGATCTTCTAGTTCAGGGGTAAATGCTCTATCCGGCCACAAAGCCCCCTATATCTCACATCATTTGTTCCTTTACTGATCGCTTGTCTGGTAGTTAATATCTCAGTGGTGAAGAATCCCACACCAAAACCTAATAATTCACATTACTGACCTCTCTAGAAAATGTTATTAAAATATGACCAAAAACTGTTCAACTACAGACTGACAAACAGGTCAACAAGTCAAGCAACACCAGCATTGCGATGTGTAGTAGAGGCTGACGGTTTTACTCTCCTTTGAATAAATTAGCAATGAGAAGTCACAGTACAGATGTAGAGTCTGGTGGACACGTTGTTGCAAATGGCTGTAATAACTGTAGTGCGAACTCCCATTGCAGGGTTCAGGTCCCGGAGCGGCTGCATATGGCAACACAAGTTCAGTGTGTCAGAATGTGCCACTGCAGACAGTTCAACCGCGGGTGAGGATCCACTGCAGCTGAACCATGCATATTTAAATCCACCTCAAAATGCACGGTACACAACTCGCAGGCATTCGGCAAGACACATTTTATATGATCTTGAGTCAAATGTGATTATTATGTGAGACGGGTGGGTGCACCGACAGGGCCTCTGACTGTTGAAATGCAGGTCAGGCAAAATAGCATTAATTATTTATATCGTAAGTGAATGGGTGACTTAATGTACTTTATGTGGAGTGTAAGCAAGTCTGGAAAATGACTCCTCCAAGCTCCTCCATTCATTTTAATTTGCAGATTTGACAAGTATGTGCACACTATAATAATCAGGATCTCCTCGTGTATGTTTACAAATGTATTCGATGCCAGACTCCACCTTTGAACTAGAAAGAAAGCAAGGTTTATGGGTGTAACAGCAGCTATAAACAGCTCTAAATGATCCTTAACGCAGTGATTTGTAAAATGATGTGTTGCCATTGACGAATTTACATAACCGCAGCAATTTATGATTATATGCATGAACAGGGAGTGACTGAGGACCATATTGCCCAAGAGCGCAGTCCAAGCTGTTTATAGGCAGTAGGTATAAGAGGCATTACTCCACATGGGAGAGCTGGCATACGACCTGTGAAGGGCCAGATGGAAGAAGAAAGCAAGAGGGGAGTGCGCAAGAGAGAGGCAAGATGGCAGCACAGGAGAAGAAAGATGGGTAAAAATAGACACACTGACAGACTGTGTGGTTTAAGTATTGAGGATAGATAAACACAGATGGACAGACAAGGAAATGTGGACATCAAAATGGGTTACGAATGGGAATTGAAACAGTTAGGGGCAAAAGTTGGTCTCTGGCCTCTACGATTCAAGTCATCTTCCACCAAGATTGATCCTATTGCCCAGTCATAATGGAAATGGGCTTCACAGGCTTCAAGGCAGTTTCTTCTGTACATGTACTCCCCGTTTTCTGACTAATTAAAGGCCCATCCATCAGCATTTTATCTGCGTTTGTTCCCCCCATATGGGAATCAGTCTTTAATTGACTGGTACCATACTAAATATTTATAACAAACAGAAAAATAAATCTGGCCAGGATAGCAAAAAATAATCTGTAATTCAAGACACCATCTCGCTAACACTGATAGATCGATTAATGGACTTCTACCTTTGTCTAAGTTTACTTGCACAGATGAGAATGACACCTGTGTGGTCTCCAGTGCAAGCATTTGTAGTGAAAAATGCAAATACTTATTGCAGTACATGGATGCAACATAAGGTACTGGCAAAGTTAGTTAGCATGTAGCAGAGTAACACAAACTATGTTGATGCTAGAGTATGTACTAGGAGCAAAAGTCTGACAAACGCATCATCAAGATATTGACTAAGAAAAAGTTTACTTGCTGCTTTTCGAGTTAGACTAACATATCTACATGCATTGTAAAACTACTGTCATGACAAGGCAATAATACTAAAACTATAAAGTATAGTAAAACTATAAAGTGAACTATAACTGGCTATTGCACTGGCTTTAAGTCCAGTGAACTAATGGCACATCACAGAGCAGCCCCGGCCTAATCCATCCGTTCTCATTTAGGAATATTGCAAAGTACTGTGAATCAAGGAGGTCATCTGCCCTCTTAATGCCTATGTGCTGGCTCCTGCTCCAAAGTGAAACCTCAATCAGAGCACTTCACTCTGCCTCGGCTTTGCACAAAAATAATAGTATAGGTTGCATGTGTGCTCTTTGCTTCATAAACTTTGTGTGTGCATTTATGGGGTAAGTCCATGCTGCCTTTTGGAGTATAGCAGCCTGCCAGACTCATCATTTAGGAACACAGGGATCAAATTCATCCAACTTCAAATAGCCGCTGGTGCACTGGACCTTTTGTTATGACTTCATCAGCGAAATGTTTTTCCCACCACAAAACTTCACACAGTGTTTGTTCAGGGAGAATAATCTGCTTCTTTATTATAAGTACGGCCACAAATTATAGTCACCACAGCCATCTAGCTTTCCCTTTAACCCAGCCTACATGAAGCTAACAACTCTTTCTTTCCATTCATCCTTCCAGTGGGCCTTTCAGCTGGAGGAAACTGTACCTACAAGCCATTAAATTAGAAAAATCAAAGGCGACAAATTGTAAAAACAAAAGCCAGCAGGCGTGACAAACATTGTAAGATATGGTCTAATAAAAGTTGCGAAGCGCACTCGCACATTGTCAGCATGTAATAATATATCACTACTTCAGAGAAAGTTGATATTTCAAAGGCTAAACAAATAGCTCTTTGTGGGTGGTCCAAAATCAGAGCTGTTTAAAACACAGATAATGAGTGGACAGTGGTACAGTTGGTTCAAAAGTACGACCATTACAAGACATTAGAACCATATGTCAAATGGAGTGGCACAATTAATCGGAAAGGCTATGTTCTATGTTCTAACATAGTAGTATGCCATTTTGATTACAAATAAACCTTATAGATCGGTCCATACACAGGTAACTAGTGCAAAATAAGTGGTTTTGAGGCTGGAGTGGTAGTAAAACTGGGGTAATTATATACAGTATTGCATCAATTGACTTGTGTCTCTTGGCGTTTAACTGACAACTGCTGTGGTAAATCTGTTGTAAATTCAACGACTCATTTTACAAAGTTAACTGAGCCACAGCAGAAACCCACAGGAACTGTTATTATTAATATGGAATTACCATAAGAAAAAACAAACTCAAATGAGCCGTTAAACACTTGTTTAAAATAAAACTATAATCCTCAGGAAACGGATGACTTCACAGTAGGCATCTGCCATGACATTACAAAGAGCCATAGAGAACAATAAACAACATAGTTAATGTTATGGTCTGGAGTAGTTTTAAAATATGCTGATATCAGTTTTTAGGGGTCACATGGCTAGAACCTATCCCAGCAACTATGGGCCTGAGATGAGATAAACCCTGGACATAAGCCAGTTTGTCACATTGTTACTCCACACAAAAATTGTCAGTAGCTGGCCTAATGAGCTAACCCACAATCTGTGGGGGAGGATTGCTAACGACTCTGCAACCATGCACCCAAAGAAATATAAACTTTTCTTCAAATTGCTTGCATTACTCACTTTGTGTTGCTAACCACCTGTCGGCAGGCCCCTTCGGACACCCAACCACAGTATGGGTCTCTAGAGGCTATACATGACCTGTAACAGAAACGTAAACATAATCACACATACAGCAGAAGAACTTATAACTGATGTACTGTGTGGGTGGAAGGCATTAGTAGTACTAGTGAGTATGACACCTACTTCTTGCACCGTCCATGTTTTTCACAGCGTGACAGCGGCACCTTCACCACACAGGAGGTGAACGCAACCCACAGTGCGTGGCTCTTGCTGTCTATCTGCATGCCGATGATGCGCTTGTCCTCGACACCATCTATACTGCACCTGCAAAAAGAGACGAAGCGAGAAAAAAAGGGAAGAGCTCAATCTTTGATCCGGCTCTCTTTGTCAGGGAAAATAAGTTGAAGAAAAAGTTTGAGAGACTCGGGAGAGGTAAGACTGTGAGTTCTTCTAAAGAGAAAGAAGATTAAGACATGGCAGGTAGGAAAAACTGTGAGGTCAGAAGCGCGGGAGATAAAGTCGGGGTCAGGAAGAGAGTAGGAGATAAAGAAATAGCAAACAGACAGATGGGCCGTGTGAGCAGTCAGCACTAACACTGCACTTAACTGTAAAAGCCACTAACGCCAGCCCCTCCTTTCACGACTCCCTCCATGCCGGGATATAGTCTTTGTCTGCTCTGCCCCATAGGATCCCACTCTAATCCCTCTGGGTGTGTCAGGATTTTTTTTCCCTATCCCCTCTCTCCATTCTCCTACTCCTGGGATTTAATCTATCTTTGCAGGGCTCTCGTACTGCATTAACGCTCTCAATTAAGGGTTAGAGTCCATCTACACTGGGTAATGCACCGTGATCAGGCCTGCGACAATCCACTGAGAAAGGCAGGCAAAGTCACTTACTGCAGTGGACACTGCTGCAGCCAGATGGCCAGCTCATCGATGCTCAGCTCATGGCACGGGAGGGCAAGAAAAACAAAAGCATCATGTTTTTGTCTTTCTGAATCCATCTTATAACTTGATGTGATATTGCTCTTGCAATAATGGACTTGCTTGGTTTTATGGTTGGCATTAGAAGCAAAGTAGGGTTCAGTGTCTTACCCATGGGCACTACAACAACGTGAACAGGATGAACTGTGATCAAACCTACAACTTTTAGTTACTGGACAACCCACTTAGTTGCTGATGGCTCTTGACTTTGCAATGTCCTATATACTATGAGATATTCTATTGTACCATTTAGAACCAATTTAGGGCTGCAACTAACGATTATTTTGATACTTGATTAATCTGTTGATTATTATTTTGATTAATCGATATATAAATGAATAGTGTCAATAAAGTGGTTAAAAACTTGAGGTATTTTCTAGTTCCCATTAAAAAAATCAGCAAGTTTTACCAACAATCACATCATTTTTTACAAAATTTGAACCAGACAAAGCCATGAGTGTGCCACTAGAGGATGTTTGGATAGGGCATATACACATGCAAAGATATTTTTAATCAAAAAAACAAAATGAACACTGTTTTTAACTGTTTTTGTTGCTTTACTGCTCTATAAAGCACACGGCTTGTTTCAGAGTCTATGAATATCCCAGCCAATGATTAAACATTTACTAAATTAGTGGACGATTATTTCAATAATTGATTATAATAGATTAATCTAATTTGTTGTTGCAGCCCTAGAACAGCACAAGTTGGGTCAGTGTGAGGGTGTATCCATTACTAAGAGGCCCAAAGCAACTTCGAACAGCATACCTAACTGTACTACTTTTGGGACGCTTTGGAAAGGGGTCTTAAATCTTTGTTGGTTAGTTTGGTTGCATGTTTATCCCATTATGTTCACTTTTTCTCTGCATCTGTTGCTACTGGCTCCCAAGAGATTCAACTAAAATCCAAAGACCAGAACTTTTCTTTACATACAATAGAAAAAACACAGCATATATGAGACATGGATGGGATATTCGTTGGACAAAATCAAACATTCAAGAAAGGAGATTTAATTAACAAGGGAAGTAGAAGACAACATTAGGGCAAATTGGCTAACGGGGTGGGCTGGACCTGCTTGTCATCCCTTCCATGCGCCTCATCACGGGACAGCAGCGAGTTGGATAACAAACAGTGCTAACCCTGAAAGCCCTCTTGTCCACTGGCCTACTTCCTCTCCCATCTTGTCCAACACAATACCGCATTCTGTTCACCGCCTATTTCCATGTCTTCTCTCCGACGTTCATCTCTGTTCTTTCTCCCTCTGTTTGTACGGCCATTCGTTCCACCTCATCCATTACCCCTCATCTAAATATTTGCTTTGGCACGCTTTCACTCCGGTAGATTTAGCCTTATTCACTTCTGCTCAAAATACACAGCCATGCTTAACCAAACTGAGCACAACAGCGTCCAAGCGCTAACAGCCCAGTAGTGTATTAGCAAGGTTGCCTCTTAGTTTGGATGTGTGTTTCCTTTAATCAAAGTTCTGGAGGAGCTGGCCTGCGCTGTGGCCGGGAACCACAGCTCCACGTTATCCAAAGCCTTGAGGGTATATGTCTTTTAATTTAGTGGCTGTGGTTGGGCAGAGTGTAACCTGATAAAACTCTGAGATGATAGAGTAGCCATCTGGATAGATTTACTTTGCTTTGGGTTGGGGGGAGCGGACCGCTGGTGATGGTGGCTTGGCGCAGCGGTTGGAAACATGCACCAACTCATGTACTCTTCCATACAAAAACATTATAGCAACAGTATCCATGTGTTTAACCCTTAGATGCACGAGTGACTGGACCCTACACTCTTCCATAAGTGGGTCAAAAATGACCTGTATTAGAATCTGGGTCTTTTTATGCCTCTTTTGTCATTTTAGTCTAAAAATATAATTTGTACTATATTTTCTAACCTGTTTTAGTCTACACAAGAATGATTTCACGTTTGAAATGTTTTATTTTTTCCATTCTTTAACAACTGTATCATCAGTGTTGGGGAAGTTACCAAAAAAGTAAATACATTAGAAAGTAATTTATTACTTTACTTTGTTACTAACTCTTGAAAGTAACTTAGTTACATTACTTTTGGATCACTACCTCAAATTATCTGAGCTGCAAACCATCCAAATTGTAAACTCTTACTATTCCCCATAACCCATGCCATTATTTTTAGTTTGACATTACCATTCAAGCAGTTTCCCGACCATTCAATACAGCTGGGCAGCTTGACATAAGAAAAACTCACCTTTGAGTTCACTTATCTCTGCCCCTGTGCAGCGTACATACTATATAACATCAGTAAAAACACAGGGAATAAGCTCCTGTGGACAAAGTCATTTGATGTTTGTTTTATTTCACTACATTTAGGCTAAAATAAGGTGTTTGTTAGCTCCAAAGCGATGCACACCTCTTCTTTTCTCGCTGTTTGTTGACAGCAGTGCCTAACTGAACCCATATCTAAACTCTAAAACAGGTTGTTGATCTAATATTAATATATTCAACTTTTAGCCCCTAGCTCAGCCCTAGAAAGGCTGCTAAACCAATACTGACATTTGACCCCTCAGTGTACTGACCTATAACTGAAGGAAAATTGCAGCAGATAACAGTGATTCTCCTGTACAACAATAAATTTAATTGTCCATGAACCTTCAAAATTATTCACTTCATGTGCTTTAAAATTAGTCTAAAGTTTGAATATTTAATAAATTCCCTGAATACAATGGTGCATATTTGATTTGGCCTGTAACACAATAACAAGCGCCTTTCTGTTACTACTTTGGTCATCCCAATTTGTGCTTTCCCAACACACAAACAGTGGGTGGGGACCAAAAGGTGGATTTCAATAAAGCTATTTTGGGTCTCATTGACACGTTTCAGAAATCCAGAAGCTTGACTGTATAAGTGCATGGACATTTAAACAAATGGCTGCTTTTGAAGTTTGTTGAAATTGTGACACTAAATAAGACGAAAACTGGCACTAAAACTAGAACATTTGAACATTAAACAGCTTGAGACATAAAACAAACTATAACTGAAGTGTAAAGGTTTGTTGGGCTGCATATTTGGATATTAATTGGTATTATCTGATAGTTTGTGAGTTACTTACTGCGACCACTGTGGTATTTATCAATTTACTTTTGCATTTAGAAGTGAAGGGTGTTTTTAAATTAAGCATTACTTGGCTAATCACAAAAGATTAATCAGCCAGTACAGTATATATTTGATTGCCATCATTTAAAAGCTAGAGAAAACTTGGATTACTCTCACTAAAAGCGTGGATGGTCAGTGGGACTAGGTTTGTTTTCCTAAAAAAGCCAAATTCCGCTCTCAATTCTGCGTGTAACTTTGACTGCATTTGGCTTCATCGTACAGAACTGGCTTGTCTCACGCAAAACCTTTTACTTTGACGTCCGAGTCCTCTCCCACACACATATATTCCACATACTTGTCGGGGTTGTAGACGTTGAGCTCTTCCAGAAAGAGGCTATCGTTAAGGAAGCCGTTGTTCATCTTGGCCAGGAACTTGAGGATAATGCCTTTCTCTGATCCCAGATAGACAACGGTGTGGTTCTTGTAGGGTCCCGCCTCGCTGTCCACCACGATGCGCGTCAGTCGGTATCTGGAATGACACCAAGCCCACATCATCAATCAGCCACTGTCAGAGCAAGCACCACTTTTAGAGAGGTGTAGAAAGAGAAAAGGTTTTATTTAACTCTGTGTAACTTGGTAATTGTAAGGTATGTTAATGTAAAAATTGCAGAGGTGGAAAGTTGCTAAATACTATATTCTGTAACATACTTTTACTAAAAACTTGCCTGCCTTGCAATCAAAAACTATAGGTTCAATACTGACTTGGGGGCAGACAAGGAAAATTTTGTGCCTAAGTAAACCCTACACTAAGTACTTTTTTACTTTACTCATGTAATATTTTGCGAGGTACTTCTCTTGATTATTATTATTTTACATTAACAGACCTTATCTTGCTCTATAAAACACAGATAATCCTTCTTACAAATGCAAGCAAGCAAACAAACTGAACCTTTTTCACAATCTTGCATAGAAGCTGACATTTGTAAGTTTTACTTCCACCAAGGAGAATGTGTTTTTGTCAGCTATGGTTGGCTTGTTGGTTGGTTTATTGGTTAGTCTATGTATTAAACTAAAAAAGTTATCTGAGTTTGATGAACTTTTCAGAAAAAAAAGTTAGTAATGGACCAAGGAATACATTATTAGTTTTTGGTGTGGATTTGAAACGCTGTCTGGATCCAGGTAGCAGCCGCCAAACACCAACAACCATACCAATGAGACAAACTTTTAAAACGCCTCGCCGGAGGCTGTCTACTCCAAGTGTTTAAACAAATCTGTTTTCTAACTAATTTCTACTAATTTGTTTAGGCACTGCAGAGTTCGCAGACTTTATGAGACTTGTTACGGTGAGACTTGTTTGTTACAGGACTATTCTAACCCTTCTGTTTGATGGAGTTAGCCAAAAACATGTCTAATTGTATTATTATTGAGTCATCCGCTGGTTGCATCTTCATAAATACTAAATAGCTTTAAGACCATAAGGAACAGCAGGGGAGAACACAAAATCTACATCACATTTATCTTCTTAATTATCTGTTAAGTGAAGAACTTAGCAGGTTGCCATGGGGCATGTTGGGTTGTTAATAAATAGTGGCACAAGCACCATTTTTCACTTACTGAGAGAAGTCTAACTCTGCACACGGCAACAAGCACACAACTTAATTTCGATTTGTTTATTTATAAAAATGATCAACAAGTACTGTCAGTGGGATTACAAGGGAATTTTAACTTGAAGTTTTTTCATTATCAGAGTCTTACTGATGCAGGTAAATTGCTTAAAAGCTCAAGTAATCTTAAATGATCAAGTGGTGTACATCAGTGGATCAGTGTGTCCCGCGCAGATGGGTGTTTCTTGACATTTTAATTGAGAAGGATTAAACTGAAGATTAGAGGGGAAGATTTTATCAGCAAATGTGTAAAGTTCAATTTCGACTTGTTAACACTGCCAAGGAGCATCCCAAAAATATATATGATGGGACCAGAGAGGCAAAAGAACTATCAGTGAAAGAAAATTCATGTGACATGTGAGTTCACTCCTGTCTTCATTGATCCAGACCTTTCAATTTGATGCAAAGCAGCTACGCATGACCTTTGACCTCAGACCACCCAGGGCCAATCTTTGAGAAGAAAAAAGCAGTCTCAGCCTTACTAAACTATGGTTCGATTGTTTCCAGAATACCATTTTGACAATGCAAGTCAACAAGATGTACATGTAATGAGTGAAGCCAGAACACGCTAGATATCAAACTATTTCCCATTTGTCCAATCTCGTTACCACCTTGTCAAAATTTCAGCCACTTTTGCTGTATTCAAGCATTGGGCTACAAAAAGTCTCCCACTATGAAGTGAGATTGGTCTCATCAAAAGGAAAAATCTGGTTGTGCACTGTCTTCCTCGTTCACGCGGTCCAAATCTCTGGAGTGTTCTTCAGAGACACCCAGTGTGATTACTGTGGCCAGCCAGCTGAGCTCCGCACCACAGAACAATTGTCAGGACTTTTTTTCCACAGCCCAAGCCCCTGCTGGATCCCAGGCCTCCCCTCTGGACTATAACAAGGATCAAAGCTTATTACTGCTTTGACTCACGCTGAAGAATAGTATCCCTAATAGAGACTCTGAACAATCTAACAAAAGGCCTCATTTTTCTTTCCCCCCGTATGCCCTTATAACGCTTTCGGAGCTTACATAATGCTTTTAACTCCTGCCTCTGACTTGCATGCGGCGCTCTCCTCTCACTGCAGTGTCATCTCGAATAAGAAGAAGCAGTCTGATCCCTTATTATGTAAAGACAGAAATGCTCATAATGTGCCCGTGTGATATGGGGCACTAATGAAGAGAGGGAGTTGTAGGGATAACCTTGATGAAAGCCACTCTTATTCCGACTAAGGTAGAGAGCTAAATAGGTCAGAGCTTCGAGATGTCATACGCAGCAGATAATTTGTAAAAGCTGAACAATTCCTTATGTAGCTCATCTTTAAAGTGACGTTAGCGGCACTGGGGCTTGTCAGTGCGCTGGCAGATGTTCTTATAACCTTAAATCCCATGCTTTAGAACCAAGTCCAATTTTTTTTTTTTAAAAACTACACAAAGACTTTTAACTTTTCTACAAATGCCCTGTCAGCTGGTTTTTCCAATGGGACGGTAGCACTTTGTCGTGTCCCCCCCAGAGTCGGGCTAAAATGTCTGCGTGCAGTGCAGCTAAAGGCCAGACAGACCTTTATGATCAAACGGCATCAGCCACACTGCAATGGCTTCTGGGAGCCACTCCAGAAAGTCTGGAGAGGAGCCAAGCACACAGCAAAAACTTTTTCCTCTTCCAAAGTCTTGTCACGCTGAATCATATCTTTAGAGGAACAATTCTGAAAGAAGGGCCAAATATTGTTACAGTGGCCAATTTAAAAGGCTACTGTGCAAAAGGCTACATTTCTTTTAGTACAGCACAGGCACAGACAGCTAATATTCTGGACAGCCAATTGTTGTTTTGTATTTCTATAAATAGATGTAGAATAGATAATGTTAATTTGTGTCATTCTTATTTATCCTGGGTCTGTCCAATTTTGATTGAACTGAAATGTTCTTTACTGCTTGTGCATTTAAGGAAACCAGTTTTAGAAACCTCTGTTCAGGCTATTGCCATATTCAGATTATATTTGTTTACTCTTACTTGTTTACTCAAGAAACAAGATTTAGATGCTAAAGAATAAGTTTGTTTCTTTAATAAATGTTGTAAACAAGAAATAACAATGACAACAAAAATACAGCTTTCTAACTTGGAGACTACTCATTAGCACACAGATAAGTCATAAGCTACAATGGACAGTTTTTCCCCCTTGACCATAGCATCTAACAAGTTAGTAAGTGCTGAGCTGTATATATGCAGCTAGCAATATCAGGACATTGACATATGTCTTTCTGTAGGGCTAGTGAACTAAAAATGCATTTATCATACTAAAGGTAAAGAAACATACAATGCAATTCAGTATAGAAAAATAAATAATGCATATGGACCTAATGCTAGCTAACTAAATGCATGGGTATTATTGTCAGTAGCCTGACTGTCGCATTAGTGTGCACCATTTTTATCATTTAAACTAATTTGATGTTTTTTGTACTTTTATTAAATATAGTTTTTGTGATTTTTTTTTCTCTTTTTAGCATCATGTTACAACTAATCAACTAATAAATGACAGCCTTTTAGTCCTGTGCCACAGCGATGTCTAGGTTTGATGGATATGCATAATAAAATCTTTTTTTTTCTAATGCTGGGGAAAGTTATAAAATTTCAAGTGTTCAAAAAGGTCATTCAGGTTCTTACTTCTGACCAAAAGACAAGTGCGTCCTCACATTACCGCGCCGCTGCTGAGGGAGAATGAATTATACTGTTGATCAGCCTGGATGCACTGAAACTGGGTCATCGGCTGAGCACTAATGAGGCTGACTTTTTTATGTAATGTTCCGGGATGTAGAGGCTGGTGGTGGACCTCCTCTGGGTGTCAAGTGCAAATTACTCACCGCACCATGGTCTTTAAGAACCAGGGCCTGTTAGCGATGGAGGGCACGGCCTCGTCCATCAGAGGGTGCATCTTAATAAAGTTGAGTGTGTCATCTGGAAACTCGTTGGAAACCTTGTACCTTTCCATGGATGGAGAGCCAGCACATGTGCCCGGCCTGTGGAAAAGAGGACAAAGAAAATTGTTTAATGGTAAGTTGAAAAAGTGGACAGTGACTATAAGAACAAAATGAAGCGTTGACCATAAAGACAATTGTTTATAACTGCAATGAGATGGAAAAACTTCTTTCAAAGCCACAGCTAAAGTTTGCTGAAAGATCGAAGCTCTGGTCCGAGATGTCTTCTTTACTTTGGAGAGAGAGTGGAGTTCAGAGACACACTATCTATGTGATCCTTTTACAGCGAGTCGGTGAGCTGCTTGTAAAAGAGAAGCTGCTTTTGATAGCATATCCTTTTTGCAGGCATCTCACCTCGGCGAGCTAGTAAAAGCCTTTATTGCGTGGTCTTTGATACCCTGCCACACCACATAATCCACACCAGGTCCGAGAAATATTAGACCAGTGGCCAGTGCACGTCTCCCTCTGTCAGCATGCAAAACCATAGGAACATACTTCTGTGTGCCGCCTCTGTTTTTAGAAGCAGTGGTTTGCAGTGAAGGTTTAGATTCGATGTAGAAACTGGAATGCCTTCAGAACAGAGCACTCTGCATCTTGGTTTAATTTTTGGAGCTTCTTGAATGTCTATATCCATTTAAAACATTGTGGTCAGAAGTTCACTGTGTAACATTTTGTTTACAGCTAAACTAAGTTGAATCCATCAAGGATTTCAAATCTCACTTTTTACATTTGCTTTTATTGAATGAGGCAGACATTTTAAGCCTCTCATAACCCAGTTTAGTAGGCAGGATTCTACGCATAGTGGACACAATGAGCTCACAAACAAACTGAGCACTGCTGGATGAGAGGCACGTTTATGTTTTTTTTTTTATATATATATATATATATAGGACAGCATACAGTCCTTACCACAATGGCCATATTGTCAAAACACCACTGTAACTTCCAGTGTAAGTAACTTGTTTTGAGGCCATTTTGAATTAGCAGCAAAAGCTGTCCTTTTATGTTAGTGCAAAAAAATGACTAATGTATTTGGAGACAAGTGTCTGGGATGGTAACCAGCAATTCTGAGGCTCCAAGAATAAAAGACCTGTCACCTTCTAGACTGTAGAGTTTCTGCCTAAAGTGAAAGGCAAAGCTCTACATTTACCAGATGAGCTACATTGCTGCGCTTGGCTGGCCTCGGAATGCTTTAGTGTTCTCCCAAAAGAGCCATAGGAAGTGTCGGAGGCAAGGGAACTCCAGCGTTTCAGTGATTTACATACTGTTTGGATCACTGGCATGAAATTCCAATACAAGGATACTTAGGAGTATGCTCTTTATTTATAGTTGAGAAGGTGCATTTAAATGATACATGTTGGCATCCTATTATTTATGAAAAAAAAGAAAAAGAAATGTATATGTATATTGTATAAGGTCATAAATAAATGCAGTGCTATGATCTGGTGCCCATCCATATACAGTATAAGTGCACTGGCTTTTGAATGTACAAAATCAATACTTTATACTGGTGCATAGCATTGTAAGGGCCAATCTAAAATCAACCAAGTATTTTCTATTCATTAAAGGTTTTTCAAGGCGCCTTTTACAATTCATTATACAAAGGTAAGAACATTTCTTGTCTACCTATAGGCAATACTATTTATACACAGGCTTTATACGTTGTAAAAGACTCATAAGTAACTGCAAAAGTTAGTCCTTTTTGTGCTGGACACATTTTAAAACCTGCTGAAAATACATCGCCAAAGAAAATAGAATTATGAAGTACACTGCAAAGGTTTGAAAAGCAATTTTCACACATCTCAGGGTACGGTGACCTGAAATAAAGAATTACCTTGACACATTTGGCTTCACAGACTCTAATAATGGCTCTAAAAAGATACAGTTCAATTCAGAATTCACATGAAGAATTTGTGCCAAATGAAAGCCAGTGCTGTAACAGGTTTTTCCGCTGTAGCTCCATTGATGTGTGCGTGGACATATGGAGCGCAGAACAGAAGCAGACATCTCCTAAATACTGAAATGTGTAAATGATTGGGAACGGGAGTCTGACACATGGAGGAGCAGTCTGCTGCAGGGCCCACCTCGCCGGCTTTGTTACCACTCTCCGTCTGTCTGCGAGCGCATACAGACTTTGAACGCAGCGTTGGATGTAGATCAAATCAATCACATCAATTAGTGAAAAAAAAACCCAACAACAACACTGCACGTTCACTGTGGTCGTAGGTACCTGTGCACATTGCTTGGGCCCCCCTTTTGCCTTCAGAACCGCCTTCATTCTTGTGGCACAGATTCAACAAGGAACAGAAAACATTACTCAGAGTTTTGGTCCATATACTGACAGAATAACTTCGCTCAGTTGCTGAAGATTTGTTCCATCAAAACTTAGAGGTTCTCCAGGGGAAGGAGATCTTGTAAAGGACCTTTGGAAGAGCTGTCTTGAACATGTTTGTGTACCATATTGCTTTTAGTTGCTGCCATGTGGTGAGTTTATTAGCAATTTACATTTAGAAGCACTGGAAGTAGAGTTACTCACAGTGGGTCCAGTTGTAAACCCATGTCTGACCTTGTCTAACACAGATCAACTACTTGTATGAACATGGGCACACTCATTTAGACAATGCATCTGTACTGAAAGAGAGTCCAGTGAAGATTTTGTTAGAGTGCGGAGACATATTGGAACACACATGCAGCAATTATCATGGCCCAGATCTTTGTCGTAATCTGCTTTTTTTTTCCCCGCACAAGAAGAGAGAGGCTCTTAGCGCGCTAATTAGCGAGCAATAGATGGGAGATTGATCAGGCTGGTGCATTTGTGGAATTAGCCAGCCGTCTGTAAAATGATCTCATGCTTCATTTGTTGATAGTGAGCCTTTCTTTGATGCAGCTGCGCAGGGGGCGGGTGGGGCATTGATGGGTGAGGTAATGGGTCATGGGGGCAACTGTAAAAATCCCAGTAGTGCTGTTTTCATGAAATATAGAAGGCAATTTGGAATAAAGTTTTAAAATGTGTCAAAAAGGTGGAATGGAAGAAATTAGCTGCAAAGCCATTATCTGATAATTAAATGGCTAAGCAACATCTTTAAAATGACATATGGATATAGCTCTAATCATTTTAACTGAAGAAAAGCCATTTACCCCAAATGCTGGTATGAAGATTAAATATTAGCATTTTATTAAGATTTTATGCTATAATTATAGGATTTATTCACTGTAATTAGCAGCATATACCTTCTTATTTATTTTATTTCGACAAACACTGGCCATTTTTCCATTGTCTCAGGATTTTAGCACCCGTCTTTATGTTCTTGCAATTTACAGGAGAGCAAGAATGGGGTGGTACCTGGGTTAATTTGGAAGTGGACTGAGACTTACCTTTCCACTTTTTTTTAATGCCTTTGTCAGCCAACACAAATGGAGCAACCACAGCAACTTTTAGAGTGATGTGGAGTCATTGCTACACAACACTTCTCGCAAGTTTTACTGCCATCACCCACTGCAAAACTACATAAATGAGTAAATAGTGTGAATTGTACTGTTTTAACATTTTATATATATATATATATATATATATATATATATATATATATATATATATATATATATATATATATATATATATATACACACACACACACTTTGATTTTCTAATAAATACTTTCAAGTGCAATTTTTGATACTTTTGATTGCATGCAGTTCTTGCTTTATGCACTTTATGCTGTTTATGTGAGCTGCCTTCATCTCATCTTATAAAAAAAATGTGTTTTTGCAAATGATTTTTTCCATCACTTATTATATGCTGTATGATCCTTGTGAACCTGAAAGAGACATTAACAGATGTGCTGGATGTGCTGTACCCCATCTGTGTCTGAGCATATGTGTGGCAGCGGCTAATTAACCACTGTCATACCTTGGCTTGGGAACCTTTTCTTCAGGAAAAGGCGTCCAGGTGGAGTCTGGGGATTTCTGCTCTTTGAAACGGCCCGTGAACGTGTTGGCCACCTCTGCCATGTCATAGGCGCACACCGCCGAGCCTGGAATACTGCCAAACAAACAGAAACGCAGCCTTTCAAGTCTGGTATCAAAGAAACACCTTTCCAAATGTGGACCTCGACCAGCACATTTCTCCCTGATTAACCCCAAAAAGCTTTCTGCTGTTTGTTTATATCAAGAGTCAGAGCTGTCCAAATGGAAATTTTGTTTAATATGGAATAAAATGTCCTGTCTTCATTCTCTGGAATAGAATTAGCAACAGCAGGGTTTTTGTTATAATTTTGTCTGTGACTTTTACTGCTTTAGTCTTGTGAGGACACACATTCCTTTCTTTTTTTAAAAAACTGGGTTTTTCCTAAAGCCTTGAGGCATCACACTTCATCACAAGTCCACTGTCTGGTAAGAAACACACACCACACATAGCAGATTATCTTATTATAATGCTATCCATCTTGTGATATCAACCGAGCCACTGGCTAGGGTCCATCTGCTGAGTAACATTCCACTTTTTACCAAATAATAAAACTAGAGATTGTTTATTTCTTATCGGACATTTTAAAGGGCATCTACTTAGATTTATAGCCTGTTGCATCATGGGTATCTTTGGAATAAAAGCATTCACAAGGGCAGCCTTACAGACAGCAGGGTCAGAGAGCTGCTAATTCTTGGCTTAGGAACAAAATTGCAGTAATTAGCCTCTGCACTTGATTTGTGCTGAGAATGAGACAGTCATGTGTCTGTTTATAGATGTAACTAGACTCTTGTTGGCCTAACACAGTGTCCAGTACTAAATATAATCCTTCTAATTCTACCTTCTTGCTATGAAGTGGGAAATTTAAACTAGGATGAAAACTGGCGCTTATAGAATATTTCACTAGCTTTGCTTCATTGAGTTTTAATGTCCATTAACCATGCTCAATTGCATTGTCACAAGCAATTGTCTTATCTGCTAAAAGTCGCCATAAAATGGAAAATTACAATATGTGCAAGCTATCGGCTGAGCTCTGTGGCTCTATGGTAATTTTTAATTTAGATAACAACTTCTCCAGTCTATGCATATGAAAGCAGCTCTGAATATGAATGAAGACGAAGAAAATATGATTAAGCACCTGCATGTCAAAGGGTCAGCAAAACAGTTTTGACAGAAGATGTAAATGTTGACCCATACTCTCAGAAATAACATGTTGCCAAGAGGCACCGTGGGACCACACACTACTAACATTAATAAAGGTCAGGCTGACATCATGTTGACGAATTGAAAGCTTTGAAACACTATTTCAAACAGCGCCACATAATTACTTTAATTAATGTAAAGTGCAAAACAGCTGCCGCTGCATGTCCTGTCATCTGAGATGAGACGGCTGACCTGAGCGCATCCCTTCAGCTCTGAGCTGTGTCTGAATCAAAAGCTAATAGACCTGTGAGAGCAGATACCTGTTGTAGGGAGTGGAGAAGGTGGCCATGACCACATCTACCCCGTTGACGTGGATGACGTCTGTCACAGCCTGCAGGATGTTGAAGTAGAAGTGTGAGTCTCCTGGGATGGAGCAGTTTAAACGTGCCTTAAGGAAGGAGGTCCACTGTTTCTCCAGAACACGGGGAGAGCCTCCACGGTCGTTTTTACAAACCCTGGCCACGCGAGGAAACACCACCTGAACACAAGACATTCAACAAGAAAGGTCACCGTTTAATAGCTCTCGCTTTTCACACTTTCACACTTAATAGGTAGAGCTGAAAAAGTAGGTCCTATACTCTGGTCAAAAAGTCACACTATTCTTTTGGCCTGAATATGCTTTGGCTCAGGCATCATTTCAATAAGCTTATGCAATGTCACAACCTTTTATGTACAGAGATGAATAAGATTCAGCCAGGCACAGCAAACTGTGCAGTACTGTATTTTTCAGCACAATGCAGTCTGGACGGCTGAAAATGATGTCTCCTGTCTGAAATATGTTATCACAGTTTAAGCCTGTTATATCCTGGTATCTTGAAGAATCCCTGTACATTCAAGTCGTCAGATGATGACATTTTAGTCAGACACGGACACTTTTTTAACACTCTTTAAAAATAATGGTTTATAGATAGTTCTTAACCTTATTTTCCTCATCATAGTTACTCTAGTAATATTATTAAAAGGGCTGTATTATGCAAAATCTAATTTTCTGAGCTTTCTACCATGTTATAATGACATTCCCTCATCAAAAACAAAAAAAAAAAAAAAATTATTCACAGCATAGGCTGGCAGCAAGTTAAATAATCAGGTAACATGCTCTTACATAAACGCTCCTATTACTTATACTGTTCTTATATTTGTTTAGTTAAACCAGCTGGTAGCTCATTTTGGGTTAGCAATGTACCATACTACTGAACAGACCTCACTAAAGGAAAAATCAACACACATTTTATTCCACAAAAACATTAGAGGCCACACCAGGAGCCCAGAAAACACTATCTGCAAGAGAGATCATAGTATCTTAATCCAACGTCTCATCACTTCATCGCAAATTAAAGGCACAGTCTGTAATCTGCAGTGTTTGATATAGTGTTAAAGAGGCAGCACCTAGCAACGGAAAATTTACAGTGCACAGCTTCAATCGGAGCCCGGCGGTGTAATTACACGTGTGCTGTAAGATGGTGTAGTCAGTGGTGTAATTAGTTGTTGTCACACTATACTTAACAGCAATAAATCTAACCCTGACCTGAAATTGCAACCTGGAGTAAACAGTGTGAATGGGAGCGAACAGGCATTTAAATCAGATCCCCGCACACAGCCACACCTCCTCGCAGATTCACCGACACACACTAAACACACAATTCTAGCAGTGAAAACACACGTCATATTGTCTCTATAACCACTACAGCCCCTCTTAAAGTGCCAGGGGGTAATTTATTCCAATGTCACAATAGTGCAAGTTGACAAGGCGGTGTGAAAGGAGCACAAATAACATTAAAAAGAGTGAAAACACATCACTGGAATTGAATAACTTGCTAGAGCAGCTTTAGCTAACCTGCCCAGTCTAAATTGACATGTCCAGCTGCACATTCCAACAAAATAGACAAACATATTTTACTCAGTATTGTTTAGTAAAATAATGACCAAATAATAATAATAATAATAATAATAATAATAATAATAATAATAATAATAATAATAATGAGCCTCATTCATGAAACCTTCTTACAAGCAAATTTGTACTTAAGCTTGGACTTAAACAGAAAAATGTTGTGGAAGAACAAGTCCAAGAATAGGTCTGAGGACTCTTACACACTGAAATTCAGCAGTTTTATCATTTTATCAGACCCCTAACGGAACAAAAAATATTATTTTTAGTCTGATTGTAGATTTCTTTTTTTTATGATTCCTTATTAAAATAATATTATTTAAAAGAAAAACAGTGATCAGTGGTGGTGTAGACCAGGTATAAGCAGGTCTGTGCAGTGACCACAGCCCCAGTCTCTGTCTCTGTCCCAGTCTCCTCTGCGTACACTCCTGTATTACTCTGGCCTGAAGTGTAACCCCCCCGCCATGGCTCTATAGCACCCCCCTGTCACAGGGACCAGGACGCACTGGTCTCTCTCTCTCTCTTTCTGTGCTTTAGAAGTAGAAATGTCTCCTACACTGTCCAGCTATGCAATCTCCAGCAATGGCTAGCATAATAAAAAGCAAGCTAGACAATAAGCTAGAAGCTAAAACCAGTACTACACAAAAAACTAAACTTCAAAAGTCAAAAGTTATCACAAGCAACTATTTGCATAAAAAACAAGATTAGCATGTGTTCAATATGCAGGGCTCTCAAATATTGATCTGTGCTTGGAGTGACAGACTATATTATGTTTTATTATGTGTGTAAGTATTATGTGTTTTAGTAATAAATGTGCTAAATTGCTCATTTAATGCTTTATTTTATACCCTAACTAAATTATACAAACTTTTAACCACAATGAATTTGAACATAACCAAATATATTTTATAACATTACAAGCTGCCACAAGCCTAACCACAGCCTGAGATTTTTGTAGCCAACCTGCTCATATAATAATAAAAAATGTAATTGTAAACAGATTTTATTTAGTTTAAGTGCACTTCCCATAGGGAAGGGAGAAAGATGGATCAGATCATGTTAAAGTGAAGAGGTACTCCTGACTCATTTAACAATTAATTGGGCTGAATTCTCGACCAATAACAGGACATCTTTTTTTCCACCGTCTGAAATGCAAGGTGTGGCGTGTGAGCCTGTGAGAGGTGAAATGCATGTCTCACGGCGAATGCGTGCAACTTGAGAGCTCTGAATATGCTAGGCTTGGGTTTATCTGTGTAAATTAGTCATAGCATGGCATTCTTCATCTTTACTAATCGCTTTTACCCTTCAGTGAAAAGAATTTAGGTTGCATGTACAGCAATAAGTCCCACTAGCTTGTCAGTATAAAACATCAGGAAGTCACAGTAAAGGGAAAACTGTAATGAAATAAAGTTTTGCAGTGTCGCTCTTGGAGTATAAATAAGGCATGAGGCTGAGTAGAAGGAAAGACCCAGTGTAGGGCGGCTATGCAAATTTTGATGGGCAGTAAAAGAGATGTAAATGCAAAAAATAGTCTTCTAGTGTAAAAAAATGCATTATGTTTGATAGGTAACGTCTCCATTCTCAACCTAAGCATATTTGTCTAAATGATGTTTACTTGGTCAGAGAAGACAGATTCCCACTGTTTATTAATGAAAGCATATCATTTACTAAATGTTAAATTGCTCTGTGCACTGCCCGTCCTTGCGGTGCATGCATAATCACGCCGACAGTGCTTTGGAAAAATGCAGCAGATTGCGCGGGCCGCTATGCATCTGTGCTCTGTATAACACATGCCTGTCTCTTCTGGCAACGAATCCATTATTCCTCTGTTTCTTGTTACCTCTGTTCTCTCTTTTCTCATCTGTCCCTCTTGTGCAATTTATTTTTATTAATTCAGAAAAATCCATATTGAGTAGATGATTTCCATAATGCATTTACTTCTACCTGGTGTTCAATTAAATTTTCTCAAGCCTGGGTCCACACTGCGAACAATGCTGTCAAAAAAACCTGTTGCCATTTTAATGCAAAACGCTCTTGGGAAACTGTCGCTTGGCCTTAATTTTCAGCATTTGGAATTCCTCGTGGGAAAGGCACTGAGACGGCGGGTCAAGTGCTTGCTGACGGAAGGGACGTGCCGTTGAGGTCGTATATTTAGACTTCAAAAAATGGGATCTGCAGACATCCACACCTTGTCTTTTGGATCTATTTTAAGTCCCTGCATCCTGCTTAATGTTTATCTGTTAACAAAAAATGCTTGGCCACTTTACAACTCCTGAAAGCCTCCTTCCCGCTATGTGATCCACCCACATCCTGTTAGCTTCCTGAATAAGACGGTAAATAGGAAGTCACATCCGATTAGCCTTTTAAACAATAGCTTAAGAATCGGCTTGGTGCTTACCTTCCCCATTGTGTTGTACTCCATGGCAATTTCCCGAAAGAAGAAGTAGATGAAGTCTCCGTAATTGACTGCCTGTACAAAGTAGGGCTCTGTAGATGGAGAAGAGAGACGCCACAGTGATGTTTTGCCACGACAAAACACTTCTGACATCATATTTCACAGTAAACAGCCAAGATAGCTGTCATATTATGCAAAAAAGCACCAAGTGTGAGCCCTAGAGTGCCTAAACATATCATCCATCAAAACAGTGAGACAATTTGCATGCGACAAAAGAAGGATCTCTCTATTGGGCTTTGACAGGCTGGACTTGTGCTTTCTTCTCCCCAGGGCAGGGCAATTTCCTACAAAATAACTTGCATGTAGCGTTTGAATAACCATAATGTTGCAAGGACGCATATAGATCCTTTTAGTGTAAACAACATTGGTGGTTGACGTATTTGGTGGTGCAAGTTAGGCAGACCTTAATAAGTTAGCATTAGCTGGAAAAAACAGTGACAAGATGGCTGGCAACCAATCGGGAAAAAATGTCAGTGCCTGATTAGAGAACATTAGTGACTGTACATCTTAATAGTAATCTACTTTTAAGTTAACTTTGGCGTATCAGATCATTGTGCTTCTTTTCAAAAGTTATTTAGTACAGTCATATGCACAACCGATCAATTTTGTTGTCTAAAAAAGCATCTGATGTGGTGATTTGTGGAAAAAGCCTATCCAAACAAACGTATGAGTCATAGATCAGAGTAAAACCAAACACGCGGTTGGAGCATGCACCGTTTGTTTTCAAACTCGTCAGGCGTGCCGGAGCCCTCTGACCACAGGGCCTTTCTGTATGGGTGCCCCACGCTCACCTTTCAGCCATTTGGAGTCGTGCTTGACAGTGCGCAGAGTCGGGCTGTCTCCAAGGCTACGATAGATGACCGCATCGATCGCAAGGAAGTCTGTTACGGTGGCAGAGTACAGCTTGCCATCTGGAAGGGAAAGACGGAGAAGCAAATGAGCGTGTTGGAAAGGATCAAGTGAAGTCAGGAATAGAGTACAGTAAGGAGGAAAGCTTTCAAACATATAAAATCTGTCAGCCAATGTTATTTGGGACAATCTCAAGAAGTGATGGTGTGTCTCAACAAAGCCCTGATCTTGACATAATCAAGTCTGTCTTAGGTTTGGTTCACTTAAGTCTTACTCTTTCTGGGATTGCTCGAAGAGATATGAGAAGATCTTGAATAACCTATGGGCTGAGTTCCTTCAAAAAACAAGTCTAAAACCTTTGCAAATTTCTTGTAACAGTTGTTTGTTTTTATTTTTACCAATCTACGTTTGTTCAACCATTTCTTACTCAAAAAAGCTAAAGAAATTGCAGTAATGTTTGATGCTGATTGGATGAACGGTTGGATTTGTCACATAACTCACCAATCACAACACAATATTAGGCAACAACAACATCAATAGTTGCTAAGATGGCATCAGCTTATATGTGGGCTTTATAAACCTACTAAACTCTATGCACTAGTTTAGAAGACTACCTTAACTTCTGCTGTTATCTTAAAGTACTCCCTACATAGGTACAAAGAAGTTATATTTACTTAACACTGGTAGATTGAATTTGTTAACACTGGGAAGGGCTTACTTAAAATGTTTAAGCTCAATAATGCAGAAAAGTAAGTGTTATTAAGGTTCTACGACTACTGCTATTCGAAACCATTATAGTTGCAAAGTTTATATGGCACCGCAAAATGAAAAAGTGAATCACAGCAAACCCAGAAAGTCTGTACAAACACAGTGTAATTGCTTAGCCTTTTGAAAAACACACTTCAAAACAAACTCTGAATCCTCATAGTCTCAAGTCTTTACACACTAAACATGAGCAGAATCCAGCGGCGGCATGACCTCAGCGTGCCTCGGCTGCGACCACAGTGGAAACTCAAACTACATAATTGAAAGGACGGCAGCGAGGGGAACCTTCTCGATTACTCAGAGCTTCCAGTGGTGTCCGGGCCCGTTCTTGCAGTGCACTAAGCGGTTACTCTCCCTTCCCTGGCCGTAAACTGGCAGGGACAGCTCATCAATAGCCCCATAAATCGGTTCGCAGCCAATACCAGTGTGGACTGAATGTCTTTAGCAGCCTTGTGGCCATTCGAAACAATCTCACCCCACCAATGCCAGACTGAGTCATTTCATAGGGTTATTTTTAATCTTTTGCATAGGAAAACTCAATAAGGGAAAGCGCTCTTATCTTCTCTATTCTAATTTGCTACTGATGCGTTTCCAAATAGCTCTATCGGACAAATACGCAACAAAGCAATGGCCAAATGTGGATTCAATGACTTGCTCTAATGTGCAAAACATATACTGTTTTTTGCTCCTGACGTGTTGTTGGAGTGCTATCATTAGAATAAACCACAGGGTATTAAGAACAATAATAAATGCAACCGCAGCTTATCCCTCCCATTCAGCTACACTTAACTTTTTCATCTCGCTAAAACATATTGAAGTGTCTAATAGGAGCAGATAGGAAAAAATGAGTGGCAATAATTTTGCCCCGTGGCACTCATTGAGTTATATTAGAATCTTGTATTAGTATAATGAGCACTCCATCTCCTTCCACGTCTTAATAAATTGCAGACAATGGTGCTGTGAAGTACTTAAGAGGAATACATTTAAATACACTGTGTTCTTTTTAAAATTGAGTTTTAAACTTACCGGCGAAGAGGGCGACGTTGGCGTGCTTGGCATCGTAAGGGCACCTCGCCATGCCGCTGATCTCCTCCCCCAGCGCCTCGAGGCTGTCCATCTACAGGGTCGCAAAAGAGGTCAAAGGTCACTAAATAGACAACAATGTTGAGCTCTAAGACATAAACATCCAATTCAGGAAAGACTGCATCGTGTTGAGTCAGAAAACAAACTAGAAACAGTGTTAATGTTGAAGCAAGGAAAGGCTTTGTGTTGGCCGTCCTACTGAGAGCTACATAACCCAAAATGTTGGCTTGTGAAAGCAACTTATTCACTTTTTTTGGCAAGGTAGGCATGAAACCTTTCCCAGGGCATCTTCCCTAGAAAACAATTCTGACTGATAAGACTATCTAAACTTGGGTGGGCTTTATTCAGTGCTGTTTTTCTTTGATTTGGTTGTATATTCAAATACAATTTCAGAAAAATAAGAGGTCCAAGTTCAGTAAATAGTCAAGACAGTGTCATCTCTTAAACATATAAACCAATTCAGTCAGACAAACAACAACAAACTTAAATCAGAAGCACAGTCAATGTTGAAGCTTGCAAAGGCAGTGATGGAATGTAACAAAGTAAAAGTATTTTACTTAGGTACATTTTTCAAGTATTTGTACTTTATTTAAGTAAATTTTACAAGGGGTATTTTAACTTTTACTTCACTACATTTTAGAGTAAGTATCTGTACTTTTTACTCCACTACATTTCTGATTTGGCTTTGAGTTTTAGCTTAAAATTGTGTGTATTTTTCATGGCCTCATTGTAGACACACAGTACTTAAATATAACAGATGCAG
Source organism: Bostrychus sinensis (assembly GCA_020698575.1). Classification (NCBI taxonomy): domain Eukaryota; kingdom Metazoa; phylum Chordata; class Actinopteri; order Gobiiformes; family Eleotridae; genus Bostrychus; species Bostrychus sinensis. Next base: position 15,057,273 of record CM036249.1, on the reverse strand, counting down.
TAAAGTAGTACTCCTTTAGAAACATCAGGATAACAAAGACAGAAGACCTCAGCAACAGATTCAGTCTCTTCTACTGCAACAGTTTGTTAATTTTTTTAGTAATCAGCACAAATTTTCTACAAAATCCCTCACTTTTAACACATTCTTGATTTGTCAAGTCAAAATACTTTTACTGTTTTACTCACAAGTACATTTAAAAGTGAATATTTTATACTTTTATTTAAGTAGAAATTTTAAGATGATACTTTTACTTTCAAATGAGAAAAGAAACTGAGTACTTCTTCCAGCACTGTGAAAAGGTTTTAGTGTTTTTTGAAATATGCTGAAATGTTCATCCGGTCAGCCAAACCCATTCACTTTTCTGGCAAAGTGGGTATACCCCCCCCCCCACACACACACACACTTTTCTGGCAAAGTGGGAATACCCCCCCCCCACAATATTTTATTAAAGATTGGCCATGGCAATACAGCAATCACAACAGTAGTAATTTAACTTCCTTTACAAAGCAAGGCTGCATTACATACAACAACAACAATAATAATAATAATAAACAAAGTACAATGAACACAGCTTCTCTCATCAAAAGATAATCCCGTGTTACAGTAAGCCTTTCTCTTTTGACCGTACTCCACTGTACACAATTCTGCCATCACTGTTTATCTCAAATTGGGTGAGCGTTATTGCTTTGTTTTGCTGATTTGGTTGTATATTTTTCAAAAGAGGTTACAGGTCACCAAATAGTCAAGACAATGCAGTTCTCTTACACATAAACATCCAATTCAGGAAAGACTGCATCCTGTCCAACAAACTTAAATTAGAAACATAGTGTCAGAGTGGAAGCATGGAAAGGCTTTGGTGGAAAAATGTGGTTTTAGTGAAAAGCATGCAGCCCAGAAGTGTGTCCATGTGGCTGTGGCCTACACTAATATCCTGTTAGTACCACTCTGCTGTCCTACTGAGAGCTGTCAAAGCGGCCCATCTGGGGGTAGCTGGGAAAGTGTCATGGAAGGAGATAAAAAACAACAACATTTCCACAGCAAACGCCTCGCAGTATGTGAGAATGTGGTTTGCTTCACCCAGTCGTTATCCTTCAACTGAACTGGCATTAACAGCAGAGCTACTGGGGCTCAGTACCCTGCCAGAGGGTACATTTTACCCCCTGCCAAAAATGACTCAGCAGTTGATAATGTGGTGTCTTTTTAGATGGTGAGAGATTGAACAGAAATTACAGTAAAGCAGCTCGAAATCAAGTCAGGCAAGTCTACAATAAACAGCAGTATTTTACAATAGTCGTTTTGGGAAAGTCTTATTCTGAAACTTAAGAAAGGTTTTTTAATGTAACTTCTGCTCTAGTGTGATACTGAAAGAGTAACGCAAGTTTTTTGCCTAGTTTAGACCTGGTTTAGATCTGGTTCAGCCCTGGTTTAGTCCTTGTTTAGACCTGTTTTAGTCTTGGTTTAGTCCTGTCTTTTTCCTAAATAAGTCCTGGTTTAGAGTATTTTTTTCTGGTTTAATCCTGGTTTAGACCTAGTTTTAGTCTTGGTTTTTGCCTGGTTTAGATCTGGTTTTGCCCTGGTTTAGATCTGTTTTTTCCCTGGTTTAGTCCTTGTTTAGTCCTGGTTTAGTCCTTGTCTAGTCCTGTCTTTTTCCTAAATAAATCCTGGTTTAGTCCTGATTTATACCTGGGTTAGTCCTGTTTTAGTCATATTTTTTGCCTGGTTTAGTCCTCGTTTTGATCTGGTTTAGCCCTGGTTTAGTTGTTGTTTAGACCTGGTTTAGTCTTGGTTTAGTCCTGTCTTTTTCCAAAAGAAGTCCTGGTTTAGAATATTTTTTCTGGTTTAATCCTGGTTTAATCCTGGTTTAGACCTGGTTTAGTCCTGTTTTTTGCCTTGTTTAGACATATTAAATGTTAAATACTATTAAAAATGTACAGTAAAGTAAATCACTTGAGTAGTTACTTTCCACCACTGGATACTGGCCTTAAATACTGCGACAAGATGTAGTTTGGTGGCAAGCTTGTTGTGTACAACTTATGAGTGCAGTATGAGATGTAGGTCAGAGGTCATTTTTACTTCTCCAGGGGTCATCTTGTCCACCCAGCATGCCTCAGGAGTCCGTCTAACCATGGCTACAAACCACTAGAGGGAAGCCATAGTGCAGCAGGCCTGGGTCGAGGTCAGCGAACGGTTACTGAAAACAGTTTGCCTACTTCACAAAACACACAAATTTTTCTTCCTCTATCTGTGCCTCTATCGCTCTGTACTTCTCTCCGGACAAAGATAAACCTCCGCTTGCTTGCCCAGTGCCATAAAGTGCTTACACCACCCTTTTCTGCCGCTCTAAACAGGTCATTTTGTTTTTTCTATTCCTGTCCCATGCGGAAACGGTTATCATCTGCCCACTAAAAAGGTCACACACACGCCGGCACAACGCTGGAAAATCCTGCCAGAGAGAAATTGTTGAGGCTGATTTGGCAGTGAAAATTACAAGTGACCTTTTACAACAAACACACAACCACCAGCAGAAGCAGCGGTGTTGGTGGTGGTGGTGGTGGTACGTTTTTCGATCTCGCATTCCAAGTTTTTTCCTTTTCTAGAAATTATAGGAGCCGCCTGCTGGTTTAAAACATATACTATATTGTCATTAGGCAGAGGAAAGTATAATTATACATTAGAGATAATCATAAGGGACTTAGAATAGCTGAAGGTCAGGTGTGTCCGCATAGACGTTTGTGTCAAAATGAGGGTTAGCAAGAGGCCTGGTGTATAACAATTTAGCTCCAAAAATGTCACATGTACAATATTGTCCTGCTTACAGTGTCCATCTGTACATTACTTGCTCATTACTTGATATTAAAGGGATAAAAGGGAATAATGGGCAAATTATCTGTGTAAAGACTGAAAATGGGAAGATTGACCAGTGTGACTTGCTGTTAGCGTCAGGCTCCATTTAAAGCTATTATATTGCATTGTATAGTTAGTTAGCATAGATGGCCATAATTTTGTTGGGTATCCAGAGGCTGCAAGAAGAAAAAGGCTGATATTTATTATTTGTGGTTGAGGTTGTAGCTTTATGTAACATAAAGGGAAGATGGGTAGTAGCCACTTACATTTTCTGATCTGCATTTGAGTAACTTACAATAAAACAAATGTAGTTTATTAATCTATTTTGTGAAGCTTTTTTGAGGCATAACAAAGTGACAGATTAAACAATCTGTGAATGCAGTTTAATAGACACAGTATCAACATTTTGTATTGAACATTCAGCCAATCAGAGGAAAAAAAATGGAAATGAAGCCCCTCCCATTTTAGATAAACAGAAGTGAGCATGATTCCAAATTTGTTTTTTGTGGCAGGTTGGAATTAGCCCAAAATCAACTACAGATGGACTGCAACAAAATATTTTACAATGAACGTGCATTATAAATCTTTTCAAATATAATGTTTGTTGGCTCCATTTGTACAGTACATATAGTAGCGACTTTCTACTTGACTAAACTTTACACTCAATACGTTTTTTTTAAACTTTATTCAAGTGACAATTTAGTACAGGACGTTTATATCTAAATAAGTCATATTTTACTATTAACAGTGCAATTTCCTAATTACAGATTTAGAACACTCCTTTCTGCTCTGATTCTAAGATACTTTAATCTCACCAAAGCTAATTTCAGCCAGACTTCTGCAACTTTACCAGGCTATTGTGTTGTCACAGTTACTTTGTCCAATATTTCTACTGTCTCTGTCAGCTGCATCTTCTCTTTGAGCTGTACCTCAAGAAGCGGCGCACAGCCACATAAACAGCCCCTCCTACCTGTCACATCACAAACAACACTCCTATCTCTCCCAGCCTCAGAAGACTCCAGCTCTGCCTGTGACCTCTGTCTGCTGGGCCGGCTCTCCTGTCACTGATCTACTCCTGCCAGGAAGACACTCCCAGCCCTGAGCATAGATATATACACACACTGCTATCCTGTCGAGCAGTGTGGAAAAACAACAGCCGAGCGCTCACTTTGAAGCTCTCTTAGCCCTGTCCAAAGCAATATTCTCCAAACGTTTTAAAAGAAAAATTTACCTTGTCCAAAGCAATATCCAATCATTGAAAAAGAGGCAATAGCAATCTGTAAACCTTCCATATCTGGGCAACATTTGCAGACATTACCATAAAGTGTTGCTTAAACAGCAGGCAGGATTATTTTTTTTTATTTTTTACCTTGTTTACCAGGCAAACACTATTATGCTGTCAACTCCAATAGAAGCAGGAAGAACGGAGTGCTTCAGCTTTGTAGGAACACAATTTAAAGCAATTTGAGAGACACTGGCACTGTCACATCAGTTCTCCGGGGGTTTAACAAATGTACAGTAACCTAGACTCTAGAGAACGCAGAAGAATTAATTACAACAACAGCTCATTGGTGTTGTCCATAGGCTATATGCTAATTAATTAGACAAACATTATGTGGATCCCAAACATGCCCATCAGGAGTGTTCTAATTGGTTCGCGGTTGCAGCGGCGCATGAGGGTTACAGGAAGCGCTCTGCCTCCCGCTCCCCCCGCGACTACGCCTTTCATGACGACTCTTTTATAGGATTTATTTGTCATTGCTGAAGGATTTGTCAAATCTCTGTGATGACAAACTGACACTGAGGCAGCAGTTGTGCTATTTGATGTGAGCTTCAGAGGGTTGCTTTAAATAATGCTGAGCTGGAGAGGTTTGTGGCTCACCTCTTTAAGCACACTACTCTCTGAATGATATCAGCAAGGCAAGCCTGAGTTTGCCACGAGCTTGCTTGATGATATTTGCTCTGTCACTTGGTTTATTTCAGATTTTTTTTTCTATTGCTTTCAACTATTTATTTATATCTGTCAAGCAAAAAGCTGACTTACTGTATATAAGATGTCAAAATGATAAATGTACAAGTTTTCTACTAATAGACTAATAGCAAAATGCAGAGCAAAATGATGAAACAAACAAAAACAAAGATCAAATATGAAGTTACCTTAGATTATTTTAGGCCTTTTTTCAGTTTCTTTTGGATAGACTGTGTAGAAGTGACTGGAAATTATGGGGAAGAGAGCAGTGAGAGACATTCGGCAAAGTGTCGGAGTCCGGATTTCAACCCACAGCGCAGAGGCAGGCTGCAGTATGTTTCTGCGTGTATAGCTGCTGTGCATATACCCGCTGAACCATGCCGTGGCACAGCTTTGTCATTTTAACATTTAAATGTTTTTTTTTAACACACTGAATTTGTGTAATTGTATTTTTGGCATTTAAAAATTGAGAACCTTTTAAAACACAAATACTGATGAAAAACTCTGTGTATCAAATTGAGAAGCTTGCTTTTCACATTTACATCCAAGTACTGGTATTGGAACTGATTACTTTTACAGCAATTTATCATATTGTATACAATTTTTGTGTGCGCTAATTTGGTGATCTCAGTGAAACACTTTATTTTGTACATTTTTAAAGCCTAATTTTTATGCAGTGAATTTTGATTTCATCCAGACTTTTGAATACAGGACAGACTTTTGAATACAGGAGTCAAGCATGTCAAAGGTAATACTCTACTCTTATTATTAGTTTGATCCATTGATTCCACTATTTTTACTCAGAATACAGAATAAAACCAAAATGGTGGTCAATAGATAAGTAAACATTTGTATTTCTCAGTGTTCCTCTTCAAAAGTAGCTACTGTTAGCTTAAAACTTCACTCCATGATGTTGACCAGCTCTAACCAGCTGTGCCATTAATAATAATAGGATGTTGTGACTTACACTTTGTTAACACAAAAATTTTTTGCGGCGCTCTCCGGCTCCACCTGTGCAGCGCTCTGCCTCTCTGAAGGTCAAGTGCACGAGTTCACACCTGGGCCATGAGGCGGCTGTGGAAAAACCAAACAAGGACAAATCTCTCTGGGAGATTAATAATCGTGACCCATTTCTCTGTGCGACCTGTTTCAGAGCCTGAACCCTTCCCCCTGACCGGCCATCTTTTACCCCGGAGCAGATAACACTGGAGTCAAGCAGCTGCCGAAACACATTTGTTATTTTAACCCGCAAAAAGAAAAGCGCCATTGTTTGAAAAGCTTGTGCTTGTGTGTCGCAAAGAGAATAGTGAAAACACTGCACAAATATGACAATCAATCTGTTAGCATTATTTCCACTGATGAATTGTCAAGTTAATTACAGCCTTTTTGACAACACGTACTATTGTCTTCCTTTTCAGGCAAAAGTGTCAATCAAGCAGTTTGCAAAAAGGCGCTGCATAAAAGGCCCCTAAATGCACTTAGAATACCCAAACACATTTACTACTTCTGAATGCAACTGGAAGAAACAAAGCATCACTCAGAGTCTGCACCAAATGATTGTGATTGGTTGGTAGGATTCATTGGAAGTTGGGTGAAATGTGGATTACTGACCCACTTCACTAAAAAAGTAACCTTGACATTGTTGATTTGATTGGACAAAGCTCTTAAAACGCAAGGTTGGAGCATAATAATTTAATCCCATTATTCTTCCACAAGTGAACCAAGTTTTTGGATTTATTTACAAGTCTACGCACTCTGGGTTAGCCACCGAGGTACTGTACATTCCAGTCACTTCATCTCAAAACTACACGGCTGAAACTTCACCTCAGGCCACTAGTGCAGCATCAAACAACCCTAATGTTCAGATGCTGTCCCAGGACTCCCAGCTGATTCCCTCAGCTTCACCCGGCAACGGCCGATGGAAGACACTGCAGTCATATGGACCCAGCTGGACGAGCTGTTTATTATCACAACACAGCGAGGTTAGGACGGAGGAGGGAGGGAGCAGCTGAGGGAAAGATGGCCGGGACGATGGGAGAGGCGGGAGGGGGGAAAGTGTAAGGTTCAGAGGATGAATAGAAAGAGCTCGGTGCTATGTTACGCTCAGGGAGAGAATTGTGCCATGGCGGCCAAAAAGTCTGTAGTGTTTTTCACAAGTAGGCATTCTTGTTTTTGTTCCTGTGTATGCCAACTACATAGTTTTTCAACAAGTAGTATATTAAGTTCAGTTTGGTCAGATGAAACCTGTTTTTTAGTGCCAACGTTTTATCAATGACTTGTTTTGATAAAGAGGTTAAGACTACTAGTATCTGTCCAAATGGCACTACAAGTACAAGAAATGACAAGTTGTTATCTTGACATCCCATCCATTTGGGACATATTTTTGAAAAGGTGTCAAATAGCGACAGGTACCTCACTTCAACTTGATATATTATATTCACTTTGTTATTGTAGAGTAATGTTTACATACTGCATAATGTTGATACTTGTCTGTTTAGGCTCCAAAAGTACTGCAATAGTAACTACAAGGAGTGAGCTATACTGCGGTTTGTGTGATTTTCAACAGAGAAATGTCACTTAAAAACAATGTCAATCCTAATATAGAGTAACTTCAAGCTATACTATCTTTTTATGTAAGTCAAAATAGCATATTTTAACTGTGCCCATGGGCTATTGTCGCCGGCTTGATTTCTGTCACTTCTTCTCCACCATAACATAAACATTAAAAATGATATTATTTTGCCTTTAGCTTGAATGGTAATTATATATGCTAATTGCTACATTAAACAGAATGGCTAAACATCTCATTAAACACATGTAGTCAATTTGTCAGATGCCAAAACCATGTTCATAATTAAAAAAAAAAAAAGTGCTTAGCTTATAGCACCATTCTTTCAAACGCAGCCATATTGTTTACAAATGCTAAAAGATTGCATTTCATTTTTTAAATTCATCAGCATGTCCCTGCAAGGCTACCATAGTTGTGCACAAGTGTACCAGTCATATTCTAAGAAAAAATGGCAGCCTGGCAGAACGGCAAAAATGGTGATTATATTGTAGTGAGCTGAGCCATACTGGACCGCCTGGTGAAAAAGAGAAGCTAATAAAGCGAGAAACAAGGTGTGTAAGGAGAAGGAATGAGTGCGAAGGGTGTTCCTGCTCTGGGACACTCTCCCGTGCCACCTCCGTCCACCCCCCTCCCCACTCGCCCTCGCCGTGCACTTGATTAATGTGGGATGAGGCTGGCCCCAAAACAGAAGCTCTTTTCAGCGCTGTCACACTGTGGAGATGGAGAGGCGAACTGTGGCCAAGGTGGATTTAACCACAAATACTCTCTCACACACACACACTCTGACCAGGGTTAGTGGATGAGCACAGCAGGCCACCGAAGCTTTGGTATGAGCCCAGAGAGAGTCCCGTCCTGCCAGGTTTACAGTGTGCAACGCTTGGGTATAATGCTCCATGTTTGCACAGTTGTCAGTGTTTGCATTTCTGGATACATGCTAGGTTTATTTGTGCGCTTCTGTCCAATTCATACATAGCATTTTCAAAGTCTTTGACCGTAGTGTTATTGAGTTATTTTGTCACATCCAGGGCAGCAAAAAAATGCCAAGTCTGTTGTCATTTCCTGTGTATTGCCATGCATGAAACAAGGGCTGCAAAAATAGTGATTTTCGATAACAATGGTAGCGATATGGAACAAGAGTTCAGTGTTAAGTGTACACAATAAAGACATTGCTTTCTTAACAAAAAAGTCACAGGAGGGTTGCTCTGAGGACTGTCCATGGTCTTGCTAAATTTATTTTTAAGCAGTTCACTGCATAAAATACATTTTGAGAAAGTAAATTGGCTTATTTCAAGTAGGGCAGTTTTTGCAGTGTTGTAGTAGCTGTTAGTAAAGTTTTATATTAAGATATGTTATTCCTGTGTTGGCCTGTTGCATATTATAGTTTAAACTTAATATGACAATGGCAAAATCCTTCTAGAAGTGCACTACTGTTAAGTTTGTAAATATGTATTTTTATCTATCCTTTTATTCGCACTTTATTAATATTAATAGAAACATGTCAACTATAAAATGGATGTCCTTTTTGGAGCATAAGTTGGGCACAAGGCTGGCCATAATTGAATTTTGACAGAAAAAAATCTTCTCCAAAATCATGGAATGTGGATAGTGTGACATGGGTTTAAAGCCTGGCCAGACATCCAAGTGAGAGTTTGATTACCAGAGGGTTAGGTAGATATACAACCAGATTTCAGAAGGCAGCCCATTTCTTTTAGATAAATGGTTTTAATTGGTCAGGAAGAATTGATTTTAGTGGCCATATGCTTGAACGGGACGGCTTCCAGACCCATTTCCCTTTTTGCATGGATGAATGGCTGGACAGGCAATGGTTCCTTCATGATTGCTAAGAACTTTGGTCAGGTAGGATTGAGTTTGGTGGAACACAATTATAAGGCACATAATAAAAAGCAGGACTGAATGCATGAGAGACAATGAATGCAATGATAAGCAAACTGAAAAGAGAACCAAACAAACATGGTTTATTTCCTTCATAAACAAATGTCTAAAGCATGTATGTTTACAGAAATTAAACAATGTGATCTTACAAAATCTTCAGTGCATTTATAGTAAGCCAGTATAAACCCTAGTATGTGTAAATGAGCTGTTTACTGTCCATATCTCCTCGTCTGGCCGTCTCTTCCCAGACTCTTTGCATTATCAGTGCAGCTGTAAAAGCTAAGCACGCCTGATAAATGCGGACACATAAATTCCACTTTCCCTGCAGGAGGACCGGGCCAATTGAAAGGCGGTCCACTTTGTGTGCTTAGCATGCTGAACCATAAAGGCAGCCGAGCGGAGACGTCTTGTTTTTCTGGTAAACAGATCTAGTGAACCAAAGCAGAAGACTTTTCCCCACAGGCCACCAAGATAACATCTCCGTGTGCTGTGACCATTGCATCGCCTCCTAACAAACCAAACAATAACATCCTCCAGGACACACATCCACCGAGCCGCGCTATCAAAGTCTATTATTGTCACTCTGCCTTTCACTCTTCCAACAGTCTACATGTCTATAGTAATTACTCTGGACAGTAATTTAAAAGAAAGTCTACAGTAAATCCCCAAGTCAACAAGAAGAATATGTTTTGTTGCTTGGAGTTATGTTCAAATAAATACTGTATGTGGTATCACTAAAGAATCTTAGGCAATGAAGTCAGGTCCAAGACATATCCTGGCCACACTAATTGAATTCAGGCCTTTACAGACAGGGTTGTATGTATTAGTCTTTGGATCTTCTTAAATCAAAAGACCAATGTTATACTTGTACGTTTTCTATGTTGAAGATAAAGAGTTTGAGTAGGGTATAGTGTAATGAAGTGAAGATGTGTCCTGCATTAATTATTTGTTTGGGAAATAGACTGAGAGTGGCATGTACAAAATAAGTCACAATAAGGGTGACCAGATTTTTAGACCCAAAAACTGGGACACATGTTTTTTTTTTTCACTCATCACGATGCATTTGAACTCATCAAGTGATAAAAAAGCTTCCGGAGTTCATACAATTTTCTGTCCTGTCATTAAAGTACATGACGCTTGGGCTTAAGTTTTGAATTTTAATGGCAATTTATTAATAAAAAAATATATATATAATAATTTTTGTGACAAATGCCCTTGTTTGTGTTTTTAGTTTCCTGTACTTTTCTATTGATTAAAATGGGGACTTGGTTTGTTGAGTGTTTTTACAGATCTGTCTTGGGACACGGGACAAAGAGCTTAAAACTGGGACAGTCCCGGTTAAATAAGTACATCTGGTCACCCTAGTCACAATAGTAACTAGTCAACTTTTTAATAAATTGGCCGGACATTATAAACAGTGGCTTGCCTTTTTTTTTTTTTTTTTACTTTATCACAGGGTTAACATATTGGGCTTAAGAATAAAAATGAAGGAGAAGGAGTGCATAAGAGGGGTATTGTGATCTGTGTGACAAACATTTCATGCAGAAATAAGAGACTATTTTGTAATATTTTAGTCATGACCACTCAATCTGAAGGCGAGATTGGGACAAGACCATATTAAGATATACAATAGTCGAAGAAATTTCAATAGTTTATTATTCAAACACTTTAGGTCCAGTATCACATTGAGTCCAAACTCATGGAGGGTTGGCATTTGCTATTTCCCACACACTCATTTAGGTCTGTCAGCAAGTCTAAGTCCTCTTTCTACATCAAAAACATCTGTGCCATGTTATCAACAAACGGAAGAGTTACTTTCTTCATGTCTTAGCTTGAAGTTTTTTTACAGCTCATGAAAAGTTTATTCAAATTTCTTTTTTCTAGAATCAAATGCAATTATTCTGAATTATTAATAAAATGTAGTTATAGAAACACTTTATAAACCTACAAATTAACTGTTTACTGGCCATATCTCCTTGTTCAGCTGCCTCTTCTCAGACTAAAAGCTTTTTATGGATATTCGCTGTTTTTTAATAAACAATTACATAAAAAACTTACTGGATAGTTAAGGCACTAAGATCTGATTAGTCTGTTTGTCAAAGCCCACAGTAAGTGTACCAGCAGTCCACATCTACTGTATATTACTTTATACTTGGGCTCATATAATATTGATGCCAGTTTAAAAGGTGACTGCGAGATAGCTTTGCAGGTGTAACTGTTAAAAATAAAAAAGTAAAACTGTGATTCTCATTCTTCACTGTTGTCCCCAGTCATCTTGAGATTTACCATGTCCACCGGCCCGCCACTCTTCTGCCTGTGTGCCTTACATCTGTGTCTCTCTTGTGTTCCTTGTCCATCTGCTTCCCCTTTTTTCCCAGTCGTTATTCTGTCTTTCTTTTATTGACATCTCTATTTCTGCCTCTGGCGTCAGATTTAATGTTCCCGCTGTCCTGCCTGACCTCCGGACATCAAAACGCGCACCTTGAATCACGGTTTTGCCTCTCCTCAAAGAATCCCTCCAACTATTCCAGACATGCCTGCGCGGATACGGTTTGACAAGCGTCTGTTTACAGGGGGAACGGCTGAATCATATTTCACTTGTGCATCAGCCTGAGTGAGTAAGTTGTTGGGTTTTTCTGCTTCTAAATCGAGCGTGTCCGAGGGTACACCTGGAGATAAAGACACCTGCTGAGTTGTGAAAGTCATCCATCCATCTATGTACAGTGCTCTGGACCTCACCCCAATATCTCCCATACGCTGAGGATTGCATGCAAGGAAGACGGTGACTATGTGTGCGATGGCCATGGTAAAAGTAAAGTGAAAGAGTGTTAAGAGACTGTAAATGCTCTGTGTATGTGACACCTTCTGCTGTAGAGGTCAGGCGAAGTATGCAATAAATGAATCATCATCACTCACAGGAAAGGACTTCATGTGTGGTAGCCTTGTGTATACTGCAGTGGTATGGCACAAATTAGTACAGGTATGTTTTCATTAGTAAAAGGAGTCCAAAACAGCCAAAATGCACAATTTAAGGATTTTTTTTGGTCACGAGTCACAAGTTTGTGGTCTAGTTTTAAACTGGTTAAGCTTGACGCTGATGTTGATTGGATGATGGATAATACTCAGGCACAATGGAAAAAATACGTTTTTTTTATATGAAGGCATATAAAACATTGCACTTTTAAGGAAACCAAAACTAGTAACTCATTAGTTACTGCTGTTTTTGTTTTTAGATAGAATTCACATTGTGCAGCTCTATAGCCTTTTTTCATAAATTTGTTGGAGGTTGGAGAGCACTTAGACTGATTCTGGGAGCCATGTTACAGAATGTATAAGGCTATGGATGCTGTAAACTGTTTATATTTTGTAACTACTTTCTAGAACCGTAAGACATTGTACTTATAATCTTATACTTATAATAATAATCCATAAACGAGTGGTCCCGGTTCCATTTTGGGCAGTGTTTCCCCCATAAATGCAGCCATTCTTTTTTGTCTATGTTGCAACTGACCATGTTATACTGAACAGTGAATAGCTAAAATGTAGGAAATCGAGCTTCATTTAGTTTATTGAAAAATTGGAGAAAACACAGAATTAGAAACAGTCTACTACATATACTTTTAGCCGCTACTATCACTACACACTAGGTATTACTCTAGTTCTTTTTGTGGGTGAATTTTGACATTGCTTGTTGTGTCAAAGGTAGTATTTGATGGCGTTGGTAATTTGTACCACTCACAGTCAATAAACCAAAATATAGAGAGTAACATATATTACAGATTGCAAGTAAAGGTCAGCCATCGTCTTGTGACTTGGTGTGACAAGCATCTTTAGGGGTTACATGGATCAGACTGTGGCCAGTCCATACTACATTGCATCAGTGTGTGTGTGTGTGTGTGTGTGTGTGTGTGTGTGTGTGTGTGTGCCCATACCTTGTACGTTCTGCAGGAGGGGTTGAACGCATTGGTCCCGCACACAAACAGAGTGTCATCATTCTGCTGCAGCAGGACTTTGATGAAGTTGTGGCACTCGTCCTTTGGGAAAAAACAAAGAAGAAACATGGTCCACTGTGACATTCTCATCTTTTATACCAAACATGAAAAAGCACATTTGGTTTTTGAAAGAACAGACTTTTGCCATTCTTCTGAGGTGCTGCGCAGACAACAGATGCGTGTGGCAGACAAGGAGTACATGATTTCTTTATTTTATCCGGAGTCAAGGATTAGCATAGTCCCTAATGCGGTGTGATACTCTTTTTAAAGGACTGCCATTTTGCTTTTCAAAATCTTCTAGCTCCTTTTTGAGTGTCATCCAATAACTTGTGCTTCAGAACTCGTTGAACTAGTTTAGCTTTGAGGAGGCCTTTGTTTTTGTCTTTAGAAGGAATTTTGTCAAATTAATTGTCTGGTTGTTGATGAATGGAAGCAATTCTGGCAAAGCAGGTGAATTAGTAAGTATAAAAATGTAAAAAAGTTGAAATAATGTGAAAACCAAATTTTTCTACAAAATATTAACTCAATGAATCAAAAAGAGTTTGACTGCTGAAAAAGCCTGAAGTAAAGTAATTCAAAGTTCAGATTTTTTAAAAAAATCCAAGGACTTTGTTGTAAATCATTCAACATATTTTTAGAGCCTGAAATGCTGAACAAAAGATTCAACCTGCCAAGCTCCGCAGTTTTCAAAATGTCTTTAGGCATTCAACATGACCACTTGTACTATTTGTGCCACTCTCAAGCCCTAATAAATGTAGATGGTTGCACCTGGAAGGGCTTTTTTTTTTTTTTTTTTTTTTTTTTTTTTTTTGCAGTAACAGAAAAAAGGGAGATTCCTGTTCACTTTTATGCAAACAAAGTAAGTCTGGACCAAAGAGTATGAAACAAATGGATGCAAAACTTTTAACACAATACATCTGGCTAATCTTTTGCCAACCAATACAAAAATAAACACTACCAATTAGGAAAAACAAGGCACTGCATAAGCCTGCTTCATATTAGAGAGACAGTTACAATTGGTCACTATCCAAGGAGGTCAAAGGTTAAATAATGTAAGTAACACAATGTAAGAGATCCTAATTCAACATGATGAGTATGCTTGAGTGAGAAAGCAAGCAATTACAGTTAAGGCTTGTCTGCATTGTTTAATATGTGATTCAGCAAAGCCTTGAGAAGAGAAAAGGGTTTTCTTGTTTAAATATGTCTGAGTATCAGAACACACTCTCTCTATCACAGTATTTGCTTGTGTCTGTGATTGTTTTCCATACCTTATGCTTCCCTTTCATTCTGCATGTGTCCACATCGGCCTGCCTGGACTTCCACGTCAGTTTCTGCAGAGAGAAGTTAGCACAAAATGAGAAAGAGGGAAGTTAGGACACAGCCTAGTAGTAGAAAATACAGAGGCTGGAGAAAAGTGTGTGGCAGAGGAGAGGTCAATAAAGGATCTATAGAGCGATCGATAATCATCATCTGAGAGTGTCCGCCGCTGATTCTCCTCATGAGAAACCAGCTCAGAGGTGAACTTCAGTCTGATAGCAGATCAGTTTACCTCCCCTGGACTTCCAATTCTGGAGGTAATACGATACTGACCCTGGATCAGGAGCAGGTCTAGACAAGGACAGATTCTGACTCAAAGCCTCAAGCTAGTTTATGAGGATTGATGCACTGGCCTGCCTTATACACTCACATAAGGCACTTTTGTATTGAAGTGGGGATTGGGTCAGTAGGGTAAACTTTCCATTTATTTACATATTTTAAAAATGTAACCTTACTTCTACTTGGGAAATATTATTTTTGCTGTTTTTAGTTAGTACAGATTTTGAGTATCACCTCTGCCCACAGCCATTATGACCCACTTATTAGAAACATGGCTACAATTCACCATGTCCTAAGCTAAGCCGGCCCTGTCAGTCTGCTGCTAGCACACTCACACACACACTTATACGTCTTATACTTATCCACACATACACACTGCTCTGATGTGGTGCCCCTTGTGGCCTGAAGGTCAGCTCGGAGCCACCGGTTGTACGCAGCGCTGTCGTACAGCATGTTTGGAGCTGAGCCACTGATTAAAGACTCTTGGTCATCAATCAATCTGCAGGTCTCCACCAGCCTTTCATCTGCAGAGCTCTCATTAAGACCCAGTATAGGGCTTGTACAATGAAGAGGAGGTGGAGAGGTGTATGCAGAGGGCGGCCATGTTTCAAATGGGTTTGCATGCATTACGCTAAGGCCAAGTGATGCAGACGAGAAGTGGTTATAGTACACAAGGGCTTATGCAAATATGGAAATTTATATAGCTCTGTTAAACACTATTCATATCAGAGCATTTTTATTCTGGTTACATCCAGAGGTGGAAGGGTATTTCTTTGCCCTAATAAAAGTGCTCTAGTAAAAGTATGGTCTGGATTATTTTTGAGAAAATGCAGTCTCTTTAATACTTTACAATTCTTTCACTGTGAAGATAATAATTTTTTGAATATACTAATTAAAAATATGGCTTTGACTTATTTTAACACATCCAGTGGACTTGAGAGAAACAGTGATCCCAGCCAAATACACGCAGACATTCCTAAGAGCTAAGGAGGAAGGTTGGAAAAGTGGTAACAAATTCATAGCATGGACAGACACCAACGAGACTTTCCTCAAGTTAATCATCATGTGGGGCCCTGGACCACATTTTATAGCAAGCTAAGTTTTAAGCTCTGTAAAAAAACTATGCTTGTTCTAAATGGAAATTCACTCCTGCAGGTGGCTTCTCTGTCTTTGCCTATTGTTGTAAATTACCCACCCATCAGTGATCATATTTACTGCACTTATGGCACTTTCCTTTTCATCCTTGCTTGCTCATCACTGTTTTTCCCTCTCTGACTTCCTCTTCTGTCCTCTCCACTTCCGCTCCACTCCCTTCAGTCCTTCCTCTGCCCTACTGATGGGGCCAAGATGACGCAAGTGCCCTGCTAGTGATTGATTGGTTAATCTTCTTATGGACAGACAGAGAGCAAGCACAGAGACTGTGAGTGCCATTTGCTGTGTAAGATACTGCACCTACACCCATGTGCTACACTGGACTGTCAAGTTATTAGGGTTGCGATCACAGTGTGTCCTAAAATATGGTTACTGAGATGTGGAGCTACATTAGAAAAGAGCTATATAAACATTGCAGTGGGTCAAAGCACTTGCCGGAACAAGCATTAAGGTCAACCTGCAATGGTAAAAGTCAACATAGGTGCAGGTCTTAATACCTTGATCAACATTCTAAGTCTTTTTCTACACAAAAAAGTAAAAACAAATAGTGACTCAAGTTTTATTATCAAGAGGAAGAACAGACAGATGGAAACTACAGCTACCTCTGAATTAATTTGGAATAATAAGCAGAATTCAACAGGCTGCACCAACCTACACAGAAAAAAACAGCCTAAAACAATTTAAGAAAGGCAGAATTGAGCTTGTTGAAATGTGGCTGTGAATGGGTCTGGCCAGGCTAGATGTGTGATATGGTACTGAAATTAATGAATTTTACTTGCAAAAGAGTGAAGAAAAAATTCTACCCTGTAGAAGGCTGTTTGTTGGCTGCTACACGTGGGTCTAAGTACAAGTTTTTAAAGATTTTATAATCAAATAGCCACATGAAATAAAGGCTTTTTATAGTTCAGGTTAATGAAGAGTGCCTTGGTTTTTCTTCACTTTTTTGCAAGGTTTTTGTTCCCAAGCACCAAAGAGCACTTTCAAAACAGAATAATTAAATGACAAAAAATTCTTGAGCACTTTGGACTTCCTTCTTTAATTAATTTACTATTGCATTTATTACAATGTGAATCCAATACAGTACAAAGATATAGTCAGGCCCATAATGCTTTAAATATTACACTTTATTGATATTTTGACAGCAAATGAGCTGGACCTCATTTATTTTATTTTTATTTTTTGCACACAGTGGGTTCCTAAAATGAATAAACCTTGTGCAGCTCTGTGAAATTAAAGTGGAGGAAGCTGTGTATAACCAGGGGGGCTATCTGACTCACCTTACTGAAGAAGATCTCATCACTGTGGCCAGTGTCCGTGTCCACTGTGTATATGTGGTCCCTGGAAGACACAGAGAAGATAAGAGGTCAGACAGTCAGAAATTCCACAAAAAATAACAATATTTCTTTTTTTCTTTTCCCCTGTTTAGTCCCTGGAGGCAGCAAACATGTCTGGAAATGGGGCTTTGTGTAAACTTTGTTCAAACTTCAAAAAATGACAATAAACAAAAGGAGGCCAAAGCTATTTGCTCTGTCAGACAGAAAGCGTCAACAAAGGTTTAGAGCACTGTGGCACAGGGCCCCGGGACAAAGAGGCTTTTGTCCCACAGAAAGGTCCTGAGGAGGGGTGAAGGGGGCGGAGGGAAGGGTGAGACGGGAGGTGCCAAGTCACTCCGAGCTGTTCAGGTCAATTAAGCCTAGTGTTTGAGCCACAGGAAATCTATACTAACACTCATTACAGCGCAGACAAGAAGACTTATGTGTGCTGGCCTGGAAATATACAGACTTCTGCTGTATTACACCGACCAGGCATACAGGCCGGCCCCAGCTGGGCATATGGAAGACATAAAAGCACAAGGGTTAACACATATCAGACAGACGGAGCACCGGGTCACCCTGTAGTCACACCTACTTACCATGGAGAATTAGGGTGCAGACAGGGCGAGTGGGGGCCATGGAAAGGAAAGGTGTAGGGAGCGGAAGAGAGCGAAAGAATGGGGATTTAGCTTGTTTAAGACCGAACTAAAGGTGACCGAGCCAAAAGATGTAACTGCTTTAATTTGTTGGAGATTAGCCGTCCAACGTGTTTTTAATCAAAGTGTGTAACAGTGGCATCGTCAGACTCACGGCTTAATTACGTTCCAGCTCCCCAACCTGCAGCCCGCCTCGCTCTCTCATTAACTAAATCTAATAAAGTCTTCGGAGGAACAGGCATCTAGAAATGAAACCACTTATATCGCTTTCCTGGGGGCCACCATCATTTCCTCAAGGATGAAACCCAGTCTACTGTACATTAGAAGCCGTGACGCTTAAATTGAATAATTAATCTTTGCAAGCGCTCGGAATTACCAAAACAAAAACTCTTTCTTGGTGGGAGAGAACATATTTCCGGAGAGAGGTAAAATCTCTGCAGCTTCAAAAGTGTCAATATTCAGCTTTGTTTTGACTCAGTATTTTACAGCCCTTTAGCCCAGAGAGGAGAAAAGGCAAGTCCACTAAAGGTTACTGAGATGCAGCACATGGCCTTTCAACATTCAAGTTCACTTGCATTGGCAAATGCCAAGCACTAACTGCTACTGTGCAGTCTTCCATGAGGAAAAATAGTGCATTACAGGCCAAATCAAAGACTTTTCTGCTTTTAAAATACTAGCCTTGCACTGGTTTGGACAATACAATGAAATACAAAGCCAAAGCAACTAAAATATACAATGAACTGTCAATTCGCAGGCCAATATGCTCGTCCGTAGGTTTGGTGCTGGTACAGATGAAGTCAAGAGGTCTTTCTTCAATGTCTATACTGCACACAAATTTAAAACGAGCTAGCTCACGTAAACTTTATGTGGCGTACAATGGTGTTTAAAATCTTTTTGAAAAGGCCAAGATGGGAGAGTGCAAGTCAATTGTTTGTGTATGTAATAACACAATTATCTTGAGCCTGACTAACATCAGACTCATGGCCAGAGTTTACCCGCCCAGCTCTTTAGTCATTTTATTTGTTTTTTATTTGTGTGTGTTTTTTTTACTCTGGACTCTGACTCTAAAAAATAAGGTTTGATGATGATGATATAGCCTCGTTATGTTGGCAAAGAAATTTTCTTGGATACTAAAATGAAAAAAGAAGAATATCACCTCCAACTCACCACATGCTCCACTAACTAAAGACATGGCATGTTACCATCTTATGAGGACGCATAATCACTTTCTAAACCTATAAATGTGATGTAATAAATGTAATGTAAATGTATGTATTCATGTGCATACATCCTGTGTGATTCTGAAGAAAAGCGGTTGTCCTTTACTGAGTACAAATCCTGGGTTTTCATTCACAATTGGCCCCAATTCCATGGTAACAAAATGCATCAAGGTGCTTGATGATGCGAATAAACGCCTCTAATTTTATTTGCACGCTAAAATAGAGCGTTCAAAGAAATAAGTGCTTTAAAAAGTTCATTGCATGGTTCATTTAACTTCTATCATCATATTCAAACTTTGTAAGACAAAACTAAATCAGAAGCTGTTAAAACTGAGGGATTACTTAGCGGATTTACCATAATCCCCTGGGTTATTTTACTGCAGCAAATTTCAAACCGCTCATAAGTAATCTATAATTGAGTGGTATATCCTTTCTGACAGTAACCTTGGCACTGCTACGCTCCCTGTCTTGTGACTTTGTGTTCCCCAGGGCTCAGGACCATCCAGCCGCAGGATCCACGTCCAACTGAGATTAGAAGGAGCCAAACACTGAGGCATCCCGCATACATCCTGACAAGCACCGCACGGGGACAATGGACGCTGTGTCTGTGTCAGCACCAGCTTTACAAACACAGAAGAAACCCCACCACCACATAAGTCCTCTTTTTTTAGTCCAACATGCTCTGACAAACATGCACCCACATGCACCCTACACCCCCACCTTTACACCTGAACTCACACATAGCAGCCTGTTCATGAGTCACGTCTCCAGGACTTTACTGAATGCAGGAGAATGTAGAGGTAGGGGCTGTAAAGACCACACTAGTAGCTTTGTGCTGTTGACCATTACTCAATCTGTGTGTTTTAAGTCATGGCAGAGGAAAGTAAGAGTATGATGGGAGTGTGTGCATTATTACATTTAAATGGAATACATGTAAAATGCATTTAAAGCAATTTAAGCTCTTGACAAATTTGAATAGTGCTATGAACAATACTAGGTACAGATACACATTTGTGCATTGTTTTATTATAAGACGGGACCCCACTAATTGTCATTTCCTATGTAAGAAATTCAACGTGATGAATTTCAAACTTACTAGGTATAATGTTCTATTATGATACCTGACACCACCTGACCACATTGCAATTTTTTTTTCACTCCATAATGGGAGTGAGTCCATTGTTGTACAGATTCAATAATAATAATAATAATAGATTGGATTTATATTGCACTTTACCAGTTTCTCAAAGCACTTTTAGTCCATTATTCATCCACTCCTCAGTCACACTCAGTGGTGAGTAACTTCTGTAGCCCCAGCTGCAGACTGGGGCAGACTGACAGAAGCGTGGCTGCCGATCTGTGCCTCTGATTACCACCAAACACAGTCACATCGACAGGTAAGGTGGGTGAAGTGTCTTGCCCAGTAGTGGGGATTGAACCTTCGGGTTAGTGGGCAAATGTCTCTACCAATTGAGCTCCTGAGCTACTGTCGCCCCAAGAAGGCATCCTGTGAGTATTGTACTATTGTATTATTTTTAGGCCTATGTTATTGTAAACAGACATAGCAGATTTTGAATACTATTTACTATATGTGCAATAATAAATATACAGAATACATTTCAAATTCCATGCACGTATGTATATGCAATTTTCAAGAAATATATACAGTATCTAATATATACACTAACGCGAAGATTGGCAGAGCCCCACTGCTGACATTGCATACTGTCGTTGTGTCCTTGGGCAAGACACTTCACCCATCTTGTCTGTGTGAATGTGTCAGTGTGATTGTGAGTTTGTGGTGGTCGAGGGGGAAGGCTGTAGGAGCACAGTGGCAGCCACACTTCCACCACGACTGAGGAGTGAATGAGCAATGCACCAAATTGTAAAGCAACCGAGTGTCTGGAAAAGCGATATATAAGACTAATGCATTATTATTATTAATATCTATAAGTATCCCCTCATTCACCTCCACACTTGATCTCACACATATCCTCTTGTTCATGATTCATGTCTCCAGAAGTTATAATGTAGGTGAATGTAGAGGTAGAAGCTGCAGAGACCACACCAGTAGCTTTGTGCTGTAGACCATTTAAAACTAATTGTGTATATTTAAAGTTTTTGCCAAGCATTTTTTTTTTCCAAAGCCAGCCTGATTGATTCTTACAGGCAGCCGCTGGTTTCCTCTGAGACTCAACTAGCACGGACTTGAAACAAGCTTCAAATACATAATCCATCAAAGTCAACCTTTATTTCCTGGCAGAGGTATAAAGTTATCTGATGCTATGGTCTGAAATCAAACACCGCGTGGAAACCCAAAAACACTGAACTCACTGTTTTAGTTCACACAGAGGCCAATTAGTTCAGAGTCAAGACTGGAGTGAGTAGATAGCTCCCGTGAACATAAATCTTGTAGTGAAGTCAGGCTTAGGAAAATGGCTGCCAGGTGGAATTGAGTTTTTCGGTGGTAAAATAAAATATGACTTCCTACCAAAGCAGCAGCCTCAAGGTAAAGGTCAAAGGTCAAGTCGGTTATTGCCTGCTGAGGCTAATTCAGACTAAACAACTGGTTTGAGTAAAAACTCACGGGTCTTCGAGGGAAAAATGTGACAGAAAGTATTTCATACAAGCTAATTTTATTATGCAACAACCTGTTTTCACTTACACTTAGGCATTCTCAGTGAATACATAACAGGTGTACACTGTTTCTCAGAATAGAAGCGAGATACATTACAGATGCTTACATTTACATTGAATTTGTAATTAATAATGAGAGGAGAAACTTTCCCACATATTTGCATACTGTGAAGTAATCCGCTTAATGAAGCAGAGTTCTTACAGCCTTTAATTACAAAGAAAGGGATAGGCTTAAGTATAATACTGCATGGATTGCTGTTTTGAACAAAAAAAAATTCCTGGATCCAAAGTACTGATTTGTTCTCTTATCCTATTACTGACCTATATTAGCAAAAATCAAAACAATTAACTTGGTAGCTGACAAAACAACCAACAATTAAATCACAGCTTTTTCCGAGTCTTTGTACAACTGGCTTCTGCTGCTGTCCCAGTTAAGTACAGAGCTGTTCATAATACTCCATATTCTGGTGTTTTATGAAGAAAAAGAAAAAAAAGTCAAGAATTCCTGTTTGTTGGAGTCAATGATGCGCTGCTTACGTCCCACCTTTGTTTCTCTGATTGCTCTACCTGTCATTGTTCCGCCACAGAAATAAAACTTTAGTGAAGAGGTACCAGACTAACTCTGTATAGAATAAGAAAAGAGTTTGTCTGGCCAACCAGGCTACTGTAGAATATTATTTTTTGACAATATAAAGTTGCCAGCTTGGAGACACACATATCAGTGTGTGTGTTTGCAGTCCAAATAAATGAATGTGCTATTGGTTATGAAGTATACTAATTGGACAGAAAAGACAGGAAAACAATCACATACTATTTGGCAGGAAAGAGACTCATTCCCTGACTGACACCACAAAGTTACTTCATCTCCTAAAGAACACATGGTTTGTTATTCTTCATGCCATTCATTTAGTGCAGTCAGAGAAATGTGTCAGATTTACTTGGATTTACTGTAACAATTTGCAGGGTTGATTTATGCAGATAATTTCAAGTAAAAGCTATTGTGAGTATATTAAGTAGAGCCTGCTTCTAACTAAAAACATATGAAAGTTGTTTTGTACAGTTCCCGTTCAGTAGCAAAGAGATTCCTTCAAAGTTTCAAGTAGCCTCAGTTTGCTACTGAATACTGGCTCCATGATAGGAGTATTGTATTTTCCAGACTATAGAGCGCACCTGAATATAAGCCGCACCCACTAAGTTTAAAAAAAAAAAAAAAAAAATTACATATATAAGCCGCACCGGACTATAAGCTGCCAATATCCAGGTTGAGAAATGAGATATTTACCGGATACACACTGTATGCGAATCCGCTCCGCTGAACTGCGCCACGCACTCTGCAGTAAATATGCAGCCGTTCTAGTGAATGAGAGCGTTTCCACAGCCTCCGCAGCTCTGCGGCGCCAGTCCGGCCGTGCTCCGCCCTGCGCCGGAGATACGCCGTTTGACGGACGGACTCCGTTCAGATCAACCTCCGCAACTCAGATCACACCAAACAGGAAACTAGACATGCACAGCATCCGGATTTAAAAGTAATGTAACTCCGTACTCCGTAAGTTTTTGATCAGAATATTTACATTTGATCAATATTTCTCATATTATCTTTGATATAGTCTGTCTTAGAAGGCCATTTACGTACTACAGAATTTATGTTGGATATGATTAAACATTTATTACCCTCGTATTGCTTTTTCGTGCCCAGCTACTTCCCCGTTAGAGAGGAAACCCCCATGAAATGAAAGTGAAGTGAACTCCAAAGCAATCTCATATTAAACTATTGTTTTCTGTCATTCAGCTTCTAAATAAATAGTTGTTTTGGACTTTTTTAATGGCTTTTATGGCACAAACTCGGCGCAGTGTAGTGGAGACGGATCCAGTAGGCGATGGTCTGCGCCGTCGTTTGGTGGCGGCCCACAGTGCAGCCGATACACATGCACACTGAAGAAAAATCCATAGAAAAGCCGCATCTTTGTATAAGCCGCATGGTTCAAAGCGTGGGAAAAAAGTAGCGGCTTATAGTCTGGAAAATACGGTAATTTTTTTTTTTTTTATGTAAATACCATTTTTGTCTCATAATTAACATAGTCACACAGTCACTTGTTATTTTGTAAAATAATGCTTGATAAAAATTTGATAATACAAAGTGTTTCTGGCTGTATGATGGGAGTTAGTGCATTGTTCGGTGTGTGTTTCATTTTTCATATAAAGAACTCTATCTCGATGGATGTCAAATCTTGTAAAATTAACTTTTCAGAGACCTCACCCCAAAAGTATGTTTTTCAGTATTTGTGGTCTAAAATGGTAAGAAGTAATTTGCGAGAACACAGGGGTCTATAAGACCTCTGTTGAATTTCCCCAAATCTCACTGATATTCGGAGTAAAAAGGATATTGCAGTCAGAGACTTTTGACAAGCCGTTATTGCAGAACATTGGCTGTCAATGTGAATCATTTGGCGTGGGTTTCACATTTCCCGAAATTCAGTGACAAAAATGCATGAGTAGGATGGAAGCTATGCAAATATCCTCTCGGTGCAAGAGGATGGGTACAAGAGAAGAGAGAACCAAGGCGACACAGTGGACCAACAGAGCCGGGGCAGGGAGTGGGGCTGGGGGTAATGGAGTGACACACAGGGTCCCGGTCCGACATGTAGCCGTGCGTGGCCTCCAGAACACTGGCTCTTTGTGTGAAGGAATGTTGTTCTCATAACAGTCCGTTTCTTCTGGGTTGACCGGGCCAGCTTGGTCCATCTGCCCGCCCTTTGTCAACCAGCTCCAGTTGCAGAAGAGAAAAGGGAACGTGAGCAGCATGCACTGTGCACTTTTGGCCCATCTTCTTTTAAACGAAATGCCTATTTCCCTGAAGTGTATATTACAAAGTGTAGGCTATATAAAGCAATTTTGGACAAATTGGACAGAGAATTCAGGATATTTCACAGGAAAGATGACACGCACCAACACCTGCCTCACTGCTGCTCAGAACCTATGCAAAGTTTTGTATATGGAGCAGCTTTTTTACCAATTGCACAAAATGACTCAATTTCCTAAAGAAGACAAAGATTGTTTTTGTTATTCTCTGTTACTTTCTTAGTGTAGTCACATTTTGTGCTCAGAAAAATTGCTTTTCATATGTACTTACATCACAGATAGTGAAAGTAAAATCTACTTACTTCTACTTACATTTTAAACTAAAAAGCACTAGGAGAGCAATGACCTCCGCCAGGGCATTACAGTTAGTAAAAAAAAAAAACAAACTAGATCCATGATGTAATCCACACTATAAAAGTATAATTGTCCTATTAAAATCCACTTTTAACATTTTTGAGGTATGTTGCAAACTAACAAAAATGGCCATGTCAGTGCGTTGATAACATATGCTGTTATAAATTCCTGGATCCGGGCATTTTTTCAGATCCACACCAAGAACTAATCATTCGTTCCCTTTTCCATGCATTATTGACCTTCACTGAAAATGTCATTGAAACCCGACCATAACTATTTGCGTTATGCTGCTCACAGGCAACCTCCTAAAGAAGCACTATTTTGAAGTGAGTCTGTCATACCACTAAGTTTCTCTTCATAATTACCCATTTTTGGAATTTTGCTTCCTCCAAAAACGTTGGATTAGCATGCACTGCACACCTTCAGTCCATCTCCCCTTAAACCAAAGTCCTACACGTCCACCCCCGGCCCCTCCTACCCTTCCTCTTTCATCAGCCTCTTCACCCATGTCCCTGCTCTTCACAACCAGATCATGGGTGGCAGACCGGGACCCATTGTACATTGTTTTGGTTCAAATCCTGCTCACAAAGTGGATGGGAGGGAATAGAGAAACCCGGGCCTCCACCTTTGGGCCGTCGGAGGGTGTTGTTGAGCTCCTGAATGGTCCTGGGACATTGAGAGGGCCTCGCTGATGGGATAGCATGAAATACAACAAGCCAGGGTTCACCCACCCTGGCGCTGGAGCGGGTTGTTCTTTTCCAAGCTTTTCATTAGGAATTCAGATCACGGGTGCGTTAGTGCATGTATGTGAGGGGGGGGACTGTATGTTTTTGCACATGTGTGGGTCCAGGAAAGTTATAATGACTTGAACCGGCAATTAGGATTCTAGAAGAATCCTAATCTAGAAGAAGTGAATTTCCTTGCCTCTAATGACAAAACACCATCTTGAGATGAGGTAGAACATGCAGTAATTAAAGGTAATCGAAGTTAAACAAGTAGTGCAGAAACAAATCAGCCTAAATAAAGCAGCCATATATCTTATTAAATAGATATTCAATATTGTCGTGCAGCAGACATCATTATTGGCCTTGTGATGAGTCTTAAGACAACTTCTACAAGGCCGTAAACTCTGCACTGAATGGAATGCTTTTACTTGTCTGCATCAATTGTGAAGATTATCAGTGTTCAGAAATCTTTACTTTTACACTTTGTCTCGTCAAACAAAGTAAACTTACAATAAATTTTGTATGAGAGTTTTCAGCCTGAACTTCTGTCTTTCAGTCTAACTTCTGTTCCAGGTGACTGTGATGACTGGAGCTTGGGGCTTTGTTTCTGAGTGTGGACGTGGTTGGACGTCCTGGTGCTGACAGGAGAGAGAATGAAGGGAACCATGTAATCCTAGTCATTAAAGGGTTTTAAAAGGATTTGGTGTAGCCTCAATAATGGGGACTCTAGTGGCCTCCACTGCGAAACCCAAAGATACCCGACGGGGAAGAACTGCGGCCACAGTGGCACAACTGTTCCAGGGGACTTAGTGGAGGGAGGCTAATCTGTATTTCAGAGTGTGAGCGCTAAGGGCAACCGC
This sequence comes from Bostrychus sinensis, assembly GCA_020698575.1. NCBI lineage: Eukaryota > Metazoa > Chordata > Actinopteri > Gobiiformes > Eleotridae > Bostrychus > Bostrychus sinensis. The sequence goes on along the minus strand of CM036249.1, from coordinate 15,030,634 downwards.
AAATTTTTGGTTGCTCCACTTTCTTTCTTTCTTCCTTACTCCCTCTTTCTCTCCCAAACACATTTAATCTGTGGTTCCCATGCTTCCCAGCCTCATAGAGGGCCGTAAACAGTGTGTGGCAGGCGTTTCCATGGTGAGGGCCAGTTGACGGCCGGGAATGGCGACTATGCGCTGCATGTGGAGGGACCTAGGGCATGGCTGCGAGGCAGGCTATACAGTAACACAATTATATATAGACCGTCTGTCTTATTCTCTGCGTGTCTCCTCATGCCTTGTCCTTAAACTTCACCCTGTACTTAAAGGGACATTACACTTTTTACTACATATTAGTCAAGGGTATAGTAAATATTTTTTATGAATTCTCTGGTACCAGAACTTTCCTCTTGCTTTTTCCCTGTGCCGTTGATTGACAGCCATTTGTACGCCTTCGTCTTTGTTGCATGTAGCACATTCATTAGGCTCGCCTGTCGCTACAATCACCATTATTCTTAGTCACCAATTACACTAACAATGCAGTCATGCTCTATGGAACACGTTGAAGAAATTCACATGAATTAAGATCACAAAGTACATTACAGCCAAAGTGTGAAAACTACATAAAATTAGCTTGATGTGCCAAAAGCCAAGCTCCCACTATACACAGATCTACAAAGACAAAGTGTTATAAGCAAATTTTTTAATTAGTTCTTTAAGGTTTTGATTATAATACATGCTGGCTAGCTACAAAATATCATAGGATTTATAAACATTGAGATTTGAGTCACAAAATCAAATAAAACTGTCGAACAATGATTAATTCATGGTCATGAGGTAGTCACTGTTGCTCTTGCAAAGATGGCCTAAAGTTTTAATCATTGACTGGAAAGCAGGACCCCAAGGTCAAATACACCATGAACTATTTTAAAGAGCCGGAGGAGGACAGTGCATCTGCGGCTGGTGCATGACAAATGTCTGTAATGTGAACTTATTGCCCAATCATAAACTCACGCTGGAGCAGCCCCTGTGGTGTACACAGCCTTCTCCATGCACACACTGATATCTTCCACAGATCACGGCGATAAATCTCCCCGTGCACTCAGATGAATACCCTCTCATTGGTGTACACAGTGTACCCTGACCATGAAATATGGGCCCCTGAGATAGGAGCCCTCCTGGGTCCATCTCTCGGCAAATCAAGAACACTTTATTGCCTTTAGTGAACGTGACTTTGCTGCTAAACATGATTGACAAAGCAGAAACCTAACCAATGACCGACATATATTGTTCAGGTATAACAATATGACCACCTGCGTACTGTGCCCTTTACAATTTTTTTACAATTTGGCCTTTTTGGATCACTTGCCTAACAAATCCTACCTACTCACAGATGCCAGAATGAAGAGATAATCTGAGTTATCACTTCACCTGCCAGTGGTCATAATGTTATGCCTGGTTGTATATAGTAATTTCCTAAGTTTACAACCTTTTTAAATCCAACCAAAGAGCCACAACCCTGTCTACTCTTTGCGAGCCTGCATAAATGGAAAGGACTGCGTTGGAAAGGGCATCTGACATAAAACCATACCAAATCAATATGCAAGTCACTGCACACTATAGGAGACAGATGATTTGCTGTGGTGACCCCGGCTTACAATAAACGCTGTGTCACAACATTGTAACATTGCAACTTATTACTTCCATAAATATTCAACACAGACTTCTGTTTATCAGTTTACAAACACCTTCCTCCTGTGACTCATCGCTCACAACTATTATTAAAACATCTTTCTGCAGCTCAATTCGAATGCAAAGAGCAACTTGACAAATTGCAGAGATATGTGAAGGAAAATGAAATATATCAAGACAATAGTGTCTGCCTGTCTTGTTCAAAATGAGTGAAAGAGATGGCGGCCTTCATGTGAAAAGACAGCTACCCAGTATCTTACTAGGCTGTACTTATTCCTGGATAATAGCATTAGTACACCTAATAGAAAATGGCAAAGGAATGAGATGGGAAATATTTCAGGACTTATCAACTCATGACCTGAATTTATAAGCAGCATTTAGCATAGTGTAAATGTAATGGCATATAGTGGATAGGAAATAACCTTTTCATCTGAGCTCAATTTTTTGTGTTTGTCTATTCTTTCTATTTTTGTGCCAATCCAACTCCAAACAACATGGCTACCTTTCCTGTGTTTCTACTAGGCATGGCATAATCCTAAGTTTAGAGCTTACCTTAAACTTCCAGCTCTGAGTTTAGTGGATCAAGCCTGACCGCAATTATTTACACATTGTTAAATATTTATCTGTGCTTCTTTACTTTGCTTCCCATTTTTCTATTTATGTATTAATATTTGTGCTGTTTCTCTGCGTAAGTCGATGTAACCAGCACTAAAGGAGCCATTTTCTTTGTATTATCATCCATTAATTTAGTAAAGTACTTTAGACCAGTGATTATAAGCTTACTTTTTTGAAAACTGATTGTGGGACCAAATTGGATCCCTATTTTTATTATTCTGATCCACTTTTTATTGAACAATTAGTCTTTTTCTGTTACTTTACTACAACCTTCATGGCTCATGTATTTTAAATCACAATTAAATGTAATCAAATCACATTTACACTTTGAATAATCTGCACAGTGAAACTATATTCAACCTTCCTGTAAGCTACTTTTGGGTCCTGACCCACCACCAGTTAAGAATCTGGCTAAGACCAACCAATAGGAGCATGATAATAAAGCTCAATGATGTAATTCTTGAGAAATGACTGCTATTACAAAATGCCAATAGTATTTCTAGCATACAAATTCACATTATTAAGAGCTTAAAATGAACTGAAAGAACATATTATTCTAAGATGTTAATATATTTATTTCACAACACATAACCACTGATGAATCATCAATCACTGCATCTGTTGCTCCTCAATGGTTGCCAGTGACTCGACTCTTTGTCTCTATGGATTAGGCCACTTTTGTCTATTTACAATTTCATCAGTTGCTATGTTTGTATGCAACTTGCAGCTTAAAAAAATCTTGTGATTTTTATTGCCAGCACTAAATCTGGAGCCAAGAGAGATTTAATACACTGAGCAGCCATTGAAAAAACAGGCTGAGAGAGTGTTGGGTTTTGGATTGGGTTCACAGTGGCCATCTGCGAGCTGCTGCGCTCCCAGAACTGAGGCGACGGTCCTGAGGCGTGATGGCAGAGCTGTGTGGGGCTGGACTCACAATAAACAACTCATTTGGACAGACACCGTCATAAAAGACACTATTCATGTTGGTTCTGCAGCAGAGTTGTTACTGGTTTGAGGGCTTAAACTGGACTGGACTGTTGGCTCAAATTCACATTGATTTTTTGAACAGTTGTCGCCCATTGTAATAGCACATGGTGATAGGAATAATCTGTGAAAAAAGTACACCTTCAGGTCATTTGGACTAAGAAATTTTATGAGATTAATGTTCAGAGAGTGCAATGGTAATGTCATAGTTCATAGTTAGAAAACTGGACTCAAACCTTTGGGTGTAAATGCTCCATCCATTTTAGCTTCAGCGCCCCTATACCCAGAGATGAAGAGCTCAAATCCTTGACTCGGACAATTTTTTGAGACTTGTGACTTGACTGACTTGACTAAGACTCAAGTTCACATTTTAAGAACTCAGACTAGATGTCGTCTCTTCTCACAAACAATCACTCATGACTTGGACTCAGACTTGTGAGTGACACTTGGATCTCGTTTGCTTTTTACACTGACAGCAGAGACAGTACTCCTCAATATTTAGCTTTAGACAAAACAATATCCGAATCAATAAGTGTTGTGACCTCAGAAGAAGACTAAATTTGGCGTCTCAACTTCATCTGGACTCGACTTGGACTTGGACTGAACTCTGACTTGGATCCTTTCCTATGTGAATTGAACTTGACTCGGGCTCACTCTTTAACTTACGAACACCTGGCTCATACACGACTGGACTTTTTTTGGGTGACTCAAACTTGGACTTGGACTCCCCACCTCAAGTACTAATGACTCGACTCGGACTTAGACTTGGACTTGAACCAAGTGAGCTAGAGAGTGACCAACATACAAACCAAACAGGCAACAAAACAAAACATCCTTGCTGGAAATAAAATTATGCACGCAGGAAGTTTATTGTCTTGGGGGATGGGGGCATTCGTTTTCGGTAAGTGTGCCTTTAAACTTACTCATGGACTTGATTTTGGCTCAGTTTCACATTGATTCTTCAGTAGTGATTGTCTCCAGTTAACTTTTACATGCCTGTATGGATATCCCTTTAGCACCCATTGATCTGTGTGTCCATTTTATCGACTTGGGCATTCTTCTCTCTGTGTCAGGATCAATGCTGGTCATCCGGCTCGCTCTAATCTGAGGCAGCCATTCCAGTTATTTCGGGGTCACATTCGCTTGTAAAAGAAGTGTCAGAATTCCCGTTGGCTTTGGGAAAGTATGCCAGTGTGTGACTGACACGTTTGGAGGACCACGCAAGCAAAAAACACGCACAAGTGGTGGAGAAAGAGGACGAGATCATTTGCTGGGAGGCCGCGCCCAAATGCACAGCAACACATGTTAGTAATATCAAACGTATAGCCTTATGCACACACAGGCATATGTCGCAGGCCACAGATAGCTTTTAAAGCCATTCGACAGCTGGTGCCAAGCATGTAAAAGTGTGCAAGTGGTAGAAACATGTCTCTAGCAGTGTTTAGTGAAAGGCTAATTGTCTGAACCGCTGGGGAAATTGTTCATACAGTATCAATGTTGCAATTACTTTGTCATGGCTTTGACCTTCTGTCTTATTGACTCTGTATTGAATTCCTCAGTACAGTGTCAATCTAATTCAGTGAGTTCCTACTAAAGATACATGCTAATGCTGTAATTATGAATAGGGAATACAGAAGAATACCTGTATGCATTTACCATTTTTAATGGCTTTATTCATGCATCCAGCCTATTGTTAAGTATGAGCTATTGCCAGTATATGGGAAAGATGTATGTAAAGGTGCAAAAGGTGAGTACAATCTGAGCAGATCAAACTAGCACTGAAAAAAAAGTAACTTAATTTCTGCTGTTTAACTGTTCAGAGCATACAAACAGCACTTCAGGAGAAGAAGCACACTTTATTTTTGAGTTAAATTACAATTTGACATTTTTTTAGCTGTTCATAAGGAGGTTTGTGATGGCCTTCCTTGACAGTCTACTGTACTGTACGTGTGTGAGCTCCAAAGTGCAGAGCAGTCACATCTGGAGATTTCAAGGTTACATTTGGTAAAGCAATGTTTTGCTCAGCACAACTTTTCTGTGAAAGAAGCAAACTTTAAAACCTACTCTCTGCCCATTTTAAGTATGACAAAAAAATGCTTCTCCTCCAAATGACAGATCTGATTCACTTTTGCACTTACAGGTGCAGTGTCAAAAGATGAATTTATAAACCAAACAAACTACAAAATTTATGTAAATGTTAGCAGTGCTCAGTATGTCAGCTCTTAAAAGATGTACAAGAGTAGTAAGCAATGGCACTAATGGCTTTTTTTCCCTTTAAAGTAAGATAGGAAGGCCTGTTTTTTCACTTAAAACAATTGCATACTACTGACTGTCATTATGTTGTCTCTAAATAGAATCTGTCCTTATCAAATAGCTATAATAAATCAATGAATACCACCATTTCATAAAAACATGCATGTGAACCATTTTTATGTCCAGTGTTAAAAGGCAGCCTTCCTGCTGACTGATGCTAAATTGCGACACACCCTGCTAACAAGCCCAGTGTCTCATTTCCCCTGACCCCCCCCCTCCCCTCCAGGCCCCCCGTGTGCAGCAGGTGGGCCACACCAAAGCGTCTGGCCTCACGCACTCCGCCACTTTCTGCTTCCTGTCTCAGTCACGTCCTGCTAATGACCGCCGATATGTTAAAAAGCTCACTTAAACTAGCAGCACACCCCCAACGCCACCACCACCAGAAGCAGCAGCCACTTAATTTGACATGCTCTGAGGAAAACATAGAAAGACCCCTATTGTGTTGTCTACAGTATCCAATCAAACCCGCCACTCAATTAGCTACGGATGGCATGAAACAGGCCAATAAGGATTCATTGCGTTGGAAGTCTTCGGTGGTGGAGGGAGTTATGGCGGTACAGTCAGGGCTCTCATTTGCTCTAACAAGCCTTCTAATACAGACAACACAGAGAACAAAACCTATATCGATTTTCTTTCTGCCTCTACATAAAGTAATTGAGCTATGTTTGAGTCATATTCAATATAACACATTGCGCAAAGAAAACACGAAGAGAATTTTAAAAGACGAGGTGCTGTAGACAGTGAGAGGGCGCACAAGCAATTCTGCTAAATTTCGTCTATTTTCTTCCTTGTAAATTTTCTGCTTCTGTCCCACTACTGTATAAAGGCAGGTACACAAATACTACATAGTTTAAAATGTGAACAGCTCAAAACTAAAAACTTAAAAAATGCCAACTATTTATTTTATTTTATTTTATTCTTTTGATAGGTTGATTTTGATATTTTTGGATGATCACATTGAAAATCTCTTTGAAATTCATACTACTACAGTTTAAGTTGGACATTATTATGCAAAAAATTGAGATAGGTCTTTTTGACACTAACAGTTTACCAGTAAACATATGAAATAAACATACATGAAAACAAACTGGAGACAGAAAGAGATTTTCTTCTTTGAATAAACACAACAACTTTCAAGAGGCTCTTTATATCATAGAGGGAAAAAGTAATGCATCAAATAAACTGATGACTTTTTTTCCTTTTAAAAGCATTAAAAACAAAAAAATATAAACTATTACTACAACTAATTAATTCTATTTTTAGTAAATCATCTACATAACCACTTAAATGTTTCTAGTTAAATAAAGGTTATATATAAAGAAATAAATACATATTTATTTGTATTTTATTTTATAGACCATGCTTTACTCTGGGCCATTTTGAGTTTTGCCTCAGTGCTGTGAGAAGGTTTTACAGTAATTTGCTCAGTGTCAAAGGCGTATGTGAACTTATGCCTTTTTGGCACTGAACAAAACCCCACTTTTACCATTACACCTTTTAATTTTTCTTAAATGACATCTTTTGGGTTATCATTAAAGTTCTGTTCCTTTGCCATTGAAAAAAGCTCACTGAGAGCTTTAATTATATATACAATACTCATATTCGTCCCTTTGCCTCCAAGCCCTTGAAAATCGAGAATAATTTGTAAAAAAAGTCCTATCCTAGGATTTTACTGTAATGAGAATTTTGGAAGCATGGAGACAAGCTGTGGCCAATCAGAAGAAGGTCTCACGTCAGGCTGGTTGGTCTTCTCTGCTAGTCAACAATGGACCAATGACAGCAAAAAACTTGCGAAAATGGCTTTTGTCACACTTTTATCGTACAATAATAATGTTAGTATGCTACAGTTTTCCTGTTGATAGCTGATGGAGTGAAAGGGTTGACAATTCTATCCATATTGTCTACATGTTGGTACAAGTGTGCCCTGGGGTTTGTGTATAAGGTTTCACAAAAATACAATTCTTGAGGGACAATCTTCAAGGTAAAAAGTGCTTTGGCAGATGCAAGCTCAAAAGTAGTAAACAACACAGAGGTAATGAAAGAAACCGCCCAGACTGCAAAATGCTCCAAAGTCTCCTCACTTTGCTGTGAATTAGTCCCTCCTGATTCTCCAAAACTTTGAACCAAAACAGCACAGCAGGGGTTCTAAAGTTCAGCTCCATATCCTCAGTGCAGCAGATCACAAAGCCCTCAGCCATTTGATTTTAAAAGGATCCCGTGCTCTCCGAATGATATGAATTCTCAGCTGGCAACAGCGGAGGAGAATCGTTCATAAAGGAGAGTCAACTTCAATCAGCAACAGTAATAGGAGCAGCCATGATGAAGTTTGTGTAATCTTACTGAAGCACACTTGCTCAATTAATTAATCCAAACCTACTGAGGTGGGAACTTTAGATTGACAAAGAAGAGTGTTCAGACTTGAAGGAATTGTGTTGCGAACTGCCATGCTGAGGTTGAAGTTTTTCCACAAAGTTTTACTCTGTTACCTGAGTGGTTGGCTGTTTAGGGTAGCTATTCTTTTTGTGTTTTGTAGTTGTAGTCTTTGGCACACCTTAGACACACCTTTCAGACAATTCAGTGGTCTGAATTAAGGGACTTATGACAGCAACTTGCGTCTTGACTCGAACATGTGATATTTGGACTTGAACTTAACATCTTTTTTGATATTCTCAAGTAAAGCACGAGGGTTGCATTTATTGCATCTCATTTGGTGATGGCTTCGTATTTTTGGTAAATGTAGTTATGCTGTAGTTCTAAAAAGTGCAATTTTACCATGTGTACAGACTATGGTTTAACAAAATGGCAGATGGTCAAAGCTATGCTTTCCTTATTATGACCACACACAGCAAAACACTCTCTGCATTTGTTAATTTTGATCTAAAGTATACTTTTAACACTGTCTGTTCCTAGAGTTGCACAGAGAGGACAGACAGCACATTGCTGGAGAAGTACATTTATGTTTTGTTGCTTTGATTTTGGACAATTATCAACCAAATTAACTAAAAAAAATTGCACTCTGCACTACTAAATGTCACCAAAAAGCCCATAAAACTACCAACCCCGCCAAAACACTAAAACTGAACTGAATTACGCAATTCAATTAGGGTTTCAAATGTGGCTCTAGTGTTTCTTAGTATGTTCTTATATGATTTTTTGTAACATGCTGTACATATGTAGGGAAATTCATTGTTTTCACACGCACTGCACTTTGTAGAGCTATGAACTTCTTTGCTGTAGCATCCAAAAGTCAAAAATCACAGTGTCCTACCTGGCAGCGATGTATAAAGTCCTGTTCATGATCATGATGAGCTGAATGTCCAGTTTATGCCTCTGTGTGTTGTTCCTGCCAGGTTTATGGCCCACGAAAGCTGGATACTGTTTCGTATCTGAAAGACAAATAGACATAGACAAGTCAGATCCAGCAGGTAATAAGCACTGTTGTAACCAAAATAGCAGCTCGAAATTATAACTTCATGAATTCAGCTTTCCATTTGTCCTTTGGGTTTTGGGTCTCCAGTCTCAGCCATTGTTACTTCAACCCTGGTTTAGCCATAAATTGTAGACCAAAAATGGGCTGAAGTGTACCGTGCAATTGTTCTATTGTTGGTGGCATAGGATGAAAGTGCTTGGGTTGAAGAAATGGTGTTGGCCAGCCCAGACAAACTAACCCAAAAAGAGAAGAATGAGGCAGAATAGGGAGGAAAATCAAGGACAAACAAGCCCAGACAATGAGCAGACCTTTATAGTTGCCCACAGATTTAACACTATCCAATGCAGTCTCAAAAAGCCCAATAGAAAAATAAGAGATTCGCCTTTGATGTGCGTTCATTTTAGTAGCTGCTGTGTCCTTCGGTGCCAAATTACAAGATGCAATTTGGGCTTGGGATTGGGTGGGGGTGAGTGAGGGGGGGTGTATAGTAGGAAGAGACAGAGAAAGAGAGGATTTAGAAGGCCAAAGACAAGGGGTGAGAAGAGTTCATGGGGGAAGCAGCATGGGACTGGTAATGAAAGAGGGAAAAAGGGTGAATTTTGGCAAGAAAGATGGAAGAAAAAGGGAAAACGGGAGGAAATGAATTGTGCATTTATGTGTTCTTCAAATTATCTCACTTAGATTAGTTTTATAAATTAGAACATGTGCTTTCAATACAAATAGATGTAATGTTCCTGTTTACAGAGCAATTTAGCTATTGCTTTATTAAGATATGAAAAAACAGCTTTCTTTTAAATGGTTTAATAAATAGCCCTCCACGTTCCCATTACAGTTTCACCCTGGATCCATACTAAACACTAATATTCAGTATTTTCCCCTTTCGCGACTTTTCTTGAGTTCCATGAAAATCCACCAACACTCAAAATCATAACCTCCTTGGTGAAGCGAAGTCATTAATATTAAAAAAAAAGAACTTCATTAACTTAAATAGACATCCATGTTCATTTTTTAAGCTTAGGCAGCATATCTTAAAAAGTATATGACGAATTTCGGATAAATTAAGAGACTATAAGTAATGAAAAAGTTAAAGTAGGTAAAAGCCTGGTGGAGTAGAGTGAAGTGTATCTCACAGTTGCCGTGGGAGATGCTGATGGGCTCCGAGTCCTCAGGGAAGCCTGCCCCGGCCAGCTGCAGGAGGCTCAGGAGGAAGAGGAGCTCTGGCCTCATGGTCGCGTCCCACTCTGCTGCTGTCCTCTGCTGCAGGTCCTCAGTCTGCACAAAGAGAGAGAGAGAGAGGAGGGAGGGGTTAGAGCAGTCTGTCAAACAAATCACTGTTCACCTGAGCGCATTCTCGATTACTTCTACTTTCTCTGTTTTCACATCCATGAAAAAGCAGAAAAACAAAAGACGATAAGCAAACAAACTCTGTCCACCTGAAGGAGCTGTTTGGGCATTTTGCACGGCCCGCTGGCATCTGTCAGAGTTCTATTTATAAATGCATTTTCGATGACTCAAGTGGGCCATGTAGCAAGCAAAACAGAATTAATTGGATTAGAGAGGTAATATGCGTCATAGATCGATGTCAGGCCCAGTGGCTCACTCACTCTGCCTGTGACAGCTCTTAGTGCAGTGGGATTTAGACTGTAAACTTATCCACACAACTGGAGGCAGCAGGATGCATGCAAGGGCCTCATTTCCCACTTGTCAGTCTGCTTTTGGGGAGCAATCCCAAATCCTGCAGCTCTCAGAGTGCTTTAATGCACTAGAGATGCTTTTACACAGAGCGCTGGAGCAATGCTTTTCTAATATCCTGCGTTTGTCTTTCTTCTTCCACTCAGCCCAAACTAAAACACATACTACTCTGAGGTTTGCACATCAAAAGCGTAACAGAAGCCTTTTGTGTTTGAAAAGTCTGGGGTTATGTGGAAGTCTGGATGGACATGGTTCTGCTTTGATTCCCTTTGGTTTCTTTACTTATAGTTGCTTTAAAGAAAGAAAACATACTTGTGTGTAACTTCTTTTATTTTTTATGTGAACCAAAAGCAGGATGCAACTTTCACCTGTTGCATCCCCCACTTCCTGGTTGTGATGTGTCAGGATTCTTTCAACTTAGGTTAGGTCTAGTTGGGTTAGGCTCTATCCACTGAGCCACAAAGCCCTTATATCTTACAATGACAAAGAATTCTGTAAAACTCATTTACATTTTTAGGATTCCCTTATCTTGTCATGGTACAGAATAAGAAAAAAAAAATAAAATCCTGGATGCACACATATTTCCAGAGTCACATCAAAAAAGTTTCTCTCTTGTCCGATTACTAATTTTTTCAGAAAATATATCAGATTTTGACTCATTCAGACTCCAAACTGTCCATTGGTCCATCTAGAAAAGTTAGGTCAGCTCACAGGGCATGATGTTAGCATTTTTTTTCCCACATATTGCTATAAGGGTTTGTGAGTGACTGGAGCTTTTCCAAGCAACTATGGGCCTGAAGCTGGGTACACCTCGGCCAATGTACCACTGAGTTGCAAGGCACACATTGAGCCAAAAGCAGGCTGCAACTTCCACCTGTTGCATTCCTCACTTCTTTGTTGTGATGCATCAGGATGTTTTTCCATCTCGGTTTAAAGGTTTTTCATTTACATATGCAAACCGTCTGTCCTCTTAACAAGACAATCTCCTAATGAAGCGTATACGAGGACACAGGAGCACAGTTTATAGCAGATGCTGGGAATTGTGTAATGTATTTATCGCACACACCGAGGCAACTGCACTTTTGTCACTGCAACAAATTACTGCCATAAATCACTACGGACAATTATTGCGTGCGTAATCTAATCAAGAATAAAGCATTTCATTTGCATAAAGCACCTTTCTACTTTTTTGCAGGGGTGCGATGCCGCTTGCAGATATGGATGTTTTGCAGAATTGAATAAAATTGCATTTGCCGTTATGGAAGTTGTTTATCTCACGCTATTGTAGATCCGACTTGGGCTAGGGGAAAAAGATGGCGAAAGTACTTTTTTCCCCATTCTTTGTCATCTCTCTCTCTTTCTCTCTCTTGCCATGCTTTCGTGAATCTCATTGAGGAGAGGAATGAAAACACTATTCACTGGGAGAATCACTCTAACACTGAGGAGAATACCAATACTAAAGCCTGGATACGACCTTGATCTCCCGAGCCGCGGCGCACCCCTCCCCCCCTACAGTTGCGCTCCCTGGCCCGCTCTTCTCTGCCTTACGCTGTTTTGTTGCACACCGCACTCCATACTGTAGAAAAAGAAAAGAAAGACTTAAATGGATTTTCTTTAACCCTCACCTCTTGCGAGTGAAGGGCAGCGAGCGGCGTGCATTACAACTTTGTCCTGCACTGTAAATCCCAACAAGTTAATTCAACTCAAGTAACACGGAGAAAGCAAAGTTCAAATAGGCCTAATTTCTTAAATATACTCTTTAAAAAATCACATCGTGTCGCAGTGTAGCTCAGTTGATAGAGCTGCGGCGCATATACAGGGCGACTACAGCCTGCCATGGCATCATGGGTTCAAGTCTAGACACAAATACCTCTCATCCTGCTGTCTACCCCATAATTTCCTGTCATTTCTACACTGAATAAGGCCTAAAAATTATCTTTAAAAAAATCCCATAATTTTGTCCAAAAATATAACTTATTACAGTGAACTTTCTTCATTTTTACAGTGCAGTAGATTTTTTTTGTGCTTTTATGGTATTGTACTGTTAAAATAAATGTTATGTACTTTTTACTGTAAAACTCTGTTAACCACTTTTGTATGTAAATGTAGAGTCCAAGGGAAAAAAATGACAAGGTTTTTTATATGCGGTTTGTGAATAATTAACCCTAACCCTAACCTTTTTCTAAATTATAAACATATGAGTGATTTTAACTAATAAAGATAATGTTGCACAAATAACTTCTTTTGGATAAAATCACTACTTTTTCTTTCAGCACAGTACGTTAATCCTGACTTGGGAGGGATTATTTTTTGCGTCTGAACCTTGACCACAAATGGTGCAGTAATTGACTGATTGATGAGCAGGAAGTAGCGTGTAGCAGAAGGTTAGCCCCCAGGGAACACGGCGGCTAATGACAAATGTAGGCTGTGTGCTGAGGGAGCGAAAGTGAAATGGATACATAATTGTATTTTCTGATTGGACCTGATTATGTCACTGTTGAATGTGCGCAGGAAAGGGCAGTGGCTGCATGTTCTACATGTTCTCTGCTGCTATTGTAAACAATGAATACATAACACACTGAGCATTTAACCTTTTCAATCTCTGTCATTAAGATTGTTAAACAAAAGAGACAAAGAGAATTGAGACACTGGCATATTTTAATTCAGCACAGACAAATATTCCAGATCATAGGCTATTTTTGTGTTTTCTATCCATAACTTCTCCAAACTTTGCATTGTTTTCAAACTAGATCTAAAGATTGAATATGTTGGCACTTAGGAAATGTGTGGCTGCAAAATTCTGAAAAAAATATTTGAAGTGTTACATGCTGTTAGAGGACAGCTAAGATTATTGTTGTAAATTTCCTTCAAAATCAAAGGTCGTAACATTGTCACTGTGTACTGTGTATGTATTTATAAACATTATTTCATTTTCTTCTGCTTATTCCCATTAGGGGTCGCGAGTGACTGGAGCCTATCCTAACATTTATGGGCCTTAGGTGGGGTTCACCCTGGACAGTAGTAACTTGGTCACAGGGCTAACACAGAGACATACACTGACAGACAACTACTCAACCATTCATTCAATCTCACAACCTCCTGTGTCCCCCATTTTTAGTTAGTTATATAGCTTATTTATGTCTGTTTATTGAATATTTGTATCAAAGTTTTATAAATTATCCTAACTACAAGAATGCAAAATGCTTGTAACAGAGTACGCTCTTCTGAGCAACACCTGCTATAGGTATGGTAAGGGTGAGGAATCAGGCCTTTGTGTATTGAGCTGGATATTTAGACAGCGAAATAATAGCCAGTGCTACCAACAGACACACATCAATATGCTAACATTCTTCCACTAAAGCTATAAGGTCTGAACATAACCAGTACTGTAAACTTCTTGAGTGTTGAACTCTGATCACATCACTGACAGACCACCATTCACTCTCATTTTCATTCACTATGAGCACTTTATATATATTTTTATTTCAAAAAGATCTTGTGTGACTTTGGGTTATAATGATGTGCTAAAATGAGTATACAGTATTAACTAGACAAATCCAACCAGATTCCGAAGCCTTGAATCAAGACTACACATATATATACCCTAGTATATACCACAATACTACAATTCACCTACCGCCAAACCCACACAGGTGGAATTGTGTGGATTTCTTCATATAAACCCAGATACACCAGGAGGAAGAGGGTTGGAGCCTGAGCCTCCTCCTCAGGCTTTTAATAGATAATAACATTTTGAGAACCTTTGCTGCCTCTCCCTTACATCTCCCTGTCTGCGATAGAGGAGCAGTGCGAGTGTGTTTGTGTGTGAGAAAACACTGGAAGAGGGTAGAGTTAATCAAGCTGCATGCTGGCAGGAAGCCACCAGCAGGTAATAAAAACACAAAGACCCCCCAGAATCCCTCTCCACCATCTTTTGATTAACTATACCCAACATGCATGTACACACACACCTCTTCTCTCACTCACTCGTGCACGCTCGACTTGTGAAGAAATGCCCACAGCAAGACAAGAAGCAGAAGTGTTCCTGCTAGCAGTAAACATTCATACACAAGTCATTCACACACAGGCTCTTTCCGATTGGCAGCGAACGGCCTCGTGGGGTCGACCCAGACGAACAGCATTAGCTCCAACAATAAACACTTTATCAGGCTTAATGATGTTACTGCTACTGTTGGACTAACATTTTAGCAGCCATTACTCGGAGGTAAAATATACAGGTGGTACTGCAGTGCACGAGGTCAGTGAGACTCACATGGTAAAAAATAAAGGAAGGAAGCTATACCCAAAGGCAAGTAGTGGGTGGGTAATGGTCAAAAAGGAAGGCCTAGACACGTTAAATGGTAAATCAAAAGTTAAATAAGCTCCTGGGTGGTTCAATGAAGCAACTAGCCAACCCTTACTTCTATTTTTATTCTTGTAGATTAGTACATATGTGAATCTTGTTTAATTTTTATCTATTCTGTATTATTTTATTGCTTATATAGCTACCTTATACTTATTTTTCTTTTTTTTTACTAGTGTTTTTATGTGCAACTGAGCTACTGTGACCAAGTGATTCCTTTGTGGATCAATAAAGTCTGTCTAAGTCTAAGTCTAAATTAATAGTAGCCATATAAAGACCAAAAATATGACATTCTTCAATGTTCAATTACGACATATAGTCTAAATTAAATGGTGAAAAATATTTTCAATACCTGTGCTACATACTACCACTGCCATTACTACTTCTAATACTACTACTACTAGTGCTACTGCTTGTACTATTATTACAACCTCTGCAACTCTTACTATAATTACTGTCACTGCTTACCTATACTTATTCAGAGATAAGAAAAATACCAGATATCAAAGCCATGAATCAAGAATACACATAGCCCTACCCTAAGTACTACAACACTACATGCAATAGGCTAGTCCTCCAGCCAGATGCTTGAGACCAGGATCCTGTCTCAAGATCTGGAGAGGGGTTCCCGGGCGCTGCACCGAGGCTGCCCACTGCTCCTGACACGTTGCCCCATCGGCATTCAAGGATGGGTCAAATGCAGAGAACAAATTTCTCTATGGGGACAATAAAATATAACTTAACCTTAACCATAACATTAACTACAATCCATCTAGTCAGTACTTCCTCTTAAGAAATACAGTACAACTTAAAACAACCAAATATATTTGACTTTAGGGATAGGTTTTGCAAAACTAGGTGAGATGAAGCCCTCCGGTCCCAGCTAATGTGTTGTTTTAGTTAAGTTTGTGTGTGTTCCCTTCTCACGACCATCCATCCTCCTTCTCTTTGACACATGCCTGCTACTAATATAAGTTCCTCCACATAGCACAGAGGTATAGAATGGCTGACCTGTTAGCTGAGGACACTGAGGTTGTCTGCCGTGTCGTTCCTTATGTCGTCTGATTGTGCACTCACCTCTGTGTTTGGACCAAGGAGAAAGTGTCCCGGGATAAGGTTCTTTTTTAAAGGAGCAGCTTCCTATAAATGTCGTGTGACAGTTTTGGTATGAGCAAGGGCCGGCTGGTGTGTATATTTGGACGTCTGGGTAGTGTCTGCAGATTGGTGCTGATGGCTGTGCAGATGACAGAGATGCCAAAGAGAAGGGGTGCTGCTTATAGGCAATACTGTACACAAGCCGGTAATTAGGGCCTGTTGCAAGTAGTGGAAGAAGTACTCAATAGCAAGTGTAACTTATGTTATACTTATGTTATATGTAGTATGTTACTTCAAATAGTATTACTTGAGTTGAAGTAAACAAAAATAAGGCTTGCAAAGAATACAAAATACAGAGTTAAATAGTACATATAAATACAGAGTTATTAAGTACATAATACTTTTGAAAGTGATACTAACATTTGCAAATCCACTATAATACAAATTCCATTATAGCTGGTACTACAACGACCACTACTACTGCTAGTGCTACTACCATCTATCCTGCATCCACAAGATATTTATACACAACTTCTCTGGAATAAATATATAGAAAAAGTAAAAATAATTTCAACATAGTAGACTCAAGGAAAGTATGCTTTGGAAATATAGTCAGCAAGTACATTTACTTCAAAGACTAAGTAAAAACTACATGAATAAAAGTGGTAAGTACCTGTGGCTAGTCACCACTTTTGTAGAAGCTGCTGCTATTTATCTTTGAAGATGACTTCTATTGATAAACATGGGCTTAGTTTAGCATCTTTATGATATCGCAAAGGTTTAGACCAGTGTAAAACTAAACATATATTTCTCTTGACAACTTGCTGTCAGGGGTGTTTACTTAATGAGAAAGTATCCAGACCAGCCACCGCTCATTCCATATAAACTTAGTCACTGTCCTAGCTCGTCCTCTATAGCTCAAACACTCTGTGGATCACATATTTTAGGGAGACAATTTATTTGGTTGGTTCTTTTCCAAGTAGACAGAAATCTTGATCTTACACTAACATAACATTAACAATATATGGCATCTATACAGTATATCTACATTGTTTTTTGTAGCACTGATTCTGATACTGTAGTGAAGGAAATCTGGCTAGAGTTAGTATTATGATTTTGGGAATAAAAATTATGCTAAAATATCAAGTTGTTGACTGATTTTTAATGCCACTTTTCATCGCTGTAATGGACAGACGCAGACTTCTAAGCAGTTGTTTGTATTTAAATATCAAAGGCTAATATTTGGGAACAGTGAGAACTGATGCCTCATTTCTACTACACTTGAAAACAAAATGCACTTTTCAGTAACAAATTTAAAAGTACAATTCAGTGGAATAGGAAAAATGTGACTTTTACAGGCATTTGAATGACAGCAGGGTAATTCCAACCCACTTCAGAAAAGAGTGCTGTGTGGCAATCTTGCAAAGCCCAAATAGAGCTCTCACAGGGGTGTCAATTACCCCAATGCCAAAAACCACTTAAAACTTTTACAACAAAGCTAAACAGAGTTATAAAGGCAGACGGCCAGGGCTGCACATCATTGGGAACTAAATGAGAAAAAAAGAGCCTTGAGGAAATGGTTTGTGGGTGAAGTGGGAAAAAAGGGATAGCTAGAAGGTGGAAGAAGACGGCAAGGTGTGAATCAGGCATTGATCCGCCATATGGGGATATGAAATGGAACAGTTCCAAGCACACGGAGGTCCCAAACGGGGCGGATACCCTGGCAGGTGTTTACACTTGTCAGCCTAGGCCTGATAAATGAGAGAAAAGGCAGGAGGAGCTGTCGGTCTAAACCCAGGAGGCCCTGATAAGAGCAGGCAACACAGGGAGGAACCGAGGAGTCTATCCCGAAAGGATCGCATCCAGCATCAGCAACAGGAACAAAGTTGTGGACTCCAACTAAGAGTCTCCAAAGCAAACAAAAAGTCCGCGCAAGACTCTGGTCTGACACTTTTCAGTATTTAGCTGAATATCATTGATTAGTAAGCTTTGTTGGGAGTAGAGGATAGGCCATATACAGAGGCTGCTAACACTTTTGGATACTAGCAGTCAAAACTTACAGCAAAACAGGAAGTGAATGGGACATATAAAGGACTTTTGCTACCTTTGCTGTTAAGTTATTTCACCAAAAACTTGCTAGGGCTAGCATTTTGTCACAGAAATGTAAATCTCAACTGTATTCCTTGTATGCTTCAATAAAAATAAAAATGCCATAGACTACTATCACAATAACACACTCCTTCCCTAAAGGAGGTACTGTCAGTATTGATTCTCCATTTGGCTTACCTTTGCTATTTTGTGTAGACTCTGCTTGTCCTTGTGTTCCCAAGAGATCCTCCAACAAAACAGGTTTGTGTAAGTTTAAGAATAACTTTAAATTGCCTCTTGGGAATAGAAGTACAAATCGGGGTGTTCCCTGCTTAAACAGCTGGGATAGGTTCCAGTGCACACCCATAAAGAATAAGTGGCAGACAATGATACACTGCTAAAATGGTAAGGTATGAATTCACATATCTAAAATGAAAAATCAGATAGACAGATAGATAGATGTTGAGTACTTTTTCTTCTACTTGAGTAATATTTTGAAATAAAAGTACTTTTGCATGAGTACAGAGTTCAACCTGTGTTCTATGTTTCTAAAAACCTTACTGGACATTTGAATGGGGAGTCTTGATGAAAGTCAGACACACAGCCTCCCCCAAACTGTCCTTGAGCTATCACAAGCATAAAGCCTTCTCCACACCCTCTCTTTTTTCTGTTAGACATTGCTTTCAAACTAATACATGTAAGGAGGTAATCCATCATGGTTCGATTATTAAAAGACAATGTAGTGGACATGAATGAGGTACCCCCGTCGGTATAGGCCCTTTTACTGAGGCGGGAAGAGCGTCTCAAAGAGGTGACGGATTGTTATGGGAAGGGTGCCAACGACGAGTCAAAAGAGACAAGAGGGACATTGGGAAGACGAGAAAACAGCGAGCGACTACAGAGGCACAGCGCCAAGTGGGAAAAACACACCAGCTAGCAAAGACATTGAGATAAGCTGCTATCTTTATAACTCTGATGCAAAAGCTATTAGGCCCCGGACATGCTTCTGTGCTTCTTAATCATTACAAACAATTATCTGTCGAGCGGCTATGGGGTATCGAGGACAGCCTGCGCAGCAAATGGCTATAGATTTGCAACTCCAATTCCACAAAAGTTACATCGTAAATGGGTTTACATTATACTGTCTATGTGCAGACTTATTAAAACTAAAATAATTTGTTGTGGTTTTTAGGGTATTGCACTGAAAACATGCAATAGCTGAGTGCTGTAATATCTGAGGGTCACTGAGTTTTTAACTGTGAATTTCTGGCAAGTGCCGCTGGAGGGATTTCTCTGTAATTTGCAAATCCCATTAAGACATAAATTTATTCACATTACCAAATAGTAGCTGAACCTGAAGATCATGAGCATCCAGTACATCCAAAACAACTAATACAGACTCTGCCTCTCTCAAATGCTTCTTTTATACTCAGACCTAACTGAAATGTTGCCAAGTAGCTTAATTAGTAGCAAAAGTAAAATGTTTGCAGCCATCAAGCTAAAAATAAACTGTAATTTTTCCTGAAATGGTATTATATTTCAGTTTAACATGATGTTTATGGTCTAAAGTAAATAAAATATAGTGTTATGAGATTTCCAGATTGTTGCAATCTGTTTTTATTTACATTTTACACAGAGTCCCAACTTATTTTGAATTGGGGTTGTATTAGAAACAGAAATGGTCCAAGACGAAGAGAGATAAAGCAGAAAAAGGGAGTGAGGGAAGGGAGTTAATGGCTGTTCGCTGTCTGAGAATGATCCAAAGTAAACTGACATCACACCAGGCCTGCCACCAGCGCAAATCAACCGCCGAGAGAGATGAGAGAGAGGAGAACTACCTACAAACTCACGACATTGTTTTTAAAAGTAGGTCAAGAACTTTGAGAGGCTCAGGGGGGCTGTGATGAGTTCCCCCAAATGACTCTGGCAAATCTGTGCAGCTTAACTTTTAGACAAGAAAGACAGAGACGAAGTTTTGAAATATAAATGATATTCTGACATCTATTCTCTCTGCACTGCAACTCTGTGTCTCAGATTTGACTATGAAATACTTCTTATTCAACCAATCCAGTATTCAGCACCAGGGTATCATTGTACACAACATTGTATTTGTATTTGGTGTATGGTGAGTGTAAACTGCAACCTCAATTCAATGACAACAGGCAAAGGGTGCAGTCTGGTCCTCTACTGCTATGGCCCATCTATTTTGGGTACAACATAGTTCACTTATGCTATATGCACTCCATCCAGTTTGGCTAGTCCCCTTTGACCTCTGGCAAGCAAAGCATTTTGGTCATGCAACTGAAGCCTACTCTACACTACCATCTAGCACCAGCAACTATGCAAAATGCTGCATTCAAGACTAAGTAGCTCATTTTAAAGATCAAGATGTATACACTAGAGGTCGACTGATATCGGCCCAATTTTTGTCTTTTTTAGTCAATTGGCAGTTGGCTGATTCTTGCCCTTTAATGCCGATTTTTGGTCAGGCACATGTCTGGGCAACCATGTGACTGAAGGACCCCAGCTTCCCCACCCATCTTGTCTCAGTTTGGACTCTTACACTGCCGTTCATAGGAAACATCCAAAATCTCTTTATCTCAGCCTGAAAAGCTCAGAATGGCAATAAAAAGATTTTGCTCATTGCTCATCGAACCTTGTAGAATAAAAATTTTAAATCTCAAGTTTGATTGAGATTGCCTTATTGGTTTTCTCAAAAAACTCATCTTTAACTGTTCTCCCTGCCACGTTCTGACACATTTGTTTGTGTTTAAGTAAGCAATGAGGCTATATAATATGAATTACTTTACTACTATTGATCACAAAAATTGGTAGTGTTTATCGGCCATCAGCTGCTCTGAATTTAAAAATCAGCATCGGTATTGGCCATAGAAAAACCCATATCGGTCGAGCTCTAGTGTACACGTTGCTACAATGGAACCTCAGTAACTGTCTATGTTTTATCATCCAGTCATAGCTGTTTAATTTGAGTGGGATGTGAGTATTGTTGGGCATAATCATTACTCAAGGCATATTCTTACATTAGCTACTTTTGCCTCACATATTATTACCCCCGGACCAACTGGATCATGCATACTGTGGATAACTACATGCTGCATTTGTGTGGGCTCAAGATGGTCTGAAAATTAGGATTTGTTTTTTAGTTTTTTACTTTGTTGTGCATTTAAAGGTACTGTCAGCAGCATGCGCTCATACTGGTTTAAAAATGGTCCTGCAGTCTAAATCAAAACAGTGGTCTCTTTTCTGGTAACATTTATGCATGTCAAGTTTTTGGGTGGAAACTTAAAGTTATCATCCATGGGAAGCAAAGACAAATATCAAAGAAACTGCTGCCTTTCCTCACTCTTCAACCCAGGCTAACCTCTGTTATAAGATCACCACCATTCCTCCATCTTTCTGCCCTTATCTTTTTTAATTCTCCCACTCGCTTCCTCTTGTGGCGGTGGCTATTCTTATTGCTTTGTCTAGAAAAAGAACAAAAAGCATTTATGATTCAAAACAAGCAGCCCCACCTGGAGACGGGCTCGCACAAACACCCAGACGACTGATGATGCAGATAGTGACCCAGCAGAAAGAATAGGCCGACACATTTAAATATCAGAACCTTTCGCAGAGCTGTCAATCAAAGGCGGTGACGGTACAAGCGGGAGCCCTGATCAAGGTGGAGGTAGAAGATACAACATAGAACCGCGACTGATAAGGATGTGGCCTTCTCTCATTTGATATATCTTCTGCTTTGATAATTTCTCTTTGAAATATCGGGAGCATGTCCAGTTGTGGCTGCTTTTTTTACATTTTATTCTGTCACGAGGCACAGTACAGTTTAGAAAACCTGCCAAAGACAACAGTGGTAGTACCTGTGCACACATATGGTAGCTCAGAAGCTTCAAACAAAACTAACAATGCTTCTCCTCCAGAAGTGCTCAGTTTGTGTGGGCTGTTGGAGGAACACAGGTATAGAGCTTTAGCTAAATATTTTTTTTATGTTTGTGAACAACATGGGATGTGTCAGTGACGGCTGGTGGAGACTCTGGGGGGAGGGGCTAATGCAGTGATAATAGCGCACACTACTCAACATCAACATTAGGCCATAGACAGCAATTTTTCAACTTCCACATCAAGAAATTTTATGCCAAATTCTCACACAAAGGTTTGCACGTAATTTCCAAGGTGCTCAACAATTATAAACCAATTCAGCCAATGCACAACAGCACATAACCCCACTGTTTTATCCAAATACTGGTCATCTAAGAACCTGACAATGGCAAAACAGGTTAACTTACAGAAGGAGCAGAAAGCAGTCCCGTTAGCCTAAATATACGTCATGTTTTGTAAGGGAGACGTGCGCGTTACTGTTGAAATAAAGCTCAAATGTCTCTTCCTCCTTTTAGCGAGGCTAATGTGTTAATGAGGCGATGTCCAATAAACTTCAGAGAAATTATCTTCAGCGTTCAAAAACACCGCTCTGCTCGGGGTGTAATGATGATTTCAGTTCATATCAATGTCTTAGCAAAATCCTCCAAAGTCCACGCGGCTGTAGATTATCATTTATAAACAACTTTGGTTATGATAGTTTATTACCACCGCCATTACTCAAATGTACAGGCTACACAACTACGTGCTTTGTGATTGGCCAAGTCCAGTTTTCCGGACTAAAAAATGCTTAATGCTGTAGATATGAGTGGGGGCGTTACTCTCTCCTGTCAATCACTGCTCTAATGTAATGTGCCGTGTAGTTCTTGGACTAAATATAAGTAGCCTTTTTTTCGTTCTTTGCAGCAATATTGATTTATTTTAAAACAAAAAAACAATAGTGATCATATGGATAATTCAATACAAGATAATAATAACATTTAGTTTTAACATATTAAAAACTATATGGTAATTTACTGTAACCCTGCCCACCTAGCCCATAGATACCAGCCATCTCTGGGCTGTGTGCATATTATGCAGGGTTAAAGAGACACTACATTTTCAATGGCCAAATCAGGATTAACCAGCAAAAAGCATGCACATAGTTTTGGCTCCTAAATGAATACATGTCACTTATATTTATAGAAGCAATTAGCATCACATACACCAAAAGCTAAAGAGTTAAAGGTCCGTCTGGTGCAAGGGAATACTTAGGTAGAAGTAAAATTTGTTTGTGTTCCACTGCATCTTCAGCTGAAAAATTTATGATGCATTATACAACTTTCAACTGGACTTGAAAAGCTTGTTGTAAATAAGCCTACAGTTAAATATTTAGCCTTGGTCAAAAGAGCCAAAGAAGCACAGAGATACGGAATGAGCATTTTCAGTGTTGCAGTGAAAGATGTCACCGAGCTAAATGCCACATTAACTCCGCGGAGAGATGAGAAGCCGAAAGAGATCCCGGATCGAGCGAGGCCCCGCGGAGCAGCGACGGGGGAGTTCAGACTGTCACACGGAATAATGCACATTTTACTTGGAAAGTGACTTTTGTGAAGGCCGACCGTGGGGTGCCTCCGGGCGACGCCGCGCCACACCACGCTTTGCTTAGTCATGATACAGACCTTCCAGCCTTTCGAGGTTGGCAAGTCAAGCTAACACTTCAAAATCAGGTCGCCTACGGTTTCAAATAGATGGAAATGTGTTTTAAAAGTGTATCGGAAGGGAGTCTGGAACTGCTCCTTCATACAAAAGAAGTCTCAGGAAGTCTGTGTCCTCAGTAAACCCCAAAGTAACAGAGAAGGCACTTTTATGGGTCTATGGTTAAGTATCTCCAAATCTAAAATGCATGAGCCCTAAAACTATTTTTATGTAATTTCTTTAAGGGTAAAAAAAAAAAAGATTGCTAACAGAGAGTGGAGCGGTTTCATAGACTTAAGTAACCCATGCATAACAGAGATTAGTTTTGGTATTGGGGAAAATGCACCTAAAAGATGCAGTGTTCCTAGGCCGGGTTACTTTTTGACAAATCAAAATGGATGAGTAATCAATAAAACAATAGCAGCAATTCTGGCTTCGAGAATGGGATAGTAACCTACCCTTTTCCGCAGCAGGCCTATGGTGTAAATGAGAAAAGTTTCAGTCAATACCGTGCGGCGGCTTACTAAATGGTTTTTACATGGATATAAAAGGCTCAAGGAGATTTTGTTGAAGAAATTGACTTTTAGTAATCCTTCTTGGACCTTGACTAAAAGGATGTGAATTTTTTAATCAGTATAAAAAAAGTATCTGTGTAGTTATTAAAGTCATGCGTGTTAGGGCACATTTCCAAAAGTGATATGTTACAGATCAGGTCGGCCTTTTGAAGCTGTTCTATTCTCAAAAGGAGCACAGAAAAAGAAGGAAGCTTTAAAAATTTAAAAGTAATATTTTGTTTATTGCAGCAGGAAAAGATGTCTAAAACCACCAGCCTCTTGCACCACTGCATACAAAGATTTCTTGCTTGATTAATGGTAAACACCTGTATTTTTAAGGTTTTCCTATAGAAACAAAACTTGTATGATTTGTATGTTTAAGTAGCTTACCACCTCTTCATGGCTTACCTGTTCCAATTGCGCCTTACTGACCTGACCTGCACCTTACCGTTCCACTAAAGAGAAATGTAGCATTACTCCATTTCCCCACCACGACCTTCGACCTCACACTACAGCTGTTTTTAACCTTGCATCCTAAAACATCTGCTGAAAATATCGAACTTCCAAAAAATTCCCACCGCATACACTAACTTGGCATGTGCTGTATCACTTATACATATGTTTTTGTTATGTTCTCTCTTTTGTTGGGTCTAAATTGAAACAGCAGATTCCGGATGTTCCCGAGCAGCCTGCGGGGATTGACTAAAAGGTGAGATGCTTGTTTTTTTGTTGTCGTCGTATCCATCTGGCGCGGTTTTCACATCTCAGCATCCTGCTTCCCCATAATAGGTGTGTTTTACAGGGTGTGATGCCATTCACATTGTTCGCGTTAAAGCAAACAGGTGATGCCTTAGCTATTTTTATCTATTTCGTGTGTTCCTTGTAAATTGTATTCTATTAAATCATCCTGTGTATACGTTCAGTCTGCAAATGTGATTCAATTTTCTGTTGTGCCATCACTGACAATCATTTCGGCTCTGTTAATAGCTTTTTTCATGTTGAGCCCCCGGTTCATTTGATGCGTCTTCCATTATGCTAAGTGATTGAATGTGTGTCCTCGCAGATAACTGGCTGGCTGGCCTTCTGCTCCACAGCGACAGCCTATCGGATCTGACTGAGCGCCACGCTAATCTCTATTAAGGTAATGTGCAGGCCATGGGTCGCAAGCAGAAAAGACACCAAGTACTAACTGCTTTGTTCACTCTGTTCAAGGGTTGGGCAATTGTCATATTAGTTGATATCCACATTATAAAATTACATAATATCCTTGTTGATAATGCTGCCAGACAAAGGAATATATTGGTTAAAGTTTGCATTAACCCTAGGTTATTAATACAGGTCTCCAATATGCCTTAATATTGAGATGTTGCCATGAATGCTGTTACATTAGCCTGAAATAATTTAACAAGCTAGTGTAGCCTACATAAACCCCATTTTTTTCCTACCATAACATGTTTCTTTGTTAAAGCAGTGAATGCCTGTATGAAGTGACACATCACAGTTAGTAAAAGATCATTGTAAAACACTTTAAGCAACTAAAGCTACTCCATTCACATTAGCTACATGCTATTGGGCACAAAAGTTTTTTATAACCCCTATGCAACGATTAAGGCGGCAAATATAGCACATAATGATTTTGTCTTGACACAGCATTGCTAAAAGGGGCTAGCATGAGCCTGCTAGCTAGTACTAGTAGCTAGATAGTCACAAACATAGACATATACGTAGATGTCTTGTAGGGTGCTGAAGCTAACGTCTGGACAACGCCTTAGCTACTCCGGGCATTTTTCAGAATTCCATAGCCCATAAATTGTAGTTCTTCTTAAAGCATGTAGCATTAGCCCTCTAATATTGCAAATTATAATTTAATCAAGATGTTCTGGCAGCTATACATCAGTCAACCACATGTGTGTAATGTCAGAGCCTGGTTAGAGTGTATCCACTTTTAGAAGTTTTATTTATTATAGCAATTAGCATATATATTAGCATGTAAGCTAAATGCTAAATAATACTAGGTTTCTGCTAGACAGGAGTTACAGAAGTGTGGCGGACCACAATAGTTATAGACCACAATTTAGGGCAATGTTTAATCAACCAATAAATCACCACAAATCCAACTTTAATAAGTTGATTTTAAGTAAAGTTTAAGTAAAAATGAATGGGCCAAATGCTGTTGACATGGAAACCCCCAGGCTCTTGCCATTCACTTGCATTGGATTATTATGGTCATTAGAGCCATTTTGGCCCGGGCAGCAGTTGGTGGCAAATTTGCCGTATTGTAGCAATAGATCAAAACCACCAACAAGGGGTCTACATATATAATGAGTAACAAGTAAAACTCACAAGTTAACATGATTTACATTTCACTTTTATTGTTATTCTATTACATGTAATTTTAACTAGTGAGATGCAATAAACAATATAACTAATTAATTTGAGGCTTTGTAATTAATTAAATATGAATAATTACATTTTTATCAAATAGTGTTGTTTAGATGTCAGAAATACAATATTGGAGCTTATTTGTATATTCTAGCTTACACCACGGTCAAACAGGGAAGCACTTGTGGATCTACCTCCATCTGTGTGCACGCAGCAGCACGCCTGCTGCGCCTGACCCCCGCCCCATATCTGTCTCCTTAAGTGTACTTCGTCTCTGAACACAACGCTTTCTGTCTCCCCTGAGTGCGTCAGTCAGAGGTGACAACAGTCAGAGCTATGCAATGCGTAGCACCTGGTTATCTTTTGTTTAAAAAAATAATTTAAAGTCGTGTGCTGTGCAGGGGCAGGGCAGCCTCGGAGGAAACCTTGCATTTAGTGCACTCATATAGGCATGAATACAGTATGTCTAAGCAGCCAAAGCTGAAATCCACCGGCATTTGCCCAGTGTTGATGTCAAGCGCTGGTTACTGGGTGCCAGAAATTAGGTAAATAAGAAAGGTTTCATGCTGAGAGTAAATGAATAACAAATACGATGGCTAAAGCCTAGTCATTTTCCGCAATACATAAATCCAATTGCCAAAACATCTTCAAAACAAATAGAAAGCCACATGCTCTGGCCTCTGTTTCTCTTCATCCTCATTTTTGTCAGGAAACATGTATTTATAATGGAGAAGCAAAACCTAATTATACTGTGTGTTAGTCCGTCATATTGTGATCCTGATAACAGTGGATCTTGTTTTCCACCGCTGCATTATATCCAGTAGTGTTATGAATCATCTCCGATAAAAACAGGACATTCAATCCAGCTGAGCGAGAGGCTCCTGCCGCTGACTGACGACACATTTGAGCTCCCTCGCACTTGTATTGCCAATGTACAGGACAAATGCGTCCCAATGCCGTTATCTCCACGTACCATATTGTTGCGGCAATGCAGTGAGCCCCAAAACTAATGAAGAAGATGACAATGCTCTGGCAGACGCATCGCCGAGACGCCCACAATGTATAAAACAAAACGTCTACACAAAAAAATAAATGTGTGGAGCAGCCCACTGTAAACAATTGTTCTTTATGTCTGCAAAAATTAGGGTGGTGACTGCTATTATCATCATGTATAAGATGAGGCAGCAAAAAAATGACAGGATGAAATGAATGAATGGGATGTTGAGGGGGCACAAACAGAAAAACTCATGACAGCGTATAGATACAAGAGTAGTGATGTAAAGAACATATAATCCTACAGGAAGTCAGCATCTCTAAACCTGATTAGTGCCAAGCCAATCAATGAGTGGGTTAGCGTGGCCACATGGTCAGGACTAGCTGAGTACGTCAGATGACAGCATGGACAGGGCCATGTAAAGCACCAACGTACTGACAGAGGGAGGGAGACATGCTTTTATTTTAAACTTAAAGGAGTTGGTTACGTACTGCTTGAGGCAAAGAGAAGCTGGGCTCAAAAGTGGAGTTTATGTTTTAAAAGTTAAGCGGTGGTGCAGTGAGGTGTATGCGATATGAAAAAGCCTGTCTAAGTTTTAAAAGTTGTAATTTAAATTGTAGTATTTTTTTTTTTTTTTAATTCATACTTATTAGAGTGCTAACAATTTTCCTTCCTTTCTAAGCTTTTGTATCTGATTGGTAGCTTGTTTTTAAAATTATGTCAGTCCGCCTTCAATCTCTATAACGTTTTTTGATAGATTTTATATTCTGATGCAACCGTCTCTATTGATCCAGGCATGGGACTGGCACAAACTGAAAAGGAATGGAACTCCTGACCTCCCACCTAACTGGCTAACGACTTGCAGTCAGTTTACACATTTATGTTGCATGTGTTGTACAGCCCTAGTAACACATAGACTAGGGTGACCCTAAACTTGGATACATACTGTATTTTTTTTCACCAATCATGGTGCCTTTGAACTCACCAAGTGACAAAAAAGCTTCCGAAATACATACAATTTTCTGTCATGTAATTAAAGTACAAACTCAGATGCAAGTCTTGAATTTTAATGGCCATTTATTAATAAAAATAATGACATTGTAAATATTTTTGTGACAAGTCTGTAGACAAATGTGTTTTTAGTTTCCTATGCTTTTCTATTGGTTAAAATGGGGACAACTGGCACATGGTTTGTTGAAAACTGGGACATATATATATATATATATATATATATATATATATATATATATATATATATATATATATATATATATATATATATGTGTGTGTTTTTTTTTGTTTGTTTGTTTTTTTTACAGATACTGTAAGTCTTGGGACATGGGACAAATAGCCTAAAACTAGGACTGTCCCGGTTAAATAGGAACATCTGGTCACCCTAACATAGATGCCATTCAAGTCAATCCATGAGTTTACACTTGCTGTGATACAGTACAGTGTCCGGCGCTGCGACAGAAATATAATAATTTTGACAGATGCCACACCCCTCATGCATAAAGTTGAACACAGCAAATGGAGCCAGACAGAATGTCAGACACAGGAACAGTGAAGAGAAACCAATAAATTTCATTATAAAAATGCATAGAGTCTCACTCATATCACTGTGTAAACATTACATCTTAACTGGGGCCACAGACTCACAAATGACATCAAATACTATTAAAATATGAGATGTAGCATGCTTATCCATGGTAGCAGCACAAAAGAAAAAAATATCAAAATGAACAGGATATTGTGAAAACTCATGGAAATAATATCCTAATGAACGGGAGCTTGTGATCAGACAACATAACTTTTGTTTACATATAGCTCTCTGTATACATGGTTGCTATTGCGTGAACTCATCACTTCCAGCGTAAACTCTGTACTCTCCCATGAACACGTGACTTAGAAAGGCTATGAAATAAAACACATATCTTAATGAATAAAAATATAAATTGTAAGGGTTAGCACTGTGTTTTAAACCCATAATTCCCAATTACTGGTTTCTGTTATCACAATAAAATGGTCAGGTATAAAATTTGAATTTCTGAGCGGTCCCTCTGACTTCAGACAATGACCTTCCTTTGTAGTATTATGCCAGACTCATGCAGTCTCCACTCAGGTTGTCAAATCCATTAAAACCAATAGTACTTAGCATTGTAGTCTAATTATCCACATTAACAATTAGCTCAAAACCCAATCCCCTGATGCTGCTGGATTATAAATTAGGCTAAGTGCAGTCCTCCGGCATCCTCATCTCCACTGACCGGAGGAGTCGTCTTACACGCCAAGCAACTTCTAAAATTGCGTGAGTTTAACACGAAAGCAGAGACTAATAAACAGTAAAATGTCAGGTCCATGTAATGAGATGTGTGAATATCAGTGCCACAAGAGAGGGGCATTCTTTATAATGAGACCACAAAATCAATACAGAGAAGCCGCGCTGCACTTCTTCCCAGTTCATTTATGCAGCGGGCTAAAAGACAGCCCCAGGATAAAAGTGAATCGAGTTTAAAATGTTATGTGAGATAGAAAAAGAGTAGTTTTGTTCATGGTGTTGAATAGCCTGCTGGGATGGCATTTAGGATAGGCGCTATAAGTGCTTAAAATGGATGATTGGTGGAGTGGAAAGTGCTAATTGTGATTGTGATGAAGATAAAAATGATACTGTTTTCCTGGAAGAGCAGTTAAGGTTGTTTGTCATGAATGCCTATTATTCATACTTCAGAATATCAACTAAGTCTACCGAGAAAGTAAGTTTTAATGTGCGCAAACAAGAATAGAGGCACTCTCATTGTAATTAACTATATCAAGCTTATCTGAACAGCTGTTGCAATTTAAGTTAGAGAAGAAGCATCCATATGGCACCCAATTTATAAATTAAAATCACTGCATTTGTCAAACTTGTATGTTTTTATACATAAGCAATGAAAGAAAACAATAGTTTATACATTTACTTTGTGCACAGCTCTCAACAGTTCATCTAAGGAGCTTTCAGCTGTGCCCTTCATCTCAGGGGATCACCTCAGTGATTCATACCCAGAGGTATTTTGGCATTGATTTTTATGCCAGATGCCTTACCTGACCCAACTCTCTCCTTTTATCTTATTTAGGGTGCGCTTTGCTTAAGAAAGTGCCATCTGCATATGAGGCCTTATTGAAATTAGTAACTTGAAATGACCACACTTGTCTCTTTTACTTTGCTCAAAATGCACAACTTAATTTAATTGTCTGCAGTTTTAGCTGGGGTGCAAATAGTTTATTGCTGATCCTACCCATCCTGCTCCCTCTGTGCATAAAGGTGTGCTCTGCCGCCTCTACCCCTGCCTCTTGTCACAGATTTGAGCAAAGCACAGGTGACGGTTCTCCGATAAGTCATTCCGTGCTGTGTCATACGATCTTTGTGATCACTAACTTCTTCTATGAGCTGTGTCGTGCAATTTTTCTAATGGAAATGTTGCATTAATTCAGCGGCCGGAGCTATACATCATGGCTGTAAATCTCCCCTGTGGGGGTCTCACTGCAGCTGAGCAGACCAGAGCACGCCAGCCGCTCGGGCCACTTACAATAACTGCTGCAAGAGCACACACAGCTGGGTCTGCATTATTTATGGATTATTTTCTTCTTCTTATCCTGAAATCTAACAGAATCACTCACAAATGTAAGCTTTAGAGTGTTCTGCCAGTGTATAGCTGTTTTTCTTTCGCTTCTTCCCAAACCCAACTTGCCCACATGCCACCACAAGTCTCTAAAGTCATTATTAGTCGTTGTCACTACTGTTCAAGCTGATACCATGGAGAGCCAGAATCCAGCCACAGGGGGTCACAAGCCTGAGTCCTATTTGTATTGGTCCCAAGTTGGATAAATGGAAAGTGTTGTGTCAGGAAGTGCTTCTGCAATTAAACCTATGCCAAATCAATATGCAAATCACTGTATGCTAGTAGGTAGAGAATTTTCTGTTGCAAAAGAGAAAGTTAAGGTCAGAAGGGAAAAGTATAAAAGAAAGCAAATATATTCACAAAAGCATGTTTACACAAATCATCTCTTTGCTTGCATATCTTCTGCACATTTTGATATGAAAACTGTTTAAATGTGAACTAGAGCTGCACACTAAGTGCAAAATGTCATGTTTATCAAAATAATCATGGATTGGCCAGTGTCTTATATACAATGTACCTGATATTGGTGGTAGCACTCCAACACAACACTTTAGACTCACACAAAAATATGAAATATTGTTGAAGTGGACACTTTTATCTGATAGTAGAGCCCCTTTAAGTGTTTGCAAACAAAATAAGCTGTGTGCACAATTGTAAATTAAGCATGTAACAGATACATTAGTGCATAAAAATACACAAATGCTTTGGTAGCCAAACTGACTGCATGTATTTAATGTCAGTGCTTGGGTAAAGAACACTATCAGCTGATTTGTTTTTTAGCTGCTATATTTGTAGATCTGTGTGTTACTAAATTGTATAACTGCAGTCATATTTGTTTGCTGAGCGCTGTTAAAAAAAGTAAACAATAGTCGAAAATTTCTATTCTAACCAGTAATCAATGGGAGCACAAATGAGCCACAAATTGGAACAAATTAAATGTTTACAGTCTTTAAAAGGCCTGCTCAACTGTTGCCATAAGTGCAGTCCTCATTGTGTAACACATTATTCTTTCGATTCTATTTTCTCTCTTTCACACAAGCCTACGACGTGTTGCATCTCTTGTGTGATAAAAGCTTTAACAACCATTTCTCGTGAACAAATCGAGATGTCTTTGTGTTTGCCGTCCCAAGCAGTTCCTCTGGCTTTCATCTTGACCTTTTGACCTTTTCCTTGACCCTTAAGCAGCTAAAGATCTTCATTTACAACTTCCCACTGGCAGAAAAGGGGAGAAGAAGAGAGTAAATTGTTGTTTCTTTGCTTTTGTGCGTGTTGTGTTACGGCGGGTCAGACAGTGGGCGTGTGCGAACCTGCAACGGGAAAACAGGAGCCCACTCAAAGCAGTTAAAAAGCCAAATTTAGGGCCTACTCTCAATCAAAGCTGTGCCGTCTGCCACATTATAAATCGACAGCACATGAGGAGGAATTAATTACGTGCAGAACTTCGCATACAGAGATCTAAAGGGAGTTTAAAGCCAATTTAGGCAGTGATTTTTCAGAAGTGGAAGAGTGGTTGAGCAGTTATCAAGATCGCCCACTTCTTGTTTTGTCTTATTTGCATGTGGATCAGATGAAACTGAAGAAACTTCACATGTTCAGTTGCAGCATGTTCAGTTTTTACTGATTAGTGATTTGTTATTTAAATAGGAATAAGTAAGAAGCATGTAGCCCAAAATTAATGAAAACTTTACACATAAACTTGCCTGCAAAGATTAGTAGTTACGTGTTAAATTGTTAACATGTTTGTTAACATTGTGACTATAATAATTTTATAAGTGTTATATGTGTATTGTTTGTTTTGAATGAAGGCTTATGTATGCAAGTCATTCATTCACTGCTGACTTTTGCACAACAGCTAATGTAGCGCATACCTACCTTGCACATTTATGTATATTTCTATTGTTTTTAGCATAGTTTAAATAGTTTATATGTCTATTGTATTTGCATGCTATTTTAAATACCTTTTGCCTAATGTTAAGTTATTATTGTTTATTTTATACCTTTAGATTTTTTGTGGCATTCAGTGTGGACAGCAAAGACAGAATTTCATTGTACAGGGAAACATGTTTCCTTACTGTGCATATGACAATAAATGCTTTGAATCTTGAATGTAAAATTATAAATTTATTACTGCTATAGGGTAATTTATGTGTCACTATACCAAAACATGTACTCTTTGAAACTAAAATATGTACATTTCCTAAAAGATATATATTTTACAGTATACTTGTATCCAGATGTATTCAGAAGTATTAGTAGCAGCAGTAGTTACAATGTAAAAAATCTATAAACTGTAAAATATTGTTAAATGTTATTTCTGTTTTTTTAAATCTTTCGACTGCTCACTGCAAAACAGTTGCACTGTAATTTGGCAGGTTTTTTACGCTCAATGCCCTTCCTGTTGCTTTAACTACTGCGCCAAATGAATTTTACCCTAAAATAATGGTGGTAATACAGAACAAATTACGGTTAAAGTCTGGCAACCACAGCTGCCAGGATTTGTTTAAACTGTGTATTGTAATGGAAGTAGTAGCATCAGGAGTCATAATCAAACTTAAATAAGTACTTCACTAGCATTTTTACTGAAAGCTTTCCTACTCTGACATAAAGACTTATTACTATTACTTTGTTTATTTGTACAGTAGTATCACAAATATTCCTTGACTGCTCTAAGCACCTCTCTGTGTCAGTCACAAACAAGTCAACAAGAAATAATTATTGACATCTACATAAAAATGACTTGTAAGTGTGACATTCTGCATCTACATTTCAATTTTCTTTATGATGGTGTCATAATCAGGCTCCAGGCCCCGACTAAACAGATGCCACATAAAACCAAATGTCAGCGAGGAAGAAATAATTTTAACCATAAGCATGAATTTTTGTGCAATATGTTTTTCAGCAGTGTCAATAGTGTTGTCAGTGATGTGTGACTGAAGCATGCTCCAGGGATGTTGTGGGGTTTGAAACTACAAAGGAGAATCAAGAGAAACTAAAACGGTAAAAAAGCAAGATGCAAGAGACGTCTGCCAAAAACTCCATATAATGTATGGAGGTATGACTACCTGGAACAATAGACACTTACAAATAGTGGCTGTCAAATATCACTAGCATTGTATTTGTCTTGGTGTATAAGAATGCACATGCCCAGAAATGTTTTTTGTTTCAATATCTGCCAATTATTGTTGTCATTATAAAAAATTCCATCTCCCATATCTCCAGGAAGCTGCAGCCCTCACAGTCAAATTACTGGTGCCATGACATGAAAATAAAAATTGCCTTTTCAACCTGACTGTTTTATAAATTCTGTTGACAGCGGTGCCAATTCTCATTACAAAGCATTTCATTGCAATAGTTTTGGACTAGGTCAAGTGTTTTTCTGCTATTGAAAACCACAACAGTCTGTGTGAAAAGAGATGTTATCATTTTTGTTTCACATTTTCTATGCCGGTCCCAAGCCTAGATAAATAGGAAAGGCTGCGTCAGGAAGGGTACATGAGTCAATATGCAACACACAACATACCAAGAGGCAGATAGATACGAAAAAGCAGAAAGGAAAGAAAAATATATCTATTGTGTATTGAGATCATTATGTTGGTAAAATTGCATTTAGTAATGGGTGTTCCAGTACCTCCTCTTTACAACAAATGGAAGATTTCTTGGTATCCCTTCACATTTTATTCAACCAGAAGTAAGACCTCAGGAGATATACTAGGTTGCACAGTATGGTGGACCAGAAAGTACGCTATATTGTACTTTATAAAAGTTTTTGTAGTGCAGTAAAGATGTAGTACCGCTTTAAAGACCCGGCTTCCTTATGTTCAATTTATACAGCATTTTTAACATTTGTTTTTAAAAGGTGGCAAAGTTGAACTGCTCTTACAACATGACAAAATAAAAAGATTTAAAAAAACAAACAAACAGTTAATTAGTTGCTTGTTTACGCTGTCACAACAGTTCCTTCTTTCAAGCAATCGGCTTCCACTTAAGTAATTCTAGTGCATTACAAGAGTTTATTGATTACTACAAACTGATAATAACCCAAGTATAAAAGTACCAGCATTCCTATTTGAGTTGAATAATCTGCTTTTGCTATGGTGAAATTCAAAGCTAACTTAAACATTAGACAAAGTTTGTGGAGTTTGTGAAATGTCTGCATATCTTTAACCTTTTCCTAAACAGTCACTATTTCTAATCTGTAAACAAAACTTGAGCTTTGCGTGACTTTGTGGCAGCACACTCAAGGACATTCAACCTCCGTGTCATGCACAAAGGTCATGAGATCTCTGTTTTCCTCTCTCTGTGTCATCCCTCACTGCAGCGATACACATCACCAGGCCGAGGAACCTCCATTTCCTCAGTAATCTGCAGCCTGTTGGTTTTGTGTGTGTGTGTGCAGTAACTAACCATCTCATTTCCCCATAGGAGCCCCCGCCTGGCTGTTACTGCATCCTCTGGCACACTCACATTAACATTTCATCCTGATTGTCTCTGTCAAAGCCATTTATCATCATCGACTACAAGAGCCTCCCCTGACTCCACGTCTCTCCTCTTTAAATCTAGTCTACTTTCTTGTTTGGGCTTGTTGTCCCATCCTCGCTACAGTCTACTGACTTTTATATGTGTGGAAGAAAGTACCTACTCAAAGAACAAGGCTAAGACCATGTGCATAGAAAGGCCAAAGAGGGGCAAAAAGTAATGGTCAAAGTTTTCAGGATGGGTCCAGGAACAAATTACATGTTTCTGGTGTAGATCAAGAACACCATTTGAATCCAGGATTTTTTTAAAAGGTTGTGTACCATTGTGAGATAGGACTAAAGATACAAACTTCACCTACAATGAGTCACAAAGAAACACATGGGCACTATTGCAAGATACTAGTAAAGAGTATAGTATTGAACTATTATTATAGTCAAGACCACACAATTAAGAGCGACTTTTTTTACAAGTCACAAAGAACCACATCAGGTCAGTTAAAGGATTTACTCTATATTATGCAAAATTGACTTTTCTGAGCTTTCTGACCTTTTTATAATGTTCCCTCATCAAAAACATACCTGGATTTGTGTTTGTTTCATTCACGCCTGTTTGAGTAATCCTGCATTCTCTGTCTCTGAGTTTCTGAGGCCTCAGAACGCTCGGTTCCATGAACCTCTGCCTCTTCTACAAACCCTGCCCACTCCAGAGCGCATTGACCAATCAACCAAGCCAAGTCGGCTTTTATTTATTTATCCACAAAAATGATGTACAACTCCACGGATTCCTCACAGCTATTTTTCATTTTGTAGTAAAATGGCATCATACAAAAAGTTTAAGGAAGTAAGGAGCTCTTTTTCACTGATTATGATTAAAAGAATGCAACAGAGCTGCACTCTGCTGGTCCAATCACCTGTTTCTTTATGGCACCAGAGAACTTCTTAAAATTGTCCTTTTAGCCAGATAGTTGATAGATTGTAAAACTTGCAATGCTGTTCTAGAGGCAACCAAGATAAAAGCATATTATATCCCCTTTAAATATGAAGAATCATTGTCAAATAGCCGAGCCATAATTCCTTATGTTTAATTTTTTTTACAAACAACATTTCTCAGTCAGTAACAGCATAAGCAAATTACTCAACAGCAATTGAAGCAATACTTAAGGTAAACAACTGACTTGAAAACGTAAAAAGGTTATTTAATTAAAAACATCTGCAGCCGCCATCTTGTTATGTTGATAAAACCTTCTACAGAGAAACAGTATCTACAGCATACAGTGTCTCCTTGGTGAGCAGTGTTTGGCCCGGGTCTATCAGAACATAATCCAGCTGTCTGCCTCACAGGTCTTTACCTCTGCTTTCCCTCTCCTCCTCCTTCTCCTGCTCCTTGCCAGTCCTCAGATTGACACACAGATTATATCCAGAGGGAAACGTGATTAATGGGTATGTCTGTGTAATGTAAATCAATTTAATGGAAGTGAAGACACCAAATGGAAGAGCTAAAGGCAGTGTGGCAGGCTTAGAGGGTTGAGCAAAGGTTCAGATATCCACAATCCAACATAGAATTTCAGCCTTTGGAGAGGATGTGAGCTGTCCTCCTTTCTGACGATCTTCCTCCTTGTTTTCCTCATTCTGTCGCTTTTTGACGAGTCCCTTGAGTAAGCAGCTCCTCCCTCACACATCCATCTCAAACCTGCTTTCATCCATCCACATATAAATCCATAGCCAGCATTACCAAAATTCAAAGCACAAAGCAATCACACAGAAAAACCTCAGCTCTATCTGACAATGAAACGAGTGCCTTACTTGACAGGGCCCTGAAGACGTTAAGAGGATCAAGTTGCTCATCCGGTAACTTAAACCATTTAACTGTTTGGGCATTTAATTCCACCTACATGCAATTTTTAAGTGGAAAACAATGCAATGCAGCTATCTGGTGAGACAATGCTTAAGGATTAATAGCCCTGATCAAGCAGGCTTAGCTGGAATACTCCGGAGGTATTTAGGAAATGAGTTGGGGACTTGGACAAAGTTGGCAATGTTTGCAAATTAGCATTTTCAGTAGCTTCTTTTTAATCTTGGTAGCAAGGTAATTTTATGGTAGTAGTAAGATAAAAAATCAAGGAACTAGATAAATCCATTCTGACATTTAAGCAGGGGTCATTTTTAGCAACTTAAAGTTTGAGAGTCAGCATCAAACATCTGAAGTACTGGCTGACACATGGACATATTAGATTTTGATTGGCTGAGAAAAAAGAAGTGGTTTAATGTGGACAATGGGAAATGAACAAGGGAACGTCTTTTTTCTAAATGTATGCTTCAGCTTTATTACAGCCCTGCAAGAGCCATTTCAGGAAATTGCATATTTCTCAGCATTATCACTACAATATTATCTTTTTTACGCTACTGTTATCATGCAATTACCAAGCTAGAATACAAAGTGCCATATCTGCTTTTCAAACAGCAGAAAGAGCTGCTGAATGCAAACCTGTGTAATTGACTAAGAAGCTCAAGTGCAGCAAGCAGTCCAAATCCGCCACAGCATCTAGTCCCATTGTTAAGAAAGGATTACCAATGTTACCTTAAAACTCTATGGTAACTAAAGCTCCCCAAGCAGGATCATACTGCTATGGGGTAATTAGCAGGTGGACTCAGACAGCGGACTGCAAGATCCTAGATTGTACCTTATTGCTTGACCAACTTTTGCCTAATAATATTAGGAACTACCATAGAAAACCAGTCATCTGCGCTAAAGGAGCTAGCATTAGTAACACAGCTTGCATTTCCATACAGATTGTACAGTGATCAATCTTTGTCTTTTTATACTGGTAATTGGTAGTCGCTTTACTTTCTCCAGGCGCAGTTTCAACGTTTCAACCATTCAGCGTTCCACCAGAATTCATTTCCCATTTGCATTTTTCTTCTGCAAAGATAAGCCATCTGCGAAATGATGCCATAGAGATTCATCCTCTTGTGGCATATTAACTCTCTGAATTAAAAACGACCGGCTGACAGGTTAGCAGACAATTACTCAAGATGCTTCTGGAGTAAGTTAACAAAAGATGTGACGGCGGCATGCACACTGAGGAGCCGGTAATGATTTTAATGGACCTTGTGTTATGACGGGTTGGAAGATAGAAGAGCTAGTTGTGTGTCAAAATATATTTATTGTAGAAATAGTAAAGCTGCTCTTCGGAGTTGAAACACTGCTTCAGGGGAGAGCTGAATGAAAAAAGGAGCACTGTGTCTTTGTCCATTTTAATGTGGGTTTATTTTAAAATGCATAACTTTTGCCGGGTTTCATCTAGCATTTGCACTCCAACATTTTAGGAATGCAAAAATATGGTAGCCTGGCTAGCAAGACTTATTCACCTCTTATGCAATTAGTGGAAGCCTTTGCCTTCAAGCAATTGTCAAGTTCAGGCTAATCAGAAATGTTTATTTAAAGTATAAGTTTCTCTGATTGGTTGGTTATTTTCCAAACTACATTGGCAGAAAAGGGCAATGCCAAAAAAAAAAAAAAAAAAAAAAAAAAGATAGAAAAATAATCAAAATGCAAACGGAACATCTTATTAGTGTTCAGCAGGCAAGCACAAGTTTACAAAAAATGAATACTAAAACAATGGATGCAGTGACATTGTTTTGGTTAATCTTTTGTCAGACTGAGCAATTATCCACATACTCTCTGAGCGCAATTTAGCCTGTTGTGTGTTAAAAATGCCTATTGGGAATGCAAAGTTAACCAGGAGCTAACTTCTTTCTGATTTAGTCTCAAGTAAAAGAAATGAGTACGCCCTAAAACTTACAAATGACAACAAAGGCTTCTTCTCTATCCATGGATGGTTGGGTTCTCTGATTTATGCCAGCCATCGTTGACAACCACTTCAACGTTAAATGATGTAGGTTGAAGTCCTGCCTTATTAAAATGTACTGTCTAAAAAACTCCTCTTATTTCCTTTCTACTGCCCCATTTTAGAGATGAAAATGTCTAGACACTCTCTTTGCCATGTTAAATTTATGGCGACTTGTTCTCTGCCCTTTGACACCATGCCAAAAAAGCAAAGCTGTCAACTTAAGTGCTGTCAAAAGCGCTGTCTGTCTGAGGCGAAATGTCAACTTAAAACTAGTTTGTGTGTGGATACCGGTTGATGAGATTGGCTAGTGGACAACTCAACAAACAGGCAGCCGTTAATCCCCTCATGCCAACGTGCAACAACATGCCACGAGAATATGCTGACGACTTTGAGAGTCTGGTTTCAAATTCAGTGACTGCAATAGAAGCCCTTGTACTATGGTAAAGAATCCACAAAAGAAATTATTTTACAGACCCCTTATGGCTGGAGTGGCTCTAACTTGCAATGGTACAGAATTAAAGAATCCTTGGATCTGCAAAACATACCAAGAGTTATTACAACCTTTACAGCATTGCACACTTTTAGCCATCCCTGTCATCTGAGGATAAGAATTAATGGCTCCATTGTCTTACATGTGTCATATTAATCCAAATGGACAGGATAATCCATCTACAACAGCAAATAATCTCAAAAAGGCCACAACTGTTCATTCCAGCTCCACCATGATATTACATTTTCTGCAAAAACAATTAAGCAGAGCGTAGTATTGTGTGCCACATCTGTCCGGCTGTGTTTAGACAGGTCAGGGTAAAATGATCTCTCCGAAGCTCTGGTACTCAGGGGAATGACATAGAAATTGCAGTCAGAGAACATCAGTCGGTATAAGTACCCAAAGAAGACACTTTCAAATAGAGCACTAATGGCTGCTGTCACAAACACACACACACACAAAAAACACACACACACACACAAACACACACAGTACCCGTGAGTCGTATCCCATGAATAAAATAAAGCTCTGAAAATGTGCCTTTTGATTTAGCTGCAGACTATCCAGGGCTTAGCGAAGGTAGTGGGTGTAAATAGTAGGTTGATTGCAAGTTGATGCCGCTTTTTGACGGACATTGTGTGAGACTCTACAACTGCTGTGAGGGATGTATATAATTAGAATCATAAATTATATCATTTTGCAATGGTGCATGTGGATTCTGTGGAGTTTTACGGTGACATTTACATACTAGATATCAACATATTAGTCTTGGGTTTGCTCCACACTGACAATTCTTGATATACCAAGCATGCTAAAAGTGAAGACCTTTCACCAGACCTTGTAAATGCAACTTTATTCTAGCCGTCCCATATAGCCCTACTCATTTTTTATGCAAAGTTAAGTGAAACCTTCCCATTTAAGCCATCTTGTGCAAAAAAATGCCGTGCCAAAATATACATATTCAAAATGCTACAGACGGAGCAACAGGATAGAAAATGAATTAAGATGCCTGACCAGCCAATCCCAATATACTGTATTTGCTAAGGAAACAGTGAAGTTATGGGCTAGAGAACAGCTGAACATACCCTAAAACTTGTTGACTAGTTGCCAGCCTGTTGTGCTTCTAAGCGGTTGGTGAGTAAAATTATACTTGTCTCACCTACAAACATTGTTCTTCAAAAGACCTTCTCACAGTGCATGCAGGCATGGCCAGTTGTGCTCAGGCTAAGAGAGAGATATTTTTAGCTTTAGAGTAAAAACATAAGAATAAAACACATCACCTCTGTTCTATGTGTCCTTTTGTCACCCATTTCCAATAAAAATCCTCATATCTCCCAATACTCCTTAATGTCCTTATTCCTAAAATATCAATGTTCTAGGTTAGCCTTGGCAGCCAAATGAAGTTGGCCTCAAACTCAAACCTTCAAACAGGTTTAACCAACATCCATTTGACTTCAGTCCAGAGGGACCAGCCCAATTCTTTGTAAAGACAAGAATTAGGATTGG
Organism: Bostrychus sinensis; assembly: GCA_020698575.1. Lineage (NCBI taxonomy): Eukaryota > Metazoa > Chordata > Actinopteri > Gobiiformes > Eleotridae > Bostrychus > Bostrychus sinensis. The sequence continues at coordinate 14,988,907 of CM036249.1, read as the reverse complement.
TGTCCAGGGAAGCTGTAAGCCCAAGTTCTGCCTACTTTTATAACAAGGTAATCCAAAGATTGTCATACCCTAATAAACTTTAGATGACCCCCTTACTACTGTGTGTACAATCGTAGTAGGAGTATTTGCATATTGAGTTGGATCTGAGATGCGACAACAACAACACTGCTAATCTCAGCCATGTTCCTCAGAGGATTTGATCTCGGGGGAGGGACTAAGGCGAGCGCTGAGAGGGACTTAGAGCACTTATTGTCCCTTTAGTAGCAGATTAACTATTTTAAAAGCAAACGTGACGTCCGTCTTGCCAACGCTGCCTGGCAGACTCTGGCAAGGCACATGACGCTCTAATTGTTTATCTCTAAGGCGCGCTTCTCTATCTCAGTGCTCTGTTTTCTTCCTAGGGTTGTACTCACTGGGGTAACAATCAGAATGGTGTGTGCCAAGCTCATAATGAAACACATAGTGCAGTGGGAGTCGCAGCTGATTTCAAGTTATTAGGAGACTGAATGGGAGATGTGGGGCCATTTTCGGTTGGGGCCACTTTTTCATCGGGAATGAGGTGACGAAAGGACTAACACATGGGAACGAGATGGCACAGCTTCAGAGAAAACCACGGAAAGTGGGGCACGAGGTTGCCGAGATTGGGGTGCTAATACAGGGGCCCCATGGGACACATATGGGGGGGTTGGTTTGGGATCGTGCACTGGGGTGATGAAAGCAACCACTAATAATCTACAGAACTGTGAGATAAGAATGGGAAAGCGAAGGGGGGGATGGTAATGTTGGAAAGATATAGGACAAGAACAATACACCCAATGAAATAATGAAAAGCACTGCACTGTTTGCCATTAAAGTGTTTTCATAATTCTAAAAAAAGGAGCATAAAAGACACAGCAAGACAAGGGAGACATCTTTTCAAATAATATCTTAGCTTTTCTTTGTGAATTTCTAAGGCTGTGTAAACAACATTGTGCCGCATGTGGGTTCTAATAATTCACTATGGGCTCGTACTTCTCTGAGCTCACAAATAGCAATCCCATTCTCTTGTGTGATGTGCATTATGCATGAATTCTCCGCTTAGGGTGTCAAGGGAAAATTGGGTACAGTGGTAACAATAGAAAGTGAGGAGATGCTGTGTATATATACACAGGATGTGTATTTCTAATGAACGATTGCATAATGCTTACTGGGAATCAGTGGGAGCCGGATCCCTCCTCAGTATGAAGATGTTCTACCTTGAGTGTCCATTGAAAGGAAACATCCTGTTGATACACTTCACTTGTCTGACACATAAGACGACCAATAAAAACTTGCCTCAGACCTCATCCCCCCAACAATGTCAGACCAATGCAAAATACTATAAATATCCTCCTAGGTCAGGGGTCTGCCACCTTCTGGCTCTAAAGAGCCAATTGCAGCCAAAAATACTAAATTTGCAGCTGTAAAGAGCCGCAAAAAATATAATGCACAAAAATCACTTAGCCTATAATGAAATATAGCAAAGAAGTGATCATTAATTATTGTGACTAGCGCCGCCTGCTGTTGTAGCCGCCTCTGCTGACAGTGGTCGGGCATTGGGTTGGTGTGTCCCAGGCTTAAGTTTAGAGTTGGACCCCAGCATCTCACAGTTATCTCCACTTGCTTCAACATTGTTAGGGAACCTTTAATTAAATTTTGGTGTTTTTCTTTTGCAACATAGCCTGTGCAATAATAGGCCATTCATTTGAAACCATGAGTGGCTGCCATTGATTTGATGTTATGCAAAATACAGTAGAAAATGAACCAACAGAAGCAATCCTAACACAACAGATTGTGTGCAAGCAGGCCAGGCCAATTATATGTACTATTATAAACCCATTTTCCTCAAATACAAGAATCATGTAACACACATGTTTAAATAGTCACTGAAAGACAACATCCTGTTACACTTCACTGATACACTCCAGTAGTCTGACACACTGGGCGACCCTGGGAGCGCACACATGACAGCACAAGGCATGTCTTTTTTTATGTACCCTGCCATTCTCATTGTGATCGAACTCAAACTCTCAATTCAGCCCCGTTATAATGAGGCCATCACCGTGAAGCCGAGTTAACAGACAAGCATTCATACCACAGAGCCACCGAGTCTCCTCAAGTCTTTCTCTGGCACTAACCCCAAAGACAGAGAGGGAGTGTGAGACAGAGAGTGTCTGCCAGGCGAGGGTTGGCCCCAGAGTTCCCTGTCCTCTTAGCCCCCGGCACACTCACAAAAACGCACAAGATTCCCGGCGTTCCAGGCAGCGCCAGTCAAAGAGAACTCCTCAGTGCGTCTGCTGGTACACCCCTGGGTCATGAGTTGCACTGGCATCCATTTAATCATATGTTTCCATGGGCAAGCTGCGTTATAAATGTGGACTGTCTAGTTATATCTCAGTGATGTAATGTTTTGGATGGTTGGGGATTTTCCCAAGGGGGTTGGTTAACATGTCAGTGGCAAAGTCTTGCGTGGGATTTTGGTTCTGCACTGTAAAAGAAAAATAAAAGGCTGTAGTATTTTTGGTAAAATCAAAATATCCATAGTATAAATATGTATAACCAAGTTAGTGAAGTGACTGGGGAAATTGGATTAAATACAGTAGAGGAAAAGCAGCAAATGACAAATATTTAGTAAATGTTGTGTGTCGAAAACATTAGAAACCAACATTTGAACATTTTTAATAATGTAAAATGTATATCAATAAAAAAATCAAAAATAAAATATCAATAAGTGGCAAAAAAAAAAAAAAACTAAATTATTTTATCATTGCTACAGTTGGGCAATTTTTTCATTTAAATGAACAGTTGACAGCTTTACATTACTGTGCTTTTGTCATAGCATAGTGCCTCAAAAAAACTAACTTTTATTCTTGTAACATACTTCTAATGTCTTGCAAAGTGTCAAAGCATTTTAAAAGGGAAAAACTGATGTTACTAAACTAACTAATGTTTGTGTTTAAATATGCTGTTAATATTTTGATACCGTAATAACACCTTTACAGGAAAGGTATTTGCATCTATCGTAATGTCTTGCAGAATATCATCACATTTAACCAGTCAGAAATCGTACTTTAATCTAAGCACACAATGATTAGATTCCACAAAAACTCATATCACCACACAGCTCAATCACCCCAAAGCAGTCAGTTACCTTTTATTTCCAAATTCAGTGATTTCCAACTCTGTTTTCTCACATTGGTTATAATCACTGTGTGTATTTGACTGACTATCTTCCCTTCTGTCTACTGTGAATCCTCTAAGCTGTGCTTTAGGCTAAATCACAGATATGCAAAACTGGTAATCCTGTATAGTGTCCATGCATAATTCATGGGCATTACAAAATACCGTCCAGGGAAGACAAATATTAGAACTTTTAAAGATTGAATTCAAATGAGGTTTGTGTGTGTACGTGTTATCCAGTGTAAAATCACAATCCAAGTTGTGTTACCACACAACACAGTCTTAAGATGAAGACAAGAATACAACTTAGATATTTTTTTCATACTAGAGATAAACATCAGCCTTCTTCTTTTTCTAACACAATTTTGATAAAATGTTAGAACCCTTTTTGTTGCTATTGAGAATTTTACCCAAGGGTTTTGAAATAGCATATCTGTTGATAGGGGTCTTTTTCTCTTTTTTATTGGAATTTAGAAATATAAATTGCATACATTTGGGATACATACACAAATATTAAGGAATATGGTGTTATTGCTATCATTAGCCTAATTTATGTTCTTCTTGCATCCCTGAAAACATGAATATTCACTATGCATCTGAAGTTTTTTGCAAATTCACAGATATATGCTCCATGCAACAGACTATAATGCACAAAATGAAAACCCGTCACAAAATGCTGCATTATCGTATATTTTGTGTGGTGTTTTCTGGCTATGACAGTTGAATTCTATTAAATCAGGTCACCATATTCATTCTAATGCTAAAACTGTCAAAAATGTCATCAGCACAACTTTAGAGTGACTATAGATATTTTTAACTTTGTCACACATGAATGAGGATGTATGTAGGATTTGGTCCATGTATAAGCAGTATATGTAAATAAAGAGGTAAAATAAATGTGGGCCTATTTTCCGCACAGGTGAGTCTTACAAGGGCCTATAGTCAGGATTCGACACAAGGCAAACAGTGAGTTAACTGCTTTATAATAATTTTATTAGGAGAGTATCATGTGCCTGCTAATGCATTTCCTTAACACAGCTGATAGATTTTGCATGTTCCTGTTAAACACAAACCACACAAGTTGAAAAGTATAATAAGAATTTTCCAGAAGCCAAAGAGATACAAAACTTTATGATAACTAGTCATGTCTCTTTCTTGTTATTTTTAGAGGCAGGCAGTGAGGGTCCCACCACAGTGCCGTTATGAAAAATAATTCAAAGATAGAGTCAACTCTTTGGTTATTAAAGTGACTTTTGCCATAAAGCTAAACATTTGATTTTTAGACAGATATTCGATAATGATGCAGCTGAGCAGTTATGAGGATGGACGAGGCAACTCTGCACGCTTAGCTATAAACAACATCCTTGGAGTCCAGATGAAATGTAAGGTTGTCACGCTAACAAACGAATAAATTATAGATGCCCACATCACTTTACCTAACGACTACCTCTCTCCCGCTCTTCCTCTTCGTCTGTCAAAATGTGATGAGCTAAGAAACTCAAGAAGCAGCTTGGGTGTGAAACCGTATCCGTCTCTGGGGCTTTCGGCCATTTTGTCGAATTTGCATCTTAACAACCTTTCGCTGTAATTGAAAAAGTGGTGTCAGAGCCAGGAGTCTTGATCTCTGATATGGTAATTACCTTCCGTTTATGCCCCAGACTTTGAGAGGAGATCCTGAAGTCGGCTGTCTTTGAGGAGGAAAGCGTAATGACCCGCATATGTCTGTTTCTTCTTGGGGAGCTATCAAAATACATTTGGTGGTGCATTTTCATCTGTGGTTCGCCTCGTCTGATTATAAAATCCAGCAAAGTTGTCTAATCTTCTAACATGGGGAGAGATGAAAACGGTGGGATGGGGGCATGAGGGCGGAAGGACCGGGCAGAGCTTTTATGTGGTCTGGGAGCAGCTCGAAAATAGGTTCCAGACGTAAGTGCAATGCCTCCACACTGGGCTTAATTCTGAGCTTTTGATGACATGCTACTGGTTTTGGTGTGGTTTGGTGGAAGATGTTTATAGGATAAGGACAGCCTCCTCCAAGAGCAGTCAGAAGCATGTAATCCGTTGTTTTAAAAGAAGTCGAGATAGGAGACGAGTTGAGCAAAAGACGGAAAGCGGGCCAAGCAACAATTTTATAAGCCATCATCAAAAAGATACAAGCTTGCTGCAGCAACAAAAGCAGCACTATGTTGTTTATGAGTGTGCAAATTAAAAACACTAAATTATACATTTAGGAAGCAAGGAGTCAATAGTCTACAACAGACCCAGGTTTTACGCTACACAAATACTAAAAATCTATGGCCAAATAAATGTTTGTACAGCCCTTAACTTACATGCCTTACTTTCCCTAATGGTGGCATAGATTTGAACTTAAACATAAGATTTGCTGCTTGTTCACTACTTTTGCTGAGTCCAGCAAAAGTCCTTAGCAGCCCGACTTGTAGCTTTCAAGCTTTATTTAGTGTTACTGAACTAAATGCTCATTAATAGGGCAGTTATATTTTGAGCCATAAATTAAGGTTCGATATATTCTCGTTGGCCTGTGGTCAGTTGATGAAAAATGTGCTAAAATCTGCTAAATACATACAGTAATCTAAAAATAATCCGAAACATTTAGCAGGTGATGTTTGTTAATGTTCTCTACCCACTCACTGACAGCACACATGTAGTCAGTGATTCACCCAGTCTTGTTCAGACAAAATTAGTGAATTATGTGGGGGAATTATTTTATTTCATTGCATCTATTAAAATGAATTGTGGTCCACTTAACTTATTTGCTAAAATGCACATCCAGCTTAATCTTTTAAAACCATCAAACAATATGAACTCCCAGTACACTGCCATACTTTTTTTTTTTTAATACTACAGCCAGTTAAGAGCAACAAAGGCGCACATAGACAGGCCTTATCTAAAGGAGTCTTCAAACACTGGCACTGCTTTAGTGTACAGTAATCTGTGTTTGATCTGAGCAGATATACCTAAAACATGACGCCCGACATATCAGCTGCCCATACGATTGTTGCCAGAAGCTTTTATCACTTGATCCAGCTCCAACTTTTATCTGCACCTATGGAGGTCTCTGCTGTAAAACGTCAAAACAAATAGCTCAAAAAGATTGCTGTGGAAATGAGATCATACAGATACATTTTTTGTATGCTAATGTAAATAGTTGTGTGTGTAAACATGTACATACCTACATTGCAGTATTGGGAAGGGGCCATGGGTGGCCCCTAGCCAGACATACCTTGCCTTTGATTTAGCGTTTTATCCAGGATGAATCCTCTAGTTCAGGGGTAATAGCTCTATCCATTGAGCCACAGAGAACTTATATCTTACAGTGGTAATAAATGCACTCATTATTGTTCCTAGTGAGTCCTCTTAGCTGGAGTTAGTATCTTTGGTCCTATTCCAAAATGGTAAAGATTTTTGTTTTAAATTTTGGACCAACCAACCATTTATCTTACTAACAGTCTAACTACCATAACCTCTTTGGTGGAGGTAATTATTATGTAAACAAAGAAATGCCTATTTTTATTTGGTAAAAAAAAAAGTTACTGAATTCACTAAAATCTCCTTTTTTAGAAGGGCTTAATCATGTCTACAGTAGAAATGACTAAGCCTTCAGGATAAAGGGTGAAGCATCTTCTAAAAATCTTGTCCAGATCTCCTTTTTCTTGTCCTTTTTCACTGAATTTTCCTGGATGACTGAGAAACTACAAAGACGTGTATTTGAATTGGTAGCATTAGCACGTTGCACAAATGTATACATTATAATTAATGATGAAAAGTAAGTAAGCAAAAGAACTTTCACTAAAGCTTCCTCCTAATTAGAAGTAGTCTGTGTGCTATTAAGTCAGCAGGCATGTGAATGAACCATGCCTCACTGAGGCAAACACTTTTTCCCCGTCAACACAATTACTTGATTACCTCGTGTCGTTTGTCAATTAGTCCCGTGTCCACTTGCTGCTCAGGCTGGCTACTAATCATGGTCAAATGGAGAAGCAGGAACCGCAAAGTGAGAAAATAATGTGAAGGTGTTAAATGAGCCGTGACACAGTTGTAGCTCCTCTTCTTTGATTTATTCCAGTTATGCCTTTAAGATAAACTATTAGCTTCATCAGCCACTTTGAGCAACCTAAATGCTTATAGCCAAGATAAATTGCCAAGGTGAGCAGGCTAAAAGGCTCATAAAAACAGATTTACTAAATTACCTCACACTTTAAAGTTTGTTTTTTTTCTGTAAAAGTGGTTGTGTCCCATTTCTCCATGCCTTATACTTTGTGCAATGTCACTGAATGCACAATTAGAGCTATGCTGCTAATTATACACTGGACATTATTCCTTAGTACACATGTAAGTCTTCCCAAGTCTAAATCAATACAGAGTTTGTTAAAGAGCTGCTAATGTCCATGGCTCCATGCTTCACAGACACTAACGACCTCTCCCTAGATCCAGCTCCGACAACTGAAGACAACCAGTGCAATAAAATCGATATGTCCCGCTACTACCCAGTTTGAACTCTCACTGTCTTTTTCTTTTCATCTGTCACTTTTGTCGCTCCTATCTCTGGCTTTTCTGTTAGCAAATATAGCGAAGAATTTAAGGCCAAATGTACAGTGCACTCTTTGTTTTTCATATAATATAAAACAATCATCTGCCAAGAGAGGACAAATTGAGCACTGTCAGGTTTCTTTTTTTTAGCTCTCATTCTTGCAAGAAAGGTCATGACATTAATTTGCTATTACCACTGTGTTTGTTAATAGACAACAACATATCCTTTCAGGTTTACCATGGTTGTTCAAAAAGGGCAGGTACACTTCCAAATGAATTCTTGGATGATTGGATGAACCACCTGTGAACCACCAATCACAAGGTAAATCTTTCCAATCAGACGAATGGTATCACAACCACTTTATTGGGTGAATCCCATTTCTTATGACTTGCCTCCTCAAAGCCTCAACTCTTCAGCTGTAAAGAAGCCCGTAGAGGAGAGAGGCATGGTGTTTCCTATAGGCCTCTCTCCTCTGTGGGTGGGATTTACAGCGAAGGAATTGAGGAGTTGAGGCTTCGAGGAGAAATGGGATTCACCGCTTATGTGACCTAAAACCTGCAGTTACGTCCCATTACTGCCACACTACTGGTCAAACGAGCTGCGATTTGGTGGAAATTGCATAGCTTTGAGATGAGCAAATTTCTATATGAACTTTTATCTCCCATAAGATCCCCAGCTGCTACACAGGGTTACTAGATGCCACCAAAAAGTGTCTAAAACTTGACACTGCACTGTTAAGGTACATCAACAAGAGTTCAATGTTTCAAAGTAAAGTACAACTCATCAAAGATTATAGTACTAATGCCATATCACTATAACTTTTCTCTTATAACTTTTTCGTAGCTTGTGAGTTGCAGAATCGTTTTTATAAATACCTCTGGCCCCTGACCTCACTACACTGAAGACTTCAACTGTTCCAAGGCAGTTCATGGAAACCCGCATTCTCCTTTTGGCAACTTCAAAGTTCACCTTCACTTCATATTATATGGAAACACAACTATTAATTCACTCTGTCTATCTCAATCTCCTTCTCTTCCTCTGAGCCAACAGCTTCATTGTCCTTGGGATGGGGTGAACAATGTGAGCCCACACAGGGGCCCCAGCAGCGCAGTCCAAGCCGAGAAGGCAGGAGGAGCACCACAGAACACCCATAACTCACTGCTTCAACTGGGCTGTGGGATAAAGGGAAGCCTCACACATGGCTGCCTATGTGGGTCAGCCTTGGATCATTTGTAGTAGAGGGGCAAGCAACTGGCACCAGAATCCCCCACTGGGACACTGTGTGAGTGAGTGAGTGAGTGAATGATTGCTTCGTGTCCCATTGCAGCCTGGCGTTGAGCCCCCCCAGCATGCTCTTCTATGGGAAACCTGCTCCTCTCTCCGTCCTCCCTTCACCCCCACCCTCGCCGTGTGACCGCACCCCGATGCCTTTGTGGTCACCAGGGACAAAACAGGGGGCTCTTTGGGGCCACCAATTAGTCCTCCCCCATGGGGCGACAAGACCAATGAATAGAGACACCCCCGAACCGTCCACGCATATAATCTCAGCCTTTTCCCTTTTTGGAGGCTGCACTGTCACGGCCACTCAGATTCAACCTTGTTTTTGGAAAGCTCTGTCCCTTGATTTAGAGCTATGGCCCGTTGGTCTAAATAAAAGAGAAAAGGAGCATCCGGATGCCAGCGAGTCACTCTGTCACGATGGGGCTTGCTCTTCTCACTGCGTCCTTCTACAAAGTTGTAACCGGGGGGTAAGTGAAGGTGAAGTTTTTTCCATCAATCACTAAGTGACATAGGCAACAATAGCAACTTGGAATCTATTACCAAAACAAACAAAGACATAGCGGGAGAGTCTGCGGTGGGACCCTCAGACTGGGAGACTGTGAAAACAAACTTAAGTGGTGAATGAGTGGACGCAGGTTGGAAATAGAACCCCTTTTAGCTCGTGAGCTAAACACATGTCAGACTGACAAGATGTCTCAATACATGCATTATTACAGCCCCAAGCCCCTCCCCCAAGACTCTTTTTGAGACAAAATAGTGTGTATTACAATATTTATTTCATTACAAAGCATTTTTATCTACTTTGAGTGAATTCATTTTATTCATAGCATCTTCACTCAGCCTCAAAAGAATTTGAAAAAAAAAAAAAAACTAGAGGCCTACAGATTTCAAAGTCAAACATCCTTTAAGTCTTCTAGTATCTTGAGAAAACATGTTCTATTGACTTTTTTCTATAAAAGATTTAGTGCGCAAACTGTATGAAGACGCTCTCTGAACACATATTTTTACTTCTTATCATTTCTGCAATGTCCATCAGCCAAAGGCTTAGGGGATAGAAGAATGATAAAAAGAATATCAATACTGAATACTTTTTAAGTGCACCTCCTACGTGCTAAATGCTATAACACTAGACCCTTTTACAAGTAATTTCATGCTAACTAGTGTTCTCTACCCACTCACTGACAGCATGCACATATCCAGTCAAACATAGTTCAGCATATGTCCTGAGCAGCCTGACATGAAGTTAGTAGCTTTTAGTGGAAGAAGCTCATATAACTGGAGCGGCTAATCATTTAACCACTATCTGATGTTCCCTACCTACTCACTCACAGCACACACATCAGTTGATTACCAATTGCCAGAATACTTACACCACTCATTTTAAGTTAAATATATGTAGTACAATTCTTTTGTCAGTGCACACTCAGTACTTCATAAATCTAAAATTGGCAATTTCAGGACAGAAGCTCACCAAACAATAGGTATTCATCTTTAAAAATGTCATACTTGAATGAAATGAACCTCTTCAAAAAAATTATTGTAAGCCTCTCAACGGCAAAGCGGAAAGAGAGAATATCTACTCTCTTTGTTCCTGCTTCTAATCCTGCAAGGACAGTCAGAGAGTTTTTCATCTCCAATTCCGCTTATACCTACACCTGCTAAAAAACTTTTCACACCAGCACATTTTTTTGGCGCACCTTAAAGCAACCCCCGTTTTGATATTTTATTTCCTAGCAGGTATGTGAAGCAGAGCCCGTAGATACGTGTTGCGGGATGTGCCGGAGGGGTTGAACTAGAGCTGCTAGGCAATTGATCAATGACTCCACGTTCCCACTGTGAGATATAGGAAGCACAGGGCGAGAACCATCCAGCAAAGTTAAAATAGCTTCTGTGACTGCGGCCCCAGCTTTAACCCAAATAATAGATGGTCTGACCAAGGTCTGTGGAGGTGCCTGCATTTTTGATTAGCTCCTGACCTGAGGGTAGAGTGGGGATAGAAGAGAGATTTCACTTGGAGCGAGCACTTGAATGGGACAGGAAGCAGCTAATTTTCAATGTCTGTGGTTCCCATTGCTGCGTTGTGTTTTTTTTTTTTAGCTGGCGTTTTGGCTGGGTAAAAGATCAGGGCGTGAAAGGAGGATGCAGGCTGCATACTAAACTAGGTGTTCCTTTGTCATCATCCATCATATCTGTCAAGATTAAAACCACCTAGTGTCAGCTTCTGAGGAACAGCACAAATCCACCTATCCTTGCACTGGCACAAAATGTCATCCACTTAACAGAAAATGCTCTTTAGAAAATTAAATGACTTGACACTGAATATGAAAGCTACACAAATAAGGCATAATGAGCGTGTCCTTTTCTATGGCAACACAAGGTAACTTGAGTGTATGTATGTCAATAATGTTTCTGCATACCTAATAAATGCTTTATTCATGACTGAAAGTAAACACAAATATTCAAGTTGTACAAAACTCACCTTTAACTCATGAAATCGCTCTAATGGCATCTTATGTTGACACACTACGTCACTAGACAAGCTTCTAAGGTGCTGAGGTATCAAAGTAATATGACTGAGGCTGTGGATGGAGCATAATTTTAAGGACTTTGCAATCAGAATTAAAAATTATATCAACCACATGTTCAGTTAGCAGAAGAAATACATGGTTTTGCTGCTAATTAAAACTAATTAAAATCAATTGAAAATCCAAATACAGCATGGCAATAGTTCACAGGGTCAAGCATTGCTCATTCATGCGTCCACTTGTTGATATCGCACTAACCTTTGTGACAGTTAGGTTGATTGAAACACTGCTCATTACAGTTTTGGACTTCTCAGTGTACTGCTTACTGTACTATCCCTCTCAAGATCTCAAAGCCACCTCCTTCTTAGCTCCTTTTTGTGTTCTTTTCATTCTACACTTAGCCACTGGAAACTATTATCTCCACCAAGTAGCCTGTTTGTTAGCAGCATAACTCAAAGCATTAAGGGTGTGATTTTAAGGAAAGATAACTAATTTTCTGGTAGGTTTTTGGTGGTCCAATGATTCAGATCACTGTCAGGATCAAGGACTTTTTACATGATTCTTTAGCAATATAACTCAAGACTTTCCGTAGATGTATTTGGTAAAGTTTAGTAAGCAATAGCAACATTAAAATGTAGGGCTGACCAAATGTCATCACAGAACAAGCTCACTTCTGATTAAGCTGTTTTGGCCCAAATAAATGTCTCCCACAAGGCCGGGACTCTTAAAATTATGGCAACACCCACTCGATACTGTATATGAGACCACCGCGCAGTTAAATGCAGGTCTATCATCCCAAGCAGCTTATGAAATATTATTGTGCCCAAACATTTTGCATCCCCCACAGAGGCCAAGCACTTTTATGACTGTTATCTGAATCTAGCTTAATGAGAAAAGACAAGACTCAGCTTTTCCCTGACCCAGAAAATAAAGAAGCAAATCAGCATGCGGTGCAAAAATAGATCCACCATAAATGGAAGCGCAAATAAAAACCAAGTAAATAATTATAATGATAATGATTCTGGACAAGTTGCTCATTAGTAGGAGAGGAACTTCAGAGGAATGCATCTCATTGTAGAGCGAGTTCAGCAAAGAGCCTTTTCCTGTCGACTCGATAGAGAGAGAGAGCTGCTGCTATGACTGTCCACACTAATGCATTTTGATTATAAAAGTTAGATGTGATGTCTATTCACATTTATAGCAAAAAGACAGGTATTGTGGCTATACCAAGGCAAGATGGTGCAATTTTGAAAAGGCCTGCTTGCTTTGTACAGTGTGTTATATGTCAAGCTAGACACTTTTATAGTGTGGTGGCCAGTTTACCTAGGAAAGTTGCATAGGAATAGAAAATGGTCTGACTGACTTTGATAGTGGTAGGAGAAAGTATGAAAGAAAACAAAGGGTGTATTATTTTAACTAAAGTACTTTTTTATAATGCATCAGCCTTAGTGCTTTTCTAGCCACTCAAAGTTTCTTAACAATTAGTTGCATCTTTCCTTCACTCCTTGCTCTGGCCTGGGGCAGACTGATGGAGATGTGGCAGCCATTCTGCGCCTACAGCCTCTTCAACCACCACAAGGGCTGAACAATTTTGAAAAAATATCTAATTGCAATTTTTCTGACAGATATTGTGGTTGCGATTAGATTTAGATATTTAAAAATCAATGTACAGTTTACAGTTTACATTTTAAGCCTGGGATGGAGCAGTGACACTTGAGAAAAAACTGAAATACCCACTTCTCATCTAATATAATGAATCATATGCCTTCAGAACATGTCTGTAGAGGTCTAAACTGCAGCTGTAGCACAATTTATACACCTTAGGACCCTGCAAAGACTGGATATTTTGTTCTCTGCAAAGGGTACATAAATAATTGCAGCCTGTGCGATTTGCTAATTCCAACAATTAAAATTGCAATTTTAATTTGATTTTGATTAATTGTGCAGCCCTAACCACCGGCAAAAACAATCACACACGAACACATTCATACACCAGGTTCATTGACACTGGAGGCAAAGTGGGTGAAGTGTTTTGCCTGAAGGCACAACAGCAGTATGCAATGCTGGAAGCGGGGATCAATCCACCAGCTTTCTGGTTAGTGGGCGAACGGCTCTACCTACCGTGCTACTGCTGCCACATCGCTGACTGTAGAAAATTGTAATAAGAATCAGCTGTAAGCGGCAAGATCATAGGATGCAATCTTTTTTGCTTTGTTTTTTTTAATAAAAAATTTTAATAGTTAATATTGAGCTCACAGGAAGCTTTGTCTAATCAGTTTGCATAGAAGGGGTCTTAAGGACACAAGGGTAAGTCCCATTGGCTGGATGATTTTACACGGCTTGTCAATATTAAATCATTGACCTTGTTGATAATATAGACAAAATGGCTATATAAATGCTGGCTATAAAAACAACCACCACAAAAAAAGACAAAACATTAACAGAACCAATTGAATATAAACCAGATAAATATTATATTGTCATTGCATTCAAATAATGTTGATACATGCTGAACTTGGAGCTAGAAGATTAGGTTTGAACTTGAGTTTGACAATGTAAAGGAGAAACAAGAAAGGTCACTATATTGTTGGGGCTCAGTTAGGACAGTGGCAGGAGAAACTTCAGCTTTACACAGTCTTTATAAAAAAACAGCTTGCTTAAAACTACCCTCTCCTTCTTTCTCCATCAGTTCCTTGTTTCTATTTCTGCCCCCTACTGTTCTTCCCTCCTCTTCCTCTCTTTCTGTCAGTGCCGGCTTCCCACTACCCACCACCGCTCCTCCTCCTCTTCCTCCTCCTCTTCCTCCTCTCTCCGCTTTTAGTTTCTCAGGGTCAATTAAGCTACAGTAACTAAACAGCAGTGTAGCCTGTCACATTCCATCCAGTCCCCTTACAAAGAGTGACTACAACTTTCACTAAAACAAACGGGCTCTGAAGGAACCCACTCTGGCGACCATTACCATATGAACAACTCACTTCCTAGTACACAATGAACTACCTTGACAGACCTTCGCTGGCCTCAGGCTGTCCTTCGTAGAACTGTGTTTATTAATGGGGTATAAAGGAGACTCTGTGTGCAGGTTGCTTGCCGTGCATCCCCTCTTTCTTGCTCTGGCCTGATTCTGCTTTCCCAGCGTTGCAATATTTACTTCATAGGGGGTCGCCTTAGTAGCAAAAGCTCACACGTACACATAAGTACACACCAGCTCGCAGCAGGGTGGGCATATAAGCAAGAGAAGAAGTACATGAAACAAAAACTTTGATGCACACACAGTCGCACACATGTTTACCAAAAGCACACTTTCAACTACAAGAGCACCATACTGTGAACTTGAGAAGCCAACCTTGACTAAAAGAAGATTTCTCCTCTCATCCAGCTCCTCCTCCTCCTCCTCGCTGGAACACTTAAAAACTGCAGTATGTCAGTAACTTGTATGTTTAAAGAAGAAGTGCAAGGGTTTTTTGAGCTTGTCTTTAGAGCTTTTCATAGAAAGACGAGCAAACATACAGCATCTTTTGGCAACTGCACTGGAGTCTGTAAGGAAAAATAAACCAGAAGGATTACTCAGTGAAAACGAATAGAAATTGTACAAATTACTGAACCAAGGCATTATAAGCTGAAGGGAAACTCACTCAAGAAGCCTGTCTCCGTTTGTACAGTGTATATGCTTCTTATTTCTTATTTTGCAAGCATGTGTGTTGCTCTCTTAGTAGAATGTTGCCTAGTTGCACTTTAAAGCTACTATTTAAATACACAAGAAAAACACAGGATTCCTTCACAGTGGTTATATTATCTCTACAACTTGGATGTGAGGCTTAACTGACCATAACAAGCTCAATGTTAGCTGCTTGGGCGGAGATATTTGTTATTTGGAATTTCATATGAATCAAAGGCTCCCTATTATGTTAAATCAACTTTTTTGAGCTTTTAACCTTTTTTGACCTTTTAACCATGTTATAATGTTGTTTGCACCTCAAAAACATACCTGGAGTAGTATTTTGTTTCATTCATGCATGTCTGAGTAATCCTTTATGCTGAGCCCGACCCCTTCTCAAGAGCTGGAAACGCTTATAGACTTGTGAAACCAGGAAGTACTCCTGAATGTTTCTGAAGCCCAAACATCGTCACCGGACTCCGTCTAATTATTTCAGCTCTTAAATTGTGGTCACTACAAAGCAGTCAGTCATTGATTTTGCAATCTCAGGGCAGCTCTGGTTTTGTCTTGTGAAACTTAAGACTTTTTTAAAGACTTTTTAATGCCACTTAGAGTGAAATTTAATGCCAGCATTGTAAACAAGAGAACAATAAACTGTAGGAATTTTCCGTACTACTCTCTGAAACTCAAGGGTTTTATTTCAAAAGTATAATACAAATGAAAGAACTCCAGTGTTGCATTAAAAAAATCATGAATAAATCATCAATCATGCATTTCATTGAAAAAAATTCTTCAAAAAATATAATTTGTGATTGCGGTGACTCTACTTTTTTTATAATATCAACATAATGTTTTGGCAAGTTTTAAGACCTAGATGAAGAAAATTTAGTACAGGTTATGCATTGCCCCTAACCAACATATAAGACATATCAGGTTGTACTAAAGGACATGCCTGTAATTGACATTTCTTATGTAACAAGTATCGCATTTTCATGACACACACACAACAGCACAGGAATTACTGACATGGGCCAATATCATATGATTTGTGTCCAGGTATCCAGCTCGACTTATACCATAATCTATACATTTGATCTGCTTAGTGGAGGAAGCCTGGTTGAATGGCTCTTTGTGATCCAACACTACAGCTTACATCCCAGGCCTTCGGGGTGGGTGGGCCGAAACACAATCAGATAGCTTCAATTGAATGCTACTTATACTCATGTTCTCCTCTGTTCCAAGCACGACAGCTCACAATTTCAATGCAAGACAAGAAACACACCCCGCAGTCACTCTCACATCATTTTTTTGTTGTCTTTTACGTAACATCAAAAACAATAAAAAGTTCGTCACGCAGCAAAAATCCATAACTGAGCAAATGCTGTTAGAAAGCGTGACTCGTTTGTAGTTGGCACTTTGATGTGTAAATTCAGCGACATATTGTAATTGAAACAAATTGGAAACAACAGATGGCGTGACAATGTGTTATTTTATGCCGCAATATTGTATCATACCTTGTTTTAGTGCTCCCAGTAGAGTTTACAAGGAACAGGGGCCAAAAAGCATCACGCCAAAGCAAAATGTGCTCTATGAGTCGGTACATTATAATGATTAAAATTTGGGATCACCGTGACCACTCTCGCTCATTGCTCAAATGCATTTCCCCCAAAGTCATCAGGAAGCCCACAATGGGAAGAAAAGCTGTCACAGAATGGAGCTTCTCATCATCACATCAGAAGTTATCCGACTCCCAAGGACACTGGATACAAAGAAACCCTGCCCTATGTGCTAACAGAAGCCACCTTGCCTATAGCACAGTTACCAATGCAAAGATTCTGTGTACTTTTTACAGCTGTAAACATAAAACTGACAAGCGATAGCAGTAGAAGTGTCAAAAGGCCGCACTAGTAAAAAAAAAAAAAAAAAAAAGGGAAGGGGGCAAAGATAATGGTAACAGATGTAGATATAGATCAAATTTCCTGAACACTAGAGCTACCTCTTGAACCAACAGTGAGGCATTTTACTCCTTTGTCCACAAATGTGACAGCAATTTGAGATTTTAAATTGACAGCAAGTTGTTTGATCGTTGTCTGAAGTGAGCTAGAACAAGGCAGTATGCTTATTCACTTGCAAATGTTGCTAGTTTCCACATTTCAAAATGTTTTTTCATCTGGGTAAAAATGACCCCACAACAGCTTTAGATATTTCATTGAAGAGTTAAATCATTCAGCTATATTTTTTCGTGTGGGCCATATTGTTGGAAGGCTGTGGCCTGTGGGCTGGACCTTCCCCTGTACTAGCAATTTCATCTAGGATGTACAATCGACACAAAGCGCCACTATGTTTTATCATTTTTATTTAACACAACGCATAAAATCACAGCCATGTCAACTGCTGGCATTAAGCACAAGTAAGCAAAGTAAACATAACCAGCTTCAGGTTTAATAACAGCAGAATAACAGATACTGCTAAGAAAAATACTGAAGCATAAGCGGCTTCTGGTTTAATAAAATCACAGTCACTTCAGCTGGCTTCTGCGTCGCAAAATGGCCTAAGTACTGTTTAGCAACTATTAGACTACTATTAGATTTGTTCATTTATTATTTATGGGTAAATGGGCCAGTTCAATTTGATTGATGGGCCGGTTCTGGCTCTCAGACTGCCTGTTGAATAACTGAGTTAAGTAAATAGGGAAAAGATCTGCATCCCATTGTGTTTTTGGACAGGGGTTAAAATAACCCAGCAGACGTTTAAGCTTTAAATGATTATATTTTCCCATGTTGATCTATTTAGGTGAGTTTGGTATTATATAGTTTTATTGTTCATCCTTGTCACTTTTTTATACCTTATATATTCACCTTTACAGCAACAACAGCAAGCAAACTAGCAGCAATAAAGAGTTTGATGTTTTCAGTTCAATCTCCAGACCGTTGCACGTCTCTTGCGCCCAAATACCTGTCAGATGCGTGTGCACTCACTCAATACTCGTCATCTAGAATGTCAGCGCTTCACAAAGGCTTATCTTAAGTTTGTTATCATGACACATTTTAGTTCATCAAACCTCCCCCGAAACCTTTCTGAGATGTCTAAAGTTGCACCATCCGGCAGGTAATAAAATCCACTATTTGTCCTCGAACACAATCGCCTCCAACACAGGTGTGCTCCTCTCACCCATTTGAGAGATAGCTATCAGTTAAGACGGTAACCAAAGCTCCTTCAGTTTTGCGGCTTCCTCTTTTCTCTATTGCCCACTGCATCCCTAAGCGCATAACATTTTCTTTTAGCTTTGTTTACTTCAGGCATATGGCAGGCATACTGTAGTCAGCAAGCTGTTCTCTGACTTATTCCCCATGATCACGCATCATATGATAACAATCATCTTAGTCTTTTCGCACCATGAGTTAATTTATGATGACCGCCTGGAAGATGAATAAAAAGAACGCAGCGGTCATTGGTGGGAAGAAAGCAGAAACAGTATTAATGCTTCTATTGATTACAATCTCGCCATCCGTTCCTGTGCCCTCCCAGATGTAACATGATGCATCCCAGGGAATGAATAACCATTGCTAATGGCTATAAAAAGCTCCCGAGAATCAGCTAACGTTCTAGCCACTAAAATCGATAACTCCCCCAACCACAATCTTTATTTAATCTCAATATGGTGGCACAAGGAATTAAAGCTGAGGAGCGGATGAAAAATTGGTGAGGCAAAGGTAGAATAGGAGATTTCGAGTTCATTTGAGAGAATTTTAAAAAGCCCAAGCACTGGTGTAACTTTCCAAAGTTTCCAAATTGGTCCAAAGTGAAATATTAAAAGACCTGTTTCAGTGTATTGCTGTTATTTAAAAAGAAAATATATCGTTTTTACCTTTGCCTAGGAGGTGTTTTCATCAATGTTGGTTTGTTAATTGGCTAGGTAATCTTTTCGCAAGCTACCTCTAGAAGTAAAGAAGTCAGAAATGGATAAAGGAAGAAAATATTACTTTTTGTTGTACATTCAGTTACAGACAGAAGATACTGACTCAAAAGGCCACAAGAGCTTGCATTCAGTGAATTCTTTAGAATCATGAGACATACAGGTTTTTTGCTCAATGGATAGAGCATCTCTGAACTAGATGAGTCCAGGTCTAAGCACTACATCATTGCATACCATTGCAAGATAGAGCAAATGTTTTGGTGTGTCCTCTCTGATGGTTGGACAGCATAGTCTATCCCTGAACTCAAGAGCTAAAAGAAAAAGCAGGAGAAGTAGGAAGGGCTGGTGGTGGAACTAAAATGGGAAAAAAACTAAACAAAACAGGGGAGTGGCACTTTAAGTCACTGGAAATAAAAATAATAGCTCCACTCTTACACTTGTTTGATTCATTTTAAACAGCTCAAATAATGAAATGCAACTTCCCATGTTCGTGCAAGCATTTAGTGGAAACAGTAGTCGCAACCCAGGCGGCACTTCCTATTGTAATTAGCCTAGCGTTACAAGCATGGAAATCACCACGATGAAGGAATAACTATCTGGCTGCCTCAGGGACTGAACCGACAATGAGAACACTCCAACACTAAGTCACGCCGTGTTATGCAAGTGGTGGAGGCAAGAGAAGCAGCCTCCCCAGGTAATTGGGGTCATGTGTGCTGCTTTTAACAGACAGTCACCCTCAACAGAGTCAGGTATAGTCATAATTAAAATAGGGGAAACCTCCAGGTCTGGTTTGCATAGTGGCATTCTGTTTGTCTACAAGGAAACAGACACTATTCAGACACTGGGAAAGCTGGATAGCAGGATGGCGGGTTGGCATTTAAAATTTCCCTTTTCTTCCTATAGCTCTTTTTCCTCCCACCTTAATTTAAAATTGTTTCATGGGTCAATCTTGTCCATCATTTGAAATGGCGTATATACAGCAAATTGTAATATACACACCTCTGATTCCATTGGATGAGTGTAGAGTCAGACCAAGTCTTTGTATGGTTGTTTTTGTATTTCCAAATAATTTTTATGGAATTTTATGAACAGGAAGTGGTTATATTTTAATGATAATCAAATTTGGGTTCATTAAAATGTACTTAAAAAAGTTAAAGAAAGTGTTAGATTTGTTGACATTTACCCTAACACTGTACATGTGGGCAGCTGTTTATTAAACACAATGCAATGCACGAATCATTGTGTATAGTTATTTATTAGTGACATTACAAGTCTTCTCTTAAAATCTTAGAAATGGTATGACTAGTTCATGTTTTGTGTAGTTGTATTTATTTTTTTGTATATGTTTTACTGTGCAACACAAGTTGGGCAAGTTCACTCAACCCATGTATTATTTCATAACAACTTTCTCCAAGTTACAACAACATTAAGTTAACTGTTCATTTTAATTCCAACCTTTTAAACATTAAATATACATAGGTGAGTGTAATTTTAGTGATTCTCTTGCATGAAACATGAACATAGCATCTTTTATAGATACACTAAATCCATCTAGATACTTCACTGTGTAATTATGAGTGGCAGGATATGCAGCGCTTAATTGTGACCGCTTGTATTTTGCCAGAACCCATCACAACTCTCCACACTTCAAATGAAAGAGAGACTTAACAGCTTCATAAATAGATTGTCAATTGCACCTTGAGTTTTAGCACAGGACGGTTAAGGTCAGTAGAGACTAAGATACATTTTTCTGCCTGGAAGCGCATTTCTAAGTGCAGTAACCAAGTGTACAAAACATAGCCACATCAATATTGAATCATAGTTTTGACCTAAATTCCCACCAAGGGCAACCTGTCATTTCATTGTTCAACCATTCACATTTTATCAGATGTCGGTCTTGCTCAAGTGTTTATTTTTTCGACAATGCAGGTGCTCACAGGAAAACTCCATGCCCCACTGACCGTGCGACTTGCCTCAGTGCTAATGTAAACAAGTCGTCCTCTGAGTTATCAGTACATCCTCATTCTTCGCTGTGTTGTAATGACTTGTGTCTTTGTCCGACTTTGTGTGTGACTGTTCATTTACTAAGACCCAGGCGTCCCCGAGACAGCTTGACTAACCCCACTGAGCACACACACACACAGGCTGAGTCTCTCACCTGTTAATGTGCTGAACAAATGACGGCCCAAGTGGCGCCAGGGAGAGCGCACCACTGTGTCCCGTCTTATCGGCTGGCTGTGAGAAAACCTGTTTGCCCTAGATAGTGTCCACAACAATCCCACACCAAAGAAGAGGGAATTCAGCCAGGATTGAAAAACTGCATATAACTTGAACAAGACTACAGCTAGATTTCTTCTTTGTCTGAGTTTATATGCACAAGAGGAAATTAAAACATTAAGACTAAGGCACTGGCTAGAGGCTAGGCTAATGTGTCCATTTAAGTGTTAAGTTGCAACTAGACCTGCAACAAGGCATGGCCCCTATCCTGCACTGGTGAAAACATTGTGCCCAGATCTGGAATCCAGTTGGCAATATTGTAGATCGGGGTAAATGCTTGTATAGCTAACTGTAAAGAATCCACTAAAACTTCCTTTACTAACCTCCTTGTTGCCGGTGTTAGTATCTTTAGCGCAATGTCGCAATGATACAGAATCTACAGGTGCTATCCAATAAATTAGAATATCATTTAAAAGTGCATTTTTCTCTCAGAGATTCAATTCAAAAAGTCAAACACATATAATTATAGTTTCACTACATCCAAAGTGAAGACATTGTTTTCATATAATTTTGATAATTATGGCTCCCAGTTACAGAAAACCCCCAAATTCAATTATTCACAAAATTAGAATATTGTGGAAAATCTGAATATTGCAAACTGTTGTTGTCACACTTGAACTCTAAATGAGCTGAACACATTTGTAAAGGTTTCCTGAGCCTTTAAATGGCCTTAGTCTGGTCATGGGGAGGGCTACAAATTGCAGTCCAGTCATTGACCCCTCCACAGAGAGGACAAACCAAAAAAGGTTATTGTTAAAGAAGCTTCTGCTCCCAGAGTCTTATATTAAAGCAGATGACTAGAAATTTGAGAAAAAGGGAAAAAAATGTGTTGGGGAAAAAAAGATGCAGAAGCAGCAAGGACAGCTGCAGCCTGGAGACAAATGTTTAGAAAAACCCAGAGCAGAACTTTGGAGAAGTTCACAGGAAGTGGAGTCAGTGTGTCAGGAGCCACCACACAGAGGGATCAAGGGATTTATCATCAACTGTTTCATTGCAGCGTCTTTTCTAATGGAAGTTGATAAGCCACTGTGTTTTGTGAAGTATTAAGTCAACAAACACAGCCTTTCACAGTGAAGTTTTAGAGGACTGCATGCTTCCTTCTGCTCACAAACTTTATGAAGAGGCTGATTTGATAATCCAGCAGGACTTGGTGTCCAGTACACTGCCTGAAGTACCACACACTGGGCAGATGACCATGGTATTACTGGGACAGACTGACCAGTAAACTCTCCAGACCTGAACCCCAGAGAGAATCTATAGAGTATTGTCCAGAGGAAGATGAGAAACAGCAGACAGTTGTTTCTCATCTTGAAGGCCTCTATCAGAGCGAACTGGGCTTCCATAACACCTCAGCAGTGCCACAGGCTGATCCCCTCCAGGACACACCGGAGTTCTAAACAAATACTGAGTACATACTTTTCAAAACACCAACATTACAGTTTTAATCATTCTATTTATTGGTCTCATAAAATATTCTAATTTTGTGAATAATTGAATGTGGGGAGTTCTGTATGTGTGAGCCATAATTATCAACATTATAATAAAACAATGCTTGAAATGTTTCACTATAAATGTACTGACACTATAAACCTCTGTATTTGACTTTTTGAATTAAATCTCTGAGGGAAAAATGCACTTTTATATAATATTCTAATTTATTTGCTAGTATAAAAAAAATTCTTGGATCTAGATAGTGTTCTGAATTTACATAAAAAAATACTTTTGTGGCCCATTAGTGATCTAAAGCTAAAGCAAAAACAAAAAGCTTCACACATGCCAGCTTTTCTCTGTTTTAAAGAGTTTTTGTGTCCAGACCAAAACAATCAATAAAAAAGCTAGTAAGCAGCAGCGTGACCCAAATGATGTGTCTAAAATGAGCCTTGCTTGTAGCACTGGAGCTAATGCTTTTCTAATTTGCTTACATGTGTTACTATGCGCCACTGTCCAACTCTGGAGCATGCTTTGAGGTACTTTGTCCAACCTTTACTCGTGAATGCATGCATTAATAGTCCACAAAATAAATAACTCCAGATGAAGTAAGATGTTAAAATTGAGCTGAGGCAATGATTCAGATTTCTCTACTTGCATGTAACTGCACTGACAGACATAAATCCAGCACCACACGGGGGAAGGCTGAGGATCAAAGCCAGATCCGGATGACAACAATAGGCCTACAACACAGCATTAACTCCAAAAACCCAAACACCCTTGTCTTATCTAGGTCAAAAACGCTCCCAGAGATTCATCCCATTCTCTTACTGCTGTATGATTTCTTTGTTGTCATGCCTGATGATGTAACACGTTGCAACTCAAGATGGAGACCAGGTAGTGAGCTCTAAAATAGCAACGGTAATCTCTGCAAGTAAAAATACTTCGACGGGCATGACACTTCTCAACGTAATCAGCCCTTTGATACAAGTTAAGCCACACTTAAAGCAGGAGAGCAAACAGAGGCTGAGCAGCAGGCCATGCACTTGCAGTAATGTTTCTAGAATCCATGCACACTGCAGTTACATAAAGGAAAAGTTAGCATTGTGGGCTATTACAATGGCTTTATTATGAATCTTTTTTTTTTTTGTTTGAATTAAAAAGTAAAAAAAAAAAAGAAATGAACTCTCGAACAAGTGGCAAATGCTCATTCCTTTATAATGAGAGCCAGCCCAATAGTGTAAATCATTAACGTGTAGTGACTCTAGCTGGCCTCTTAATGCTATCCCAGTTACCAGGTTAGCATTACCCCGCAAGCTAACGTTACTTCGTCTCATCCACTCAGTGTGTTAGCTTACATGTTCCCTGACACAAACACACAGCCAAAGGAAGGGGGAAGTAAGCTAAGAACCCAAAACCAGGGTGACTCATGAATTGGCCTGATTTGGTTTTTCCTACCTGTTGACCAGCTGAGCTCATGGCAGCAAAAAAATCCCTTATATGTTAGATAAAAGGTAAAATACAAGCAGTTTATTCTCCTCTTGAAGAATTATAACTTCGAGGTTCAGTTTTAATGGTGTAAATAAATGTTTTTGACAATCCCACACAGCTAAAATTTGTTTTAAAGTAATATTTCAAAACAAGTATGTAATTAATTTCAAATTTTTCCTATGTACTTATTGTTTTTAGGTACTTCATATTTTCATTGACTTTTTATATTTTTGTATGTTTTATTTGTTTGTATGGACCAAACCATGTGTCTGAAATAAAGAATAAATTTAAATTGAATTGAAATATAGACAGCCTCTGGGGGGCCCCCTGCATTACCTTCGTGGACCCCCTGGGCTGGACCCCACTTTGGAAACCACTGACTTAGATATTTTAAGATAGGCAAATTTTGTTGGAGCAGTTCTTGTTTAAGAAAATGTTTTTAATGTAATGTGAAATTTAAAATGTAGATTGAAATATATGTATTGCAAAGATAACATGGATAATTGGTAGAACATGAATGAAAGAACAAATGAATGGTAAATGTACACATTTATATAGTGCTTTTCTTCCTCCATGGACATTCAAAGTGCTTTATCTCAAGAAACCATTCACCCATTCGCACTTAAACATTCATACATCAGTGTACACAGACACAAGAGGCAAAGCGGCCCAAGGACACAATGGCAGTATGAAATGTTGTTAGCAGTGATCAAACCGCAACCTTCAGGTTAGCTGGTGAATGTCTCTATTGATTGAGCTACAGCCGCTGTTTTATAACAACTTAAATAATTAAGAGTTAAATGCTTAACTATTTAAAAATAATTAAAAGCTTTACTTGAACTAGACCATTAAATAGCCCATTTCAACTCAAGAAAATTAAGTGTACAGAATGGAGTTGGGTTCACAGTCGCATCTTGAATCCCAATTAATATAAACTTTCTTTTTTGGTCGAGCCCATCCCCAGCAACTATGAGGAAGGACACCCTAAATAGTAGACATTTAGTCATAGGGCTGACGTTTAGAAGCTGACAGTGCCAGGCAACCATTCACCAATTCACATGCAGGTCTAACTCAACCTTCCAAATAACATAATCAATAAACAGTGGATCTTTGTGTTTGGTGGATGAAATTAATGTGATCCCAACAGTCATATCAGTTAAACAGATGAGACCGTCCTGGATTAGCTGAGAGTGGGAACAGATCAAAAGACGCAGCTTTTTAGCATTCAGCCGCCACACTGGCCAATCAAACCAAACCTGTCTGAGACCAAAATAAGCCTCATTGCAGAATTCTCAGTCCACACACACACACCAATTTATTCAAGTGCATACATAGACAAACAAAAACACTAGCTCCAATACATGTACGCAGCCAAACGCACCTTCACAAAGCCCAGAAGCAATTGCCTCCTGCATAATCCAGTAAGCGCACAACCCGAAACTTAACGGGTTTAGAAAAGCAGAGAGGCTTTTTTAACAAATAACGTAAAAAGGCCCCCAGTAGACTGTGATGAATGAATTAAGCCGAGCATGCTGTGAACATTATCAGAGTGGGGGATGAATGAGTACATTATAATGCAAGGCACCACTCCTGGTTTCCTGCCTCACAGCTTGTCTGTCTTCCTGCCTATCAACGCTCCCACTGATTACCTGGCCACACACTACACCTTTGTCCACATTAAAGAAGGCCAAGAGGGCAAGGTGAAATATTATTCTTTTCGCAATATCTTATTCTCAGTGTCTGCCGTTCTTTTTTTCTGATCTGTGGAGCCTGGCTGACCTGCTCCGATCTGCCCAGGCTCTTTTTACATTACATTCTGACACAAGGTGTTAGCCAGGTTACCTCAGCCTGTTGTGTGCACCCCAAGCACCTTAACACCAGGCTCTAGCTTCATGTTTCCACCCTGTCTTTAAGATACTTCTCCAGCCAGAATCTCACAAATATTCCTGTGCTCTTCTAATCAAATATTTATGGTATATTTTCAACTGCACAAAATGCTTTTTCTTTCAACATAAAGCACAACAAATGTATGCTATGCATAGTTTTATGCTTTGTCTATCTAAATGCAAACTGCTGTATTGACATCTGGAAACTAAATTAAACATTAATCATAAGTCTAACCTGGTAAGTGACTTTATTGCAGCGCATGATGAGAAACTTTGTAAACATAGATATGGCTTGCCAAAGGCATAGGCAAAGGCATAGGCATATGCAAAAGACACTGTAGCTGTAGATAGGGTGTCCATTTTCCTATCTGGCACCTTTCTGTGCAGTGTCAACTGGCTGCTCTTATTCATCCATTTAATCAGGCCAGCGGCCCTGGTTACCGAGCAGCCTCTCGGTGCTGACTGAAGAGTGTGCACGTATGTGTGCGAGTGTGAGTGGGTCTTTGTGCGCTCCACTCAGCACAGTGATGATAAGTACTCCCAGCCCAGCGCTCCATGAGCTGATGGACGGACAGGCCTGAACACTGGGGCCTTGTGGTGGCCGTCTGTGTGTTTATTGTGGTAAAGACAGAGGGGAGGGGCCTGGTGGTGGCTGGGCACTGGAGTGTGTGTGGTGTGTTTAAGCCTGCTTCTATTTCTCTTTTCACCAGCCGTGCCACCAAGCCATGCACATGGCTGCAATTTGTTCATTAGCTATGTAATAAATGTACACACACACAGAGGTAATATTGTTCTGAGTTCTGCCTGATTGGATTGTGAAATAGAGGACCCTCAGGGGAATGACTTGTACTCTGCAAGCCACTGTGACCAAGAGACTGATTTCTCAACAAGCCAGCCTCTTAAGAACACATGTAGTCTATAGTTTCTGTTCACTATAAGGCACAATAAATAACAGTGTCAAATAAAGCATGTTGCTGGTTCACTAAGCTGCATTAGTTTTTTATTAACAGTTTTCACTGCTGACATGTGAAGTGAATGTTTATGTGTCAGAGTAATGACAGGTCATTGTTACGATTTACCAGTAACCTGGAAATAATTAATACCCACCCGGGGCCAATTACAAGCAATCTATCATCATCAGTGCCGTAGATGAGCTGGGGATAGTTGGAGCGAATTACACGCTGTCTAGGATATCCATGGATGCTGCCGGTTTAGGCCCATCTCATAAGCATCAGAGGATAGAAGGAAATATTAGATTAGGTGAAACCACATCCATGCTGACAGAATCCAAACTGCAGTGTTGTGAGGGAGAAAATCCAGAAACATGGATAATAACCATAATCTGTCCACGTTTGGCCCATGTGTGGAACCCAGCAACAGCCCAGTGGAAGGAGAAGCTTGTTCCACATTCAGCGGGGCTTCTGCCTCTGGGAGGGTATGACTGCTGCTCTGCCGTGAGCATACAGATCACCTTACACACCGGCTTTCCTCTGCTTTGATGAGCCACGTGCACGTCCTCATGCATGCCCACACACAACTACTGTATCTCTCCCTGCTTCCACAAATGCTCCAGAGCATTAGGACCCTGGATTTGCGCACACACACACACACATACACACGTGCGCATTCCCCCTCCCCCGCTGGATTAATTCACCTGCTGCACCTGAGAATGTGGCCGCGCTGATGTCACGTCCAATCCTTGCACTTCAAAGGCACAAATGCACCCCAGTTCCACAGCACAAAGAGCAAATGCACCCTCGCACTTCTCCTTTTGTGCCGGCGTCCCCCTATAGTAATCCTCTGAACAAGCTCTATACACACTGAATTACACTGTGTAGTCCACAATCAGGTGTTCTTGGCTTTCTGCCCACTGCTCTTATACTGTAACACTCAAACAAGAGGCACTTTTATACAAAGATTCAAGCGTATTTGCAGCAAGCGGGCCCACCACTAAGCTACTTCAATATGCCTACAGCCTGTGGCATTTATGCAGGCTGCTGCTATACAATCATGATTTGATTTTAAACTGGTCCAATATTAATATTGTGGACATTCACATTTTTGATTTTCTGTGATGCTGACCAAATTTGTTGTGGCAAGGTGGCACATGTAATGGCTTTGAATCATAAGTATACATCAAAGTACTGATAATGGTTAGTTGACTAATATGCTAGTGACTTTTATCCAATTTTAAAGCACACAAATGCCACTCAGGTTGATGCTTGCTGATGCTTTCTGTTGTCAACCCTAATCATGGTTCATAGGGACACACTTTGCTTGCTGCACAATAGATAGTAGTTTCATGAAATGTCAGCGTAACCAAGTATTATTCAAACTAGATTTCACACAATTAGCTTTCACATTTTCAGCAACATTTTTCTTTTTTTGCAAAATGATAGGAAAGATCTAATCTTAAAAGTTAACATATTAGTATTGAACATTCACATACATACAACACAACAGAATCGCAAACTTTTCAAACCAACTACCACTTCCTCTGAATATCATCTTTATGGAGCTAAAATGAGCCTAAATCTGGACTAAGCCAGCACTAAACCAAAATTAAAACGTGGTCAGGACGTGGACAGGTTGAAAGCAGGACTGAATCTGGTCTAAACCAAGACTAAGCTGTGGTCTAAACTTCAAATCTAAGCTCCAATCACAGCAGGAGTGAAAGAGGATTAAAACTGGCCACAATTTGAGAACCACTGATCTAAATGATACTGTATGATATTTTGAAAACCCACAATGAATCTTTAAGTTCCTCTGCATGCCTGCATATGTAGGCTTTACCTTTTTTTAGGGCTGGGCACATTAACGCATTATTATCATGTTAACGCATTAATTAATCAATGCCAATAATTATTTTAATGCACGTTAACGCATGTTATGGGTCAATCACGAAAGACGCAGGTCCTGTCAGCAGCCGTGTGTCTGTCTGTCTGTCTTTCTCTCTCTCCAAGTGCAGCTGTGACACCAGGCAGGGGGTGGGGATGCGTCACAGCACAGAGGAAGAGTACAGAGACCCCATGGTCTTGACAGAGCAGACTTTTAGCTTCCTAACAGTGTTTGTTTCATGTAGATTGGCCTAGGACTCACTCAGATACAAACCAATACAAGTCTAACAACCTTGAATGATGTTAAATATACATGCAGCAAAATTAACGCTATCAGTGACAACAGTGTTTTCAGATCTTATTAATGATGTTTTACTAAAAAAATGAACAAAAACAAGTCATTTACTTCCCATAACTTTTTTGATAGTCATATAAGGGAGAGAGAAGTGAGCAGCAGCAGCAGGAGAGGCAGGAGAGGAGACTTTGGAATTAAAAAATATAAGTCCAACTCCAAAGGTAAAAAAGGTGAAAATATAGGCCTAGCTGTATCTGCTGTAGTTTTTTTTTTTTTTTTTTTTAATATTATTATTGTTTGGGTGTATTATTGTTTGGGCATATTTGAAATGGTGCTATATACACTATGGGCAACCAAGTCAAAACTGCACATATTGGCTGAATTGTAAAAGCTACAAGTTATCAAATAAAGAGCCATTTAGGAGCTGGAAGAGATGAATACATTATTTATTGAAATTTACAGCAAGACTGTGTTTAATTGCAATTAATCACAAAAAAATCATGCGATTAATCGTGAGTAAAAATTTTAATCATTACCCAGCACTTTTTAAAAAAAATCTAAATTCAACAAGTCAGTTAACACATTCAGTGCCATTCAATGCCACATTCAATAGCATTATAATGTCTATTTTTGGCAACCCCCATAAAAAGAAAAGAAGGAAAAAAAATCTTTCTTCCATTCTAGGGCTTAGTCCATTTTCACCAAGTCTCAAACAGCTCAAATATCCTGAAAAAATGTGGTTAAAAAGGTAATATGAACGACACTGTCCTGGTATGTAAAGTGCCTCTACGTGCAATTGTGTGCACGTATTTGGCTTAAAGACAGTTGCGAATGCTGACAATCCTGTGATTACAGTGCTGCCAGTTGTCTGCTTTCTGCAAACTCCCATTGGAAACACTCACAACGTGATGAGACAAGGCGATAATACAACCACCACATTAGTGCATGGTTAGCCATTAAAAGACCCTGATGAGATTATGAGGTCATCTGGGAGGTGTGAAGCCTACAGCCAAAACAAAGAGCGGCGCATATTCATTAGTCTTTTTGCAAAAAATGAGAAAACGTGGAGCAAGGAGACAGACAAAGAGAAAGTTTTCATATCTAGAACAGCAGCCTGCCTTTGAAATTTCCATAGTGCTCGATTTGCTTTGTATTACGCCATTCAATAACATGAATTCAGCATGATTTACCATCAAAACATCCAACTGAGCATGAAACAGGGGAGCATGGCCCATCTTCTATCTCAGTACAGTGGAAGGCCTCTCCATAGAAAAAAGGAGGTAAAATATCAGCCGCTCAATGTACTGTAACACACTGGAGAAGCATGGCCCCAAGATGATGCCTACTGCAAAAATATTCTTCCCAAGCTGGAGCTATGTGCGCCCCCAAACGATGCGTGCACACAAGGAGATTCACCGCTGGGATAAAAATGGAATCCGTTTTTAGTTCTTGAAGCACACTCATCTACATTGTGAGGATGTGCACCGTGCGTTAGCTTCCATGAGGTTTTCAATCACTTACCATCTTTTCTGCTTTCAATTGTTCGGCTTCTCACCACGCTCCAGTGATCACATCATTGGGGATATTTATAGGGTTTGTTGTGTTTAACATCAGGCGTGTCTGAAAATTTGACAGATGTTTTATTTTGCTTGGAATATTGAATGAATTCAGTAGGTATTGTAGGTATATGCAGGTAGGTCAGACATACACCAAGGGGCTTATTGTTTTTTAATGAGGGCATAGGAGCAGCAAACCCCATTGTTCTTTATGTTTTGGAACCCCACAGACTAAAATCAATTGCTTGAAAATTGCTTGCAGGGTTTTGTTTCTATTTTTTATACAGGATCTTGTGCCTCTATGGCCATTGTGGTATTTATTTGTCTACTTATAACTTGGATCACACTTATCTGTCATTAATGGCCATCTGAGGACTAAGAACTTAATTATGTCCTTACTAAACTAAAGACTGACCAGCCATAAAAAATTAAAAAGAACAGAAAACTTGTAGTAGCACCAACATACACAGATCTGGCTCGGGTCCGATGCAATTTGAAAAGGCCTGCCCCATTTTAACAGTTATGATTGATTATGGCAGTTCCCATAGGATTGATTTTGTAGAAACAAATTTTAACAGGCGGAGTTGAGTCACGCTATACTTTCCTAATTGTGTATTTATATGTATTAAAATGTCTACGATTATGTATTTTATAACTCGATTCAGACTTTTTTTTGCACAAACTGACCTCATGACTTTGCACTTGACTTGTTGAAATATCTGTCTTTTTACTGAGCTACATATTTGAGAGCACCTCTTACAAAAACTGTGAGAAAAAAAACTAGTTGCTGCTTTCAAAATAAAAATCAGTGGTTGTATTTTCACACCTGATCTCACACTTGCATGAACCATCATCGAAAGCTAGAGGAAACTGTGTCCCATATTCCTACACTGTTTCATATTTTGTTCTGTTGTTCATAGAGAGTCCTTTCTCTATTCCTTTCCCTTCCTTTGCTTTGCTTTGGCCCTCTATCCTTTTCCTGGCACTTCTCCTCTCTCCAGGCAGCCCGGCACCCCAACACTGTCTCAGGTCCTGAAACTATGGCAACGGAATGAGAGAGCAAGCGCTCTATGATTAATAGATGAGAGATGCAGTGCCAATCGCCAGGGCCTGGGGAGGAGGGACAGATGCACTCCCAACAATGCTGCGCAGACCAGCACGCACAGGCACCAGGAGTACGCACGGTAAGTGCACACTCGAACCCCCGCCATTAGCCACTCTCACTGTATGGTGCTACACACAAAACAGGAAAGAGTCTTAGGTACACAGCGCATTAGGCTAACTGAGCACATGCGGATGATGCTAACTACAGCAGGGAGAAGCTTTTAAAGTAGAATTACACAAATCCACAAACTATGATAAAACAAAACAACAACTAACTTTTGTTTTAAATAATTTTATGATTAAACGCAAGGCAATAACAATGTTAGCTGTTTTAGATTACAAAATGCATTATGTACTGGCAAAACATTAGCGTAGTCAGCGTGTGTATGTATTACTGGCACCAAATTCTGTTACTGTTACATGAGGTTGAAATAGCATTCCCATTTTAGCCTAACTACAGTTCATTATTAAAAACATAGTAAGAATAACTTAAATAAATGAGTTAATATGTTCATATACTAACCATATGGGAGTAGGCTAAATAGTAAAAAAGAATGTTGACTGCTTTAGACTAGGAAATACATTATAGGCTTATTTGGCTACAAAGCATTAGCATTAGCCTAATTGGTGCATGTAGCAAATAGCCTCACATTAGGCTAGGTTAGGTTTGAATAGCGATCAGAATCGTGACCTCACAATGGTGGTCACACGAGATATTTTCAATAGCAAAACAATGGAGCAATTTAGGATGTAAATTACTCGAGTTACTGTTAACATAAAAATATTCTGAAACTTAATTTTGTAACAAAGCAGTTAAAAGAGTTGTTTCAAGGCTCGTTTGTTTACTTTTTCATTCCTGTTACTAATGCTACTCTATGGTATTTTGCTGTCGGTGACCACTCACGAGTTGTTTTATGACGTAGGTTCCCGATCTCTACAGGATTGTTTAATAAGCTGTATGATATTCAACTTTTAACATTATTGAACAAACAAAAGGCCAACAGATGTCTCTCCTTTACTGAAGTTAGCTAGCCAATACAAAACCCAGATAAAACTGGCAGGCCACTGTAAAATTAACATCAGTAAAATAAGGGCATAATTTTCTTTGTTAGCTTGTGTGACAAAAATGTGTTAAGTGATTAGGCTTTTGTTAGTTTTTCTAGCCTAACTGCTTGTTATGGTCTGCCAACTAGCAGCTAACCACAACATTAACCACAGAGCTAGAGCCACAGTACTGGATAAAGCCCTAATGCCTTTTAACTTCTCAAATAGTGGAGCTGTCTCTATAACTCACAGCTGGCTGCTCTTACCTGAAAAAAAAAAAACAACACAACTGAATCTAGGACATCATATTTTTTATGCCGTGCACGACCATTTACATCATCTGATCTGCTGTACAAGGTTTGGCACTTTTCAAGGCCAGTCATTCATCCATCTCCCAGGCAATCACACAAAGCCTTACTGCTGCTCCTGGATTATCCCTACAAATACATTTCCCATTCTGTTTCAAATGAGTAATAATGACAGGCAACTCCAGTGGGACAATGGTATTACGGCGTGTTGTACTAAATATTTCAAATACATGGCTTCCCAAAATTAGAGCATATGGACGTTGGCATATGTTGCAATAAACTTTGGCTTTTATAACAGTGCTCTTTTAGATGGACTGACTATCGCTTTCTAATTCACTTGATTTCTAACAACAAAGCCCTGCCAAGCGACCAACAGCCAAAAAGCACCAACAGACACTCTTCTAAATCTGCCAGTGACTTGTGGCACCTTGCCCGAAATACGCCTTTTTTTTTTCTTTTTTTTTTTGCTGGTCCTTCATGCCGCTGGCTTCCTTGGCATCGATAACAGGAGCAATCAATTATGCTAATGCTACGAGTATGAAGAGCGGTTAACACATGGCTGGCTTGTTGAATAGATGCACTGGAGAGTCGCATATAGTGATGGTAGGAACGGTAACGCTTAATGAGAGCCAGTGGGAACATTATACAGTATATGTGAATGAGAGGGGACACAGAACAGTGATTATGCTGTCAATGAGGCATGCTGTGAATGAAGTGTATAAGACCATACAGCTAAATATGGTCAATGCTGTCTATGGGTTATGAGCCAAGTGTTGAGGAAAACATGGAGTACCTTGTATCTAGATCTTGAGTCAGACATGGCTGCTACTGACTTTGAGCATGGACTTCTCATTGGCGTCGTTGACAGGATTCGTAACAGAGAAAAGTGCAAAAAAAAAAAAAAAAAAAGAAAGATCTGGTGCTGCATCATCTGTTAAAGCATTTCAAGGGAACATTCCAATTCCAAGACCACTATCTTCTCTCATGTTCGTCATCCGTTTCACTTCATTCAAATAAATATTTTGACATTTAACGGTTCAGATGTTGAGAGGGGGATGTTTTAATAGATTTAAGTCGCACAGATTTGAGTTGTAATATCGTGAAGTGCCTGGCTCTTTTTCACCTCCTCCCACTGAATGTACAATCCAAGCTGAGATCAGCGAATGTGCCACGCAACATCTGTGATGGGCACTTCTATTACAATCCACGCTTCTTTGATAATGCTGACCTGTATTTCTGGAATGGGGGAATGTGCTAAAACTGTGCAAAGTACAAAAACAAACTTAGGATTCAATGCCAGAGCTGTAGTCTTTTGGATAAATCTTAAAACAGCTTAAGCATCATTAAATCACATAGAGATGAGTGAGTTTCCTCTAATTGTTTTGAAAACTGGAGCCCACACACCAAGCGCACATCAATAAAACATGCCTTGTATAAAATATGCATAAAGACACACACTATTCATTGTGTTATTGACAATGGCTGAGCAAGACCCAATGGTTAAGAGCAGCTGGCTAGTCTTGTTTAGAAAAGGACAATTCATTTGAAAAGGAGCAAAGCCGTGTATCAATTATTTAGAGCTACTGTATTCATCCGCCCTTAACTGGCAAAGGTAAATAAAAAAACTCCCCTACTATTTTTTTTTCCTTCTGAGTCCCTCTTTCACACACACAGACATACACTGTGACAAATCCACATCGGTCACACACAATGCCTTCCCCATTGCTATTGTTAGGGGATCGGCACATCAAACGCTCCACAGAGCATTGCTCCGAATACAAGCCACCAACTCGGCTGGCCCGGTCCCACTGAAGAGGACAAGCTGTCACAAAGGTAATCACGCTGTAATTCACCGCCAACAACATGTCAGTGGATGAAGTGTTAACAGCCTGGATAAGCGCTGTGTGGACCATGTTTTTGTTGGGAATTAACAGCATCTCCAAAAAATGCCTCCCGGACTCTTGGATGCCCTGGGGCTGATGTTGTAGGAGGTGGTTTTAAATGTTAAAGTATTCTGCTATTTCGCATTCAAGACCTATGTATAATCGCCCCAGCATGCTATGACTGCAAATATACAGAAGGTCACACATGAGAAAACCGACAGCACACACAGCAATGAATATTTCCAGTTGTATGTGGAAGGAATGACACCCATCTCTATGCTCTGAAAATATCTGCCTCTGTAAACACTGATAGATTTCCCAGGATGTCAAGAATCCTATCTCTGCATAGCCATTCACTTGACTTCTTGTCTGTAACCTACATTTGGAATTGCTGAATCCCTTTTCCAGGTTTTCCAAGTGCCTCTGGGAATGCTGAGGAGAGGAGAGGGAAAACCATTGGGAATGACTGGGTGTTGGCAGTCGGGACTTGCTGGATGTGGTTAGCGTGGCCTCCTCTCTCCTCTCTCAGGCTTGTTAAAGGAATAATGGGCAGCGGCACTTTGTTTAATGACAAATCCACTTCTGAAACCAATGTGCAATTTCTGGTTCCTGCACTTAATTACAAACATTTGACTGGATCTGTTGGCAAAAGGCAATAGTGAGGCCATGCTGACCACTTTCTACCCCTCCTCCCTTAACCTGATAAAAGCTACTGTAGATGCGGAAAGAGCGGAATATAGGAAAAAGTAACAGGCTGTAAACAGAGAAACCACTCCAGGCGTGTTGGCACCAGCCGTGTGAATGAGAATTTTATAGACACAGAAAGACAGAAAACAGCAAGCGTTGAGGGGTTTGTGATTAGTCCACGTGTAATTCAGTTCCCTGACACAGAAATTGTCATAAAAAATACATTCACATTCAAATTACCACCAAGCACAGTTACTCACAGTACTCAAGATCCTTTGCGTTATGAGCATATAAAGAGGATGCACATACCACTACCACTTTTGATTTGGCCACTTTTGGGTCAGTTCGTGTTTAAAATGCAGGTTGTATGAATAAAACAAGTCTACATTCGTGAAATTCTTACGTGTATCTGCTATCTCACTTGTTCTTGGTGTTGTTTTGTCTGTTTTTTGTCTTTAAAATGCTCCACGAATTGGCTGACACTTCTTTATTCGGGGAGCACCACCAGAGGGATTACGCACGGAATCTAGTCTGTTTATATCGCCACAGCACGATACTTGAGTTTATTAGAAAAGCATGCGGCTAAAACACACATTTGTATATGTTTAATTTGTAAAA
The DNA here is from genome assembly GCA_020698575.1 of Bostrychus sinensis. Taxonomy (NCBI): domain Eukaryota; kingdom Metazoa; phylum Chordata; class Actinopteri; order Gobiiformes; family Eleotridae; genus Bostrychus; species Bostrychus sinensis. The sequence continues at coordinate 14,952,369 of CM036249.1, read as the reverse complement.
AAGCTTAAAGAATTGGTGGAATAAGCTGAAGTTGGCGGTGGGGTAAGCCCCGGGAAGCGTGTGCACTTGTCGCCCGGCAGCCTGGCAGAAAACAAGCCCCGGAGGCTGGGAGAGCGAGGCAGACAAAGTTTGAAATAAACAAAGAAATCTTACCTTCAGCTCATGAATGGGTGTTCCGCGGAGTGTAGCACTGCTCTGTCCCTTAGTAATCCATAAGATACCGCTCTCAAAACAGTTCAAGACTCGTTTTGGGATAACAACACGAGCGCTACTTTTCTCTCTTGCGCTTCTTCTTTTTGTTACATGCCGCGCTCAAATCTCACCTCTTTAAATAGAAATATCCATCAGAAATCCACACCTTAGAGAGTAAAAAATGCTTTGAAAGTCCTCTCGGGTGAAGTAAACAGAGCGGAGACCCAGAACTAGATTCGCGGAGCTGAACGGTGCCTTCCACAAAAGCCGACGGTCATCATCCTATTTGGAGATGAAGCTTCTTAGCAGCAGACTGGAGCGCAGCGCCGCGAGCCCAGCTGTCACCCACCCGCTACACACACATACACACGCTGACTGGGAGGAGCTACGGCGCAGGAACTGGAGCTATTGTGTCAATGAGAGCCAGTTATGGACAACTGTATTTCTATTTTTACGCAGCGGCATTTCATAAGAATGCTTGGAGGAGATGGAGAAAGTGTGCGCTAATAATAACTCACGCGAAGAATTGAACATAGGCTAAGCAAGTTTGTGACATTTTCAGTAATGTTAAGTGATTGTGGCCCCGTGTAAAACAGACTGGCCCTTGTTATTTCTAGATAAAGACGTCTCCCACCTGCATGCCCAAATGTTGTTTTTACGCACGCATGATGCAGATCGGTATGTGCTCCGCTGCAAAGTTTCTCTTGTCCATTATCTTATCCCTGAGCCCCTGCACTCCTCTGCCCCTCCCCTCCTTCTCGGGTGGTCCCACGGTGGCACGCGCGCACGCACACGCTCCGCAATCATTGAGGCTTTACAAATGAACCCTCATTTACGGGGCGGGCACTGATATCATCGGGACTGGACAGAACAAGAAACAATAACTTAGGAGTTCAAAAGTTTAAAGAGATAGTGCAGATTCTTAAATAAACATTGTTACAGATATATCATGTAATTGTTGCCAGATAACAGCTTTTCAGTCAATCATCTGTGAATATCTTGGAGTAATATTCATGAACCAGGACTGGTGTAAAATGTAAAAGTATGACATTTAAATTCACCTAAAAATAATAGAAAAAATAACATTACACAAAAGCAGATATCCTGTGTGGCCTGATGCGTCTGCTTTTACCACTAGAGGGAGTTATGAGTATCTGGAGCTCCCTGTACAGCTCAAATGAGAGTTTTCTTTAGGTTAGGGCTTACTTTTTTGCACAGTACTGCCGTCTGCTGGTGATAAATAAGTAAACGTGAAATGGATGTTACCCTGTCCCCTTTACATTTTCTGGCAATTAGACCTCAGTATAATACAGTGCCTTATAATGTATTTGAAATTAAAATGTGAGTGGATGCACAACTCAGCCACTCTAAAAGCCAATCACTATGCAGCATGTTTCAAAAACTATGACAGGACAAATTAATGCAGTTCTAAAGGCAAAAGAGGATTTAACTTTGTGTACCTAATAAAGGGGCCAGTGCTTGAAATAATTTTATAATTGTGTAGACTGAGAGTCAGTTATCCCCACAGACCTCATGTCAACCACTAAACTTCCTGTATTCAATTTATTTGAGTCATCTTATTTTTTCTTATTACTCCACTCCAGTTTTTGTAAACACAATAAATTTCACTTAAACTAAGCAATCAAAAAGAAAAATCACCCTATTTGCATCTTCATTTTACATTGTATTATAGTTGTAATGGTTGAGACACTTTCTGGCAGGTAATTTACTCAAGTCAGGTGTTTCTGCTCATTTGTGAACATCTTACCTCACAATGCAAAGAACAGCAGTTTGGTAGGAGTTCATTAAAACTGTGATTGCAGATTCACTGTGTCATTTCCACGCAGGTAATTCTCTTTGTTAAGGCAACGTGCACTATGATAGTAGATCGATAGTAGATAGTAAGAAGCAGCGGGAACCCTAAGAAGCAACAAATTGGTTGGCTGGTTTGTCTGTTGTTTTGTTAGTCTGTTGGCAAAATAACTCAAAAAGTAACATAAATGTCAGTAATGTACCAAGGAAGAAATTAAGTTTGGGTTTACAAACAAAAGATTCATTATTTGGGAATGTTTTACCATTGTGAGATTCAGCAATCAGGCATAACATTATGACCACCTGCCGATTATTGATGGTCATAATGTTTTGTGTTATGACCTCCTGCCTAATATGCAGCCCCATACACTCCACATGCAAAGATCTACTCTGACACCTTTCTATCACAACCAGCAATAACTTCTTGAGCAATTTGAGCTACGGTAGTTTGTCTGTTGGATCGGACCTAACAGGCCAGGTCATGTGTCACTGATACACCAATCTTCCTTCCTTGGACCACTTTTGATCGATACTCCACATGAGCTGCTTGTTGAACTCGCTGAAATCCTTGAGCTTGACGATTTTTTCAGCTCCTATCACATCAACTTTGAGGACAATATTCCACTAACAGGTGCCATGATGAAGAGATAATCTTGTGTTATTCACTTCACCTGTCAGTGGTCATAATGTTACGCCTGATTAGTGTATAAAGATTCAATGGATAGATAAAGCAATTATTTCTTTTTGTATATTTACATTATTTTTATTCACTTGTCCCAGTGAAGTGTCCTATCATGAAAGAGGACAAACATTATACATGCACTTCTTTTTTTTTTTTTTTTTTTTTTTTTTTTAGGAACTTTAATATTTCCTGACAAGAACAGCTGTTATTACACCCCTCCGTCCTCTTCAACCTCTGCAACTTTATCCCCAACATTGTGTTCCTGATGTCCCACATGCATTTCCCTCAATTTACTGCTATGTTTAACAAATGCAAAGGTTCTCAGTGACTAATACTTTATATACTGTTAGTGTGGCTTTCTGTGGCTACAATGGGCTAACACTGGATAGTATGAGAGGCGGTGGTCGTCAGAACTATAGGGAATAGCTGTGAGATGAGAATGTCTTGTTTATGTGTGTTATGCTTATATTTTTCTATATTACTGAGGGAAACTGTAACCTAAGTAAACACTTGGGAATGGGGAATAGCCACGTATGTCAAGAAAGGCGTGCACTGGATCGGGACCAGTGAGTGAAATATATGTTGTAGTCAAAAGATATGATCTGGAAATCATTAAAAAATAATAGTATACACTCACTGGAATAATTTTTAAAACTCTAACTTGCACTGTTGATCTTACCACACTGGTTTGCGCAATCTACTTTGAGACAAATACTTGGATTTGTTAGCATTGTAGCAGTAGTAGTCAGATTCAGAGCACCATCGTGATTCAGAGATTTTGAAGACTGGGGTCAGTAAATGAACAAATGATTCATTTTATTGCATTCTTTACCATTGTGAGATACTACTTTGTGGCTCAATGAATAGAGCATTTATCGCTAAACTGGAAGATTTCCCATTTGGGTCTGTCTGTGTGTGCAGTGTGGTGTTCTTTGGTTTCCTACACACCTGCAGATCATCAGCACGAATCATCTCACCTGTCTCCAGTAACAAAGCCTTTTCATTCCACAACTCTGAGCCAGATCATTTGTTTACCTGCAGACGTACACTGCTTGGTCAAACTTAGAAATGGCAATGTGTTTTGATTGCTTTCATTAGCAGGATCCTTTAACATCACATGTCTTTTACACTTCACTTCTGGAACCACTGTGTCCCCCCCTCCTAATACAACCTCTTGTCTGTCTAAGTAAAGTTTGTCAAACTTTCGTTGGTCACATTTTTTGGTCTTTGGCTCAGGTTTTAGAACAGAATTGAATTAAGGATTGGAAATGTTATGTTATAGTATATTACATTGTTTTACTTGCCAGATTCAGGTACACATCAAACCATGCTGTGCAATGGCCATCTTAACTTTGCATTCACGTACACTGGGCCAAATATCGGCCGTCGGACGAGGTTGGAGAGTCTGGTGTGGTCTGTCTGGTGTGTTCTTCTCCATTAGATGTAGTGGGAGACATTCAGACATTCAGATCTAGTTTTGGCCAAATCAACGTTTCTGATGGTGGTGTGCTCCATTCACAATATGCCATAGCGGTTAGGTTAGGTAGATTTATTGTCCCCATAGAGAAATTTTGTGTGAGAGAGAGTGAGAGGCCAATATGTTTCCCTCAGTTACTGAGTTGCACGTTTCTCATAGAATGGATTAAGATGATCGCATTACATTATCATGACCTTGCAAACACTCACAGCATTGAAGTTTTTTACTATAATGAATATATAAGATTATATAAAGCTTGATTATATGTATAACCAGCAAAATGTGAATAACATGCATGGATCACTCAAAGCCTGTACCTTTAATTATTAGCATAAAAGTATAAGAAAATCAACCCTTGATGTTTCCAGTCTTACAATGCCCTAAAGCAACAACATTTACAGCTTTTTAACTCATTAATCTCTACATTGTTTACTGTATTTGATCCATCTGTCACTGCTGCTGGGGCAAACTGTCAGGAGCAGTGGGTGACCGCAGACTCTTCTCCAGATCCTGAGCCAGGTTAGGTTGATGGGGGAAACTGGAGTACCTGGAGGAAACCCACCCAGATAACAGGGAGAACAGGCAAACTCTACACAGAAAGGCCCCGCACGGTCCGGGATCGGACCCGGGACCACCTTGCTGTGAGGCGAGGGTGCTAACCACTTTGCCACTGTGCCACTCTTGATTAACATTAAATTAGGGAAACATTCTACTGTAAGCTTACCTTAGCTTGTAGCCTTGTACAAAAAATATATACAATAGTCTCCAAAAGGCAAACAGCTGAAATAATCCAGTCTGTTTTATTCATTAATGTGATAAGATGTTAATGCAGCACATATGATTATTATTTATCGATAAATATTTACAGAAGCCCATTGTCAGTTATGAATAGTCAGGCTGCCTTTTCTGAAGGCGTTGGATTTTTGTGTCGGGGCCTTTATGTACAGTATAATCCATCAACAGATTACATTTTTTACTTCACATATTTCATGTTCAAAGGTAGCCTTTGAATTGTACATTCCTTGATTAATTATGAGACCTAATCAAAAATTCAGCTGCTGTCCAAGTTCAGAGAATGCTTCACAGCACAAACTGAAAGTCATTTGTGTCCATATATCTTTATAAAGATCATATGCCAAGTATTATATTACACAATGATAGTAAATAGTCTGTTTAAATGCGCTGAGCTTGCTGGACCATTGGAGAAGCATCATTTGTTAAAAAATGCCACTGTTGTTGCCCGGGCTGTAATAGGATGGGCTCACCTGTGGATCATAGAAACAGAGAAATGAACCAAACCTACTTCCAATGGCAGCTTACAGCGCTCAGAACCAGCTACCTCTGCTCTCAGTACTTTAATGGCCAGAAGTCTGTTTATTCTCCCCAGTGGGTGCAAAGTGGAAGAGGGTAAACATATAGTTAAAGCTAAGATTTGTGGTTGATTGTTAAAGCTTTCCATATGTATCTTGTGGTGTGCACGGCAGCTGGGTGTGCTGTCATAACAGGGCTGCTATATGGCTGTTTCTGTCATCCTATAATTGATAGTGGCTCGTTGGAAACAGGCAGGAAAGAAGGGATTATAATGATCTGGACTAACTCGGGTAAACAGCTCGGGGCTTGGAAGTGGTTCTTACTGTGAGTTTGAGGAAATGTTGTCCATGTTCACTTCACTGCACTGCTGTGGAGAGGGACCAGAAAACAACTTTATACAGTAGCTTTAGGAGCAGTAACAGAACGCAAACATTATACTTAAGTAAAAGTTTGTTTACCTTAAAATACTCAGTAAAACTAAGTAAAACTTGCCAACAATGTTATTACTTGACTAAAATTACATAGAAAGTGTTAAAAAATACATAGTAGTTTTAATAGTTTTAAAAGTATTTTTACTTTATTTATGTATTTATATATTTATTTATTTAGTTAGTTAGTTAGTTAGTTAGTTAGTTAGTTAGTTAGTTATTTAGTTATTTATTTGTAGTTGCACAGCAACCCTACCAGTAAGACAATTACTAATATTACTACTACTACTCAAACTGGGACTCAAACCCAGGACCTTCTGTTTTTGAGGTGCTACTACCAAGTAGTACTCACCAAGGTCAAAAAATACTTTCACTTAAGTAAAAGTTATATTTTATGTATGTTTTTCAAATTGCAGTGTACCAGAGGCAGTGCCTATGCTTTTACCGCTCCCTGATTTCGGATTGGTTATATTGGTTATATTTTATTCCAGGAACCAGACTATGACAGATTAAAACATTTACATATATTATAATCTATGCAGCTCTAGTTCATGGCTGTCATAGGTTTTGAAGAGCCCCACAGTGGCCTCACAATTGGGTAACCATTGGGCAACTGTGGAGGGCTTTCCCTGAATCCACTGAAACAGCATGCAACGTCTGGCCAGATCTAAAAGGTTGCACAGTAGGATGAGCTGCTCAGTGGACAGGGAAAGGCCCTCCTTACACAGACCCAGAGGAAACAGCACACAGTCCAGTGGGACTGGCCAGGAGTGTGTGCCCGAAGCTCTTCTCATGAGCACAAGTTAATCTTTTATTTTTGTTTTGGTCTTCATTATGTCCATGGCTTGAATCTCCATTCCTTATGCAACATTCAACAATATACATTTCCAAAATAGGTTTAGCACAAAAAATACATTTAAACTAAACAGGCTGAAATTTCTAAACAAGTCAATATATGGATTTGAGCACATGCAGCCTAATTTCTTTGTGCAAGCAATAAAGACTTTAAAAAGTATGTCATTTATATGAGGCACCATGTTCCACAAACAAATCATTATAGAACCAGCCAAGTGTGCAAACTGAAGCATATAGTTCATTTAGTGCTTAGCCGTACTTAGACACTCGGGCATGATGGAACAATATAATTTAGCTTCTTGTCACAGAGCATTTTTCACTCCGAAACCCTTGAGACAGATGCTTGCTGCAGTTTACAGAAGAACAAAAGTTTAAAGTGAACTTTTGTACATAATCAACATCCTGTGGTTTTATTATGGTAAAAATGAGGGGTGAAATCATCAACATAAAGATCACACAGAGTACTGAGCTGCATGATAATCAGGAGAGGTTTGACAGCTAAAGGAGATAGCTGTGCATGTGTACATTAACAGTCATATACAGAACCATATCCACCCTGACAGAAGCAGGAATCCAGTGAAGTGTAAAGATGAAGTGTTTCACATAAACAATTCTCCCAGTGCCACAGAATGAGAGAATTCAGAGTGTTTTTGCACAGTCCAACTGGCACCAACTCCTTTCACACTATTTTAATTGGTCTCTGGTCTTGCTTTGTTTCTGCAGTTAAGGTGGCACTGTTTTCACTAATTGATTTTCATTCAGAGTTAACTGCTATTAAAGATACTGAAAACCAAACAAAAAAGGCCTTTCCAATGGCCAGTTAACTAGTCTTGAGTTTTATAAAACAGTGATTAAAAATTTGTTATGACAAACATTTGAGTGTCTTGAATTTAGCATTAGCTTTGTATTTTTCTTCTAGTACACAAGAAAGGAAACACTTGCTAATGATAAACAGGCCACACATAGTGAAAAAATCCCACATACGACTGAACAACAACACCAACAACAACGTTAATCAGGTGAGAGAAGTTATTAAATTCGCTCTAGTGCCTTCTTGGTTATTATTGATAGGAGACTAGCTTCCGTATTCCTAAGATGCACTGCAGATAAACAGCTATGATAGGCCAGTTTCAAATTTACCGGACAGAGAAGCGGACAGTCCTGCCTTCAAAAAGAAAGTAGGAGGGGCTGGCTTACCACGCAACCTCTCACCATCCAACAACACAGCAATATTTTCCACCTTTATTTTAACACAATGTCAAGTTGGACCAAGCAATATGCCACTATAAATTACCTATAGTAAAATATCTATACCTAAAACCATCTATAACCATTATAATCTTCTATTTTTGCTGGTTCTGCTGTGTAATAAGACAGGTAGCATGCGCTGGAACTGTCCTTAAGCACTGTAGACCAACCCAGGAGGAGTGATCCTAACTTGAGCCCAACTTTAATGCAAGTGTGTGATTGGTATTCACATCCTAATCCATTAAAATCATTAATAATAAAGCCTAGATGTGTTTTAACATCTTGTTTATCTTCAACAAGCAGTTTTTGACCGTGATGATTTTGATTGAATATGCCATTTTGTGATTCAGAACAGTTTTACCCCCAATACAACAAAAAAGGACATCTATCCATTTATGTAAATATAGATTAGAGACAGCTAAGTTAGTATATCAACACTCATTGGCGATTTATCTTTATTTATTATGAAAACATTTACATACAACTAACTTGTGTTTAAATTAAATGCTTTGACTGTGCTTGTGAGTTACGTCTGTGGATGAAAATCATGACGACAGGCTGCAACCCCTTGAAACCATCAATATCTGTATACAACATAGTGTGTGCAAATGTGTGTAAACTTTAATGGCAAAATGATGTAAAGAATTCAAGATTCAGTGACACATAAAGAGATACAGAGAAAGAGAGACCTGCTGAGCCCCGCCCCCCAGCCCAGCCAGCTTCAGTCTCCTCTGTGCAACCAGGTCTGCATCAAAGTCATTAATAAGTCAGTACTTCTGCATGATAGGTCTGTAACTGGGAGTGACAGTTAGAGAGCATAGTCCTACCAATCTCAGATGGGACTCTCAGTCTGTGGGGATGGTGTGTGTGTGTGTGGGGGGGGGGGGGGGGGGAGGGGGGGGGTTGAGTGCTTGTGCATGTGAGCCCTTTGCCCACTTGCCTCATCTCCCTCACAAATGGACGTCATGCTGGTGATGAGGATTCGGAGAAAAAGGTTGGTTGACGTCATGGGTAAATAGGACTGGAGGTGGAGAAGGAGAAATGTATATGGGTAAAAAATGAAGCAAATATGGACAAAGTGAATGTCATTTTTACAAATCCACTTCCCAAAAAACTCAGACACTGTAAGATAAAAACTGAATTCAACACTCATGAAAACCACATTTATTCACACTAGAATGCCATAGCAGGTGTTTAAATGGATATGTTCTACCATATTTTACTAACATGTTTTAAAAGGTGAGATTGAACAAAATGCTGTTGTCCCGGGCCTTTTGTCTGTAAGGAGTTTGCATGTTTTCCTCATGTCTGGGTGGGTTTCCTCCCGTTGCTGCAGTTTCCCCTGTCAAACTAAACTTGCACAATAAGCTAATCCTTGGGTACTTCTAACCAGGCTGAAGATCTGGAGAAGGGTCCACCAGGCGCTGCTCCTCACAGCTGCATTGACGAATGGGTCAAATGCAGATAACACATTTCTCAACCTCATATGCTGTAGTATTGGTTAGATTTTCTGAAGAATCCAAAAACAGGACATTTTGCCCTTAGACGTGTTTTTTGTACTATTACACAACACATGGAATTCAATTCAATTTTATTTTATTTTTATAGCCCAGTATCATAACAAAAGTCACCTCAAAGGGCTTCACAAACAGTTAATCAAACATAAACACACAATCAGACATAACACACAATCAACACAAACAATTCCTACACTAAACAAACCCAGGACATCCTGGGCCTTAGACCCTCCTTTTGATAAGGAAAACTCCTAAAAAAAAACAGCTCTAGGAAAAAAAAAAGAAACCTTATGGAGACCATATTGAATGAGAGATCCTCTCCCAGGACGGACAGCCAAAATTTGTCTAGAGCTGTTAAATAAAGTCCATTAGCTCATCTATAGTATCATAATTCAGAGAAGTATCATATGCCTTAAAAAAACATTAGCTATAGCTCTTAGATCAAATTTGACTCCAAACCTCAGAAAACCACGCATAACCTTTGACGTGTGTTGCCTTCAGGATAACCAAAGTATTCCAACATAGCATTTTACTTCAAGATAAATTTCATTCCAGTAAAATAAATTAAAAATGCTTGCATGGATAAACACAAATTGTCATGTATTCCCTGTTAGCATTGCAGTTGCATATATGATTTGCAAGCAATCAAGAAGTGTGCTATTACTTTGTATGCTGATAATTCATGTGTTAAATCATTTTTAACTGACTGACAATGATTTCTTGGCAGGGTCCCCGCAAACCTTTAATTCATAAGCAACCAGCATCCATCCATCCATCCATGCCCCCAGGAGATCTGGATAGAGGGGAGCTAACCGTTGCCATAGGTGCAGCTCATTTAAAATGTCTGCTTCAGCTTTGGCTTCTCCTTGTCTGTTTTCTGGCCACCTGGCAATTTTCTTGTTGCCTGTTAACAGATTAGATTTGGAAAAGCCAAGCAGTTTTTGACTACCTTTCATAAATTTACTATAATGGGAAATTAGTGGCGATCTCTTGGTTGTTATTTTTAGGGTATATATGCTGGTCAGTAGCATGTGCTCTTTATTTGTTGACATTATTCTTGTGACAAGGTGATTTTAATCTAGAGCTTAAGGTGGATTAGGCTGCATGTTTTAGGTTGATGTAGGAAACCAGAGTACCCAGAGAAAACCCACCCCAACACAAAGAGAACATGGAAACTCCACACAGAAAATCCCTGTCTGGTCTGGGAATCAACCCTCTTGTGGTAAGGCAAAGTGCCACTACTGTGCCGCAATTTTGCTCTTGGCTCCATCTTGGTCCGGAAAACTCTGTAGCACTTGATTTTTAATGGATTAAAATTAATTAGATTTTTTTTAACTCAGGAAACAGTTCAACTAGCTATTATTATTCATATATGACCATTTTTAGCTTGTGAAGTCACATAGATGCATTAATGGTTTTTGATTCCATCCAAATGCTTCACACAGGTTGTCAACATTGAATAAGCAGAAGGGAAACTTCTGTCTAAACAGAGCCCAACAGCTCTAAAAGATGTAACTTGCCTTGACATAAACATTGCAACATACACTATATTTCCAAAAGTTTTAGCTCTCCTGCCTTTACTCACATATTAAGTAACATCCTATTCCTAATTCGTAGGGTTTAATATGACCTCAGCCCACTCTTTGCATCTATCTACATCAGACATCTATGCAACTCATCCAATGTCAGACCCTGATGTTGGACGAGAAGGCCTGGCTCGCAGTCTTCGCTCGAATCCATCCCAAAGGTGTTCTGTCAGGTTGAGGTCAGGACTCTTTGCAGGCCAGTCAAATTCTTCCACACCAAACTCACTCATCCATACTTTCCGCTAATAATGTAACAGAACTTATACCCAGTTTCTCCATGCTGTAGAGTGGCACTTTAGGTCATTTTACTTACACCATACACCTATTATAATTTGATGTCAGAACTGCCTTAAGTCAGTCTCCATCTCATTAGCAACAAGCAATGCAAATGTAAACATTAGATTATGTGACACACAAAACAACATAATAACACCAGTAATAAACAGCCATCTGACCTTTGCCTTCTTTGTCTGCACACTGTAAACAACATGCTTGTGTATTCCCACAGAGCCACAAACTGCACCTGTCTCTACCTTGTTGCATCGATGAATGAAGATGAGGTGCTGGGAATAATTGGGTTGATAAGGCTGGGGAGCACAGTATCTCTACAGCAACATACAAAGTGGAAGCAGATGTTCCCCTGATGTAGCATATTACCCCCTCCTCTTCATCACAGTCATTTAACCAGATCTAAATTCAAGCCCACAACACGCTCCTATTGGCTGATTTAATGACACGTACACACCAGCCCATCCTGAATAAGTCATCCAGCCTCTACGTACACACCCATAGTACTCATGTATATTTCAGAGTGGGGGCATTTTGCTGTCTGTCTCTCTCTGTCCTAGACTCCATTCTCCGGCCTAGACTGTGAGTAAATGATGTCTTCCATTCACTGTAACAATTAAGACATTTCAATATAAATCTGCATGGAGACAGGCAGTGCTGACATGGGTGTGACCAATGATATGCACTCTTGCACATGCAAAATTAAAGTTTAGTTGGATTATGCTCATTGCTTAACATCTACATTTATGCTATTCACGAGCATTCAGTCTTTGTAAAAATGAAAGACCACACTATAACTTTGCAAGCCAAAAGCACACAAATACAACATAGCATGCACAATAAGCAACAAACAATACCAAAAGCACAACTGGGAGATAAAGCAACTGGACATCACTCATTTCCAATCATGGATGTATAACAGGACCTGGGTAGAGCACTGCCCCCTCTCCCCTGATGCCAGTTTGATTAGTGACTGCTCTGTGGAACTGCATCGAAAAAATCACATGCAGCCCAGAAAGAATTTTTCCCATAGGGTGCAATGTAAAAAGAAATGCCTGGTGTTCAGCTGACAGGGCACCTACATCTGAGAAAATGGTTGGATTTTGTAGTGTTTATTTGCCATTTTCACACCATGGACTTTTCCCCTCTTCGAAATCTTTAATTTGGCTAAAAAATTACTTTTTATGTTTTGTGATGTCGCAGCTCTAGCCCACCATCGCGCCCTTTGGTCAGAGCCACGTGGTCTGCAATGCAAGACCGCACTTGCTCAAGGGCCACGATGCACCTGTCCTATGGGCTGCAGAAGTAATGCAGAAGTAAAAAAAAACTTTTTTGGCATCATGCGCCAATGAGCACGGCTATTGAAAACTACGGCGGCTGTGATTTCGCTCATTATCCAGTTCTATAATACATCCATGTTTACAATACACTCTTCCTTGTGTGGAAGTGTCTCACTAGCCGAATATAGATTTTAATCTAAGTCAAGTATAAGTCTAGTGCCAATTACAAATAAAAATGTAATAATCTCTCCAAAGCGGTAAGTCCAAGTAAAAATGTTTGTACGTTGTGTACCTCACGGCTGCTGCCCACGACTTAAATTGTTAGCAATATCATCAACTTGACCAGAGAAAATGTATAACAATGTTTGGTTTGAATCCAGCAGAGGAACCAAAACTATGTTACACTATAAACACAGAAGACTTAATCTGAGGTTAACACATGCTTACATGCAGCTTTACTTTAAATATGACTCACAGAAGCCAGGTGTGTTAGTCCAACGGAGAGAAATTCAAAGGCCTTATCTAGTTAGACTAGATAAGTTACAGTTTAAAAGCCCAGTTAACAGACTATGAAATTCATTTGAATTTCCATGTACCCATGGGTGAAAAAAGATAGCTGATTTTCATAATATTGTTTAGATGAAGAGTAAAATATATACAAGCTTAAATTGATTAAGTTTAGTACATTATAGGCAGCTCAAAAAACTTTAGAATAACATTTGTCAAATGCAAGTTATAATCAAGCTAAAATGGGTGTTTTTATTCTTTATATTTACTTACAGACAAAATACTGAATGTTGAAATGTTGAATGTTGTAAAATTGTGTCCTTTAAAACAGCCGTTAATATTATCCCGCAGTAGAAGCCTATAGAGCTGCTAATTGTTATAGCTACATGACATCATTGTTTTTTTTTTAATTATTATTACACAATAATTATAGCATTAAGTGGGCAACATATTATTTAGTTTAAAGGTGTAATTAAGCTTTTTGTAAATAGCAAATTAACACAACAAATATCCATTTGTGTTTAATATTTAGGCTTATAATTAATGTCATTATTTTTTCCCTGGCTGTTTAAGGAAGAAAATCATGTTTCTGTTTGACAGTGACCTTGATAAATGATGGTATTTACATACACTGGAGGCAACACCAAAAGGTCTGAGTTACTGAAGACGCCCTTCACCATGACCGTTCCCCTTCACGTAATGCAATTTAAATTCAGGATACCCACAATAACAGAGTGAAAGCATGTTACAGTACATAACATTGGCTACTTTTCTGGGTGAGAATTAATGACATTATGATCAAGCCCGATGCCTTCTTCCCCAGACAGAGCGTGGCTTTGAACTGCTAAATGATTGATGGGTGAGATGAAAGTGAATGTAGGTCACTGTGGGCGAGGGTCGACCGGAGCCGCATAAATCAGGATGGGATAATAACCGGGTATCATGGGGGATAATGGTCCGACCACTGCCATTTCAGGTGGATTCAACAGCAGTAACTCAACAATCTGTCAACGGGACTAAACGCTGAATTGCGTGTTTTACTGCCAACATATCATCACAAAGATCTAATAGTTAGAAAGAAATACAGCGGCAAATCACTTTCTAATAATCATCAAAGCTTGATCAAGAAGCTGTTGGTAATAATAAGTGACAAGATATTGCTTCTCAAATGTTTATATCTATATAATCAGTGTTTTATTAGTAGCTATTTTGGGTAAAAGTATTGTTATTTCTTCAGCAAAGAGAAAACATTTCTGATTTTGTGTTATTTTGTTGCTCCTGGCTATTTTATCAAGTTTCTTTAATTAAATGTTTCTTTTTAGTGTTTTTCTGTGCATTTAACTGCATGTTGTTACTGTTGCATTATTTATATTTTCTGCTGTTTCATCATCCTTTGAAGAGTTATTTTCCAATGCCACTTTGTTTATATTCTGTGCACTTTGTTTGTTATCAATGTCATGTAGCTGTAGGGTACATATATAAAAATATATACACTGAACTAAGACAAAGATTAAGAGTAATAACTCCGCATTGGTACCAGTTAGCCTTGCGCTAATGTGCAGATTAAAACACCTAAACTAATGTCTTAAGAGGGAAGGATTGACCAGGAGGGACTCAGTTTAATAGATAAAGATCACCAAACTCAACTTAATTTAGATTAAGTATAACGTTAATTTACACAATAAGGTGGAATAGTGTACTGAGGCACAGGTAAATATTGAAAGGAATGTAATTATGAACAGAACCGTTATGCAGAATTACTGATTACCTAATGATGAATTGCAGTGGAGTAAGTTATAAATTAACTTAGTAAATTATTGGAAATTTAGGAATAAGGAAACAGACTCTGAGACTTTAAATGCCAACTTTGTCACATACATAACACTGGTCTACTGTCTTCGGAGCAGGAGGGGAAGGCGGTGACGACAGCCAGCCTCCGGTTTCAGCCAGGGGCTCGGATGTTGTTTCCTTGTCCTTTAGAGCCACAGGGTGTAACAGGGTTGGTCTTCCCGGTCACAAACTGTGGGTCGTGGTGTGTCCTCCAAGCTCAACAGCCAGTCGCCAGGTGTCCCGTTATGTTGAACAGCGAGCGTGATGCCGCTCAGGGAGAGTTTAGCTGTTGTCAGCGTAAGGCAGCGTCAAAGTCTCAGAGTATGGCAAATGTCCCTTTTAATGCCAAATGAAAAATTCAGTAAAAATCCTTTCACAGCGATTCAAAACTTTAGAAGTATAACTTCTTAAAATAACTGCTTTGGTCAAGGCAGCGGTTGTTAAAGATGGCGGATGTTGCGCGGCGCGAGGCTTTTCAAAATAAACTACAAAAATGATACTCGAACAAAAGTTTGGGCAACTTATTGTGAAAAGATGTTATCACCGGCAACATAAACTTAACGCAACAAAAATGACGAGAAGAAAGGAAAAATTAGACTTAAAAGACGAAGGGGAGATGGAGACGAGACGAGACAAAGACTAAGACAAAACAAGACGAAGACTAGAGGAATGTGGGCCGCACCCCAAGATAAGACTGGAAGGGTGTCTCTGGTATGGCCCCCCCCAAACTGATAGTGGAGAGGATTCAAATTACCTCTGCTAGACACAAAGTAAATGTCATAAAAAGAAAATAAAAAGTGTCTTACTCCACTTCAATTTACGTACCTTTAAAAACATGTTACATTCAACAGTTTGCACAAAACATAGCTATGACATTTTCCTGTAAAGTAACATGTTAATGCATATAAAGTCTTTTAAACAGATGAGATGTGCCAGGTCTCTGGTTCTTATCAGAGAAGACAGGAGACCTCTTCTGGCATTATTATTGGTCTGCAGTTCGTATAGGACAGATATATGTCTTTGTTTTGCGTCCTTGGTAGGTAAGAGCAGACTTCTCGTCTCCTAAAGGAATGTCCATTTTTTTTTAGAATTTCAGCAGTGGTCCAATACTCCTACATAGCATAAATATAGCATTTGCTCTAGCTTTGTACCACTTAATTTGCTAACTTAAGGCAACAACAAAAAGTATTTTATTGCTAGTTTTTAGTTTCTCTCTAATAGATAAATAGATATATAAATATAAAATATAAAATGTATATATAAATATATAAATAAATATGCACAGTCACACTAAATCAGCTAAATGGCCTATGCACTTACCAGACCAAATGAAATTGCAGCAAGTCCATGTTTGATACTTTGTACTGATACGGTCAAACTTTTCTGTACTGTTGAAGTCAAGAGGCCAGGAACGATTATTTTCTTATTCAGTGCTTGCAAACGCAGAGAAAACCTACAATAGTGTTTTACTCTGAAATGTAAGGGATGCTCTGCAGAGAAAAATGCGACCAAAACAAAGTTGCATAGTTACGCTTTAAACTGTTAAGACCCACCTTTTTAGAACTGCTTTTAAAGTTTAAAGTTTAATATTTGTTTGCTTGTTTTGTTGTTTGTTTCTCTTGTTTTTACCCTTGTACAGCATCTTTGAGTGTCATGAAAAGCACTTTTATAAATAAAATGTATTATTATTATTATTATTAAGTACTTTGATTAATAGCCAGTAAAATATAGAGGTTTTCAAATGTGGGTTTGCTATTAAGGACATCTAGAGAAGACTTCTCCCAAGCAGCTTTTTGTATTGTTGGGCAGGCTGAGCTCACTGTGCCTATCCCAGCTAACCAAATTTATGGTTTCACAATACTTTAGGTCGTTGTAATGGCATGGACGGCCACTTTCTTTTCACCGTTGTAATGAACAGGGCCATTGCTTTTTCACTGAGACAAATAAAAGCTGATGGAAAATGGCAACAGATGCTAATGGTAGAAAAGGCTAATTGCACCAGTGTTCAACAGTGGAGGCTTTCATTGTGTTGATGCTTTAAAGGTCTTCTGAGACCACTCCCCTTCTGGCGGTTAATTGTAGCTAATTGTGCCCTTTAATTGACGAATGGAGATGGAGCAAATGGCCTAAAACAAGACAACCCATTTATGTTACGCTAAAGGACAATTCCTCTGGTAGAGGTCAGTTAATAGCCATGTTTTGCTTTGTGAATTAAACCTCTGCCTCATACTGAATACCTTGCATTATTGTATTCAAAACTCATTGTGTTGGAAATTGAAGTGTAGTGCTATGACTTTTAAAGTTCAGAAAGCTGGGAATGAGCCAAAAACTATTTTCTTTATCTAGTGTTTATTGCAGCAGTGTACAGCTATACCTCCAGCCTACTTTTATGATTTGCTTGTTTAATGACAACTGCACTTACATTTTAAACAATCACTTCAAACACTGTTTAGTATACAAAGAGAGCTTGAGTGGCACTTGTATGAGAACACAGTTAAGTTCACAGACACGGTTTTCTTAGAAAGTATTTTTATTTTCAAGTATTATGCAAAGATGTGAGTATATGTGATGGCCACATATCAGCTTTGTTCTGGTTTTGAGACAGTGTAGCTGGATGAGAACAGTTTGTATGCTGGGTGGGATTGGCCCTTTGGAGGTTGCTCTGCCCCTGCACTGGCTGATGTAAATGTCCTTCAGGGAAGAGAATCTGCTGTTTCAACCCTTCTGTCAGCAGAGGAATACAGGTACTTTGTAGTTCTCATACTGAATGATGATAGCCTGACCAGTCAGACTAATTCTTTAGTCTAGTACCTCATGGTTGGAATTTTATTTCTATGGGCGGTACAATCATAAGTTGAGTGACCAATCAGAGAAACAAAGGGTGACCGAACATAAGCAGCGAGCCAAACAGACAAGGCATTTATGAAGAATTGTTGCAATTTTTTCCATAAAACACCAATTTACTCTGAAGTAAGTTGACTGTAGTTATTCCTAAACGGGGACAACAACAAAAGCCAGTTGTACAAAGACTTGCATAAAAAGCTTGTTGGACGTCAACAAGACTTTACTGTTGCTAAAATGACAATAAGACATAGAAAGCAATCACACGAAAGACTTAACAACAAAGCAGACATCAGCACAACCAACGGGTGATGAAGGAAAGCACTAAAACCCTGTTAATCAGGTGAGAGAAGTTATTAAATTTTCTCCGTATAATTCGGTGCCATCTTATCTTCCACATTTGTAAGTTGTGCCGTAGATAAACAGTTGTGACAACCTGAGTCCTAATCGACTGAGTGGAAATGACTCTCTATGGCAGAGGATCCCAACTCTTCTGCTTTCGAAAAAAAAAAATAAAAAATGGATAGGCTGGCTGGACAGGCTGGCATAGGATGATGACAGTACTCTCCACCATACACCAGTAAAATCGGCCTTATACCTTGTGTTTATGTTTGTCTTTTTATACAGCACAGTGCAAATACAAGCTTCTTTACCAACTTCGCTCTGCTGACCTAACCCTTACTGTACCATACACATACTCAGGGTCAGGCTGGCCCAAAATTAGACCCCCTATAGTTCAGCTGTATTGAACTACGGAAATAAGGCCCTTGTCCACAATATTCTGATTTTTCGACAGATGCTTCTGGCTTAATTAGAAATCTCTTTTTATTCTATTTTAGTTATTCTTCACTGTGCAAACTAAGTAGAAAATTAAGGTATTATGAAGCAGAATATATTATAATCTTCTCATTTCCTTAAATAGCAATACACCACACAGCTGAATACACTGAGAACATGTACCCAAGATAGCTGCAGTAAATAGTTTTGTTTCTATTCTTCATTTGCATGCCAAACTCTGGAGATGACATCACCTGTGCTGCTCCATTTAGTCAGTCCACATGCATTATTCTATTACAGTACATTGTTTTGTATCATGAAATATTCACTTTGACATAACATCTATATTGCATTACGTCCTTGCCCCAGTTTTGGCTGTATTTTTGACACACATTAGGCTGCGCTCTCCCGCTCAGAAAACACACAGAAAACCATGGACTTTCTCTTGTGCTAAAAAAGCCACCAGAGATTCTTGCTTTCTCAAAGAATTGGCTTGAAATCTCCAGTGAAAAGAGCACTTGGTGTATCTCTGTGGCAATCTGGAGATCAGCTGCAGCCTCAACAAAAGGTCCCAGCAAGAGCAGACCCTCGAGGTCTCCGAATCCACAAGAGAAGATGACAGGGGGGAAATTGAGAGCAAGGCCGGACGTTTAAAAAGGAGCAAAGAGAGAAGAAGACATAAAAGCAGAAGAAGCAGGGAACAGATGGAAAGAAGAAGGATGTGAAAACCATAATGGCAGAGAGAGAAAGAATAGGACAGAGGGCTGTAAAAAAAAAAGTAGTGAAAGCTGGTGTCAGGATGGAGAGAAAGAGAAAGTTCTGGTGTCAGCGTGGAGTTAGTGGCAGGTGATGAGTGCATAATGACAGTGGGAGGGGCCTACTTGACCCCCGCTGACCTCTGACCTCAGGACCAGGGCAGTCCTGCTGCTGCTGGTGCTGGGAAGAGCAGCAGGAAGTGTGTGCAGCAGCCGCCCCATATTTGGGGGGATATCCTGCTGCCTGCCCGCTCACCCCTCTTCCTCTGTGAGTAAAGTCTGTTCCTATGGCTGAACAGTAACCACCGCATGAGCAGGGCAAATTAATATGAAGTAGTTACACCCTACTTAGTATTTGTTAACTTAATTAAATGGAAAGTTGTTTTTTTCCTGGATTGGATCAGATAAAAAACATTTGTGAACACCTTCAGATGTAATATAGGCTTTATTATTTAGGCATACTGACAAGGTTGGCTCCCATTGGCTGCTGAATTAATGGATACCAGATAAAGTTAGACAAAGTAGCTTTCCTAGCACTAGAGCTATGTTTGTTTACTCAACAAACCAGTTTAAATCGAACTCCAAACTCTGATTTGATGTATTCATATTTTGAGGTTGGTGAATTGATCCAGTTTTTGTAGCAATTTTGTAGCTATTTTTGAATGTGGTGACCGGGAATAAAAATAATAAAGTCGGGTAGTGACACACAAGCTTATTTGTTTTCTGAACTCCTGTGGACTTACATAAGATCGTGATTTATGCAACACCATAGATAGCACCATACAATAGCACCAGTTTCTGAAAAAAAGTGTTTCCATACATTACAACTGAATATTTTGTCATATTAAACATCTAAGTCTGCAGGTGTCAAAGTTGTATAAAGCTATAAAACATTAATTTCCTTGTTGACTAATTTGACAACTTGCTTGTGGAACAATCCTCTAATAATTACACTGGTTTCTATACCATTTTGAAATAAAACATACTAACTCTAGCCACAAGGGGTCACTAATAGAACAAATAGTTACTTCTTCATGGGATCTGGTGCAACTTTTTTTTCTTTTTACCATTGTGAGATCTAAGGTGTTGTGGCTCAATTGGTAGAGTAATTGGTAGAGCATTACATAATTAGAAGAATGCCTGTTTGCGTATAGGTCGAGGCACTATATCTTTTATCTTGGCATTTGATCAGCTTTAAGGCAGTTCTAATGTGTAAAATTATCAACTAAAAAGCACACATTTGATGCCAACTTGTAAAGGACAGATACAGTATCTTGCAGGAAAATATTTAGACCAATCACTAATGAGGCAATAGCAGGATGTGGGATGTGATGATGGAACAGGGAAACCACAGCCAATGAGAGAATATATTTGAACTTTAATCTTATGACTATCTTCGGAAGCCCTGAACTGCCACAGTGAAGGAAAAAAATATGGCTAGCATTTCTCGTTAATACGCAAAAGTTTCACATTAAAGCAAGATAATTTTCTTGTCATAACATAATTTTCTCATTATAGCATAATACTTTTCTTGTTAAAATAAACAATTATCCCTTTAAAATGAGTTTACTTACTCATCGCTGTATAAGAAGTTCCTTATATATAGTCAGTGGTTAAAAGGGATTTTTGCATATGCCTCACAAAATTTGTCAATTTGTCAATCAGAGCAGACTACTAGAGGATGGAAAGACAAATGGAGGCACTGTTTACGTACTCTGCTCGTGTTTCTTTGCTATTTTTGCCTTTCTTTCCTCTATAAAGCTCCCCCTACAGTTTGGAGTAAAGCACTGTCGTAAATACTCTGTTGACTCCTGTGTGGCCCCTCACCCTGTCTTTACTTTTGTTTTCCCCTCCGAGTATCTGTACAAAGTTTTTTCTTCCATTTGGCTGCTCTGACACAAAGAAAATCGAGAAATAAAGCCACTGCTAGCTTGTTGTTTTGCTAACCGGGATGTGCCGCTTTTTCGTGAGACCTGAGACTTCTGTGACTCCGGGTCGACGGCACTCACTGTTGCAAGTGTCACTTTCAGCCCAGAGACACCAGGGAGAGATGCTGCACGCTTCATTTACCCCACACAACTCATTTAACCATCACACGGACTTAGAAACGGTTTATTTAAGGTAAAAAAAGTTACTGAGTTCTGCTTTAAGAGACTATAATATAAATGAACAGTATCACCACCAAACTGGCAATCAAGGGAAAACATGATCTTGTTTTAACGAGAAAGTTATCACGTTATAATGAGACCATTTTCTCTTTTTAATGAGAAAATGATCTTGTTATAAAATGTTATTTTTTTTAGTGCACTGTCAGTTCAGCACTTTCGTAACCATCAATGTGAAAAGTGGAAGAAAGTATCGAAGTAAAAATGTGAAATATCTAAATAAAAGTAAAAGAGTAAAAGTATTTTTGACAGTACTCATTAGACGTAGTGTAAAAATCCCACTTCTGACACTCACCGTAAACCCTTCTCACTGCTCATCACTATTCACACCAAACATGACACACAGTTGTGTATGAGCACTGGTGCACAGATGGAGATGCAGGGTTCACACATGTGCTGACGGACACAAGCACACCTCCTCCAGTTGACTCAACAGCAGTCCAAGCCAAGGACGCTTTCATCAGGTCACTACAACTGACGCACCGCTGAAGGACAGAGCTGCAAATGTACAACAAAGGACAGAAACAGAGGACTCCAGAAGCAATGTTATTATCATGCTCTGCTGTTGGTTTGGTTTACTGACAGCCTATTATCCCTCACAAGCTGAACAATACATCACATTGAAGTTTTATTGCTTTGGGGTGTTTAGGTTCATGCAGTAAGGCTACATATCATGCTGAAATCTTGTTGTGAGTACTGTAGCTAGGAGATGAATTAGCATTAGCCACCAAAAAACAGAAAAGTGTACATTAGGTATTGCTCCGCCCTCACCTTCTTCTTCGTGTGCCCCAAAAATGTTGTCACCCATATATACTGAGTTATTGTATTACGTAGTTTTATTATGCAAATGACGAGCGATGATATGCTAACATGGTGTATTATGCTTTGTATAGATTGGGCTAGCAGATGCTACGTGCTAAGTGTAATTTGCTTCCCATTTCTCAGGCGCAATAAATGGCCTCCAGATGTAATCCCGGTATCTCGTGGGTTCTTCAGTCACCACATGCAATCCAAACACAACCCAGAAGTTCACCGGGCACATATGCCACAAGTTAAAAAAAAAAAAAAAACTAACAAGTACTTATCTTCCCTGGTTTCTATGGACTGGGGAACATAGGTACGCCCTACTCTAGCTAATAAAAAACAACTACCAGACTGGTATCTTTCTAAAATGTATGATAAGTGGTATATTAATCCTTTCATGTGGCATTATTGTATTAAATTGAGAAAAATATGAACTATTGCCACTTGATGCTTGTAGATTTGGACATATTATGTAGCCTCTTTTGAGCCTGGATCTGAAGTCCTGGAAAAGACAAAGACAAGATCAGTAGACCACTATGTATGAGTCACAACGAAAGGTTTAAAAAGAATCATCTGGACTTGGCTTTCAAAGTTGAAGATGTTTCACCTCTCAACTTGAAAGTCTTCTTAACCAATGGAATTTAGTTTCAGGTCTAAAACTCCTCCTTCCTAGGAGTTCAGTATATA
This sequence comes from Bostrychus sinensis, assembly GCA_020698575.1. NCBI lineage: Eukaryota > Metazoa > Chordata > Actinopteri > Gobiiformes > Eleotridae > Bostrychus > Bostrychus sinensis. The sequence continues at coordinate 14,929,327 of CM036249.1, read as the reverse complement.
ACCCAGCTCTTTAATTTAATTTCAGAATTGATCAAGCCTCTTGGATGAGACTTTGAAAACCAAGTCCAGATGATTCTTTTTAATCTTTTTGTTGTGATTCAGTTGAAATCAACCTGAATGAGTGAGTCTTGTGAACAAACCTGAAAAGTGAACATATACTGTAAGTGATTAGTATATGCTAATGTATAGGCTGGAGTTGCACTCTTGTTTCTTGCTCATTTTACATCAACCATTTTGTGTACCAATCATTTTTCCTATCTAAAAATGTCTGGTTTGCTGCCGTTATTACAATTTCACCCTTTCACAGTCAAATAATCTAAGCTGCATTTTGATGACAAAACTAGTGGCCTTTCAAATTTATTTCAAAGGGGGTCAACCCTCTAAAAAAAAAGACATTTTTAAATGACAGTTATGGTTGCACAAATTTACTTCCAAATAATAGCACACAGATCTGGTAAGCCATTATTTGTGGTCTATGATGGATTAACTATGGGGTCTGGTCTGCTATGGTTCTGGAACTACTTGCAGTATAAGAATTCAGTTTTTGCTCATGTTTGTTTTTGCACAATTTTCCATTTTTGGTGGCTAATCCTAATTCGTACAAGGACAATACAGTGCCGACTTAGCGCTCCACAGTGCAGTCAACCTATGTCATTTTAAAATACTAAAGCCAAGTGGCAAACTTTTCAAAAAGAATAGTAGCTTTAGTTGCCATTATGCTTCATTATGGTTTGTTATTTTAGTCCCCATCTGTAAGACAAAGTTCAGTGTTCTGTAGTGGAAACACTGCTTTGCTTGGCCACGCTCCCCCTTCCCTCTCCATGCTACTTCAAAGCAAGGCCACACTGAAAACTTCAAGCCCATTTTGGCAGTGCCCTCCTACCTCCAGATCCAGTAATTACAGCTCTTACAAGACATCAACATTATTACTCGTCAGGCCGTGGAACAATAATACCACAACGCACATCAAAGAGGCAACTCATATTTCAAGGGGAAAAAATACAAACTCATGGATTATGCATTAGGAAGGACAGATCCGACCTTGTAAAGCAGCTGGAGCTCGGGTTAATCACTTATAAAGTAAAAACAAACCAAAATAATCAACTTTTCTTTTAGTGGTTTTAAAATTGAATTAACATTATGGCAGAGCAATGCAATGGCTTAAATTAGACTAGCCACAAATTTGCATTACTGAAGGAATGTCTAGTGCAATTTAACAGCAGAATTTAAATAGTTATATGGGACAGAAGTTGAAAACTCACTTGAAATTTTCTGAAAGGCAATGTCCCTGGATTTTCCTGTGATACAATACTGCCTCCTTGTGTTGTTTTATTGTTATAGCCGATATAGGCAATGCTTTTCTTTTGGCTTACAACTACTGTAAAACATTTTGTGCACATTTATAGACTCATTGTTTGTGAGTATGTAGGGGAATTTAATTAAGTTTATCTGCCACACACATTAAAGGCGATATACACAAAAAATAAGCAGGATAGGTTTTGGCAAATGGCAACCAAAATGTCTGTGCCTTTGGAGAAGTGGCTTGAGGTTTTGCCATTCTACTGTAATGAGCAATAAGGGCTATTTAACTAAAGACTATACACTAAATTATAGTTACTGAATGACAGTGGACAACAAAGGTTTGTCAAGATCCTCACCTGACGTTGTCCTGTATTTGTCTCTGAATATGTGTGTCTCATTTTGTCTGTTAAGCCCTTTGAACTTTGGTACCTTAACCTCAGCTTGACCTCTGACCTTAGTCATGGTTCTAAATTTGCCTGAACCATGGATGTATTATGGTGTGAACTTAATTGTGACACAATGTAAAATTAAAATAATAATATAAAGAATAGTCCTTAAGAGAGAGTTCTTAAGTTCTCCTCGAGGAGTTTCTTCAAAGAATAAACTTGAACTTAAATTTAGATAAAACTGTTGTAAATTGTGTGCAGATTAATTGACATTATTGACAACTGTGATAATATAGAATTAGGCCTCTTGTTAGTGAAGTGGTTAGGTTGTGTCAGGAGGAAGGGCATCCGATGTAAAAAGAAAACAAATGTATCATAATAATCTCCTTTATTTAACTCAAGTTATCGGTGTGTACTACTTAGATTCTCAGTTACCCAGGGGTCACAATCAAAATAGTAACATGATTTCTTCTTTAAAAAGTTATTCTAAAGTTGCTATAACCTAAGATTTTTGAATATCCAACACTGTCTTTATTGATAGCTTTAAATAGAAAAAAATATTGTATAATATCATGTATGGTCCAAAAATTGTGACAAAATGTTGTCAGCTACACTGTACTGCACAGTTGAATATAGCCCATATGTAGAGTAACACTGACATCTTGTGTGATTTTGGAGAAATACTCAAAGAACTAACTGAAGGTGGAGATTCTGTTGCAGCCAGGTCAATGAAACTACAACAAAGAAAAGCAGACATTTAACATTATGTTTGCATCTATTACCCTAGCAGGGGATGGTTTGTATTTGAGGATTTTTTTTAATTTAACAGCATGGCTCAACTAAAAAAAACTAAACTAAAAGTATTATTGACTAAAATTTGCTGTATCCCCTTGTCATTAATGTTTTGATTACGTAAAATGTGTGAAAGAGAAAACAATTTTACACTGTGTTGTTTTTTCCCTGCCCTGTGGCCACCTCCTTTTACAAGGCATTTTGTAAACACGTGACTAATCCCTACGTCACGTGACCTTACTTTCAGTCATGGCCGACGACTACAGGCGACAGGGATTTGAGTTGGAGAGAAGGATATTCGAGTTAGACATCAAATGTTCTAGTCTTAAAGCTGAGAAACCAGGTATGCACCTATATATAATGCGTGTTTATCTTTTCGTGGCTTTTTAGCCCTGCGTTTTTATGAACAGCAGCTATTCCAGTGCATTAGCCAAGAGCAACCTAGCATGCTAATGCTATCTCAGTTAGCTTGCAACTATAGCAACAGCTCTGTCTGATGAAAATGTTGGCCAAGGATGCTCTCATGACGTTTAGGTTTCAGTTAGCACAACACTAGATTACCCATACATAATTATAGCGCAAGTTGCAACAGTAAAGTTGCTAATTACTTTTGGTGTCTGAGAAATTGTAAAGATAACGGGAGTTGTTTGCTAACGGTAACATGTTTGATAAGAGAGGTTTAGTTGACGTCGTTTTTTTCTCGTGCGAACCTCATGAGTCATTTTAGGTACCGGTGGTCGTTGTTTTGTCTATTTTGTGCATTGTATCATTCTCATGTATGTCTATGTGTAGTTAGCTTTAGACTCGTCTTAATGTGGCAAGTTCGTTAAATGTTGTATTGTTCTCTGTTTCAGCACTTAAAAGCTGACCTTTGTTGTGTGTATTCTGAGTAATGAACTTACTTATTCTTAGTTCTAACTTTTTTTCTCTATATTATTATTTTATAGATGATGATTATTTGCAGAATGCAGCTTCCATACTAGAGAAGTTGAAAAGCTATTACAGACAAGGAGGAGAGAGTAGCACTCTCTCCAAGCTGCTTCAGGATTACACACAGGTATTCAAAAACATCAACTAAAACACACATGATGTGTTGTGTTTGTCTGTATTTTTTATTTAAGTGCATTGAACGGGTTACTCATATTTTCAGAGTGATTTCAGATTGTCTGGTCAATCATATGACTACACAACAGTGCTTATTGTTCTTTGTTTACACAATTGTGTCGTGTATGTAAAGTTATGCCTAATAAACTCAAACAATAAACATATTTGTGATTCTTCAGGTAATTCTTGACATCACATTTTTTGAGGAGAATAAACTGGTGGACCAGGAGTTTCCTGAGGACTGTTCACCATTTAAAATCCAGCAGCTTCTTCAAGATTTGACTGAACCAGAGGTTTTGGCTGGGAGACTGGCACCAGGTCAAGAGGTTAGTACAGATATTTTTGTGTGCTGGTATCGTTCCTACAGTTCAAAACTTCACACAGTTTAGAAGGCTATTAAGTAATAGTTTCTTGATTTTTTCCTGATTTTCTTAGTTGGTATAGAATCACTCACCAACAGTGTTTGAGTTTTGAATCTTTTCTCATAATGTTGAATTGATGGTTGTTATCGAAAGTCCTATACGCTTTTACCCCATTCTGTCTGGACCATTTCCATTTTCTTAATTACAGTGTTTTTCCATGTGGCATCTATAATTGCTCAGACATTAAAAACTACATTTCTTTGTCTTGGTCTCTGATAGGTGCAGTCGGTGCTTGGCCTGGAGTTACTAGAATGCCTTTACTGGAGACGTGGAGCTTTGCTGTACATGTATTGCCATACTCTTCATCAGCGAAAACAATGGATTAAGAAAAACAAGGAAACATTCCTTAAGGTTGGTTTAATACACAGCATTTATGACTTAGTAAAATGGTACAGACATTTATATGTTTCCTGTTTATATGTGTTGCTGCTAAACCAAATTCTTCTGCTCCAGTGCATTCAGGAGGGGGTGCGGTACCTGATGCGGATGTTACAAGTGAGGAACTCGGTAAAACTCAGTGATGGAGTTGTCCTTCATGACACTACCACAGCAAACTTTCTCTCTGAAGGTAAATAGAATACTTTATTCCCTTTTAATAGTATTAGTAGCAGGCTGACTTCCTAATAATTCATTTAAAATCTCACTTCATTCCTAAATAGGGATCTTCTCAGACACCCATCTGCTGACAATGATGTACATTGGCGAAATGTGTTTCTGGGCAGTTAAGTATGAAGACTGCAGTGCTGATTCAACGGAACGTAAAGAGGACCGCCTCCAGTTTCGGGACATTGGCACACAGATTCTTAATAAATATGTTACTGCATGTGAGGGTCCTCTACAGGGCCAGGGCTGGAACACAGAAAACGCTAAAGAAATCCTGAGTATTTTGCAGTGAAACAGACTGGTTCTGTTGGGTCTTTGTCAGAGGCCAGAGTTCAGTATTGCGATGGTGCCAAACCCCAAATAAAAACTGAATCCATCAAGGTGGGGTCAAATTTTGTGAAAGTTTAAGGGGAGGCATTGGGTGAAATTGTTTTGTTCAAGATTTAAAGGTAACCTTTGCCAATAGCCCCAGCCAAAGCAGGAGAAATGAGAGGTGAGAAAGTTTTAAGATTTCAAGAAGGCACTGTGGGAGAGTTTTTATTTTACCTGCCCTGCAGAAAAGGCAATTACCCTAATCCAGACTGTTGAGCAGGGCATTTGTTTTGCTCTAGGAATGTGTTTTAATAACATGAATATTAATATAAATTGTTAATATAATATTGACCTTCATTTTTTAAAGATTGTTACAAGTTTAAAGATAATCCAGCTTGAAATGAGACATTGCACAGTAACGTTTTTATTTATTGTTTTGTTGCCATTTTGCTATGCTTTTAATATATTATAACTGCATACATATATTTGTATGTGTGTCTATGAGAGGCAAAGAAAATATGTTTGAAAACATTTGAACTATGATGTATTCACCCTTTGAAACATTTTTGTTCAGCTTTGTACAGCACCGTCTGTATTTCCATCTACTGCAGTTCCATTTGCTGTCACTTGAATGATTATTTTTTAGTTTAACAACGGAGAGAGTAATTGTGTTTTGGCCATTTTTTTATGTCTTCGTTGACAATAAACACGAGACACGTTGCAATCTGTGCTGCGTTGTGAAGTCTGTGTAGAACGACAATTCCCATAATTCCTTGATGTCAGCAATGAGGAAGTACTCTGATCTGAAAACACGTAAACAGAACTGCGTTGGGATTTTTACGCTGGTAATGTGTCAAAATCCTCAGCAGTATCTTGGGATCGTTGTGGAGTAATGGCAGGAAATGTTCCAGGTCTCATTGAGTCTGCGGTGGTCCGCAGCCTCAGGCGCCTCAGGGACAGGTACTTCCCCAACAGCAGCGCTGTAACGCAGACCGCAGAGACGGGACCTGAAGACGCTCAGCCGGGCTTTTTGGAAAGTTTGCCTGTAAGATTAACAATTTATACAGTACATTGCTTGTCTGGTCCAAGATGTAATGCATCTTTTGTCATTACTCCGTGTTATTTATCTACCCTCATGAAATGGAAAGTCATGAGTGTATTAGGCCTATTGCATTATTACATTATGACGTAGACCACATGTGTCAAACTCAAGGCCCGAGGGCTAAATGTGGCCCGCAGGATAATTTCTTTTGGCCCGCGCGATCATTTCCATTTTATATTAATGACGGCCCGGCGATATACTGTGTTCAAGCTGTTTGAACTACATCTCCCATAATGCACTGCAGAAGCGGCGCCGCTGTGCGCTGGCACTGCCCCTTCCCTGCTATTTTAGCGAGCGGCATTTAACGAGCCACGGGAGCAGAGAGAGAGTGAAGGATTCTCCGGCAGGAAATTTTAACTTTCCACAAAATAAATGGACAAAGAGGGGTCAGTGAAAGCAGGAGCTTTTTAAACAGGTGGGACTCTCTGTAAACACTCTAAACTTTGTTTGTTGAGCTAATGTGGCAGTAATAAAAACAGGCTCCAACCGCACAGCAGTGTAAGAACATCTCCTTTACAAACCCCGTCTCCAAAAACAGAAGCTACAGACAGCAGCAGTTTAAACAGAGCCTGTGTCACACAGTGTAAGTAAAAAGAAGTTATCAGCAGAGAGTTGTTCATTCACAGCACTGCCCTCCTGTCGCTCTTTTTCCTTTCTTTCGGTTGCTACTTGTGCTCTAATGCACTCATTAACACACAGAGAGCTAAACCTGCCCAGAAAGAGCTATAATCCTGCTCACACTGTGTCCTGCAGAGGACAGAGAGGTGGACAGTGGTTTGCTCAATAAAAGTAAAGTAGGTATAATATGTGTTTGTGTGTAGGAGCTGACTCAGCTTAAAGTTGTGCTGGGATTATTCACATAAGGGGCATGACATGCACCTAAATATTTATCTGCTGGTAGTACCCACTGTCACAGTAAAACAGAGTGGACCTGATGAAAACACCTGTCTTATATGAGGAGTTAGGTAACTGTGGCAGTAAATAATACTTAATAAATAAATAATTGGCCAGTGTTAGTCAGTAGTCTGTGGCCTATTTGTTGTTATTTGTTGAGTTCTAAGTTCTGATTAAAACAAAACTACAAAGCCCCTTAAAACCACAAATCTACACCTGTAGTTCTGTGGGGAAGTATTATTCGATGTTAAAAAGCCTATTGTAGCCTAACTGAGAACAAAAATACAGTAGGCTGTCTTTATTATTTATACAATAATCTTATTTGGCCCACGACCAAGACTGGTTTTCTAATTTTGGCCCCAGCTCCAATTGAGTTTGACACACCTGACGTAGACAGAGGCGCACCAGAGGCTGTTGTACTCTGTTCTTCATGCATTTGGACAGAATACAGCCTGCATTGCAACAGTATTAAAATTATTAAGGAATCAATAGGCCTGCATGGCTATAGCTGAGTACCGTTAAATGATATCTATGTGGTATTAAAAGAGAAGTTACAATACTACTGGTTTTGAAAAAGTTTATTTTATTCAATACCAAGTTTCAGCACATAGTGGGACCTTTAATGTCCCTTTGCATGTAAGAATAAAAAAATACACAATAAATTATACAAACTACTAGTTTTAACTTAAAGCTAAGAACTATGCTTAAAAAAATGTATTTTATTCAATACTATTGTGTTTTATGATTGTAGAAGATAAAGTAGTACACCATAGGTATCAGAAAAAGTATTGCTCAGGTACCGGTATCAAAAACCCGGTATCGTTAAAGTACTGATAACGAAAAAATCTGAATGGTACCCAGCCCTATCCATGGCCATAGGGCCAACATCACAAAGGGAATTAAATCAACTAAAAAGGAACTTCACTATTTGGCCATATTAGAGTGCAACATAATAACCATAAGCTGTGATACATTTAAATACCACGAGGAAATACCATGTATGCTATGCACACTTATTGTAGCTTTAAGGTCTTTGAATCCCTGCAAGTTTGGAAAGCTTCCAGTCCTACTTGCAACCATACATAACACAATGTAGTACCTTGCCCTTGCTTGCTGCTTATACTATGGACTTCATGTAAAGTACCAACTTTTATAGACCTTGCATTCACTATCCATCTCTTATGAGGCAAAATATAACTTGTTGATATTTTGTTTTGTAGGTTGCTGTACAGTTCCTGGTGATGACCTATCTGACGCCCGCTGACCTTTGCCGTCTGGGGGCTTCATGTCACTACTGGAAGGGCATGGTTAGAGACCCACTGCTCTGGAGGTTCTTCCTACTCAGAGATATGCCACACTGGGACTCCATAGATCATTTAAGCATGCCCCAACTGGAGCTGCTGAATGCACCACTTATCAATGAACATGAAAGCCTGGACGACAGAGAAGAGGGTGTCGACACAGGAGCAAAAGTTGACTACATGGCAGAGTGGGTTGCTTTTAAGACTTAAGGGACTATTTTATGACTATTGTAGGACATTTTCTAATTCAAATACCTATGGCACAGATACCGCAGAGGTTCCCCATCCTGCAGGCAGCAATGGCTTCCCTCCCTGGCACCCTACAAAGTGGTCACTTCATTTCTTCAGTCCCTGGTGGCCTCGGCAGAACCACGCTATGCTATGTTCGGTCCTGGCATGGAGCAGCTGGAGGTCTCCTTTGTCACAAGGCTTATGTACGCTTCAGACGTGCTTCCCGTGTCAGGGACGCCAAACAGACAGATAAATGGTGAGATGGCTGCAGGTTTGTTAGCTCACCAGTAGATGGCATATGTAGTCTAGAGTATTAATCAGTAGGCAGTCAAGTGAAGCGTGTGATATCAATAAAAACTAGGGTGCACCAAGATTTTAAATTAAACATCTGACATTAACTTGTGAGTCTCCCTAGGGTAGTCTAGGACAGTCTAACATGCAAAACTGAGACCTTATTAGGACTTTATAAGTGGATATGTTTCAGCACTCGACCTTCATCAGGCAAATTTGCCTTATATATTTCCCCAAAGTAATGCAATTTTGTTAAAGTTCCAGGAATTGGCTCAGGAATCAGTTACCTGTTCAACAACCAGCAAAAATTCAACATCCTGACTTTGTACTCTACCAATAGGTACGTTTACCTCTATTCTTTTAAGAATGCTAAATTGTAATGTTTATACTATTATAACAATTGTGCCTATAGGGCTGAAAGAGAAAGAGCAAGAGCACAGCAGCAAAGTGTCAACAACAAACTCTTCACCGTAGAAAGAAACACTGATTCTGGTGTCCCGACCTATAGCCCCGCTCCTCACGTCCAGCAAGTGTGTCAGATGGTGGACGGCTTCATCTATGTGGCAAATGCTGAGAGAGGTGAGCTGTGACTTTGCATTTGCACCTGCTGCTCCACTCAGCCTATCACTGTATTACATTATGCTTACTATATGTTACTATGTTCAGTGTCCTCACAAAATAATGTCCTCAGCAGATGACGGCGAGTTTGAAGCAGCTCAGATTCAAGCTGTGTTGAGCTCTGCATGGGGCTCGACAACCAGACCGTTGCTAGTGCTGTCCTGCGTCTCAAGAGAGGACAGAGAATTGGTGACAAGCAGTGGTGTGCATCCCGTTACAAAGAGAGTTCCTTGTGTTCAGATGGCAAAGAGACTGGAACTTACCGAGCTGGCTAACCCCTGGATGGTAACTAGATAATTTAAATTTAATAAATCAGTCTAATACATTGTAGGGTTATTAATAATTTGAACATGTATTTTTTTTTTTTTCAGGTTCAGGATGTAGTGGTAGAGTCACTATCAGGTCTCCTGGATGGCATTTCATGGTTGCTAAAATGCTCCGGTGTCAAACTCCACACTAGATAGTTGCTACACGTATGCTGGGAAGGATTTTGAATGAAGTGAAAATTTTATATCACAATAATTAGCACACCAAAAGAAAGTTGCAAAAGACTTTACTAAAACTTACTAAAAATCCATGACTACGTCCTTTTCAGCTGTTCCCTTTATCTGTCCTGTCCTTGTGGCTGGAGTTTTCCCCTCAGAGAATCAAACCCTAGTCTCCTGTATATTTTTAATGTACATAATTACTGTGATCAAGTGCAATTTGTGCAACAAAGTGCTGTATGACATTTCTATTTTTATTATTCACTTATGTTTACACAGATGATTTCTTGGAGATTCATACTGTAGCTACCTAATTAGAAATTATATCCTTATTTGATTACACATTATTAAATAATGTTTTATATCAAACATGTTTTTATCGTGGTACATTGTCTAAAAGTCAAGACATTTTTGAGTAAAAGAAACCTTTTGGAATTAGATTGCATTGCAACCTGCAGCTTTACAAGAACATATTAAAACTAAACTGCTTCTCTCAGCATGGGGGACTTTTACTGCTAATGGCCTACACCAATTCACATTAGCTTAAAAAATTGCATAATCTAGACTGGGTGCCCACGTTTTCTATTTCATAGCAGTTAGATCATCATTTTACCAAACATGACAAGATAATGGACCTTTCCCGTCACGCTTTGTTCTAGTCCCCTCGGTAACCATGAAACATCGGTAAAAGTAACCTTCCTGCTCCCCTTGCCTTCACTTTACAAAGCTGCCTTTAGACTGAACAATGACTTTCACAGACACATTCAAAAAAGAAAAGGGCCTTGATTGGTGCAATTTAGATGCATTAAATTTGTTAGAAACCGGTGAAGCAGAGACTTATAATGTCTTTGGAACTAAATATACAGAAACTGGTGGAACAGTCTGCCTTCGCAAATGAAGATATGAGTTTTTTGAGACTGACCTTATTTGTTATATTGATCTTGAGTTATTAACACACACTTTCCCAATAAATATTTGTGTTACCTGTATGCATGGGAACTGGTTTTGAGGGCAGGTATGCGAGACAAATCCTCTGTTATTGCACTGTGATCTCAATGGAGTTAGTAAAGACCTCCCAGTGAGAAGGCTGAATTTGCATCTGGAAGTTTGTACAGCGAGTATTGGTTTGTTTATAGAGAAAGTAATGTTGAGTTTGAGTTGTGACGTCTGCAGCAGCAAGGGTTTAGGGTTCAGAGGTCATGTTTTGGAACGAATTGAGCACCAGACTCCCAGCTGCACAATCACAAAGCACCCCTAGGGATTACAAGTCACAAGAACTTAAATTTACTGACCCAAGACAGTTCACAAGAATTCTGCAACATTATGTGGACCTATGAAGTGAACTGTGTAAAAACATTTTCACAAGTGATGTAATTAGATGTTGCAGTCTTACAGTTATCATTCACACAAACTCAGTGACATTTAGCTTGAGGCTGTCAGCTTTCGTAGTGCTAAAACCTCCAACTGCCTACATAAAAATGACACCTCAGTGGGTTACCTAGAAAGACACGTGCCATGTACTTTAGCAACCTGGGTTTGAATCCAGCTTAGGTCAGTTACTGTCCCAGCTACACTGTCTCCGTTGAATAAATGCTAAACAATATATAATTATTACAAAACATTTTGTAAAGCTACTTAGTAATGTTCTCCACCCAGGCACTGACATTAAACACATGTGCTAAAATCATCTTTTTTATGCAACAATGCACCTCCAGTCTTGGAGTCTGCTTATCCTACAGCACAACAATGCACACAGCACCTAAAGGACAAACTATTGTGGTCTGCCATGTCTGCCACTCGTTCAGCATAAAATACCATTGGTGTTTTTCAAAGCCCAGGTACCTTGCCTTGATTACATCACAGAAAGGCATCCACATCATTACCTGTCGCCCAAGGTGTGTTACAATGTTCATGTCTTTCCCAGGCAGGTGTCCTCCATTTGGCTAACGTGGCTGATCCTTCACAGCCTTGCATCGGCCAAAATCACCCACAATGCACTGCAGCTGTTTGAGTTACCGTGGGTAAATCCGGCTTCCTCCCTCTGTCTAAAGATATACATGTGTTAGGTGAATTGGTGACTCTAAATTGCCCCTAGTGAATGAATGTGTGAGTGAACGATTGTCTGTCTGTGTGTGTGTCTTTGTCAGCCCTGTGACAAGCTGGCCCCTGTTCAGGGTGTACCCCGTCTGAGGCCCTAAGTTACTGGGATAGGCTCTAGTGACCCATCACCCCTAACGGGAATAAGTGGAAGAAGATGAATGAATTAGAGCTAAGACTCCAAGCCAGACCTTCTGTAGAACTATCTACATCAGACACATAGATGTCCAAACTTTTATTTGGAAATAAAGTGTATCTGTAAAATTACTATTACAATCTCAGTTGTCCCCATTTTAACATATAGAAACGCATAGGAAACTCAAAAACATTTGTCAAAAACTTGTATCACTACATTTAATAATTACTCCACTGTGATTTGTGTGGGGAAAAAGTGTCCCAGTCCCACTTTTTGGATCTAGAAATTTGTTCACTTCAGCATAAAATGAAAAACAATGTTTGCATTGCTTAAGTACAATTTACTTCATCTACGCTCCTGGAAATGAACTGCAGGTCGCTTAACATACTTCACTAGAATGCACTTCTTGTAAGTAATTGTGTTCTGCCATGGTTCTGTTACTACTAGCACAAGAATTTGGTGACTTTGATCATGTAGCCTTTAGCTTATCTGGCAGTAACTGCTTCTTGTTAAACAGCTACATAATGAACCACTTGCCAATGTTCTTTACTGAGGCACTGAGATATTACACACGTGCAGCTGCCTTTTGCCAGAACTCTTGCTTATGCACAATTTGTGAGTCTTGGTGGTTAACGCTAAATCATTGTCTCATTGCCTTATTCTGGTGGGATTAACTTATGTCACCAGAATGCACACACATGCAGGATTTTAAAAATGCTGAGGTTCTAGTTTAGTCCTGGTTTGACCTGGTTTAGTCCTGGTTTGACCTGGTTTAGTCCTGGTTTGACCTGGTTTAGTCCTGGTTTGGTCCTTGTTTAGACCTTGTTCAGTCCTTGTTTGACTTGGTTTAGTCCTGTCTTCTTCCTAAATAAGTCCTGTTTTTTTTTTTTTTTTTTTTGTCCTGGTTTAGCCCTATAGTCCTGGTTTAGACATGATTTGTTCTTGGTTTAGTCCTGGTTTAGTCCTGGTTTAGTCCTTGTGTAGTCCTGGTTTAGACATGATTTGGTCTTGGTTTAGTCCTGGTTTAGTCCTTGTGTAGTCCTGGTTTAGACTTGACTTAGTTCTTAGTCTTTTTCCTAAACAAGTCCAGATTTAGACCATTTATTTCTGGTTTAGACATGGATTAGTCCTGGTTTATTATATATTTAGATCTGGTTTAACCCTGGTTTAGTCCTGGTTTAGATCTGGTTCAGTCTAGTAATAGAAAAATACCAACATCTGGACCTCTGTTCTATGGTGTGTACGGCCATGCTCACACGTATATTAACCAACTTCTGTTTGCCATATTTGCATTGTTCCAGTGATTTTTATATGTAGTTTTTTATGTAGGAAAGTGCTAAATGTGTTGGTAAAGAAAACAGCTACATATAAGCCTCTTGCAAATGTCCTCTACCCAAGCTCTGACTATAAACACTGGTTAATTACCATGTGCCAAAAACATAATTTTTGTGCACATTTTTCTATCAATAGTAATCTATCCAGTGTATTTTGGAACAGGAGAGGGTAATGTTGAAAAATACTGTCATCACATAACAAATCTATGTTACTAGTCTGTAATAGTCCATACTGTATGTGATAGTTGTCTGCACACTAAAGTCATTTTCAACGGTCTACAGCTTAAGGCAATGAGGGGAAAAACCCTGATGCACAACTACACAGCTCATATATTTGCTTATGTAATGTGGAAAATACATTTGTCTTATGTTCCAGGAGGTCTACGCTGCTTTGGAGTTTCCAAATTCAGTCTATTTTTCTAAGGTGAAGCGCAGCAAAAACAGTAATACTAAACATTAGGCTAACATTACATTTAAGTTAATGGCAAATGTAAACCCAATGTGTTTTAAAGTAAGATATAGGTGCAAATACTTTATAGTCAGGTTAGCATAAGAAATTCTGAAAAAAATCTAATTTCATTTTAAAGGTATACATATACAAAAATGTTACAAGAATTATTCAGAAAAAAATATACTTCACCCATTATTTTTTTATTGTTAAAGTCATATTTTACACATTTTTACACAATGCATCTATTAATCTTTTTTGTTTCATAATTAAATTGATTTTCTTGTCTCCGAGTTGGACACCAGGGATTCTGGATTTGAAACCAAGTCCACTCAGCCAGCACCACAAATGATTAATTTGTCAACATCATTACTGGGAATGAATGGAAAAGATCTAGCTTCAAATCCAGCCAAGCACATCACTCACTTCTGGTTTGTCTCAGTCTCCATCATGACTCGGTTCTGTTTCGCACTGCCTTGACTACAGCAAAACATAAAAAAACACTAAATGCCATCAGAGAGCACAGATCTTTGGCTTTATCTCTCAATAGTAAAGATGTAGTACCTAGATCTGGAATCTTCTAGTTCAGGGATAAATGCTCTATCCATTGAACCACAATAGTAAAGAATCTACAAAAATCAAGACTATTAAACAAACCAATGCCAGAGAAAAACCTCCTTAACCTGCATGAATTAAACTATACACATTATATACAACAATGTGGTAGCAACATATTCAATTGTTTAACTAAAATTCACCTGGCTTAGTGTTTAATATAGTGATCAGCTGTCTTTGTCGAACTTCTCCCACAACTCCAGCTCTTCTTTCTCTCTCCTCTTTTCATTAGCGTTAAACCCTGATTTGTATTCTGCAATAACTGCCCACATTTATGCAGGCCCTGAAAAAACCCCACACCATTTGCATGATGCATTCAGTGATTAGGCAAAGCATCGCTCTTAATTGTGTTGTTTTGCACATGGCGGGGCTCTCATGCTGATATTCTGTGTTTCTCACCAATTCACTTCATTTTCTCCGCATCCGTCCTTCCTACCTCCTGCTGTTATATATGGCAGGTTAAAGACGAGTAACGCCAGCGAATGCTTCAGAAGGGTTATTAGTGAATTATGTTAAATCACTTTGTACCTTGTGCAATAAAAAACAAGACCATCATGATCCATCCTTATATTTGCCACTGATGTTGTTAGGTGTCCACCCTCTAGCCATCTTCTCCTCCATCCTAATCCGATTGGCAGCAGGCTTCTGACATCCTTGTGAATGGCCACGCTAGTGATGGGAAAACGCACTAAATACATTACAGGTGACATGGAGGGGCTGACACAAAGGGCACACTGCCATTATGTGCAAAATAAAAACAGGCAACCTTACCAGGGTGACCAGATGTCCTTAATTACCCGGGACAGTCCCACTTTTATGCTTCTTGTCCCATGTCCCAACACATATCTGTAAAAACACAAATATGTCCCAGTTTTTAACAAACCATGTCCCAGTTGTTCCCATTTTAACAAACAGAAAAGCATAGGACACTAAAATGCATTAATCTAAAGACATTTCTCACTAAATGTATTTACAATTTCATTACATTTATTAATAAATTTCTGTTAAATTTAAAAACATAAGCCCCAGCATCATACATTTTAATTACGACAGAAAATTGTATAGATTTCTGAAGATTTTTTGTTACTTAAGCTAAAATGCAGCAGGATTAGTAAAAAAAAAATATTTGTGTCTAGAAATCTGGTCACCCTGAACCTCACGCAAATAGTTTTAGGCAGGTAAAGGCACCTACTCTAAAAACAATCAAATACTGGTTTCAAATAGTGTATATTGTCATGGAGGGTGGATCAATCCAAAGATCAATAGTATCAATACCAAGGTTGTGGTATCAGATCCTAGCGGGATGAGACCAACTCCAGTCACAAGAGGTCAGTAAAGAAACAATTGCATGCTATTTATTATAATGTCTTGGGTTCAAATATCGACAAGCCTTCGATTTTATGGTTTGCTTTTATGACTATAGGTGACATCTTGCAATAATTTAGATAATTATGATTGCCTCACACTGTTCAAGGACATCACTATGGCAATATGCATAAAGTGTGGTGTCTGTTTGTCCAAAATCTAGTGACAGCAGCATAATATAACAACTTCTTCTTTTAAATGAACTCAAAATTTTATAATAGGTGACAGCTTATGTCATTACCTCTGTGTTATTTTTGACAGGTGTTGGTTGGTTTGTCAGACAGGCAGAATAACTTAAAAAACTTGTGGTTGGATTTTGATATTTTCAGGAAAGGTAACGAAGGGAAAAAAAAGATTACTTTTTAGCATGCAGCCAGATCACTGTCTGTATCCAGAGTGGAACTGTGCGGTCATGGCAGAGGTATGCATCTGTGTCTGTGTGCTTTTTATTACTAGGAAATAAAATAAAAAATGTGTGATTAGATTGTTTTTACTGCTTAACAATAGATTTATACAGTATCAAAAATCTCAATTAAAAGCTCAACTTTTTCATTAATAAAAGACTAAGAAGTAACAATAACAATAATTATCATTATTATTTCAGTGTCTGATTCCATTACTCACGTCAGTGCTGATCCCATTGATGATGGAGCTGAGCTTGGGTAACCCCAGTGCAATCTCAGTGACATTAGTCTGTGGGCCAAATGCATTGTTCTGTTGTCGCATTCAATACAGGGAGTAAGTCTGTGATCAGTGGAAGCAGACAATCACAGGAATGAGCCTTCTATAACAAAGGAACTAATTCAAAGGACGCCCCCAGTCTCCAATCACAGCTCCCTGCAACATAAAAAAACATGATGAGAGGTCATTTATTACAAAGCAATCATTTGTGAATAATGTTTCTTTGTAATTATTCCAAAATTATGTGACTGAAGCGGTGGCAACAACATACACATGCTTTGTAAACATTGTCTCATATGTTTGTGGGATTTTCCTTTATGCTAGAAGTTATTAAGGCTGTGATGGATGTATACTGTTACTGAGATAGGAAGGGGGAAGCTATGGAAAACCTGAGCCATAACTTTAAGCCTTGTAATTGAGTAGAGGACAGCAAGAAATAAAAATACTAGGATGGCCCTGCTCGCTATAGACAGGCCAATCCCAGCTTTCCCTATAGCATCACAAATTATGTCAGCTGTTCACTGGTGCATTGACACGCAGTAAAAAAGTCACCGGACCAAGGAAATACAGACAATCAATCACAGCTGCTTGTTTGTTTATGTTGGTCTTCCTTTGGTACTGGATCATGCCATTAGTATTACCAAATATAGACTGCCAGTTGTCTTGCTTGTACTTCTCTTTTTAATGTTTGTTAACCACAGGTCCACAAGCAGAAAGTAACTATGCCTTTAGAAAGCCATTTGGAAAGCTAATTTCTGAAGATAAAAAAAGTAAATATATAACTTTAATGTGTGTAAATTGTTAAATTCAAAAAATGAAAATGAAGTCTTGACCTCTGAGGGTAAGCAGGTGGTAATAGTAGGAATAGCATTACTTGTCACTTGTAGCTGTGAAAGTAGTAGTGGTGGTATTAGTATTACTGACAGTAGTAGCAGTAAGTAATGCACTCAATACTTTCTACTCGAGTAACATTATATTCAAGAAACAATACTAAAATTTAAAGGTACTGTGAGCAGCATTTTCTGATTGGACGATCAATAATGCAGGGTTTAGAATCAAACCAAAAAATGTAAAAATAAATAACTTGGCCATTATGTGCAATATATTTTTAATGGTTAATAAATCAGCTGTACCATTGTTATCAGTAAAACTAATGTTTGATGAATTTGAACATGTTTACATCATATCTTGGCACACGTGGGTAATTTTTGCAAAACATAAAAAATATGTACTGATCATAACACCTTTAAGTAAGCTACATATTGTGAGTACATCTTCCACCTCTGATTAACAAACAGTTTTGAAGCAACATATCCTCTATGCATTTATGTCAAGAAAAAAATGTATACGGCAATCCAATCCTGATCACATATTTTCTACAAACCATATACATTATTGCATGGTATAGTAAATTGTTTCTTCCAGTGTGAGCATACACTTAAACCTTTATTATGTCCTGGTATACAGTCATACTCTTTGACAGAAGCTGACAAATGGGCTTTAAAAGTAAATACAGCATGGACATGGCTGTACCATACTGGTCACAGAGGTCCGAACCTCGGTATTTTTCTATTACTAGACTAAACCAGGCAAAAACAAGACTAAACCAGGTCTAAACCAGGACTAAACCAAGTCTAAACCAGGCAAAAAAACAAAAACAAAAAACCAAAAACAAAACAGGACTAAACCAGGACTACACCTAAGTCTAAACCAGGACTAATCCAGAAAGAAGGGAAAAAAAATACACGAAACCAGGACTTATTTAAGGAAAAAGACAGGACATAACCAAGACAAAACCAGGACTAAACAAGGTCTAAACAACAACTAAATCAGGTCTAAACTAGGACTAAACAAGAACTAAACCAGGTCTAAATAAGGATAAAACCAGGACTAAACAAGGACTAAACCAGGACTAAACAAGGACTAAGCAAGGACTAACCCATGCAGGTCTAAACCAGGACTAAACCAGTACTAAACAAGGTCTAAACCAGGACTAAGCAAGACCTAAATCAGATCTAAATAAGGACTAAACCAGGATCTAAACCAGGACTAAACTAGGACAACACCAGGATTAAACCAGGTCTACACAAGGATTAAACTGTCCTTCAACACAAAGGACCTCAGTGTTAGTAAAAGCCTGTGTCCGGCCTGAGCGTAGCCTACATACGCACATATTTGAGTCGCACTAGCCTCTGTAGAAAGTTTGCTCCAACAGCTGGCTGCTTGTCCGTTGCTCCCCTCACGTGCGTGGGCGGGCCTTCCTGCTCCTTATTAATGGCTCTTCTTGGGTCGGGGCTCGGGGGGTGTAGCCGTAGCCTCCTCTCATCGACAGCTGAATTTCTGGGCGAGCCTCTCATGGCGTCATTTCTCCAGTGGGCCCTCCACGTGAGCCCAAACGAGAACGTTCACAACAGGATACACATATATAAGGCTATTAGCAGCTCTGAGGGAATATTATTTGTAAAATTAAAGTGTTTTAAGTCCATAGCTAGTTAACTTTTCTAATTAGGTGAGATAATTATCTGCAGACTGACTGATAGCCTACATAGGGTGACCAGATGCCCCTATTTAACCGGGGCAGTCCCAGTTTTAGGCTTCTTGTCCCATGTCCCAAGACCTATCTGTAAAAACACTCATATGTCACAGTTGTTACCATTTTAACCAATAAAAAAGCACCTTAAAACATACTTTTATCTACAAAGTCATTATTTTTATCAATAAATTACCATTAAAATTCAAAACTTAGGCCATACCATCATGTATTTTAATTGTTTTCGGGTCTAAAAATCTGGTCACCCTAAGCCTTCACCTATGTGATAGCGCAGTAATTATCCATTAAAACGATATAGGCTATCATAGAAATGGCCAGTTTTGCATAAAGTATCATGTATGTAATATATTTTTTTAATTTTTCTCTTTTTAAACAGTTTAAGATTTGTTTTAAAGCTATTTTGTAAAACAGCTTCTATAAAACTTTTAACCAAGAAAGGTGAGTTAGTTGTGAAAATGATTAACAAAGAAGTCATAACTAACTCAATATCTAAGGCGAGGGGCTTTATTCTGGAAGTTTAGCCCGGTAGTCTTTCTCTGGGCTGTCCTCGCCTTGGTCCAGAGCAGGCTGCTGAATTGTTGGCAGATGAGGGCGCTTCATCGCCATGTGAAACACACAAACGAGCTCAGTCTCAGCGACGGAGAGTGTGTGAAGCTCTTTATAGCAGGCTACACGATGAACCCCGCGGCAGACGGGGCTCAAACCCACAGCACAGACGCCAGAGCGCACGCAGGACATTTGGTGAAGTGAAAACCTGGGACTTGAACGTCACGACTCTGCTGTTGTCGGGCCGTGCAGAAGTGAAGGAGCAGGACTTTTCGTGTCTGCTGCTAGTGAAGCTCACGCTGGCCATCGCTGGAGGAGCATGTTCTGAAAAGTGAATCCCCGCTGTCTTTGCAGTTCTCAACTTGTAATCCACTATCAAGGTAAGCGTTACTCTGTTTAAAGCCTTCAGTGCTTCCGACAGTGTTTGCTGTGTCATTAAAAGTCCAGTTTTGCACTTTTACGCATTTGCAGCAAGAGAAAGTTGCTGAACTTTCTGGGCATTTTGCGCAGCAGCTGCCTTCTTGCTCAACCAGTTGTTTATTAATGTCAGGCCATTTAACACATTGAACAGTGCTATAAAATCTAACGTCAGCGTAGTTTTAGCTGTTAAACAGTTCATATTTTGCTCTAGGAAGATTTTTTAAGGGGTGTAAAGTTACTGCAGTAACCTAATATTAGGGGATGCATTGTACAGTAGTAAATTGCTATTATTTCAACATTTTGGGACGATGCATTTCTGGTCCTAACAGGATTAATGACTTGTAAATATAATAAATCCTGCAGAAATAATCCTGCAGATAAAAACATTTGGTTGATACAAGATACTGATGACTTACGGACAAACTTTATGTGAGAGTAGCTGCCAAAATACTGAAATAGTGAGAACTGTTATTTCATGCACTGAGGATCACGCATATTTCTACAACAGCCTTACTATTACACTGGCAGCTTATTTGGTCTAAGATGGAAATCTATATAGGAAAAAAAATCACTTTCTAAAGTTAATTTTGAGAGAACCAAAGTTTAGGACTACTCTATACTTTGGTTGCATCAAAAATATCTTAATATCTAATATATTTTGTACTAACAATTATGTAATTAACCATCAGTGTACATGCATGCTCAGGCACTACTTTTCAAAGCAGACACTGAGGATTTTAAATTGCTTTCCTCATCATCACTCATGCATGGCTGTTTGCAAGATAAAATATTGTTTTGATTTGGATCTAAAGCTAATCTCAATTTTGACTCAACTGCAGTATAAAAGGCATGGCATGACAACTTTTGTACCTTTTGCCATCTTGGCACTTGCTCTAAAGTACATTTGAAATTAAATATTCTGACTTATGACATTATTGTTAAGTAAAAACGTAAATGAAAAGCAGACCTGAAGTGTTATGGTACTGATTGCTACACTCCCACATACACTGCTATATATACTATTTACTAAGTCAAGGACTTACAGCGCACCAGAAAGACAAGAAAGAAACAAAGAAAAAAAAAAAGAAAAGAAAAAACATATCTTTGCTGAACAGTTTGTGTGTGTTCTGTAAATGTGTGTATCCTTCATTGAGCAAATTAGAGAGAAGATCCAGCGCATCTGTATTTATCTCATCATCTCCCACAGGAGTTGATGTAGCTTCTGTAGTTGCTCCTGGTAGGGAAGGTGAAGAGAGACAGAGAAAAGCTGCACTGCCAGAGGCCAGGGATTAGATGAGGACCAGGAAGGGATAAGAGCCAGGTCTGCAGTGTAGGTGGTGCAAGGAGGTGAGCTACTTATAGTATTTTATAAGAGATGCTTAAATGCTTGACTTTTTACTTAACTTGGCTTATCAGCACTACTCTGATATAGTTTATAGCTCTTAAAGTGAGATGTAAGAGTCATGTGTCTGCAGCTGTGCAGTAGATGGTACAATCTGCACATGCACAAACTTCTTTATGAATAAGTCTTACTGCCTACATTGAGTCTGTGGTAAAACAGACATATTTTCTCTACTAAAAAAAACAGGATTTACCATTTTTATATGGTCAGTTTCTTATTTTGCAAAAGGACTAACAATGGTGAACAATTCTCTATTAATTAATTTAGACTTAAGACAATCTTTATTCTCTGTTAAGGGGTTGAGTTTTTAAATCGTTTTTTGCTGTTAGTTACCTTGCACTCACAGCACCAAGGTTTTCACATTTGAGAGCTCACTCATCTTAGTCCTGCTTAGAGCAGTGCCTTTGCATCCAATCCGCAATGCATTGTGCAATAGTGTTGCAGTACTGACAGTTTTGTTTTAGGCTTGATGACTAATAGTTTTACCTTTGCTATTGGTACATAGTGTGCTTTTAATTGGACAAAAGCCCATCATAAGACAGGTGGAAGCCCTTCTAGATGCTTCTAACAAACCATCTGACAAGTTAGATTCATTTATAGTAGCATACAATCATTTACTGATGATGCTCCTATTTGTTTTCTTCAAGTACCATATGAACTAATTGCACAGCTCTTAAGCCCTGCTTATTTTTACTCTAAAGTATGACTAAAGTATGCATATTAATTTTTTGATTCCCAAGATTTTCTAACTGAGCCAGGGGAGGTAATATGAAGGGTCCTTAACACGTCTGTGCATGTGCTGATAGTGTTTGGAATGCTGCAAAGCTGACAATGATCCTCGAAGAACCATTTTTGAGACACTTTATGCTATTGTCACATTGAGCCTCTCTCCACTTCTTGTACTCGCACTGATGCACACAGTTGATTTTATACAGCACATACACACTGTGCTCAGACTGGAGCAGCGTCTGCAGATGTGAGTGTGTTGATCTGCTTCCAGCAGAGGCTCTCTTCATGCCAGTATGCTGACTCGGACTTTTCCACTCTCTCTTATGAAATAGGAGCTGGAGACATTAGAGACATCCAGTAGCCAGATCTGAATGCCTGAGAGAACACAGGCATATGCACACAGCTTAAAATGTATTCTGCCCCTGTCCGGCTTGACCCTCGTAATTTGGACACTACACTAGTTTGATTATACAAAGTGATTTCACGTGTTGCAATTGAAATACAATTTTTTTGTTTGTTTCAAAGTAAAAAATATAAAATCAAGCCATAAGTTGTATTGATTCAGGAAATGCAGCATGATGAAACCCTGGCCCTACACCACTCAGAGATATGGCTAAAAACAATTTTAAACTAATTAAACCACAGTCAAATTCAGTACTAAACTAGAACTTTTAGGACTTTTTCATCTGGATGCACCACAGTATGTTTTAAATCATTGTTTGGAATATTAAATCTTTTTTTTTACATATTCATTGTGGTATGACCCTCACGAGTTATCCTTAAAGGCTTCCGCAAAATTTAAAAAGAACCCAGCAAATGATGTGTTTTGAGTCTTGGATTATATTTTGCAACAATGCTAGGTAAAAGCCCACTGTAACCTGCAAATGTTAGATCAATTTTCTTTAAACATTCACTTTCAAGAGTAATATTTTAAGAAAATTCAACTAATTGTGTCCACATGCAGTATTTCACACTTATTGTTTTTTAATTAAAATGCATTTTATTCGCAAGAGTTCTTAAAAATGAATCATCTATATATATCATGCATGAGCCACCATCAGTCCAAGGATTATTAAGAACAGCTGGCCACTCTAGTTTTTGACCCTCTTTTTGTCTGCCAGTGTGGACTCTTCATTGCCCGTGTCATGTTGAAGTCTGTGGGATGTTTACTCAAACGGTGTTTATCTTATGGACAAGAGCCTGTGGTCTGAGTGTGTGCGTAACACAGAAGATCTGCAAAGACTTGAGAGTGAACGCTGTGAGACCTGCTTGAGTGATGTGCATGGCTCTACTATACTGTTTGTGTCTTAAAGCATGTTTTTTTCGGACTTTCTTAGCTTTCTTGGACATTTTATCAAAATTTGACCCTAACCTTTTGAGTAATGCCAAAAGAATTTTGCCAATTTTACCAAAAGAATAACAAACTAACCAAAATGCAAAGTAATGCAGGCAAAAACATAACCCTCTGATGGAGGTAACAATTGCACAACATGACATTGTCAGTATATTCCAATAACAGTGTACAAATGCCTATGTTGTTGATTTTTGTAATCCAGTTTTGTTTTTTGAAGAAAGCTTATTGGTGTTGAAGCCTTTTTCTATGCTGTAATTCAGTGAGACTATACACAGCATTAGTTTCAAGAGACTGGGTTGGTTGATAGGTCGATATCATGGTTTGCACATATAAACACATTACAAACTCACCATAACCAGTTTAGTTTGCCAGTCTTACCAATCCTTTTCTGTGTCACCATTAGTGTTTTAGTGAAGCAGAAATTTGGAAGGGGTAAAAAGCAATAAATGTTCAAATTACTCAGATCTTTGTGTAGTTTTAGTTTTTATTAGCCCTTTTCTGGCAGCTTTGTGGTTGGCGTGCTGCACCATTTCCATCTTACCCAAAGCCTTGGATGGACTCCATCTGAGGGTTTTTCAACCCTTTCAAGTCTCTTTTCCTTGACTTTTATGATTACAGCTGATTGCCCTTGGTTAAACTTCCTGTCCTTGAATAACCTGGAGTTTTGAGATGAAAGATTTGTCTCTGAATCAATGATGTATCCAAAGAAATAGACTAAACTGGCTCACTTTAATTTCCCTTAAACCTTTCATTATCTCATTGAACTTAGGAACATCTCTATAACTGTGTACCAAGAGCTATCAGATTGGGCCAAATGTCAAGTAAATAGACAATAAATGTTTTTTGTGTTTTTGGTGTTCATTAAACACCAGACCTGACAGTTAAAGGGCAACATGAGACAAAGAACTGTTCTATTTAATTTTGTTTTGATGCGTAATACTAACCCAGGTTTTAATTATGAAAAAATACAAAAATCACAGGTCAAATTTTGTCAAATTAAAATCTCACCTTCTGTTCCACAACCTATTACAATGTCCATTATCCTTTCAGATAGCATCCACTGTTGAAGCATTTGTAGCCCATCATGCTGTGCAATTTAAATTGGCATTAAAAAAGCAAGAGCTATCAGCTGGATATCAGTGTTGCATTTCTACCCTTCTCACCCTTCTCTTTAAAACCAAAGTCAAAAACTAGACTCATAGTACTCGAGTATAAGCTATACCTGCTCTAAAAGGAAAGTGCTTTGAGACAACTGTGTGTTGTTGGTGCTGTCTACATCAAACTAATTTGACTTGAAAGTATGTTTTTGTGATCCACTGTCCAAGTTGTACCCCGCCAAAGGCCTATAGTTGCTAGGATAGGCTCCAATCACACTCAACCCTTAACGGGAACAGGCATAAAAAGATGAATAAATATATTAATAACACGATATTTGTCAGACTTTCAGCCTTGTCTCAAGGTTAACTCCATCCAAAATGTATTTCCACAAAGAAATATAGACCCCCCTTGCCCCAGTCTTTGAAACTGACCTCAGACTTAGAGGCCATTTAGACAACAATACATTTTCAGTCTGCCCCAGGGCAGCTGTGGCTACAGAAGTAGCTCACCACCACCGAGTGTGACTGAGGAGTGAATGAATAATAGATCAAAAATTGTAAAGCGACTCTGAGTTGTGTGAAAAGCGCTATATAAAATTGATGTATTATTATTATTATTATTATTATTTCACAAATCTGCAAAGGTTTGGTTGCGGTTTCGCCTTTCGTTTACACAAAGACGGGGTTTCCGTTTTCCAAATCCGCAATCTTTTAAAAACGCTGGAGGTGCTGGAGAGGGGAGCCGCTCGGAGCCGCTCCGCTCTTGCGTAAACTGTGAAAACAGCGTCCTCACTGAAAATGATGCCATAACAGCTTCAATCTTATCAGTGATTGGCTGTCTGCCCGCCATATGTCAGCTGACCCGGGACGCAAAATACAAGGCTTTTCTATCTCATACATTCATATTTAGTCCAGTAACTGTCTGTAATATCTGTATAAATATGTACTTTTACTGAAGATGTTTATGATAATGGCTCCAGAAAACAACAAGTTGTTGACAGGAGCTATCACTTCCTCTGCTGTTTACTCACTGTGTGGTCGAGAGCATTTGTGGGGCCCACAGCGCCGTTTGCTGGACAAATACGGATACTACAGTTTACTTTAGTTTTCTTCACACTTCAGTGTTTTTGTGTAAATGCGAATCACAAGCTGCATGACTGTTGTGTTTTCCTGGACAGCGTTGTCGTGTAAACAGGCCCTTAATGTAAGCTTCTCTTTTGCCGCCATAGAAAGGACCATTCCAAGGGAATGGCCGGGACCCCTTACCTCCTTAACTTTCTTCTTGCTTGTTTTCCTGCACCCTAACACCCTCAACCTTCCTGACCCCCTAACTTACACCCCCCTTACTCTTGTCAGCTCCTTTGAACAAACAGCTGTGATAAATAGAGATTTAAGGCAACACAGGAGAGGCATGGTGCTGACAGTGGTGCGCCAAAGTAAGTATGTGAGGTTGCCTGTGAGATGTGCTCATGTTGCCTCTGCTTGTGCGTGTGTCTGTTTGAGTGTGTGCACACTGGGACAGAGGTAGTGGGAGGAAGGTTGACCACCGAGGCCTTAAATGTTTACCAAAGAACCCCAGGAGGCCTGAACTGCAACTCCCTCTGTTCCCATTGGCTAAAGCTGACATCCCGGGACTCTGCTTGTTTGTAATTGGCTGACAGGCTGAGAGGAATCAGGGGTAAACGTGCAAAAGGGAGATGAAGCACAAGCTTTGTAAGGGCTTTTTCACAGTTACTTTCACACGAGAGAGGGAGAGACTAATGTTTGGGATTAACACCGGGACACATGTTAGAGAAGCAGGGGTTGTGTGTCTTTTGTGGTTTTTAAATCAGCAGAGAATCTCTAGCTTTTACATGTAGTTAAAATAATGTACAGTAAGCAGAACACAAAACTAGAATTGTCCAGTTTTGTGTCATTTTTTTTTTACTACAAAGTTAAAGAGTACAGAACAGGCAGATTTTTGGCCAGTCTAGAGTTCAGCAGCTTTGCAATGAATTCCTCTCTGTATAACTTGGCCTCATATGCCCTCAACACTTAACCCAGCCACACACACAAGCACGTATAGGACTTTCTGTTTACAACTCCAATTTCAAAAATGTTGGCACACTGTGTAAAATGGAAATACACTCAAATGCTGTGATTTCAAAATGTCATGAAAACATTTTATTTACATTAACAGCTCATTTTGAATTTGATGAATGCAACCCTAACCTAACCCTAAAAGTACCATTTTAGAAAGGCAGAACAGTAATCAGTAAATCTATTGGAAGATTGGAAGACACTCAGGATCTTTGGGCCCTCAAGCTGCCCTGTATTCAACACTGGAAATCATTGCATGGCCACAGGAACACTTGCAGAGCTTATTGTCTGTGAACTACGGCTGTACAATTAGTCAAAATTGAATCAAAATCGCAATTTGAACTGTTACAATTAGCAAATCACAAAGGCTGCAGTTATTTAAGTTATTTAGATATAATGTCCTCTGCAGAGAAGAAAGTATACCGTCCCCAACTGGATCTTTATATGTATACACAGCAAAAAAATAATTATCTACATTAGTTAAAATTACTTGAACTCAGATGATGAACCTTAATTCGAGCAATTTTCACTAGAATGGATTTATTTACTTATTAGGTCATTTATTACTATATTATTTGACTTGTTTCAAGTTATTTCTTCCCTGTTTCAAGTTATTTTTTACTTATTTCAAGCAAAATATCTGTCCATGGAATTTTCTAACCCCATGGACAGATAATTTTGCTTTCTTTTGCTAAATTTAAGTCATTTTAACTAATATAGATTTAGATTTTTGTGTACAGCTGTAGTTTAGACCTCTACAGACATGAACTGAAGGGCATGTGATTCCTTGGATAAGTTCAGCAGTAAATATTTCTGTCAATGCTCCATCAAATGCTTAAAATGTTTACTGTGAACTGAACATTGATTTTACAAAATATATCACAAATCTAATCGCATGTCAGAAAAAAATCGCAATTAGATATTTTTCAAAATCGTTCAGCCCTATTGTGAACGCAGTTAGTACATATGCTTGTTAAGCTGTATTGTGTAAAAAGTATCTGTGCAGCCAGAAAGCAGAGTTTCTGGATTATGTTTACATATGGCTTAGCTTTAACATCAGTTTTATTCAGTGTGGTGACCCCTGTTTGAAAGGAAGCGGGTGAAAGGGACAACAACAGTGGTTATCTCTGGTCACAGACAAGAACCTGAGCCTAACCTTTATGTAGCTTGGTTTGCACTTTCAGTCCAAAAATGCACACATAATCTGTGCATTAGTACAGTACATGTTGCAAAGTCAGTAGTTTCAAATGTATACGTTACAGAAGAGTTCATCAACATTTTCCTCAGGTGCAAATATGGCTGCCACTTATTTATTTGGATTTTGATTGATGTATTTCTCCCTGTAATTATAGGTAACTATATGTAATTGTGTGTTTATATACTACTGAGACATGTCCATACCTGACTTGACCACTTTCCTACCTGTGTGGCCATAATACTCTCAGTGTAGTTCCTGTTCATAAAGACAGCAGAGTCAGATAGCCATGCCATTACATAACATCACAATTTGAAATGCTAAGGAGTATACTCTATTAGGCCTTAGCTCCACCCATTGCACATAATCAGAGGGAGGGAAAAAAAGCCATTGGCCTCAGTTGGGTTGCTGGCTGCCCAAAGTTGTGGAGGCACAGCTGTAAATAGCCAAGGGTGCGGACAGCAAGCTTGGCCTATATTTAGAGGTTGCACTTGACTGGAAGGACTTGGCCACCAGCACCAGCTCTATGGACTTTGTACATGAGAGGGTTGCAAACAATAATCCTATTTAAACATCCTTATTTCTATCTACATGGACTGTTCATGGGACAGGTATTTCTTAGGTTTTGGTGATATGCTACTGGTATTGTCCTGTGCCATCTTGTAAGTGGTTCATATTTACTCTGAGCATGGATAATTATGGCCTGTCATGAGATAAGTTTTAAATACACAGCCACAACAGCCTCCGCAAGGTTATACTGAAGGAAACAGGAAAATGAGCTAAAGTGGCAAGGGCAAAAGATTTGTTTATTCATGGACAGCCTCTAAATAAAAGTTTTGGAGTATATTGCAAATGTTTTGTTATGACAATTGCAACCAGAAATGGCGTGTGTTGCATCTATATTATTGTGTTTAATGTGACAGACATTAGTCATTGCCATATAGCCCAGTTTTAGTCCTGTTAGCCCAGTCTTTGCAACCTCCACTTAGAAAGCAGAGTTGGTTTGTCTGCTAGTAAGAAGTAAAAAGTACATTTTTTATTAAATACGCCAAAGAAGAAATTATTCACTTTTGGTGATGATCTGCAACAACATCTGGGTCTAGGAATTATTTAAAAGCTTCTGTAACATTGCAAGATAGGGCAAAAGATAGTAATGCCACAGTCATAATGAGTCAGTACGAAACAATCAGTCTTAGTGGATTATTTACTGTTACTATTGTGAGATAAGATCTGTCTGAGTCAATTGATAAAGGGTTTGTCTCTGAACTATCTTGGTTTGAGGGGACTGGGCACTGTATCTCGAGAATTGCAGAATATCAGAATTCAGTTAATGCACTTTTATTACATTGTCACAGTATTTACCATAGTTAACACATACTGTCTATTGTCACTGTAATGTGCAGCTGTACTCTGAAGACCTGTTGTTAATAATAATCTTTGTTTTTATTCTTCTTTTTTTGTAGCATCATGACTGTCTCATCAAAGTGCAGACCCCTGCTGTTTATTCTCTCCATCCTGTTCACTTCAGGATGTGCCTTTCTCCTAGACTGGGACGATACGGCATCATCAGGTAATGTTTTAACTGATTTAATTCTCCCTGAAAAGGTGAAAAAAAACTGCTAAGTCTCAAGCTTTCCACATGCTGCTCATCAAATATTAACAAATGTAATTTAGGTTTTGTCTGCGCCGTGCTGTTGACACTCCTTATCACGGCTTATGTCAGACATGAGTTGCAGAATGCTGTGTTTGCATAGATACGTGCGGAAAGGTTCACTGCTAAACAAACACCATGCTTTCCTGGTTTGGCTCGTCTGGTGATCAATAGGGCTCGGGTAAATACATGGTCCATGCTTCTCTGTCAAAGTCCAGGGACAGTATAAGGCAGGATGTCCAGCCAGATAGTCTAGCTGTCTGTGAACTATTTGAAATAATTAGGTGAAAGAATGCTGTGGTGAAAGAAAACTGGCCAAGCTGATACTTAAGGCTTAATTAACAGTATTTGATATTGTAATACGATCAACAGTTTAACGATTAGACTCCTAAATTCCCTGTGGTAGTAAGTAGCCAAGAAAGAAATTTAATCAAAAGAGCTGTCCTTATACGGCACAAGGTTTACAATTGATGCTTCGTCCTAATCACATAATTGAAGGAATGTCATTGCACTGTGATGAAGTGGCACCTCTTGTAATGAAAAGTAAAGCTTTTATAGACGCATGAAGACGAATCTATTCTGAAGCCCTGCAACCTTGACTGAGAACTGTAATGTTTATGGGTAGTCTCTATAGAGAATGTGAAAAAAAGTCACCATAGCAAGTTGCAATCTTGTATTTTTCCTCATTAGATTTACAGTTATTGTACATTAAGATTTTGACATGAATATAAAGAAATATAATCATTCCTGTAGAGTTACTTTAGCATGGAAAGTGCTACTTTAGTGCACTAGTTATATTCCTAATGCCACTAAATGGAGTCAAGAGTTTCTGCTGTGCTCAGCCCCAGTGGCCAACTTAAAAGTGAGGTTGATTTACCTCATAAGCTGGTGTGATAGGACATGTAAACTAAATATTTGCTGGGACAGACATCACTTGAGCACTTCTAATTTTGGTAAACAAAACCACTACTTACAATCAGCTATTTACAGTTTTAGAAGAAGGGTGTTCTGTCTGAATGGCAAAATTCTCAACATCGCTTAAAACACACTTAAAATATATTATTTTTATCACTGTTTGTCCGAGCAGCAGGATTATGTACAACATTGGACCAACATTTATAACCTGCGGTCTGGGTTTGTAGTTGAAGCCAGCAGCAATTCAGCTTTGGGGCTGCTCCAGGAATATGTTCTTGTTGCTTGGAGGGTATTTTGAAGAACTAACATTAGCCTTTACATAAATCAATGCTCTACACTTTTGTGACGTACAAGATTTTATTGAATTACACAACAGCTATTACAGAGTAATGCAATAGTTTGTAAGTTTTAAAAATCTTGTTGCGCATGCATTCCTATAAATCTTTTTTTAAACATGACATTGTAAAAAGTTGTCTCCCTGTTCTTTATTTATTCTTTAACATTAGAATTTGGGCAAAATACTAAAATAATTAAGCAACCTGTAAGCTTGTCCTGCTTGTCCTGCGCCAGTTTAGAACATTTTAACTACATGATATTGCTACATTTTTATTATTGATTTGCATGAACATGCCTGCACATGGTCACACAACACATGTAAGTGCTACACGTGCATGTGGTTTTCACATTGTATATCAGGCTAAAAAAAACAACTGCAATTGTTATCTTACTCTGGAGACTAGATAAAAATTTCATAAGTTTTGTTATATATTAGGTAAGAAAGAATGTATTTGTATATACAAACCCACTTCCAAAAAGTCAGGCCACTGTGTAAAATATCCACAGGAAAACACAGATTAATTAAGTGAGACATTTTACCATTTCATGAAAGATAATATCTCATTTTGAATTTTGTGGCAGCAACACATCTAAAAAATGTTGGGACAGGGGCAACCAAATTAAGTAATAAATAAACTTTATTTATATAAAAAGCTGGAAATATAAATGTTACAAATACAAAAAAAAAAAATGCTTGGAGAACATTGTGCAACTATTTGTGTTAAATGACAGTAACATTGTCAGTAACTGGATATAAAACAAGCATTTTAGATTTTTTTGTACCACTTACTTTTGCAGGTCCGTTTATATATATATATATATATATATATATATATATATATATATATATATATATATATATATATATATATATATATATATATATGGTGATGCCAGAAATTGACATATTATTTTTCATGAAATTGTAAAATGTCACAGTTTGAACACCTGCTATGTTGTTTTTTTGTTTTATTCTGAATAAGTTGTATTAGATTTTCAAATCATTGCATGTTGTTTTTAACATTTTACATTTAGTTTGTACTATTTCTGTCTGCTACTTGTAGAATCTTGAATAAGATGGAACCTGTAACATATTTGTTTACAAACCAAGCCCATTATCTATGTCTTTATAGGTTTACATTGCCTTAGAGATAATCCTGTACTCTGAGGTGATAAGCGTGTGAGGTGAAACGATCAAACATTCAGACTCGTGCATCTCCTTCTACAGTCAATAAACACGGCCGTCCCTCGCAAATACTTAGTTCTGGCCCTCCTCAACAACCGTTAAACTGTCTGTTACCATGAAGCCGTCCCTGATAGCATGAGCAAACATGCACACTCACAGCCTGCGCCTTTCCCAAGCTCACCAGTGTAAGTTCTGATGTTAGCACTAGCTTTCTTCACTTGGGTTTCAGATACAGTACAGCCATCAATACTGAACATTTTCACCAGAACTGTCTATCTTACCGTATGTTTACATGTAGGTAGAGCAGTGGTTAATTTGTTAATCAAACAATGGCGAGTCTATAAGGCCAACACTGATACCGGAACGTACACACAACACAATGCATAGGCGCCCACAGATGCTAAAATACCAAGCAACAGCTCATTTATAGGCAGTTTTAAGTTATATTTTAACATAGGTTGACCAGACGTCCCTATTTATCTGGGACAGTCCCAGTTTTAAGCTCCTTGTCCCAGTTGTCCCCGTTTTAAGCAATAGAGAAGCACAGGAAACTAGAAACCCATTTGTGTAAAGACCTTTGTCACTAAAATTATTACCAATATCAGTTAAATCATTATTTTCTATTAATAAATTGCCATAAAAATGTAAAACTTAAGCCCTAGCGCCATGTACTTTATATACATGACAGAAAATTATATGGATTTTGGAAGCTTTTTTGTCCCTTGGTGAGTTCAAATGACCGTGAATTGTGAAAAAAAAGGGGCCCAGTTTTTGGGTCTAGAAATCTGGTCACCCTAATTTAACATACATATTTGTTAACAATATAGCCAGGAAATCTTTTACTGTATCTAGTTTCATCCATCCTACATCGCAGCCCTGTCCTCTGACTCCTCCTCCTCCCTGCATTGCACTTTACTCTGTGTGTCCAGGGCAGTCCTGTGCCACCCACCCATGACTTCACATAAGGGGCCAGATAGAATTTGGACAAGGGGGGTCCGACAACATTTGGAAGTGTGCAGAGCGGCTCGGTTTAGACTGCGAATCAGCTTCATCTGAGAAATGTGACCATCTTTTAGATTTTTTTTGGGCGCTGCAGTTACTTTTGTTGTTGTCGAATCAGCGCCTTTGGTCTGTGTCTAATGTAATTTACCCATCAAGCATTTCTCTCTTTATCAGAATGTCTATAAATAATAATAATAATCCAATTTATATTAGAGACTTGGATTTAGTATTTGTACAGCTGGTTTAGTCGTGCTATTTTTCTTATATTTTAGTCTTTATTAATTGATTGCCCATGAGTTTAGTGGACCTAGAGAGTGAGGAGTTTTATTTTGAAGGGCTCAAGTGGAAATTAAGCTCTTAGTGTGACAGAGACGTAAGTAGCGTTGCTTGTATTTATATAAAAAAATTGTGTTACTGTTTACACATCTGAACTTTAACATAGGTTTGGGAGGTCAAAAGATGTAGTCAAATGTCATCAACTATTGTTTTGAGTGGTGCCCAAGTTACTGGATCCAAGCAATCAGTTACCGGATTGCATTTTGTCAAAATAAGAGAGTTTGTTCTGGCAGGATCCAGCTCAAACTAACCACCGAGGTAGAGACATTTTAATTATTGCTTTAGTTAAAATATAACCAGTTTGCCTTAATCTGATCAGAGGCAGTGATTGTAATTTAAACACATTCACTAACTCCCCAGGGTCATGTGGTTCATAGCAGGACTATTGCTTTGTGTATTCAGCTCACTGCAACTAAGATGGGAGAACCATTGGGCAGCATCCAGTAAACAAGCAGAACATAGTGTCCAGGGTTTCCAGCAATACTCGCTCATGTTTAGACCAGCTAAGAGACACTTATTTTGGGTCACACAGCTGTGAGCTACATTGTTTTTGGTTGTTTTGGTCTTTTGTATCATAAACATTTAAGCTAGACGGCTATTGCTTATGTTACGTTTATGTGCTTTTGGAAAACACAGGTACCAAGAATGTAAGGAATGTCTTTTTCTTACTGTTGAAAGTAATTTTCTAGAGTTGGAGTGTTACCATTAATATTTATAAATAATAAAAAATTAAAAAAAAACAGATGACTAAGGAAATAGGCTGAGAATAGTTTCAGACATTTAGCGCTTCTGGTAAATACTCAGACCACCTCAGTGCTGGGGACACAGTAATAATAATAATAATTATTACCAACACTGATCACACAATCACACTAACACATTCAGGAACAACAACAGGCAGAGTAAGCAATCAGAGAAACAAAGGGTGGGATGTAAGCAGTGCACTGCTGACCCAAACAAACATGGTGGCTTGCTGTTTTTGCCATAAAACAGCAGAATACAGCGAATTATGAGCAACTCTGTATTCATTTCTGAACGGGAACAGCAGCAGAAGCCAGTTGTACAAAAACTTGTGGAAGAAGTCAGTTTGTTTGAATGTGGGCGTTACATTGGACGTCATCAGGACTTTACCGTTGTTAAAATGGAAACAGGACAGAGAATTGAACACAGACTTCAGCAGAACCAACAGGTGACAAAAGAAAGCACTAAACACTTTTAATCAGGTAGGAGAAGTTATTACATTAGCGCTGTATTTGCTAGCGCTACCTAGGTTATTCCCATAAGAGATTAGCTTTAGTATTTGTAAGACACGTTGCAGATAAATGGCTGTAATAGGGCAGGAGAAATGCTTCGCTACGAGTGAGGAACCAGACTGTCCTGCTTTCGAAAAGAGCAGGAGGGGCAGGCTGGCCAGGTTAGGAAGACTCTAGAAATGCTCTAAAATTTTGAAAACATTACTGAACCATTAACAAAAGCATTAAACGTTAAAAAATAATGGCGATGGTAACTTGTTTTTTGGTCCTGAAACGTTAGCCTTGTTAGTCTTGATTTAGTACACAAACACCAACACCAGCACTGGGATAAATTCACCATAGAATTAATATAAGATAAAATCATCCGGTGTTAATGTTCTAGGGTTAATTAAGTTACCAGTCCACATATGCTCTCAATAATCAATATTTGAACTTTTTCCTGGGACTCTATCACACAGTGTCTGTATCAACTATTCATTGGGTAAAATTCATGGCGCATTTTCAAAACCAGTTTCCATTTGGACAACTAAATCCATCATTCCTGGAATCCTGTGGCCTGCATCTGCGCATCGGTTTTAGATCTGTTGTCAACCCAGCCACTCAACAAGCCAAGAGAAGATGTTTGAGATGCTGCTATATATTTAAAGGCTTACCATAGTCATTACTTCCAGTGCTAGCCATTTGTCTCAATCTTTCCGGCTTGTCCTTTTTTTTTCTCCCCCCCTCCCTTAGCCTTCCCTAAACGCCTGTCTGTGTGCCTCGGGATGATTTGCTCCACAGGCTCGAACATCGATTGTGATGGGTGAGGCTGTATTCTTGGCCACAGAGTTGGTAACCAGTAGTAACCACGCAGAGGTTTGGTCCATCTGCCTTGTACACACAATCTAGTGTTACATCTGCTTCAAAGATGAATGGGTGTGTTTACTCGGGAACTTGGGGCCAATGCTGGGATATGGAGTCTGCCTTTTTACTTGAAGATGCAAGATGGGGAGAAGAATTTTTTGTTTGGATTAAATGGAGGAATTAAAAAAAAAAGGTTTGTGCAAAGGTTTCCTAAGTGAACTGGTGGCAACTACTTGAGAAACTAAAGAATCAGAGGCAAGAAGATTTTGATTTATTAAAGATTGACATGGCAGGAGACAACATACAATGTGAAACCTGAAATGTGTCAGTTGTAACATCATAAATAACATCAGTAAAACAGTAAAGTCATTATAACTTGTACCATAAAAGTCACCTATAAAACAATCTAAGAGCACGGGGAATAAAATATATTTCATGTTTTTTAGCCTTGTTCTGTTGTTTGCTAAAAATTATCTTTGGTGTCTCAACTCATATCCAGTGGAGGGGGCCTGAGTTATAAAGGTGTGCAGAGTACAGGAACTGTCTTTCAAGACGTTAGTGAGGGTGTCCAGCATGGCCTCATCCCGCCTCTCACACAGGGATGGAAGAGAAGAGGGTGAGATGCCATTTATCCTGCAGCAGTATAACCCTAAAGTGACAACTCTTTTTACAACAATTTTTTTTTAAATGTTCAGGCTCCATCGCAAGTGAACCTTTCATTTAGGAGGAGGAACTAAAGCTGAACACTATTTGCAACAGCACACCAAAAGAGAACTAAGTGATAATATCCAAAATTTCTCTTCTCAGTTAGCCTTAAACCTCATGTATGCTTTACCTGCAATGCATCAAAAAAGCCAAGCATATAAACAGATTTCTAATACCCATCCCACACAAGGACAAATGCAATAAAATGTGACAAAAAAATGAAAGCGTGTAAAAAGCTGAAGTCACAGAAGTCTCACGAGAAAGCGGCACAACGTGGTTAGCCAAGCAGCAATTCAATTTA
Organism: Bostrychus sinensis; assembly: GCA_020698575.1. Classification (NCBI taxonomy): domain Eukaryota; kingdom Metazoa; phylum Chordata; class Actinopteri; order Gobiiformes; family Eleotridae; genus Bostrychus; species Bostrychus sinensis. Next base: position 14,892,907 of record CM036249.1, on the reverse strand, counting down.
ATTTTATTTATACAGCCCAGTATTACCTCAGCAGGCATAAAAACAGACCATAATGAAACATAAACACACAATCAAACATAAACAATAACTACACTAAACTAATCAGTCCCAGACCCTTCTTCTTGATAAGGAAAAACTCCTAAAAAACAAGCTACTGGTGGCTTTACTTCTCCATATTTTCATGACAGAGTGGCAGAAGGAAAACTGAATGGATATGCGGAGGGGAAAGTGAAAGTAAAGGGGGTCATATAGGAGTCAATAGTCCGAGTGAGTATTTTCGATAGTGCTTTATTCCAAAATGTAGGAGGAGATCCAAAAACAGCAAAGAAACTTAATCATAGTATTTGAGAACATTAGAATAGTACATCTATTTATAGAAGGTAATATTTACATAAGAAATAAAACATTAGCTCTTGTAGTTTTATGATAAGAGAAGTCTGAATCGAGCCTTATCTTAAATCCACTCTGGCTTCTTGAATTAAAGGAAAAGTTAAACAGAGGTGGTTCTTATGCTTACATTCCCTGCCTGATATTTAAATTGAATTTTACGCCTTAGTGTGAGGCTACACAGTGAGCGGCTGAATTTAACATGTCGCCCTGTGAGAAACGTGCTACTCCACTGAAGTGCAGAGGGCAATGCAGTGTAATTAGCAAAGAGAAGAAGAGGTGAGGCGTGAACTAGCAACCGTGCGTAGGGAGCTGTCTAAACAGTTAGCCACACAACTTTGCTCACTTTTTCTCATTTGGACAGTGGGACATATTAAAGCCAATAATGTGGGCTATAATGGAATTAGAGGGGATTACCGTCATTAGTTAAGATCAATAAATCAGTCAGATCAGAATAAGCCGACTGGGTCATGTGGCATGCTCTAACAGTTTGTGTCTGTCAGACTTCAAAGCTGTGAGCACTGAAATGAAACATGAGATTTAGGTGAAAACAGCAAGAAATGATCATCCTGTTTCAAACATAGGTCCTGTTGAGTTACAGGGAGGAAAAGGCTCGCTGTATTCAAAGAACAAGACAATGGCACTTTGATATTGTTTGTCAGGTTTTGTTTTGTGCGCGTGTAAGTATTTGTGTACGCCTATGTGTGAAACGGTTGTGTGCATGTTGCTAGTTATTTATATCAGCTGTTTACATTCTCTGGTTGCAGTCTCTCACCTTTCGCTCCGTCCTCTTCAGCCACACTTAGCACTCTCTTAAAAGCTTAAAACACTTCCATAGCAATAATGCAAAGGTTATCATGACTTCATGGCTTCATTTCAATTAATGCTATGTTGCTATATTAAAGATATTTAAAGTAACAGTATATATTTTTTTCATTTATTTGAGGGAAATTGCTTAATCACTTAAAAGCGTGTTAAGAATAATTTTCATTATAACAAAGCAGAGATATGTACATGTGGCATATCTAATGTTAAAAACTGGGCCAGAAGTTTCAGGTAAGTGCTAAACTAAATTGTGATGTTATGTTCTTTTTTTTTTTTTTTTTTGCATTATCTAAATTCTTGGTTTTCCTATTAGGACCTTATAAGGTTTAGACAAACCCTTTTCTGTTTATTCCCAAGTACTTTAAACCTCCAGCTTCTGACGCCATAACACAAGAGTCTTCATTTCTATACACTTAATAGGAACACATCTAATTACTGTTTTTGGTTGTGGCAGCAGTTTTAAAGCTTTACTTCAAATTCACTGCAAAATTGGAAACAACTTTGGACTGTGAAAGCCAAACTATGTGCTGCACAGTGCTTCATGTGTGGGGAAGGGATAAAAAAATGCACGACTTGGCACATGCAGACTCAGACGCACTTTTAGCCTTGATCATACTCTGCCAAATTTCTCCATGTGGTTAACAGAAATGCATTTGAATTAAAGCCCCACAAGAGGCCATGCTCGTTCAAAAATCTCTCAAAGTTTAGCGACTATTTTACTGTCAATGTAGCGTTTTGGAGCAAACAGCGTAATTATTAAAAACATTACATGAATTGAGCAGTCAGGGGCCAACAAGTTCCCCTGTTCTATTTCGGTGGCCTGCCGCTGCACACAGCATCGATTATCAGCCAATATCAATATCACAGCAATCACACTTCATTTGTCTCGTCAGATACTATGTTTTATGTTATTTATGATATATACATTAAATAAAAGGGACAATACATACAACACTTAGAAATCTAAATACTTTAAATCTAGTTATTGACTGCTGCTTTCAGCATTTAGAAGTGTATATGAGGAAGAAAAGTCTAGAAACATCTTATTTTAGTTGAAAGAACAAAGCAGTCAAAGTATTTTATTTTATTTTTTTTATAAAATATAGTGTCCAGACCTGGATTCAAACCAGGGATCTTCAGATTCAGGGATAAATGCTCTGTTCATTGAGTCACACAAGCCCTTTTATCTCACAATGGTAACTAGGGCTGCAACAACTAATCGGATTAATCGATTATAATCGTTACAATCATTTCACATTTTGTGGTTTTGCTTAAAAATATTTTTGTGTGTATATATGCATATCGAAATGTCCTCCAGTGACAGCTGTAGCTTTGGATGGTTCAAATTTTGTAAAAATTAAGTGCTTTTTGGTAGAATTTTCACAATTTTTAACTATAAAACATCTCAAGTTTTAACCACTTTTACAACACACGCTTCACTGTCCGATCAATCAAAACAATAATTGACAGATTAATCAATGTTTAAAATAATTGTTAGTTGTAGCTCTAATGGTAACTAAATGAATATAAACAAACTAAATTAGATTATATTAAACCATGTTATCTAACCTTCGATCTACAGCAGAGCCTTAAACTGCAACATAGTTTCTGTAAAGTTTTCTTTTATCTGCTTCCTTATAGCATTGTTATGAATTATTAGATATGTATTTATTATTACCTATACTGTGTATTTAAAGAGTGGAAAAAGTTGCAAAAGAAACAGTAAATGTTCACATTTATTTAGTGCTTTTCTACCTTCATGGGTACTCAAAGTGCTTTACATCAAGGAACCATTCACCCATTCACACTCACATTCATACAACACCTGAGGCACGGTGGGTTAAGTGTCTTGCCCAAGGATACAACGACAGTATGCAACGGTGGGAGTGGGGTTTGAACCGCAAACCTTCTGGTTAGTGGACAAGCAGCTCTATCAACTAAGCTACTGCCGCCCTCAAAAGCACATATTGGTTGCCGGAAATACTGGTACTTAAAGGACAGCACAAATCTCCACCAAGGCTTTGTCCCTATCTCACAATGGAAAAGATACTGTGCCCAACCATTGCTCTTCTAGTTCTGGGGTAAATGCCGATTTGAGATGATAAATGCTGTACTGTAAAGGTTTAGACAGTTGTCTCTCAGCAACATTTGCAATACACATCTTGTTAAATGTTCAAACAAGATTCAAATGTTGTATTGCACTGGTTTATTAGAATAACATTGTATTTAAATTAACAAAGAAAATCTGGTTGCACCTTTCCCAATGGCTTTGACAACGTTTTACCAACTGCAGCAGGTATGGGGCTTTATTTAGTAGATTTGAAACCCTAATAGCTGAAAAGGACATTGAAGCAGATAAGTGGTTTCCCTCGCTCCGTATGAAGACAGGATGTGCTGCTAAGAGCTGTTTATCAGTCAGCCAGCACACACGGCCCACAAGGACCTGCGGATACATATGGATGGCCAGGATGAGCATACAGAACATTAGGTCTGCTCCCGGCTGCTCTTAACTGACCATTATACCTCAGCAGCTTGTTTCGGAGGGACACACGCATAGTGGAGAATGGAGAGTGTATGGGTTTTGTGTTTGCTCCATTAACGTGCACAGCATTTTCATCATTCATAATAAAAAATCCATATTAAATTGTTTGAGAGCGAAACACTAATAAATTTGTGTAATATGTTGAGCAGGACTCTCTTTGTACAAGTTTCCCAAAGATATCCATGTGCCTTTTTGCTCAGTTTTATATTTTATTGACTGTACTAAAGTGTTTTCATATTTTTTACACAGTGACAATAACCTCTCAATATTGTAATAGTAAGCTTTTTACCTTTTACAGTAGCTTTTACCTTTTGGGGTCGCCACAGCAAATCATCAGCCGCCTAAGCCTTTTACAAACAGCGCCTCCAAACCTGACAATAATTGGACAAAAAATCACTCTTTTTTAAAACCTTAAATAACTGTTTTGGAGTCAGTGTGATGGTTAAATGAGTTGTTGTGGGGTGAATAAAGCGCTCTGCACCTCCTGCTGTCTCTGAGGCAAAAATGACACTTGTAAATATGAGTGCCGCCGACCTGGTGTCACAGAGTGGTGTCTCGAGTCTCGCAAGAAAGTGGCACATCACAATTTAGCCAAACAACAAGCTAGCGATGGCTTTATTTTTCGATTTTCGTCATGGCAGAGCAACTTTGTATTTGGATATGCAGAGGGGAAAAGGAAAGTAAAGACGAGTGAAGGGTCACATATGATAGTGCTGAAATGTAGGGGGAGCTCCATAGAGGAAAATGGGGCAAAAACGCCAAAGGAGCGAGAAAAGTTATTAAGTTCCGCTTTAAAATCATACTAAAGTAGGATTAAGCTACATTAGACTACATTGTCTTCTTTACATTGTATATTGTAATGGCTGAGAAGCTTAAAGTCTGATTATTGTCCCTTTGCATTGCTTAGTTTAACAAAACTTATCAAATAAATGTACATGCCCTAATATTCACCCCTTTATACCCCTTAATATAACCCTTTGAACAACGTAACAAGAACCTTTTCACATCTGAGTTGTTGAGTACGAAGAAATTGTTATTAGCACTAAATAACGAAATGCAGGACTTGAGAAGTAGGTGAAAATGCAACGTGTCTGTGGTATTATTGTAACACCACTCACCTCTGACAGGCTCCAGGCTCTGCTTCTAACCATGTTGAAAAATGTAAACACCTTTTCAATGTCAACGTCAACCTTTGACCTCAACCACCAGTGCCCCATATTTCTATCATGCCATTTCATTTTGCAATGCATATACATTGCTAAAGTGAATCCAACTTGTAATGTAATCATCAGAGTCCTTCTTTATTTGTTATGTTTTTTTTTATGTAATGTTCTCCCACAGTTCTAAGCTCACCCTTTTGCATCCAGTGTCTGCAGAGAGCGCTTTGATGGTGGCAGCTGGAATTTGTTGGATGGGGGAGGGAGGTCAAGTTGAAATAGCAAAGCCCTGGGAACTACACCGGTGTGCAGAAGATGAAGGGAGGGCAGGGAAGGTGGGACGGGGGGTGGAGTGGGAGGAGGGCACAGTGGTGTTGGAATGCATTGATTTATGAGGTTGGGAGGTTAACACTGCCATCAGATGGAGAATAAGAAATACAATCAAGAAAATTAATCATATTTCTTTAGCAGTGATTACTGTCAGTGGGCACAAGTATTGGATTATGTTAAGCAGTCGTCAAAATCATTACAAATCTTATTTAATTTACACTTATTGATAATGTGGCCATGGTGTCAAATCAGATATTTTTCACTTGCAGTATTGCAGTATGTCTCATAGACATATGTAGAAAATAAGATATTTTACTGCAGTGTTCTCCTGTCCAGCACTTTTTAACTTTACAGGAATCTCCTTCAGTGTCAGTGCTATTTTGGAGAGACAACACATTAAAGCTGGACTTTATTTTGAATTGCTAATTTTATTTCAACAGCATTGATACCATCTTTAAGAAGCTGTCTGTACTGCAATACAGTCCTTGAATCACAATAAAACAGTATGGTGTTTTGTCTTCCTATGCAATAGACATCAAGTCATTGCCTTTTATTGTCCATTACAAAGCTTTCCTAAAATTGTATTTTTATGTAAGTCCAACTTTGTGCTCTTGCTAACAGACGAGAAACAACAAACTAGAAGGCCAATTTTTTGCTTTTTTATGCAGATTTTTGGTCAGGCACATGTCTGGGCAACCATGTGATCGAAGGACCCCAGCTTCCCCAACCATCTTGTAGCAGTTTGGGCATCTTACTCTGCAGTTCATAGGAAACATCCAGAATCGCTTTATCTCAGCCTGAAAACCTCAAAACGGCAATAAAAAGATATAGTTTATGTCTCTGGCATAGAACCTTGTAGAACAAAAAATCCAACTATGTTTTGTAGCTCTCCTCAACCTCTATTTGCACAGTTATTGTTTTTCTGAAAAATCTCATCTTTAGCTGTTCTCACTTGTTTCCATTTTAATCAGCACTACTAAAACAAACAGCTATATTTAATTAACTTCTTCCATAAAATTAAGCAAATCGGCCCTACATATCGGTCCAAAACATCGGCAGTGTGTATTGGTCATCAGCTGCTCTGAATTTTAAAAATTGGTATTGGCATCGTTCTTAAAAAAAAAACTTGACATCGCTCGACCTCTAGAATTAACTAGAAGTACTCTGAGGTTGCAAGCCTCTGCCAAAGTTGTTAGCCCTATCTCGCAATGGTGAATATACCTGTATGGCAACTCAAACTGTAGCTCTTCTAGTTTAGGCGTAGATGCTCTATTCATTCAGCCATAAAGCCCTTGTATCTGTCAAAAAAATCATTACTTCTTTGGGCCATTACAGACAGTTGTCATGCTATCAGCCTGACAAACCAATGAAGAAACCAAAAATAGTAACAGAGTAATGAAAGAAAACATGATTCACTCAAAATTTGTCATTTTTTGTCAGTAAATCTTCACATTTTGCAAGTACATATCAGCCACATGTCTCTATCTTATGCAGTTTGTGCAGAGATAGTTTTCCCTCTGAAATGGTTGTTTAGTTTGTCGGATCTCTGGCCTGTGTGTGTGGTGCTGAAGCCTGTTTATGTTCGGGGCCTGAGTTTGATTTATTCTGAATCCAGCGAGGGGAGTAGAGCAGAAATCAATGATAACCCTCAGTGGTTTATTTATGGTTGCGCCAAACCCTGGTACTCTCAGCCAGATGAGAAACTAGACATTTGGCAGAACGAGGGAGGTGGCGGCGGTGAGGGTGGTGGTGGGGTGCAGTGACGAGGGGTGACAAAGTGCACTGGAGGGAAAGGAAGGGCTGAGTCAGGTCATACAGCCGGGGCAAGCAGCAGTGCCATGAAATGTGTTTTATAGGTGTGCTCTATTTGGTTTATTAAGGCATAAATGTAATTGGATGCAACTGTGAGTTAAAAGTGTTTTGCATTATCTCTAAATATAAAGAGAGGAGCTAAAGGGCAGGCTAAAATAAAAGGGATACATTAGTGTGCACATCCCCATCTGTCAGCGTAACATTGATCTTTCTATCTGGGAGTAGCTGTCAGCTTTTGATAATTCAATATAGGGGTGAATGATTTTGCGGTTGTGATTAGATTTGCATAAACATTTTAAGGATTTGATGGGAGCATTGAAACTTGAGAGAAGACTGAAATATTCATTGCTGAACTAATACAGATTAAGATCCAGTGGGGATGGGATATTTTGTTCTCTGCAGAGGAAATTATATCACCTAAATAATTGCAGCCTTTGTGACAGTTCAAATTGCGATTTCGATTCAATTTCGATTATTTGTGCAGCCCTTTTTTAATAGATATATAGAGAAAAACAATTAAGATGAATAAACCTTTGTTATTCAGTGTGGGTATATTAAACAAATATATTATATCAGTATATATATATATATATATATATATATATATATATATATATATATATTTTTTTTTTTTTTTAAGTATGAAGTATGTTTTCTTCTGGGTCAAGCAAACCTCCCTGGAGGCTGCACATCATTCATACATAGCCCTGTATTTTGTCTATTATAACGCAATGTTTCAGTTCATCAAATACATAAAAGAAAAAAAATGGCAATATAGGTTGTCACTGGGTATAGGGTATTGTGTAAAGCATTTGAAAATCTATCCATAGTGTTATGTTTAGTGGTTTTATTTATATTTATTATTCTTGGTAAAATGGGTCCAGAATCCCGCAGCAGAGAATCACTAAGACTAACCATAACTAAAAGGGTGGACTTTAGGCTTTGCTTCTCTCTGGTGTTATGACTATTTAATCCGCTCATTTTATTTTACATATGTTGTTCCTTCAATGACCAGACAATACCAAAATAATTATAAAGGCTGTCCAGGATGGAGAACAGTATCTCTAATGGTACAACAGGCCACTAATTAAATACATCATTGCATTTCATTTGTGGCCTATTGTACTATTAGAGATACTGTGATGGTGATGGTTATGTAATCTGTTTAATTATTTTTGTGTTGGCAGTTCCTCTTGAGCCTCACTTCACTGAATGCATATCAAGAGACCAGACCACCTTCCGGTGTTGGTGGAACCCGGGCAGTTCCCAAAACCTCTCCTCTGACGATCTCAGGGTTTTCTATCTTAAGAAATAGTAAGTGCATTTATCTCATGGAATCTGGGAAATGGTTTTAATATAATTATTGTGCTTATTAACCTTTTTATTCCTCTATTTCTCAGCCCGTCCAACAGTGAATGGAATGAGTGTCCCCAGTATAATTACTCAAACCGGGAGTGTTTCTTTGACGCTAACCACACTTCAGTTTGGGTTACTTATTGTTTGCAGTTGCGTGGCCATAATGTGACATATTTCAATGAGGATGACTGCTTCACTTTGGTGAATATTGGTGAGTAACCCAGATATTTTTTGCTATGAAGTTAAAGGTACTGGAAGCAACAAATGCGCTTGTACTGGTTTGAAAATGGTACTGCAGTCTAATAGCTCATAGCACCTTTAAATTTACTGTAGCACATTTTCTGTAAACCCAAATTTCCATCCTTAACCCATGTCCACAAATACACAGCTTTATCATTTATGTTTTTTAATTGGTAAGACACAGTTTTCATGAAGGTGCATTTTTCCAATCAATAAAAAAACAACTTTATTTATCTTCACAGTTTTGTTTGTGCAGGAAATCAAAACGCCCAGAAAAAGCCATGTTTTAAAAAATATCTGCCTTGTCGTGGACAGGACATCAAAAAAATGATCAAAGCGATCCTGAAAGCAGCCCAACCATCATGCTCCACACATTGTGAATCTGAACCACAATACTCCATGTTTCAGTCACCATTTTGAACTTGCATCACCATTAGGAGAAAAACATACAGCGGCATAGAGGAAAATAATACTATTAGGATCATTTACCTGCACTGACTGTGTTTTTCGAAATGATACCCATTTGTTTCCTATCAGCTCAACTGGGACATGTCACCTGCTTATCAATATTACAGCCAGCCTAGAATTACACTGTTTACAAATGTTTTGATGTCTCACAACCTTTATCTGACTAAAAACACTGATAGATTGTTTATTATCTCACTGCAAAGTCACTTGTTTGAAGATATACCTGTTATCAACTAATTTCCATATATATAAGTTGGCAGCTTTGCTTAAAGGATGATATTTATATTTTATAGGCATACATTGTTTAGCCTGACATTTGGTGCAGATATAGCATACATGGTAGGCTAATTAGCAAATATTGCACTTATAACTCTAAAGTAGTGCTGTTTCTCCCTCAGTACGTCCTGATCCTCCAGTGGCTCTCAACTGGACCCTGTTGAACATCAGTCCCTCTGGTCTCAGTTACGACGTCATCGTCAGCTGGGAACCGCCGCCTTCTGCAGACGTCAGTACGGGCTGGATGCGTATTGAGTACGAGCTTCAGTACAAGGAACTAAATTCAACAAAGTGGGAAGTGGTATGTTCTGTTCAGCAGTACAGTTTTGTTCTGGGTTATTACATTTTAGAAGAAAAACTTTTCACATCCCACAATCTACAGTACATAATATCATCAAAAGATTCATATAATCTGGAGAAATCTTTGGTCACAAATTCAAGTTATTGCAGCATCATGCAAAGAGGAATTCATATGAGAGTTTTCTATTTTGCTTTAGTCTGATTTAAATGAACTTTGGCCCAGAGAAGATGGCAGCTTTTACAGTTGTTTTCGTAATTCTTTCCCTGCGAGCATTTTCTCCAAAAGTTGCCTGCCAGTGCCATCTTTTTGTAGGGTAATTTTCAACAATCTTTGCTGTCCCACAGAAAATGCTGTGGCTTTTTTTAAATTTAAAGTTTAAATACCAAACAAACAAACAAAAAAACATTTTATTCTCAGTTAATTCGTTCTTGTTCTTGTTTTTTTTTTTTTTCTTTTTTTTTTTTTTTTACAGGTGCATTACTTGCATTACGAGAGCAGGTGCTGCGTTGTCAGATTTCTCTGGGTTAAATAAAGTTATCAGCTGCATCACACTACCACAAACCAACAAAGATGACAAAACAGTATAAAATCATGAGTAATCCTCTTGGGGACAGTCATATTTTTGTTCCCTAACTCGAGCTAAGACCACGTCCTGTCTGTGCCATGCCTGGGTTGTGTTGCCCCGCGAAGTCCATATGTATGAAAGCTTCTTCTTTGCTTGATTGCTTCATGTAGCTGGTACCAAGTGCACAACCTGCACAACAACCGGACAACCCATGACTGCCGGTGAAGTGTGATGTCACAAATAATGTTCTGTGATTGGCAGTCAAAGAGTTAATGAGTAGTTGTGTCATAAGCTCTAATCGTGCAACTTCTGTCTATAGTCTAATTTAAATTGAATCAAATGTATAAAACAAAATAAAAGTTTATCAGATAGTATAGTAAGTATTTATCAACCTTGCACCAAATGAATATTAAATATATTAAATATACTCATGTCACATATAAATTTGCTGTCTAAAAGTAAATTATGTGTAGGCCACAGGGAGACAGTGTTGTGTTTCAGTCCCCCTCCTCTTGAACTCTTTGGGCTGAAGGGCAGTATGTAGCTTTGTTGGCAAGCCTGTAGAAGCCAGAGCAAAGCCCTCTGGGAAATCTTAGCCTCCTTGAAGGAAGTGAAGGGAGGGATCTGTAGGTCAGAGGCCATGGAACCCTGTACAAGCTCATATTCATTACCCCCTGGCCCGGGCCTGTCCGACAAACGCACACGCACAACTGTTTTTAGAACTTTCCCTTTGACAAGATGTCCTCTATGTTATGCCTTTGCCTTCAGAGAATGTAAAAATGTTACAAGCAATAATACGCTCACTAGTTTGGGAATGGCTATAGAACACTTTTTCACTGACGAAAACACTCAAACATCCCACTTATCGCTCTGTTTTTCCATTTCTCTGTTTTAGTTGGAGATACAGTATCACAGTCAGCAGACTATCTTTGGCCTCCACATTGGACGAGAGTATGAAGTGCACATTCGCTGTAGGATGCAGGCTTTTACTAAGTTTGGAGACTTCAGCAAATCCATTTTTATTCAAGTGATGGGCGCTGGCGACGATGGTTAGTTTCTTGTTTCATTTATCTTGTGCTGCAATTAGCGAACATCTTAGCAACTGTCTTGAGTAGATGTTTTTTGTGTCTATTTAGGAATCAGCTTCCCCGCAATGTTGGCTCTCATATTTGGAATTTCAGGAATCGTTATAATCATCATGTTTATTGTTGTGTCTCAGCAGCACAGGTAAAGTCACTGTTATCATACTTATCAAGATATACAGTAAATACAAATCGTTTTTTTTTTTTTATAATACTCATTCTCTGTGTTTTCAGATTAATGATGATTCTACTTCCTCCAGTTCCTGTTCCCAAAATAAAAGGCATAGATCCAGAACTGCTAAAGGTTTGTCTTGTAGCACAATGTTTTCACTTCAGTAATTACTAAATGGCTATGGCTAAATGAACAGAATATCTTCATTTTGATGCTAATGGTTTTTGCATAAAATTCTACATATTCAGATTATTGCCCTGCCACATTCTCACAAATTTATAGTGTGGTCAAGCATTGGGCTACATGCTAACATATGCCTTTTAATATTAAATTAAAATCATCAGTATGACGTCTGTACCAACTAGAAATGTACGGAGACAGATGATTTGCTACAGAAACCTCTGAAGGAAAGAAGCGGCTAAAAGGAAAGGCGGAAATTGCAGATTGTCCCTATGTATCTTCTTAATATGAATTAATTAAGAATAATACTTTGGTGCACAAAGAGTGAGAGCCTTATAGCAGCCAGTATTGTTTATACAACAAAGTGGTTATATAAAGTGTTGTGTAACCAGTGTTGTTTTGGTTCTACTTCCATTGTAATTGTGATTAAAAGCAGATCCTCCATGTGTCAGCATTGGCTGAGGCCAGTTAAGCCACACAGTCATCACAACACCCTCTGCCCCTCTGGCTCTGTGTTTGCGTATTGTCCCTCTCCAACTATCACCCACAAAAATGTCCAGAAATAATTTCAACTCAAATAGATACTTTGTAGGCACATTTTATTAAAGGACAAGAGGATAATTTAATAGAGAGAGGACCACATGTTAGTATTCTGTTTAGGGTAAATTATTGCCAGATGAAGTGGGATATTTTTTTTTTACAAACAGCATGACCCTCAGAGACAATGTGCAGTGGTGCAGTTGGTTTTGTTGCGATCACAGCATAGCCGTGTAATAAGTGTTGACACCTCCATATAAATCTATAGAAACTGAGGAATGCAGGGGTATGGGATGTCATGGAGTCCCAAATACAGTAGTTCTAAACATTGGGTGTGATAAATGATAAATCTCAGTTTTCAATGTTGTTGAGTTGCAAATAATATCAATATAATGGAGTTTTTAAGCTAATATAATGTTTACATAATAGCATAAAAAGCAGCTAGCTTAGGGTGACCAGACGTCCCTATTTAACTGGGAGAGTCGCAGTTTTAGGCTTATTGTCCCATGTCCCAGCACATATCTGTAAAAACACTTCGATGTCCCAGTTTACAAAAAACCTTGTCTCAGTTGTCCCTATTTTATCATATCGAAAAACTTCAAACTTAAGTCATTGTGTCATGTACTTTAATTATACAACAGAAATTTGTTTGGAAGCTTTTTTGTTACTTGGTGACTTCAAATGTACTGTGATAAGTGAAAAATATATGTAACCCAGTTTTTGGGTCTACAAATTGGGTCACCCTGAGCTAGCTGATTGTATTCACAATGTAAACATGAACAACATATCAGGTGTTAAAACTGAAATACTTTATCATTTCATGAACATGACTGAGTGTAAAAGAAGCATTTTAGTCTCTGTCTCTGTAAGGTTTACCTTCAAAAATGCATCAAAAATGTGGGGAAAATGTCCCTTGATCCCATTATCTACACCACACTGTATCGATCAGTATGATCAGTTACTTACCTCTCCTTTATTATTCATTCATTCATCTTCTTCCACTTATTCCTGTTAGGGGTCACAGGTACTGGAGCCTGCCCCAGTAAGTTTGGGCCTTAGGCAAGGTACACCCTAGACAGGGCCCAGCTAGTCGCAGGACTGACACAAAGACATGCACAGACAGACAACCATTCACTCTCACATTCATTTAGTATCGATTTTTAGAATTCACCCAACACATGCATGTTTTTGGGTGGTGGGAGGAAGCTGGAGTACTCACAGAGAACTCACACTGGGGTAACATGGGGAGAACATGCAGACTCCATCCAGAGAGTTTGTGTTTTGGCTGGCCCGAAGATCAAACCCACAAGTTCAGGTGTCCCATAAGTTGATAAAGATATTTGGGTCCCCACAAAATAATTGAATATACTTTCAATTCCTATGCAACTTTGATAAAATACCTGCTTATAGTTTATAAAGTGATTACCAAACAGAAAATACAAAGAAACAATTACTAAAGTATCGGTTTCACAAAAAGCAAGAAGCAATACTTTGAAACATTCCATCAGACACAGCACAAAAAATACATTTTCAGCTTTTGTGAATGTGGCCACTGTTGTGAGTGAACATTTTGTCTTTGTCTGTGTACTTGCAGAAGGGTAAACTAGAAGAGTTGAATTTCATCCTCAGCGGTGGTGGAATGGGCAGCCTGCCTCTACACGCGCCAGATTTCTACCAAGACGAGCCCTGGGTGGAGTTCATAGAGGTTAATGCTGAAGGAGCTGATACTGGAGAGAAGGAAGACAACCAGGGCTCAGACACCCAAAGGCTCCTGGGTCTGCCCCAACCTGTCAGCCATCATATGCACATAGGGTGCTCCAATGCCATCAGGTACTGTAAAGACAGGTATAGATCATGTGTATGTTCAGGCTTGCAGTGTGGTGGCAAAATTGCTGTGAAAAAAATGGTGAAGTTGGTGTAAAAACCTCTCAGACAATTTGAGGGTCCAGGTAGCTCAGGATTTGTGTAATTTCTGTTTCTATGCGGTTCAAAATAAACCCTGATAGGAAAATTTGCAAAAGGAACAGGAAAAAAAATAAATATAGACTACTATAGACCGTGTGTTTCCCAACTAGGGGTATGGGGACCCCTAGAGCATATTGCAAGGGGTACAGAGAGTTATCTGATCATTTATAGGACCTTTATATATTTGCTTAAAGACTAAAATAAACCTAAATCAGCACAAACCCAGGACTATAGCAAGGGATGCAGCACTAAAGAAGGACAAAACATGGATGAAACCAGGACTAAACCAGAAATAAACCAGAAATAAACCAGAACAAAACTAGGTCAAGCCAGGTCTAAACTAAGACTAAAGCAGGACTAAACCAGAAATAAACCAGGACAAAACCAGGAACCAGGACAAAACCAGGAACAAACTAGGACAAAACTAGGTCAAGCCGGGTCTAAACTAAGACTCAGGATTAAACCAGGACTAAGCCGGGTCCAAACTACGACTAAATCAGGTCCTGGGGGTACACAGAACCAAAAAGGTTGGGAACCACTGTTTTCCATAGAGAAACACCACAGTAAAGTCATACATCAACATTTTTGGGGTGGATGTTTTAGAGTGAGTTGGATTATTAGTTGAGTCAGACTTGGTTCTTCAAAAGGTCACAGTCCCTCTAGTGGTGTAAAGTATTATAACACCAGATAAACAGCCTGGTGTAACTCAATGACTCGCACATTCATAGGACAACAAAAAACAGGCCACTCTGCTGATGAGCATGTTTGTCAGATTAATCAAGCTTACAACAATTTGAAGAAAAAATAATAATACATTTTAAATTAGGTTTACAACGATTAACAAAAGGTTGGAGCAAAAAAAACAATGTTTTAATCACAAAAGAAGATAAACAACAGGTGTGAGGTGATAAAAAACAAGACATCCTTATGATTTTGTTTACAATAATAACTTATTTTTAATTTGATGAGAGCAAAACATCTAAAAAAAATTGGGGCAGGGGATAAAAAAGCCTTGAGAAGTAAATGGTACTAACCAAAAACAGTTGGATAAGTATTTTACTACTACTGAGTGAAGATAGGTTAACCAATCTGCAAAAAAACAAAATGTGGCATAAGATTTTGATTGTTGTGAAATGTCTCTTTCTCCTTCAGCTTTCCTGACGATGACTCAGGCCGGGCCAGCTGTTATGACTCGGATCACCCTGACCAGGACCCCCTAATCCCCATGGCCACTCTGTTACCGGGCCAGCCTGAGGATAGGGACTCTTCTGTTGACAGAGGCCTCATCAACACCCAAACAGTAGCGCCCCAGACTTGGGTCAACACAGACTTTTATGCTCAGGTCAGCAACGTGATGCCCTCTGGGGGCGTGGTCCTGTCTCCGGGCCAGCAGCTCCGAATCCAAGAGAGTCAGGAAGACGCCAAGAAGGGAAGTAAAAGTGAAAGTCGTGAAGAAAACACAGAAGACCTTCATTTCCAGTTGGTGGTAGTGGATCCGGAGAGTGCAGAGACTAAACAAATAAACACTTCCCCAACATCCCCTGTCTCTAATGAGGGCTATCATATCGTCCCGCTGCAAACAGTGGACCCCAAACCTATAGAGGAGCAGCCGTCGCCCTACATTCTCCCTCCCGACTCTCCCCAGTCCCCATTCTTAACCCCTGTGGCAGACTACACGGTGGTACAGGAAGTGGACAGCCAGCACAGTCTGCTGCTAAATCCGCCCCCTCAACAGTCCCCGTCCCCCTGCCTGCCCCAACACCCCCTCAAGTCACTGCCCGCCATGCCTGTAGGCTACATCACGCCAGATCTGCTGGGGAACCTTTCACAGTGAAACGGGACATAAAGCAGGATCTTATGGAAACCGAATAACATAAAGGGAGATGAGAAAATCCATACTTTTGATGTAATGCAGAGACAGACAGTGTTAAGTGCACAGTCATCACACAGAAGACAAGAAGTATGGACTCATAACGTGTGCGGCTTGTACAAGTGTTACAATTTTCAAGTCTTAATCTCAAAAGGAGGATTCCCGTTCATGTGTTAGCTGGTACAAGACAAGCACATTCTTGTTATTATGGCATTTTAAAAGGAGATCTATTTTTCTAAGAAAGGAATTAGCTTTAGGGAGCCCACTTGAAACGGCTTCTAAAACACAGCACACATACTTGTACTTAGCATTCCTAGCTTGCTTGATTGTACTGTACTGCTATTTTATATCTAAAAATACTAAACACACACAAAAAAAGAAAACAGTTACGCTAATGCTACATGAAGATGATCAGACATGACTGAAATAGATGGGATGATATTTTTATGATAAAATGATTTAAAAGAAAAAAAACATAATTTATTAATTTTCATTTAAATTCAGTAGCATCCATACAGCTTCAGTCAAGGCAGAACCACAGAGTGCCTTAAAGAACACATTGAAGGGATAAAAAGACACAGAATAGCATCTACTCTTGTATAATAGTACTATATAGCTTTCTGTGTTGCTGGGAATTTCTCCTCTCACGTTGCATTGAGTAGTATCAGGAACTGGAACAAATCAAATGTGAAATTATTAGCCATTTATGCCTGTACATTACATGCCAAGGACCAGGCGTTGGTGGCCTGAAGTAATAGCCTAGGCTTTTCCTGCTTGTCTTATGGGATGTTTGAAATATTTCAGCTTCAAGCACTGCTCTCTAAGGGAAAGCCAGCAGGATATCATTTATAGCCTAAGACTTGCTAAGCGATTCAGTGCACAATTTGAAAAAGATAAAAAACAACTATGCTTGCAGGGATCTACTTGTCTTGCTATTTGTTTCTGACGATTAAAATGCCTGAAATGTGATAGTTGACATTTTCAGAGACTGTCAGGTGATGCATTGCAGATTTTTCTAACACTGCGTTTCACTAATAACCAGGAGAAAATACAGAATAAATAAAATCCACAATTATAGGTTTTGTTAAAGCATTAACTTCCTACAATGCTAAAGATATGAACTCGGATGTGGACTCTAGTGGACTTCTAGTTCAGGGGTAAATGCCAGTGGTGGACAAAGTACTCAAAAGCTGTACTCAAGTAAAAGTACTGTTACTTAAAAATAATATTACTCAAGTAGAAATAAAAGTACACAATAAAAAATGTTACTTCAGTAAAAGTAAAAAAGTATTGACTTCAAAATTTACTTAAGTAAAAAAGTACATTTGAATGATTTTGCAAAATAATCTTCTTCTCCTCCTCCTCCTTCTTCTTCTTCTCCTTGCCCTTCTTCTCATTCTTCTTCTTCTCCTTCTTCTTCTTCTTTACACCACAGAGGACAAAAATTACTTTTACTTCCTTACACAATTTAAAGTTTTACTCAAGTATAAATAAAACCATCCGAGATTTACTTAAGTGAAAGTGTGTTCTACAAAATGTACCCAGAAAGTACTTAAGTAATTTACTTGACTAAAAGTATCCAGTTACTGTCCACCACTGGTAAATGCTCATTGAACTACAAAGAACTTACATCTAACAGTGGTCCAGAATCCTGGGTTTGGTGATCTGGATCCACACTATAAATAAATAATTTCATCTATGGCCCATTACTGACTTTTCCTATCAAGTCAATTAAAATACAGCCATAACTTTTATGAGTTATCTTACCAACAGTCTAATAAACCAGCCCTGGTGAAAACATAACCCTTAATTACGAAAAGGCCTCAAAATCAAAGTAACAGAAGTTGTTGCTGCAATGTAATCACACAAATTGAATGCTACAACTTTACGACAACTAGCTAGACCAGGCTTACACTTGCACTCTACTCACATGTGAACAATAGAGGGCTTTCATGTTCCTCTACATTTGTTATAAATAAACTCATTACATATACTCTGCATTGATTTCATATACTACTTGTATACAATAAGCTACAGTACCTAAGCTTGAGCACATTGTCGCTGTTATGTATTTGTATATTTGTGAAATGAATTACGTTGAAGTGCCTGCGCCATTGTGCAGCCTCCACATGGTAAAACATATTTCATAGTGCAAAGAAAGCATGTCCTGCCTTTCAAAAATGTTGCTTCAGATCCACACTAATGTAATGAATAGCTGTTTTGTGTTCTGTAATCATAAATGATCCAAGTGTGTGCTGACAAATGTGAATGCTCAGTGTTAATGATGCCAGCCGACCTATGCTGTTGCAAAATTGTCTTAATATATTTACTAATGCTTTGAAAAATAGACTATTTTTATTATGTTACTTATCACAGTGTATTGCTGCTCGGTACATGTTAATTCTGCATTCAGGCATTATTGTGGAAAATGTTTGTTTGGGATTGTGGAGTGGAAAAGCCAATGGGAATAAGACTGTGGTTGAAGTTTGTCTCTTGATTCTCATCTACCGATTGTATTATGTCTAGCTCCTGTTGAGCGTCTGTGTACATGAAGGACAATATTAGAAAAACATTTAAGCTCGACTTTGGTTGCATCGCGGTGATTGTGCCAACTGATACAGGACTAAATGTAATAGGTTGAAAAATTAAAGGTGCAGTGTTTGAGATTTACTGACATCTGGGGCTCACCTTACACACTGACTCTCATTGTTTACAAATAAGAAAAAAGTAAAGCCTATTTTAATTTTGCCGTGTTGCATAAATGGGACACAAGGCTTTCAGAGAATTATTCAGAGAGCATTTGGAAAGGACGATATATAGCACTTTTGACGCCATTTTGAAAACGTGTCACTAGTATAAGTCATGATTTTTCATTCCTTTACAATTCTTTGTTTGTATTTATCTGAAGATTATTTTTATACAGTTCTGAAACAAAGTAATTCACATAATATCTAATGTTAGCTTAGTGATTACTAATATTGCCTTTAGTATTTGTAGTTAGCTAGCCATATAGCATTTGGCTGTTTATGATATAACAGGCTAGCATTTGTTAGCTCAAAAGGGGCTATTTTATACTTTTATTTGAAGTTTTAAACCAGTCTTTGTTGCCTCTAGAATGTTTTACAACCTTTAAAAACATTTTATGACTAAAAGAGAACATTTCTAATACAGTAAGTAGTCTACTGGTGCCATAAAAAACAGGTGAAGATATCAGCAGAGTGTTACCGTCACAAGTGGAAAAAGAGCTTTTTATTTCCTTAAACTTTTTGTATGATGTTATTTTACTACAAAATGAAAAAAAGCTCTGACGAATCAGTGTAAACAGAGATGTACACTGTTTTCTGCATAAGCGAATGAGAGCAGACTGGATGTACTTGTGTACTTGTTTATTGGTCAGTGCTTCCTGGAGTGGGTGAGGGCTTGTGGGAAAGGCGGATGTTTGTGCAACTGAGAGTTCTGAGGCCTCAAAAACTCAACACCAGAGACTACAGCAGTATGTAAACAGGCGTAAATGAAACAAAACACAACTCAGGTATGTTTTTGATGAGGGAACAACATTATAACATGGTAGAAAGCTCAGCAAAGCCAATTTTGCACTATAGCCCCTTTAAATGCTTACAAAGCTAACACAGATGCCAACTCATTTTCCCAAATATTCCCATTACTTCTAGTTTCCTAAACCTAGTCTGCTTCCCTTGTCCACTTTAATTTACACTGTATGTGATGTTGCAATTTATTAGTTTACTATTTTTATACTGCTTATGGAAAAGAGATAAAAGAAATCCTCATTCTGAAACACTCATTTTGACACATTTTTGTCTCTATTTCTCTTTACTGCACCTTTAATCTTTTATCCAAAAATAGGGCTTGTATTGTTAAACGTAGTGTGTAGTTGTTTACTGCATTTCTTACCAGTTCACTATGAGCTCATTCTTAATGTAGTGTGAATATAGTAGTTGTATTAATGTTACAGACACAGCAAGCACTTTGTATCCTTACGGTATATATCAGATGTCTAATTCAAGATTTACACGAGTATTTTGTTCTAATCTTTCTGAATGAAATATTATTATAAAATGTATCTTTTTATGCTGAATAATAATCAAATGAGGAATTTTAACTACATTTTAGTTTTGTTCTACTATGCTTACAATATATGTTTATAGGAGATATTTTACACTACCAGATTAATAGAAAGATGTACTGTAATGGAGTATTTAATATTTTAGAAAGATTTATGGAAAGCTGAAGAAAAAGAATAGTCTATTTTGATTTTGTATCAATATACGACTACAAGTGAAATGGCTACTGTAAATCTGGACTTACATTTCTCCCACTATGTGATTTTAGCATTTCCAGTGTTAGTGTTAAAGTGTGTGTGTTTTTTTTTTTTTTTTTACAATGCTGTTTTCTGTGTGTCAAACCTGGAAATAATCTGGATTATTGGGGTAGAACAGTCTTGTCAGATGACTTAATCCAGTGGGCCAACAGTATTTCTAACCTTATCTGACCACATCTGACCGAGGCGGTGTGTCAAATAAACTCCTAAAACTGGAATTAATTCAGGTCTAAATCAGAAACAGCTGCCCCGTGGCCTTAGCTTTGCCAAATCTGAGCTCATATTTTATCTGCAAGAATTGGCTTTTATACAGTTTTGTCCTTTTCTATATTTATTGTGTCCAAGTATTGTTCTGAAACCACTGGTCGAGTCGATTGGCTGCTGTTACTGCTCAAAGTAGAGAGTTGTACTAATATGGGGCTGATTTAGTGTTTTCTGACAATGGGCCTTTCTGGTGTTGTTTGTGCCATCAATAACTTTTCATCCAGTTATACAATAAATAATTATAATGCATCTGAACAAGGATGTGTCTGTGTCATTCTGTCTGTCACAAAGTAACTCACTTACAGTAAAGGCAGTATCCTAAAATAAAGGCTTAGTAGATTTTTTTTTGTTTTTCTTTTTTCACCGTAGTTCCTAATTAAAAAGGTCATGCAAACAAAGCACCATACATACATACATACACAACAAAGGACAGTAAAGTTTGACGTGGGCTAAATAGAATAGTCTATAAGAAGCATCTGTTTATATCAAATTTAAACTCGAAATAATAAGTTTTAGATAGCAGAAATGAGTGGTGGTTCTGAATATCTTTGTAAAAGATTTTGTTTGAGCATCTAGAGCTGATTATTAGACTTTAACCCTTTACCTTCTATGCTAATTTTATGCTAACTGCAAATAAAAAAAATTTAAAAAACTAAAGTAAACTAAACATCAGTGCCCTTGCTAATCTTTCTAGTTTTCTGTAAAAATGTATTGAGGTCGGTTTAGTTTATGGCATCATTCTTTCACACGAAGTGTTTTATATACAAACATTAAAAAAAGGGTCTATAGCTAAGTTAGCTATTTTGCTACAAGCTAGCTAGCTAACTCTGTTTACTAAAGCCTCCATGCAGTTTTATTATCAAGTTAAATTTTGGTTACACAATTAAAGCACAAATTAACATTAAAATAGCATTACATTGTTTTACCTCACACTCATCTCAATAACATTAAGGTTATGAAGACTCCACTGCTTCAAATACAAACACAAAACACTTTAAAAAATACTTAAATACTAATAATACTAAAAATATATAAACTATGAATAGCACTAAAGATACTACCAACATACTCAAAATAATACTGCCAAAATACTTCAAATAATACTACCAAAATACTCCAAATAATACTACAAAAATCACAGACTGATGATGGCTAAAAATTGCTTTAAAGTTATATTTTTAAATAAGTACTCAATTGTAATTAATTTCAAACTTTTTTTTATGTAATTAATGTAGATGACCTCTGGTGGTCCCCTGCAGCACCTTTGCGGCTCACCAGGGGGCCCCGGACCCCACTTTGGGAAACACTGACTTACGCTATAAAAGATTAACTAAGGATTAGTGACCAGTTAACTGATTATTTATAAATGATGATGTCTAAATTTGTAAACACCATTAAGTTATAAACTAACTAACTACTAGTAACTTTGTTTATATTTTATTTGTATTATTTTTTTTAATAAGCTCATGTAAATCAGTGCAGTGTCATAAACATCAATGTTATTCAGTCAACACTGTTAGTTCCTTTTTAATGTACACAAGTCTAATGTGGTACAGGAGCTACATGTCTTCACACATCAGTATTGACAGGAAATGACTATAATGCATGTCCTACATCATGCTGAGAGTTTGAATGCAAATAGACGTCTGTGTGTGTGGAGCATGGATCAGGGAGACTGCATACTTGTTTGTGATCAGCACAGATGTGTGTCTGCTGTGTTTTAGAGGCCATGGCTCTGGAGAGAGCATCAGGGGGAAAGCATATTGGACAATTAAGACAGAGGCTGTGTACCGCCCGGCTCTGTGTGGCACTGATTGAATC
Organism: Bostrychus sinensis; assembly: GCA_020698575.1. NCBI lineage: Eukaryota > Metazoa > Chordata > Actinopteri > Gobiiformes > Eleotridae > Bostrychus > Bostrychus sinensis. Next base: position 14,870,418 of record CM036249.1, on the reverse strand, counting down.
AAGGAGACAGACTCTCACAGCTCTTCATCTCGGGACATTGCAGGTAATTACCCATAAGTCACTGCTCCCCTGTATTGGATCTTAAGCCCAATTACGCCCACACAAGCAGCCTGCCTTGGTCTCATTTATTACCTCCATTTGCTTGTTGACCTTTGCAGACACACAGCACTGACAGCCAATTCAGATGCATTATACAGCCGAGTCGGACGCACTTAAAATCTCCAATGATTTCGCTCATTTGGAACTGTCTACATGGTTACATAACAGGTAATGGAGACAAACAATATGCTACATCCACTGGTGCATTTTCAACTTAAAATAAAAAAAAAAAAACACCATAATAAACATTTTAAAAGGGATCTTTACTGTACTGAAAACAATTAGGGCCACTTTAAGAGAAAAGGAAAACTACAACAAGGCTATTGACTTTTTGACAGATTTGACTTTGACACAGATTTATTTTCTGCATATTATATATAAAGGTTTAATACAGTTGACTAAACTCCAGCATTTAGGAGCTTTTAATCAGGGGTTCTCAAACTTTTTTTTGGGCCACACACCCCTTACAGGACAGACAAAATCCCAAGGACCCCCTTATAGTGTCCTTAGCGCTTGATCAATGTGACTTATGCGGGGTGTCAAAATCATTTCAGGAGCTTTAAACGTCCTAAAACCAAGTGAGGTTAATTCATTCAGAACATTTATTTAATTGCTTTAGTGGTTTCCATAAACATTTATGAATGTTTAAAATAATATACTATAACAATAACTATAACTATTCATTATAAATTATTATCAATTAATTAAAAAAAAAAAATTGCAGACCCCAACCTATGGGCCAGGGATCCCTGGGGGACCACAGTTTAAGAATGGTGGCTTTAAGGCCTTCTGGCCTGTGTTGTAGTGTGAACAATCAAAAATAGAGGTAATTATCAAGGCAATCAGGGTCACTGAAAAAAGTTGAGTTACACTCTGTAGTAAGACTCTTTTTTTGTTCAAAGTTACTATACTGTTTTCTTAGGCCAAAAATCACAGTACAACATAGACCAGCATTCAAATAACATGGAAGAGCTTGCTTTTCAAATAGTCCTTTAACAGCCTCTAAAATTCTGGAGTATTATCAGTATTATCAATGTTTAAAGACATACTAATATAACATCTACTGCCAATGTCATAAATTGACATAAATAATTTGACACATCCTACTACAAAGCTTTTTCCATTGCCAGCTTTTCTCCTCGGCAGAGATTAGACCTCAGGACCATATAGTGTGAGAGTGAAAATGAGTTGACAGGGTGATGGGTCATGTGATCTGCAGCGGTCTCCAAACAAACTGTTATTACTTTAATGCTAAATTTTGGAACATTTCAAGTCAATGGGTGAGAGTTCTGAGAGAAGCCTCAGTCTCACTGAGGCCATGCTGGAAAATGAGAAACATGAAGATCCAACAATACAGATATTTCACTAGCCTTAATGTTCAATCAGATAATAAAATGTTTAATAGATGGTAACATGTCTTTAATCCATTTGTAAATGAACACAATTGATTGGTATTACAACACATACGGAAACATATAGGAGGAGGAGGGCCACTCACTAGGGGACATATTTGGCCTCAATAAAAGAAAGTCCCTGTCGGCTGCTCCATTCCATTCAGGGGTATGCACAGTGAGTCATTCTCATGGATATTTTGGCAGGTGTTTTATTTTTGTTGTTTTGATGTTTTATGTTTCAGATATCCTTCAGCAGTCCCATATTTATCCAGGCTTGGGACTGGCACACAGTATGCCTAAAATTTTCTTGGCACCACCAGCCACAAAGATCCACTTTTTCTTTTTTAATAGTCCAGGTCTTGGACCTGGCAGGTCACAATAATAGCATCAGCGCTGTTAGCAATGTTGTGAGCTAAGTTCAAAATAACTCCAGCCCATACTGCTGTGTAAATATAATAACTGAGTTCTGGCTACACCTGAGGATGGTAGGACAAGTGACAGACGTTGCATTTATGCTCATAATGAGTGCTGTTTAAAAAAGTTAGATTATAGCAGCAGTATTTTTTACTGTAAAAACTACTGTCTGTGGCAATTTGATCCCTTAAATTTAATTGAAGCCACGGCACATTTAAAAAAAAAATGGCCCACAGGGCTGCATCTGGCCCCCAGGCCATAGTTTGGACAATTCTGTGTACACAGTTTAGCAAAAGGCTGGATTTGGCCCCATACTTAAGTTTGCCATAGTTGTTCTAAAGTAAAGGAAAATGTCTTGACCAATTACCCCCTCTGCTGGCCATCACATGTCATGGCATCTTCATAGACTTGTAATGCTGTACTATTACAGAGCTCTGGTAACGCTGGAAAATTACTAGAAGTATTTTAGACCTTTATGGCAAAGCAGGCGGTAATAAAAACTGTAGGCAGTAGTAGAAGATGTAGTATTGGTAACAGTAGAAATAATAGCTTTAGTACTATAAGGATTTTTTCCTAGTAGCAGCACACACCAGTTATTTTCTTCTTCATAGCTTAACAAAAATAGTGCTTTATTATATTACTAGCATTGGCAATGGTCATTGAAAAGATTCAGTATAATAAGACTAAATTGTATATGTAGGGGTTCTTTGCAAATTTTGATAAACCAAGAGTTGGAGACAATCAGAGGATAAAAAAAAAACATTTGCCATAAACTGAGTGGATTTTGTTAGCTATTTTACTAAAACCTTTATGGCACAAAGTAATGGATGTATTTTAAAATGACATAAAATCATACCATTAACCTTCATATAAGTTAACTATATTTTAACCTCTCAATCCACTGCTTTGGAATCACTGCTTTATTGTGTCTGATTTGCTCTTTTTACTCTATGATGCATTTAACAAAACCACACACAGTAAAAGGTTCCTCCCATTTCTTTATTCAACTCTGCTTTTCCAACTTTGACCTTTACATAATACAATTTTCTGCACAGACATCAGGTTTTCTGGGTGACGTTTCTTTGTCTTCCCCCACAAACCATCATAAAGCACAGACCGTATTCCCACTCTCTGTCTCTGCACTTCTTTTCCTTCAACATTCTCACACACATTGAGTTCTTATATTGATCTTTTAAAGGAGCGTCTTAAGAATGAATGCAAACTACAGTAAAAAGCAACTTAAAAAAAGGAATGCAGTTGACAAATGCAAAACATCATGATTAAAAAAAGAAAAGTATCTCATGCTACCTTTGCTACCATGTGCTTAGGAAATGTAATCAAACTCCTGTTCTATTAGCAAGAGGCTGTGCAACATTTTTGGTCTGAAAATGTAGAAAGTTTTTAAATCCCATTACCTTTCTTGCTGGTTTTAGATATCATCAATAACTGTTTTTATTTATTGTTCATATTCTTTGAAAGGCCTCTCCGCTTTCCCCTTCCAAATTTCAGCCAGACGCCACTAGAGCGTAGTTTCTGCGTCTGGCTTCATGGTGGAAGGAGAGAGCAATATGGAGAGAGCCACTGAAGAACATGACAATAACATACACTCCTGAGAAAGGATGAGAGGAACCCAGTGTTACCAGGTTGCAATTCATTTAGTGCCACTTTACAATAAGGCTTCTGTTACCACTCTTTCGATCTCTTTTTTCTAGTAATATCCCAATTGTTATTCAAATTGTGTGTCCTTCTGTCCCTGTTGAGTTCCTCTCTCCTCTCTCAGAGTAATACTAGTAGGTAAAAGGCCATGACCTCATAGTGTTCAGAGCTGGTGTTCAAATGTGGCTGATTTTAGCGCCAGTTTACATGTGCTGTCATTCTCAGCTCTGCACAGATGGGGGTCAGGCTCAGGGCGCTGGCTGAGGCTGTGGTCAGTCAGCAGGGGGCGTTCGTCACTGTCAGGTCTCTTTAACAGTGTTAAATGCGTCGCCTGTTAGCCCGTGTCACTGTCAGGAGGCCGGGAGTGCCTCCTCACAGTGTCATAGGCCCACAGGCTGATCAGGTGCCGCCGCATCAAACAGCCTCCGTCAGTGTCAGCATCAGCTGGCCTTGGGAGCAGCTTCATTGTCAGAGCCGGCTGTCCACTGTCAGCTGTGCTTGGACTTTCATTTGGCCTTCTCTGGAGCTCAGCGCCGCTGCATTACCTGAGGCTCCAGTGCCACCTGACCAAGGTCTACACTGTGCTGAACCTGCTGGTCGCCATGGTGCTGCTCATGCCCATCATGGTGCCCAAACCCACGGGGGTGGAATTCGTGAGGACGCCCGTGGTGGCCTCGACCGTGGTGACCGTGGTGACCATGGTGACCATGGTGACCGTGGTGACCATGGTGACCATGGTGATGGCCATGTCCAGGGTCTTCATTTACAGCTGGGGCAGTGTCTGTGTCCGGTTGAGCCTCCACTGGCTTCTCTTTGCACTCCTCTGGGACGTCTGAGCTCTGAGTCTAAAAGAAAAAAAATGGAAAAGGGTTAGAGCAGAGAAAGTCAGATTAACTTTCTTAGCGCTTTGTTATGTGTATTGTATTTTGATTACATTATTGAACATTTTTTTTGTAATCCAAATGTTGTATATGCATATAATGTAATATTATTGCTGACAGAAAAGTAGAAATTATAACAGAAGGAGAAAATTGTGGCTATAACAAAATATTCACTTGGATGATCAGTGCATGGTTCAATGAAATCTGTGTGTCTCTGTGTTTTTATATTTTTCAGGACAGCACATGTAAAGTCATCAGGTTTTTTTCTACTACAAATGCTTGACCCTAAAGAAATATACAAATTCTGATAATTCTGTTCAAAAGTATTTTGTATCTGGCATACAACTAGTATAATTAAACACAAAATAGGTATGAAATAAATCTAAATATAACTACTAGGGCCAAAATAAAGTTTAAAGTACAAAGCACTTTACAGGTACAGTGAACAGTGCATGAAGCAACAAGTGGTGCAGTGGTGTTACCTCATGAGTGCAGTCTCCACAAATGCGCGTGCAGTAGGTATCTCTAATAGCTTTCTCAACATGACCTTGTCCAATGATGGAGTATGGAAGTGAAATGTGCCGAGTCAAACGACCACACCTATTAAAAAAGAACATAAAAGTATTGTCAACTTTAATAATGAAAAAAGGTGTAATAATTTTCTTCCGTCACTGATATCTAACCTGTCATAGATGAAGAAGTCGTCCTTCTCTCCGTTCAGGGTCTGCCACACATCAGGCTGCCCCTCTGGCTGCTGGTACAGTGTGATGTTCGCTGTCAGTTTCTGTGCCAGCAATAAGTGAAGGCGCTGTGCTTGCGCCCCCTGGTGGTTGATGACCATGTACACTACATTCTGGAGCCCCTGGTTCTCCAGCTTCTGGCGCAGGCTGTCCATTCTGCGGAGGGATGGAGGGTTACAAAAACCCTCACTTGTATATCCAGCGGTATTTTTAAATGGCGCTCACGCCCTATAAAGTAACTATGTAACTTTGAAGAAACATGTTTAAATTAGCTTTTGCTAATTTCGTACTATAAATTTGTTTGCATAACAATAACACAGTAGTAGCTAATTTTTATATAAACTTAAGAAAACTTAATTAATGCATTACTTACACTTTACACCAGTATAATTTTTCTAAATAATTTAATCTATTAAATATTTATTTCACTTTATTAAATAATATCCCAAAGAATTATAAAAGATACTTGTGGAGTTTATAACAGGAAATAAAATGGGTGCATTTTTTGTTGAATCATGACAAATGACAACTGTACACCTGTATACCCAGGTGCAGACTTGTATGGGTCTTCTTTTGAAGCCTTTGTTTATTAAGCGTGCTTTTCATTTTTTTTTTTTTTTTTGGTTTTCCATAATATGCCTTCTACTGGGAACTTAACACTGCTGTACCTCTAGACTCTGGACCAGACTTGTATTAACCTGTATTGACTGCTTATTGCCCTAACATGCCCTGAAATGCACAACCAGTGTGCCTAAACAATTGAACATTGTGTACCTGCCAGCCTGCACCAAACAGAAGAGTCAGCTGGCCTGGAATAGTGCCACCACGGTCACCTTGCCCATGGCCTCCTTCATAGGCTCCACCTCACCAATCTTCCAGGCTGGGGGCGTCTGACAGCGCGGCCCCCCTCCATCGCTCTCAGCCCCGCCCCCGTGGAGCAGGCTGAGAGCGAGGAGCAGGCTTAGCCACGCCCGCATCCCCGCTCTGCCTCTATGGGACCCCAATCTGCTGACCATAAAGAAGAGGAAGGAACATTTGGGGAGTGAAAGAGGAGAGGGGGAGGAGAGAAAAACAAGGGTTGGTCACATGAGTGTACAAAAGGTCAAAGAAAGGTTTCAGTTTTTCATTCTTTAGATTGTCCTGGAAACAACACTTGCAGAATTAAAATATTTATGAAACAAAAAGTGCAGAAAAGTTTTGAACCTTTGCTAGAAAAATGTGGTTATGTTTTGAACAAGTCAACTATCATAAAAAAGTATGCATTAGCTTTAGACTGTGCAACTAAACGAAAAGAAATTCAAATGCAAACTTGTATAAATATGCAGGCATACTGCATGCATTGTCAACAATGATCATTAGAAATCCATGGAAACTTGTTGAAGTAAAGTGCATAGCTGAATAGTAATGTTTATGGATTCTGGATATTAAAAACTCCAAATTCTCACATGCATTTCTTATTTACTCACTTTTAACTATGAAGCTTTGAAGGTAGCTAAGTAGAATTGAAAAGTTATGCAAGTACTCACTCCTGAAAAAGTTCTTCTCTGCTCACTTGTGCACTGCAGCAACTGCTCGAACAAAAACAAGTCTCTTCCTCCACTGCTCCCCCCTTTTATAGCCTCCTCTTGTTGTTGCTCTATCTGGAAGGAGGACAAAGTTCAGTTAGGGCTGTTTGCTGATGCCAACAGTTATCGCTTCTGCATTAAAAAGTCATTCTGCTTAAGTAGAGTTTAACTAGTTAGTTATAAATAAAAAATACTTTGGCAACAAACGTATAAAAGAAAACTGTGTACTACAAATGTGACTGCTTTTGTAGTAGTCCAAAAGCTTTCTTATGAATATATTTTATTAGTATGAAAACAGTTTGGACAACATTGCGTAATGTAATTTTGAAGGATTACGGAAGTTAAAAAAGACAGGAAGGGACTCAAACTGGTGGTTGTGCTTACGCTGCAAAAAAGAGAGATTTTTTAACAAATGTATTATTATTAAATTTAGCAAATGCCATGTAGAATAAAATAATAGTATAACTCAAAATCATTACTAACCTTCAATTTTACTTCAACAGCAACTGCACATTTTCTCCTGGCTATGCAGTAGACAATTTGTGCTTTCTATTACTTTATCAGTGTTAATTTACATTTATTTTGAATTTAGTGTGCTGTTAAAACTTAAATGACCTACTTCTTCAGTGTGACCATGCAACAGTGTGATGCACACCTATCAGTCTTTTAGTTTACTCAGCAACTAAATGTGACTGCCTGTGTTCTAGACCTCTAAGAAGTAGTATTAATCTGTGACCCAGAGTTACTCATTTACAGTGTTGTGATAAAGGATACACTGACCTATTAATTGACCTTTCCTCACTCAACAATAGGTTCAACAATCTTTTGTCATAAAAAGTGAACATTGACTGGGCAACTTATGTAACTTATGTAACTGAAAGTTGCCTAAAGCAGTGTGCAAGATGAATCTTATCTTTGTGAGCTAATTTTTATCTCTATGAGGGTGAGCCGTTCAGACTTGTTAAGGAAATAAAAGAATAACTATTTTGTGCTAAGTAATCCCCCCACAAAAAGAGCTCACATAGTATATGCCAATAGACTCCTAACTAATCTAGGCGTAAATAAAATATAAAGTTAGTTATTAAAATATCACATACATTGATTGTTAAAGCCCCCATGCAATTGTAACATTAACGTGTTATGTGTTTTATGCGGTTTTATGGCTCACCACAGTCAGTTGGCAAAGAAATGTGAGACGTAAACACCTGTCACCAGGCAACGCTCCGCGGCGTCTCTGGTTCCGCAAGGTCTTCTGGGAAACCGAGGCCTAAGCCTGAACGACCGCCCTTTTTGGAGCTACGAGTGTACAACAGCGGTACACGCGTCGGGGAAATTTTATTCTCAAACAACTGTCTGAGGTATTGTAGTCGACCTTGATGTATCTATATGCGTTGTTTCCAGTCTTAAAGACATCTCTAGGTGCTTATAATTAAGAAATACTCAGGGAAAATGTGTATTTTAATGCGCGGTTTGATGACGTAATGTTGATGGTCAAACACGAAATGGCGAGTGTGCTAAGAGGCCCGTTACCGACAGCTCTGCAGGGTAATATTATGGTTATTCTAGTCGGTTTTCTGTTTAAAAATGATCACATGGCTCTTGTTTATATCGGTAAGGCTAACACAAACAGCAGCTGTCAGCCTCACTCCTTTACAATTGTTGTTGTAAGAGAAGCTAAAACCGCACGAACGCTAATGCTACATTGAAGCTAACTGTAACATGTGTTTCTTAGATTGAAACTAATGTGCAATATGTTTACCATCTTGATAAGCTGGCTCGCCATGTGCAGACAGCTCTATTTAATAAAGTTTTACAAAATCTGTACTGTAGCAAGTTCTATAATGACCGAATATTACATTTGATACCGTCTTCCTGTTTGATAGATAGCACAATATTGATCTATCAATTATTATTTTCTAATAATTAAATAAAAAATACAATTACTCGATTACTCCTTGATATAAAAATGTATGTAGTGTTTAAATTGTCAGTTGATTACTCTGAGACGAACTAATAGTTATCACGCTTGCATCTTTTTTATTTTTTGTAGATCCGAGTCCTGTGTACAATGGCGGAGGCGGAGGTGGAGGTGGAGCTGGAGGTGGATGAGAACACCCAGTATCCAGCTCATTACAAAGTGATGATGGACAAACTTAATGAACAACGGCAACTGGACCAGTTCACTGACATCACTTTGATTGTGGATGGTAAATAAACATATTTTGTTTATAAACAAACCTAACATAGTCACAGAAATGGCAGCATGCATTTGTTTATGTGCATGTGTAAAAATACATATCTACATTTGTTTTATTTTGTAGGACACCAGTTCAGAGCCCACAAAGCAGTGTTGGCTGCATGTAGTCAGTTTTTCCATAAATTCTTCCAAGACTTCACTCAGGAGCCTCTGGTGGAGATTGAAGGTATTTTATGTTCAAATTGAACTGTTATTCAGTAAACTATGTGTGTGTGTAACAGATTTTTGAGTCTCCCCTTAACAAGACATTTGTGATTTATTGTTTATAATTTGTACTCTTATATTTTTGATTATTAAGTAGCTATTTTATAATAAGGAAGATCCCCAATGTTGTTTCAAGCTGCATGTTTGTCTTTTGCCCTTATTATACAGGAGTAAGTAACACAGCATTTCGCCAGCTGATGGAGTTTACGTACACTGCCACATTGGCTGTAACTGGAGAAGAACAAGCACATGATGTGTGGAAGGCAGCTGAATACCTCCAGATGCAGGAAGCCATCAAAGCCCTAGATGGCAGGTAAATATTTTATGAACTATTTTATGATTTAGAAGCACATTGTAATGTTTGTTTAAGTCCCTTGAACCAAACTTTATTATTCTTTATAGGATACACAACCAATCCTCTATAACCGCTAAGAGAAAAAGTAAAAAGAGAAAGATTGCTGAGACATCTAATGTGATCACTGAAACTCTGCCGACAGTAGAAGGGGAACAGGTCAGTGTTCCATCTACTATACAGTTCTCGAGTTATTAATAAAACAGAAAATGTATAAATGACCAACGGTTCCATTTCTGAAAAATATGTCCCAACTTTGATATTATCCAGGTGGAAATTGAAGTAATTGGAGAAGGGGCTATTGAAGAAGTGGTAGATGTGGCAAAGAATGCTCAGACTCCATCTGATGACTCTGCTTTGGCTCTTCTCGCTGACATCACCAGCAAGTATCAGCAAGAAGAACCAACACTGCAGATTATCAAAAAAGGAGAACTAGAAGAGGTACATACTATACTAGAATATAAATCTTACCGATGAATGTTAGTTATCATGGGGTGATCTATTTGTTTGTCTCTGTATTTATTAGGAAATTGCATATCAGGAGGAAACTGTGACTGCTTCTAAGGCACTGGACGTAGAAGTTGTAGAGGTCCAGATTTCTCAAGTCGACAACATATTCCGCTGCAATAAGTGCGATCGTAGCTTTAAGTTATACTATCACCTGAAGCAACACTTGAAGACACACCTAGGTTCACTAGAAAAGCCACACGTGTGTAGCCACTGTGGTAAAGCCTACACCAGAGAGGGTGCGCTGAAGCAACACATCAGCACGTTTCATTTTGAGGCTGAAGAGCTGTCCCGATACCAGAAACCCCAGAAGAAAGTGCATATTTGTCAATACTGCCGCAAAAACTTTGACCACTTTGGACACTATAAGGAGCACCTACGAAAACACACAGGTAAATTTACATGGATTAAATATTCTAACTTCTGGAAGCCACTACAAAACATACAATTCTCATCTTTTGTTACTTAGGCGAAAAACCTTATGAGTGCCCAGACTGTCATGAAAAATTTGCAAGGAACAGTACGCTCAAATGCCATATGACAGCCTGTCAGAACGGAGTAGGAGCCAAGAAAGGACGTAAGAAAATCTATGAATGCCAGGTACATGTAACAAATATTGCTTTGTCATTACGGCAAACAATTTCATCTATTTTGCTGTACTTTCTGTGGAACTGTACTTAATTATGAACACAAAGCTACTGTATATACAGTGCAGTTGTTTTTGAATATTACAAGTCTAGCACCCAAAATTACACACATTTGCATGTTAGGCAGTTTGTTAGAGATTACCTCAGACTGCTATTGTCCATAATTTTGATATCTTCTGTAAATATTAGACAGAACTTTTTGTCAGTGCTGCTCCTGATGCAGTGCAAGTAACATAAAGGCTATATTTGATTAAAAAAAAAAAAAAAAAAAAAAAAATATATATATATATGGACGGCTTAACATTTTTAAATCACTGCTTTAAAAAAAGTATCTCATCATTGGATAACTACCTTAGCTTAAACTTCTGGTGTTAGCTCTAGGTTTAGCATTAGAACATGTTGTCCCTCAATCTCTGCCTCCTTACCCATTGAATGCATTGCCAGTATTTATCTGCATTTGACATTGCTTCTTTTTTACGCCCAGTTTTCTAAGCAGAAATTGTCAGCACTGGAATAGCCACTTTGTACTATTGTGAGCCATTAATTCAGGTTTACCAATCAATGGGAGCCTAGATTAAAGCCTAAATTATGTATTCACTTTTTCAGAACATATGTCAACATTTTCACATTTTATTAGTAAACAATGCAAATTATTTTTATTAATCATTTTTTCCCCATTGTCTCCTGCAGGTTTGTGACAGTGTATTCAACATCTGGGAAGAGTTCAAGGACCATCTTGTGAGTCACACAGGAGTCAAGCCTAACCACTGTACCATGTGTGATATGTGGTTCACCAACCCAAAAGACCTGAAAGAACACCTGAAGGACATCCATTCCATTGAGGACAAGTCCAATGATGAGTTGGTGGTCACAGATGCCGCTGCCACTGCCGCACTCACTATAGCTACACAGAACATAGAGGGAGGAGAGACAGTCCTGCTGGAGGATGGCATTCAGATGGAGCATGTTACTGTGGAGCCTGTACATGTGATGGAGATGGAGCAGACAGCGACAGTGGTGGTGAATGAGGAAGGTGTGGCAGAGATGTGTGAGGAGGACGTGGAGAGACTAAAGCAGGCCGGGGTGGAGATCCAGGTGGTACAAGTGACCGCACCTGAGATGGAGGTGGAGGGGGACATAGTCAATGTGGAGGAAGTCGAACAAGCGGTTGAAGTATGAGACCATTGTGTTGGTCTTGTATTTGTTTCATGAACTACAATATTTTGGAGAAGATTGTCCTCTGAGGACTCTGCATGTGGGATACAGCATGACCTCTGTCACACCAAATGAATTTTACCAGTCGTTTTTCCACTCTTAGGTATAGATAAAGACAAGACATTTTCCCATGAACTGCTCTTGAATGTTTTCTCATCCCACAATCTTAACTGTGCTTAAGTTTTTGCATCATTCCCTATTAGTTTAGGTCACTTGCTATAGATTTTTTTTATTACATGAATGCAGTACATAGCCACTGCTGATGCTATACAAGCTTTTGTATTGTTTTGACTTTTGATGAGAAAGACAGATATGGAATATAATTTTGACAATGATTTGTTAAAAATATACTAGTTAAATTAAACTAAGCTACTTTGAGATACATTGAGTGTCTCTTAATTGTTTTACTTATTATATATATTATGTTTGTAAGCCCTATTGTTCCCTGAAGTACTGGTTACAATTGGCTACATAAAAACATACAAACAGTACATATAACATAAATTTGCTTGGTAAAGGTGTAGGTTTATAAAAGAAAGCTATTGCCCATACACTGGACACTGTGAAGTGCATTCAGTTTGCTCATATTTTAATCAAATTTTATTTGAAAATGGCGGAACTCAAAATCTATTTTCAAGTAAAAGCAAAGCACTGCTGTACTGCAAAGAAAGCAAAATTGCGTACAAGTTAAGTAAGGTACTGTGTTAATTTCTCTACTAAAATTACACGTGCTATTACTATTACCACTACAACTGCTGTTAACAAAGTACTACTGCCATTAGTACTTGCCGACTACTGCTGCTACTACTACGTGCTACTAGAATTACTATTGTTTTCACTGCTTCTACTACTATTATCAAGCGAAGAAATACTAATTTAGGGATTTTAAATGATTGAGTAAAAGTAACCACTTTCTATTAGATGGCAAAACTAAAAATGTTTTAGGAAAAAAAAAGGCAAACTGAACACTACAATTCTGTGAAACAAATGAAGCTACTTACTACTGTATGCATTATTAAATGTTATAGACCCCTTCTGGTGACGAACAGCCAAAATAGTAGCTGTAGATTCTGATTTACCTTTAACCATACACTATGTAACTTGGGCTGAAAAATCCTACCACGCAGCGTTACGTTTGCACGGCAGGTTACCTGGAGAGCCCTCTGGAGCTGCTGGACAGCTCCTGTGGTACTGAAGGATGATCATTGCGGATCCGCCCCTCATCTCTTATCCGCTCTTCTCATTGGCTGAAATACGCCCCGTGACTTCGGTAGACCCGCGCGGATTGGTGAGTCCACCTGTTATTTATGCTAATTTCCTTCTCAACCGACTTTACCGGGGAGCAGCTGCAGCAAAAGCTCAGAGCCCAATGTCACCACCTGCCCCGGAGAGGAGAGTCCCCAGCGCGATGAAGGGTAACGCTTGTTGCTAGGGCACTTGAAGATGTCTGTACAGGTAAGACTAGCCTACAAATCAAATACATCTTTCTTTTATACTCGTATAGTTGTAAGAAATGCCCTGTTTTTTTAAGGGAATGACGTTTTGTGCGGCGCGGAGATAACTGTTGACTGTCAATGAATGCGGATACACAAATCAGATTTATGATGATGCTCCTCAAGGCAAAACCACAGTTAGGTATAAGTTGTTTGGGTGTCTTTACGTTCAATAAACCGCTTGTTTTATAATTTAAGATTGCAAAAAATTTTAGTGACTATGGTTATGAATGAATGGAGTTAACATTAACTATCACCTGTAGAATAAACCAAGCTAAACCAAATCCGCAAAATTTACGCTAAACTATATTTTACTTTAAGGTGTTTTGTGTCATTATGCCATCTTGACCTAGAATTAAAGCATTTCTGACTACATATTTTAGAAATTACGATATGTAACGTTATATCTCATGCTAACTTACCTGTCTTGTTCCATATGGGTAGCAATTGCAGTGACACCAAGCAACACATTTTGCTACATAGACATGACGCTAGCACCTGTTGCATATACTTGCTAACTTCATTTATTCCAGACCGTTTAACCAAGGCTAAGAATATATTAAAACACACTGCTGAAAGCGGTTTAAAATGCATAATCAGTTGTCAAAGGAATCCAGTATCAATGAATTACACTGAAAGCTTTGGTCAATGGAGAAAAGTGAATTAATGAGGAAATAAAATGGAATTTGTGAAAACACCTGCTCACCTTTCTTGTATTTCTTTGTTGATAGCATGGCAGAAGATTTGAATGACTCACCTACTTAAATTTCCATGGAATTGTAATGTATTCTTATTGACCTGAGCTCACCCCAGCAAGCACAATTTATAGTTTTCTTCTACCATTTATTATCCCGGTGTTAATGCATTGGAAAGCAGGACTGAAACCTGAAATTTACATACTTTTGAAGCCCAAATAGTCCTGATTAATCCTGTTTTTTGATGCGTTTGATGCTCAATAAGGCGGACATTATGAAACAGCCTTTTCCATTTGTGCTTTCTTCAATAAAACACTTTGAAATGCTCTGATTAAAAGGCAGATGCAATTGATCAAATAGATGACTTTTTGTTCCATCTGTTTTAGCAAAACCTATTTGAGACATCTTGAGACATATTGGGAGATAAACTCTTTTTCTATTTTCTTTGACTCTTAAATTTTGTGTATTTTGACCACATGCAAGCAGGGTTTGCAAACTCATGTGCATCAGAACAATAAGTGTCACCAAAACAGGGTTAGAGGTCATGCCTATTGTTGTTCTTTTACCTGAAGTATTTGCTACCAAAAAGCAGTGCATGTTTGTTTTTGTCGCATCTCTTTCACTACTGAGCCACTCATCATATTGAACTCACTGGAGACAGGGGAGCTCCCCAACTGTTTGCTTTGCATTGTTTTGTATAGCAGCGCCTATGCAGTGCCTGTCAGAATGGAAGTGTGTTCATTGTGCTGTGTGTGTGTCACGATGGTGATCAGAGGTATAGAGAGAAACAAGCAAGGACTGGAATGTGAGAACAAATGGAGTGTATGTAAGTAAGGCTGAAGAAAATCCACTGATACAGTAAAGTAAATATATTTTTAAAAGGTTTATGACTTGAATCCTTTAAAACATCTGTTTATTTTTTTGGTATCTATCCTCATTTATCCAGTGCGAATAAAACATTACACTATGCTTGTTGCAACCACAGGATTTAGACAACGATGAAGCAGCTGTAAACCAACAGAAGGTGAATTGGACATGATGATGTGGACATACAGGGCCACATTGACCGTCACTTAATCTATTAATGGCCTAAACACTATTTACAACTATTATTTTTTTCTTTATCATCACAAACAAGCAAATTATACCAACCAATATTGTAATATTTATTTTTACTTACTGTGTGGATTTATAGGAAGTTGCTCAGTGTCTGATGTTATGGAAATGTGCAGTAAGTTTTATGCCTGTTTAATCTTAGGCTGCCTTGAATGGTAAGACACCTGCGAGTGCACAGAACCAGCCTTTGTTTTAGTGTGTAACTTAGAATAAAATCTGCATACTGTGGCTGGGAGCTGAGTTGCAGCACACTCTAACCCTAGAAATAATTATTGTGTTGCAGTGTGCTCCTTCTTGCAAGAATAAAATATTTTGCCTGATTTGTATTCTTCTTATCAGATATTTTAACTAAACAAGTATTTAGTTTCATCTCAAAAATAGTATGCACAGTAGTAGAATACCACATTTGACAAATACATTTTTTAAAAATAAGACATTTTAGATGAAGATTAAGTATTGCGTTATTCTTGCTCCACAGGTGCAGTGGACGGCCCGAGCCTCTCATGTTTTCCGTTGTTGAAGCGTGTGAAGAGGCTGCTGATGCCAGTACTGTGATCAGCAGCACAGACAGAGGACAAACCCTCTTCATCACTGCCTTCAGGGATCGTCAGTAATGATTGACTGTCGGGTGAGTAAGAACCTATTTGGCACTGTCTCCCGAAGATAGCTGGCTTGTTGCAGAATTTGGAAAAATTATGGCTTGCGGAACTGGGCATACTTGCACTAAAGGCAAATCTAAAATAAAGGGCCTTTTTACTGGGATATGACCCATAGACCCTTCAGGAGTGATGTAACCAAAGAGACTGTGCTTTAATTTTGATGACAAAAGTAAGCGCCTTTCCTATACATTTTTATGATGACGCAAACAAAGACCAATGATAAGACACTGTCAGACAGCAGAAATGATTTGTTGTTGTGGATCTAATCCTACAAATCAACTCCAATAATAGGATACACGTCTAATAGTCAGTTTATTAGTTTACCTTAGTTAACTTGTATGTTTGAGTATAAACTGTACCTAGTCTTGTCTGACATCCTCCTGTAGATACTTGTCTAGCATAACATGAAAAAAATATTTTAGCATGTAGCCTTTAGCATATTTAGTTAAAAGTTAGTTAAAATCTTCTATGAATAAAATATTTAAATATCAAGCCACTCACTAATGCCCTCCAGGCACTGACATACATGTGTACTATATATCATCATTTAGTAAGACTAACTATGCTAATTTGTCCAAAAAAAATGTATTGCTGTCTGCTTAACTTATGAAAAATGATGCACAAGCAGCATATGGTTGACAATGGAGTTTGCATGTTCTCCTCGTGTCTGCAGAGGTTTCCTGCTCCTCCGGGTGCAAAACATTTGCAATAGTTTCCCAGTGGGGCCAGGACTCCCCAGCAAAAAAGATCAATGGGACTTTCTTGGTTACATAATGATCAAATAGATAAAAATAAACCTCTCTATATACTTTTTAGAGTTTATTTAACTTTTATCCACAATTAGCCTAAATACAAAAAGCCATACTAAATATTATAATTGAAATGTAGACATATCAGAAGCCCCTAATCACTGTACTGTACTGTACTGTACTGAATACTATACTGAATGTATTCCCTGGCTAAATACAGGCACGTTGTCTCTCCTTCTTGAGCCAAGTGCCAGTTAATGCCTAATCCTCAGCCTGAAAAAAGACAAACAAACACACTTGGTCAGCATCCATCGCCAAGCAACCAATAGAGCTGTTATCCAAGAGGCAAAACACAGCGCAATGTGCAACCTGTACTAGATCCTCTGTGGGGATTCTGCTCTTCCTGTGAGGTCAATATCAACTGAGTGAATCAACTACCTCACTACTTTTAATGCTAAGTGTAAGTTCAGGGAATCCTTCTTTAAATGTAGCTCTTCATTGAATGTAACTTTATATCTCATTTCTCTGTACATTTATGCGTGTCTTTTGTATTTAGATACATAAAAGGCTGGTCTCTAAGGTCTGTCGCTCTGTGCTGTGAAGTGGAGACCTCTTCTGTCATAGTTATTAGTCCTGCTTTTAGTTTCCCAGAGATCAATGCCTAGATATTCATAGCAGGGCAGCAGAAAGGTGTTTGAAGACAGTGCGGTCTTACAAATGAGAATTGCTTTGATTTCGTTGCGATATGGATTCATTCATCTTAATATAGACATGAATGGCAGAGGGCACCTGACCCAGCGCACAGTGTTGTGAAGTGTCTTGTTAAAGTGCACACAGTTGGTTGGGTTGTTAGTCCGATAGCGAGATAACCCAAAAAGTAATGGTGGATTTTGATGAAATGTTTTAGCAAAGTTAGATGTAAACTAATGGACCAAGAAAGAATTTGTTACTTTTTGGTATGGATCTGGAGAACGATCTTTATCTAAATCTAAGAGTTTTTTTTAAGGATTTGTACCATGGGGAGACAGGAGCAAAAATACTAACTCCAGCCACAAGTGGTAAGTAAAGATGCTGAGGATTAGTTTTTGGCATAGGTTTTGTGGCTCAATGGATAGCGCATTCACCCCTGAACTCAAATATTCTTGGTTCCGGGTCCGAAGACTGTGTTGTGACTGTGTTGTGACTGTGTTGTGACTGTGTTGTGACTGTGTTGTGACTGTGTTGTGACTGTGTTGTGACTGTCTTTACCGCTAGATGCCAAGACAGAGCCAATGCTCCTTTGTTCCATTGTACAAGTGGTTCACAAATTATCACCTAATTTTGCCTAATTAAACAAAGGCATGGTATGTTTTTCTAGTATGTTCGATTGGCTTAGAAAGTACGTTAAAATCTGATATGTTCACGTGGTGTTCATGGCAATATTTCTGGAGTTTGTTCAAGTACTAAATGAAGTGCTATACAATTAGCCTGCAATGGACTGGACAGGTGCACAGTCCTGGTCTTTCACTCAACAGTTCTTGAATAAAGCCCCACACTAGTAAAAAAGATTTACATTATGACCAAATATATTGGTAATTGGTGATGATTTAAATTGGCATATATATATATTTTATAGAGCCAAATCATGATAATGATCTGTGAATTTTTGTTATAATATCCTCTGCTGTAACTTAAGTGTCGTTATGACTAGTACTGGCTGGGTACAGTTCAGATTTTTTTGATACCAATACTTAAACAATACCTGGTATTTGATATCTGTATTGCTGAACAATACTTTTTCTGATACCTATGTATGCTGATTAATTTTCTACAATCATAAAACACAATAATACTGAATAAAAGACACATTTTTGGAGCAAAATTATTAGCAATAAGTTAAAACCAGTTGTTTTTATGATTTATTATGTGTTATTGATTTGATTTATACATACAAAGGAAAATCAAAGTTCCCACTAGGTATTGAAACATGGTATCAAATTAAAATATTTTTTCGATACCAATTGTATTGTAACTTATCTAACTGATACCACAAAGATATTGTTTTACTGTAGCAGACAAGTCTAACAGTCTAAGAAATGTATTACTTCTATAGAGCAATTAGAAAGGTGGCCTGGGTGTCTTATGCTCTCTGACAGGTTATCTCCCTGCACAGCCCATGTCTGCTCCCTGACAGTATCATCTGTTGTGTCCTCCAGCCCCCGTCCTGCTCCTCTTCCCGCCTCCTCGACCTGTGGCCTATTTATACTCGGGAGACTCCACAAGGCCATTAGGGCTCTGTGGACCTCTTTAGGAGCACACAAAACAGGGAGCATGCCTCCTACAGAACATGGTCTGTCACATCTCCAGCCATCTGCCACTGCACCTGAGCACCGCTGAGGCCTCAGAGGGAGAAGACTGGAGCTTTTAGTGTTAGAGGGATACAAAGAGGATGTAGGACGTTCTGGAGACAGCAAATCTTGGACAATAGACTGTTTATTCAAGAATTGTTATGGACTAGAAAAATAAAGGGGTTTGCTGCTTTGAATCTGAAGGTATGTTTTGCTGCATTTAGTTGAAGTCAAGCTTTTTGGCACATGTTCACTGAAATAGGTTGTGTTATTTTATGGACTACAAAACGTCCAGTTTTGGCTCTCTATATCACTATGAAGGTGTGTATTTTGCATTTAGTTCAAGTCAAGCTTTTCTGGTCTTTTATGCAATTAATTACTTTAATGGCATTATATATCAATACTAAATTATTATTCATATATTAGTGTTACAAGTGATATTTTTGCTTTTACTGACTTTTACTGAATACTAAATTTTAAAATAAATACTAAAAACTGCCAAATAAATACTAAAAATATGTTATTTTAGATTTAGGTGAATTTTAATTATAATTATATTCTTTAAATTATAGTTCACAGTGTCACCAATTGCAATTTCTGTATAACAAAAACCTTTGTGAAAAAAAACTAAAAAACATTATTATCCCCCAACTTTGTGATGGACATTTACTCTTTGCTACTGTCAACTTAATATGGGACAGTGCACAATATTATGCAGTCCTAAAATAATATTGTCTAGTAGTCTTAAGTCCCTATTTCCCTTCATTGTTTCTAAGTATCTTCTTGGAAAAGTACTCAGTCTGTTTTGGCACAATACATTGACAAAGGCTTTCTAAGTATAGCTGTCTATCTCTTTCTCTATCTTTCTTATCTCTAGTCACAGACATGAGCTAATCCTCCTCCAGCCTGGGCATCCCACACAGGATGACTGCAGTCTGCCCTGTGGACAACAGCCCAGAGGAGGCTGAAACTGCCACCAAGACCTCTGGCTCTAGAGAATCTGGACCAGCAGGAACCGTTGGGAGCAGCTCAGTGTCAGGGCCTGACAATGGGGAGTCTAATGGAGATTCAGTGGATGGTTCTGTTGGAGGTCCAGCTGGAGTTGGTGCTGGGCAGAGGTACAGCCGCTGCAGCCGACAGGACAGTTCTGACATAAACACGGACGATGAAGGAGCCACAGTCCGCCGCCTTACCCCACTGGAGAGACTCAACCTAGATATGTGCCAAGATGAACGGTAATTCACCATGTTACACTCCACAATTACACAAACTTTTGTGTGGAACAATTTTGGGACACTGCATTTTTTTAGTAACCCTTTTTTAAAAATGGTAATTTAAAAACTACATTACTGTTGCAGATGTTACCATTAGTTTTGCAATATGGCTCAATTAGTAGAGCATGTGGCACATATACAGAATGATTACAGGTTTTCTCGGCTTTGTGCGTATGAGTCCGGACTCTGGCGATTTACTGAATGTCTCTACTGCTAATTTCCTGTGACTTATCCACAGTGCTATTTAATAAAAAATATATATCTATAAAACAATTACTTTAAACTTGGTCACTCTTCCAACAAGCTTCCAACACTCACTCCTCACCCTCTAACATCAACACAATACTGTTTGTTTGTGTGTTTAAAAAAAATATATATAAAAAAATAAAATTGTACCAATTTAACAGAGCAGAATACTCATGAAATACTAAGGTTTGGCAAGGCTCAGCATTAGATGGATGCCATCCCCAAATATCTCCACCTTGGTAAACATTGCATAAAGGATTTGCTGATATTTTCTTTGTTTCTCTGCTTCCCTATTTGTTATTTTTGTGTTAATATTCCATCATTGTATGCAACCATATGATTGGCAAAAGCCAACACACTGTGGATGTTCATCCAATGAAAAACTTGATGTTTTTTTTAAATAGATGATTCTTATACAATACAAGAAATACAAGAAAAAGTAGATTTGATTAAATTTCCTGTCTTTCACAGAGTGGTTCGCGAGTTAACGGTAGGGAGAAGAATTGGCTTCTACAAAATCCGAGGGGAAATCGGCTGTGGCAATTTCTCCCACGTGAAGCTGGGAATCCATGCCTTGACTAAAGGTAGGGCGCTGTTGGCATGAATCAAAAGTATCTGCTCTTAAAATGCTTGCATAAGTGGGATTGAGGCCTTTATAAAGCTGGAGATTTTATTACATGACCAATGCTCGAAGGTAGCCTAAACACATTAATTCTGAATATCTCCCCTCCACTCTCCCTCTTCCCTTTTATTAGATTGAAGTGATAATTCGGCTGATGAGCTGTTTTCATCAATGGGCTACAACACTAACAAGTGTGTCCTTATGTAGCAATCAACAAATGAGGATCTGTGGGCCTGGCCAGGGGCTGATTCAGCCACACTGAGACAGACTGTCTACTGCCCTTGAACAGATGGATTGATTAGAGATCTCCAGTTTCCTTAGCGACGGCTAAAATTGCTGCATGCCTCATCAAAGGCTGAAGGGAGCGAGGAGAATGATTGTATCTGTGTACGTGTGAGAGAGCGTGCCTACTGGATTATAGAGTCTAACCAGTTTAAACTGGGCACCGTGTATGTGACCTCCTCTGTGGACTTTGTACATGTGTAGTCTAATCTTTTCATCTTTGTATGTAAGTGGTATCATTTAGTCCTCCAAAAACAATATGAGCTTCGATGCATTTTAAATGCTCCCATTGTAACCTATGTCACAGCTGAAAGTGAGCCTAATGCCATTGTGAATAATGCATACTGATGCACAATTAGATATCTCCACACCATTTTGCCACTTAAGAACTTTTCAGTATTTAGTTACACAGCGTCTGTTTTACTTCTCAGACATAAATCATTTAGGGAATACAGTCAAGATATCAGTGGTTTGAATTTGATGTACAGCAGAACAGCACACATCTAAAAATGCTAGAGTAGTGTGCATGTAAAAACAACACACTTTAAAATAAATACAAATTACAGTGTGGTTACAAGTGTGGTACTTCTCAAGTCTAGTTTCTTCTTTTCCTAGTTACATTCTTATATCAGAGATATCTGAGATAGGGCTAAGAAGTGAGAACTGGACTCCTCACTTGGTGACAAAAGTTTTTCTGGAACAAGAACTAGCTTTATCACATGACTGGTCATGATCTGCTGTACTTTGGCATTATCAGTGTGTGTCTTTTTTACCAGACAAAGTGGCCATCAAGATCCTCGACAAGACTAAGCTTGACCAGAAAACACAAAGACTACTGTCCAGAGAAATCTCAAGCATGGAGAAACTGCATCATCCCAACATCATCCGGCTGTATGAGGTCAGACCAGCACACAATATCTCTTTTAAATAACTACTTTGGCCTGGTGTGGCTTTCTCATGGAACATAACTTTCTGTATTATTGTTTTATATCAGGTGGTGGAGACCTTGACACGGCTGCATTTAGTAATGGAGTACGCAGGAGGCGGAGAGCTCTACACAAAGATTACAACTGAAGGAAAACTTTCTGACACTAACAGCAAGATTGTCTTCGCTCAGATCCTTTCTGCTGTTAAACACATGGTCAGGACATAAAAATGCTATTATCATGTTTCACAGTATTCAGTATCACATAGGGCTGAACAATATTGAAAAAATCTAATTGCAGTTTTTCTGACAGATATTGCGGTTGCGATTAGATTTGCAATATATTTTTTTAAATCAGTGTACAGTTCACAGTTTACATTTTGAGCATGTGATGGAGCATTGACATTTGAGAGAAGACTGAAATATTCACTGCTGAACTAATACAAAGAACACAAGACTTTCAGATCATGGCTGTAGAGATCTAAACTACTACTGTAGTGAGATTTATACAAATTAAGACCTTGCAGAGATGGGACAATTTGTTCTCTGCAGAGGAAACTATAACACATAAATAATTGCAGCCTTTACAATTTGCTAATTACGACAATTAAAATTGCAATATCGATTTGATTTCAATTAATTGTGCCGCAAAGTTCTAGTTTATGGAAAAATGTTTTATCCACAGTATGGGCACAATGATTTAGCATAGCCCTATATGTGTGTGAATGTGGTAAGAAGAATATAGCCCGTAATTATCTACAAAAATCAACAAAAATATGGATGACATGGATTGGATGTGGATATGGATTACTCACAATGAGATTTTTTTGGTTTTCCTTTCACAGCATGAGAACAACATCATCCACCGCGATCTCAAGGCTGAGAATGTCTTCTACACCAGCAGCTCATGTGTGAAGGTGGGGGACTTTGGCTTCAGCACTCTGAGCCGCCGCGATGAGACTCTCAACACGTTCTGTGGCTCTCCTCCGTACGCTGCACCTGAGCTCTTCCGGGATGAGCATTACCTTGGCGTTTATGTGGACATCTGGGCCCTGGGAGTGATGCTGTTCTTTATGGTAACAGGCACCATGCCCTTCAGAGCCGACACCGTGGCCAAACTGAAGAGGTGCATCTTGGAGGGGGCGTACGTGCTGCCCTCCTGGGTGCCCGAGCCGTGCCAGAGGCTTATCAGAGGAATCCTTCAACCCATCCCGTGTGACCGCTGCACTGTGGAGCAGATGATGGGCTGTGAATGGCTGCTCCCTGTGGACTTTCCAAGGGCCATGGAGCCCTTTAAACTGGACCCTTCTTATTTAGCAGAGAGTGACCCATCAGAACTAACAGATGAGGAAAGGGATGTAAAAACAGCCTTGGAGACATTAGGAATCACATCCGAACACATCCTAAATAATCAGGGGAAAGACTGTCGCAGCTCCATTACCGGAGTCTACAGAATCCTGCTGCACCGCACTCACAAAAAAAGAGCCGTGGACAGTGTGCCTGTTGTGGTGCAGGTCGTTCCAAACACAACAGCAAATAAAAAAGAGAGACTAAAAGTGTACCGAAGTTTACGACACACATCAAAGCTTTGTGTTATTCTGTGACAAAGATTCTCTGCTTTGCTCTGGAAATTAACTGACTAGTCTAGGTAATGACTGCATGATTTTGAGTAGAAAAATAAGAAATTGCATTGCAGTCTAGCAGTATAAAGAAACAGAAAGGTACAGTACATAAACTCCATAGCCTCTGAAATCTGGGATTTCATTATCTTTTATAGGAACTTAACTAGTCTCTGTGAGAATGTTGCTTATGGTCAGTCATTATTTGTCTCTTTTGACAAGAAAAGGGGCATCCACGTCACCTGTAGAAATTAAGAATTATGTTATTTATTAATTGCATTATTTATTATCTATCTTTTACATTTATATAAATCATATTTACTGCTACATTATCAACTCTTTACTAGCATAACATAAACCCTCAAACATTTTGCTACATTATCATGATCAAGATAGAGATGTAGC
The DNA here is from genome assembly GCA_020698575.1 of Bostrychus sinensis. Taxonomy (NCBI): domain Eukaryota; kingdom Metazoa; phylum Chordata; class Actinopteri; order Gobiiformes; family Eleotridae; genus Bostrychus; species Bostrychus sinensis. Next base: position 14,846,075 of record CM036249.1, on the reverse strand, counting down.
AATGTCTCCCCATTTTTTGCACGTTTCCTTAATGCCTTTTGTATGGTTATGAGATCATTTAGTGTGGTTTCAATGTGCAGACAATTTATGAAATGGACATGATGTTTTCCTGGCTATAAAGGGTCAAGCTAAGTTCTCTGATTTAAATAAGGTGACAACATTTTGTGACTTTGACTGTTTAAACATACATTTCCCATTATTTTTCCTTAACTGAAGCCATGATCACACTCATCCAAAATAAAATAAACATAAATTCAAAATAATCCCCTGTGTTATTATTGACAAAATTTTGTCCATCTAGGTCTTAAATTGGCAAATTGAGACATCTAGGCCACATTTTTCATTGTTGAACTTGTCAACAATATGTATTTAGATTAATACTTTGTAAGTAATGACAAAAAATACTTTTTTATGAGTTGGATGTGGATTTGGTAACAAATTCTGTCAATAAGGGTTTTATGAATCTTAAAATCACCTACATGAAATGTCCCTTTATTTAGTAAGTTTTTGAAAGCTAAGTGTTCTAATATGAGCTGTGTAATGTTACAGGCATATTTGTTGCAAAAACACCCCCAAAATACAGTAAATGCTGTTGCCACTAAAATTTATGATTCCATTTTGAGACTTCTAATGCAGAACTGGAGCTATTTCATCTATATTAGACTTTTAAAATAAAACCAATGAGTTTTAGAGAGTAATAATGATATTTTATTAAATTCATACAGTTTATTGTCCTGTCCGGCAATCTTGGCATTAAATTTTGTAGAATTAAAAAGTCTTAAAAAGGTCTTAAATTTCACTAGGAAAAACCCTGGAGCTACCCTGGCGTCAATTTAAAGCTATTTTGTAAGAAGAGAAATAACGCAATGTAAAAAAAAAAAAAAAAAAAAAAAAAAGAGGACGCCACGTATGCGCTTTGCTCTGAACTACAACTCCCAGAATCCTTCAAGTCAAGAGGAAGAGGAACGTTTCCTTTTCCGCCTTTACGCCGTGACGCATTTTCTGCCTTGTTGGAAGGTGCTTTCTGTCGGAAACGCTGCTGTGTGACAGGAGGCGCTATCAGCGGAGAAAAGGCAAATAGAGAAACCCAAACACCACGGGTCCCACTCACTCGAATGGTATTTTGTCTTCTGGGGTTAAAACGGTAAGAATTTTACATCGAGAAATGCTTTTTTTTGTGAACGGAGTTAAAGCGGGCCACACCCTCTTTACGATTTAAGTCAGGATTATTAGGCTAACGCCAATTAGCTCAAATAAATGCTCTTCCTGAAATGCCTATTGTTAATTTGTGAAAATAACGATTGTAAAACTCAGTGTTTTGCTCATACCTACATTTCTCTCCTTAGTGGGTCACTGCATAAAATGTAGGTCAGTTTTTTTGTTTTTGTTAGAGTCTACTGTCTACTGTACTGTCTGCTGCAGGACAATACAGTAACCATCCACTGCTGCATTGTGCACACTCTATTTGCATTTTGTTAATTGAGCAAGCAATGCCTAATATCAAAATGATCCCTTATTATACTCTTTAAACAGGTTATTGGTTATACAGGACAAGTTTGTTTTGACACTTGACATTAGATATCTTGTGACAAAGGCATGTGGATGTGGGGGCGGGGCACATTTACAGATGAGGTCATGCAGAAAGTCGGACCCTGATGCAACATAACGCTATTTACATAATACTGTAGTGTACGTGTTTTTTGCCAACAAAGCGGAAGTGCTCATATTTTACTGATCATTATGCATAGCAAAGCATACAATAAATAGAGACAGATTTTACTCCTAAATACCTAAAAGTCGAAAACTATTATTACATCATTATTAAATGCAGTAAAATACAAAACTGAAAAACGGCAACAATGCACTGTCCAGTAAACAGCTCTAGCAATGTACCATACATATCTTATTTTTTCAGTTGCCAAATGAATCATATTTAATTTTTCCTATTTTAGCACTTAATGTATTACCACTTATATACATGCTTATGTTTTAAATATTTGTGTCATACATCATCATTGTAAAAACATAAAATATGCCAAGAACATATGAGCAATAATATAATTTTTGTATTGATGGGTGTGTGCATTATGTAAATCTCATATGGAATTGTTATTGTAGTCTTTTATCTGTTATTTACCTAATATCTTTTATTCTTTTTGTATTCTGATTTACATGTCTTTGAGCTTTAAGCAGGTGCATTTCCTTGCCTTGAGACTTAAAGCAGTATTTACCATTAGCTCAGAAAACTATGGCGGCCCACCATAATCTAATGTAATCCCTCATACTACCACAGAACTTAAACACTACCTAAATTTTATCATAAAGGCAAAATATATACATAACCTAATAAAGTTGCAATAGTTTATAATGTAATTATAAGCAACACACTGTAAAAAAAAAATGTAGTAAATAAAGTATTTTAGAAGAATAAATAAACAAATGAAAAACTTGGTAACAATATTAATCACAAAATAATAATTTTAACTGGTTGTAAAAAATGGACCCCCATAGTCATTTGAATATGTGGGAAATGCTGTATATAGTGTAATTGGATGTTTTAAATGTCCTATTGTGTAAAATATAAATCTTTTTTTGTTACAAGACTCTCACTTTCAGACACATGTATCATAGCTGCAGTACCCTCTATCGTCAGTTTCCTTGTACATTTTTGGTCAAAAGTCTCAAGCATTGTCATAACAGTTACATGGTATAAGATTTGCTATGTATTGCTTTTTTTGGTTTAAAAAAAAAAAAAAAAGCAATTGTTGCCATTTTTGTCTTATTTCTATGGTCGCCAGTAGCCATAGATAATCAGTTTGTACACAGAATCAGCTATGAAATTTACATAATGTTGCAGAATAATAATCTCCATATGATTTTATTTTCAGAATAGTATGCATATTGATCAAATTCTTTGTCCCTTGTGTTGTTGCAGATGTCAGTGACTGCGGACCTCCCAGACATGGAGGGAACAGACCTGTTAGGACTCCTGTTCCAGGACGGTGGAGATGGATCTACTGAGCCTTTCTTTCCTGATGGGAATGGGCTCATTGAATCCTGGCTGTCTGAACAAGATGTAAGAGGAAAATTAGCTAAACTTGCTGCTTAAAAAGAGAGTTGTAAATTGCAAATGTAAATCCTTTTACGACATGTTACAGTTTTTTTTAATTTTTTAGGGATACAGTATCTAATATAAATAAATATTTCTTTATAATTGATTAAGCACCCATTAAATTAAAAAAAATGTGTGAAATTTGAAATACAGTAATGTAATGTAATGCAATGTAAAAATGGCAGCTTAAACACTATTACTCTTTGCTGACAAAACACAGAAGCCAACAACACTATGTAGAAACTCAAGTAAGTGTGTCTGCATCCCAATAAAGACTATCATTGCCCAGCTTTTGTCCTTATTGTAGATGTATTCTGAAGACTGATAGTATACCAGATCTATAAATGTTGTTTTAAATTGTATTCATTTATTTTTTCCTTTAGATGCTGCCAGGCCTGGACACTGAGGACTTCCTGTCCAGCCTGTTGGATGAGGACATGGATGCTATGTGTCCCTCTCACTCTCCTCTGGGCAGTGACAGCGGGATCTCTGATGACAGCAGCAGCGGCGGGGGGCTGCCACACCACAACAGCCCCCACAGCAGCGACATGGTGCCCAGCCCGAGTTACTCCCAGCCCAGCCCGGTGCACTCAGAGCCTGCCGTAACCCCAGGAGAGTTCTACACAGAGAGTCTGGAGGCGCTGACGGTCCAGGCTGATCATAGCTACTCTCTGCTGCAGAGCGCTGACAGAGACATGGATGTCCTGCAGAGCGTCAGGGCAGAGAAGCTGGACACAGACGTCTTCATTGATTTAGGTTTGTACTATGTGAAATTTTGTAGTAAAGTGTTGTAAATTGGAAGTTTTTGTTAAATTTAGTTTGGCAGTGCAGAATAAGGGTCTATTATAAGACTGTTATTACCTCCTCTAAAGCTGTTGGTTGGTTTGTTGGTCCTTGGCAGGTTAACTCAAAAAGTAATCCTCAGATTGCAATGAAATTTTCACAAAAAATCTGTTATAGACCAAGGGATAAAATAATTTGTTTTTGGTGTGTATCTGTAACACTATCTGGATCCAGGATTTTAAGACTTCTGCATTATTCAGATACAAAGATACTAACCAATCAGCAAAGGAACAAAGGATTACTTTGTGTTGTGCATTTGCCCTTAACTGAAAGGACCCTGGTTTGGTTTTGTGCTAGAGATGGCCTTGAACTCACTTGAAGAATGATCAGTGGAGTGCAGTAAAAAGCATTATAAAAACGACAATATAGAAAGCAGTGTGTGGGTGTTATCATATCATAACTCTGCCATTGATACGTCAAGGATAAGGCACTGATTTACTGTATAAAAGTTGTATTAGTTCCATGAGGAGTTACATAAGCAAGCACCGAGTTACTGTAGTTGAAGCAAGTTGTTATTCTCCCCTCAGATGACCTGGTCAGTGAGGCAATGGAGGGTGAGGAGGACGTCACCAGCGAGCTGCCTTGTACTCTGGATGTTGAGGACATGGATGACGATACAACAGACTTCAAACAAACAGAACAGGTTTGGCTTGTTTTTTATCAACTCTGCTTTTTTACCTCAAGAGTTTGGACAAAGAAAAGCAGCAGCTGTCTAAATAGAAGTTCAATAGCCACATAGAATAAAATGTGTGTCTTCTGTATATAAAAAAAAAACATGCAACCAAATATATGCATGTTTATTTATAGGCTCCACAAAAGCTAAAGTCTACAGGACATGGTAAAATTCACTGAGCTATTATTCCTAGTAGAATCACATCTGTGATCACAATATGCCCAAGGTTTATTCATGAAACACCACAAATGCTACTTTTAATAAGTTAACTCTCATCTAAAATTGTTTACATTTTTTCAGTTCCAGTTCAAAGAGATTGTGCTCACAGAGGAGGAGAAGCGACTTCTGGCCAAAGAGGGTCTCACTATTCCAACACACATGCCACTCACGAAGGTAATTCAGATAACATTATGTTTTCAGTAGCGCTTGTACAGCTTTGTTGTCACATTTTAGTTGTTCTGTATCATTCAAATCAGCATAGTTTTAAGCTGTTACTTTTACTCTTTTCCTTTTGCCAGGAAAATGATTGTGTGGTTCAGGCTGTAAGCAAATACACTGCTTCCAGCATTGTTGTGAAAAGCCGCTCTTTGTGTAACAGGCCGAGGAGAGGACCTTGAAGAGAGTGAGGAGGAAGATCCGTAACAAGCAGTCCGCTCAGGAGAGCCGCAAGAAGAAGAAAGTCTATGTGGACGGACTTGAAAACAGGTGAGGACTATTTTTCTTTTTTATAAATAAAGTCTAGGTGGTAAATTGGGTTTACATCTAAAATAGCCATATCTCATCAAATTCAGAAAAACAGTGAATTCTGTAACAACTAGTGACTGTGCAGTTGTTAAAAACTAAAAAATAGTCATGGTTTGGTTCTGCAGCCAGAAATTTTTGTAAAGATAAATAGTTCAACATCTGTGAAAAGCAACATCTAGGCTGAAAGAAATGAACAGCAGTTATGACAACTTTTCTAATGATGTCATGTATGCTAACATTAAAACCCAATCACCATTCTGGAGATCATATGCTGCTACATGTTGCTGGCTGCCCATCCATGTATGCATGTTCAGAGAACACTACATGTCCTGACTTAATTAGCCTGATGTTTCATACATGCACACATCATAAAAGACTATTGTTTTTATTTGCAAATTAAACTCATAAAGCATGTAAATAATCTAAATCTATTTTTGGTCATATCTACCTTGTCCTAGTTTAAAGATACAGTACAGGACTCATTGCAAAGCTTGTTTTTGCTCCAGGGTCGCCATCTGCACCGCGCACAACCTGGAGCTGCAGAAGAAAGTTCAGATGCTTCAGAAACAGAACATGTAAGAACTCTCAAGTGTTACAAAGACTAGTTTCAATGACAAAGTACAGTAAATGGTAATCTGACGTATTTTGTTTGTCATCTCAGGTCTTTGATAGAGCAGCTGAAGAAGCTACAGTCCATGGTAAAAATGTCAACAATGAAAGCGAGCACAACCAGCACTTGTGTTATGGTAAGAGCTGCAGAATACAGGCTTACATTGTTATGGCTGCTATAGCATACTGCATGTGAAAACTTACACAGTGGATTATGCCTTGTTCACTCACTGGGACTTTCCTTCCAGGTGTTCCTGCTGTCTTTCTGCCTCATCATCTTTCCTTCTGTAAACCCCTTTGGCAGCAAACCAGAACAAAAAGAGCTCTACACTCCATCCTCAGGTAAGATTGCTATTTAAAAAAAGAAGTCTGTAACACTATATCAGCAATGATTGTTTAGGGTGTGGTACTTTTTTCTCTCCAAACATTACATGACTTATAATTTTGTATAGGAGTACAACATTTGACAATTTTTTCATTTTGTAAAGATTATATTTTAAATGTAAACTACTACTATTAATTCTTTCGGTCCCTTCAAACTTCACATAAGTTATATACATAACTTTACAATTAAGTTTAGAGCTTACCTTAAACTTCTAATGCACTGCCTTTAGTGTGTGAGCAATGCATGTCATTCCATAATTATTTTCACAATGTACTGTTGAACTGTTCTAAAAAAAAAATAATAATAAACATAATTTTAGGGGCTGTAAAAGAATTTGATGGCCTTTTTGAAGAAACTTGTTGCATTTGTCTTCAAGATTTTTCTAACATCATATTCCAACCTTTTAAAAAAAAAACAAAAAACTTTATTTTTGCTAGAAGAGGTTTTCAGGGGATCCCCAAGTTGAATTCCCCCTAGTTTTAAATGAAAGTCAGTGGGGAGCAGCAAACTGTTTTGTGATTCCTTTCATCTCATGCCATTGCTTTCACTTTGTTGTTTGTCAAATGGAAAGGTACATTTTGGAGCATAAGATCATTCTCAAATAAATGAAAGTAGAGAATTTTCAAAATATGCTAATTTAATACATATGCTAATTACTATACATGTTGGACTAAGCTGACCATCTGATTGTGAAAGCAACAATGATACACATCTCTAACAAAAGAGAGCCTTGGTATTTTTGTTGTCTTTTAATCTGGCAAACAACAATGTCAGCGTGACACAGTGAGTTTGCAGCTCACCCATGACTTTCTTTTCAACCCTTCCCGACATGGGGATTTATCAATTTCTAATAGTGTATCAAATGCACGCTATAGACCATTCCACAAGTGAAAGAAACTGCATGCATTTTTAAAATAAAAATAACAGTGATATTAAATTTTAGAAAGCTGAAAACAGACAAATTTTAGATATTTGTTGCAGATGCGGTTGGATAAATCCTCATGGATCAGTCAGTTCTTACGGAAATGACTATTGTGGTCTGCTGTGGTTTTATATAACTACTTTTCCAGCATAACAAAAGAATACTTACTATTAGCATGTAGCTTTTAACTCACCTAGCAGCACTTTCTCATTTCTCCTTTTTTAAAAATGATTAGGCCACTTGCTTACACTGTATGGTCTTCTCAAGCTCTGACATTAAAATAATAACTGGTTTCCTCAAAGTAAGATTGGTGTTTTACTGTCTTATTTCTTTCTCATGTCAGTTATCTCCAGGACCTTGCGCTCCCTGCCGCCCGACAACACTGACACCATCACATACGTCGAGTCTGAAGATGAGGCACTCTACTTAGGGGCCCAAGAAGTGGAAATCGGCAAAGCTATGTTCGCTGGAGGCCAGCAGAACCACACTCCTGACTACCAGCGTGTAGAGCAGCCCGACTCGGAAACCGGTGTCAACAGCAACTCATCTGCGGACTTCCCCAACGCTAATCAGGCTATGGATATGAAACCGGGACAGACAGGTGCTGGGGATACATTACAGGAAGCCCCCATTGATAAAGTGTCTGCTTCTGCTGTGGCATATGATGTACAAAGCTCCAAAGAGAACTGGATAGAGAGAAATCCCCCATCTGTCATATTACAACAACACCGTTCAGATGAGATGTAGTAAGAGGTGCTACCAGCAGAGGGAGCCATATTATTTTGGGTAGGGAAGCTTAACATTGTAAAAGAAGAAAGGGAAATGCTGAACTGTATCTAGGATCATGTTTCTGTCCCTACTTCCCCCTCTTACAGCCTTCTGATGTACTACTGTTACTTAATGTGCACTTTTGGTCTGGTTTCCTTGTTTGGCGAGGCAGAAAGAGTTGGAAGAGAGATTTCCTAGTTTCAGTACTGTGTAAGCTACCTAAAGAATAGGACTCTGCTGAGATCAAGGTCATGCCTAAACATCACCAAAAAGAGAATTAAAACATGTCTTAGAGTATATTAAATGAAGTAATACCAATCATTTCCATATCATAAAATTCCAGGGATAATTTTAGACTTGAAGCGGTAACTAGGGCTGCACCATATGCAATGTTGAAATAACTTTATGAGCTGCAATATTTAAATGACAGGAAAATTTATTTAGTTTCTCAGGGGTTGCTTCAGTTAATAATTCATATGGGTACGTTGGCGTAGGTTTTTAAATGCCATGATGCAACCCTCTCCATTTATCTGGGTTAGGGGCCAGCACAATTTTTGCCTTTTGAGGTTTTGACTTCACATCAGGGATTTAAACCCCCGACCTCCTGCATAAAAGGGAAAGGTAACTAACCTCTTTACTAACGGGAAACTGGATTAAATCAGGTCTAGGTTAGGGACTAAAGAAGGAATTAAAGTAGGATTAAACCTGTCTAAACCAGCACTTTTCTATTTGAATTTGTACAGGGAGAAATACATGTAAATGTTCACATGGATGACTGCAACATTATTTGGATACAGGTATTTCTTTGTGATACAGATATTGCAATTGCTGATGTTGCAATTACAATAAACTTGCAATGTATCGTGCAGCCCTAGTGGTAATCAGTCCACGATATCCATTACCCGTAGAAGAATGCTGCTTTAATCTCATTAAGCTTGATATGAAGTGGTTGTCAGACCACTGTTACGCTTAAGCCATTGCAGGACATTTGGCCATGTAGAAGACTTGTAAAGGTATTAGTATTTCCCTTGTAACAAGGGTGTCATGCTTCTTTCATTTTGGAATGTTTCTTTCTTTAATTTTTTTATTTTATTTTTTTGGATGTTGTACAGTGAAGCAATGAGTAATGCAAACTCTAGTGTAAGCAAACGCCGAACCATTGACCATGCAGTAGTTGTCAGACCCCTCTACTCCTCAACCTTTTCCAATATATAGGATACTTTCTATACTGTACGTCTTGATACTTGGCACTTGAAAAAAGGGATTTGATACATATGTACTCAGTAAGTGTTGCAGTAAATTATACTCAAAAATGTAATGACCTGTTTCTGTCAGTGAGGCATTTTTGTTTTTATGAATATTTTTAATGTTACTGTCGGTATTAAACAGAATTTAAATGTTATTGGTTCTAATCAGTACTTAATGAGATTTTAAATGTTGATCAAGCACTGGCGTTTGACATATTATGGCAATGGATGTAAATAAGCTTCTCTGATTGTCGCTCAGCTGTACATTTGAATTGTTTACGTATAAGACATGTCTGGACATCTATAATAAACCTTTTATACATCAACAAGTCAGAGTTTCAGATGTTTTTGTTCCTGACTACATTTTTCCCACCTTGTGACATGTATGGACATTTTTGCTTGATAAAAGCTTGTCTTTTAGATGAAAGTAATGAAAGAAATATATCCCATATTGTACTATGCAAAGCTTGTATGAATTTAATAATCTGAGGAATTGCAGGCATAGTTTAAAAACTGCAACCAATAAGAACAAAATGTTAATATTTTAAATATAACTCTGCGTTTTCCTAAAACTGGTTAGACTCTTTAACAATGTTTGACGATGTATGTGATACTTAAAGTCACATGTCACAGGACACAGGGTGTTTGCTAAATTTAGCCTACTACATGAAACTGGGTTAGTATCATTACAACCATGGTATTTCACTACACTTTGAAACCTGATTTTTTTTTTTTTTTTTCATGGAGCATGGCTGAAGTGCTGAGTCTGATGTCCATTTAAAAAATGAAAGTAAAATATTGGTTTGAAAAAATCCTGAGGTGCTTGTTAATCACAGTGACTCAATGCTGAGAAAGTAGAAAGTACACATTTACACACAAGTACACAAGTACAAGGTTACAGAGGTAATATTTCTGCAAATGATTTTGTCAATAAATAAATAAATAATAAAAAACAGCATCTTTACCAGAGCTTAGAGTCCCAGGACCACAGGGGCAATTTATGGTCTTGGAAGTGTGTAATGATAGTAAAGTTTACCCAAGTCCAAATAACATTTGAAAATTGTTTTTGTTTTTGCACAGCAACAACCACAACTACTACTGCTGCTGAAAGTACTGCAGTAAATAATACTACTGGTAACTACTGATACACTGTACCCAAACTTGGAATCAAACCCAAAATCTTCTGTTTGTAAGGTGAGTGTGCTACAGACTTTGCAAGCACGAATAATAGGCTACATTAAGTAAGCCATCTACTTTCCTTTTCCTAGATTATGTCGATGTGATTTGCTGAGAAGTGCTGGGCCTTCTCTTAAGGAAGTTTTTAGTTGTTCCTTGTGTGACTTGACAGAACTGCTGGAGCTTACAAAGCATTGCATCAGGTTTTTACCAGTGCAGTGTGGGAATCCCGTTTCCCTCTTGGCCTTCTGTTTACAATCACATTTTCTTGACTATAAGAAGGAAGTCTTTTTAAATCCAGCTCAGATCCTAACTTATATTGTATAACTGTTTATGCAATTCTTATGCTTTTCTTTTCTTATGCTGCTTTTCTTTTCTTAGGTTTATGCTTTTGTTTACCTTGTTATTGTGTTGTTCCCACATATATTCGTGTCACTCTAAAAGTATTGGGGAAAAACAGGAGCAGAGTCCGGGATGACTCACCATCAGAAGCTTTTAACAGTGACTCATCATAAGCCTTACCAGCAGCATGTCCAGACTAGTTATATATAGGGCAAAGGGCACTCCGTGAACCACCGGCAGATGGCGCCCTCCGCTCATATTACGCTGGCACCGTTGTGTGAAAGGTCTTTGAAATATCAAAAAGCACCTTGATTTGCATCGAAATGTCAGCGTGGTTTGGCATTTGAATATGACAACAAACTCAGCAGTTGTGAGTAAAGTGTGTGGGAAAAATATATTGCAGGAGATGAAATGATAATGATATTCAGATTGATTTTTGGAGACGTGAGTAAGCAATGGTGGTGTCCTGGCCAATGATGAGCAGTACAGCATTTAATCCGGGGTTGAGGCCTGCTTTAGAACTGGCTTTGTTTGGGACTTTTTCAATTCTAGTTTAGCATCAGGGGCCATTTAGAGTCACCAGTTCACCTGGCTTACACCTGCCAGCCTAAAATGAACCGGCTACTGTCCAGGGTCTAACCCACCTAAGGCCCATTGTTGCTGGGATAGACCCCTAACGTAAATCCACTGTACTTCTGTTTGTGGTCCTAGCCCCTGGGTAGATCCTGTGTCTGGTCCTGCATTATGTCCAGTAGTTTATATCTAGATTATTTACTTGATTGCGTGTTAGTTCTGTGTTTAATTTAAGGGAAGTTTAGTTTGATATTTAAGTTTCATTTTGGTTTAGTATTTTAGTCCTGTATAAAATATTGTGACAAAACGTCGCTTATCAAGTCCTAATAAAGTCCCACTTTTGCAAGTTGCACAATATGCAGTAATATCTTCATTTGTTGAATCCTAAGAAGTTGTATGAATCCAATTACTTCTATTAAAATATTGGAATATATACAATTTAATATAGGTTTAGACCAAGTTTTATTGTATTTTAGTACCACATTCTGATTTAGTCCTGGACCAATGCCTCATTGATTGGGTTCAGTCCTAGTTTTGACCTAGTTTTCTGCAGGTTTAAGTCTGAGCAGTTATAATCTGGGAATAGTCTAAGTTTCTTCTAAAGATAGTGACAAGGAAGTCGTCATGTAATTTCTAGCTAATAACTCGTGACAGCAACGGCATTTCATTTCATTAAGAGTTCCTCATCTTTATGCAATTCAGAAATGCCCTTGCTTTCTCAGCTCATTTTTGGTTTGTTGCCTATCACATGACCCAGGCAAGTCTGTGTACTTTCTGAGTACACTTTGTAAAACAGACTTTTACTTTTATTTAAGTCAAATTTAGAGGAAAACATGTCCAAATTTGTAACCTCTCTAAATGAGTGGGTTTAGTATAAGTAGTATAAAAGCAATATCACAAAAAGTAGCCTAATATTAGTCACAGTTGCAGTAGTTGTAGTAACAGTAGTGGTAATAGTAATAGTAAGTTGTTTACTTGTACATTAAGTCCACCTCAGTGCAATGAGCCTACATATTTTGAAAAATTAACAACAAAAGCATGCATCTTTGTCTCATTTTATTTTGGATATGGATAGGCTTTGTCTTTTGTCTCCTTTACGCATCTGGTCCATTCAGAAGCTGAATGAATGTAGTATAAACACCACTGATGTTGCATTGAACTTTGATTAGTGACTGGCAATAAACGCGCACCCTATCTCTGGCACGTGGCTCTATGTACAAGAAGAGGAGGAATAGGAGGATGAGGGGGAGGGGGTCTCTTGGCGCATCTGTTGAGCATCTGCCAAGTGTCACTAAAAGCCGCTGGAGTGTGCTGCCTTCAAAGACCCCCGGGAGCTATAGAAGCACCAGGGGCAGGTGGACAGCTATTGTAGTGGCACAAAGTCGCCTTTTTGTTCCGACACGCGTCAAGACAGACCGGCCAATTAAGTTGCCCTTCCCCAACAAAGGCGAAGAGTGGCGTGTGCCGGCTACAAGCTGCTCACTACCTGTTTCCAGAACATCTCGTGTCCTGCCGGGGTCACCTCAGACTCACACAGTTGGATAAGACACCGCGAGGTTGAATGTGTTTACCGTCTGCAGGTGTTTGTTAAGGGAAGGCGGAGAGTCGAAGGAAATGTTCTAAAAATAGCGCACTGGCTGACTGGTTGGGAAGTTCCAGACTAGACTATGTTATGGAATAGGTCTGTCTATCCAACTGTTTTCGTTCCAGTGTATTCATCAAATATTTGAGTTTTTTCTCATGCACTATCCCAAAATTCCTTTATGACGCCAACTTGTAAACATTTGGTGCGTAACTCCTATATAATGTTAATTGGTCAAGGCGAAAACAAATAAATAACAGCCACAATAACGATAATTTGAGCATTATGAAAGCCCAATATCTTTTAAATTGTGCGTAAACATGCATTAGTTTGTGTATTTAGACACAAAAGTCCAACTTTCGTTTCGTGTCTTTCTTACAATGCAGAGATGTTGACTACTGGGGCACGAGTGGGCTTGTTAGTGGAAGGTTCGAGGGGGGATTTCTTGAAAACGCGTAATCTTCGCCCCCACGTGGGGCTGTCAACAAAGTGGAGTGGACCTTGTGCGGGGACTTTTGCTTCCCTCACCCCAGCGGCGCGCTCTGAGCCAATGGCAGCAGGCGAGCGGCGGAAAGCACCACCCCTTGCCGAGAAACTACGCTGACCCGCTATAAGAACACCCACAGCCGGCTCACAGCTCAGAATAACGACAGAGACACGACACAAGAGCAACCAACCTTACTCTCAAACGAGACTTAACACTGTCCGCTGTTCGCTACTCGGATTCTATACTTCGCTTGTGGATTATAACTATGACTCTGGAAGAGATGCAAGGACAAGAGACAACCATGGAGAACACTGACAGGTAAATACGCAAAACATTTTCGACTTGACAGCATAGTTTAGTGCCTTCTCTATAGCTTGGTATCGTATCCCACAGTGTTCTTACCATGCTATGTGTCTTGTCAGGGTGCAAAGTGCAGGCGCAGCACTGGAGGAGCTGCTACTCGCCGCTAAAAAGGAAGACTACCTTACAGTCGGAGTTTACGAGTCTGCAAAAGTCATGAATGTGTAAGTATCCACATCCTAGCACTGGATTTTTTACAATTTTACGCATTTTTTTCTTAGCAAATGCAAACTTTGTCCAGATTGTAACCGCTTTGTCTGCCTCTCTCCACCTGCAGTGACCCAGACAGCGTGGCGTTCTGCGTCCTGGCCACGGACGAGGAGTACGAGTGCGACATCGCGCTCCAGATCCACTTCACCCTCATCCAGGCGTTCTGCTTTGACAACGACATCAACGTGGTGCGCGTGAACGACATCGACCGCCTCGCTGACCTCGTAGGCGCCGACGAGAGCGGGGAGCCCAAGGACGTGCACTGCATTCTGGTCACGGTAAGCAGCGCCCACGTCTCGCCAGTCTGACAGTGGAGAGACAGCTCATTATGAATCATTTCGAGAGCGCGTAGTCTGTGCACGTTGTTCTAAATGTCTCTTTGTTTCTTTTTTTTTATTACAGAGCCCTAGTGCCAATCCATGGAAGCACTCATCTCTGGATCAACTGGGCCTGTTCTGTGAAGAGAGACGCAGCGTGTACGACTGGGTGCCGGCTATCACTCTCCCTGAGCGCTGAAATAGCAACCTGCTTTGACATTGTTGAAGAAAACCAAGAGCTTGAGGCGTAGATCTTGTTCCGCCTCTACTGCTGTTTGGATTAACGGAGGCTTTGCTGCGAACATGCACGCAGTAGCCTGACTTCTCTCCCTGGTGCAGCCTGGGACAGTGTCGGGGGCGCATGGGGTCCAAGCTCATAAGGTCATGCTAGGACCAGATGGAAGATAATGGACACTGAAAAGGAGTAAAAAGTTGGTTTATTGGTTACTTAGCGGGACCAATGGGAAGCTAAGAGGAGAATGCAAGAGAGCAGAAGCTGGACTATGACCTATTGTGAAGGGAACATTAAGAAAAATGTCTGGACTTTAAAGTTTCTTTTGCAAAACAGCCATCAGGACTTGGATGGAGCAAGCAGAGACTGATCCTGATAAGAGCTGTGTACATGGACTAATTTTTTATTTTATTTTTTTACTTATGCAAAATCAATGCAAAATTACTTTCTTGATTGTAACCACTGAAATGTTTTCTTAATAAACACTGCAAACGAAGTGATGTTGTCAGACAATTCTTTTACCACACAATGCACAGCTTATTGTGCAGCACACTTCTGAGAATCAGGAAGTAGTGCATGAGAGATGAAGTCACTGTGGGTGGCAGATGGAAAGGAAGACCAAACGAAAGGGCACAAAAAACCCAGAAAGAAGTAGTAGTAGTTGCAACGTAATGACAGAGTACTCAGTGACCTTATAGAGCAGGGCAAACCAGACGGCATACATGGCAGCTTGCACTTTTGCAGAAGGCAGAACTTAGCCTGGCACTAGTTGGGTCTTTGGGGGCAGTAGTGGTGGTGGGGAGGGGAGGTATTCTTTGTTTAGTGGCAGCTGGGGCGAGTGAGGTCTCTGTGTGTCAGTGGGGGTGCAATCTTGCAGCTCATCCAACTACAAAGTATTGTGTAAAGTGTGCCACTGTAATGCACCATGTTGTCAGATATATTTAGCAAATATAGGAGCAAAATTATGACTGCTATGATGTGCACTACAGGGGTTTGTCAAAAAGGAGCTAATGAATCCAGAAAGGCATGTAATGTAATGTAAGAGACAAACATGCTGACGTATGACATTTACATGAGGCTGAAGAATAGATATTTTAGCAGGGCTTGAGGTATATACGTGAAACACAAACACAAAGGTGCACCTGAATAAAAAATGGCACATAAATTATAGGTGTGAAAATAAAAAAATAAAATATATGTAAAAACAATTATGAATAAAACACACCAAAAACTCCCAGCATAACTCCCAGCATGACAGACGTGACTGACGAACATGGGAAAATATCCCGGCGGCGGGTTACTGGGCTGTATGTACTATACAAAAAGTAGAAAAAATAATAAAGGAACAATAGATTTACCTTAAAAAGAGTAAAAAAAAAAGTGTAAAAATAACAAAATATAAATAAATGGAAAAATAGAAATGAAAAAAATAAATAAATAAATAAATAAAAGGAAAATAAACTATATGCTGTGCAGCTGATGTTGAAGTGCTGCATCTGTATTGTGCAATAGCCATGACACAATTAACTGCATGCAAACAAAGAGGGTTGTAGTGTTAGAATTACTTTAACATGTGCTTTAATGCAAGAGAGAAGTAACAGTCTCCTGTGTTGAACTTGCCTTAGCAGGCTTTATATAGCTCATAATACTGTACATCATAAAAAGCAATGCACAAGACATTATGCACCACACTATAAAGACTATAATGAGTCAAGTTGGTAGTTGTAAATAAGACGTTTTTAGATAATGTTTGATTTAAAGCATGTTAAGCACAGCATCCAAATGCTAGGCTTTTAGCATGAAGAGCCTTAGCTTTTTTAGGGCAAGGATGTTTGTTCAGGGCAAGGTGACAGGGCAGCAGACTTCCCTCTCCCTGGACACTTCTCCCACTCTGCATGCAAAGAAACATACAGTAGTTCCTCTATAGCATGTCCTGGGTGGTAAAATTAGAATGGAAAGAAAAACAAACAAAAAGAAAAATATGAATTGAGAAAAATATATGACATATATTGCACTAATGAACACTGTGCATGAAACAGCTGATGCTGAAGTGCCTTCTGTCTGTGTTTTTATAGCCATGCATCCAATTACCAGCACCCAATGTTGTTA
This sequence comes from Bostrychus sinensis, assembly GCA_020698575.1. NCBI lineage: Eukaryota > Metazoa > Chordata > Actinopteri > Gobiiformes > Eleotridae > Bostrychus > Bostrychus sinensis. The sequence continues at coordinate 14,829,384 of CM036249.1, read as the reverse complement.
GAAGCACTTTATTTGCCTCATTAGGGCATAAGTGAGGGGTTCTAGTGCAACAGTGCGTAAACACGTCTGGACTTATCGCAAGCAGACACAGCAGAAAACATGGACTGGAAAAAGAGGCTGTAGACATTGTAAGAGGGTCAGTGTGTTCATCAGCCAAGGTAAAGGAAGCAAAGGGAGGTTTGTGGTAAAGACTGTCAGTAAACGCTACTACTGCCACATCAAAGACCTCCGCGGCTTCACAAGAACTCACTTTTCACTTCCAGGCAGCACCTCAGCTCTAGACGACCACTGAGTGTGCACGTGGTCGTATTAGAGTAAAGCGGAAGTGATAGTTGGACACTGCGCATGCCCACCACTGTATGTTCTGTGTTCTTAGAAGAAGGGAAGCTGCATTCAGAAAGGATATCAGACTGGAGGTGTATAAACAGGGGCTTTCCATTAATGGCCCTTTGAGACAGAGACTAGTGACCCTAAATCATATCAAAACTATAGAGCGAATGAGATTATAGTGAAATCATAAAGTGAGTGAGTGATATGAGGATCACTATGACTGATGCACTGGGTAAATCCATGAGGTGGACGCTTCATGTAGAAAGTGTGAAACTGGCATCCAGAAACTGCAAACATAGTGAGGAAAATAGTGATTATAGAAGTATGCAATACGAGTAGGGACACCCCCCACCAACCTGGGGAATATTTTATTATTAAGTGTTAATCACTGACAGTAAATATATTTTTTAATGAAATATATTTTGAATGAAAGTTTATTATTAGCTGATGTACTGTACTCCTATGGGCAGTCTGCACCATGTCCAAGCACATATGTTTAAAGAATGGCATATTTAGACTATGCTTTGGCACTGCCCATGGTTTTGTGCACATATGCATGCATACATGCACACTTCTAAATAATATGAACTGTAGGATGACATAAAGCTACAAAGTGGAATAAGGTTAAGGTAAAGTATAGTTAACCTTAATACTTTATTGTCCCCATAGAGAAATTTGTTTTCTGCATTTGACCCATCCTTCAATGCTGCTGATGCAACCTGTCAGGGGCAGTGAGCAACCATGATGCAGTGCCCGGTAACCCTTCTCCAGATCCTGGTTAGGAGTACCTGGCTGGAGGATTAGCCTGTTGTGCATGCTTTAGGCTGGTGGGGAAAACTGGACTACCACCTAAACTCCACACAGAAAGGCCCCACATGGTCCGGGAATTTAACCGGGACCTTCTTGCTGTGAGGCGAGAGCCACCATGCCGCTCCAAACATGTAGGAATGCAATATTGGGATAGACAAACAGGTGGACTTGATTGTGTGGGGCATCCCGTACACTGTCCTGACTGCTGTAATTAGATAGTTAGTCAGTTTTCTTTATTAGTCTCCTATGGGGGAAATTTGTCTTGGAACAGGGAAGCTGCTCAAATCACCAGACAACAATAAACACCTCCAATCAAAAACACCATTCACAAATAAAGTACAATATTTAGCAAGTTGACTTTTTGCACTGGTTTTGTTTGCAAAGAAGAGTCCCATACCTTTTCCCTGAGTTCATTAAAGTGTATTCAGAGTATAAGACATGAGATGGGTCTGATAGAGTCCTAATGTGTGAGCAATGATGATGTGCATAGTGCATACTCTCTGCAGCATGTTTTTACATGCACTTTACTTACCACTGTTCCATGAGTATTAACACAATAACCACTAACAGCATGCTTTGTATTGTATTATGAACCGCCACACTAATTAGGCATCATACATTGTTTTGTCTAACCCCCACCACTCACCCACTGGACTACTTCCTGACATGTACGAACATAAAACCGGGTTAAGAAAGCCAGGGGGCAATTCTCCAGTGAACATGTGTGAAAAAGCCTATAGTACTGTGAAAAACATCTAAAAATAATTTGCCTACATGAAACAGTTATGGCCTTACTAATATTATCAAACAGAAAAAATCAACATGTATTGTCTTTTACAACCAAAAGAAATTATAACCTGCAAACCATTCAACTATAATCACATCTAAGAATAACCCTTGTTGCATGTTGTAATAGTGGACTGTATTTTTGCAAACCAAACAGCAGAATATACAATACAGTGAGTGTATACTTGAGGCAATGAAAACATCCTTGACCCACTTTGGATAAAAGTTATAATGACAGTCTGTGATAGATGGCCTTTGTTCTCGGCCTCTCTGCATCTCCAACTATGTAGCCCTATGTCTGTAGCAACAACTGATGCAAGCCTGCAGTAGCATACTCATTTTTCATGTCCTTTTGGCTACTGCTAAATGCAAAACAAAGCTCCACTCAAGCTTCTGCTCTTGTGCGGATCAGTGCTATTTATGTGGAGTTAACAAATATCTTCTGTATGTGCCAGAGCCTGGAGCAACAGCCCGTTCTGTCGGGCAGGCTGACTGTCTGCACACCATCTGAGCCAGAGATTTGAGGCTGTGATAGACTCAAAGGGGAGCCAGACCAGACTGATGTGTGTCTCACTGAGAAACGGTTGTTATTAAGTCAAGCTCATAAACTGTAAACATCACAGGTCTGGCCTTATATTGCTTATGTAAAACAAATGAGAGCTAACTGTAATAAAAAAGTCAGTAAGTTGGAGCTTTGTAGGCAATGAATGTGCTAATTTGGTTAGCCAATGAGTTCCAGGGAAATATCAGAGAAGGTGGAGGCATCATGGCACGAGGCTGTACCTTTTCTATGGAAATTCATAGCAGCAGTTACTAAACTGTGCCCTGGCTTTCTCTTCTGGTATACAAGCCTGAAAATATTATAGTTGTGCTATACTGTGCTATGCTAAGCTATGCTGTACTGTGCTAAACCATGCTATACTGTGATGTGTAAATCTATGCTATACTGTACTATACCGAGTTAAAAGATGCACATGAATGCCTGCACAAGTCAGAAAAAAGAACCAGGGTCAAAACCTGCATTGGAAATGCCAATGATTGCCGTTGATTTATTTTACCCCTCATGCTAAATCTGACTAGTTAATTGTGTTAAACGCTAATTAATAACATCACTAATCAATAACTTTGTTGGTTTACATGCATATGGTGATGTCGATATCCTGTAGCCTGACAAGCCAGACTATAACATTAAATGTATAATCTGGGGACGGTCCATAGACAGAGCTCAAACCTAGAGGTGGAATCAACGGATGTCATTCAAACTGCTCAGATCAACGGACAAGGTAAGCTTTTTTAGCTACCAGCGGAGCCAGCTGGTATATTAGACTTTTAAGACGAATGATTTGAGCCCTTCTTTCTGCCCCACTTTCAAAGAAAAACCCAAATCTAACTCTTCCAAAATTGATGTCACGTCCGATTCAAATGGCCGCTGTTCGTTAGGCACAGCCGTCGTAGTTGTTATGCTCTCTGCACCATCGCTCAGCCCTGTTGTCATAGTGCTAAGCCCCGCCTACTCGACTTGCTACACACCCGCTACACAGATAGAGGGTTGTGATTGGAGATTGGCCCCTATGGTGTGTTACTAGACCAACCCGCTAAGCAAAAAATATTTTCTTCTGCTAGGGTGCGTCTAGATTTCAAGGCTAAATATCCTGACTTTCTGAGCAAAAAGCACATAAACATAAACAAGTCGGGAAAACAGTTTCTTATCCCGGAAAGATGAGCTATGCTATATGCTGTCCTATGATTTGCTATGCTATACTTTGCCGTGCTTTGTTTAGTTGTGACATGCCATACTGTCCTGAGCTATACCAGCTACTGCACTGTAGGTAACTTGTTGAATGAGTGTTTCCAGGAGCATCAAACTTGACTTGCAATTTATTCTAAGCATTATAAAAAGAGCGTTAGGGCTCTGTAGTTCTTAATGCATTTTGTTGTAAACATTGTGGGTAATGATGCATCATAATTTATCTTTGCTGACTCACTGCTGAAACTGAAAACCTGTAGATATAGTATTGATAATGAAAGCATTTGGGCATTTAAAAGCACTACTAGTCATTGCCTGCTTTTTGCTTATTGCACAGATACAGTACGCGTTCCCATATCAGGATCCCCTCAGATTCCCACACTCATCGCTGGACTGTAAATGGTAACTGCTTCCCAGGGCCATTGTTTGTTGGTGTGGGGTGATACTGCGCCTTTCCCAGAGCCATTACCTCCCTTTACCCACGGCGAGCTGTGGTCCCTGCTTCCCATTCCCTGCTCCTCTTCTGACTTACAGTAACCGCACCGGGATGAGATTACACGATGAGCTGGCAGGCATCGTCCTCACTTACCCCACCCAGCTTTAGCTCTCTCTCTCTCTCACAGACGGATTGGTACTATGAGCTCATGGCCCAGCTGGCTTGGGCTGGCCTCATACACAGAGATAGATAGATAGATGGATGGATGGGTGGCTGGTGTTGGGTGTCTCTAATCTAAGTATGTGTCACTCACTCAAGCCTGCTCTTGCTGAGTTCAGTATGCAACATTTATGAGTTCTTCGCAGTGCAGGGAATTTCTCGTGGTTGCGTTGGCCAAGGTTAGTACATCAGCATGCAAGATAAGATATACAGTAGAGTTATCAACACATAGCAGATCATTTTGCAAATGTAGCAAAGCCCTAAATTAAAATGAGCAAATTAAAAGAGCTGCACATGATCAAAGGACTATTGTATCATAGTCACAAAAACATGTCTTCTTTCTTCTGTTTGCAAAATAAAACCCATAGATTAGCTTTGATGCTACACCTATTGCACTCCTGCAAGTCATGCTTCTTTTACCTTCTACTTAGCTCCTGGGGAATGTCTGTACAGATTTCTGGTCCAAATAAGAATATGGCCACATGGCAGAAAAGACAAACTAGAATTACCATACTATTAGAGCAAGAAATCTCTGTTTATATGTGTATGCCTTACAGCCTTGCAACTGAAAAATTGCAACTTGTTTCTTCTCAGGTTTTTGGGAATGTGAAGTTTTAAGGTCAAGAACAGTCAAAAAGTGCAACTTTGAGACATCATTTTCTCCCTGATAAATTTATCGTGACCCATATTTGAGATGTTACATTTAGTTATTCTACTACAACCTTTATGGCATATGTATTTTTTAAAATCAACTTCACTATTTCATGTTACTGAAAGAATATATAGGCCACAAATAAGCTGAATATTGAAATTACATTCAATCTCCCTGTCCTTTTTTGGTCTTGACCCACCAGGCTGAAGTATAGATTTTGCTTGACTTCGTTGCATGCTTATGTTTGCATGATTAGTGAAACTGTACCCAACACAAAATACAATTTACCCCAGGTCTGGAAACTTTATCTCCTTCTCTTTTGCTCCCTGGGAATGTCAGGTTTTTAAAAGTACATGAAATTCCTGGAGAGATGAGTAAAAAGTAGTGGGCATGGAACTGGGAGTCAGCTGGGTTTGTTGTTAAGGCTGCCACACAACAAGCACCAAACACACACAGCATGACTGAGCCTGATGTTTTTGCAGTGGCACTATCACTCTGTCACTGTGACCCGACCTGGGCGCTTTGCGGTTGTGGTTGAGGTAACTGCATATCACTATCAAAGCAAAGCAAGCATACCCACACAGACTGCAGAGCACAACACAACACAACACCTGGGTTCAAGGGGACGACCTCACCTAAAGAAGTGATGACATCACACCTTTAGTGGTTTCTACAAAGCCTATAATCATGACTCAAACAGCTGTAAGGAGACAGTGACCGCACTCGTACACACCTGACCTACACCAGCACTGTGTCCCAGAGGCTAGGGTGACATCCACACAACAGGTCATAGGAGGTGAGGTCACTGGATGCTCTCAGCTAAGTTAAAGAGCAACATGGTCAGAACCATGACACTGGCAGGTTATTAATAGGAAGTGATATTGTACACTGCATCTTTGTTGGGGTTTAATAGGATCTATATAAAACTGATCTCTGTGAATGGAACGTAAAGGAGAATTAGCCTGATGTGCAAAACTATGACATACAGTATTTATCCCACCAAAGCTGTAATATAATTTTGAGCGAGAAAAGTTTACAGAATCATAGTTAAAAATAGCAACCTAGCTCGCTAATATGTTTTAAATTTAGTTTAATAAATACTATTAAAACTAAAACATACTATTTACAAAGTAATCAATAAATATAATAACAGTTATGTCGATTATAGTAACAAAACAACTAAATTCTAACTTAAGTAAAAGTAACAAATTGTTAAGTCAGGAATTGACATGAGACTCCTGGTGGTAGGATGACTGTGCTACCAAACTTGCCAGTAAATAAAGTATATATTGTATATTTTACCCCTAAAAGTTTTAGAAGGATGTTTTTAGAAGAACGTTTATCACAGAAGTATATATCTAGTTACTTTTTAACTTTGTTTAGAGAGAAAAGGCATCTGGCATTAGCAGCTAACATAGGTGTAGCATAAAATGTGGGTGGGGTCTATGATGTTTACTCTGTGCAGGGGCATGGGACAAGTTAGTTAAGTTTCTTTATATAGTATAAGATGAAGAAGCAAATAAAGAAACAAAAAATAGTGCACTAAACAATAACTAGATGAATAAGTAAATACTAGTAAAAAGGATTAAACTTAGTAAACTTTGACAGGTTTACATTAAGCCCTTGGCCTACAGTAATAATAATAATAATAATAATAATAATAATAATAATAATAATAATAATAATAATAATAATAATAAAATCATAATGGATTGGATTTATATTGCACTTTACAAGCTTCTCATTCTTCTCAAAACGCTTCACATGAGTCCATTATTCATTCACTCCTCAGTCACACTCAGAGCCACAGATGCCCTGGGGCAGACTGACAGAAAGGTGGCTCTGACCACCACAAACCACAGGCACCTTAACACATTCATACATTGTTAAGGTGGGTGAAGTGTCTTGCCCAAGGACACAACGACTGTATGCAATGCTGGTTGTGAAGATTGAATTTGTATTAAGGACTGAGCTGCTGCTGCCCTACAGTGTGCTAAAGCTAAACTTATGTTGTTGTGTGTGAAAGTGAAAACAATTAGATTTTGAAATTTTCCAACCCTCTAATGTCAAAAAATCCCTGCTGTCTTTGTGCAAAATGTTGTCATGTGGAGGTTTGTTTTTCCTAATGTTCACAAATTGCCCTGGGATTGCATCAGGCTATTTATGGCAGCACCCAAATAGACTAACCTGAATAAAATGTACAGTTCAAATACAGTATGTCTGAATGTAGCCCTGTGACATTTATGTGTGAACTGTCTTGACTTTTTATATCAGTACGGACCATAAAAACCCTAGTACAAGTATTGCATTACAAATATGATCTCTCCTCATAGTATTTCAAATTAATCCGACACCATGACAACAGAGTGTGCATAATGCCAGATAGTGCGGTGGGTAAAATGTCTTGATGGGATTCAGGCGAGTGTCTCAGGTGCGGGAGAAGTGATATGATGCCCTGTGTAGCGATCACATGAGGCTACCGCACTGGACTAGCCTCTTTGCATAAGCCAAGATGAGATCAGTTTAAAAAGGCAAGGGCTATTTCAGGACACCTATAGAGAGAGCCTGAGCGCCTGTGTCTTTGAGTGTCTCCTGGATTATTCTAGCAGCCGGAGAGGACAGCAGGCGTGGGTGCAAAGAGAAAGTAAACGAGCTAAGATGCACCAGGGTTCATGCAACAAATAGATGCATCTAATATTAGCATTTCAACATATCAATGTACATCATTTAAATAATTGCAGAGTCATGGCATTAATTTGTACAACAGTGCAATAAAGACAGAAAACATATTGGTAGAAGTAGCCTTATAATCCTTTATGCACAAAGTATTAGCATTGTTTGCTTTGATGCTGCACTTCAATACCCATTACACTGGCCTTCTCCTCCTTAGCTCCTGGGGAATGTCAGGTCTTTTTTTGGGCTGCATGTTACCACTAGTGTGAACAATCAGCCCATAGATTATGCCACATTTGGGCAATTAGGTAAAGATGAGCCCACTGTGGACTATTAGCATCAGCAAAGGTGGAGGAAGTTAACAAATGCCATTGTACCACTGTACTATTTTAGTTTATTTTAATTTGATGTAATTAGTTGACAAAATTATTATTATACTTAGGCTATTAGTGTTTTTTCATCTATGATTAAAACTCTATAATGACTTTAAAAATGACTACGACCTGATTATTGTTTACTTTTTACATTTTAGGAGGACTAGAACAGTCACCTTCTATATATTGTCTAGTGTATATTATATGTTTTATGGCCTGACTAGAAGAGAAAGGGAAAAAAGGAATACTTACAACAGAAACCACAAAAAAGCACATGGCTAATTTGCATCAACACTTCTGCATGTCTTGTACAAATACAATTTATTTTACGCATGTACTGTGCACACACCCTGGGTACACCTACTACGTTATAATTTTCTAGCGCTGAGCTGTCCCATTTACACTCTCTGTTTTGCATAGACTACTTGTGTGGTACCACTGTGCGCTGTATGTTGTCTTTAAGTTTAGTTTGTTTATGGAATCAGCAGACATTGTTCCCTGCAAAAAGTCAATTTTGACATTTTTACTAGATTAAATTTAACTAGACTCGAAACTATTGATAAGTATTATATAAACACTGCAAAAAATCTGTATCGGCATTAATTAAAATGACTTGATTTCAGATTATTAATCTGGATTTGAGTAATATTTTTTACTAGATTAGATATATTTACTAATAGACTAGATTATTTTACTTGTTTCTACCTATTTCTGTCTTGTTTCAGCAAAATTGTCTTCCAAGTGGAATTTTCTTACCCCATTGGCAGATGGCATTAGCTTGAAATAAGTTAAAATGGCCTGAAACAAGACAAAAATAGCTTGAAACAAGTCTAACATCTAGCCTAATAGTAAATATATCTAATCTAGTAAAAAAAAAATCAAGATTAATAAGCTGAAATAAAGTAATTTTAATTAATGCTGATTTAGATTTTTTGCAGTGTTTATATGATACTTATCAATAGTTTCTAGTTTATGGTTAAAACTACTGTATACATGTTTTAGCAATTTGACCATTTAACAATACTTGACTTTTTAGAGCACTATAATAAACAAGGTCAGTTTCTAATGCCATGTATATGTACAAACTTTTTTACAGTTCCAAGCAGTTCTTGAAGCCATGGCTAATTTGTATAAACCAGATTTTATTGTGTCATGTGTGCAAGCTGTTCTTCCTTGTGCTTGTACTATACACACCTAGCATACGCCTAATACACCTAATAAGTAATGTTTTTCTCATAACTATTTATGTTTGACCTGTTCTGTTCTGATCTGTTACTGTCATGGAAACACATTTACACACCCATTCAGTCATGGCACCTTTCTGGAAAGAGGTGAGACGAAAGTATAGTGTGTTGCTACTGAGATCAACTGCAGTGAGAATAGAAATGTGCTTAGTCATGTCTGGATACTTGAAGCCTGCTCAGTCTGTTTAAGCAAAGCAGCAATGACTGACATTCATAGCATATTTCTTTTTCTGAATGTTGCACAAGAATTTGCATTTTACCAGAAATGCAAAAATATTGACAAAAACTGAAACAGACAAAACATACCAAACACAGTGTCAGATTTTTCAGTAGCTTAAACAATTGTGGCATGTGATGAATGCATGACTGGTTTCTGTTTGTCACTCCCATGATCCTTTCTTCTGCATGCATCAGCATTCTGATCATATTTTGCACTTTACACTGAATGCCAGACTGGAAGAGGCAGTTCAGTAGAAATGCTTTCGAGTTGCCAAATATGGGGAACGGTCTGTAATCTCAAGCTTGAGCTGTTACATTACTGACATAGCTGGACTTATCCTTTCTGAAACACATGTACCAGGAGCCATTCCAGGAATCTGCTCTCATGCCTGGCGCTCCCAAAGCACAGCAACAGGAAGCAGTGACCATAGATGCACAGAGGCTGCTGCTAATGTCGAATGCAACACACACACAGACACACACACACGCACACACACACATACACACACACAAACAAGGGGAAAACAAATGGGCGGAAAGTTGCATGCTTTTTTGCTTGTCTGATCTGATCACAGACGCCGCCTCAGATCCAGACTGCAGTGTGAGTCAAGGAGAGAGCAAACACAAGAGACAGTGCCGCGCCGGCGTAAATTCCAGATTCCATTGCAATGAGGCGAGGGAGCTGTTTTAGGCTAAACAAAGTGGTACAGGACATAGCTGCGTTCATTCCCTTCCTAATACGGATCAGGGACAATGCACAGGCAGGACATATACGAGCATACAGCAAGGCAGAAAAACAGCAAGAGAGGTTCACAATCACAAAGATGTGCAGTTTTAATTACTTATGGGTGTGCTCACAGTAGTCTGAAAAGAGGCCTAGTCTGATTTGATAATGTGGGCTTTGAAGTGTGGGAGTGTGAAAAAAACAAACAAAGCAGAATACATGGAGCTTTAGACAGGCAATCATGAGATGTCTTCATGAGATAAGATTATTATTCAGCGGCCCAAAAATACCACTCTTTCCGAGGTGAGTGTGAGAACATAAATAAGATAATCTTGTGATTTTTATCAAGTGACTACTTGTTTGGAAGACAGTTGTTGCTTTTTATAACTTTATCATCTTTTTATTTTCCCAAGCAAAGGTGGAGGTGAGAGTTCCAGTGAGAAGATTGTCTCCAAGCTATTAATACTTCAGTCATCTTTAAGGAATTCATGTTGCAACATAGTAATGCATCAAATATTTTTGGGAGCTAAGGTGGAGGTGGAAGGGGTGACTAATACTAGTATGAGTTCAAGAGACCATTAAGTAAGCCAGTAAGTAGAGAGTACTGGTATGGTATTAGTACTTTCTATTGCAATATGTCATTTTGGTCTTTCCCATCTTGGGTTGCCACAGCTTGCTTTAATTTGCATTTTAACATGGCATAGGTTTTATGCTGGATGCACTTCCAGATGATCTCTATTTATAGGGTACACTGGCATGTGACCACCTGAGATTAGATTGTTCTAATGAAAAAAATCATGCTATTTTGACTGTAACAGTAGGTTTGCATGTCCAGGCAAAAGGTGTGAAGGCAGCAAAGTGTGTGTATTTTTTATCCGTGGGAGAAGGTAAGAGATAGAGTTGGAGTGCACAGTGAATAGCGCGAGTGCCAGACAGCCTCTCTAGTTTCACTTCACATACTAATTAGGATCCTTGAGTGGAGGCTGAGTGGCCAGGGACATAGCATGCCAGGACACAGCGACAGAACAGCAGAGGGGAGAAGGAGACGACAGTACATGAAGCCAACAGGAGGATCCATGCTGAAGGTCTTATTTGCTTGCAGACGGTTGTTATTGGTCCTCGGGTCACGGTTTGGGCTGATGAATTTCAGTACAGATGCAAACGGTAACTCAAAAAGATTGTGTTGCAAAAGTGCGTTGGAAGAATTTGAATACTGCAATAGCAAATGCACATGTCAACATATCTTCCCATGCAATCTGACATCATGTGATAGCCCTGGTGGAAAGTTAGTTAAAGATTAAATGACCACAACATGTTTACCACCTTTCCTAGGATTACATATTTTCTTTAAGAGTTGAAAACATCTTACTTAAACTGGCAGGTACAGTATTGCATAATAATGACAGATTTGGACTGGCTGACCATGTTCTTGGAACATATCTTATCTATGGACACCTCAGTCCCAACAACTGCCTGCAAACATCTGGTGATAAACAGTGGCCTCATTGTATGTTCACACCAGAGACATCATGTATGTTCTCACCAAAGACAGTAGAGACACATAATAGACTGTTAAAGCTACGGTTGTTATGTAGCCATACACCTAACATTTATAATACTTGTTATTGACTGATAAAACTGCACAACTCATTTCACCACAGAGTCCAGCCTGCCTCCTTCTTAGCTCCTGGGAAATGTCAGAGGTGGGTTAATATTACAGTTTAATAGCCATATAACCACTCATCTCAAAACGTTTTTAATTACACATGCAAATTAAAAAAGATAAATAAAAAATCTATTTTTACTCAAATTTTGAAAGATGATGAAAGTATGTGAAGGCTCCTTATTACATGACCCACATTTGACTCTTGTTCTACTGATGTTTTTAAATATGAGAAGCTGAAGAAAAAGAAGGGCATATTTGTAAACAAGTAGGCCTGGAATGAAAATGGGCTAAGCTGAAATTGACTTCAAGCATAACCAAACTGGGTTAAAATAGCTGAATTTAAATATGAAATTCCTCCCAGACGAAGATTGAAAGAGCAAAATACTTTTGCACTGGGTGTAAAAAAGAAAGACATGTTTTCCAAGGACTTTTCAAGGGGTGATGCAATTGCCCCTCGTCCTTGCTCATCTTTTTTCATGGCAACATACCATACTTAACCTAGTAACACAGTGAGGGCGCATGGCAACAGTGGATCCATTTATCCCGCCTCCTCTTCACATCTCTGTATGTTTCTGTCTGTGACACCAGCAGCACATACCACTCTACTGCACCTACACATTTACTGTTTATTATGTCCTGCCATTGATGAAAAACAAAAAATAAGCTCTTTTTGTTTTGCCAGTGTTACTTAATCTCCCGGAACATGCAGAGGGAAAAAGAGAAGGGGGGCAGTGGGTAGTGCTGTGAGCCCCGGCCGGCAACCAATCAGAGTGCAGGATTAGCTAGAGGCAGGCATAAACACACGGTGTTGCTGTTGGTAACAGAAATGTGATTGGCTGTTGGGAGAAGTTGCTCAATGGGATAGGTGTCCTGGTGTGTGGGTATTTTGATCAGTGTTATGAATGTTTATGTGCTGTTATGCTCTTTAATAACCTTGTTATTCTTCACCCAAATGTTCTCAATATTATTTCATCCAAACAATTAGGCTGGGGCAGTACAAAGCACACTGTGCTAAATCTTTTGAACTTCTGTTACCTTTAGTACAGCAATAAACAAGCAGACAGTACAATGGGCTGGCCGTTTGGAAAAGTGACAGGGGAGGGTAAGTGACGCTGGAGCACAGGTCACTGACACTACTACCACAATGCACCTGCATTCTTGACGTAAAGCTGTTGTTGATTTTACACTGTGAAACCAGTGGTCTTTAACTCACTTTACATTTGTTTTCTATCACTTATGATTAATGACTTATGACCTATACAGAATCACAGAAAACAAATCTCCAACAGTTCTTTGTATACAAATAGTTTATCATCCATTTTGTCTTTTTGCCAAACTTTTGGCAGTGTATCTACAAGCTTTGGCTGAATTACATTACATTGCATCAGTTATTACACAGTAACTCAAGAAGCTCCAGAACTATGTCCACAGGGTTTACATTTGTATGCAAGCTAACGCACGCCCACAACACACAGTACATCACACTGTCATTTCTTATGAATTAATTTACTGTATGCAATGTGTACAGTTAGAGAAAGGCAGATTTAAATAAACTTCAGTCTATTGGAATAATACATTTACTGCATGTTTTTAGACTGTGAAGAACCCAGACAGAATCACACAGGCAATACCCAAACAGAAAACATCTTGTTACTGTGAGGCAAGAGAGCAAAGATCATCCTCAGAGTTCCTTTATGTTTTCCTCAGAAGCCAGAGCACACACACACTGCTGCACATGCTGCTTTTGTTTACATGCAGCTCCTTCCTGAAAGGGGTGGAGCCACAAGCCGGCATTCCCGAGTTGCTTTGGAGACAGTGCTGGTACAGTAGCCAATGGGGAGGCAGGGATTATGACATGTGTGTTTGTGTGTAAATTAATCAAACACTGTTATCTATCTGGAAGTGTGTTGACCGGGGGGAGATATTTTTAATCAGCTCACTCAAGGAAGAAAACACTGGGGTAATAATACGAGGATCAAACAAACATAAAACACTAAGCCAATTAGAAAGCAACTGTGTAATCTCTGAAATGTGTTTATACGACCAGTTTAAATGAACAGAGATAAAGCACATGTTTTGTTGTTTTGTTGTACTTCTCATAATGGTCATATAAAAGCTGTTTGCATAAGCAGTTATCACACTATTCCTCTGAAGTCAGTAGCACCTGTGTACATGCACACGCGCTCTTGTTTCCAGCTGTTACTGTTATGACAGCAGATAAAAGCCCGTTCTGGCACCTGGCCCAGGTTCTTTTACCATCAATCAATCTGCCTTCCAGTTAACTAACTACCTTATTATGGTCAACAAACATGGCAAGAACACATTATACAACATCAGGAAACAGACATGAGGAAATTAATACAGTGCTATTTTAAGAGAAGGATTTCAAGGAAGATTAATGAGTTATAGCAGACTGTGGCAATGGTTCATATTTTCCCAAGGCACCCAAAAAGCTTTTCTGCATTAATTTATTATTATTTTTTTATTTTTTTTTATACCTCAGACATACAGTATTGTGTGAGAATGTTAATTCATTCATCTTCTACTTATTCCCATTAGAGGTTGTGGGTTGCTGGAGCATTTCCCATCAACTACGGGCCTTAGGCACAGTACACCTTGGACAGTGGCCAGTTAGTTGCAGGGCTGACATAGAAACTTACACTTACAGATAACTTCCACTCTCACATTCATTCACTAGGGGCAACTGAGAGGCGCCAATTCACCAAACACATGCAGGGCTTGACATTTACTTTTTTGCTCACTGTGGCTAGTATTTGTCAAAAGTTGCTACCCAATTAGTGTCTATACTAACCACAATTTAGTTAAAGAAATGCAAAATTTGGTTTTATGTATGGACAGGATATAAAAAATGGTTTATCCTTGCAGAATAAATTGATGTAACAATATTGACAATATTGTGATATCGCAATATCAAGTCTCAAATATTGTCATGGACTTGCAGCAGAATGATGACATAGACATGATCTCCATTTATTATTTTAATAACAAAATGATTATTATTAAACATATTTTCAGTCTTAATCTTTTGAAATATCGCAAAAATAAAATTACTAAAGGCTCGTCAAGGCATTTTTAGGGAATACGTTTTATCGTGAGCATTTCTACAACATTGTGAGCCATGCCACAATATTGCAATAAATATCATACTATGACATTAATATCACTATAATACTGTACCGTGAAATTTGGATATTGTTACATCCCTACAAAATAGTGTACACTCAAGCACAGCAACTTAAATTCAGGATTAACCTTTAAAGTTATATTACAGTAGGTATTTATAAAATTCATCCAACCAAACTGGCTAGTGGGAGTATTTCTGTTACTAAGCCAAAATGAAAATGTACCTGCGTTTGTCCAAATGTCAAGCCCTGAACACATGCATGTCTTTGGACAGTGGCAGGAAGCTGGAGAGAACCCACAGAAACACGGGGAGGACATGCAGACCACCCAGAGAGACTGCGTGACGGCCGGCCAAAGGAGGGATTTCACAGCCTCCTTGCTGGGAGGTCCACCTGACAGGACACGTAAACAAAAAATATCAAAATGTATAATAAAAGCCTAGAATGATAAAATGACAGTTACAATGAACACTGTGATACTGCTAAATTAGGGTTCAATTTGAAAAGACTGTAAAAGACATATACATTAACATATGCAAAAACATGAAATTTACAAAAAATAAGCAAAAAACAAAAAAAAAACCAAAAAAAAAAACAATTCCCAATTGTATAATCTCACATTTCATTTCAACTGTACCATAATGACCTTTCCAGAAGTGACATAATCAAAGAAACAGCAGGCATGTTTTAATTATAAAAACATGATTCATTCCCATTATTTTTTTTTTTTTTTACAGGGGAACTAAAACTAGTAAAAAAGACACTTTAAGATGAAAAAAATAGTTAGCACATGTATCTGTAATTTCATTCGCCAACGTTAACTTGATTCCTTGATGCATAAACCCTGTGTGAGCCAGATGCTAATGCCCTCTACCCAAGCACTGACATTACACCTTTGTAGTTGGTTGCATTTTGACATCTTGTTCAAGCGCACTTTGCAGGTTTTGTTGGCCAATACTATTTCATCCGTTACATTTTTTGTAGTCTGCTTATAATGACACCACTGTACACATTCAGCCCGTGTTGTTTACAAACCCTCTCCACTAATTTCACTTCTTTCAAATGACACCCCAGCCACTTTTTTTATGCATAGACTCTACATAATGTTTGTTTTTATTCGCATGCATGCTTGAGTGAGGATAGACATACAGTAGGAGCCATGTGTTGCCCCTATACAGGATGCAGCTGCAGCGAGCAAACACTAAGATCAGAGTATACACTACACTCCTCCATCTGTGTTTACTCGTTCAAAAGTGCAAGCAGGGACTTCCTCGTAGTGAATGTCATCCTCTTTTCTTACTGCTTTTAATCCACGAGTGCCGCTTCAGCTGAATGTGGCGTGAGGACATGGGTAGCGTTAATCTAATCAGTAATCCACTTTTTTTGCCTCATATATGCTTTTGCAATCATGTCAGGATTAATCACTTAAAAAAACAGCTTGAGATGACAGTTTATGATAAAAGCATTTTAAAAAACAGTCACAGCAGGATGGACTTTGAACCAGAATATCAATATTTCTGTCACAACGAGAAGGATGGAATAAGGGATAAAGGAAGTGCCTCAGAGTGTCACCTCGGGCCACCTCAGAAAGGTGACAGTCAGGACACAGAAGGAAATCAATAGTTTGGGTGCATGGCAGGTTAGGAAGCAGATGAAAGAGAGAAAATATAGAGCTTAAAATAGCACGCTCTCAATATCACCATAAACAAACAAAGCAAGCAACAGACACTGTGTCATATTAGCTCTGTGCTTGCTTTGCATATTTATTATCAGTTAAGGTTGCACTCAAAGCAACTCTTGCTTGGTCAAGCCAAGTACTTTAACAATAACAAGATGAAGCATGGTCAGTTAAAGGCCAGACAGAGTTGCATAAGCAACTCAGTTTGTTAACAACTCAACAAAAACAAAAATGAATATAGATGCAAAAATAGAAGATAAACAAAATCAGAAATGCAGGGAGATATAAATAGTTCAATGCAACATTCTTATATATACAGTTTTATGGTCTATGCTTTTAATCCATCCATAAGCAAACGCGGGCCAGTGTATTCTTTCTGCCAGTCCCAAGCCCAGATAAATGGAGAGGCCTAGATAAATGGAGAGACTTGTGTCAGGAAGGGCATCTGGCATAAAATCTGAACCAAATCATTATGCCAATCACTCAACACTGGGAGGCAGATGATTTGCTGTGGTGAAAGGGAAAAGTTGCAAGGTAAGAAGAAGGCTATGATGACTAATTGAGAGGCATCCAACAGCATCAACTAATGATGTTATGTTTTTTGGTTAGGCTTTTATAGATTATTATTTTATTATCAAAAACATCACTAATGGGCCAATGAGCATTTTTTTTTATTTTTGGTGTAAAGTGGCATTACTATGTGGATCCAAAATTTTTATAGCTTTTTGCACTTATTACTTGCTTTTTGCAAGCAGGACAGTCAGGTTCCCCTCTCAGAGCAAAGCGTTTCTTTGGTTTGATTTGGAACTGGCCTATCACAGCCATTTATCTGGAGTGCATCTTATGAAAGTGGAAACGCTAACCATGGTAGTGCTATAAACCGAGCTAATTTAATAACTTCTCTGACCTGATTAACGTTTAGTGCTTTTTTTCATCACCTCTGCTGAAGTCTGTGTTATTGTCCAGTTCTCTGCATGATTTTTCTCTTTGTTTTGTTTCCATTTTAACAACAGTTAAGTCCCATTGACATCCAATGTAACAAACACAACTGGCTTCTGCTGCTGTACAGAGCTGCTCATAATACAGCATATTCTGTTGTTTTATGAAAACGTTGCTTAGGTCCCGACCTACGTTTCTCTGATTAGTTACTCCACCTGTCATTGTTCCGCCACAGAAACAAAATGTTAAAAGGGGAACCCGAATAACTTTTTTGTATAGAATAGGAAAAGTTTGTCTGGCAGACCAGGCTAGAAGTTTTAAGGATTCTTTACCATTGCAAGATATAGCCAAAGTTGTCTGTTAGCAACATGACTTAAAATCTTACAGACAAGATTTTAATGATTTGGGAAAAGGTATTAGTTCTGATCTGGATCACTGTCTGGACCCAGAGTGTAATGATTATATAAGCCTTTATTTGACATCACCACCTGAGTCACCTGAGTTCCTCTAGTTTATTTATTTACTGACGTTACTATGGCAGGACAGTAGTCATTTTCCAAGTCGATATTCCACTAATAGATATTTAAGTCCAGATCCATAAGAGCTGGTGGTAGTTCATTCTATTTTTGTAGTTATCAGCTCAATATACATTTATGTAGTGCAACTTTTTTTCTGGACAATATGTAACCTACTTTCATTTAAGAATGATTGATTCCTTTGTCCTGGCCCGGTGCCGTATGAGCAGTGTACGAAACAAAGAAAGGAACCAACCAACCATAACACCCTGAACAGACTCCTTCAACTCTACCCGGCAACTACTGCAAGCAAGTGTGCCGATGCAAACAAATACAGACGTGTGTGTGTGCTCGGAGACAAGGAGGCACACCTCAAACAAAAGCCTGTGCAAAGTTCCTCCTTGTCTCTGCCGCTTTGCATAAATATGAGATTCTGTTGTTTCTGTGGAAGATGGTGAATGAGGAAGTTTGCATCTACATTAAATAACCATTTCATTGTAGTGTGTGCGTGGCTGCTACTGTAAAATGCACATTTACATAAACTGGGGCTGTGTGTGGGCAAGCTCTCTCCACAAGCCCGGAGGAAGGCGATCTCATTGACGTCTGACTTGGAAACTGACAAAGCCAGACTGTGTTGTCGTTAGTGGGCGACCGAAAGAAACAGCCTTTGAGTGTTTTTGATTGCGTGTGTATTATTTTTTTGGGTGAGTGGTGAATGTGTAGATGAGCAAAAGGAACATAAACTCTTTGGGCACCTATTGTTTACGCCATCTCAAACGCACTTTACATGAGCAATGGAGCCACACCACCCCCTCTGTCGATTTCTGCACATGCCTGACAGAGTAAGTGTGCCATATGGGATTTCTTTGAGGACTTCTTTGACGACTACACTGCACTCTTTCAAACCTCTAAGCTTTCTCTGCGTGCACACACAGCAGTCCCCGAGGGCACGTATCCTTTTGAAGTCGTCTTACTCACTCTTACACAGTATGGCAGGTGTGCGGCACCAGTCTCTGTGTGTCATCCGCCATATGGCCTTCTTTTGTTTTTAAACACACACCTGATAGACTTCTTTACACAGCTCCACAGATTGTTGCAAACATTTCATTCATCTGCATTAAGTCTCTCTCTCTTACATCTGCAGACACTGTTTACAAACTGGTGAAAGGACATGCAAGAGCAAATCACAGCAATCACCGGCCGCACACAGCACCAATCGGGGATTACTCTCAGCAGCCATCAGCCAATCGGGGATAAGAGACCTGCAGCTACCCAATAGCAACAGGAGTCAGAAGCTGGAGCAGTTAGAGATAGATAAACCAATCCCAAGCAGAGCATTGATGTGTTGTTTTGAACTTCTTTTCTTTTATAGTCGAGGTTTGAGTCAACGTTTGAGTCTAATGCACTTTGTAATCCTAACTTGAGAGCCGTTAATATGGGGGCAATCCAACTTTACACTATGTTGGCCCGTTGAGGAATAAAGCCTGTCATGTTTTTGTCAAGGCTCTGAACAAAGTGAGAGGAGAAGGCTGCAGATGCTGCAGGATGATGAAATTGCAGCCCCAAAAAGCAGTATGTCAATGTTTTTCAAGCAATAGACCATTTCATGCACCCGTTTACTAAAGAATCTTTGTCTATATGTCAACTTTGCTTACAAAATTACAAAATGTACAAAAACAATTACACTGCCTATTTGAGCATATATATTTATTTTATTGTTTGTTCAACAATTTAGTTCTGGTTACAGGTATTAATAAATAGGCTTTTGTTGGAGAAACATTTTGATTGATCATTTTTTAAGTTTTTATATTCTTTGACAATTGAGATAGTAACATTGAGGCAATAATACCATTTTGGTCAAGATTAAAAAAAGAAAAACGACACTGCATTAATACTTACATAGCATTAGCATTAGAAATCACCTTTATCAGCATTTTTCAAAGATTTTAATTTATTAAATCACAAAGTCGGCTATAGGCTACGTTAATATTTTATATAGTTTTGGAAACATGTTTTTAATATGTTGCATGATTATAAATATGGCAATGTTTGAAAACTAAGCAGTAGTTGCTCTGACTGGGGTCTAAACAAACAAACAAACAAACAAAAAAAGCCATATCTTTTCATTTATGCAATGCCATCCATATACATAAATACATTACAACTACAACTTATGCACTTAAATAAAAGGGATTTTAAAATGAATTAACCATCATTAGTGCAGAATGAGCACATAATATATGTATATGTGTGTAATGTATATGTTCATAGATGTGCCGGAGTTCCTTGAGGACACATAAACCCTGTGTCTTCATGCACAATAAAAGCGAGAGGCGTGTCATTGACGCACGTGCTGCCAACTGTTGCAGAGACAGAAAACCTACATAAAAACCACTTTAGGGCCCCCTCCTCACGACCACGGCACACTCCGAAATCATGAGCCGTGTACACCCTATCCCAGCTCCATTGTCCCCGCTGAATGAATGAGTGGAGGTTAGTGTGTTTTTGTGTGGGGACAGCTGGCTCTCTGGCTCCATCAGTAGCAGCTGCCCCAGCCACGAGCCCTCAGGGTGAAACAGTGCAGATTAGAGACTGCTGGGGCAGAGGGTGGGCTCATCAGGGTGTGCGTGTGTGTGTGTGTGTGTGTAGGTGTGTGTGGCCTGTCTGAATCACTGAATAAAAACCACTACCCTTTTCTTTGTTCCGTGTGCCATTTTCCTTCATTTAAACATGATCCAATGATCCATTATAACAATATATATCCTGTCCTAATCTATATACACTATGTATATGTATTTGTTTGTACCCCTATTTTCATGCTACCTTATTTTATACCACAATTTTGCAAATGTGAAGTTTGTGCATAAAATGTGCCTGTGAATGTAATGTCATATCTCACAATTGTTTTGTGTAAACATAACTAAAACTCTTTGGCAATGAAAACAATAGTGGCTCAGTGCTGGGTTTTGGATGATATTCAGCACAATCTAGCTTACCTATGTTTACTTACATACAAAAAAAAAAAAAAAAAAAAAAAATGGACAGAGAGCTTTGACCAAAAAGATGCTTGCATATACTCTGTAAGCTTTGGAGTAAATGGCTATTTCAGCCCTCACTTTCTTTGCTTAGACAGTAAAACAGCAACATAAATAGAGAAAATGCAAGCTACAGATGAACAGTATTAACAATAATGGCCCTATGCAAGGTTTTGCATGATGCTCAGGTGACCCATTTTTACTGCATTCTATATGTACTTGTGTGACTTGCAATTGTCCCGTGTGGACAGGGATGGAGACAGTGAAAGTCTATGGGGCTAGACAGCAGGATGGAGCCGGGAGACCAGAAGTTTTAGTCCCCACTGAGTTTAGGCGTGGAAACCTGCCAGTAACTGTGACAGCTGTTCCTCTTGCCTATAGGACATTTGAGCCAGACCCTTTCAAAAAATACAAGCCCTATGATGAAGAATGGTGGGGCCAGCTCCTCTGTACATGGTACTGTGTAAAGAAAAGAAAAACACCGCTTTGGAAGGGCATGCAGAGATAAAGAGTGGCACACTTCAGGGAGAGTGGAGTAAGCTGACAATCCCCACCTCTGGAGAGTGTTTACTGCCCTGTTTTCTAACAACGTTGATGCATTAAAGCACAATGCCCTGCCAGGCACAGTTTGTTGACACAGAGGAGTCGTTGGGAGCTTGACAACAACATGATATTTACACAGCAGCTAGGCCTAATGCAAATCTGAGTGGTTGCTAATCAAAAGCCCCACTCTGGAGTGATTCAGCCTCTTGCATTGACAAGGCTTGAAATGTGGACACAAGAGGAGGTTAAAAGCCCTAACGAGGATTGAGTCATCCTGCATGGACTGGTAATGGAGGCATATCATGGAAAAAGGAATAAATGAAGAGATGACACAATGTTAGCCGAATGCTGAAATGTCAGAGATGAAAAAACAGTGGTATAAAATGGCAATCGAAGATCATTTGGCTGCTTCTGCTTTTCAGTTTGTGTTTACGTTGTCATGACTAACCCTGCCTTAATGTCAGAGTGCATTCAGCGGCTATCGGTTACCTGGCAAATAATAACAAGAAACATGTATGCTGCTAACAAATGCACTTAAAATGTTTATGATGTGATGTGGGTAGTGAACGTCAAATGACCTTGACTTGAAACAACATAGGTACGTATGTCTTACCAGTAAAATTATCTATAACTATATCTATCAACCTTAGTTAATTTAACAGTTTATCCTTGTATATTGTCATTATCTAAACCAGTGGGGATTATTTTTCAAAAGGCCAAAAGAAACATGACCAATCGTCCTGCTTCAATATACTGCATATTGGACATTTTTGTCAAAAAATGTCATCTATGTTTTCATAATGGCTTATTCTATTCTTTAGCTTATTCTAGCATCTATGGGCCTTAAGCAGGGTATACACTGGTTAGTATCCATGTTAGAGAGACATATACTGCCAACTATTCACTCTCTCATTGACCCCTTTCACCTAACACATGCATGTCTTTAATTTAGACAATGGGAAGAGCTACTATTACTACTACTGTCAGAGAAAGGTAATGCATGGTAACACAGGGACATGCAGACTCCACTTGGAGTGCACCATTCTGCCATCATGCACCCTTTGTAATAATAATAATGATAATATTAATAAACTGTAACAATGTTTTCTCCCAAAGTCACACATCAATCATTTCAAGTGTCTTGCAGAGTTCAGTGCAACCTCGTGTCTCTTCTTTGTTCACATTAAATACTAATCCCAGTTGTTTCTTGGATCTTTGCACTGCACCCTCCTCTTGTTATTATTACGTCCCCACTGCCACTACGAACCTGCTGACCCCTCATTGCCATGGAAACGTGTCAGTTTTATCCAGAGAGACAGCTCCATTCAGTTTGTCATTGTCTCTCATGGCAACCAATGAGCATCCTTAATTAGGCTGAGGGATGCCCCAGTAATTAAACTGACGGTTGATTCCATTACAAAGCCTTTGTCTGCCCTTTTGTTTATCGCTCACATTTTCATTAGCATTTGTCTGAAAACACAACTCTAGCACTCAAAGCAAACACAGAACAATGGACATTTTTTACACTGTGAAAAGTTAAATAAGGTCAAGGAAGACAATAGTGGTTTTTAAATATCTTTGAAAAGATTTAATGTGACTACGGCCTGCAGTGCATATGCCTGTAACATTCACATTGTAATGCTATGAAATAGCAAAAGAGTAACAACAAAAACACAACCCATTTTACTAAAACCTTTATAATATTTAATAATTTATTATTATTAAATGTTTATTATTAAATGTTATATTAACATTTATTAACCACAACGGCCAAATGTTAGTTTTTTGAGTCAGAACTGCAAAATTGCTTTATTCTTATTCTTATTCTTATTATTATTATTATTATCATTATTATTATTATTTTGAATCAGTGACAATGTTTAAAAGCTCAGCGATGTCCCATAAGCAAGAAATCTTGGTATGACATGAGATTGCATGATAAATACACATATTTCCAAAAGTATTCACTCACTCACCCAAATAACTGAATTCAGATTATGGTGTGGGGTTATTTTTAGGAGCTGGGCTTGGCCCCTTAGTTCCAGTGAAAGGAACTCTGAATGCTTCAGCACCAAGACATTTTGGACAATTCCATGCTCCCAACTTTGTGGGAACAGTTTGGGGATGGCCACTTCCTGTTCCAACATGACTGCACCAGTGCACAAAGCACAGTCCATAAAGACATGGATGAGTGAGTTTGGTGTTGAAGAGGTTGACTGGCCTGCAGAGTCCTGACCTCAACCTGATAGAACACCTTTGGGATGAATTAGAGCGAAGACTGCAAGCCACGCCTTCTCGTTCAACATCAGTCTCTGGAAGAATGGTCAAAAATTCCCATAAACACTCCTAAATCTTGGGGTAAACCTTCCCAGAAGAGTTGAAGCTGTTATAGCTGCAAAGTGTGGGCCGACGTCATATTAAACCCTATGGATTAAGAATGTGATGTCATTTAAGGTCATATGCATGTAAAGGGAGGTGAGCTAATATTTTTGGAAATATAGGTATGCTTTAAGGACATATGCTGTAAAGTGTCATAGCTACCCTATTTTAGGGGTAAAAGATCAAACCAGTGTCTGTAACATATGACAAAACATCCAGTTTTACAGACACAGCACATGCATTACATTCTACAAAATTATTGTGGGAGAGTGGCAAGACTACAGTCTATTTAATTGGATCAATTTGTTAAAAATAACATTTTTATGGTCATTGTACAGTCAACACAATATCTAAGCCCCATAACTTACTTCCATTTTGCGAGAGGCTAAAGTTCTTTTCCTTTTACATTTGGATACACAGAGAGTGCTTAACTTCAGTTGAGGTGGCTATTTATCATATTGGCTTTTATCTTCCAGACACCAAGCAGGTCATGCTCTTGCTTATGATGCTAAACTGTTGCTACAGCTGTGAAATTAAAAACATCCACTGCCAATGAAAAGTCATGCCTCTTTATTAAACACACAGTAATTGTGGTTAATCTTTATAAACATGTAAGTAGAGGTTAATACCACTATTTACATACTATTATCGTACCTAACCCACTTTCAGGAAACTTTAAAGCACGCTCTTTGCATTTGGCAGACATATTCGGAAACTATTAGCTGGTAATTGCAAAATAAACAGGACGCAGCATGTATTCATGTATTTTTATGCACTCAGCTGTGTTTGAAAGGAAGGATGTAGAATTTATGAAACTACAGAAGAAACAAGGTGGTGTTTCAAGGAGAGGTCACAAGAACCAAGTCAAAAGAGGAAGCGAAGCAAGATAGTAAGCATGACTGTGTAGAAACTGTTGCTACATCTAACATGTGTATTTTTTGGCTTATCTCATTCTGTCCTGAAGCTGAAGGGCTGTATAGCATCCATCTGCAGTGTACATAGACTACACTGGGGCAAATGCTCTATCCCTTTATCCACAACAAATCTTGCAATGGTATAGAATTTTCTGGATCCTGATAGTGACCCAGATTTACATCAAAAATGTCTTCCACGGCCCATTACTGACCTTTTGATCAAAACTAGACCAGTAGCTACTTTGAGATATTGTTTTCACAGACAAATAAACAAACAAAGAAACCAAAAAATATAACCTCATTGGCAGAGGTGATGAAATCTGCTATAATAAGTAAGTAGTGACATGGAAATGAATGAACTATATTACAATGCAGCTCAGTTTTTTAAATAAAACATTGCTCATAAGATATTTCCAAGGAGCTAAGTTAGAGGAAAAGAAGACTTAGCTAACCAACTTAACTAGAAAAGTGACAATCTAACCCCTCATGCTAAGATCTTACTGTACCCTATGGTAGACAAAACAATAATATGTTAGCAGAAACAGACAAAATTGGGTCTCCAGTTGGAGTCAGTTGAAAGCAATTTACCATAAAGTCTTTAGAATGATAAAGGGCTCAGGGTACTGTTATGAAGCAGTGTTCAGGCTGACATTACATAAACACTAATGTGAGAGTGTCAGCTGATTGTGCCGACCTTTCACACAGAAGAAAAAGAAGAAGAAGAAAAAAACACAGTGCTCTGGGCATAATTCTCCTGACACACTCCACTTGTTTTCACTCTCATCTTCACAATGTGATCAGTTGACAGCCTAGGTAAGAAAAAAAAAACACCCATGTATGCACACAAACACTTCATTCACCTGCCCGCATCAAACACAGGCCACACTTCTGCTGTTGTGTATGCAAACACACACGCATATGGTTACGAAAGGATAAACGCAAGCCCCGTGTACTTTTACTACAATCAATGTAATTCAGTGCTCCCTATCTGCTTCACTGTTTGTATGTACAACACCACACGCCACTGGGGAGCTGATAACAATCTGTCGACCACACTTTCTACTTGTATCTACCTGCTCACCCTAATTTTGTTATCAAACTACAGGTCTGCCATTAACCTAAGGCAGGCTAAGTTGAATGACTGTTTACAGCTTGAGCAGTTGGATGGGAAACCTGTCTGCGGTCTTTGTCAGTGCATAACGCCCATAACATAACATACCGAGATACTCACTAACACCTTTTTGTCTGGCTTTTTGGCAAGTAGTCTAAACCAAATGCTTTAATTGCCCCACTGTTTTCCTGTGTTTTGTAACTAATTAGTTTAATTCAAGTCAGTAAGATGTATGAAAGGGGCTTTTCAAAAAAAGCAGTCTCTATTACTAGTATTGAATGTATTGGATCTTAAAGTCCTCACAGTTGACCTCATTAAAAAAACAGGCATGATTCTGTATTGGAAATCAATGCATGGATCAGGAGCACTTCCAGAAGTCATTGTCTGATCACAGTTCACCTCATGGTGGGTGTCAATTCAAATCAATTATTTATATTTATATAATTTATATTATATTATATTTATATAGCCCAATATCACAACAGCATTCGTCTCAAAGGGCTTTACAAACAGTTAATCACACAATCAAACATAAACTATAACTACACTAAATATTCCCTCCTTTTTCCTTCTTAGTTAGGAAAAACTCCTAAAAAACGGGGGGGGGGGGTCCTCTCCCAGGACGTATAGAGTATAAATGTGTCTGGGGACTGTTAAATAAGGTCCATTAGCTTATCTATAGTAATCTAGTTCATGTCTGCAAGGATGCAGCAGGTGGGCTTTATCCAGACAGGTGAGTGGGGATGAGATGTCATGTTTAAACAATGTCAGGAGATCCCCTGGAGGTGGGCCAAAAGTAGAAGTGTTGAAGTGCAAGTTTGTAATATTTGCTTTGCACTGTTTGGATATTCTGTGGGAAAAAAAAAAGCAAGAAAAAAAAAAAGCATTGTTTTAATAATAACTGAATTAGTCATTATCAAGCAAACATACTGTAAAGAGAGTCGACTACAATCTGGCTTATACTACATGGGACTATACTTCAAATTAGTGAGCACTGGCAGCATTTGTTGCATAGTCCAAATGATTTGCATTGACCAGCTTAACAGGTCTGTCTAAAATAGGCGTAAATGTCTGTCCGCAAGCTCTGCATGTACAGTGGCTGGTGATTGTCCTGGATGCACCCTGTCACAGACCCTAACACTGCTCTAATGGCCCCTTCACCACACATGAAATATCATGTGTTTCCATACGGCTATGTGATTAGAGACATTCTGTTTGTACCCTGCAAATCTCTATAATATATAATCAGGAACAAACACACCTAGTTACTGCTTTTTCCATATGACACAATATAGTCTTTTTATATGTAGTAAACAACATATTTCTTGCAAATCCCTGCTTTCTCTCTACCCAGAAGTTCCTTTAAGGTCAAATCTGCAGCATACAGTATGCATGCAAAACACTATAAGCTCACGCAAACTTGCTTACTTCAAATGGCTAGAGGCACCAACTGAGTGACGTCATAAAGGGTTTTTTTTTTCCACATGTAATTGGTGTGACAAAGGCAGCTGCATATATGTGTGTGCACTATGGGCGTGTTCATGTTTGGTGCGAACACTGAAGAACATAACCAGCTGTGCATATACTGACGTGAACTCAATAAAAAGACAATAAAAAGGCAGAGGTTACATTTATCTTGTGTGAACCAGTTAAGAAAGTGAAGGTCAAGTGCCCTTTTAAGTCAAAATCTTTAGATAAATGAGTTATTATCTGAACTACTGTCTGAAGCACTGGAGACAGGCATATACAGTTTTCAATGCCTGAGCCAAGAGGCGCCTTTGTTCTCTTTGTTCCAAGATAAGATATATTTATCCCCCAGCAGCTTATTCACTTCAACTTCAAAAACCATAATTAAAAGAGCTAAGAAACACGTATTTCAGAAGCAGAGCATTAAAACAATGGTTTAACAGAAACAACAATACAAGAAGTTATATTATCAAGAAAGGGAATAGTGCACACTGGAGAGCTCTGCAGGGTCACACATGTCCTGAGATGACCTGGATTCAGATGGCTGGAAATAATAAGATGGGGAAAAAGATGTATTTCAGCCCCCCACGTTTCAAGATTGCATCATTTGCATACATTTTGTTTGAACATCTGAAACAGGCGTTAATAATAAATGATGTAACATCATCTGGATGCCAAGTCCTTTGGGAATATTTAAGAAACAATGAGGTTGAAGGCTGAGGTTTTTATTGCTACATACAATATAAAACTTCATAGTCATTTGAATTGAGCCTTAGTATGAAACAATAGACACTAGCTCTCCCATTCAGGGTGAATCATGAGTTTGCTGCTGAGAAAGTGCATTATGTAAATTGAGGGGACTAGCGATTAACATGAAGCACACAGGCCAGACACATACATAGTTTGCATAGTTTTCTTCTACTGATTGTTTGCCTAGATTTTCTTCATTAACTTGTGTACATTTGTTGCACTAATTAGCCACTCTAATCAGATTCCTGCTACCCAGTGAAATCACCTGGATATCTCAAATCTTGCGGCGCTCCTTTCAACTTTATCTGCATGTTTGAACTCAAAGATCAGGAGAGGGTTGGTAGGCATAGTCCAGTTCCACTAGTGGCCTGAAGGGTCACAGATCTGCGAATGTTACACCATGGTGCGGTGCTTAAAAGTTTGACAAGGAAACAATATTTAGACCCTTTCCAGAAATATTTCATAAAATTAAGAGTAAATTAAAATGATCGTCTGGAAGAACTGAAATCTTCCGGTTTGCATCGTTCATTGACTCACGAGTCTAACAGCAAACGGAAGTCTCTCCTGTTCTTTTGCCAAATCCGGTTCCCTCAATTTGCTCCAGATGCTCAGTCACAGGCTCAGCTCCACCATCTCTTCCTACTCCTTAGCTCCCGGGGAATATCTATAAATATTAAAAAGAAAGGAAATCAAGAAGACAAAAGTGACCTGGAGCTGTTGTGATGCCTGCCACACAAATGGCACCATAATGATAATAAGAAACTGGTACGATGTTTTCAGCTTAACTTGTGTGAATTAAAATTAAATGGACATGGTCAGTGGTTATGTCCTGATACTAAATGTACTTGTTCAGTGCATTTAACACATTCCCTTCAACCACAAGAGCTGATGACTTGCAGGGTATGCTCGGCCGGTTTTGTTTACTTTGCCATATCTAAGAAACACTCAGTATTTCTCAAATTACTTTCTGGCCTAAGTGTGAAACTGGACTCTGCACCAGCACACTCTTACACCTAGGTAACAGTACACTCGACCTGTCCATGCTAGACCCAAAGTCAGAAGAAACTGAGGCAGTGGAGAGGAAAAAGGTGAAAGATTGACCTCGCACAGTGCTGTGACATGAGGTTGTTCGGGAGGTGCCCTAATCCATGGGACGGGGGGATTCCAGTGGTCCTTTGAGCTGTGTATAGAAATGTGAGCAATCCCCACTTCAGGGAAATGGTGGAGCGCTGAAGTGAGGTGAGAAGGTGAGATGTTAAATACCTGTGTGAGATGTGGTCTTTCACAGAAAAGAGAGAAAGAAGAGGGTTACTGTGAGTGTGTTTTGCAAATAAGTGCTCTGTTGGTAACTTCTGGTCAGCTTTTCTAAATCCAAGAGGTGGACAATGCAACTGATTTCAGTTGCATTAAGAGGTACTGTAGTTTGCAATGCAATGCAATGCAAAACAAATGTGTGCATAAAAAATGTCAGATTAAAATAATATTATTGGTCTGGCAGAATTGATTTATGTAGTTTGAATGGGACAAGTATAAGACAAGGCCCATTTCAGTGGGTCCCACACATACACCAGAAACTTTACTCCTATAGCCAGTGGCATAACTTGGTGATGGGGGGCCACAGAGCAGGTTTCCACATTGGACACCAAATGACTGAAGCACATTTAAATAACTTCATTTTAACAAACTTATTTTTCATAATTTCAAGAAAATCTTGTAAACACTTAACAAAATATAAAATGACCATAAAGGCCAAAGGGCCACTCCCAGGGGCCCCAGAAATTCCTGGGCCCCAGCACTGTTGTCTTGGCTGCACTGCCTGATGCTACGCCCCTACCCAGAGGCTCTCACATCACAAGGGTTTAGTGAATTCCAATGCACCTAAAAGCAAAGCTTGCTTCAGAGTAAAACTACGCAGAATCAAAACTTGGGCAATATTTGTATGATATTGTTTACTTGCAAATACTGTACATCTTATGCACACTGCAGTGGAAATGCAAGCCTCTTCATGGGTACCACTCAGTACAGGCACACATTTATAGTAAGCAGGAAAGAGGTGAGTTCCAAGGAGATCAGAGAGAGAGAAGGTGGAAAGTCCAAGCTGACTCACCATGTTGTCACCTGCACAGAGTACAGCAGGCGGGGAAGAAGACAGAGAAACACATACTCAGACTGCCCCAGCTCAGCCTTTATAAGTTATGTTCTTGTGTTTGCTGCCAGCTTTCACCGTGATTCTGTCTACCACCACACAGCAGGGCGTTTTTTCCCTCCTTTTTTTTTGCTAAGAGTGTAAGATGTTTCGGGGCTTTGAAGTCGGCAAGAGTCAGAGAGCGAGAGAAAAAAGGATCTTAAGATGAACAAGGTCTTTGATCATGTGTCAGGGAGTTTTGGCCTTTGTTAAAGAGATGAGTGAGTGAGAATAACTTCAGTGATCTCATATCATCTAAGTCCACACCGGCAGCATACAACGTCTTTGTCTGAGCGCACCTCTGTCTCTGAATCACTTCTGGATAAGCATTAGGAGCTCACAAGAAACAATGCAGTTGAAAGTAATCCTTTATCAAATGATACATCAACTAAGGGATTATTGACATCTGAAAAGCCATTAAGCCTATGCCTTCCACTGTACAAAGCAATACGGATCTGTTGGCACACCATCAAACATTAAAGCTACCCTACCTGAAAATTTCCTCAACAGCATAGTCAGCTTTCATGCTTTTATTTGATGAAAAAAACTGATCAAATTCACCACTGTAAAGTACAAAGACGTGTCAAACCAACATTTAGAGGTTACCTTAAAACCTCTGCCCACCTTGTTCAATACTTTTATTTATAATTTGCTGTTTCTCAGTGTAAGCAAACACAACCAGTGCTGGAGTAGACAGTTTAACTCTTTTAAGCCAATAGGGGTGACCCTTATCTAAGCATTCAAGCATGTGATAGCATTATCGTCTGTTAAAACCCTTTATAATACACTTGCAATTTTTTCTGCCTTGTTAAACATTGCATGAATGCTTGGCCAATATTCATCCACATTTCACATTGCTTCCTTTTTCACTGTTTATGTTTTACTTTTTTGTGCAGTGTCTCAGCGGAAGCCCATATAGCCAATGCTGGAAGCGGAGCCCGGTAACTTTGCTCTTTTCTTCTATGTTTTTGCCTCATTTTTCTCTATGGAGCTCCCCCTACATTTTGGAGTAAAACACACAAGTCTAGAGGACTCCTACATGATCCCTTGCTCTGCTTTACTTTTGTTTCCCCCTCATTTGTATCCATACAAATAATGCAATCACTAGCTTGATGTGCTTTATTCAACCCAAAACAACTCATTAACTCATCACACTGACTCTGAACTAGATTATTAAATGTAAAAATGTTACTGAGTTCCACTTTATTTTAATGTTGAAAAGCTGGTGTAGACAAACAGCCAATGGTAGCATCATATTCAAGCTTTCAAGCAGGTGATTGGCTGAAGCTCCTGATTGTCTGCTGTAAATTATGTCTTAATGTTTCAATTTGCTTCCCTTTTCTCTGTTCTAGCATTGAAAGCATTGAAAACACTTCCTTTGTATTTTTAGCAGCCATTTTTAAAGCCAATGTAGATCACCAGCCAATAGGGGCATTCATTATTCGAGCCAAAGCTTGTGATAGGCCAAAGGTTTTGGTATGTGCTTAACATACTCACCTGTTGAAATCCTTGATACCAAGCTTAGATAATGATTAATGATGATTTTTTTTTTTTTGCACAGATGATTCCTGTTACAATGTGCAAGAAAAAGTTGGCCTACTATACCTCTAAGACTCTTGCAATGTGTAAGTCAGCACGTATAACTTTTTTTCTGCCTTCCTCCACTTTGATGAGAAATAGCACTAATACACATGAGGACCAGACCTCTCACTGAAGTGGGCTTTTTATTGGTCTGGCTAATGCTCTGTGACTTTGATGTGCACACTGAACTAAATTGAACTGTAATACGGCCCAGACACTCTCCTCGCTTTTTTTTTCAGCATCACCTGCCTTGCACCACTCCCCAGAAGTCACCAACACGAGCCTGCTTCTCTGTGATGTGACCTGACAACGAACCGGACTCCGCAAAAAAGCACTTGAGGGGAAGTGTGGAGTTCACCCAGTTCAGAGACTAAGAGCTGCAGGGTGTGAGTAGTAGACTGAGAGGAAGAGACGTCGGAAATGAAAAGTGCACAGTAATACAGGACATAATAGTATGGGTGTAACACTGACTGAAAGAATTTGGAACACGGTGTACCTGTGTTTTGGAAGTCACATGTTGGTTCGCTTTCAGGAATGAGAAAACAAAAAGGAAATGGGCTGCAGAATCTAAAGAAAGATTATAGCCACAAACAGCTGACTGTCTTTGCACCAGGCACATATGCAGTAATATGCATGCAATTACAGATGTGGCAGTAGACAGTGCTAAAGCTCAGAGTTAAGAGTTTACTTGGTGCAGATGTAACACTAATGAGACAGAGTCGATGTGTGCTGATTCTCGTAAACACAGCCAAAGTGAGTGCCGAGCAGCCGCCTGTCCTGCAGGATTCAGTTACACACACCACAGTTCTTAGTAGTACTTCATGTCTCTTGCTTTCCAAGTAAAGCACAGTGCCACTTTTCTCCCAAAGCAGTTAGGAAACAACTTGTGCCTTTCAAATAAAACATTATCAGTCCTGAACAAACATACTCTGGAATAGTCTTTGTTTTACCTAAAATGCATTTTTGCATTTCTGGAAACTAATTAAGCAGGCTTCAGTGATCAAAGTGTAGGAACTAAATTTCATAGCTAAATGCATCTTGTGCATAAAAAAGCTTTTAAAATACATCAGGGAAACTTTTGGCAGCTCTGAGAAGTGACACAGCCTCATTGATTTTCTTCTGCCAAGTGTACAAAGAGTCAGTACAATGTGTGATAGATAATCAAAGCCTGTAGTGGCCTGTAACAGTAGATAATTTTTTGGTTATCTGCAGTGCACCCCTCCCCCAGCCCCCAGTGTGCACTGTCTCTGGAGAACTGTGTGGCAGCAGCCTGTGCTAAGGTTTCGTAAACACAGACACACATGGGCTGACACATTTTCACTCTGCCCAATCTGTTCTGTTCCAGACATGTGCAGACACATGTGGCTAATCACCCGAAAATGGAGCCGGCAGGAGCAGATACACTGTATGAATGGAATTATAAATTTTAGTTCCTGAGTGGGTATCGCTGCTGGTTCTCCCTCCTCTTTTCCTTCTTATGTTATGAGTCTTACAAACCGCAGCAGCTGCCCCACGTGCATAAAATCTTTAAATCCACACTGGACAGGTAGTGCCACATGTGTGGTATTAAAGGCCTCTTGGAGAGCCTGGTCTCAGTTTATCAGCTGCACGCGACAGCTGCCTGAAAAAGGATCAGCTTTCTGCTGGTTTTTGTACAGTTGCTGATAGATCTGCAGCAAAAAGCAGGAATTGTTTGCCCCTCCTCAGGCCAGCTTCTGCACAGGGTTTGACTGTCAGGGACAGCAGGGCATTATCTAACCTCCATGAACTTGATAACATGCACTGAAGAGGCATTCAGGGTTCATCCATTCTACTGGGAGATTTTAGGAAAAGTCCAAGTTCAAAATCAAGAAGCAGTAGTGAATAGTGGAAATATTAAGGAGGGCAAAAATATGTAGCTTACATTCCAGCTACCTGCATATTTAACATTTTAGAGGCATGTGGTGTTTTATGAAAAACATTTGCATGAATTTACAATGAAACAGTAAAAAACTGATCTGAACAGCGTAATTACTACTGAAACCAGATTGACAAAAAAACCTTATGGTGAGTGTTTAATGGCACTAGCTACAACTGTGTAAACAGTTTATGGTCTGCGTTTCTTCAGTGCAACTAAAACTTTAAAAATTGAGGTGATGGAAAAAGAACACTTTGGATTAGATGTTCAGTCAGTGAGGAATAAATAAATAATTTTCCTGTTATATTCTAACATAAAATGGTGACATTTTATTAAGGCACAGGTGGAATATCTAGTAGAATATTTTTTGGTGCACACTGTCCACTGTTCATTTATTTTATTACATGCAAACCTTTAGTAAATCAGTCACTTAAATACACTCACCAACGCTTTTGTTGTGAACACAAGTCTGAGGTCCTATTCACCACCCCAACTCAAAGTCTTGACAATCAAAAATGTAAAAAAAAATAAAATATAGAAACACAGTTGTACACACGTTGCAAAGTTTTATTCTGCGACCTAATAATGTATCTAAAACTTAAAAGGTAATTTTCTTTATTTCCTATTCATATGTTTAGGTTAGGTCCTAACATAACCTCATGCAGGGTATACAAGGACAGAGAGAAGGCCGCGCAAGCCCCCCAGGCTGCTCAACGTTCGTTACCACTCTCTCCTCTCATTTTCACAACGATATACTACTTTCAAATACAACATGAGCAAAATACCAAGTACATGAGCTCTCCACTGTGCTCGCTCTGATACTGATTAATCTAGAGACGCCGTGTCTGCACAGACTGTGAGTGCACTGCCGCTTCTTCAACAACAATGAAGTGCATGAAGAACAGACTCTTATCTGTGAATAGCATGGTGGCACTGAGATAATGACTTATTCATATGTGGACATGGGGGTTTATGTGAGGAGAACAGTGGCTCTATGTGACTGCAGTACTGTACAGCCAGTCTCCATATCTGCACACTCTCCATCTAAGTCTTAACAGATAATGTTCGAATATGATGTCATGTTTCTTTTACACATTTGAGTTGGATATTTCTCTCCACGGCTCATTTCTCAGGGAAAGGGATAAGAGGATGGATCTAAGAATGATAAGGCAATGACATTCACATTGTATATAAAGCATGTATCACACGTAGGCTGGCATTAAATAAATGGCAAACTTGAGAAGATAAAGTGATTTTACAGATGAATCAGAGAGCACAGGTAGTTGCTCATCACATTGGAATCTGCTTATCCCATTCTAAAATAAAAATGTAATGCTTGATGAGGGAGACAAAACAACTTAAAGTGACTAATATGTTTATGTTAAGCACCAGTCAAATTACTTGTAGGTCTAATAAATAATGAAGTGTAAAATACAACTTACTCTTTGTTTATGGAGAGCTGTGGTTTGTTCTGCTGCCATTTTCCACATTTCGCAGTCGGTCCACCACATAGTAAGTGAGACAATCCTTCCATTGCAACTTTTAACCACAGCTCATGTGCTAGCTTGGTGCAAGTGAATAGTTTCTTGTGCATTTGTAAACCGAAACCCACATATATAGGCCTAATCAAAACTAAAAATACAAACGTACAGAGAACATGAGCCAGGTTAGCTAACTAATAGCATTTCTGTAGCTTTTTGTTATGTTGCAGATGTTAGCATGCTAGTTTTGCTGACAAGAAAACTTGCTAACAAGAGAAGTGAAATTTTTGGCAATTTATGTAAACAAATGACCCTACTATAATGTCATTAGACTGACTCAAATCTAGTTTACACATTTAGCTTACATGTTGACTCATTTTTTCTGTTGTTATAAGAGGCCAAATCTTGACAGAGTTAAATTTTACCTGCAGTCATGTTCTGGTTGACTGGTTTTATTGCACAGAGCAGTGATGTTATAAATCTGGCATAAAATTTAGAAAAAATAAATAAATAAATTTGCTGTTTAGGAGACACTACACTAGATTTAACAGAGCAACATTTTTGAGTCGTATGTCAAATTAAATCATGGTTATTGTTTAGGGTGATCAGATGTCCCTATTTAACCAGGACAGTCCCAGTTTTGGGCCCCTTGTCCCATGTCCCAAGACAGATCTGTCTCTAAAATCACACATATGTCCCAGTTTTTAACAAACCATGTCCCAATTGTGCCCATTTTAAGCAACTGAAAAGCAAGGAAAAAGGAAGGAAAACTCATCAAAAAACTTTTGTCACTAAAATTACTATTATTGTTTTTAGGGTATGAATAAATTGTCCTTAAAACTTTAATTACATGACTTAAAACTGTATGAATTTCAGAAAATCTTTTGTCACTTGGTGGGTTTAAATCCACCTGATAAGTAAAAAAAAAAAAAAAAAGTCCCAGTTTTGGGGTCTAAAAATCTGATCATTGTTGTATGGGAGTTGCTAACTAGCTAATACACTAGGAGTTAAGAATCTTTACCAGAGAAATAATAAGAATATACATAACAAATAAAATAAAATTGGGGCATTGTAGAAGTCATCCATACTCACAGCATTTCTTTTTACATTAGGCTACATTAAAGGAAATGTCCATTTGCTGAATTGGTGGCATTCATGTTTTTGCATAAATATGAGAAAATGTAGCATTTTGAATAGTAAGGCCAGTAAACTGAGCCAAAGACAACTGAAACAAAATTCATCTGTCCTCAGTAACCAGCTGCAAAGATGCCATTGTAAACAGTGAATGTGAGATATTTTTTATAGGAGCGAGACTAGACATGTGCATGTGTCGGTGCATGTGCAGAGCTTTTACATAAAGAGCAGTGGACCAAATGCTTCCATTACATGTAACAGTAGGCATTTCTTACATAACATCTAATCATTTTTCCATGGTTTATCACACTAAAATGTCATAAACCAGTATTGATTATTGTCTTGAGTGTTGTGGACAGCTGTTAAGCCCCTGAAGATGAATACATTTAAATAATTGAGATAATAAGATAAGAAGCTGACCAGAGGATTAATTCGGCACATGTTTTTTTGTTGTTGTCTGTTTGTTGCCACTTGCACTCCGGGGTTGTGTAACTTCATGGGAGCACGGGGACCTTTCACGCTGTTTGTTTGGTCGGCTGCACACTCCGGCTCCGTATGTGCACACCGGACAGAGGCACCGAGAGAGAATCTGAACCGTCACATGGGCAACACTGCTCCATTGTTGCATGTAACAACTCCCCTGGTGTGGTATATTTTCAGGTCAACTGGATGAAAAATTAGCCGCAACGTAACACACATGGAAGGTTACATCTAACAAAACATTTTTAAAACTGGAAGCGCTTGGTTACACGTAGTGCACAGACAAGGACTCAAGCTGCGTATCTTATGGGGTAACAAAGTAACTGCTTAGTGCATTATCTTATTGGGGAACATTCAGGTTTTAATATGAGCTTGTACAAACTGCACAGCGAGAAAAATCATTCTGTTTCTGTAGCCGGTGACGAGTGCTGAAAGAACACTGCTATCGTCTGTTCGCACTCTGAGCTGATATTTTTATCTGCACCAAAAACTCGCCTGGTCATGTCGTTCTGTGTGGCGCTGATTCAGTCACCGAGCTTTTATCAGAATAGTTTACAAGACTGTATGTTAATGCTTGCTTATCAAGTTGTTAAAATTGCATGCGTGGATGTAACACTAAGGTCACAGTGAGCAGAGCTGAAGATGAAACTATCTCATAGCTAGAAGCCTCACCTTTCACACACAACACAGTGACCTTTTTTTCATTTAAGTAAAATTGACCAAATAATCCACTGCCGGCTACTATTAATATCAGTAGAGACCACTGTTTAGAGTTTACCTACATTTTTAGTTCAGGGTTAAACCAATGCTATCACCAATCAATGCTTACCAGCTGACTAATACTCATTGTGTAAATACATTTACTTTTTTCATTGTTTTGTTGTGTAAAGTAGACACAGGTAGTGTTGGAAAGACATTTTTCACTATAATTTTACTGCTGTCTGACCAACCAGCCAGTGGGAGTCAAGTGTGCAAGTCTGGGTTTTTTAGGAGCAAGTGTGGGTTTTTTAGGAGTTTTTCCTTATTGAGAAGGAGGGTCTAAGGCAGGGCTATTCAGCTTCATTTACAGGGGGGCCAAATTAGAAAATTACAAGGTTTGTGAGGGCTGGACAGACTGTCGACACATTACTGGCTAAACATTATTAATAATTCAAATTACACCTAGAAAATACACTATTCTCCTGAATCTTTTCTTAAACCCAAATGCACCATAAAGCTGGCATAAGTGTACAAGTAAAATGCAAATGCAAAAGCTCTGACACATTTATTATAGCCAGAAAAATACTCAGTTTTTCACTCAAAAACAAAAACATTTCAGCTTATCTTTTTTTTAAAAAATATATACAAATGCACTACAAGCTCAACACACGTCAGGAGACTCCAGATACTGTTTCATATATATACTGTATATATTTTTTTTTACAAATTTGCCGTGGGCCAGATAAAATTTCAGCAGGGCCAATTTTGCTATCCTGTATGTTTAAGGATGTATAAAAATTTATTTGTGCTTTGTCATCAATTCCTTGAGTGGCCATTTACGACACTGCTGTAAAAAAATGTTACATTTTATTTAACAGATCGTCCGGCTTGTCATGACTCTGCCTCGCCTGTGCATTGGTTAGTTAGAACCAAGTGACAGGTGACGATTAATATGGTAGGGTGCAACCTAGACAGACTGCATACCTAGAAACCTAGCATGTAAATATGTTACCATATTTCTGAATCAGCTTTTTTGACTGACAGTAAAGAACAGTGCTTTTTGATTCTGGGAGTGTGATTACTATATTAGCACATTTCTGAATTTGCTATTTTTGTCAATCTGACAACCAAGAGCAGTTATTTTTTGTTCTAGGCGTGTGGTTGCTAGTGTATTACCCAGACCTATTTTACGCAAATTACCCTGTGCATAAAGTTTTCCACGACTTTAGAATTAAGCCAGCATCAACACCTCCTCCTTTCTTCCCACACGAGTCACACTTGATTTAGCCCAAAGCTCTTATTGTTGGCGGGTCAGTCTGTTTATTTGCTTGTTGTCTGAAATGGCCCTTTTTTTGCAGCACGTCTGACTACTGAATGTGGGGCAAAACAATCTGTCTCAAAAGAGATCCAGGCCAGCAATTGTCAGCATCTTGTCATAAACATAGACAAACCAAAGAAAAACGAGCAGTGTCCGCATGACCTGACCGCATTTTTTCATCTTCCCTGTCTATTAAAGACAATAACACATTTATTTGTACAGTATGCATGGCTTTTGCTGGACTTGGCAAATTAAGCCTCGTTAAAGCGCTAAATTCAGCTCTCAAATCATTACGTTTATGTAAGCGAGTTACCACTAATATCCTGAGTCATAAACACCCACTGACTTCTCCAGACGCATTCACTTTCATTACGCAACTTCTATTGTTGTTTTCATGCTGCTAGGGCTAAACGGTATGTAAATTTAGAGTGAGACCTATTGTAAGCGAAAGGGCAAATCTGAGCTCTTTCAAATCGGGCTCATTGTAAACTAAATTGGATTATTAAAATATACAAACAGAAAGAAATGGAAACATGTAACAGGTGAAATGCCAGTGACTCATGCCAAAATACTGTCTGTTTTTGAATTTGTGTTTATGTTTAAAGTCCTTTGGTGCAACTCATGTCTTAGTGGAGTTCTAAGTCCATACTGTCAACTTTTCCCTAATTGCAGAAGTAAAGCAATACCAGCATTGGGAGATATTACAAGAGCACTGTGCTGTTTATGCAGGGGGTACAATATGCAATATAATAATGCAATATGTGATTCACTTTGCCCCCCACAAACCATTTGACTACTTTTGTCTCTGTCCTATGCCAAACATTTTCAGCAGAACTGTTGCGCATGCAGTCTTGAGTTTTACTACGACATCACACTTGTTTTGGTTTCTGTCCAATGGGTGCAAAGGCGAGACAATGTGGCGACAGCAAGAAGAGAAAATGTGCTATTTTTAGCCATGTAGAAGACATAGTTGTCTCTTTGTAAATTACGGCCATTAAAAAAAAAAAAAAAAAAAAAAAAGTTTCTAGGTCACATAGGATTTTTCTGCTGCAATACCACAAACGGCCACTAGTGGAATTAAAGACAGAGCAGAAGGGGTCCTCATTAACCAACTTCTTATAATACATCCATGTTTTTGCATTAATCATAGTCTAAGAAAGGCTATATAGTAATTTTGTCTCATTAAAAAGTGTGTGATTGTTATTCCATTTTCTTTATTTTTGTTTTTCTCCCTTTGCACTGCTTTTCTGTGTAATTAGACATAGCATTAGACACTTTTCTGTATTATCTGCTGTCATTAAGTCAGTGTTGGCAAAGTGACAAAGATCAACAACCAATGGGAGTGTCTCTTTTTGCAGCAAGGAAGCTTATACTAGAGCAAATCTTCTGGTATGCGCTGAGCTTATATTCATTCATCTTCTTGCTCCTACTACTGTTAGGGGTCGCAGGTGACTAGAGTCAAGCCCAGCAACTATGGGCCTGAGGCGAGGGGTGCACCATGGACAATGGGTAGTTAAGTTGACCCTTAAAGATATCTAAGAAAAAATCGGTGATGTCTCAAGCTGTTCACTACAAACACTACTACTATTGATTCATGCACAAACTGACAGAACATAGAGATTTAGAAGCAAAGTGTAAGCCTTCAGAGCAAACTGTGCTGTTATTGTGGGGGGTATTCTGCAATATCTGATTCACTCATACCCCCCACACACCATTTGCCAGTCAACAAGGCCTCCTCTGCTCTGACAGCCTTGTAACTGGGTCCAGAGCCTGTCCTCTCTGACGTAGGAGGGGGGCTCTCACTGGGCAGCTGTAGCCAGGCAAAGTTTACGCTGCTGCGCCGCTAATTGAGGCCTTCAGCGTCCGATTAAACCCTCCGGACAAAACCACCCCTCTGTGAGGCCTGGCCAGGGACACAGGGTTCAGGGACTGAGTGATAAAGTCCCACACAAAGTTATATATCACTGTGCAAACACATCTATGTACACACAGGAGGGGAGAGCTTGCCTCTGGGCTGCAGTGTTGTGGTAGTGTGGTGCTGGTGGTGGGGGGTTCCCGGTGCAGATGTTTGATATCCTCTGTTGCCTTTTCTTGCATCAGCACAAGGCCGTCTTTGTGCACAAAACGGAGTAGAACCAGCCCGGGCTGTTCTGAGAGCGTCTCTGAACGCAGCCATGTAGGCCAGTACTAATCTGGGTCACATGAGGGATTAGGTTAGGTGAGTTTAGGACCCAGCCGGCCACTCACTATGAGACTTTCTACTCGTAGACTGTTAAGACAAAGGAGAACATGTTTACTCACACACATCTGCACAACTGAGCTACATCTGCAGTTCTGGATAATTAACGCACAGTTGCTCAATCTTTTCCACATTGTATATTTCCACTGATTACAAATCTTTGGACTAGTTTATCACAGTTACTAAACAGACTTTCCAGGATTTAATCACTTACCTCACCCTCTTATTTAATGGACATTAGTGACCAACTGCCAAATTAAGGTTTAATCTAGCATTTGAATCAACTTTATTGCATTGTTTCTGACAATTCTTCAGTCTAATGAAAACTTTTGTAGTAACAATGCTTTAAGACTTCCTCATTGCTTAGTCCTTGGTTTTAAGTGCTTTGTGGGAGGCAGTAGCTCAGTTGGTAGAGCTGCTTGTCCAATAACCAGAAGATTAGTGGTTTAAACCTCACTCCCACCGTTGCATACTGTCGTTGTGTCCTTGGGCAAGACACTTAACCCACCTTGCCTCCAGCGTCTGTGCACACTGGTGTCTGAATGTGTGTGTGAATGGCTCCTTGATGTAAAGCGCATTGAGTACCCATGGAGGTAGAAAAGTGCTATATAAATGTGCCATTTTGACCAATCATATGATCACATGTCTAAATAAATGGCCTGGGACGGTCTATTTTTATATTTATTTGCTTTTTGGTTTGTTTGATTCTTTATCTGTTATTTAT
Organism: Bostrychus sinensis; assembly: GCA_020698575.1. NCBI lineage: Eukaryota > Metazoa > Chordata > Actinopteri > Gobiiformes > Eleotridae > Bostrychus > Bostrychus sinensis. Next base: position 14,787,292 of record CM036249.1, on the reverse strand, counting down.
TTTTATTCCTGTAAGGTAAGGTAGACTTTATTGTCCCTGTATGAAAATTTGTCCTCTGCATTTGACTCATTCTTCAATGCTGTTGGGGCAACTGTGAGGAGCAGTGGGCGACCGCGGTGCAGCGCTTGCAGACCCTTCTCCAGATTTTGAGCCAGGATCCTGGTCAGGAGTACGTAGTTGGAGGATTAGCCTAATGCACATGCTTTTTAGGTTGATGGGGAAACCAGAGCACCCAAAAGAAACCCCACCAATCACAGTGAGAACATGCAAACTTCACTCAGAAAGGCCCTACACGGTCTGGGAATTGAACCCGTGACCTTTTTCCTGTGAGGCAAGAGTGCTAACAACTTTGCCACCATTCTGTAAAGCTCACTGAGGAAACTACTGTTGTGACATTGGGCTATACAAATAAAACTGAATTGAAACACTTTAGTTTTTTAATAAATAAAGCAGAAAAGGCAGAAAAGGTTAAGACTGCGTTTAGTGTTTAAAATAAATGCGTATAAATGCTCAGATTCATAAACACTGCCATATAATACAATCATTCAATTATTTTTAGGCAATCAAAGGCAGAGTTTAATGCGGGTTTTGGCATAAGTTGTACATTTAATTTATTAATGGTTACACATAATACCACAATAAAGATACAGAGCCTGATGCCAAGTTGGCACACAGTTCTTTAAATAACACTGGGCTGTAATCCTGCTGCATATTCAGAGTCCTTTAATGAATTCTGTTAGTGTAACATGTGGACAACAACAACACCAGCTCCACGCCAAAGGCACACAGCAGAATACAGTACATCCCTGAAAACAAAAAAACAGAGCAATAGATCCAGATATACATGTTTACATATCGTCACTCACAGAGGATCAGTGTATCTCAAATCCCCCTGGTGTTTTCCACATCGGCTGAGCGGACCCCCGAGGGCTTATCCACAGAGGGACATGTGGGACTGAGCTGTAACCTGGAGAGAGGGACTTCTTTTAACTACAGACACCAAACAGAGACTTTGTTTATATTTAATGAGTGCTATCACAGAAGAAGAGATTACTTTTTTAATGTGACTATTTTCCATTAACATATACTGTTATATTTTAGATTTAAAGCCAAATTTAAAGAAAGTTTGGGCACCCACCTTGAACTGACTATGCATTCAGGTAAATACTTTATGTAGTAATTTATATTCATTTGTGAATTTTTGCCACATTACATTGGTGAATTAAGCTGATACAGAAAAAAAAGAAAGTCCTTTTCCATTGCTGACTTTTTCCTTCCAGGCTCAGCACAGCAAGTTGGTGTATGTTTTTACTCCGGATGCCTTTTCCGCTGCAATCCGGGTTTGGGACTGACACAAGGAGGGCACTGACCTGTGACCCTGATACAGAATAAAGAAGAATGCGAAAATGTTTTATATTTAATTCAGAATACAGAACAATATGTGTATACTGTCACAGTGAGGACTTACCCTCTAGGCTCCTGTCACGCTGTGTAACTGTTGCCAACAACTAAGTAATTACTCATTGTGGGTGCGCAGTGTGACAAAAGTAGCATATCCTAAAATCCTGTTATGACCATAATAATGTATAGCAGTTAGCTAGATGACTATGTAAACAAATGTACAGTATGCTAACCACCTAAAGCCATTTCTTTTTACAAAACATTTTTTTTAAACTATGGTGTGGCACTGAAGTTGGCTGTCTTTGATGCTACCTATTTGATGCTCTCCTCTATTGTTTTCAGGAATTGGGAAACAATATACTATAAATCTGGCAGATTTTAAGCAGTAATCTGACATAGCGGGATTACTACTTTGTATATAACCATAAGGAAGCAACGGATCATGCTATGACAAACACAAAAAGACATAACAATAGCTTTACTTGCTCCTGTTTATTTTTGCATTTGTCTGCAGTTTTACACCCAAAACACTTACAGAATCACCTGTGTTCACCCTCGAATGTCTTCACAGATGATCCTTTCCCTTTGCCTCCTGTATAAGGATGTAAAAAGGGGGTAAGGGGGATGAGCTGTAATGCCGCAGTTGAAGTGACCCATTGTTTTTTAAGTTGTAATCTCTGGCTGAACCAAAGCCGAGCAGATAATGAATGTATGGAGATTAACACATGCAGCAGATTATAATCAACAATGCTTTTCCTGTATAGACACAGACCTGCAGGCAAAGCGAGTTAAGGTGGAGTCCTTCTTAAATCAAGCAAATAAATATAGGAACTCCTTAGAGCGTATTGACTTTTTTAAGCTGTTTAATACTTTTGGCTAATAAAAACATTGAGGAACCAAATTCATTAGGTCATGCTTGATTGATGCTTGATGCTTGCTCAGATTTTATGGATATTGACATGAATGGGAAAAGATTCAATTATCTTACATTGAAACTGACTAGACTAGCTGTCCTCCTGGGTACGTTTACAGTATGCAATAAATATGTATGAGTATTATTATCCTGCTAGGTATATGAGAGATATATAGGTCAATTCTCTTTAGATTAGTGCTTCTCAAACTGTGGTGCAGGATTCATTAGGTTGTACTCAGGAGTCATTTGTAGTTCAAGTCCCGATTTTGTTTTAGTCCCGCTTTAGGTGGAGGTAGTCATTGTTTAGACCTGGATTAATCTCAGTCTAGTCCTAGTTTAGTCCAAGTTTACTCTTGGATTAATCCCAGTTTTATATTGGTATAGACCTGGTTTAGCCCTGAATTAGTCCTGGATTAATCCCAGTTTTGTCCTCGTAATGTGCTGGGTTAGACCTTGTTTAGACATAGTTTAGTTCTGGATTAGTTATGGTTTAGTCCTGAATTAACCCCGGTTTTGTCCTTGTATAGTCTTGGTTTAGTCTTAATTTATTCCTCGTTTGGCATGATCTAAACCTTGCTTAGTTTAGTCCTAGATTAGTCCTGGACTAATACCGGGTTTGTCCTTGTATAGTCCTAGCTTAGACCTGGTTTAGTCTTAATGTAGTCCTAGTTTAGATTTAGTTTGGCATGAACTAGACTTTGATTAGTTCCAGTTAGTCCTGGTTTAGGCTCATTACAGCCGGTACTTGAAAAGCCAAATATTTTCTGAAGTTTGAGAATCACTGCACTAGATTTTTCTACTTTAACTTTTGAAAACTGTATATATTTTCTTCCTCTACTCTTTATTGTTATTATATATGGCAGTAAATAGACACAGAAATAATTACAGGCGGTCCCAAACCAGGGTACTTAACATGCGGGTCCCAAGCCCAAATACATGGAGAGAGTAGGGCCAGAATGTGAATCTGGCTTTAAACCTATATCAAAATACAAATCACTGCACACTGGGAAAATCTGAATAGAAAACAGATTATCCAAATGAACAGTAAACCTAACCATAACATCTTTGACAATTTTTAAAAAAAAGTTTTACATCTTATTTCTTGTTGCCACTCCTGCTGGCACTTATGAAAAGCCCTGCACAACTGGAATAGCTTTCGTGCACAACCCGTACTTCAAAAACAACCCAAGTATTACTTTATAATGCACAGATGCCAGCAAGGTTCACAGGGAGTGCATGCCACCTCGGAGGACGCTGATCCGAGCCGGCTTTTTGGGTGGCTTGATGTCCGGCAGCAGGTTCGGCCTTTATCACACACTTGTGCTCGCAGCTGTTGTGGTAAGCATTTAGAGCGCTGCAAAAAGACAAGGCCCCATAGGGATTCCCTCAGCTCTCTCTCTCTCTCTCTCTCTTGTCGGCCCATGTGTGCCGCAGATAATGAATGGAATCAGTGGTATGTGTCCTCGGCCCAAAAGCCTGACGTCTGCAGAGTGGAGTTTAGCATAACATTCCTGTGGAGACTCCCATAATCAAAGAGCCTGAGAGCAGCCTCTATAGTCAGCGTCGCATGATGAAAATGCAAAAATCAAAGGCGTATATTGCATTAATGTGCTGTCATTTGGGACTGTGACAAAGATTGGTTTAACAGCCCCCGCCCCGCTAACAAGTGACTGGCGTGTTACAGGAATTTTTACTGTATGAAGTGGGATAGATCTGGTTTGGATTATGAAGAGTGACGTTGGATTATGAAGAGAGACGTTCAAAAAAGCACAATGTTAGGTATTTGTTGTTGGCAGCCTATAGTTGTACCACTGTCTTTCATCTGTTTAACCTTTGTCAACTGATTTAAAGCCACAATAATTAATCACTTGCAAGAAAAAAAAGTGTAAAGAAAAAAATCTGTAGAGCTCAACCCTTTTCTGTGTTTTTGAATCTACCCTCATATATCACCTTTGGAATTGGGAAACATATATATATTATACATAATTTTATTCAGGACAACTGTATCTATTTGATCAGATGGTTATTACTTTTGTTTGCTGTATTATCTGAACACCCCAGAGCCTAGAATACACAAAAAACTAAATGTTGATGTAAAAATGTTGACATTTTTTGACATAAGAAAATCAAACATGCTTAAAAAAGCTTTTTGAATGCATCAAAAGTGAAAACATGTTCTTATAAATAACACATAAAAGAATCAGTGATTTATAATAAAGCTAAATGCCTTTAGGAGCCATTCAAACACAGGCGATAATGGTAAAAATAGACCTAGAACTGGCCCAGTTCATTCTATATTCACTGTATCAATAAAATGTGCACTCATGGCTTTTGTCAGATGTTAATAGGTTTCAAATAGGAGTAATTCTATCACATTTGAAAGTTTACAAAGTGAACAGTGCCCTCCACACAGCTTACTGAAGGGCGGCCAGTATGGACAAACTGGGAACTGCAGGGGAGTGATGTGTGTGAGTCTGCAGCCCCTTGCCTCTCCTCTCACTCCTTATAAACCATGAAAAAAAAAAAAGTTCTGGTGTGGAAATACCCCTCTTCTAAATATTTTTTGAGTAAAACATCAGGGATACAATCTGAAATTACAGCGGGAACTTTCCACAATAAAGCATTAATTTATCATATTTTGTGTCTTAAACAGTTTACACATCTCTCTAAGTGAAATGGTTTTATAACTACAATTCTGCAAAGACACGACGTCATTCAATCCCTGCTAGCATGATCATGGACCTCTAAAATCGATAAAAACAGACAAGGTCTGAATTTTGTTAGATCCTAATTTGTTGTTTTTATGTGAGCTCAGAAAATTGGACATTTTACTCTTCCTTTCACAGAACAACTCCAATAATAGTTAGTAAAATTAAATGACAAAATGGCTAACATGGCAATGACAAACCTTGATTAAAAAAGAATGGGAATCAATGGTTAAAGATTTTTAGCTAACATACCTGACTGTTAATCGATACAGCTTTTCTAACATAACAATCTCATGCAAGCAACAGCTAATGCACAACATGAACTTATGAATTTATCATGTTGACAAAGACAAGAAGAAAGTGTAAAACCAAGTTTCTGAGTTTAACCTGAGCTGGATTTCATGTGTGTTTTTCAGCTTGAGGAAACATATTTTATACACACAGCATTAGTCTCTATAGTAAAAGATTCTTGTCCATGTGTCAATTTCTCCATTGTTTTCCATTGGTCGTCACTATTGAAAGTTTTTTTTTTTCTTTATTTTCGTACTTCGGTACTCCAGTCAACAGAAATAGGTGTATTGCTTTCTGTGATATTGACATTACTTTAAAGTTACACTGTGTAAGATTCCCGGTCTTGCGCCTCTAGAGGCCACAGGTGCCACTGCACCGTCGCAAAACGTAAACACTAGGGCCCCTCCTTCTGAAACTGTGCGAGCGTGTGTCTATTTCCATCATTGTTTCAACTTTAGTTGACCTGCTGCTACCTTTGGAAGTTTGGACTGGATCTTCTATAGAGTTAGCGCAAGCGTTAGCTTATCAACAAATATCGCGCAATGGTCGCAGTAAAAACAACTAATAACTGTATGAAAAAGCACGTTCTAAAGAAAAAATAAAGAGGCTAATTTACCTGCCCAACAATAAAGATGCAAAAACGTGATCCGATTTGCAGCCTTCTCTGTTTCTCATCTGACGCCAGCGAGCAAAAGTCTGTCCGATGTTGACTCTTGTCTGTGATCTGGTGCGGTCCCTTTCACATTTTCTTTTTCTTGCCTCGTCCGACATTGTTTTCATCTTTTTGTGTCCTTCGGCCATGACGAACTGGCGAAAATAACAACGCTAAAAGTAGCTTCATGGTTATACTGCACCTCAGGTATAAGAGCAGAAGGGAATGCCGTAAAGCAAGTCGTTCCCTGTCACGTGACCTTTCCTGAACAGCGGAGCGCTCCCGGCCAAGTTGCGAGGGTGGTTTCTCAGTACGGAAGCCCCGCTCGGAGCAACAGATCGCGCCTCAGGCCTTATAATCACTCAAAAAATCACAAAAACAAGTCAGTATGCCCCACATATTTAGGAGAAAAGTTACACAGTGTAACTTTAAATTAGGCCCATATGGATATGATTGTAGCATCCTATAATATAATACCTGCCATTAACATAATAATTTTGGCAATTTTAAATGTAATAAAACCACTAACGTAATAACTTGGCAACAATATAATTTTTTTTTTTGAGCCAATAACATAAGAACATTTTGCCAATAATGTAATCAGATTAATATGTTACTGACCTAGCATTAAAAAATACATTGAAAATGTAACAACTGCAGCCTATAATGTAACAATACATCAACAGGACTGTATTTCTTGGCAGCCTTGTGAATTAAATAATAGACTGGTGAAGAGCAAACCGCACTAAACCTGACAAAAAACAAATCCCAACAAATTGATTGTTACATACGATTGAAATTAATCTACAAATTAATGTAGATACGCCTTTATTTATAAGTGAGAAGCAGCTTAGTGCTCTATTCCAGTACATATTACTCTCAAATAACTTCACAGTTTACTTTCATCATGGAGTTTTTGCACAAATCAGCTAAATCCCTGTAGCCATAAATCTGCTTAGCTCTGAGTGAACCATTTCTGTGTAGTACTGCGTGCTCGGCCTCAGTGCATGTCCGTGCTCTCTGTGGTGTCCCTTCACTGGCAGTAAATGAGCTTGCTCTGCATTACACATGAGTGAGTGCAGTGCAGCGGGCCCTCAGGGTGTCTTCAGGGCGTCCCGTTTGAATAACATTGACCGAGCAATTAATCCCCGAACTAACCATCTGATAAGGAGCTCATTATCGGCGCTAACACACAGCCTCCAGAATTAAAGCAGTGAATGGAGCTGTATGACTCTGGAGTGGACTTTAAAAATGTGGATTCAAACTCAGCGCGTGTCCCATGGCCCAAAACCAGATTTTGGCACTGTTTGTTTAATGTAAATGCCACGTGCTCTGCTAGAAATGTTCATAGTGTGATTGGCCTGTTTACTTTGGCATGTTTATATAACTTAAACAATACACAGCACTAACAATACTAAATACGTAGTGCATGGTGATTTGGCAGGTTTTTACACCAGATGCCCTTCCAGTTACAACCAGCCACACACTCTGGCACTTTACTGCCATGGTGCGGGCAATAGCAGAGGATGCAAAAGGTGATTAGACCCAAAAGTAGGTTGCGGAACTGTTTTCAGTGGGTCGCGAGCCTTTGCCAGGGCAGAAAAAAAAGTTTAACAATAATAATAATAATAATAATAATAATAATAATAAAGGTGGCAATATGGGACACTTGCTTGGTTTTTCTTTAAATTTGTTCTTTTTTGTGTTGGCGTCCTGTGGCATTCTGATATTCTACTATCTCAGGTCCAAATTGCACAATATGTTTATTAATTTAAGCATTTTATCAGTTGAAATGGCTCTTTTTTGGGGGTCACAGCTTGTCATTATAGAGTGACAGTGTGTCCCGAAGCCAGACCAGTTGAGAACCACTGGTATAAAGAATATACATTTAAGTACAATTAAATTAGTTTTAGTTTGGAAATGAAACATTTGGACTGTGATGTTTGGATGTATAAAAAAATATGAAAATAATACTAAACAATAGTAATAGGGGTCATCAAATATCAAAAACTGAAGAAAAGATGTTACTGCCTGTTTTTTGTTCTTTGTTGCAATGTAGAAAATGCCATTCTGAATAATAATGGACTAAACCTTGTCACAAAAAGAGGACTGTTTCTTCTATTTTGTTCCACCTACAAATCTAACAAATCCTAAACACTGGCCAAGAATTACATTTTTAATGGTTTAAAAAAAATGTGGTAGTTTATAGGCATTGAATAAAAATGCATCAAAATTATGTCAAAATGACACTACGCTAAGAATAATAAAAAACAAAAAACAACAACACTAAACTGGATATGAATGTCACTTAAAATAGCATTTAACAAAATAATAAAATTTGCAAAATAGTGCTTAAAACCAAACCACATTTAACAAGACCTGAAAGCTGGGTCTCATTTCTTACAGTGTTTTGAAATAAACAAATATTTTATAAACCATTACATGAAGTTTACACAAAATACAGTCATATACTTAATCTTTTGTTGGTGGAATGTCTCTTAATGCCTCTGGGCCTTCTTACTGTTAAGTCAAGTGTACTTCCAGTTGTAAAATGTAAACAGTTCTTTCTTTCTGAGAGCACATGCCTTGTAGGAAACACCCTCTGTCGTCGAAGCCCCCAATCTTCTTGTTCACACCTCCTTCCTGTGTTTATCCGGGTGAGGGTCAGGGGTCAGCGTTAGTGGCCCAGCCCTTCAGGGTGGGGCAGACGAGAGGTGACCGCACTCATTACAACACGGCTAATTTGCGTCTGATCCTAATGAGAACAGCTAATAGGGCTTTGATAAAACTGTGCTGCAAATGCTAATTACTCAGCAAATATAAGAAGGGAGGCGTTTTGCCGGCCTTTTTTTCTGTTTGTCCCATCTTCATTAGCTACAATGGAGTGACAGACTTTTTCGTTTGCCTATGCACACACAGGAGGCTCAGTTAGATAAATGTGTTTATCTCCACTGTCAATCATTGTAATGGGTATTGAAAAAAGGCAGTCGATCTATTTTGGCACTCCACACTTGATCTACTAACAGAAATCAGTGTTATACTGCATACAGCTTTATAAAATGTCAGATGTAATTGTGTCACTTCATTTCTTTTTTAAATTGTGTTAGGTATTTACACTTAACCCCTATAGATTCCAGGTTATTTTGCTTAAAACGCCTGAAAAAAGTATACTAAAATTAAAATTAGAGCTGTTCTTGAACCCTTTGGAGTATATATAAAAGTGTGGGCTCTTAAAAAGGTAACACTCTGCAGTTTTTAACACACCAGTCAGATTTACTTTAAGTGTAACTAGTAAATAGTTATACACTTTGGAACACACAGAAATTAGAAGTTTGTGGTAAAATATTAGCTGGCACAGAGCTGCAGTTGGGAGGTATGGACTGAAACACACAATAGGCCCACAGACTGAGGTTTTGACTATTCCCTGTTCAAATTTGAAAACAATATCTATAAAAATGAGCATTTAGGACATGTTATTTATTTGATATATCCAGGCGTAACTCATAGTGTCCATTTATTCTATGCAAATGGACACTTTGGACATACTATAAAGATATGCAATAACTCCTAATTACTTCAACTTACAGACATAAATGACAGCTCTAATGAAAGGTGGCCAAATCACAAAAAATATGATTAATATATATAGATAGTTGTCATGTTTTTATGGGCAATAACCTACTCTCAGTTACATTAATTCATATTTTTTTATACTGAATGTGTAAGGGTTATGCAGCACTGTTTGAGTAGTTGTGCAGCATTGTCTCCAGCCTGAGAACAATGTACCTTTAACTCAAACTGGATGAAAAAGCCAGCAGAAATTGCAAACTGTGTATAAATAATTTTGACAAATGGCAGTCAATCAACTTCACATGTGTAATGTCACTGCCAGGCTGGAAAACAATAGCGACTGGCTCATTATTTAACTCTTTAAAGTAGCAGTTTGTGTGTTAAAGGCTGCACGCTATAAGCTCAGTCACAGAAAATGCAACTGTGGTTAGTTTATATTCACAACATGCAACCATTCTTGTAATCTAAAACATCACACATAGGCTGTTTACTTATTTCACTTTACACTTTTTTTTTTTTTTTTTACTTTGAAAATTGAATTAATGTGCTTTAGTAATGTATAATAAAGAAAATCTACAAATTAAACGCCATGTACAAGTTACATACACATTTAAACCCCAGAGAATTGTAAAATTAAACTAATTTTGTTTAACAAGTCTTTACTGTTTTTGTTCACAGTTTGCCTTGAGAAAATTGGCATGCGTTTCAAAGAATGTATGGATCTTTATGTTCACATTATGCTTCATGAACTGTGACTAATTCTCCCTCACTGAACACTGAATTTATTGTGTTACGTGTTACGTTGCTGTGACGTTGTGCTATTTACATATCTGACGTACTACACCTACTCACCGCGCCGTGGAAAAGAACACCAGACCAGGATTCCCTATTCCAACCCGTAAGCAACTACAGGGTACAAATAAGGCAAAAGTTCAAGTTTCAACCATGACCTTCACGAGATGTTCACAACGAGATAACGTCCATCTTACTGCACCGGGACATCTGCTTGTTTTTCAGCCAAACAAAGGAACCTTTACAGAGTTTCCTGAAGTGTTGCTCAGCGCGCACCCACAGTTAAACACTGCACGAAGCATGTGATATACGCAGGGGCTCCAGCAGCTGGTTATCTCTCTTGTTTTGACCCGGGACTTCTATGTCCAGCTGTGGTTGGTCCTGGGGCCTGATAGTGGACCATCAATCAGGGTAAATGAGGAAGTGGTACGACCGGGCCTCACTTATCAGCTTTAACATGGGGGAAGGGACTTGCAAGATTGCTGTTGAAACCATATAACTGGGTTTTAATGTGTAACATATGCGAAGCAAAAAAACTATTTCCTCTTTTCTAATGTGTATAAATAACTGGCTGTAAAGGCTTATGTGAATGGACAATGGAGAAAGCCTAAAATAATAATTCAAAGCTACACTGATAAAAAAAAAGGAACGTTCTGTAATGTCACACACAGGAACCTGAAAGGGAAACCTTTTATTATATTAAATGCATGTTATATTGGTTTAATAAAACAAGTTAAGAAGTTGCTGTATCTTGTCCAAAGTGACTGAAATTGTAATAACCTGCCTGCATAAATGTTTTAGCAATTAAGTAATTTTACTATTTTCAAAAAACTGTGCTATAACCCACTTAATTTCTTCTGTAGTGTCTTTCCACTACAGAACGACTTGTATCAGTTCTACTAGTCCTTGTATTTAATGTTGTCCCTATGTTGAAGCTTTATAAAAAAAAATCTAACAATTTCATTAAAGTTTCATTGAGTGTATTTTTTTAAAAAGCAACATCCATTCCAAAAATCTGTAAAGAGCAGCAACAAATTTTAATCCACAAAAGTAATTTAGCCTGTTACTAAAATACAGCATATGGGTGGTCTAATAATAGCAAGAACTGTGTTAAATGCTGCACTGATTACCTCTGTTAGAGAACTAGAGTCAGTCTGTGCGTCAAACTGCGTAGGCTAAAACAGTTTATTATAACAGTTTAACAGTGCATAGCATATACCAGAAAACAGGGAGAAAGTTTAATTTTAAATTGACAAGATGATGCAGATGCTTTTTTTTTTATGTTCTTCTACTTTTTCCTTTTATGACTTTACATAAGAAGATGTCAGATGCCCAAGGAACAGCAAGAGCAGGGTTAAAGAGCTGCATGTGGCTCTGAAACCATAGGTTGTAGAAGGGCCAGGCATTTGGAAATATAAACACAGATGAACAAAATTTATTACCTGCCATGAAATCACATTATTAAATTCCAGGCCACATCCTCCTCTGCTGTCATCAGAGCTGCTGTTAGGTCCTTCACCTGCTGCTTCTGTCTGTCAGTTTCATCTGCTGATCGTCCATGACCAACCTCTTCAGAGTTACTGTTATCTGTGATGTGAGTGGTCTGGGGTTTTGTTTCTGGGTAGTGTAGGCTTTGTCTTGTAAGTTGTCCAGCCTGGATTGCCTCTTTCTCCTCTTTTAGCTTCCTAGCCAGTTCCTGAAGTTGATCTTTGCTGTACGTCAGCTGTTCAGTGGCCATATTAGTGTTGGCCAGTTGCTCAACTCTCAGTGCTTCAGTAGACTTCCTCATCTCTTCTTCATTTTTCAGTTGGTACTGAAGTTTTTAATGGGTCAAGATCTGCTCTTTTAGTTCCTCCTGAGTGTTGCGGAGGGCCCGTCTTGTCTGGTTTGGCGAGATGCCTCTGTAGTGGGCCAGCGTTGCCTCCACCTTTAGCTCCGGCTCGAGACACTTGTTTTTATGGATTTGCTCTTGTAGTTCACTCTGTGTCTTGAGAGCTGTGGCTTTTACCTCCTCCCGGTGTCTTTTGAGCTCATGTACCAGCTGGCTCTCCTCAGGTGCTGTTGGGGCCCAGGTGTTGGAAGAACGCATGATCAACTCACTATCATGGTCAGGTACACATATAAATACTATGTACATTAAATGGAACATTTTTTTATAATATTATCAAAGTGCCATGGCAAAATAGGGCCAAAGATGCAAACTTCAGCCACAAACAGAAAGTCAAAATCACCTAAACACCCAGACCTAGATGTTTGGTCAAAAGCCAAAAACTAAACTTTGCATAAAAAGTAGGCCAAGGCTGTGGGGAGAGTGCAACAAAGCAGCCATTTTGAGTATATATTCAGTATGCATATTCTCTCTCTCATATAATGAAAAATGGCTCAGTGGTGACACCTGGAAAATCAAAATACATTTGAAGATAGGAGGGGGTCTACAAATTATTATCATCATAGAAAAAAAACAAAACAAAACTTGGTAGATATATAAAGCATATTGAGATCCGCCAAAAACTTGGCCCAAAACCCAACAGGAAGTCAGCCTTGTTGACTGAAAGTTGTGACGGTCAAAATTGATCCCTGATACTTTTACAAACTTGTCCTGTTTTGATCTGACAGGCTCCAGACTGAGGCAGAATCATCTGGGGCTGAAGCTAGTAGTTTTGAGTTTTGAACCACAGTTAAAAGGGACTATAAGCAGGTTACAAATGAAATACTGTACAGTGTAAATTGTTGTACAGTGTGTTTATTTAGAACACTCCATAGCTTTTTGCAGCTCCACTGTATCTTGGAAACTATGCTTTCAAAGACTGCGACTATACACAAGTAAGTACAACATGTACCCTGTGTACTTTGCTGGACCAATGCATGTTAGCCCTCATACTTTAACATAGTCTTACAAACTGAGGCAGATTCATCTGGACATACACTATCTGGGATAAGACTTTGTGAAAAACATTTTCAAAAGGGCCATCGTAACTCTTTTTGTGCGTTTGTGCACATTTATGTCCTGGACATAATTATATGTAAATTAAGCCTTTGGCTCACCGGCGCCCCCTGCAAAAAAAAAAAAAAAAGAACATAAAAATGTAGCTTTTCCTAAACAGATGAAATCTCCAAATTCTGTCATATCATATGAACGTTTAGCCTGGCCTGCCAGACAAACTCTTCTATACAAAGAAGTTAGTCTGGTACCTTTTTGGTAACATTTTGTTTCTGAGGTGGAACAATGACAGGCGGAGTAACCAATCAGAAAACATAATCATAAAACACCAGAATACACGGTGTATTGTTCAGATACACCAGATACATAATACACCGTATTATGAGCAGCTCTGTACTTATTTCTGAATGGGGACAGCAGAAAAAGCCAGTTGTACAAAGATTTGTTGAAAAAGACATTTTTAATGTGTTTGTTACATTGCATGTAAACAAGACTTAACTGTTGTTAAAATGGCAACTAGATGAAGAAAAAAAAATCCTACAGAGGACTGAACAATAACAGCAGAACCAAAAGGTGACAAAGGCAAACACTAAATGCTGATTTTCAGGTCAGAGAAGTTATTAAATTAGCTTGGCAGCTAGTGCTACCTCGGTTAGCTCTTCCACTTTTGTAAGACGCGCTGCAGATAAACAGCTGTGATTGGCCCTTTCCAAATTGAATTGAAGAAATGCTCCACCCTGAGAAGGGAACCAGACTGTCCTGCTTGTGAAAAGCAAGTAGGACAGTCAGGCTTGTCAGGCTAATGGACATTCCTGTCATTTAAAGTTTTTGAGCGTGTCCATGTCATGCAAATTTAGTCTGTCCCAGACAGTACAGGGCTTCTTCATATACAGTACTCATATGCTTCAGTTGTAAGGACTGCAAGGGCCTTTTATCACCCTTTGTGGCTTTAATTTTTATTTTACTTTACATAATGGCACTGATTTGGTAATCTGTTTCATTATCCAAAGTTAACACTGCTGTAGGATTTGTGGTGAGTGATGGTTTAAGTCTGAACATACTTCAACAAACTCTTGTGGTCTGCCACATTTGGGTAAGCACTTGTTCAACAAAAGGCTTCATAGTCTAAATCTGTGGCTCTTAGTGTGTAGCCTTTAGCTGTTGGATAATTGCTGCATTAATTAAAACTGCATATGAATACACTTGGTAATGTTCTCCAACTGGGCTCTGACAGTACAGTCATGTAGTCAGCTGTTGCCTTTTACCAAACCAACTTGCTGATTCATAATTTGCTGTAATTTGTGCCAAATCCTTATTTCTCTATTGAAAGTGTAAAGCTGTCTGCTTTACTGCACCATGTTGCACATGCAGCCATGTTGTTTACAAACACTAAAAGGGTCTAATGTATGTACGTTAAATTACATTATTGAACAAGTTCATGTTCTTTAATGTAAGTTTTGAATGTAGCATACTGGGGGCAACTGGGTCGTGGCAGTGAAGTATTTTATTAAAGCATATGTATGTCCAGTATGTGTTTATGAGCAGCTGTGTGAGTGGGGCCCCTCCCCTCTCTGATCCTCTCAGCTGTGACAGATGTATGCACACTTCAGCAGCTGTGCTCTCACCTGTTGGCCAGAGTTAATGAGACGTGAGATGTCACCAGGCGGACAACTAAAAAAGAGGCCCTTTGGGGGGACGGCCACAATACGCCGGGTGTCTCTGACTACACAGAGACTTCAGTACATGACTTCGTGACACACTGACCTGCTTTCTGATGTATACAATATTCTTCTTTCTAGCCGTAATCCTTAGAGCTCTTGAAGACTTTACGATCCCTGATGATGCCAACAGATAAATGGACTGATAAAGTGTGGGGTCACCTGTTTTTGTTAAACAGAAAAAAGCATGTAAAACCACCGCCTCAGAATATTTGAGATTAGGCAGAAGTTACTGCATAAAAAATGTTATACTGACTGCAGTTTTCTGTTGCATGTTAGGAATAAAGTTAGCTACTAATGCTGATGTCTTAAAAAGTACCACAAATTTTTCCTAAGTGTCATGAATTAAACAATAAAAAGTAACAAAAAATGTTGTAGCCTACCCTTAAGCTGTTGCTATAACATAACTTCATTGTTTTGAGAAAATTAAGCTATACCTAACTATAATTTATCCACCAGTGTTTTTGTCACTGCCCAATGTGAGTCATTTGTAACGATAAAAATATTAACTTTATTTAATGTTCCCTCCACGTGGTGACATCAAACAATCTACTCTTTCACAAAATCTATCCCTAAAAAGATCTGCTTAAAATACAATATATTTTTAATCTCACATGCTTTTTGTTTAGCTCATTACCAATGTAAATGTATTTAGCCAAAAGTGCTTATTTAAGTAGGAGTCACAATCTGTGATACTCAAACTACGAGCATAGATTAACAAATTATTAAGGTCCTCTGTGCCAGTGTACAAGCAAAACATAACGGTACATACTTCAATTATGTATCGTTTAGCTTATGTTGTGTTATTTCCTCAAAAGTAAAACTACAGAGTGACACTAATGTTCTCTAGCCAGACACTGACATTACACACTCACACAATAGTCTATAGATTTGCCAAATCTATGTCAATATCAATGCCAGTGGTGGAAAGTATTTAGTTACATTACTTAAGTACAATTTGCATGTATCTGTACTTTCCTTGAGTAAGTTTTACAAGCAGTACTTTTACTTTTACTTCAGCACATTTTAGAGCAACTATCTACTACAAATAACTACTTAGTTGAATTGGTTTGAAGTAAAAAGTATTTTGAGTTTGGTTTAAAATCATTTGTTTTTGCCATGTTGTCAGTGTAGACACCGTATATGAGTATAAAAGATGCAGTAAAGTAATACTCTTCAGAAAAACCTCAGTCTCTTCTGTTGCACTGTTAACCTTTAGTTTTCTCAGTTTTTCAGCAAAATCCCTCACATTTAACACATTTATTAGTTCTTGAATCTGTGCAAAATACTTTTACTCACAAGTACATTTGAAGGTAAATCCTAATTTTATACTTTTACTTAAGTAGAAATTTTCATGTTATACTTTTACTGTACTTCTTCCACCACTGATCAATCCACATTTTGCTATTTTTGGTAGCTAATGCTAATTCATGTGCTATGCTTCATCTTAAACAAATCATGTGCACACAGCTTCTGTTGTTTATGCACAGTAGAAGAGTCTTGCTGTCTCCAACATGACCGCTATAACATGACAGCTAACTTGTTGAAACAAAGCAACACTGTGCAATCGGAGCTCCCCCATAGAGCCACAAGTTAGCATGGCTAACCAGGTCCACACCTAGTTACTGTCAGTGTTTACTCATTTGGTTTCAGTGCTAACTCTTATCACTGTTTATGCTTGGATGAGATTTTCTCCAGTGAGTACAAATAGTCATTGGCGTGCAGCTGTGGAGTTTCTCTACAAGTTACAAAGCGGCTAATGACAACCTTTGTTCTTCAAAACAAGTCGTCTCGGTCTGGTCCCGCTCTTTTTTTTTATTTTTTTTACTCAGTGTTTGGAGAGTGCACACAGGTTCACACCCTTTAAGCTACATGACCATGCATGTGAGGCTAGAGGTGCCAAACTGTAAAGGAGATAGAGAGAGAATAGGATAAAAAGAAGCAAGTGCGCTATAGGTATTCTGAGCAGTACAAACGGAAGACAAGAAAAGATGAAAACCGGTGGGAAAAGCCACAAGGAGACATGAAGGGAGGCAGCCGAGGACACTGTTTGATGTGGTTTAGACAGCTACTACTGACGGCGCTGCACCGAGTGAACTCAGTCAAAGTCTAATAGTAAGGTTGTCACAGACGGTCATTATAGAAGAATAGGCCACTTTCTTTACTGCAAGGTACACATTTATTTTTTTTATGCAATAGGTAAAACGTTATTGTATACAAACTAATAGCATGTTCAAAGCGGTGTATAATCAGGCCATAATGACAGTTCATATCTGCATAGAACCCATTGTAACTCCCATTACTCCCTGTTTCTACACCTGCTAAACCAGGGTAGCTCCAGGTTTTGTCTTGTAAAATTTAAGACCCTTTTTAAGACTTTTTAATGCCATTCAGTGTGAAATTTAATGGCTTCAACAACAAAACAATCATCTGTATGAATTTTACACTAAGAAATTATTCATACTACTCTGTGAAACTCAAGGGTTTTGTTTTAAAAGAGTGATACAGATGAGAAAACCCCAGTGCTGCATAAAAATCATGAAAATCATGCATTTCATTAATAAAATTTCTTCAATAAATATATTTTGTTACTGTGGTTTTTCTACTTTTAGTAATATTAATGTAATGTTTGGACAAAATTTAAGACCTAGATGAGCAAAATCTAACACCTGCTCATAATATTTAAACTTTTAAGGCCTTGATTTTGAGAAGATCAAATTTAATACCTATTTAATGCTTTTAAGACATTGGAGGTACCCTGCTAATAAACAACTGAGAAGCACATTTTCATATATTTTTAAAACACCAGCACAGAGGCTGATTGTATAACAGTAGGCTATTCAAAATATATGATATGATTAGGTGTTTCATAGACACCAAAACAGACACAATTACAGATACAATACAGACAAAATTATATAAGGTTTAAAATTCCATGTGCAGGCCAGACATCATGACACCTCTCTTATCTAAATCTTAAATATTAGTGGACCATAAGATTAAAGAAGAGGTGAGGGTTGGCTCCATGATGCTCAGAATCTAATTGAAAAATGTTATAATTATGTTATAATTCTAATTTCAGGTTCATTAAATCTGTTGACTATAGATTACCTCATAAATGAATGCAAGAACAAATCCATGCATTTGTTACACCCAGGTTGAACTTTTCCTTTTTTTATTTTTATTTTTATTTATTTATTTATTTATTTATTTATTTATTTTGAGTTATTTTAAAAATGCATAGGGTTTTCCATTGAATCTAGAATTAAGTTACAACATGCATTATCTTATACTGTCTTACTGTCAGGCTGCAACAGTGATTCTTAAGCTATATAAATACAATTGTTTTGAATTAAAATGAACTTAAAGCCAAGGTCATAACACTTTGGTAAGCCTAATGCTTGGCTGATTGAAAGCATCACTGACTTTCATGCTATGTGACCTCTGACCTCATCAGATGTGCTAATCCTTGCAAAAAACTCAGCCTGCCAAGTTCAACATCTTACCAGTCCTACTGTCATGTATTTGGGTAATGCACTGGTTTATTGTTGCAGTATTCTACCACTATGGCGCTCCATAAAACACTGGTTTTAAGTTTTGTTGGTCATAAAAACAGCTTGTGCCTTTCGTTAACAGCTTTTAACCAGGCCTGTGTAGCCATTGTTTTGGGCCAACCATTCAAACACATACTCAATACAGAGCGTACAAAAGCATAAGGTTGTTTTGTCAGTGGTCAGAAAGACAATGTTAGCAACATCTGGACGCCGCTAATCACTTTGTGGGTGCCTTCCCCTGAAATCCCACTGGACACACACTCTAAACCTAGAAATCCCTCCAGAAATATGCTTTAATGAGCAATAATGCCGCCACAATGGCTGTTCCACCTTCTGTATTTTAATCCCGACTCGTGTGTTTTTTCAGTAAATGTGTGCGTGGCCGGCTAGCTCAGATCCGAGTACCCATATGTTGACTCCCTTGAACTCATTAATCAAGGATTGGTGATAGGAGAGAAAAATGCATAAAAACATACAGGATTGAGAGGGATTATTCTAACGCAGTTGTTAAAAAGTATTAATTTAGTGCCGCAAAGGGGTCACAGAGGTAAAGCTTAAGCGGCAAACAAAGACATAGGCTTTAACAGCTGAATGTGCATATTACTGTCAATAGTGCAATAATAAAATACTAAAAATAATCTGAGAATTTAGACCAATGGGAAGGGGGGACTTGTTGTGAGGCAAAAGACTGGAGTTAATTAGCCTATGGAATATGACAGCAGGAGACCATGTGACCCTTGTCTGACCAATGAGATTGCAGCATATATGTTAGTCATTAAGGTCACTTTTGAACTATTCTGAATATTGATGTCCTGGCTGCAAATTTAAAGACACCTCTTATATTGCATTTTGGCCACTTTTTTTTTTTTTTTTTCCCCCCGCAGTACCAGAAGCAGCCACTAGAAGAATTAACAAAACAGCAATATGAAACAGGTTTGTATTGTGTCTTTTAATCCTTTGCAAACATGAATACTTTTGCATTTTCCTTACATAGTCCAAGCACTGCCAATAGAAATATAAACCTGTGGGATTTATATTTATATTTTTATATTTATATTTATTTAAGCGTGTAAGTTAAAAATACAAAAAAATACACTTAACAGACAACAAAAAAGGCCCCAGAAAGGAGTCAATACTGCATTGGTAAAGTATGTATGTAATTATGTCTGTAATGTTGACACACCTTTTACGTCAAAGTAAGTTTTGCAGCTTTGTCAGTTTGTATGCTGATGTTGTTTGGTTTAATAGTCTATGATGGGGAAGCTTATGCCCTCATCTAATCCATGTTTTAGGAATCCCCATGTAATGGTATTTAGCATTCTGTACAAGTTCCCACATGAAGCCTCCAGAAAAATGCGGTTTGTATATGGAGCAGTTTACGCACACACGTTGTCAACTGGTTGCTATTTTGTCAATAATTTTTGTAACTATAAATGGCTTTTTTGGTGGCTAATGCTCTTGTGGCTAATGTTTTCTATACAGCTATCTGTTTAAATTATGTTGCCAAAATACTTAGTTCCTGTTAACAAAAAAGTAAAACGCCTACACTGAATATAGTGTAAAATCCCCTTCGAAACTTTTTTAGGCAAATTAAAGTCAAGAAAATAGTCTATATGCACTGGCGCCTGTCTGTCTATATTTAGAAAGGGTTCTCCCTATTTAAAAACCCTGCACTAAAGCAACCTTAACCCTCATTTGTGGCTGGATTTCCTGCTCTACCAAAGGTCGGGCGTACATTATTTCCAAGTCTTGTTCTTTCTGCGCAGTCATTGTGACAGCAAGCCCCACGTCAGCAACAATACCACCTCAGTCTACTTTGGTTCCTAACTCCTGTAATCTTAGTAATGCGGAGGGACACTGAGCTCTGTAATAAGCAGTCCTGCCCTATTGTTTATGGTTTATGGGATATTTTTGGAAGGTTCAAGTTCTTTTTTTAGCCTCGGTGACACAAATAGTCCTAACATAGCTGAAGGTCTTAGTGTGTTTAGCATAACACCACTGATGTCATGGGTGAGGTGGAGAGTGTGTAAACAGACCAGTTTGTAGTTTCGTTGGTATTTTTGGAAAAGGGCAACCCTGTAAACTGGTATTTATCCTTAAGGCTATTGGGTTGGTTGTGGGAGAAAAATAACAACCACAGTGGAGCACATGAAAAGTCAAAAATAAATCTATTGCAGACATTGAGGCCTCATAGTACTTTGCGAGTATGTGTGCATAGTGTAACTTCAATGATACAGCAAATTCTGTGTAGCAGATTGCTCAAAATGGCATCTAAATCTTTATGCACTGGACCAGTAATAATCAATTGACCTTTGAAAAAGTAAATGTGTGTTATATCAAAGAGAAGGACTAACCTGTGTTTGCTTGTTTGGTTTCTCAGGCCTGTAATCTTCTGTCTAAGAATTGGACGATTGTGGCTTAGAAAACTTGGAGTGATATTGTATGGGGAGGGTTTGGTCATAACAGCAAACTTTTTGAGGCATTCCCATTGTCTGTTCTAAAAATACTCTCCTGTCAGCCTGGTTCCTTTGAGCACAATGGACTTTTTGAGTACCAGAGAAACCTTATGTTTATACACAATAACTATAATTGGAAAGGAATGAGAATTAAAAGGGATTTTTTTTCTCCAGTCACATTTGTCTTTGTGAAAGCAAACGTGCCCTTTCTTCAAGAGTCTTATATGAACAGTAACTGAGAATGTGAATTGTAAATATACTGTATTCACTGTCTACTGTATATTGTATCTTGTATTGTCTCTCATTGACTCTGTATTGTATCAGACATAAAGACAACATGTGAGTCCACTAAGAGTAGAAAACTGATGCAGATTACTGAGTTTAAAATTCACAAAGCTATAAATCAGCCAAAAACAACATTCACAGTTTATCAAAGATCACAAATAAGCTAACTTCGGCTAATGAAACAGACTTCTAGAGTGGTATTTTAAAGTGAAAGGCCATTTTGTTGTGTATTTACTGATCTCAGGGGGGTCCTGTGTCAAAATGAATGTGAAAAAGTGTCATAATTAAAATGCAGGCAAAATTTCTTTGAAATCTATAGTTCAAACATTTCCCACCACTACTATTTCGAAGAATTCACTCATTTCTGATTTTTGTATCCAATTTGATTTATTTCTCATCAACACATCAGTAGTACTTCAGTAGTACCAGTATGAGTGTATATGTAGTTGATACCAGTCATTTGCACACACTGTAACAAACAAGCCTCTTCAGGGATGATTAAATTCATAACAATTTGC
This sequence comes from Bostrychus sinensis, assembly GCA_020698575.1. NCBI lineage: Eukaryota > Metazoa > Chordata > Actinopteri > Gobiiformes > Eleotridae > Bostrychus > Bostrychus sinensis. The sequence continues at coordinate 14,765,493 of CM036249.1, read as the reverse complement.
TGAGTTGAAATGCCCCGTCATTTGTTAAGTTTCTGCTCAAGGCTGTTGTAATGAATGGATTTCATGTAGTGTGAGTAATTATAATTTTGTAGGCATTATTTCATGTTTGCATACATACAATACATAAAAGGATAAAGTGCACTTCAAAGCGCTGTTAGTTCACACGGAGCCTCATTAAATCACCGGTGCCACCTGCACTTTCACTGTCATTCCTCAAATCCACACCAAATGTTTCAAAGCTACAAATCTGGTTTTCATTCGAAGAAAGGGCCTTAATGCCCCGAGACCTGAGGCTATAATATCACTCATCCACAAGAATCCACATCAGAGTCTGGTGTAACCCTAAACTTTCTACTGTACTTAGCCTTTGTACAGTTTACAATGCAACCTTTCCCACACAATGGTTGTCTCAGATTGCTGCTTCACTCTCGGTTCTTTGCGGTTTCGCTGCATGTTGACACTGAAAGATGGTAGAGACGGTGCTATGTAAGGAAACAGCTGATTGACCTGGATTTCCAAGCGCTTCAGTCTTGACAGAGAATTTCAGAACTGTCTACATAAATTTCCCCTGTGAGCAGTGAAACTTTCGCAATGACAAATCACTCCGGCTTTCTGTTTTCGTGGGTTAGTAGAGGACAAAGAGAGTGGTTGTAGTTTCTTAGATAGACAGTATTACAAGTGGCACACATGTTTGCTTTTGCCTGTATGCTGACAACACACACACACACACACAATCATCTGTTGTTACTGAACTGACCTCATTCACATATACAAGTGTAATTTGACAGTAATTCTGGTTGAACAAAAGGCCTACTCCTTTTTATGTGGCATAAGTTTGGAAACAGTTAAGAAGAAAAAAGAAGGTGTGTAAATGAATAGTTCAATCAATGGCATGATGAAAAATAGAGATGCGTAGCTGGCTTTCATAGATTATAACTGATAGATATCACAAGATTTGGAATATGAAAGATTTCAGAGTTGTATGCAAACGGCAGCAGTACATCTGACATCTATAGCATTTTAAAATAAGATTTTAAAAATAAGAATAGCGATATTTTTTTTAAAATGTAGTTTATTAATAGTCTAGCCACAAAGGTTCACATGCCTTTGTGCCGGTCCCAAGCCTGGATAAATGGAGATGTTATATCAGAAAGAGCATCGGCTGTAAAATCGATGACAAAACAATAAACAATTCTCTGCACACAAGGAGGCAGATGTTTTGCTGTTGTGACCCTGGAAGGGAAAAAGCTGAAAGGTCCCTTATTATGCTAAATTGACCTTTTTGAGCTTTTAACCATGTTATAATTAGGGTGACCACCTGTTCTACTTTTGGTTGCACTGCACAACCATTTAGGCATCTGTCCCACGGTCCCACTGATTAAGATCATGTCCCTCTTTTTCATTGGTGCTCAGTGGTTTTTATAAAAAGTGAAATTCAAGATAAAAACAACATGGTAAGATCAGCATTTCTTGAAATATATGGTTGGTGTATGCTGCCCTTGTGTTTGAGGACAGGCCTCTCCCTGGAGCCAAGCATATATTATTAAACAATTATACATGCTAGGCTTGCTAGCGCAGTGTATCACAAAATACGTGAAAAATTCCAAATATGCACAGCATGTGTTAAACTTCAAGGGCTTGAGCAACCTTTAAATATTGATTATTGATCAAATTTTGCCAATTTTTATTTTATTTTTTCAAACATATTCTTATTGGTGGGGTGAGAGAATGAACTTTCAAAAGTTGAAAAATAAGGACCAGACTAGTGGTCACCCTAGTAATAATCATTCACATGCTCTCTGCAAATTGAAAGTAACAGCTCCCCCCAAAAAAGATGTTTCCATACATATACATTATTTTCAATGATAAAATTTAAAATACTAATGCAAAAATGTCAAAAACCCTTTGAAAAAGCCTGAAAAAAGCATGATACAGGATCATGAAAGGAAAGATATTTATTTATAAGAACGTAAGCTGGATTATTTAAAAATGGTTGCCAGCTAAAAGTTTTATCACTGCCTGTAAACTATGCACAACTGGCCTTAAAGGATTTTAACTATAAAAACACTTGAAGGGTGATCATACCTTTTTAATCTAAAAGTGAGCAACAAGTAGACTGATCAGAGGTTTTACTTCTTATGTGTAATCACTTTGATGTGGTGGGACTCACAGCACTCCTATTGGTCTGGAGGACATACTACAGTGTTCTCTACAGCTGAGCATATTTGTGTGTATGTGGATTGCAGTTTTAATTGCCCTAAAGGCCAGCATGTCCTTATTTACCCCTATGGAACAAATGGTGCAGGACAAACCTCCCAGTCAGTAAAAATATACAATTAAGGAAGTTCTGCAGCCTGGATCTTTTCTCCTCTATCTGACATCACAAATGCACTTCTGCAAAATTCAGTCATATAGAGGAAGGACCGACTGCCTATAGATAGCATACAGTAACTTACACATGAAAGCTTGCAGGCCAGTCACTTCTCCTTGCAGCTGCAGCGTCTTGGCTTTGAACTCCCACAGAAGACAATTCAGCATCTAAAAAGCATGTGTTCTCTCTAATTACACTGTCTCTGTATTACAGGGCAGCCAGAGAATCTGACTTTGCCTGTCGCTTTGTAATGCCTGAATAAGAGAGCTCTGGTTTTAATCACTTCACTACAGAAGCTGCTTAAACCCTCTTTTTAGGAAGGCTAATTAAGAAGGACAGTCTTAGACAAAGGACTGTGATAAGGAGAAATAGCTTTGATACCATATTAGATGTGCTGCACTCAAATTTACACTGGTGTCAATGCGGGATGCTTTTAGACAGGGTAAGTTGCTTTGCATTTTGTACTCTGATTTAAAAGGTTTTAAAACTGGAAATAAAATGCAAACAATAAGCCTTATCTACAAATATTTTGGCACAGTACTACTACTTTTAAAATCTCCATTTATTTTTTGAGAAGCCTTAAGCAGGCTGTTACTGGCTTTCTGTTACTGAGTGGGTAAACCTTTTTAAAAAAACAGCAGACCTCTTTCCCTAGAGCAGTGGTTCCCATAGTGGGGGCCGCAAAGATGCTGCAGTTTAGTTTAGTAAATAAAAAGAAATTGAGATTTAATTTCAATTTAAAAACAATTAAGGATTTACTTTAAAACATCACCTGATTAAGCCATTTTCAGCCAACAGTCTGTGTTTTAGTTATGTTTTTTATAAGAATCTCTTGAAGAAGCTCTTGACTTTAGGAAAGGCTGCCTTAGAGGAGGTGTACTTCAGCCAGTGCAGGAGCAGCCTCCATGATGAAGGACCCATCCCACCAAGCACACAAATTATTCACACCCCTCCAAAGTCTGCATATCTCAAAACCATAACAATGTTAAATTGCAGCTTTATATGATAATAATTAACTGTTCCCTATGGTCTACCATTATACACTGCTCGAACTGAGTAACACATTTTGTTTGCTTGAAAAATGATAATATTATTTTGTAAACACAAATGATACATTTTAATAGACTATTTAATAGACTATTTACCATTGTGAGCTATAACAGCAAAGCAATTAGCACTGCAAGAAGGGCCCGGGTTAGATTGCTGGACTGTGCATGTTCTCCCTGTGTCTGAGTGGGTTTCCTCCAAGTGCCCAGGTTTTCCCTAATAACCTAAAACACCAGGATCCAGCTCACATTTTGTTGAAGGGTCCCTGGAATCTCCTCAGCGTTCGCTCACCGCACCTGACATCAAATGGGGTCAAGTGCAGGGAACAAATTTCCCTATATGGGGGCAATAAAGTATACCTTACATCTTTATGGCTCAAAGGACAGAGCATTTACGCCTAAACTAGAAGATCATAAGTTTGAGTCCATTGTGAAATAGGGCCTAGCTTGCACAAACTACTGTGGAAACACATGCTAACTGAACCAAGTCATGCCATATCTGCATTATACTTTTAAGTCATCTACTACAGGCAAAACACCAATAAACAACAACTACCATCCACAACTTTCAACTGTAGTTTAGTCTGAGAGTGGAAAATTACAGTTCCTCCATTCATCCTGCATTTATCCTGTTGTTATGAGTGCAAAGACAAAAGAATAGACATCCCAGTCTTGGATGCTCCGTTCCTTTCTCTTTTCTTCCCAAACTTAAACACCAGGATGTGGGTTAAGATATGTGGGCCAAAACACACATAACTGTTCAACTGACCTGCTTCCATGTTCAATAGCCGGCTGCTCCGTGTGACCTACATCCGCGGAGAGACAAAGGTGTGCATGTGTGTCACCAAAATAAATGAGAGTCAATGGGAACAGGTTGGTCGATTCCAATTAGAAAAACAGACCAGTGCCTCAGAATCTGCGCTCTTCCGGAGAGCGTAAAGCGAGAGGGCCTGTGAGTCATAGCGCTGCATCTAATAGCTTTTAGATGCACAGGGGAATTTAAAGTAGTCATAATTTAAATGGGATCATGAGATAAGCAATTAGTCATACTGCAGCTCAGATGGATGCTATGTTTCTTTGGCCTGGAGGAGGGACAACACTCACAGACCAGTGGGTAAAATGTGAACGCTGAATGCATTCCCAAGGTGTAATACATTGACGAAATAATTTATTTTGCCTCGTATTGACGTCTGCAGCACAACAAAGAGTACCATGGCTTGGTTGATTCATAAGCATTTTAGCCATGGGAGGTAGGTTGGTTGATTCATGCATTTTAGCAATAAGAAGTAGTTTGTTTGGACTAGCAATAGGATACACAAGCCTTCTCTTTCCCTTACTTTGTTAATACAATGGTGTGTCTCTGGGGTGTCTATCTGTAGGACACACAATGCCAGTTGCTTAGTATTAAAATGCTACACTGACCCTCATTGGTGCATCACTGGACTGAAAAACCCTTTTAAAGTTGGCCTTTTTGATCCATAAAAGAGTATTATACTGCTTTGATGATGTGTGTGTTGAGCTGTTTTACTCTTCTCTGCCTCTCCAAGAAACTGGTGTGAAAAGCGTTTGTGTTTAAGCTGCAAGAATAAAAAAAAAACAACAGCATCTAATGAATAATATGTAGTATAATTTTCAGTTCACAGATAAGTTTAGAAGTGCAGCTTCTGAAACCTGTGCAGAAGAATTTCCATCCATCCATCCATCTTCTTCTGCTTATCCGGGACCAGGTCGCAGAGGCAGCAGTCTAAGCAAAGATGCCCAGACTTCCCTCTCTACAGACACTTCCTCCAGCTCTACCGGGGGGACCCCAAGGCGTTCCCAGGCCAGCCAGGAGAGTAGTCCCTCCAGCGTGTCCTAGGTCTTCCCCGGGGCCTCCTCCCAGTGGGACATGCCCGGAACACCTCCCCAGGGAGGCGTCCAGGAGGCATCCGGAACAGATGCCCGAGCCACCTCAGCTGACTCCTCTCAATGTGGAGGAGCAGCGGCTCTACTCCGAGCTCCTCCCGGGTGACAGAGCTCCTCACCCTATCTCTACGGGAGCGCCCAGCCACCCTGCGGAGGAAACTCATTTCGCCGCTTGTATCCGGGATCTTGTCCTTTCAGTCATGACCCAAAGCTCATGACCATAGGTGAGAGTAGGAACGTAGATCGACCGGTAAATTGAGAGCTTCGCCTTTCGGCTCAGCTCCTTCCTTACCACAACAGACCGATACAACGACCGCATTACTGCAGACGCTGCACCAATCCACCTGTCGATCTCACGCTCCATACTTCCCTCACTTGTGAACAAGACCCCAAGATACTTAAACTCCTCCACTTGAGACAGAGAGTCCCCTCCAACCTGGAGAGGGCAAGCCACCCTTTTCCAGTCGAGAACCATGGCCTCGGACTTGGAGGTGCTGATTCTCATCCCAGCTGCTTCACACTCGGCTGCAAACTGCCCCAGTGCACACTGAAGGTCCTGGCTTGGGGAAGCCAACAGGACAACATCATCCGCAAAAAGCAGAGATGAAATCCTGTGGTTCCCAAACCAGACTCCCTCCGGCCCTTGGCTGCACCTAGAAATTCTGTCCATAAAAATAATGAACAGAACCGGTGACAAAGGGCAGCTCTGCCGAAGTCCAACATGCACTGGGAACAGGTCTGACTTACTGCCGGCAATGCGGACCAAGCTCCTGCTCCAGTTGTACAGGGACCAGACAGCCCTTAGCAAAGGGCCCCAGACCCCATACTCCCAGAGCACCCCCCACAGGACGCTACGAGGGACACGGTCGAAAGCTTTCTCCAAATCCTCAAAACACACGTGGACTGGATGGGCGAACTCCCATGAACCCTCAAGCACCCGATAGAGGGTATAGAGCTGGTCCACTGTTCCACGGTCAAGGCTCCCCCATGACGTGGGCCCGACCTCCTGTGGGCTCACCACCCGCAGAGGTAACCGTAGGGGACCGGTGCTATGTGGATCGGGCAGCAGTCAAAGGCGGGTGCCTCAACGACCCGGTCCCCGGACACAGCTTCTAGCTGTAGGGACATGGAATGTCAGAAGAATTTCTACACCTAATTTTTCTATTCTGTGAGCACCATTAGTAGCCTTGCAGAGACATGCTACTCTTGAGCAGTGAGCAAACCTAGTTAAAAAGGTCTGTTAAAATTTATTAAAATGTATATATATATATATATATATATATATATATATATATATATATATATTGTTTTATGTCCTTTTGCCATGAACAGAGTTTCGTGGTTATCACTATCTTGGTGTTGCAACCAAGACAGACAAATTTAAATAATAATACTTAGAGGCAGTTAAACATTGCACATTTTTGTGCGTGACTAATATATTTCAACCGCATGCTACAAAATTGCACAGATGCACCTTTGAAATTAGAGTTTCATACCTCCGCGGGTGTAGGTGGATGTGCATATGATACGGTATCTGTGCATGCTTGTAGGGTGAGTCACCTTGGTGTATCTTACAATAGTATTAACAAGACACTGTCCATGCTAATAGTGATATACAATGAACAATAAAATAAGTCATTATATAGATGTGGTTAAACATACAGAGCTAAAATGGCAACGCTTAGGCACATATTCACTGTTATAGTACGGGGGGAGTGTCATATTATTATTATTATTACATTTAGATTTTTGTTCCACCCCTATTGTGTGTGTGTGTGTGTGTGTGTGTGTGTGTGTGTGTGTGTGTGTGTGTGTGTGTGTGTGTGTGTGTGTGTGTGTGTGTGTGTGTGTGTGATGTTTGTATGCATATTAGAAATGTATCTGGGAAGGGAAAGGGAAGTGTTGGAGAGGGAAGTGGATTAACGGCAGGATGCTACACAGACACTCTTGTTCGCCTGACTGGAGGTTGACAATGCACGTGTATTTGAAAGAGGGCATGGGGGAAAGCACGTGGTGGAGTCCAGCAAAACAAACAGAAGTATAATCAGCCGGAGGAAGTGATGGAGAGCTCCGAAACAGTCAACATTAACACTGCAGATTCTTGCAGTTCACCAGTGACAAGCATACCATGAGTATTGAAAACACAGCTACCTGATTCAAAGATTTTGTCCCAATCCAAGCATACATTATTTAAATATATACAAGCATATATTTGGTGAAAAGCTTCTGTATTCAATTCACATTATTAGATGAAAACAATGAAGACTAGACTTAAATGACAATGAAGACTGGTTTGTTGGTTAGTCTGTTTAAGTAAATTTTAATTAAATTCTCTAGTACAGGTTGTGAACACCTAGCCTGGCCTGCCAGACAAACTCCTTTCCTATTCTATACAAGTTACAAGTTAGTCTGGTACCTTTTCTGTAACATTTTGTTTCTGAGGAAGAACAATGACAGGCGGAGTAACCAATCAGAGAAACGATGGTCGGGACATAAGCAGCACACAGCTGATCCAAACAAACATGGATTCTTTCCATTTTTTTCATAAAACACCAGAATACACCATATTATGAGCAGCTCTGTACTTATTTCTGAACAGGTACAGCAGCAGAAGCCAGCTGTACAAAATAGTTTTTTTTTTTTTTTTTTTTTTTTATGCGTTAGCTACATCATATGTCAACTGGACTTAACGTTTGATAAAACGGCTACAAGACAAAGAAAAAAAATCATGCAGAGGACTGAACAACAACGCAGACTTCAGCAGAACCAACATGTGACAAAGCAAAGCACTAAACACTGTTAATCAGGTCAGAGAAGTTATTACATTAGCTTGGTAGCTAGCGCTACCTTGGTTAGCTTGGTTAGTACGATAAACGACTGAGATAGGCCAGTTCCAAATCGAACCAGAGAAATGCTCCGCTCTGAGAGGGGAACCAGACTGTCCTGTTTGTGAACAGAAAGTAGGAGAGTTTGGCTTGCCAGGCTAGTGAACGCTGTCTGGTTTCATGGATTATTCATAGGGATATGTAGCATTGCGAGTTAGGGCCATACATACAAACTCCAGCCACAAGGAGTCAGTTAAGAGTAGTGGATTTTTTTTTATTTTTTTTTACCATTGTGAGATAGAAAGGCTTTCTGGCTAAATGGGCATTTACCCCATAACTATTAAAATCTTTACCAGTCTAACCTTGATTATGTTTTTTCATAGATAACGCCTATCACAGTAGCCTAAGGTGATTTTTCTTAGTGATACTAACCACTGAAATGCTGAAAGTGCAAGCAACCTGTTTCACTGCTGCTTTGATGCCTGTGTTTTGAAAGACTTGTCCAAAGACTTTTACCATTCTATTTTAACCATTGGCACACTAAGAGCGACGCTATTGATAGCCTTCTTGCAGCTACAGGCTCAGAATAGACTGTACGTCTTTTATTAGGCTCAACCAGAAAGGACATCATTCTGCGTCTTCAGCCTCACCTGCGACTTGTGGATTAGCACTCTGTTCTGCCAGCACGGTGTGAATGTAGGGCACCCACATGAGGAATATGTGCCAGTCTTAAGTGGATGACAGAGCTGGAAATATCCCCTAAGACGTCTGTGTGCCTCTCTGGGTACTTTGATTCACAAACCTGTGCTAACTCCGTCTCAGAAAGATCTATTTGTGGATCGCTTGTTACTTTTTTAAGCAGAGAATCCTATTTCTAGCGAACAACAACTCGTGGTTTCCATCTGTGGCTATCAGCCGTTCTAAATTGGGTACAGTCCCTGAGCCTTTCGGACGATAATAAGCCGCGTACTGCTCTGGAATTATCTCATGTGATAGTGGTTACGCAGTAGGAGTCATGCTGGAAGACGTGACTCAGGGTATTCACTGTAGGTCATAAGTTGCATGGCACAAGATTTTTAATGCATGTTTATATAAATGAAATGTTGTAGAAGCAGAAATTAGAGGAGTTGCCACAAACTGCTGAGAAGCAAATTAACTTCGAATGACAACAGTTTGCCAAAGACTTAGCAAAATCCTGTGAAAAAGATATATAACTATTCAGTATTTTCTGAATTATGTGTATCTTCAATATCACCGGGATATGTGTATAAATGGCTGAGGTGGAAAGTAATTCGATTCTCAGGTCATTTATTGATAACTATTAATAAATGTACTTAGTGGCAGAGTAGGTAGCAGGTAAAAGGTCCTTTGTTTGAAGTAATAGTAGTAGTAGATTTGGCTATGCAAGTACAAACAACTTTGAAAAGGTGTTTGAAGTGCAGACTTTTTTTTCAGTTCTACTATTATTTTTGAAGTATATTTACCTGGGTACTTCTTCAACCTCTGTAGTATGGTTAGACACTGGGTGGTGCACCGTAGCTTACATCATGCAGTTTCTTAGCATTAGCAATGTCTTTGAGAGCAGGATTATAGGTCTTGTTAAATGTTAAAGGTACAGTTGGAATGCATTTGAGATTATATATTTTAAATTAGTGTTAAGATACAAATAATTTATGCAGTATTTCAAGGTTTCAAGGGAATTAATTGTGTTTTTTGGTACTATAGATGAGCTACTGGACTTTATTTAACAGTTCTCGACACATTTTTAGCTTGTCCGTCCTGAGAGCGGATCTCTTCTTCAATGTGGTCTCTAAAAGGTTTCTTTTCTTTTTTCCCCCCATGTGCTTTTTTAGGAGTTTTCCTTACTGGAGACAGGTGATGTTTTAGGCCTGTTAAGTTTCTGGTTTATCTTTGATTGTGTGACTAATATTTTGTAAAGCCCTTTGAGGCAACTACTGTTGTGATAATGGGCTGTATAAATAAAACTGAATAGAACTGAATTTACTTTGTTCAGTGAAACAACGGGTGACCAAAAATTTGTCAACTGGTTGTAAAATCTGCTAACTTGTCCAAGCTAATTGACGCAGCAGTTAGAGTTAACAACATATGGTGGTAATTGTTGTGTAAAAAGTCAGCCTTGCATGCTGCAGTCTGCTAAATAACAGGCTTGTGGATGTGGCAGTTATTACCTACTTACCCATCTGACTGTCTGTCTGCATCTCTTCCCAACAGCACTTTTAGCTTTTCTGTTTTATCAGCTCCAAATGCTAGAACCTTGTCATTTGCAGCTCCCTCTATGAGTGTTCATGGACTGTTGACTCAGTGTCGGGGGCTGTCTGCAGTCTGGAGATGAGTTTCAGTTAGACTGGGGTAAAAGTGAGGAGACATGGGTGCAGCTATAGCGTCTGGGTGGAGGACATTTGAGGAGATGTGAATGGAAATGCTCAAAGTGGGCGTGTGCTAGCCATCTGTCTGCGGGTGTGTTGTCGAGAGTGAACTGACAGTTACACCAGCACTCCCTATGTGCCAGACACCTGCAAATGGGTCCAGGCTGGAGACTCGAGCTAGACAATGCAGCAACATGGCACTGGCTCACACCAAACCTAACCAAAATAAGATGTTTGGGGCACACCAAATGGCACTGTGGTGTTAGGCTTATTCAGACGTGAAATAGCAAAAGCCCGATCTGCCATGTGTTTCCACTGGAAGGTGTGTAGGCAAAGGTGATGTTACCGACGTCAATAGCGTGATGTATGTTGTTAACATACCAGGGTGGCATATGGACAAATTGAATGGAACACGTGAAACAAAGGGCAGCATTCCACATTAGCAGCAGATGAAAAGGCTGCTATTTCGTCTTTTCTTTCCATTCAGCTGTTGTTGTGTGCAGAAGTGGCAGTTGCCTACTACAGGTTGTAAGCCAAAATGCAAATTAATGTGCAAAATACCAAAAAAATGGATTGCACAATATTGTATTGGTTGGAGTTTGCAATTGTGCATCGTTCCTAAATAGGCAGTTCTGGTTTACTCCATATGTATGCAGGTTCAAGTCAAATTTTGATTGTCTGCAAATGTTAATTGCAAAATGGCACATTCACTATCTTGGTGAAGTTTGTCTGAAGCCCCTACAATGGAGGCTGTTTTTTGCCAAGACTGAACCCACCAAAACACTGAAATTGTATATAATAAGCCGGGCTTTTATGGATGTGCTTTATTTTTCTAATTGCTTGTACATTTTTCTAACTGCCAATTTTATTAGGCATATGTTTGTACTACCTCCTGTTTTCAGATTGTCTGTAAGCATCAGTATGTTTTACTATACCTTTCCACTAATTTGATAAATAAGGTTGCACAAAACATCATCAGCTGTTAGGCCTGCCATAGACTTTTACTCTATGCATTTCTACATTGCAGTTACATTAGGGAGTTGTTGTATTCTATTGTTATAAATCCTATAGAGCAACAATTCACTAATTTGCATAATGGCAAGCCTGAACAGCCATCGTAATTCATTTTCTATTCTATACCAACAATTAGTCTGCTGCATGAAAATCCAAGTAAACTGAACTACCTCTGAATGCAATTGGATAGACATAACCAATCAGAAAACAAGAGACTCTGAATCAGGAACACCATTTCAAAAACATAGATGACTCAATGGGCTGACTTCGAAGGACACCCACTTCACTTTACCCACTTTCTAACAAATGGATCATGTTGGCTAGGCTAGCAAAACAGCATACAAAACATCCTTAGCCTACACGTCATAAGGTTTTCCTGATGTGACCACATGCAGGTAAATAAGCCATAGCATGTAAACCATTACAAGCTAGAGTCATGCATGCAGACATACCACCACATGGCAATCATAAGGAGTGGGGTTTGAAACATGCAAAGTCAACAACACAGTAAAATTCCTGCACCCACACATGTAAGCACGCTGGAAAACAACACGAGGAAGAGTTACAGACACGTCTGACTACAGTGAGTGCATGCGAACAGCAACGTGGCCTCAGTTGCTCTCACCACTGAGGCTTTTCTTTAAGAGCCTGTGTATTCTGAGAGCTGTCCTACTGCAACCCCATAATAGACTGAGCCAGACCTTATACAACTCGTGCCTGTTTACAGCTTAAGACTGTGCCCTCTGGGAGAATCCTGAGAAGACTCCAGAGGGCTGTATGCAAAGAATCAACCCTTTGTACATTTGTTATTCAATCAGTGAAAGCAAATGAAGTTACACAGTGAGGCTGGTGCAGTATAGGAGTGACCAGAATATGTGTGGATGTTACATGACTGTGCAGAGTGAATCATGTCAGTCAGTAACAAGTGTTTGAAGCTTGTTACTACCTGTGAGAAACGGTTTGTGCATGAGTAAAATAAAGCTGAATGGAAAAGTGTTACATTTATTTTAAGCTTGCCAATGTATATGTTGTATCTAAGCATGTTCTTCTACAGTAAAAATAAAAGCAAAAGTCATAGTGGTTATAGACTTATTGTGATAGACAGGCAATAATGCATAAGGCATGGATCTTCAATTAGTCATGGTTACCACTCATTTGTAAATATGCCATGTTTGTGTCTGGCTATATTTCCATGTCATACAGCCCATAGAGCAGGTGTACAATGGCCTTGTGTAACCTTGTGTTTTCCCCATGTGATAGTTTTTTCTTCTTTTTTTACCAGCTGGGTTGTTTAGCATACACTTACCATGACAAGTACATGATACAGAATTAATATGGCAATAAACAATGCCATATCCATTTTTTTTTTTTTTTTTTTTTGGAAGTCAGAAGTGCTCTGCCAATGTGAAGGGCATTGTAATAAGAAGCATAAAGACTTACTAGCAGACATACAGTTTGAGTAAATCAAGAAGGCATAACCTGTAGTTCGATTAAAATTGGACACATGTTTAAGCCCAGTGTTATTATTACCTTATTTAAAACATATTGGAGTTTTGCTCAGTCACAGTCAGTACAGCGTGCGGTGCATATAGAGAGCGACTACAGCTCGCCTCACTGTTTTGGGTTTAAGTCCTGACTCCAAAGATTTACTGACTATCTCTCCCTGCTCTCTCCCCCGTCATTTCCTGGCACTTCTCCATTGTTCTGTCTAAAAAAGCCTTGAAAGGACAAAGAAACAGCTTTAAAATGTATAGATGTTTGTTTCTTATGTAGTTGGACTGGAACTTGACAACACTTTACTGTGCAATGAAAAAAAATAGGCTTATTCATTTTGACGCTTAACAAAACAAGCAGACAGACAGACAGACAGACAGACAAAGACTATTCTACATTCAGAAGAGGTAGCAGGGGGACTGGAAGCTATTCCAGCAACTTTGGGTCTGACTAGTAGCAATTTAGATACCAACTGCATTACATTCACTTATCCATAAATGTATATTATGTCTTAAAATAGTAGGAGGAAGCCGAGAGAATCACCTTACTCACAGGCCACTGTGCCTATATTGGAAAACATGTCAGCAAATGCAATATCCATATCGCAAGAAATTAAATGTATCGCAATAATGCTATTGTGTCTGACAGAGATTTACACCGTCAGAATCATTTTCCTATCAAAGCCTTTTTCCTGTGTCGTGTGGCCCTAATGTTATTATGAGTTTGAAGTACAAAAACATGTCTGCAGTTAACTTACAGAAACATTACACAGAACATGTCAACAGAACTGTGCAGTAGCCAGTGAGGAGATTAAGATCTACATCATCTTCAGAAGTAGACACAGTGGCACTTGTTTTCTTCAACCCTGGGCTCACATTCTGTCTGGGATGATTAGATGAAGAACTCGTGTTAATGGGATTAGTCAGCCTTTCCACCTGCCACTGCATTATGGGTAAAAAGCATGATGTCTTTAAAGTCGGCAGATCCCCTCTTTGCCATCTTAAAAGTCCATTTCATTAGCTTAGAGTAGCAGCTGACAGTGAGGCAGGAGACACACACATCAGTGACAGCAAGATGAGCAAGGACCTGAGGACTTATTTTTATTGGATTTTGGGGTTGTAAACACTCCCTTTTAACAGGTCATATGAATGAGGGCAAAGGTCAAGGTTAACAACAAGGCAAAGACTAATTATTTTTCTGGCAAAAGTAATTGATTTGGTTTGCCACAGAGACAGAAGACAAAAGCAAATTGCAATAATTAGAACACTAATCATTAACATAAACCTAATTTAAATGCATAAATATGTTATAAAATGACCAAAAAAATGTTGCTGTGCACATATGAAGTATGTAGTATGAAGTATATACATATGGGAATTTAAGCAGCGGTCCTAGAACAAAGCCCTGGGAAACTCCATAAGGATTTAATTTTAAAAATACCAGTATTATTTTTAAATGTAAAATGAAATAGTGAAGCAAAGTTGTTATTTTTCCTTAAGCCCCTAAAACAAGTACAGATAGATCAGCCACACTGTGGCATTTAGTATCTTGGGAAACAAACATAATAAGCATATGTATTACAAGATAACAATAGGAATGATAATATTATAGGATATTTGTTTTTAATGGTCTGCATAGGTAGAAAGTGGAACCAGAGGGGAACTGTCAGGAAGTCCACATCATTTTCCTACAGTTAGAAGTAGAGTTAACCACTGAAACAGCAGAAGGCTGTTTCATATGGCCAGCGCAACTTGTAATACTCTTCAAACTTGTTTTGTTAAAAGGGAGTCCTTGGAAACACCACATAAATCTTGCTTCTTCTGGACATAAGGCTAACACATTCTATTGCCATCTATTTACATGTGTCTGGTTTTATGGAGAAAACTACACCAATACAATGTTTTTATCACTTTTTTTTCTTGGTGCACACAGTAAAACTGAATATTGTAAGATATTAGTTTTTCTTGTTCTGTGTAGGTGTATGCTTATAAATATGAGAGGATACCAGACCCTGGGGAACTCCACATTTGATAGTCAGATATGTAGTGACATAGCAACCAAGGTTTATTTCATACTTACATTTTGAATTTGCCAACTTTCTGGACACATTAATAGGTCAACTCAGTCTATTACGACTTATTTACATGTGTCCTCCTCACCTCCTCCAGTTTTATGCAAACTACATATTTTGAATGCGCTTTTCTGAGCATTATTCTGGTTGTAAGAGCAATGTGACAAGAAGGGAACCCTGGGGAACTCCATCTGAAATTTCCCTATAATCAGAAGTGTGAACTGCTGAAACTAAGGTCCCCTTCAGGATTTGCATTTACAATTTGGCAACTTCCTGGACACATATGGCCCTCTCAACTCGTTAAACTCTCTAAACTTGTTCTCTAAAAAGGAAGTCCTGGGGAACACCACATGCATTTATCCTCCACTCACATGTGTGGTTACCTAATGACTCAAAGGTCCCCTTCTATCCTTGTATTTTCAATCTTTCATCACATATGGCCAGTTCAACTCATTCCATTACCACCTATTTTCATGTGTCCCTTTCAGTTTCCTCATGCAGAAAAATACACAAACATTTGATTAACAGTTCTTTTCTTATCACATTTTAGTGTCTTTGTGCACATAGTTAAACATTAAAAGATACTGGTTTTCCACATTTTTGAGCAGGTGTTTACTTCCTAGTGGTGATACTAGTAAACAAGTAATATATATATATTTTTTTGTTTTATATTTTCTGTGTAGGCGGAAGAACAGGAATACGAAGAGGGAACCCTGAGGAAACTCCACATGTGATTTTCCTAGATAGTAGTAACCAGTTATCACAAAGGTCATCTTTAAACCTGGCATTTTGAATCTTTCCTTTTCCTGAATATGTATGACCAGCTCAGCCTCTTCTATTTCCACCTTTGCATTTACATGTGTCCTCCAGGCTTTCCCGCTTACTATGCAAAACTAAAGGTAGGACCATATGGGTAATACAGAACTAAGTCACACAGCAGGAGGTTTACTTCTAGTTGCGTAATTTACCATTATACATCTTTACCTGTCTGTAGGATTAATCAAGTCCTACCTTATCTTAATGTTTTTTGCATGCTGCTCCTGAACCCAATTGCAAATCCATATTATAGTAGCATATTATGTAAGTAAAAACAGAAAGCAATGGTTTGCAAATCTCATTAAACCATATTTGTATTGGTTTCTCATGATATTCACTGATTTCTAGTAAAGTGGCATGCCTGTTTTTCTTTTTTTTTTTTTTTTTTTTTTGCAATGCCACTTGAGGATCTGAAGTACTAACTAAAATACTCCTTTTAAACTTATCTTACTGAAAAGTTGTCAGTTGATCTAATTAGTTGCAAAATGTTCCTCCTGCTGTTTTTTGGTCTTCGGTAGCAATTGCTTTTACAGCTATTTGTCAACCCTGTCCCAACTTTTTTGAGAGGTGTTACTGCCATCAAATTCAAAATGAACATTTTTTCTTTACTGTTTCAACACCTGTTAGGTTGTTTATGTTTTATTGTGTAGTGTGATGATATTTTATTTACATTCTACACAGTATCCCAAGTGTTCAACTGCTCAAATCTCCAAATACATAAAGATACCAAGTCCAAGATCCTCTGGGATTTTAATGCTAAATCTGAATAAGGTCAAAGTCAGCCCCTTATTTCAATATATTGCAGACTGTACATGACCTGGTAGTTCTCAAGATGCTGTT
Organism: Bostrychus sinensis; assembly: GCA_020698575.1. Lineage (NCBI taxonomy): Eukaryota > Metazoa > Chordata > Actinopteri > Gobiiformes > Eleotridae > Bostrychus > Bostrychus sinensis. Next base: position 14,748,724 of record CM036249.1, on the reverse strand, counting down.
CGAACACAAGCACACCTTGCTTCTCCAAAGGATTCTGTTTTGTCTAGCGCCACTTCTTTGTGGGTGCTGCTGTCTTCTGCGTCAAGCCCATCTGCACCCATGAGTGGGTCGGTATACAGACCCCATGGAGAGAGCATGCCAGCCAGACTGTGAGTGAGAACTAGGGCAAGACAAGGCCCAGCCAGACTGTGAGTGAGAACTAGGGCAAGATTATGACACATAGCCCCAGACAAAGCTCCCTCTTCAGCCCACAAACACACATGTGCGCGTCCAGCCAGCCCAAAGCTATGACAGGTAAATACCACAATTACCACATGTAAACAAGAGCCGTGTGTGTGTCTGCGAAATCACACAGTTTTTTTGATGACCACTGTGACACCTGCATAAAGTCAAACACACATGCAAGATACCCCATGGAAATCACATCACATGAAGCAGGGACTTTCTGTTTGAACTTGAGGAAGTAGTAGAATTGCAGATGCTTTCTGAATGTTTTGTTGTTTTGTATTGTGTGTTTTCATAGGGTTATCTACTCTAAGGCACTTTTAAGCAACACTTAAAACTTTTCTGATTTTGCTCAAACCAAGGACACTTTTTGTAACTATTTACTGCAGCAAACAAGAAGAAACCAAGAACTGTCAGTCACACTAGGTTATGTTCAGATGGTAGTATGATTTGCCACTTTAAAGTGATATAATTTGATACAATTTATATTGTGAGCCAGGCCAAATTTTCTTTCTTTGACAATGTTTTTTGGGTAAATATTTTTAATATTTTGAGATGGTGTATTTTCTGAAAACAAAACTAAACAAAGCAAAACAAAACCTAAACTATGTCATTTTAATATGGATTGGGAAAGAAGATGAGAAACATTTACTGAATTGGTAATGCAGTGAATAAGTTAGCCCTACAGTATTGGTAAACGCAGGACCAGTATAGGAACCTGAACAACTCCTCTAAAGCAGTAGTTTGTTGCCTTAACCATGTCAAAGGTCCCCTATTATGCTAAATCAACTTTTCTGAGCTTTTAACGGCGTTATATTGTTGTTTTCACCTCAAAAACAAAACTGGATTAGTACTGGATTTGTTTTATTCATGCATGCCTGCCATTCTCTTTCCATAAGAGCTTAAATGCTCGGCCGCACCGGGCTACGTAGTCAGGTGAAACCAGGATAACCGCTTAAATTGCAGTCACTACGAAGCAGTAGGCTCATTTATCTATCTGTTAGTGCCATGTTGCTAATAGCCAGACTAAATAGCCATTTTATGCTCTGTCCAGTCCCTGGCATTGCCAGCAGAGCGTGTCAGACTAATCCAAGTGTTCAGCTCCCCAAAAGAAAACATTTTCTATACATTTACATAATTTTATTTTAAGTTGTAAAATGTGAAATACTAATGTAAAGGTGTCCCAAACTATTTCAAAAGGCCTGACAACTGCACAAAATAGGACCTTTAAAAGTCAGCATGATTGGCATAAAAGATGAAAAAAAAACTGAGTATAATTTTAAATTTAAAAATTTTAAATTTCCTCATCTTTTCTAGTACGTAGTGATTAAATGTCAGATTTCTGCAGAATTCTTACACAATGCTGCATATCCTGTTTTACTTTGAATCGCGCAAAGATTACTTAGTGCGAAAACTGAAACTGGCCTGTTCTATGCAGTTTTCTAAAATACAGTGCTGTTGCTCGCAGAATTGTTTAATAGCAAATATAATGTAAGGTATGGTTACAAAGTGCTCCGTATTTACTAAAAACTGTTTGCAGACTGGACTTTGTACTAGAGCCTAAGATCTTCTTACAGATAAATAATTCAGTAAGTGTTTTAGTTTGGTAAAGACAAGGGTACTTTTTAACTGTGCATTAATATCAGTTTAAAATGTTGTCATGCTGTCATTTTTTGATTATTACTTACACATAATTAATTCCTGTGTAGGCTTGGAGACTAATGTCACTTTCCCCCTTTCATTTGGTTGTGGTTTTATCTACAGGAAAGCGTCAACAGTTGTAACCATTGCCACTGAGCTGGTTTTTACTCCTCCCACGTCATCTCCTTTGCAAGCAGTCAGATAAACCCCAAGACAAAGTGCTTCCTGCAAACTAGATACACATCGCTCTCCTCCGCTTCCTCCGGGCCCGGCACACGCTGATCCGGGGCCAGCGCTTTTCTTTAGAGTTAATCTGGGCACGAGGCGAGCGTGGCTGGAGATCAAAGGTCATCATACTCCATTAGATGGATCAGCAGCTGGCCCATGTCCTCTTGGCCTCTTGTTGTCACTCAGAGACTATGATGTCATCAAGACTGACAAAATACATAGCAATTTGTCCAAGCAAAGCCCAGTTTTATAGATAATGAGTTTTTGTTGGAGCAAACATGGAAGTGCAGCTGGCATTTACTCTTTGTAGCTAATGCTATGCCTAAGGCATATGCTAGTTAGTTTACTTCATGTTGCTGCTGCAACATGAAGTAAACTAAGTAAACTAAGTTATTTATTAAAGCAAAAGAAAGGGGGCAATGCAAGCACCTATAATACTGAAAGTCCCATTGGAAAAACCTGAAAATTGCACACTACTGCATTAGTCAGTAAATGAAAAATGAAACTGAAACATTATTATCTTTTTCCTATAAAAATAACATTTCTACAGATATTTCAGTTAGTAGAATATATTTCACTATAATGTGTATGATTTAAGCATGTCCACAAATACACCATATTTTTCCCTGCTGGTACCACTGCTTTTCCAAACTTACACCTGCACAAAAAGGTGGAAAACCCATATTTTGCATACAGTATGCTAACATTTTACCCTGCTTAGCTTGTGCTCGAGATGCATGCCAGTGCATATACATACAAGCTCAATTCATGTTTCTTGTCATCATTAAGTAAACTGCCACTAAAAGGCCTGGTCTTTTTGTCTTCATTACTGCTGAAAAAATTAGATTAGAGCCACAGCTCTGAAGTGCACTTGTACCAGGAGCAGAGGTAATTTAAAAGCTTTGGCCGAGCTGTCTTTTCAGATTTGGGGCAAATGGTGTTATTTTAAATTGTTAATTTTTTAAACATTAGTGTAGCATTGATCATATTGTGTTATTCTGTTATTGTTTTCAGAGCAACACAGTGTACCTTTTGAGGACATGGAGTCAGGACATTGCCTGCAAATGCAACTCATCTTGGGCTGTTTAGTAGTATATTACGTAGTTTATGTAGTATATTGAATGAAATTTGTTACTTTAAATAAAAATACATGTGTGTGGATGGTGTATGTGTGGGTTTTTTACCAGTCTTGCCACATAGGGCACAAGAGTGTTTGGGGTTCAAACAAATACAGCTTGAATCCTAACACTTCAGGCTGAGGCTTTTTGCAGATGCAAACAGATAAGAACAAAGAGCACTGGGCTGAAGGTTACAGCCTACACTGATATTTAAATGTTACAATATGCAAACCAAACCCAAATATTGTACTGTATTATTTAAGCCAGTGTTCTTCCTGTGCTAGTCCCAATTCTGGATAAATGGGGAGGCTTGTATCAGGAAGGGCAGCTGGTATAAAACCTATGTCAATTTATTATGCAAATAACTGCACAACAGGAGGCTGTGGTGACCCGAGAAAGGAATAAGCTGCAAGTAAAGAAGAATACTATGCTCTGCTATGCTTTGCTAGTCTATACTATGCTAAGCTATTTCATGCTAAAAAAAAAAAATAGCATTCAGTGCTATATTGCATACTTTGCTGTGGTAACTTATGTTTTGCTATACTATTTAAACTGTGCTATATGCAATACTAACGTGTATATACTATTTTACAGCTAACTATGCTATACCTTGCTGTGCTTTGCTGTGGTAACACTACTGCATACGACATACAGTATACCATAATGTATGTGATGATGTAGTGGGACATGTGTAATAGAGCATGAAGTAGTAATTTAGATGTATGAAGTGAAACCAGGTCGTTGCACTGGGGGATTCCTTTGCAAGAGGAAACTCCACTCTGCACAACAACATCACGGGTACTGCAGCTGAGGTTACTTTCATTTCTTCAGAAGTCCTATCAGTTCTCAATCTTTTATATCAAACTTACTATATTTCTCTGGCATATGATAGTAATCTTTCAGATAGCTTGTTATGTGTTCAAAGTGCTTTATGCATGAAAACAAGTGTTGTTTGAGGGTGTATAGCTCTACCACATGCTACCACACACGAATCACGGGGCCCACATACACACACCTACCTACCACCCGCGTAGGGAGAGAGAGAGCCGTGACTCATGTGTCTCACTACTCTAAGTTCTCTCTCTTCTCTCTTCTTCAACGCCACGTGGGGCTGCCATTGCTTAAGATGCAGCACTTTACACCCACTGACTCACACCGTCTCCACAAAGGTCACACACTCACAGATCATAACAGCACACCCGTTACAAAGACCTTTTTCAGAGACTCTGCGCACTTTCGACTCACAAAGGACAGACTGATAATAAAATGTTGTCCAGACTCAGTCCCCTTGTTTAAGGTTGGATTTTACTATGTGGGAGAGGTCAGGTATTTCCCTCTTGTACACAGTTTGGAAAGAAGTTGTTAATTCCACTCGAGATAGGATCATTTTCTGCCCGTGTTGCCATTACGACTATAACAGTATTGCTCATTAAAGCAGTGCAAAATGCACATGGTCTGATGAGCTGAATTATGTAACGCTGGACTGGTCGCTTGTTGCAGAAGCCAAAAGAAGCTGTCTTGTTTTATCTGCCGCAGCAAATGCAAACTGTCCAATGAGAAGTTTTATTATCTTAGCTCCCTGGTAATATCTGGATCACTGTGGAGCAGCAAATGAGATTGCACTGCGCACAACTGCACCCTTAATTTTGCATTATTTCTGTCTCCACCACCTTAGCCCCCTGGAAATAGCCATCTTACTAAACTTAGTAAGATAACATCTGGGCTTGGTAATGCAGCTTAATCCCATAAACTAATACTAGCTCTTTACTTGTAATATTGTAAACTGTTGTGGATTATGGGTTGTGTTCAGGTGATAATGTCATAACATTATATGATTATGGGAATATTGTGAGACTGTGGTGGAGGAGGGTAAGATTTCTATGTAATAATTTCCTGATAAAGATCAAAAACGTAGACGCCTTGACCTGGTTTATGGTTAATATCTTTGCAACTACCAGACCGTGATGTGAAACAAAAACTGCCACAAAGTTCAACCACTTCTCTGTCTGCAGCACAAATTAACTGAGGTGAAATTATTTTTTACACTATAGCATCAAAAAGTGGTGACAATATTCAATCACACAGGCCAAGATATAGGGCAATAAGCCACAAGATTAATATAATAAGGTTGTGGAAAATGACCAGGTTCAACATTTGTGGATTTGTGGATTTGTGGATAGTGTATATACTTTACAGTGCTACTGGCCTCCGCCTCCATCTGAAAATTTGATATCATCAAATTGTAAAATGTAAATGCAAAGCTTGTAAAAAGATGACAAATGTGTAATAATTATATACTGTATAGACATTTACAGGTGCAGATGTGTATTCATGGGTAGATATGACAGAACAATAGAGGCACTCAGTGAAAAGCATTTGCAAAAACATTGCAGTGGCATGAATAACGTAATTGATAGATGTTACATAACATTACTTTGTCTGTTTGCAATAACAGTCCCATTTATCTAATAATAATAATTATTATTATCTTATTATCTGGTAATATCTGGAGAATTAAATGGTAACCGATTAGTAAAATGTTAATGAACAGTAATGCTATTATTATTATTTTGCACAGCTGTAATATTTTGTCTCTCCTTAGCGCTCAGGAAATACTAAAAGCATTATATAAGGATAAGTATTTAATAAGATATTAGCATCTTATTTAGCTAACATTACTTACTAATGGGGACCAGGAACTTTTTGCCATTTGCAGCTTTTTTATCTCCTCCTCCTCCTTAGCTCCCTGTAAATATACAGATTTTATGATTATATGCATTGTTATTGACAAACAAAATAAGCTAATTTGAAAAAAGATTGCTTAAATGGTGGCCCTGTAAGGACATGCTATAAGTGTAGCTATACTATTTTATTTAATTGTTATACCTTGCTGTGCAGTGCATATTTACTATGTTATGCTACGGTGTGCATTGCTATTCTGTATTATGCTACACCATGCTATGCTTAGATTACTGTGTATGCTATGATATACTACTGGTCACATATGCTATACTTTACTAAGCTACAGCTGTATGTCACTGAGGAAATTAAGGAGAATGATGATGTGACAAAATAATTTCATGTTGTTCCCAACTGTTTAAAGATTTGTTTATAAAATGTTAAAAAATAATCCATGTAAAAATGTAAATGCACTGGTTTGGATGCAGCCTCAGCTACTGTACATGTTACTACACCACTACTGCAATCTGAAGCCACTGGAATCCACCTATGCTCCGTAAAAAGAGCTAAATGTCACTTCTCCATTGAAAAGGCTGTTCGCTTTTCAATGGACAAGTCTGAACAGTTGCCGTGGTGACTCAGTCTCAGTATTGTGCATCGCCGAGCTCATGTTCGGCAGAAGTTGTGTTGCACTGAGCATCTGCTGCCTCTTCAAAAGGCACCCCAAGGCCGGCCTGCTGCTCACCGCCCAAACCCTCGGCGCCCAGTCCTCTTCACCCTGTTCTGTTCTCGTCCTCCCCTCGTCACCCTGACTCACAGCACCCCAGGGAGGCAAGGGGGGTATCTGTGATTCACCTCGGAGCGTGCGGCGGCGGTGGCTGATTCACTTGTGTGGGCTGTGAAACCTGAGCGGTGGGCAGAGTGAAAGCACGGTGACACAGACAGTAAAAAGGGCAGAGTCCCCCAGCTCCTCTTTGTGCCTTTGGAGAAAAGACAACAGCTGCAGCCAGATCCTAGGACTGCCCTTTGACTCCAAAACACACAATAACCTTGAAATAACTGCTCCTGCCCTTTCAAAGACCAACCAAACACTCGACCACTGCTTTCTGTTGCAGGATTTTGCTGCATGTTATTTACCCTTACTCTTTTGTACAAATGGTTGAGTTTCAGGGTGGCTGCTTTCTTCTGTTGCAACAAGAATAACAACTCTTTACTTCTCATCTTTTTGTTCCAAATAAACTGTGCAATATTCTTTAACAGGCCAAAAAGCTTGTAAAAAGATGCCAAATGTGTAATAATTATATCGAGCCTTTCTTCATTCACAGATGCTTATTTATATTCATGAGTAGTTACAGAAAGTTAAAGGCACTCAGTGAAAAACAAAAAAACATTGCCCAGTGGAATGAATCACTTCATTGATAGATTACATAACTCGTGTCTATTTGCAGTAATAGTCTCATTTGTTTATTTATTAATGCCATTTTATTATTATTATTATTATTATTATTATTATTATTATTATTATTATTATTACTGCCATTATTATTGTTGGTGTTATTATTTTTCTTTCTTTATTTTTATTATAATTTTATTTATGATTATTGTTGTTATTTTTAATATTATGTATTTTTTTTCTTTCTTTCTTTCTTTCTTTATTCTGCCCTAGTTTTTTTATTATTATTTTTTGGCCGTGGTTTTGTGTCACACCTATTTCAAAGTGTTGTCTGAAAAGTGCAAAAATAATTGTACATAATTGTGTGGAGTGTACAAGATGGGACAAGATAGAGTGGGACTACGACTCACTTTCAGGATGACTCAGAGAGATTGCATGCAAGTTCAGAAGGGCATCATGATACACTGCAGTATGCGTTTCATATTAAAGGCAAGCAACGTAATGGCAGAGGAATGATAGAGACAATAATCCAAATAGTTGCACAGGTATAAGCATATAACACAGAATTCCACAGATTCCACAGCAACTTTGACCTTTAGAGTTAGGTGTGTGTGTGGGCTTGCTTGCAAAACAACATTTGTGGCACAAAATAAAAATTTCTGTTGTGAAAGCTGATTAAAATGGCAATGATAATTACCATATGAGTTTTAACCATCGTATTTTCCAGCTGAATGGGCCCAGTTTGCACTCTCTCAGGGCAGGGTTAATGTGTCTTTATGGAGCAGGGCAGCTGTCCGGTTCCTGTTTTTTTTTTTAACACAACCCAAGGGACGGCACACTTACAATACAGGGACCCACCTTTGACCTTATGACCTCTTGGCCTGCTACTGATTGACCTTTAACCTCTCGTTGATGGCCCAGTGTGTGGCAAACAAGACAGAAGCTTTGTGACTGTGTGCTAAGACTACAGTTTTGTGCTGACAGATGATAATGTTAACTGCTGTAGAAAATCACTTTTGTTGTCCTGTGTGCTTCTAGAGCAGTTTTAGTGTTTGTAAACATCTCCGTGTAATGTCAGTGCCTGGGTAAAGAACATTAACAAGTGGGTCAGTGTTTAGTTATAGTATATAGATGAGCAATTAGCGCTGCATAAGCTAAAAACAATGCTAAAGGTCATATGCTGAACAAGTGGTGACAGAACCATGACAGTTACGCTATTAATGGCTGCAAGTCATACTTATCTTTTGGTCATGGTACCAGATACATTGATCAGCCATAACATTACGACCACCTGCATGTAATTTACATTGTCATCCTCAACAAACTGGGATGCAATACATATTCTGACACCTTTCTGTCAAAACCTGCAATACTGTTTTTGACCCTCAGTCCCTTTAAAAAAAAAATCACGTTCTTCCTCATAAAGCCTTTTTAGGTCACTGCGTCACATTTTAAAATATAAAGCATGAAGAAAAAAACTTTTTTGTTTGTTTTTTGATCATTAACCGCAGTCCTTACCATACATTACAAAAGTGAATGTTTATGTTTTTCATGTTTATATTTTTAACTCTTTAAAAGCCAGTTTGTTTACATAATTCGAACATATTTGTAAATAAAACATGCATTATTTACTATTTAAAGATGCAAAGTGTTTTGTGTGTGTGTATAGGGATTACTGGCCTCTGATAGGTCTCTGATTAGTCCTAAAACTGATTTTAATGCATTTTTAATTTTTGTGCAGAAAAAGGGCAGAAAATCACACAAATAAAGGACTAAAACTTAGGGTTTTCCTCTTAAAGCTCTAAGAGGCTGAGCCAAAGTAGAATGGGAAATATAAGAGAGTTATTGCCCACAATGCAATGAGAAAATGGTGGCTCTGGTGGTAATTTTTTGTTTGTGTATTTATTTTTTCTGACTGACAGGGTTACAGAGGAATTAACATGATTTAACATTTCTGTATTGCAATGGCAGCAGAGTGAAAATAAATGATTTTAAAGTAGTTCAGTTTTCTTAAGCCATTACAATTTGTCCTTTATCAGATTTATTTGCCACTTGCCAATTTTTCCTGCTTCTGACACATCAACTTTACGGACTAAATGTTCACGTTCGGTCTAATATATCCCACCCACTAACAGTCTGTGTTATTCACTTTACCTGTATGTGGTCATAATGTTATGCCTGATTGGTGTGCAGGTACATTTGATTAGCCTTTAGACAGAAAAGCAGCCAAAATAAAGCACTTTGAATTAATCACGCAAACCAAAGAGCATGATACCTGACTGTTTTATCGTTTGAAGTGGAAAGTTGCAGTGGCGCATGTTCCCAGGAGTTTCCAAAGTGACAGATCTACCTAAAAACACACGCACATTGCACCATTGGTCAACAATGACTACAGCTGTGCGGGAATACAGGTCCTGCAGAACACCAAGTGCACACCGAGAGCATTTACTGTTGATATTGTGAAATTGTACCTAGTGCACGGGAAGACTGAGTGGGTTTTCTATTTATTTTTTAACAAATAAACAGAAAGAAATGTCCTAGATGTGTAAGATACAGTACATGTGTAAATAAATAAGCCATGACATGTTGGTATAAACTGTTAAAAAATGTTATTTTTTCACTAAAATATAAAATAATAATATGTTGTAGCATTTTATTTATATTTATATGTAAATTACTATACTAACATCTCCTTTAACAGCTCAGTTGCATATGTTTTTAATAAAATATACACAGTAAAATGGATTGGCAAACAAATATATCAACAAAACTGATACTACACAAAGTACTGCTTTATTTACTTAAAAAAAAAAAAAAAAAAAAAAAAAAAAAAAAAAAACTGGTGATTGCAGTCTGTATGCACAATCATGTTTCTATTGAAAAAAAATACTAACCTAGGGTGACCAGATGTCCTTATTTAACCGGGACAGCCCCAGTTTTAGGTTCCTTGTCCCATGTCCCAAAACATATCTGTAAAATCACTCATATTTCATTAGAAAAGCACAGGAAAGCACTAAAGATTTTTGTCACTAAAAGTTTTATGATGTCATTATTTTTATTAATAAATTGCCATCATTCAGATTCAAAACATAAACCCTAGTGTCATGTACTTTGAATTAGCCCACATGACAGAAAATGATACAGATTTCAGAAACCTTTTTGTCTCTTGTTCAGGTCAAATGCACAGTGATTAGTGAAAAAAATGTGTCTCAGTTTTGGGTCTAAAAATGTGGTCACACTGTGCTAACTACAGCTGCCATTTTATTTACCATAAAGATGCAGATTTTTAAATTGTTTAAGAGTTAGTTCAGAATCACTGAAACAATACCACTACAGATACACGTGTACTCATAAAATAGTGGTTAGGGACAGGGCTGTACACAGGATTTTAGAAATACTGAGGTCCATCATGTTGACGAGCAGTTCCTTGTTTAGACCTGGTTTAGATCTAGTTAAGTCTAGTAAAAGGAAAATAGCTCTGTGACCTCTATGGTAACGGCCATGGTTAGCTTCTATTAAAATAGCACACCAGACATAAATGCAGTTATAGTGGCTGTATCCGTCTGGACAATCAGTGATAATGAGAACAATGTTCCTGAAGCATGAATCCAATTTGTCATGGCTTTTGCTGAAGCACTGTCTCTTCCTAATAAAGTCCCATTTGGAGAGTATGGCACAAGTACATGCCTCACATAGACAGCTTGTTCTGCTGGACGGCTATTTTAAGTATATCCCTTTATCAAAGTATGTCTGGGACTGGTTCTATGTTCTTACTGTCTGAAGTATAGTAAAATTTGTCTCAGGCACTTCCATAAAAGTTCATCATGGCCAGTAGTGAGAAGTAACATGAGAACATTTATTCAAGTCATTTTTTAAAGTTGCAATTAGCAGTATTTATATTTTTATATTTAATACCTATAATATGCTCCAAGATATGAGATAAACGTATAACGGTTAAACATATTGAACATAATGATCAAGTTGTTTATGTTTAATTTTTTGGTTCTAAACCCTGCATTGTCAATCGTCCGAAGGAAAGACTGGCAACCCACAGATCATTGTTTTGATTTAGACCGCAGTACTGTTTTTAAACCAGCAGAGTGCGTACTGCTTACTGTACCTTTATGTACAATATTAAGAAGCAATATGAACTATCTGTGTTCTTTTCTGAAAATATACTTTTACTTATACTTGTACTTATATATTTTGAGGGAAAAAATACACATTTTACAATTTCAAAATAAGTAAAAGTATTATTGGACCTGCAAAATAGCAGTAGAAGTACTGATAGTGATAGTAGTAGTAGCAGTGGTAGTAGTAGTGTAGAAGTAGTAGTAGTGGTAATGGTTCGAACCCCTGGTGCATACTGCCGTTGTGTCATTGGGCAAGACATTTCACCCATCTAGAGCCTTATATATAAATGTGACCATTTTAGTAGTGACAGTAGAAGTACCTAAACTTGAAAAAAAAAAAAAAAGTTTTTATTTTAACTCTAGTAAGAAATGCATTCATTACTTTTAGTTCCTTTTTTATTGTTTTTGTTGATCATGTCAAATACATACTGTAATTGTAACAATGCATTTTGACATAAGTCTAAATACCCCCGTATTCATGTAGTTCAGAAATGGCATTAACATTTTAAGGAATATATTCTCTTGTTGTCAATACTTTTAGTTTTATTTGATTGGATTTTATAACAGTACTTCCCACTGATCATTGCAAATTAAAGTCATTAAAAACAGAGAGACAAATATAGCTTGTGCGCAGAGGAATAGACAATGGGCTGCTGGTAATATTTACATGTTACAGTAATAGCAGCAGAGCAGAAGAAATGGCTTTGCACTTTTACTGAAACAAATTATGGCCAGCGCACATTAGAGAGGAGTGAGAAACACAAGCTCGCAGTGCTTTCTAATAGATATCGATCCCCCTTTCCTCTGCTGCTGTATCATTAGGCATGAGTTGTCAGCCTGGGTGTACTGTTGTTTAGTGAGTCAGACTGTGCTGTACCTTTAAACACGCTGGCATGTGGGCAGAGGTACAGGGGGTAAAAAGCAGACAGTTTTTCATTGGCTGAGCTGGTTCACAGCGGGTCACTCTGTCCTGCACCACTTTTCCTTTGTTCACCCCAGCAGCTCACCTCCACTCACCTCGCCTCAGTACACAGGGCTCCTGCTGGCATGTGTACGGCACATGTCACCCAATACTAAATGCATGTCTCAGTCTGAACACTGTGGAAAAAAAAAAAGCTTAGAGGAATGGGGTCAGAGTTATAAACATGGCACGTGATACTTAACTTGATGCAACATTGAATCAGGCGCTGTTGCAGGTGTTGTAAAAGAGGACTGTGTGGGACAAGATGGCTGCGTCGGTCTCTGCAGGACAGTATGGGTCAGATTTGTACAGATATGTTTCTATTGTCAACAAATACAGCCCTATATCAAACACAATGGTAACTCCTTTGAGAACAATGATGTCCATATCTAGGCTGGGAAGGGGGTTCAAATGAGTTGAACGAAAAAAACATCAATCATTGTGCTCTGAGGACAAAAGTGTTATTTTCAAATGTTATTTTTTTGATAACTTTGCAGTAGTTATAACTTATCCTGTGAAATTTGTCTCAGGTGTGTATTTTTATCACTAACTTTGACATTCAAATCTAATATTATCTTATTTTTACACTCTCTAAATTTGGTACGTTGCTTCTGTTTAGTGACAAAAGTGTCCTCGTCAACAAATCATCATAAAAATGTATACATTCATATTTTTTTCTACTTTTTTTTTGCATAAATCTCTTAAGCAACTTCTGGCCTGATCATAAATACTAAATATTAAATTATTTTCAGAATTTTAACCCTTTTTTTGCCAGTGTATGTGATATGTCTTTTTATTATCATTATTATTATTATTATTGGTAAAAAACAGACACAAAAAATAACATATTTTCAATATTCTCAACGCAAAATTGATTTTTTTTTTTTTTTTGGGGGGGGGTCTAACATTTGTTTAGATGGCTTTGGGATTTTTTTGTAGTAACAAAAACTTACAAGCTGTTTTGATGGGAGTTGGTATTTTGATTGTACATAAAATAGGAAAAAAATTATCACTAAAAATGCATGTTGTTGGCAATCTTTGACAGACCCAAGGCTGTAATAACCCATCTAAAAATCCACTTTGCTTTGAGAATATTAAAATTATTAAATATTTTGTGTCTGTTTTTTACACAAAAAATTTAGATACTATTGCATACACTGGCATTACAAAGGTTAGAAGTCTGAAAATAATTAAATATTTGGTATTTATGATCAGGAGACATAAAAGATTTATGCAAAAAAAAAGTTGAAAAAAACATTAATGTATAGATTTTTATGCTGTTTTGTGACGCTTTTGTCACTTAACAGGAGCAACATGACTTTTTAAAACTGAGGCACAAAGGTTAAATGTACTGTGCTGCTTTAACTTACAGTTCCATTAAAGCAGCCCAGCTTAAAGAAGCAAGACTTTGGAAAACAGAATTTGGAAAAAAACATTGCATTTTGATGGTAGCAGCTGTGTTAGCATCACTCCCATTGAGCTCTTGTGCATGTGTGCCACTATGAGCATTAATAACCAATAGAAGCCTGGGACATTGTGTTTTAATAGGAAATCACATGTTTTTTGGAATTTGCATGTGATACAGGCTTTGGTAGAAGACACTATGAAAAACACTCTTTAAAACACAGTAGAAAAGTTGTGCAAATGGCTGCTTAGTGTCCCTTTTGTGTCTACTTTAGCTACAAAGGCCAATATTATAGCACGCAAAGTGTAAAATCAAGTTAGGCAAACTAGAAAACCAGCATTACAAAGGTAAACCAGGAGTAGCCACAAAAAATGCAAACTGTGCATGGACAAGGTGATGTATGTTTGTGTTATGACGGTGCCTGGGTTGAGAACATGACAGACCCCATTAGTATGTCAATGTATAATTTGAGTTTAGCCCATATATGTTGCACATTGTACAAATAATTTTAGCTACATCATTTCTTTGCTACAAAGGCCAACATCACAGCAATCAGTGTCTAAATTTTACAGCACAGATTCAATGTCCCAGGGGGCTTATGTTTGACATGTCCCCCTGCTTGAGAGCAGGTGTTTCTCTGCTCTGTGTGAGAAGTTCTTCTTTCTTACCCTGATCAAAAAGCATTCATGTAAACAGCGTAGAGAAAAGCCCACCTATGACTCAGTGAACACGGCCCACACTCTCTGCGGAGGAGGAGGTGACAGTGTGGTAAAGGGTACCGGGGTTTTCTGACAGTACTTCACAACAACCTTATCCTCATGGGACACAGGGGACAGTTGCACTGACAAAAGGGCGCATCAGAATGAAAAAAGTGTTTACTGTAAATGGCTCCACAAGGTCACTGGGGACTAGCTAATGATTCAGAGTTAGAAAAGTGCAAGATTCATTTAACTACTGCCAATTTTCAAGCTCTGGTTTCTAGAAATAGAAGAAGTGCTGAAAATCTGTGCACAAGCAAAAATACTTACTTCATAATATTACTCAAGTACTTTAGTACACTAAAGTGATGGCAGAAGTGCAAAGAACTTTTGAAAGTAGTGTTTATTTTTTCAATTGCACAACAAAATCTTCTGCTACTACCAACAGCACCTTTACTGCTGCTACTGCAAATAATCCTTTTACTACTTCTGCTGCCATCTCTGCTGCTATGACAGCTATTATTACTGATCTTGCTACTACTACTTTTACTACAACTCATTCATTAACTACTGCTGCTACCACTACTGCTTCTGCAGCTGCTACTACTAGGCCTACTACTAGTACTGTCACTAGTACTACTAGTGTTACTATTATTACTGCAACTACTGTCACTACTACTGCTGCTACTGATGCTACTACTGTCACTACTACTGCTGCTACTGATGCTACTACTGTCACTACTACTGCTGCTACTGATGCTACTACTGTCACTACTACTGCGGATACTAGTGCTACTACTGTCACTACTACTGCTGCTACTGATGCTACTGATGCTACTACTGTCACTACTACTGCTGCTAAATTCCCTTGAGTAAAAGTGTGATCTTGAAAAATGTAAAGACATTTTAATAAAAAACTGGACCCAGTAATCTCTTGAGTACTGGTTACTTTACAGCACCGCTTGTTTCAAAGTTCATACAAAACTTTCTGGTCTTACAGAAAGAGGACAGATTAAAAAAACAACCCACAACCTTTTGCTACACTGCAGCTCATCACCAGTGTTTGCTCTCAGTCTCACTTGCAGTTTCTCCTTTGTATGTCATATATCTACATGGTGCATTCCAAAGATCGCTCATGTTATAGAGCCTAAAGGTCTAAAATGTGACTATCCTGTTCAGTTGAGGAAAGTACACTGTCCCGTGTGTGCTGTCCATGACATATTAATCTATGTTTTGTGTTTTTACCGGTATCTCTGGTGTGCAAACAGTCTTATCATATTTCCTGGGCATTACAGTGAGGTCCAGTAAGACATTTTATTTAACACATTCATGAGTTGTTGAGTCTGTGCAAAATACTTCTACATTTTTACTTGCAAGTACATTTAAAAGTTAGTCCTTTTATACTTTTATTTAAGTAGAAATTTTAAGTTGATACTTTTACTTTTACATGAATCTATTTTTGCTCCTTTATCTGTACTTGTACTTAAGTAAAGCAATTGAGTATAAATTTTTACTAATTTTGTCATGCAGCAGACATTTACTGCTCTGACTGGTCTCTTGTTTTCCCATATAAGTGTCAGATGTTATGGAATATTTCTTTAAGATAAGGATATTGTTGATAATGCCATATATTGTGCAGCCTTATTTGAAAATACCTTCCCTAATACAAATACACATAATTTGGAAAGTCTTGCAAGAGAGTCTGTTGCTTTAAATATGTTTATTATTTTTTAATCAGGGTGGCTCCAAGTTTTGTCTTGTGAAACTTAAGACCTTTTTAAGACTTTTTAATTCCACTTCCAATTCCAGAATCAAATTTAATGCCAGCAAAAGAACAATAATCTGTATAAATTTTACACTAATTAAATGATTTTATTTTGAAAGCCTAACACAGATGACATAACTCCAGTGCTGCATTAAAAAAGTAAAACTGAATCATAAATTTCAGTGATAAAGTATAGTTCTTTGCAACATTATACAGTAAATATAAACAGTAGCCCTGTCATATAAGCTCAATGCACAATGAAGACTGACACTATTGTGTGAATAATTAATTTCGCAAACAAATGCTTTTTTTTTAGCTTTTTTTTTTTTTTTTTTTACTAATTTCTTACCTACAACACTGCAATGACCTGATTTAGATGTCACAATTTGAAAATTTAAGACTAAGATGAGCAAATTTAATACCTGACAACAGAATTTAATACTCTTAAGGCCTTGATTTTGACAACATAAATACATTTTTAATACTTTTAAGACCTTGGGGCTACCCTGTTAATGCCACTGTTCATGCAAAATATATTGAATTACAGACTCCTGATGATATCTGAATAAAACTCTGAACCTGCAGAAGGAAAGTAGCAGCTTTGCAGTAACAGCAAAGAATGCATGCATGGATCTTAATTGTGCAGGCCTAATCCCAAGGATGGAGAGGAAAGTTGTAGAAAGATAGTTCCCAGTGGACAGGACACTCTGTACAGAAGCTGCCCTTCAGATGGGAGAGGTGATATACTGTCCCGCTCATCAGTAGAAATGGATTACATGACTTATTATAGTAAGATCCCTTGTTTGGGCTGGGGCTGCACCCAAGGGAGAACCACAACTTTGAGAAAATACCATAATTTTCCTTGATCATAATCTAGCTTTTTGTGTTTTTTTTTTTTTTTCTGTGCGGGTGCACAGTAATGACTCTAAACATATTTATAGTCAGTGATGTCATGGCAAGCATACCAAATACTTCACCCTTGCATTCCCAGGCCACATGACACAAGACAAGAGGACACACTGCAAATACTGTACTGATAGTTCTCTCTGCCCAGGCTTTGATGGTCAGGGGGCACCATGTGAGCAGACAATTCAGTAGATCATGTGCTGCAAAAAGAATTTACCAATAATATTTCTACAGAGTGATCACAACATGATGCCTGAGTCCAAAGGAGTCATGTTTTTATCCTGGCTGTGATGATGAACCAGACTCGGATTTCAGTGTAAACATGTGTATAGAGATGAAAACATAGTTGTGAGTGGCCAGGAAAAGCTGAATAACAGTCAGGGGTGAGGGCAAAGATGCAGAAGATATTAGTGAGAGGTCTATAATTAGTTTATTAGAGCATAGTTCAAAACCACCAACAAGCACAAGCCCTTATGTAGCAATAGTTGTAAGAAATACTTTCCTTTATTTCATTAATAGCCGCAGATAAACAACTTTGGTCTTAGCTTACTTTGAATTGAATATCAAAGTTATTTACAAGCTATTAGGGTCAATGTTTCACAATAAACCTACTTAATTTGGCGTTAAATGTTAATAAAGTAACCCATTATTTATTTATTTTTATTTTTAATTCAATAATTTAAGAAATATAGAGACTAATTACCATAGTCTGTTATTTTTTATTTTATTTACATTTATGTTTGTTTATAAACCTCTTTCTTTTCTCTATGCCGCCTAGATGCCTAAAACCCATCAAACTCTTAACCACAAAAAGGTCAGTTTCTTGTGACAACAGCAATGGGAAAACACATTTCTTGCAGAGAACTCATCAGACTTTCATGCTGTGGCGCTTGTTGCTCATTTTAAGAGAAAGCCTGTACTGCCATCTTGTGGACAAATGCCGGCATTTCGCCAGTGCGCACAAAGCTGCATCACCACAGTATCTCTTTATCAAGCATTTGCAATTAGCCTCAAATGAAAAGGACACACTTAGAACCCAAAGTGGGATGTTCACTGAAGAAGCATTTATCTTAATAGCTCTCACAGTAAATGTTAGATTTAACTGTCTTCAAAGAGGAGTGGATGCTGCAGCTCTCTTCCCGGAAGCACAATGATGATGATGATGATAGCTTCAGGCGAGTTCTAGTAATGATTTCCACAGCAAAACCCAGGAGTGATTAGAGAAGCTGTTTTGCTGGATGTTGTTGTGACACCGTTTCCCAGAATCCACCAGTCTCCTCTAAGGGTTGATCTATTGCACTCTTCCGACTCTTGAGCGACCAATTGCAGAGCAGCTCAGCCTCTTTCCTCAGTATCAGCTTATGTTTCTTGTCCTACCAACTCCACCCCCCCTCCCTTGGTGTTATTGGAAAGAGAAGCACACATTTGATCAGGAAATGGATGTCCTGAAAGTGAATCACAAAGTTCATGTTGATGAATACACAAGATGTTTGTCTGATAGAAAAAGAAAAGTGCTTTTGAGTAAACTGAAAGGACTCTGGTACATTCCCTGGCAAGACATTTGTGGGTCAGCTTCCCACACACTGTAAGAAGTGTAGCGAGTTTGCATCTACTTCCAGCCTATTTTTAGTCTGGGACAGTACATACGGGACAACAGCTCATGCTAATGGCTGGCCATATGTTGTCTGACATTCAAAAGTTCATTGCAGTGACCACCAACAAGGGGATATACAGAGGGGAGTGTGCAGAAAAGTCCCCAGCAACATCAGCAGAGATTTTAGAAGCGAACTGTCTGGGAATGTTTATCGGCATGTTGTGGAGTCAAAGTTGAATTCATTTCTGACACTTATCATGTTACAGGTTATGAGAGGCTGAGGGTTATCCCAGCTGTAACCACATTGACATTCACTCATACATTCATCCACTGTGGGCAATTTAAGATTCACCACTTCTGCATACACGTCTTTGGACAGTTGAAGAAAGTTAGAGAGGGCAGAGATGACCCATGGTAGCACAGAGAGGACACACAGACTTCACACTGTGAGGGGATAGGTTTGTAGGAACGCCAACAATTTGCATTTGCAACTATTAACACTTGCATGCAGAAGAGTAGATCACACGTTTCTAAAATATTAGTAAAGCACTTTGTACATAGTTAAGTAAAGTCACAGTACAATTGTGCAGTAAAATAAACTAAAACTACTACCACTACCACTCTTGCTGGGCCCACCCTGGCTTGAACCCAGGACCTGTCTTTGCCACATTGCTGGCAAGGTCAAAAAATCCTAATATACTACTAAAATACTGTAAAATGCACTAAAATGTACAAAAAATATGGTAAAGTACGCTTTACACATTTTACTCAAAGTACTTGAGTGAGGTCCACCTCTGCAATTTACTGTACATGGTTTTTACATGAACCAAATATGCATGAAAACGTTATTATGCACCCACTGTGTTTATAAAAAGAGTTCAAATCCTCAGTTACACATTGCTGCCATCTACTGGAAGGTTTTACATTTATTTCCACAAAACATTTCATCCTTCCCTAATAGAAGTGTAAGAACATGGGATGTTTTCTACAGCCTGAAAAGCCCTACAGGCAACTGTTGTTGTAATAAAGGGCTATATAAATAAATAGATTCAGTATGACTTGTACCGCAGCAAAACGTTTTGATGGCAAATTCCAAGGCACGGTGGCAGAGTGGTTAGTGTCCTTGCCTCCCAGCAAGGAGATTGCAGGGGTTGATCCTCAGCCAACACATGAACTCTCTGGGTGGAGTCTGCATGTGCTGCCCTTGTTAATCATTGTCCAAAGACATGCATGTGTTGGGTGAACTGGAGACTAAAAATTCCCCTAGTGATGAATGTGAGAGTGAATGGTTACTGGAATAAGCTACAATCAACTGCAACCCCTAATGGGAATAAGCAGAAGAAGATGAATGCCAGCTGCCAAAGTTTGTTGAAAATGAATTAGATAGGTTAATCCTAATGCCTTTTTGATATGCAAATGTAAAAAGCTTCTGAGTTGTTTGTTATCAATTATAAATCAATTCCCGTACATTATTGTTCCTATAATGGGTGAATGGACAATCAAGACAAGCTGTGCCTGACCAACTAAAGCTAAAACTTTATTACAACTGAATACTATCTAGTTTTGCCGTTCACTTCCACAAAAAATCAGAGTGAGTTTTTTTATTTTCACAGTACAAAAACATATTAACACACAGTAGCTCAGACAAAACTAAATGAGGACCCTACAAAAGGTAAACAAAACAAAGCAGCCAGATATCAGTCATATACATCCAGTCAGTGATGAGGAAAACCTAGAAGTACACGAGAGGCCAAAGCAGGGCCAATATACTTCAGATAAGGGTCCCAGTTTGTGTAGAAAGTGTCTGTTGAGGTGTTAAGCATACACGGGATATATTCACTGGGAATACACTCCAGAATCAAATTGTGCCATGACTTCCTAGTGGGAGCAGAGTCAAAGTCACTTGTGCTTGGAGTTAATATGAGAATCTGGGAGGCCCAAGAGAAGGTATTTTGGATTCAGCTGTATGGCAGTGTTAAAAATACGATATTATCTTATTTTTAAGGACAGATGTAATGTGTGTAAAATCCTGAACTGACTTGGTTCTGTTACAAACTGACATCTCTGCAGCCTTATCCCATATATCTATCCAAACCTGAGGCTACCAATGTCACTTTCCGAAGCCATTATTGTGTACTTATCTGCACCCTACTGGCAACTTTAGGTACTGCCCAGGAAAGCTTGTCTTCCTGTCATTCATTTGAGTTATTTTACAGGCCTGGGAGTGGAGTCCTTATGTCCTGTTGTCTGTCTGTGGCTTGTTAAGCAGAGCAGCTTTTTAGGAGATTTGCGCTGTGGAAAATCCCAAGCACATTGACAGTGATTGCTAGCTGATAAAAGCAAAAAATACATGCAGCATAAGCCGTGCTCTCCACAGCTTACAGGCCCATCCAATACTATACACTGCAGCAGACATCAATCCAAAAATTTCCACAAGAATGTCTAGTAATAACGTCCACTAAGTCAGAGTTTGTAGCTTGTGCCCTGTTTACGTTCCATGCACATATGCTTAAACAATAAAGTCTGGCACCTTGAGTAGAGAGCCGAGTGTCAGCTAGGGTGTTTTTTTTAAAATAGAGGTTTGTTTTGTAGAGTTGTGACTAACAAAAAAGGCTTCTGTGGTTTTATTACAGCCGAGTGAAGCAGCATTATCAGTACCCTCCTGTGATCTCAGGTGTGTGTCCTGATGAACGGCACACAGTGCAGAGTGAGGTGAATTATAGTTAACACAAAAACTGAAGGGCACATCAAGCTTTTATTGAATCTGTTTTATCATTTCCGTTGGTCTCATGGTTTGGGAGTTTTTCTGTAAAAAAACAAAAAAAAAAAACAAGAACTGCCTGAGTCAAGTGGTCAAATGGTCGAGTAAATTGATTGGTCAGATTCAGAACAGCCGGGACGTCCTGTACAGTGGACAGTTACAGAGTATTTTAAATGACACGCAGCACACTTTGCACTTTCAGTTTCAGCTGCTTCCCAGATTTTTGATTTGAAGGTGCAAAACAAACCATTTTAGGAAAAGCTTTGTTCCTGCTGCCTTCACTCTGATGAACAAGCAGTAACTTTGGCACATTTGTTTAATGAAATTAGTCCATTTAGTTTTGTTGTTTTTACTGTTTTTACTTATTGAGTATTTTCTATTTCATTGTAATGTCAGTTTTTGTGGCAGTAAATCCATTTAATGCTGGAGCACTTTCATTTTATTTTATTTTATCTTATTTAGTTTTTACTTTTTTTTTTTTTTTTTAGTAGTTCTTATTGTTATATGTATTTATATTGTCAGCTGTATTGAAAGTAGTATTGTATAGTTGTCTGTGAATGTGGGACTATCACTATCAAAGCTGCAAACAAATTTACCCAGGGGTACAAATAAATTAACCTGAACCTGAAACTGGACCACATTCTGTGATAATGTGACTTTTGCCTTTGTGAAGAAGAACCTTTATTGTCAGTATACAAATAGGTTAAAATATGCAGTTTGTATAAAGATAGTGTAAAAATAGTTCCAAATACAAGAAGTTATGATGTTTTATACGTGTCTTATAATTAAAAGTGTTCATATACTGAAGACAGCCCTTCTGCTGACAGCTTGCTTACTCGAAAAAGTCACGCTGCTGCTGGTTCCTATTACAGGTAGTTTAAAGTGAAGGTCAGTACAAGTCTCCAGATTTTGAATGGGCAATTTTTGGTAGTCTCTTATTTTTGTCAGAGTGGATAAGTGAGTGTAAAGCACTGAAAAGTGCCCTCTGAAGTATTTTAGGTTGTTTTGGCAAAAGCAGTAGGATACTGCAGAAGGTCACTTTCCACATTGCAGTAAAAAACATTTTGTTTTGTGGTAATTTTTGTTTTGGTCACTTATATTTCAAGATGTTATGAAGCTTTTTTTTTTTTTTTTTTTTTGGAAAAGGGCAGATTGGTGCTTTGTTCCTGCAGTCCTCATATTATTATTTTAGAATTTGTAAACAACATGGAAGCATGCTCAGTATGGTGCAGCAGGTTCAGGTGACCCCCAAAACATTAAAATGTTTTGGGGGTCACTGTTTGCCAAAATTGTTTTGTTGTGCATAAACAAAACACTTTTGGCAAATAAACGACTGCACGTGTTCAATGTCAGTGCCTGGGTAGAGAACAAAGTAGCTTAATATTTGGCCAATTTGTTTGTTGGTGCAGTTAGCGCTACATAAGCTGAAGTTATTTTGTTATTATTTACCAGTCAGGAATAAAACAAACAAAAAAACAAACAAACAAATAAACAAAAAAACTCCATGACTCCAATAGTTTGTCAATATACGCCCGGGAAGTCATCCATCAAAAATGCAAATCCTACATAACTTTGGCTGCAGCTGTTAGCAAGGCCAAGAATGTTTTTGGTTTGTTTGTTTGTTTGTTTGTTGTAATTAGGTAAGATTAAATAGGATATTTTTTGCCAGCTTTGCTTTGTTGGTTTGCAACTCAAAACGTAATCAAAACATCTTGATAACATTTTTAGGAAAGGTCAGGGATCAGCCAAAAACATAAATAAACTAATGTATCTTAACCCTTATGATACAGGGCCATTGCCTTGGTGGAGGGGGCTTTCTAAGTTTTGCTTCTTGGAAAATTTATACACATGATTTGTTTTCTAGAAATGACAGATTTTAGTTCGATGCCTCATCAGTGTAAATTGTGCATTCAGTTCCTTTGATTACATCTGAATAATCTATGAAACATGATGTATATGTTCTATTGTAACTTCATTTGTAATGTTGGCAGTCTGTAGCAGGTGTGTGGGAGCACCAGGTCGCACTGGAGCATGACCGAACTCAACAATCCTGTCAGCAGTGCATTAATAACACACATGGACACACACATGCATGTATTGTACTGTATAGAGACAGGAAACTGCATCAGCACATGCTTCGTCTCCCATGAAGCTTGGCTGTAGCAGACCACCCAGAGAGGCCGCAAACAAACCCACACGTCATAAATCAACAAACATATCTTTGTACGTCACACATACTGGAGAAGCAGCGGCTCATACAAGAAATGCAAAGACATGTCGACTAAAGTATGTCCCCCTACTTAAAGTCAGCAGAATTCACACAAACCACTGTCTGTTAAGAGTCAATGCTTATTCCAAAATGTGTAATACGTCCTGAGGATTTATGTCTTCAAATGTAATGTGCAGGCATGACTATGGCCTGCAGAAATGTGGTCACGTGGAAAGCTGAGTCAATAAGTTCTTTTAAAAGAGAAAGCATCTGTTGTTCAAATTCTCTGTAACATTTTTATTGTGGAGTTCCTTGCTGTGTATGTATTGATTTATTCGTGTTCTGGGAAATCAGTACATACATAGTTACCAATGAAGTCCACCAACACAAAACTTAGACAGAGCTGAGTGGAATTATAATATGCTTTTATTTATAATTTTTAAACCAATCTTGGTCAACGCTATTTATTTTACTACAAAATAAAAACATAGCTGTGAGGAATCAGTGGAAACAGAGCTGCACATGTTTTTTGTTTTGGATAACCGAGCATTTTGAGGGCTCAGGACAGCCGTGCCAGAGACTAGAGGATTACTTAAACATGTGTAAATTAACCAAAACACAACTCCAAGAAAGTTTTTGATGAGGGAACAACATTATAACCTGGCAGAAAACTCAGAAAAGTAAATTTGGCACAATATAACCACTTTTTAGTAAAATTTGTGAGCCTTATGATGTCTCATTAGAGTTCGTGTATAGCACAATTCATACACAGAATCATTTAAAATGCTTTAAAAAAACTCACAAGCATTAAACCTAGTAAAATATACAGAAGGATAAAAAAACAAAAAAAAACAAAAAGTCACTTGTACCTGGCAGTTTATGGTCTTGAGACAAAGAGTTTTTTGTTTTGAGATCGGCTCAACTTGGATCATGGTGCTTCCACATCCATCTACAACCCTGATTTGTCTCCTTAGGAATTTGTTTTTTTCAAATATACTCAAAGATGAAGAATAATTTGGAAGAATACAAGTTCAGAAGTGTAGAAAACATAGAAAGAGCCATGGACATCCCACTTGAAGACTTCCAAGGATGCTGTGAAGAATGGAAAAGAAATAACTGGGAGCACACTCAAAAGATGCATACTTTGAAGGCAATTTTAACAACAATACTATACTAATATTTTTAAAGACTAATATTTCTCATTACTTATACTTCTATAGCTTGTGAAGATGCAGGATTGTTACTGATTGCATCCACAACCTGCTGTACACAGTCTGTCCACATGAGGGCAGTAAATGTCTGATTATACCAAACCATTTGAAATCCTTCTTGAATGATTTCTCACCAGAGCTAAAGTCTAGAGTGCCAAACCAAAGACACACACCATGCACAGTCCACAGCAGTGAAATAAGCAGTTAATAGTTACTTAGAAAATTGTCTCCACAGTGATAGATACATGAGAATGCTGAGCAGACACTTCCGGCCTCACTCTTAATTATAATACTTGAGATGTGATATCATTGGAGCTGGTGGAGGAGCGTTTCAAGTCTGTGGTTTTGAAGGAAGTTGCTTGGTGTGATATGATGTAAAAGAAAGAATTGAAAATACTAAGAATTTGCACCGCTGTATGGCTTTGTATAGAGTTTTAAACAGCAAACAAGTGTTATCTGAAGCGACAGACTGTGCTGGGGCAATGGCACAGCTCAATACCACACTCACCACAAGCCCCTTTTTAATCTCAGTGTGTAAGAACCGCTAGTATTGTTTTGCATTCTGCTACATTTCTTGACCTCTTCACATCACATGCACTTTGTTAAATATTGTAGTGTAGTTAAACCAAACGGACCACAATGTTTTCTGTATAGAAGTACATCAAACCACCACTCCCACAAAGCCCCGCCCACTCCAGGAAGCATTGACCAATCAACAAGCCCTCTACATTGAGTCTGCTCTCATTCATTTATCCAAAAAATCATGTACAGCTCTGTTTACACTGATTCCTCACAGCTATTTTTTTTTATTATTTTGCATTAAAATGCCATCTTAACAAAATGTAAGCAAGTAAAGTTCTTTTCATTCTTTAAATTATGTTCAGTCTGTACTCTGCTGCCCTCTGCTGGTCTCTTCACCTGTTTCTTTATGGCAACGTTCTCTTTTAGCCAGATAATTTTTTTAAAGGTTGTAAAACGTGAAATGCTGCTCTAGAGGTGAGATTGGTTTAAAAATATATCCCCTTTAATAATCTCATTTGAAGCTATTTTTATTTATTTATCTGGGCCAGGGGTGTCCAAACTTTGTCCCATGGGGGCCACGTTTGAAGATGTGCAATGTTCAATGGCCAGCAATCCAAATGCACACTGTTTTATAGGGCTAAGTATTTTTGTTTTTCAAAAGCCAAATAATTAAACATTACTAAATAAAATCTAAAACTGGTTCCAACAAAATGTCATCTTTGAACATAAACACTGCAACTGCAATTATAAAATTATATTAATTATAAAACACAAGGCAGAGAGTAGTAGTAGTAGCTGAGATGCACTGGAAACACTGTACGAGTGCTGGTGGGCCTTAAGTAATACACTTTGTTCTAGAAGCCAAGGGCCATATGAAATCTTAACCTGTGCCACAAATGGCCCCCAGGCTGCACTTTGGAATATAGGCTATTTTTTTTTTTCCAGCTTATTATTATTATTATTCTCAGGGTTGCCACAGCAAACCAGTTGCATGGTGATTTGGCAGGTTTTTACACCAGATGCCCTTCCTGTCACAACCAGCCACATACAGTGACTGGAATAGGCAAAGTCTCTTGCCCAAGGACACGATGGCAGTATGGGTGAGATTTGAACTGGCTATTCTCTGGTCACAGGGCAAATGCTTAACCCACTGTGCCCCTTATCCAGGTTGTCTATTGTGTTTTTATTTTATTTATTCTCTGCCTCACAAACTTTAATAAGTAACTCACAAAAAACACCAACATGCACTCAGGTCTAGTCTTAGTCTTTATTGTAGCATTGTGTTTCCAAAATCACAGCTGAACTGTGCAGTGAGAGCAGAGGAGAGTCCAAACACACAGAGAAGGGAAGTATTCCCATGAGCAGTGGATATGTGTACTGCCATACTGTATACTCCTGTCTGTAGAGTGTATATGATGGTGCCCTCCCAGCCTCCTGTCAGCTCCCCAATAGGTTCTTTAATTCTGCCCTGCTCTGAAGATGTGGGACGGCCCACACTGACAGCCTGACTCCTACCTGTCACCTCACTCAAGGTGCGCTGGGTAATTTGTATAGAGCTGACCACCCGTGCCTCTCCCCTCCCACACACACACACTCTCATACACATTCATCCAGCGGAGGAGAGGGCCTGGTGATGCCCCACTGGTCCTGTGACAGTCTGTCTATCACTCAGAGCCATCCCGACCCCCCTCACCTGTAAACGTGTGTGTGTCCGTCTCCAGGGCCGTGATTGGCTGATTGGCTCCGTCAGTCACAGTGTCAGGCAAATGTAGATCAATGGGAGCGTTCAGTACAGCGCCCTGAAGATTTGAACACATTTCTTCACAGTCACGCACCGATGATGGCAGATGTCACCGGAGATGAGCCCGGCCTGAGTGAGTAACCAACAGGAGAAAGGAGGTAACAGAGGGGTGTTCATGTGTTCATAAATATGCAGTGTTTACAGAGGCAGTTAAAACAATACGGGATCACAGGGCACAAACTCATGGCAGTGGCTGAGGTGGGTGGAAAGTTGGTAAGGCAAATGAATGTAGCGCTAATGCATGCATAAATGCACAATGTAATAAGTCTATGTAAAAGTCATTCACATGTTTTAGTCATACTATTGCACCTCGAGAATGTGATTCATTGTGGGACTACTAGAATAGGCATTCAATAGCACTCAGTACTAAAAAGGCAGAACATTTAATCCAGCATCACACATTTTTCAACCAGCACAGACACATATTTTGAGTCTCTGCAGTGCTGGCTTGCTTGTGTTTTAACTGTTTTTGCCCATTGTGCTGTAAAAGTTTAAAAACTGAAAGCTGACATAGTTTATAATACATTTAAATGGCTTTGTGAGACATTGTGAGGAAGTAAAAAAGCATTTTTCTGACTTTGTTGTTTTATTTCACAAAGTCAAAGTATTGCTGTTGATATTTATTAGTAAAACTATAATTACCGATCAAAGAATCCACGTTTATTATCATTTAGTGCAACAAACTTTAAGTCCTATTAGTAAATCCCCAGACCACTTGAATGCATAACAGCACCATGGATTAGTTCAGCTCTCTGGTGTGCATGCAGACTGAAGCAAAAGTGGTTTGACCAATTCCCAGGGGAAGCTGATCTGAAGATGAACAATGAGCATACTCAGAGAGAGTACGCTATGCTTGTAAATGTAGTGTTACAATTAAGCATAATTGTAGACACTGGCTGAAATACATTAAATATGCATAGTTTACTTGCATTAGAATGATGGCTACGTAAACAAACACACTATCTGCTGATGACTTATCTCAAACTGTATATTAAACACTGACACCTACTTGTCATTTTAACCAAAGAAAAACAAAACCCACAAATGCTCATAAACTGATGCTTGTTGTTGACCACAGTTAAATCAAAGCCTCAGACTCAGTATCTCAGTGTGACATGCATCTCATAGTCTCACAGTGTGACACTAATAATCTTCACAGTGTGACAAAGGCTTGAAATTAAACATGTGGAATCTACACCATCTGAAATGTTAATGCCATAGACATCATCTGGATTATTCTACAGAAATTACAGATGGAGTACTGAATTAATAACGTGGTATTTACTTGACTCAAAGTACTGCTGCAGACACATTAAACCATTATTACATTATAGATGATACCAGCAATTGTATCTAGGTGCTATTTCACTTATTACAACATCTTATTGTTGGTGTGAAATGTAAAAATGTATATGTGATCCCGAGTTTATGACACAAATATGCAGATGATGCTAAGATTCCTACCTCACCCCCACTCCCCTGTCTGGGTGAGGCCCACTTGCAGCATCCTTACAGACCTGAACTAGGATACTATAGATGAGTTAATGGATTAACAGTCATAGACACATTTATAGCCTATCTGTCCTTCAATATGATCTCCATAAGGTGTATTCTTGTTTTTCCACAGCTGTTTATTTTTAGGAGTTTTTCCTTACCAAGAAGGAGGGTCTAATGACAGGAGTGTCCTGGGTTGGTTTCGTTTAGTGTAGTTAGTGTTTGTGTTGATTGTGTGTTATGTCTGATTGTGTGTTTATGCTTGATTAACTGTTTGCGAAGCCCTTTGAGGTGACTTTTGTTGTGATACTGGCCTATATAAATAAAACTGAATTGAATTAAGATGAACTGTATGTATTTCATTCAGTGATTAAATGTGAAGTACTATCTCATGCTCTGTACAGACTGTAGTATAATTATCAAACTGAAAGCAAAGCATTGGGTAAAACTATTTCTGAAAATCTACATATATTGTGTTTCTTGACAAAATGTAATTCAGAATGTCTCTTCTTGAGGTTATACAATCACTAGTGCAGTTAATATTTAAGAAAAGTCTTTTAAAGACATCCCTGTTATGTTTATGCTAGATAGAATAAATAAACCTGTTTTGTTCAGTAAAGTATATTCTCTACATTAAGCACATTATATTAGGTAAATCCTATACCATTGTTTCCATCCTAAAAATGTATAATTTCATCTCTTCACTACCATTACATTATGTGACTTGCCTGTTCTCTCTCGTCTCCAAACAGACAACAAAGCCACATGAGATGACAGATAAAGTTATGCAACAAACAGCTCAAGGTTAAGTCACAAAGTCGATAGTCCTGGGTGTCACGCCGCTTGCAGACTGATTCTCTTTTTCATGCTTGTGCTGAGGCTGAGTCCAGTGAGACATTATTTTGTTTTTTGAATTCATTTATAATTGGAGACACTTGGTGCTTTGTGCCAGCTTGATGAGGTGAGATAATGCCACAGTTGGATTTTTATCTCACTCGATTTCATCACATTTTCTCTACACAGGTTTAAATCTTTCTGATGTTTAAGCCTTTTATTGAAGTCAAGTGAGTATATCACACATAAACAACAGCAATGCCAACAGCATTTGTATTTATTTATGTTCAAATGTCATAAAATGTACACCTTGACTGAGTTTTTGTTGGCTTGTTTATTAGTTTGTCACAGAGATAACACAAAAAAAAAAAAAAAAAAAAAAAAAAAAAAGAATAGTCAGATTTTGAATGTGTTTTTGGTAAATTAATGTGCCAGGGATCAAAATTCTTAGTTTTTGGTGCGGATCCAAAACATGTTTTGAAGGATTCTGCACCATTGCCCAATGGTTCAGCTCCAGCCACAAGAGGGCAGTAAAGGAAGAAATGATATATTTTAGCGTGGCTCTCTCACCATCCGAGTTTTGGTATTTTTTGTGTATACTTTAACATAGCGAGATATAAGCTTTCCAACTCAATGGAGAGAGCATTTACCCCTGAACTAGATGATCCCAGGTTCAAGTCCACTATGCAGTAACCAGTGCAAAATACAGACAATACCTTGTGTTTCGAGTTGATTATTTATTATTATACATTTTTGGTCTTTATTGATAGGACAGAGCATAAAGCAGGAAGACCAGAGTCCAGACTCAAACCCACGACGCCAAGGCAGGCTGTAGTTGCCCTGTAAATGTGCTGCAGCTTTACCACTGAGCCATACTGCGGCATGGACTTCTTGTTTATCATTACAAACACCAAAAGGTTTGCTGATACTCTATTGGGTATCTTAGTCAAGGTAAAGTAGGCAGAGTAAAAAGCTAAAGCATGTTCTCTTCTTCAGTTCAGTTCAAGATGACTCCTCCTTATTTTTTAAACCAAAAGCGGATGCCTTATTAGAACTATGGTTTGCAGAAGGTTTAGGCCAGGCTTGTGGTTTGGCTCACCAGAAAAGTCTAGCCAAATGAAAATCTCATAAAGCCTTTTTTTTTCCCAAACAGGGGGATACAGACAATAAAGATTACTGTTACAACCATACATGAATTATTAGACCTTGAATTTTTCATTGGCACCTATTTTTTTACTGGAAGTTTTTTATATATATATATAGATTTGGTGCACTCGTGTACATACGAAGTATAAGTTAAACCACAATACAAAGTGAACAGAAGCACGAGGAATAAAACCTCCAAACTTGATCACTTCAAATTTATCACACAATTAAACCAACCTCAAATGACCTGGCAATGCAAAAAAAAACTGAAAAAGACCAGGCTGCTTTTACCATTCAGTAAAAAGTAGGGGCTTTTTCCACTTTCCTTATTGTGTTTCACAGCCAAACAACACTAAATACAAATAATCAAAAATGCCACCAGACATTTCATTGTACATACAGCGTATTTGTCTGGATTTAGCAAAATTTTTTAAATAGCTATAGAAATAACAATCTAAACACAAACTTAGCTTATCTTATAGAAAATGTGAAGACATCATTATAAAATTTGTACCCTGTGTAGTTGCAAGATAGAGTCAAATTTTTTACTTCTAACTACAAGGGCCCAGTTAAGAAACAAATGGTTCGTTTTAGTGGACTCTTTATTCCACTTCTTTATTTGTTAGGACTAACCCTCCATCTGATCTATGTAATTTTGTTGTACACCTTGTATGTATAATGACAAATAAAACACTTTAATTTTTCTGAGGTAAAAGGGCTTTGTGTCTCCACAAATAGAGCATTTATCCCTCAATTAGAAGATCCCTGGTGCAAGTCTGGGCTCTGTATCTTTACCAATGTGAGATCTACAGTCTTTGAGTGCCTCTAGAGTTACATAAATGTTTATAAATGATTAATTGGAGGTCAAGATGAATGGGTAAGATAGGGTCTGATAACAATACTGACAACCTTTTAGATGTTTCCTGGCCCTCAAAGCCCTCACATTCAAACTCATTTAAGATGCACTGTGTTCAGCATAAACGTATGCGGTTTACTTGTGAGGTCATGTGCCTTGAAGGAGCAGTGGGAGGTTCACTTAGGGTGAGACTAGTTCCTGTGTGAATCTGTGCTCCTCTCCTTAGACCAGCTCTCCTCTCTCCATCTGGACTAATTGCCCTACTTGGCCTTATCATATAAACATGGCTGAATACTAAACATCGGCCACTCTGTCTCTCTTTTGCATATACACATTGAACCATGTACCTTTTATTCCCTAACCACTCCACTATTTGCTCTTCCTCTCTTTCAAATGCCTCCTCTTCAATTCTCAAACTCCTTGTTTGGAAGAGGTAGGAGACAGAAAGGCTGGCCACTTGAGGAACCAAAGGAATGAGGTAATCCATTGCTTATTGTAGACGTCCTTTGTCCGGAATCTCAAGACTTCCCAGAGCTCCATGTGGGAAAGTAAGACCGCTTCACCGCAACGGGGCAAGAAAAACTGGTCTGGGATAATCATGTTGACAGGTGAAGAGGCGCTGCTTTGTGTCTGCAGTAGAAAACATGGTATAAAAATGTTTTGTTGCCGAGTGCCCTTGAAAAAGCTGCCATTTTGCCAGTCGTGCCACGGCGAGGACTTGAGTGATGAGAACTCCACCGGGCATGTTTTCAGCTTGGCGACGGCAACACAAGACAAATGGAACGTGAAAAGGGACAATCTTTAATGAGAGGTGCTTACTGTTGCCCAGAAGCCTCGCCGGTGAGCAATGCCACAGTATACGACAAATTAAGCTGATGGTTTCAGGAGATATACAGAATCGTTTCTGCAAATTTACAAGTGTCTGCTGAATGCATAAGAATATACGTTTAACTCAGATCTGCCTGAGGTATGGTTTCTGTGTTGGTGGAAGGCTGCTGCATTTTGATAACAGAGGTAGAAAAAGTACTCACTACACTCAAATAAAATGATGTCACTTTCACTCAAGCAAAAGCTAAAAAAAAAAAAAAAACTGACTAAGTTGTTACCTGAGTAAAAGTAATATTGAATGTAAAGGGTTATTATATTTTACTTACTACTGTTATTACTACTACTACTCAGAGCCATTTTGAGGCACTACAGGGGCCCTATAGAGGGACAACTGAGGCCCTATATAGGCTCAACATTTTTTTGGGTAAATCCCACTTCAAACCAAAAACATGGCAACGAGGAGCATTGGATAAAATGTTAATAAGCATAAATATAATCTCTCCTTTTGCCTCGTATCTTAAATTGTCACTTTGTATGCACAACAGGCAGGTGAATATGTGAAACAATATCAGGCAGGGGGTCCATGAGTCCTCCCTTAAAAAAAAAAAATGAACAAAATATATGTGATTTCCTGTATTCTGGTGCATTTTTTATGATAAATAATATTTTAGGCTGGCTATTAATGGTTTTACTTTGTTCTAGATAGAGCACTTTTAGGAGAAATGTGAGGCAGTGTCACTTCAGCGTTGTTTTCTGTTTTCTGAAACAGTTTAATCACTATTGTACTGGCAAATGACCATCATTAGGGGCCCCTCATTCAGCTCTGGGCCCTAGCCAATTGCCTATCTTGCCTGTATTGTGATGGCTCTGTGACTTTGACTGCTGCTGTTAGGTGAGATAACTACTTACTACTACTCTTACTACTACTATGGTTACTGCTGCTACCACTATTGTTACTACTACTACCCTTTAAAACCAAGTAAATATGTAAAATCTAGGTTTCTCACTTTAAAATAGAACTTAGCAACTTGTTTACTGTTTTGTAGTCTGTGTGATGGTTAAATGAGATGTTGTGGGGTGAATAAAGCATCTCCCTCTGCCGCCTCTGGGCCAAAGATGACACTTCCAAGTCTGAGCGTCGCCGACCTGGTGTCACGAAACTCTGGAGTCTCTCGAGAAAGCGGCACATCACGGTTAGCTAAACAAGCTAGTGGTGGCTTTATTTCTCAATTTTCGTCACGGCAGAGTGGTAGAATGGTAGAAAAAACTACAGATACCTGGAGGGGAAAAACAAAAGTAGACCTGAGTGAGGGGTCATATAGGAGTCAACTTGGACTTGTGAGTTCTTGAATTAAAACGAGTGAGTTCGTCAGTGGGTCAAAAGATCTTGGGGCCAGCTGCTCTGCAAAGATCAGTGGAAAAAACATTAGTTTAAAAGCAGAAGATGGAGCTGAGGCAGGTTTTTAGACTTATTTATGAACAGTAACAGACAGGACCTCCATGTGCAGTATTCTGTGGTTGCTCCATAGGTAGACTTTAGACCATACCAATTTTTGTTGTTGTTGCATTCAAAAATGTGTAATCATGCTGTCATGTGATCATCCCACATGATCTTATTTCTCTAGTTAGACCACCTGGTATTGACACGTGTGTATGCACATTATTGCACATTATGTCTGCCTTGATAAAGACCCAGCATGGGTTGAAACACGTTGAAATGTACCGTACACAATAAAGGATTTTTAATAATGTCAGAGTGCCTCGGATCCATCTTGGATTTTTCATGATAGTGCTTTACTCCAAAATATAGGGGGCACTCCATAGAGGAAAATTAGCCAAACACAGCAAAGAAGCAAGAAAAGAGTTCAGTTTTAAAGATCTCCTTGTGGAAAAGTAATATTTTTACTTTGCCCAACCTAAGTGTGTTGTACTAGAAAATGTAAATGTAAAAACAAAGAAGTAAACACAAAAACACAAGACAAAAAGTAAAAACTAAGACCTTCAAGTTAAAATGTCTTGGGTAATTTACAGCCCAAAGGTTAAGCAGAAAAAGTGACAATAATTGTCATTAGTCTCAGAGAGTGTGGTTGCGCTTATGCCATTTTCTTACCGTGTCCTTATCTTGAATGAAAAATGTATTATGTAACTTAGGCCTTTTTTGATGAACTTGAACTGTGATTTAGTTGGTGGTTGTCAAAAAATCATTCCTAACTTACCAAATTACAAACACTAAACAAACGACTCTAAAAAACTGTAGCTATCCTGGCTTTAAAAATGAACTTTTGAATAGATAAAGTTCTATTTATCTAATTTATTGCATTTCTTTATACCATATCCCAAATAAAGTCCTTCAGTAACCCACTGTTATTTCACATCTGTCCTTCTGTTTTGTGTTGTTTCAACCAGGGGACACCTACAGTATTCAGACAAATATTGATTTTATTATTTGAGGAAGAGCTTGGTGCTTAGACCTCAGCAGAGAGATATGTGCAATGCAATGTTTCATGGCTCTGACACTGAGATGCTGATGGGGCAGAGGAGAGTGAGATTGTTCTGCTGCTGAGAAGGTGATGGAAGAAGTTGAAATGGTTTTGCTGCTGCTTGTTGGCCACATACATGTCCAAAACAAACAAACAGACAAACAAACAAACAAAGAAAAAAGATGCATAGATATCTAGATACTTTTTTGTTTGCCTTTTCTGATGAACTTCCATACACTGTTAATGAGACAAAAATAAACCAACACGTGATGGAAAACCTTAATGGTGTTTTCACATTTAGTTGATTAAACATCTCTCTCTCCCCTTGTTTTTCTCCTGCTCTGAAGAAGTAACCTGTGACAAATAGAATCTTATGTAATCCTGAGTAAATCACATGCAAACTGCCCACCAACCTCTCCATCTCCCGCGTGAAGTCTTCCTTAATCTCTTGTACCACATCGAGCCTTGCCTGTAAATCTGAAGCCTTATCGTCCTGTTCCAGCATGTGCGTCTAAGCGCTGAGTCCCGCTGAAGGTCGTTCTAATGTCACTTTGAGGTCACTCCGGCCCGATGTGGCGCTTCAGAACTCCTGCCGGCCCAGTGGGAGCTCAGGCGATACTGCCTTCAATCACTGATAGAATTACGATCCCGAGCTTCTCCCTGCGTTTAGCCTGCTAATCCCCACGGGAGATGGGGGGCAGCAGACCATGATAATATGGACGGCGAGATGGTAAGAAGTGTGGGGAGTGAATGAAAGACGAGCAGAGAGAAGAGAGTGCCAGTATTGGTGTCAGCAGTGAAGGTGGCCCCAAACACATCAGTGCCAGTGGGGATGAAAACTCCTAGCTCCAGCACTTTTCCCTCAAGTGTCTGCGATCTGATAAGCTACAGAGATTTAGTTAAGACTTCATATTTAGAGCGCGGCTTAAGCTGTGAGACGACGTCTTAACTGTGGCGATGCCAATGTCACATTGTGACTGCCATGCTCTATTTGTCAAATAGGATTTTATCTGCGTTTTTATAGCCTTCATACTGCATTCCTTCAACACATTATTGAAGACCGCATAGAACTTCTACTAGGATTTGATGATCCAAACAACACTTAGCTCACTTTGGTTGTTTCAGCTGTGGCGCCATAAAAATCGTTTCCATGTTGAATTTCTGCAGACCACAGATTAGACATTAACATTGAGCCTGTCATATTTTTTTTTTTCAACTGCTAGTAGCGTGACTTCTATTGTGACTTGAAACCCACCATAATTGAGAGTGTAATTTTCACTCTTCTTAACTCACACATCCATTTTCGGAGCAGGAGGTCCTATCAAACAAACACTTAGCTTTTCATACCTGACACACACTGTCGCAGGAGTCTCAATATGCTTTATTGAGAATGATGCCTCCTCTGCTGTAAACTCGACACAGGTCTGCAGCACACATGGAAGCTTAAATATAGTTTAAACAACATTTTTGTGTAAATAAAAGTAGAACGCAAACCAAAACCTTAATATATTCAAAACAAAGCCAATCACTTTGCTTGCAGAATGCTCTGGAACTATTGGTACACTGTTTATTTCTAGATGTTGTCACCTTTCTTTTGTTGCTCATCATTGTGACCAACAACTACAGATTTTTTATGATTTTGTCAGTTTGTTAGAAAAAGTGATGGCTAGTCACAAAGTTAGTGGAATTTAGATGCATATAAACAACAAAGCATCAGCAGAAAAGATTATATCCTTTAAATGCTGCGACCATTGGTTAAAATCACAAAAAGTATTAAAAGTTGAATGGCGGCAATTCTGAACTAAAAAGGGTTTTAATTTCTTAAGCAATTTGGCCTTAACACAACTGGCCTCATTCACCAAAATTTCCTTTTTTAAATTGTACCTTTTTTGCTTCTCACATGTGGCTATCTGATGCATTAATAGTCCTAGATAAACAAATAACAATTTTGGGGATTGGATGGCATTTTCTTCTTCTATCCTGCTTTGTTAAGTGGTTGTTAGCCTGCTGACAGTGGTGGCTT
The DNA here is from genome assembly GCA_020698575.1 of Bostrychus sinensis. NCBI lineage: Eukaryota > Metazoa > Chordata > Actinopteri > Gobiiformes > Eleotridae > Bostrychus > Bostrychus sinensis. Next base: position 14,711,813 of record CM036249.1, on the reverse strand, counting down.
GTACCACATGCTTGAGGCCAACTCAAGCCATTTCTGTAAATGAACAAGCTGGCCAGCGCTGGAAGTGACGGATGTGCAGCACAAGTCAGAGGTAGACAAATTGATTTTCTTCGGGTGGATAGTTCTGGTCTAGTGGCTGCTTTGGGCAAGAGAGGGAACGAGCGATCTGTCAGTGGCACTTGGCAAAATGGGCCCAAAAAACAAGAGGAGGAAATGGAGGTTCAGCAGAGAGGGTTTACTACATGACAGTGGTGTAGTCAGGACCACACTAAACGAGATCAGAGTGCACCAAGAAAAGGAGAAGACAATGACGAGGGCAGGATGCTGGGAAAGATATCTAAGAATCTATGAAAAAAGTCCAATTTCATTTTGGTGCATTTCCATGAACTTGAGTGTCCTGTTTTTGTGTATCTACTAGAAACTATGACAAGACAGTATTCTGTATGCTCTATCTTGGTCTTTAGCTGCTTGAAAACTGGCTCAGCGTAGTGACATAGTTCAATAAAAATTGGCATATGGCAAAGGTATACAATGACCAAAGTAAAAACTGTCCAAGCAATAAGCAATCATCCACACAAATGCACAGCTCACACTTGCAACTGGTTATTGTTAATTTTAACTACTACTTTAGATGCATCACACTACACCATTAATGCTGATGATACACTATATTTCCAAAAGTATTCACTCCCCCACCCAAATATCTATATATGTATATGGATTCTGTTTATAAAGATAAAAATGCCCTATATAAAAATCCTTTGGGCTGAAACCAAAAAGAGATATTACCTCATTTCCACTATTTTTCTTGTGGAGGACGCTGAAAGCTTGTGTGCTGGCCACTCAACTGCCGCTCAAGGAGGCTACATTATCACCTGTCAAGTGTAAGGACGTGCTGAGTAAGGCTATTTCTCTGTCCCTTTCTTTTCATGTTAGAAATGAACAGCTCACAATAAGCTCACTACAGTTTGTCCAATAAGCAGCGAATCCTTGAATATAAAATGTCTCTAGGGATTTAAATATCATAATAACCTTGATATCAGTTTATTTAACGCTTGGATGGGATGTTCTGATTAATTAAAATGCGCCCAATGATAGAAATCCACAACCAAGAAAACTCCAAGTAAAAACGGCCTTTAAAAAGTGGCCTTAATGGTACACTACCCAAAATTAACCTCTGGTCCTGGTCTTCTGAAAACAGCATTGGTTTTTTGACCCAGCCTAAAGTTTAGAGTTTACCTTAAATCATCTAACCCTGGGTTTAGTGTTCAGCGACTGATGTGACCCCACAAATATCTCCGCCGCATTAAACATCTCATAAATGCATTGCAAATATTTCTCCACATTTTATTTGCCTTACCTTTCTCTATTTATGGTTTTATTTTATTTTTATTTTTTTGCACTACATTGCTATATATACACAGGGTTACAGAAAACCCACTTTATCAGCAGCAGATGCTTAATTGTTAGCAAGACTGTGTAGTTATTCTAAAGTGTTATCAAGCATTTACATATTATTTAAGCATGTGATTGGCCTAAACCTCTCAAATACACAGAAAATTCCCATCTTCTACTACAATCTAGCTCAGGGCAGAAAGCTCTCTTTTAGTATGTTGGGAAAGTCCTCTCTCACTCCATCATGAGTTGTTCAGAGAGGAGCTGCGGCAGACTCTGAGAAAATGTAGTGCCTATTGGCTGCTAAAGTCAGCCTCATGGACCGGGTTGGGCCTTAGTTCATAAGGTTTGATTAGATGGTCGGTGCACTATTGAAAAGTAAGTGGCTTTAGCCAATTCCACTATGTCACCCTCCCAACAGGATTACGACTCGCTGGCAAGTTTAAAGGTGCAGAAAGTGGAGAGTTCTAAAACTGTCACTCCATTGGCGATGCTTGGGTAATTAAAGCCAGCAATTAAAGCTTTTATAATCAGCACTGCCAGTGAACTGGTGCACCAGGATTAACGGTCAAAGTTGCACTTGAAATGGCTGGGGGCGTGCGGTGCCAGGCAGTCTTTTAAAATTCATCTCAATATAAAATGAATGACTTATGGGGTCAGAGAGAAGAAGCGAGATGGAAGGGGCTGGAGCTGGAGGTTTGCCTTGATGCAACAGTGAGGAACCATAGTGTACACTGGACGTGTGGTACAAACACAGATAAACTGATATTATGCACCTAATGTTATACAAGACTAGACAGGTGGTTTTCAAATGGTGGGAAGCAGTGGGTGTCGAAACCTTTCAACCTTAAATTTATAGTTTATACATTTTCTAATGTGTGTAACTTCTTCCAAGACTAAATTCTATTTTATTGTATAAAATTGTGTCATCAATTAATACTTGCTCTGTAACAGCATGGCTGCAACAAAATTATTATGGTTAAAATTGGTCCCCACAGTCAGACACATTAAAAAGCTCTAGATGAAAGAAGTCTGGCATCCCAAAGTCAGAACATAGAAATGACAAGTTACTAGGTAGTGGTGTTCATTAGAGATGTGCAATACTGCAAATGTCTTACCAATTCCATACTTGGCCGATTTCACAGCTTATGTGCTTACATAGGGATGAGCAAAGTGTCATTTTGTGGTTAATCTTACCAAATTTTCTGAACACTTAATTTGTGTTTATTGCTTTTCACTGTTAAGTGCATGTTAAAACCCAGAACTAATTAGGAATGAAATAGGCAAATAATACATGTATTTTATAAACAGCAAATATGAACTATTAGGAATTTTGCTAGTTCAATCCAATACAGATACTGTCAATATTTGGATCTATCTAGTGTCAGTTAAAGTTACCGTCCAAATTTTTGGAAGTAGGACTATGTATGGTACATGTGGATACACAGTGGGTACACAGACTTACTGTGGAGTACAAATTCTATCAGGAAGACCATCCTCTGCTTATTTCTTGCTGTGATCTTTTCTTATTTTTTGCCAATCACATTCTCAAATTCACACCAGCAGCTCATTTCTCTCCACTGATTGGCCAATGCGCCATCTCTTTATCCTCTATCCAGAATTTAACCTGTCCCGGATCAGGTTAGTAGTTCAGCACAAGTTTCCATAGAGATCTAGTTTCAAAGAAGGTGAACTCACTTTTTTATACAGTAAGCCCAGGGTTAACCCAGAGGTTAGCTTGTTAATCCTCCTGTCCCGTTTCATACAGGTCCCAGATCACATCAGACTGCGGTCTTAAACACATGGCAGTGGAGCTGTGATGCCAAACAACACTCTGGTGTGTGGCCGGGCCACGAGAGAGTCCTCCTTAATGCTCGCTGTGATAATGCATAATAAAGACACATCAAACTGGGATTGAGTTTCTCGTTGGTGATCGGGATGAATGTGTCTGCAGACCTTGGCCAAGGGGAGTTCTAGCACAAAATAATGTTGTGTCTCTGTTTCCAATAAAACAAAACAGTAAATTATTTACAGCGGGCCACTGAGCGCGCATCCAGCTCATTTGTATTCCCATCGCAGTGGTGATAGATGTGACATCATGGTGATGAATGAAAGCACTGGGATTTTAAAAAGCGCTTCCTCTGGAAATCAAGGACAGATGGTTATTTTTTATGAGAGCGCTGGAATAATCAAAGCAAATGAGCGGGACTATTTCAGCAGACAGGTTTGCCAGAAACAAAGATGGTTTGAGCAAATGAAGATGTCATTTTCCAGAAAGACAGTGGAACAATCTGTGTTGCCACAGAGCAAAAAAAAAAACAAAAAAAAAAAAACAAACAATGCACAAAGCAAATATGTAAATTGTAATTACATCCCAGTGACAAGGTTGATTAACTTTTTACACAAGATAGGACACAAATCCTACTTCCACTTTTGCCATCCATTTACAACCTAGAGAAGAACGTTTTGTATTTCTCTCTCAAAAGACGTGACTAACAAGTTCTCACTCACCCAAAAGAAATATCCTTTAAATTTCTTCATCAAAAACTTCATCCTCACAGGAATTAAGGAAGGAACATGTGTGCTGGTAAGAGTTAATTTACTCAGGAATTAAAATTGCAATATAAAATTTTTTAGAAAAAGTCATAAATCTTTTAGGAGGTTCCACAATATCCAAAAACCACTACAGAGGACAGAAGAAAATACTGCTAAAATGAATTAAGCCTAGAACTTCAGTTGCTTAGAACTTAACTCAGACACATAAATATACACATAGTATATAATGTAGCAATATAATGTAAAAAGATTGTATGTTATAATAATATCTTTGAGTTCTTTTCTTGCAGAAGATTGTTCAATCAGTGGGCCAACACATGATCTGTGTGGAGTCTGTGCGTTGTATTACGGCTGATTTTACTTCCACGTCAAATCGACGGCGTAGCCCCGCGGACCCCTTTGCGTCGCTGCGAGCCCTCTCAAAACCTATGCCGTAGCCCTGACATGCACCTGGTCAAAAATAAGGTAAGGTAAAGTAAGGTAAGGTATACTTTATTGATCCCCGTAGGGAAATTCATTCTCTGCATTTGACCCTCAATGCCGCTGGGGCAACCTGTCAAAAGCAGTGGGCCGCTGCTGCAGTGCAGCGCCAGGGGACCCTTCTCCAGATCTTGAGCCAGGATCCTGGTCAGTAGTATCTGGCTGGAGGTTTTAAGTAACTACGCGTCAAGGCGATGCAGACCGCAAACGCTGTGATTGGTTGCTTGGTCTTGTGGTGAACTGGCACTGCATGAAACAGCGCAGAGGAGCAGCGCAGAAGTATGAAGGGTCGTCAGTGCCGTCGAGCCAACGGCGGTAGTTTGGCGTCAGGAAGACGCGGAAGTATAAATCAGCCTTTACTGTGGATTCTCTGCAACTTTCTATACAGACATGCACATATAAAGGGTACTGTCCCTAGGGAATGAAAGTGAACTGTTCTGTTCTAGTGTTGGTCTTGTGACTAGCAAGCCATTCTCCAGAGCATACTCTGCCTTAAGCCCAAAGTTGCAGCAAGGTAGTGGGGAGAGAGTTTTGTCTACGGATAAATAAATATAATAAAAAAAAAATCTTGTAATGTACACTGTCCCTGCCAAATAAAGCAATAAATACATAAGTCCAGTCGGTTGTGTATTGCTCAACCGTGTAAATGCTACTTAATATATATTTAACACATCTTCTACTGTATCTCAGCTGTTGCATTGCTTCAATTGAAAAATCTTGTTAGATGTAAACACGCTCTCACTCACACAGTGGAATAAAGCTGAGAAGTGGTTTCAAACAAATTTGTTCTTTCACGACCAAGGTCAGCATATGGGTCTTAAAAAATAAATTGCCTCTGAAAGCTTTCCCAGCAGATGGCGGCCATCTTGGCTGATAGCTGCGTGGGCAGAGTGTTTGAGCCGGGTTGGGCTCCAGTCACAGCCTCCACTGACCGTCTGACTGAACACAGGTGTAACGGCTGAATTACAGTCTGACTGCTGGACATTAACCCTCTATATGTGCACTGAAATAGTCATTACTGATGACACCCTGTGTAATTGCTAATTTTACGCTCCGGTGCGCACATTTTCCACTCGTCTTCTCCTCATTCAGCCAATCTTTCTTTTCTATACGGCTTGAAGCTTAAGTTATTCAACCCTCCTATGTATCTTTCACTACATCCAAAACCATTTATACCTGTCTCTCACACCAACATGTCATTCAGACTTCACTTCTAACAAAAACAAACATCTCCGCCCTCATCATGCATGTAAACTTAGCTTTAGGGCTATACACATCAATCATTCACTGACATACTGTAGCATATCTATAATCAAAACGCCAAAGCAGGAATCTGCCTATGTTGTTCTCACACGTTCACAGATACATGCAAGGACATCAAGAAATTCCATTAAGAAGTGTCAACTGTCAAGATCGACATCTCTGTGAATTTACATTTCTATATGACATTTTAAAGACAAAACATTTCTAGTATGAAAAACATCCATGAGGTTTTGATGTTTTGTCTGTAGGTATAGCTCAGTCAGAGAGAGCTGGGATTAAAATCTTAGCTAGCAAAAATACTAACTCTGGTGGAAGTCAAGAAAACTCAAAAATTAATACAAGCAATGTGGTTGAAGTGTCTTGCCCAAGGACACAACAGGATGCAACAACAGTAGTGGGGATATAACCATCAACCTTCAGATTAGTAGGCAAACGTCACCAACCCAGAAGAAGATTATAGGTCATTTATAGAGCTCAGTTGTCTATAGTTGATTCTGATTTATATGAAACATTTCTTCTATTACTGAAAAACATATCGACTGTACTCGCATGTGCCCAAAGAGTTAACAGTTTTCTAAAATGAGATGTAGACCCTGGTCACTGTGGGCCCACACTCACTTCATGAATGGAGACATTAAACATCCAATTTGAACACATGCACTCTGTGATTTCCTCAGGCACACTGGAATAACTTGAACTAAAGCTCTGCTGCTCCAGGATCTCCCCAAACAAGACACTGCTGCATTTTTACTCCTGCAATACGATATTCTGCTAATATATAATTTAACCATGAAGCTCATTTGGAAATGTTTTGAAATGTTAATCACTGTGCATTAATGATAGTATAAATTAACGTTCCCCAGCATAACTTGCACCTGCAATCCCTCTATAATGATATGTACTGTGTCTGCTGCACTATCGGCTCGCTCACTCCTCCCCACGTCACTTATAATTGTACACAGGATAATTATTCCATTTAATCTTTTGTGTAATTCCCTGCTGATTCCCCTATCTGGCCTCGGTGAACGGCCTGACATTAAAGCCACCATTATCAGGACGTGCAGTGAAAGGTTAGTGTGCTTAGGAAAATGATGGGGACAGGGCTGAGAACAAGCGCACAGAGGACAATAGAGCTGATAGGGCTGTAAAAGGAATCACAGAGAAACAAATGTGCCTCCGATGTAAAACCTCTCATTTCAGAGGGCCAAATGCCACCGCTGACTCTTATAATTATTTTATACTTGTAGTAATAAAACAGTGACAGACTTTAAATAACTGGTGGTACCAATATGGAGGGCAAAAAATAACTGTATGCATCTACAAAGAGACTGCCTCACAGACCTAACCCTACGTTCAATTACAGATTTTGGTATTGGTAGTAGTAATTGTAGTAGATTTTTATGTGCTACTTTTAATTTATATTGAAAAGATGTTGTTGAGTATGTTTTCTTATTATTGAGTAATTATATTTTCAATTCAATTTTATTTATAAAGCCCAATATCACACCTCAAAGGGCTTGGAGTATGCTTGAAGCTTGAAGTTTGAAGTAGCAGCACTTTTATTTAAGCATAGATTATGAGTATTTATTACATTTTTGCATATGTGGCAGCCCATTCCAACACTAATGGTTACAATTAAGTTTTAGTAAGTGAGCTGTTATGGGAAGTTAGTAAGGATCTGATTGGCGCCATCTTGTGGTTGTAAAGAAAACTACATGTGAAATGAAGTTTTTCTTCTGGCAATAATAAGGAATGGAGTTAATAATGCGCTACAACTAGAAGAAAAATGAATGTAATTTTGCAAATTTGTATTTTGTGATTCTTATGCAATAATTACACACCGACTTTGTAAAATGAAACATCAGAAAAATGTGTTTCTCACTTGGTAACTGCACTAACTGTATAAGTGTTACACACAAAACATTTAAATAGTCGCTCTTGCATAATAAAGGTAATATTCAAACTCAAGGGCTGCAGGGATCTTTAACATTCATTCAGACTTAGTATTGTCAGATATTAACTTATTAACATCAGTGGTAATACAGTAATATATTTTTTAATGCTTTGTTACCAGGGCTTGACATTAATACTCGTCAAATGTCCAAATGCAAGACGTTTTTCACTTTGGCTTGTAACACAAATATTCCCACTACCCAGTTTGGTTGGTTTAATTTTATGAATAGCTATATCTTAAATTTAAAGGTTAAGCCTGAATGTACTCCATTTGGTAAAGATGTAACAATATCCAACATAAAATATCACGCTATGATATTTTATGTGGGGAGGCTCACAGTTTTGTAGAAAAGCTCACAATAACAAAACTTATTCTCTAAAAATGCCCTGATGAGCCTTTAGTGCATTAATTATTGTCATATTACAAAAGGTTAAGACTGAAAAAAGTGTTTAGTAACAACAATTTTATCATGCACAAGAAGCAAAGGATCATGGTCTATGTAGTTCATGTTGCTTTTTTTACCATTACACTGCAAGAAACAAGCAATATTATTTCCTGGTTTCACTTGTCTGTGTAGAGCTGTTTTTCCAGATCAGCAGTGCAACTTTACAACTGATATTTTCATCAAGGTCAGTGTCACTCACAGATTTGCTGTATCACTTTTTTTTGCAAATGGCGCACGCTGACAGAAGACAGATAAGATCCTCAATGCTTATAAACAGATTTTATTCCAGAAGAGAAAAAAACACAACTATAGATGCTAAAATAAGCCTTGTGTTTGAACCAGCGGGAGCAAAGGTGTTGAACTGGAGCTGGCGCTGTCCACATGCTCATCTGCATTTGCTCTGAGGTCAGCCGCTCTCGCCGAAGGGGATCTACACTCAAGGCTGAGGAGCAGGTGAGAGGACTGCCCTTGAACGGGCCGCACATGGACATACATAAAAGATAAGTACTGTGGGGGGGAAAGAACATGGGACAATGAAGCTGTTTACCTGGATAAAAGGAACAAACTTCATTCAGGACTGTATATTCACATCCTTTACAAGAAAAAGGGCTGACAGACAAAAAAATCATAGAATATTGTACATTTCTTGTATTCTCTAGATAGATAGATATATAGATAGATATATAGATAGATAGATAGATAGAGGGCAATGTTATTTGTAAGTCAAAAGCATAGTGGTGCTGAGTCTTATAAGCTTTCCAATGGGACGTCGCAAATTAAGTTAAAGTTGCTTTTTAAGTAGAAGAATATTTAAAATTCCATATAAAATAAACTTTACCCAACATGCAGTATATGTGTTTCCATTGGTCGGTCTGGTGTCAGAGAGTCAAGGATTTAAGTCAATTTTGCAAACCCAGTGGGAAAAGCAATGCTTGCTTTTTTTTTCTTGTGCTTTAACCTTTTAAATACCGCCCACAAAAAGTTACAATATTTAACATTTCTGTGCCACCACAGCAGGACCTCTGCAATGGTTATGCTCACTGTTTATAGTACGGGCTCAGATTTAACCAAGGAATATTTCTGACTTCCACAGGAACGGTAAAAAAAGTGATGATTTAAAAAAAAAAAAAAAAAATCTTTGATATAAAGTTCTTAAAATGGCTTCTTTCATCGAAAAATAAAATATTAAACACTTGACGAGACCAAGACCTTTAAAGAGTAACTGTTTCAAATAAACCAATATAACATAGTTCTGTTTGCACATAGCACACTGCTACAGTGGACTGACAGCTGTCAGTCACAGGTGCAGGCCCCGCCCCTCGCTCAGCCCCGCCCTCAGTCCTTGTCCTATGTCCCAGTCTACTCTCAGCCCACTTTTCCTGCATTTTTCAAGCTTTGGCAGTGAAAGTGTTCTTGAGCACTGCAACACAAGTTTTGTAAATTTATTAATAACATGGTAATGGACAATAAGTCATCTTTTTCTACTTATCAAATTTTTATAACAAATGCCACAGCACTAATAGAATAACAATGCAGATAAAGAGAAATGGCAAAAATAAAATATTGACACAACACATTAGACTGTCAACATATCTGATGACTATGAGGCAGGGCATCAGTTATATAAACATGTGTATTACAATGCTGTCTTGATGAAAAATAATGTCATTTTTGTTTTTCCAAAACAAGGTTAAAAGAACAAGAAGGTCATATTCATTTGGAAATAGAGAACAATGTTGATTATGTTTGCTATCATTGAACACAGAACGTCTGCTCGAGACATCATTACTGACAATGTTCGCTGGTAATGATATTCACTTAACCTTAATGGACCCAAATAAACGACAATACTTGAAATGTAAAATGATTTTTTAAAAACATGACAGGATGTGATGTGTATATTATGAGAAAATTATGACATTTACTTTATGGTTTAAATTAGCAAAATAGATGATAAGTGCTCAATGTCCTTGTGAAGACATAGGACAAATTTACATTGTATTGTGGCACTGAAAGCTAAGCTAATAAATACATACAGCCAAAGTGCTTTATAACTTTAAATATAAAAATCAATTGAATGTGTCAGTGTCTATGCATATTCATCTTGAGCTTTTTTGTTTATATGTGGCTAAATAGCTTCTAGGATAAAAGATGCATTAATTTATTTCACGCCAATGTTCAGAGATGAAAATAACCCATAGCCAGTTGTTGTCGGCACACTTCTAGTTAGACAGAAGATGGGTGGATTAAAATAGAGACCAAACAATGGACTACTGTTGTAGAGATGTCAAGATTAAGGTGAACATAAAGTCAAACTGCTTTGGAGCCAGTGTGTGATCACTAAAGCAGCAGCTGCAGGGTGATAAAAAACAACTTTCCAACTGTCCATGAACTCTTGATTCAGATGAGGAACCAAATAAAAAGTAGGCTTATGCCAAAATAAATGTGTTAATGGTTAAAGCAATCGAAACTCAGCTTGGAAAAATGACATTACACAGGTTTTTGAAGAGCCTCAGTGAATCTAAATGGAGTGCCCGATCTACTTGGTATTACTGTATAACACCTAAAGGTCCACTACCAGCGCTGTGTAGTGTGTACTTAATGACTAAACAGCAGTGATTGGGGAGAGGTGATGGACTGGGTGATTAACAGGGGAAGAGGAGCTGAAATGGCAGCAGCTAATGAGGCACGCTGGGACTCGGAGGGTTCGTCTCTGTTGTTGCTTTGGTAAACAACATGCTGACTCATCCAATGACACTGTCTTTTCCTGGACCTGCCACTCGCACTCTGTATGCATTTAGATTAGGACCACGCTTAGTCTTAATAAAAGCCAGAAGTGGTTGGAGTAAAGCCTGATGAGATGTTGTCTAAAGCAGGGAAGTTGGTCGTATATTGTGACACACTTCTTTTTACAAAACGACATTTATTTGTAATCCTACCATCATGGTGGTAATATATAATAATTTACTGCAAATGTCTATATACAAGTGTGCAGAAAATCTCTTCCTATAGGCACAGTTTAGCTAAATAGTAGAAATATAACACTCTTCACTGGATGCATTCGTCACTCTATGAACTCAGGAGCATGTGACTCTGGTGATGAATGGAAAAAAAGTGTGTAGATACAAATCAAACTAACCCAAATACATACAACTTAATACAATTATCAACTTTTGTCTGGACCCTGGTTTGAATTTAAGGCACAAAAACTCCCTAAATCTAAATACTTACTACCAAATCAAATGATCTGTGCAACCCATTGAAAAAATCAGCAGTTTTCTTACCATACCTCTTCTTCCTATTGTCTCCTTTGCCCCAGGACAGAGGGGCAGAGGAGACACTGCTGACAGATGTCCACACAGCCTCAGGGAGAAATCAGTCTCTCAGTGTTTGTGGCAGGTTTGTTTCTGATAGCTCTATAATCCTGTTTGTAAGGAGCCACAAGTACTCTATGGTATTCTGCAGTTTTATTTCATTCTTTTTTTATTTTATCAAATTTAGAGTGCATTCAGGCTCCAAATAGAAAGATTTTTTTTTAAACCAGCTTGGGATCAAACCTACAACCTCCTTGCTAAAACGCAGACATGCTTTTACATTAATCACTGTTTGCATCACTGGTTTAACATCACACAAAAGCCACTTTCCCCTTTTGTGTATTCATATGATTGCCTACCAGTGCTTTGGTTAGACTGAGGACGTTTGTTCTGTGTGTGGGGGGGTTGATGTGACCGGGCCCCCAGGTGCCAGCCCACAGAGAGCCCTACTACTGACTGTAAATCTGCCTGAGCCTCTATCTGCTGACTACAGTTAACGTCTAGTTAACCAGAGCATGTAAATTTCCACTAAGGCGTTGTACCTTTACCTTATTGGTTGTTAGCGTAATTGGCTATTGGCTGGTATCATACATTCTGCATCCACACAGAATTCACTCTTCCTATCCTTTCTTATCCTTTCAGTAACTCCAATACATGTAGACTCACTATATAATTCTATTAACGCACTCCTAGCTTGACATTTCCTCTCCCTGACACGAGGCAAATTCTCTTACACAGATCCCTGCCTTTGCATTAAGCCACTAAGAGGTTAGGGAGTTTGTCTTTTCAATGCAGTTGCACCCGTGTGTTTGTTGACGGACATCTGAAGGTATCTGGAGCGGCCTATTGATCTGCACACGGGCCCGGGAACAGATTTATACTTTGATTTCCTAGAGTAAACACAGATTGTTTGGATAGGGATGTAAACCAAAGCCCGGTCTGTTGACTCCATTTGTCATATATATTCTGTGTTCGATAACTCAATAAAGTGGTTGAGACAGCAGCTGCTGAGGGAGGGACATGAAGGCCAGGGCATCTCCGGTAATGTATTTTTGTCAGCAGCAGGACTGGGCTGAGAAACAGGAGGATGTGTGGATATAAAGAAGAGGTTAGAGAGTCTTTCAATTGCTTTGTTGGTTATCTATAGGATATCTTTATGCGACTATATAAATGTTCAAACGTCCAATAGACATACGTTGTAATAAAGTGGCCTATCCAATTAAGACCAGACTGTTTATTGATTGCAAATGAGAGCTTCATGTATACATAAATGTCTGTCTGTAGACTATTGTCAGGGGACTCATTCTTCAATATTTTATTTGAAATAATACAATGTAAAGTAATTGTTTCCTTGGAGATCCTTGTGAATCATACGTACCAGTGTTTTAACATGGAACTCTCAACAGACATCCTAGCTTCACTTCTTAAAATGTTGTAGAACTGTTTTGTAGAATAATTTGTGCTTTCATTGCCAGTATCACTGTTATGGGCCACTCATTAGTGTCACCACCTTTTACAATGGAGACAAGGGTTTAATTTTCCAACCTGCTGGCAGAAAACTAGTTACACTTGTGTGCCGGTCCCACACCCAGATTTTATTTTATTATTTTTTTTTTTTATAATGAAGTAAAATGTATGTTAATTTTGAAAAAGCATTTTGCACATTCCCAGGACAGGTGTGCAGGAGAGAATGTCCAGATAACATTTAGATATTGTCACAATTTAGCCCTAAGGCACTGCATTCAGTTGTCCTATAAACTGGCTCCTCCCTATTTAAGATGGCTTCTCAGCGCTACACAACCCTTTGCCCGATGAAGGCCAAGTGCCAAATAATTTCTGTGTTTGTAATTGTCAAAAAAGGTTCATTTGGTCTTCCACTAATCTTGACATTAAGGATTTTTTTATTGATTGACCAGTGTTGTTGTATCTTACCTTGACATGTTTCAGCCGCTGACTTTCTGCGGTCTTCCTCAGCAGTGTCACATGCTGTTACTGTGATTTTAGGTCTTCCTACCTAGCGCCATCTGCAGTCCCACTTATTTGAGAAAAGTATCCCAAGTATGAGAAAGCTGGTACATCCCCTTGTCCCTAACTAGCAACATATCAACAAGCGGAACTCTGCAATATCCGACCACTGTAAAAGGAAAACCGTTTAATGGACTGGGACAATGCCAGAGTCGTAGGCACTGAGAACAACCGTTGGATAAAGGAGGCCATCGAGATTCGGAAACGCTCTCCCAGTAACTTTAAATCTGGATGAGCTTCTCACACCTGGGCTACATGTTCTGAAGAAGTTGTGCTGCAGGAAGACAAATCCTGTTTAAATCAGTTAACAAGACAAGTCACAGTAACATCACGTGACGGCCGAAACATGTCAAGGTACGATATCCATTAACACTGATCTATCAATAAGAAAATCCTTAATGTCATGGATTGCTTTGTTTAATCTGTAAATAAATGTCACTGTTACAAGTTCCACATTGTCCGTTGCTTTTATCGCCTCAATCTTTAATCAATGACATTTTACAGAATGCTTCTTGCTTGGTGCAATGATAAATGCCTTCATGACTGTGTAATCTGTAATAAGAGTAATCTGGTGCCTCATATGTCACCATGCTGGTCTGTTTGCTGTATTATATTATTTGAGCATGACATAAAGCCTTGACCAATCATTGCCACCGTGGTTATACAGGCATGACAGCTCATCGCGCACACATTAGCTTATGTCTCACTAATCTCTCACCGCAGACAGACAGAGGCATCTGAGATTAATACACTGACAAGCTAGCAAACGTTAGCTTCTCATTAGCTCATGAATATAGATGAACAAACACGCCAGGAGAGTAGTTAAAGCTAGTTCTAATGCCTTAATGCGCATTACTGCTAGAGAAAGAAGCTACTTAGATGCTATAATTCTCCCCAGTGCCGTCATAAATACGAGCTTACATGTAGCTTACGTAGATAAATAAGTGCACGGATGGAGCGATTGCATTCACTCAAGCTTAGGAGAACTGTGTTAACTAATGTTGCACACACGGCACACGTTCGTATTTCCAAGCAAAATAGCAAGCTAGGCCAAAATCATGTCATTGACTCCCATTACACTCACAAAACCCGCAGTGCCATTACACCACAGGACGAATTAGTCGGTGCTATGATGAATGGTTCCACAAAATAACAATAACTTACAGTTGGTATGTAGGGTAGGGCATGAATTATTAATTATGCTACCCAACAGGGCTGTGAGAAAAGGATGCCGAAAGCAGGGCCGTACACAGGATTTTAGAAATATTGAGGTTCATCTTGTTTAGTCCTGGTTTAGTCTTTGTTTAGACCTCATTTAATACTGGTTTAGTCCTTTTTAGTCCTGGTTTGGTTCTTGTTCAGACCTGGTTTAGTCTTAATTTAGTCCTGTCTTTTTCCTAAATAAATATTTATTTAAACTATTTTTTTTTCTGGTTTAATCCTGGTTTAGTCAGAGTTAGACCTGTTTTAGTCTTAATTTAGGCCTGTCTTCTTCCTAAATTAGTCCTGGTTTGGTGGAGTATTTTTTTCTGGTTTTTGTCTTTGTTTAGACCTCATTTAATCCTTGTTTGGTCTCTGGTTAGACCTGGTTTAGACTTGATTTAGTCCAGTTTTTTCCTAAATAAATTTTTATTTAAACAAATTTTATCTGGTTTAATCCTGGTTTGGTCCTGATTTAGACCTGGTTTAGTCCTGGTTTAGTACTGAGTTAGACCTGGTTTAACCTGGTTTAGACCTTGTTTAGACCTGGTTTAGTCTTGATTTAGTCCTGTCTTTTTCCTAAATAATTCCTGGTTCAGAGTGTTTTTTTCTGGTATAGTCCTGGTTAAGATTTGATTTAGGCCTGTTTTTTACCTGGTTTAGAACTGGTTTCGTCCAGCAATAGAAAGATACCAAGGCCCAGACCTCTGTGACCTCTATGGTGCGTACGGCCATGGCAGAGAGGGTTTGCATTTGTGTTTCTAGACAAAAAAAAAAAAAAAAAAATTCTCCCAACCAGCACCTGACCAGGCCTGTGGGCACATAAGCAAACGCAAATGGCCGTAAATCAACACCTACGTAGCAGATCACTCATCAATGCACACTCACTCTGGACTATTTATCTAGCTGGACGTGAGGCCATATATTTTGTGGCTTGACACAAGGTTATTAGTTACAGTTTCTCATCCAGTTATCAGATGATGAGTCCTGCCTTGAAGCCTTCTTATTTATTGCACACTGACAGCAGCAATGTCAGGGGGAAAAAAATATATACGTTTACAGATTTGAAACTGCTATGCTGACCTAAACATTTTGGTGTGAAGTTCATAAAAACTGGTCTGTTATTAAAGCAGCACCATTAAGATTTTACATTCAGATATTTTCAGTTATAATGTACACATAGAACTAAAAATGTGCATACATAACATGCAGCAGGAACTGTATCCAATTTAATCATCTTTTTTAATGATTTGGATAGTCCATATAATGAGGTTTGAAGTTTTACAGTGTGGTGTGAACAAACTGTCAACTTTGGCAGGTGTTAAAAAACCACCTATTAAAAGTAAGGTCTCTTTAATTTCAGCTGGTCTCAAAATAAACACGTACATATCAACTCTTTTGTTGACAGCTGAAGTTAGCATGTGCAAACTTATTAATGTATCCTACAGTAACATAATCAACACTACTATAAATGTTAGCATCGCAAAGTCACACTCTCCTAACATTTTCCCCAACGTTAGCATGTACATAACCAACTCTCTTTTTATTCGTCTTAAGTATCATTAGCACATGCACATTAATAAACATTAGGGTGACATTTGTCCCACTTTTGGTTGTGCTGCACAGCCCACATCGCACTTATTAAGATAATGTCCCACTTTTTCATTGGTGCTCAGTGGATCTTCCAAAAAGAGAGATTAAAGTTAAGAACAACAACGTAAGGCCAGTATTCCTTGTGTAAAGTGTAGAATAAATATTTGGGGGAATCCTATGTTAATATGTTGAATATTTGGTTGGTGTGTTGCTGCCCCTGTGTCTCAGGACAGGCCTCTCCATGGAGCTTTGAGATTGCGCTGAATTGTTTTGAGAAAATGCAGACTGAGAGCTTTGATTTTTTTCTGTTGCACTTTTTTTACTCTGCTACTTTTACAATGAATGCAGTCTCAGTAAAGACATTACTTTTCCAATTTTTTATTTTATTTTTTTTATTTTTTTATTTTTTATTTTGATTAAAACAGCACATTCAGCTCATTTCAAGACCCCAAACTGGTAAATTGGTAAGTTAGATTGGTAATTCAAAACATTTATTTTTTGAGTCTGTCCCACCTTGTCCCACCAAATCACACAATTTGTCCCTTTTTGAGGTGGTCACCCTAGTAACCATTCATTAGTAAATTGCTTTCTCTAGTGTGTTAAAAATCTGAATAAAATGATTTTTATTCTAACGAAATTCAGGTACAATATTCTGAGGCAATATTATGCTTTTTTCAGGCTTGGGTTAGGTGTTAGGTGATTAGGTTTCAGGTATGTTTTTGAGGTGGAAACATTATAACATGGTAAAAGCTAAAAAAAAAAAAAAGGTAAAAGGGGACCTTTAAAAAGTTATCTTTCCTTAGCATATCTGGACTTTAAAATAAATGCATAAATGTGGGAATTCAAAGTTTGTATAGCTATTTCTTGAGTGTAACTGAAGTAAGTCTTTTGCTTAGTATTACTAAGGAAACACTGACTTCTTAATTGATCCTACATTTACACTAATTACAGTAGCAAATGTTAGCATGATGTACATGACCCTACTGTAAGATTTTTCTAACATAACTAGGCATGTTAATGTTACCATGAAATTAACAACCCTATATCTATATTGTCTCAGTTATTATTAGCATGTAGACATATGCATACAATACATAACCTTATCTCAATTAACGACTCAATTAAAGTTAAATATTTGCATGTATTAAATGGATCTTTTGAATCATTAGCAAGACAACATAGAGCGTATGACACATCTATCTAACACAATGTAAAACCTGTGCTAAATGCTAAGAGATACACTGTATTTCCAAAAGTATTCACTCACCCACTCAAATAACTGAATTGGGATTATTGAGTTTAATATTCCACACCTTACTTTCTTACAGATGCATATGTGTTGTGTGTGTTCAAAATGGGAGAGCTGATAATTTATTGGACATGTGCTGTACAGAGCATATTGGGTTTATGAGTGCTCAGTTTGCCGGGCTCTGACCATTTTGACTGCCTTCCTCTGCCGCTGCTTGACAGTGAAAGATGTGACCGTAACGAGGTGGCGACGGACAAACTACGTAATGGGAACCCAACCTGTGAGACGAGCCATTAATCTTGGTGAGGCCGCGAGATGAACGGTGGACCTGGTCTGCTCACTGTAACAGGAAGAGAAACATCTCCCTGACTTCTTCCAGGCGTGTCCTGGGTTCTGGCTTTTTGAACAGGTCTCTAGTTGATTTCCCTCTGGAGCCAGCTCATCACATCATCTCTGCTTTCCTGCGCATGAAGCCTCTGCGAATAGGACAATTGATCTAGGTCAGGTCAGTAATCATAAAACATACAAATGGCCATGAAGACATAAATGCAGCATATTTTACATTCAAGATGTTTAGTTTAAGCCAAAGTAAACCTGGGAATATTGTACATACTCTATGAAAAATGTTCTCATCTGGCACATTCATTTCAGTTCATAATTTTAGAGCTGTTTGCCTACTCTCAGATTTGACTGATGAGCTGGAAGCCCATTTTCTGAGTGAGTCAGTACAATTACTCACCCATTTTGTCTTCACATGACTCAGAGTTCCATGGCACAAATTAGACAAAAAAACTATATTATCCTGCATATTATAATGTACAGGCTGCACAATCGCAAAGTGGTTAGCGCTCCTGCCTTAAGGAGGTTGTGGGTTCAATCGCAGGCCGGCCAACTAATATGTCTCTGGAGGGCTCTCTGGGTACTCTGACTAAATGGTTTTCTGTCAGAGTGTACCTTGCCAATCATTCATCCTACCCCAACAAACAGGAATAAGCATAAGAAAACCAATGAATGAAATAGCTACATATACACTTTTGGGGCAATGGTGGCGCAGTGGGTTAAGCATTCGCCCAGCAACCGATGCACATACTGTCATTGTGTCCCTGGGCAAGACACTTCACCCACCTTGAATGTGTCAGCATGGCTGTATTTGGTGGTGGTCGGAGACTGGCAGCAATGCTTCCATCGGTCTGCACCAGGGCAACTGTGGCTACAGAAGTAGCTTACTACCACAGTTTCTGAGGAGTGAGTGAATAATGCAATATAAAGCACTTTGGATATCTAGAAAGGCTCGATATAAATCTAAGGAAAAAACACTATCACTATACACTATCTTCTTTATTAAGAAAATAAATATGGGTTGCTGCTTTGCTTGTCTGTTAAGGTTATATTTGAGTGGTGCAGTAGACCTTTTATGGCCTAAGGGTTTCTTGTGTTTAGGAACTGAGTAATACTACTACTACTACTACTACTACTACTACTACTACTACTACTACTACTACTACTACTAATAATAATAATAATAATAATAATGCATTGGTCTTATGTAGTGCTTTTCGAGACACTTAATGCCACTCTACAATTTGGTGCATTATTTATTTACTCCTCAGTCACACTCGGTGATGGTAGCGCAGCTGCCATTTTGTGCCTACTGCCCCTCTAACCACCACCAATCACACTGTCACACTGACACATTCACACAGGCAAGGAGGGTCAAGTGTCTTGCCCAGGGACACAGTGACAGTATGCTATGCCAGCAGTAGGGATGGAACCACCAACCTTCGGGTTAGTGGGCGAGCGTCTCTACCAGCTGTGGTACTCTTTTGACTACTACTAATAATAAGACTAATAATAATAATAATAATGATAATAATAATAATAATAACAATAATCCTTGCTTAATAATAGAAGTGAAAGAAAAATTATGCAAAATTATGATAAACGATCTTTTTTAATGACAAGCAAGCAGTTATGAATAACAGTTTCCAGTATTCAAAGTTGGTGTCATACGGCTTTTGCTTTATCAAATAAAAATGTTGCATAAGTATGACCGTAGTGTGAATTAAATAGTGGGTTCGTTAAAATGTAGAAAACTGTAGCTTTATAAATATAAGTTAATGCCTTTAGCCTTTACCAAAGCGTATAATGACCCCCGAAAAAAAGGTTGTAACTGTAACTTGTCATGCTGTAATAGAAGACAGCCTTTTAATGCAGTTCCGAGTTGTCTTCACTATAATGCAATGAAATAACCAGTGTTTTGTCGATAGGTGATGGCTCTGTACAGAAAGTGTAAGTTTAAATCACAATTTTGACAAGGCTGGATCTTGCACCTTACCTCATCCACTTCGTAATTGGTGCCATCGATTCCAAGTTCTCACCTTTTCGAAGGACAGCAGCAAAATCGGTGACCTCTAAAAGTTTTGCTATCTCTCTCGAGGTTAACATTCATCTCCATCGCTCTGAAGCCTTATAAGCAGGACACTAACCCACAAGACCTTCAATAGCCCGAAATAGAAGTGCTCTAATACACCAAACAAAACAGTAGAGAAAACAATAGCACCGAGCACAGCACCTCTGCCAGCGGGGTGACAGTGCATGGGACGCAATGATTGATGATGAGAGAAAGGACTATCCCCTCAGCGCTGTCATAAGAGGCTGTAAGAGCACGAGAGGTGAATTCAAGGATTAAATGAAGCCGTGAAGGTGCGGCAGCGCAGCCTCCACCTGACAATGACAATGTGTTATTTACTCCTTAGCCACGAGTCATTACACATAACGCACACTGACTGAATACCTGCTCTGGCACAAGGGTGAACGTGTGTGTAAGTAAATGTGTGCAAGCATATGGGTCACATAAAACAGGGCTGATAAGAAAAGTTGACGAGTCTTTAGGAGAATATGTGCTTCAAAATATTGTTCCAGAATGAAGGCAATAGACCCTTTCACCCTCTCATCGAAAAAGCACAGTGCACATGCTTCATTACGTCTTAAGCTTCCTTTCATTGTTTTAGGATTGGGTACTGCCTTAAACTGAAGGTTTGTTAAGCGAAACTAGAAGCACATGGAGACTGGAGAGCTCTGCCAAGGCTTGCAACTGCTTCCTGGTTAGTGCTGTCATTCTTCAATGGTAAACATAAAAATTTACTTCCATATACTGTATTTTGACTCCATGTAATGCCTTGTAATAACACTCTACAGAAGCAGAAAAAATAAGCTTTCTGCAAATATTCTTTTACTTGTTATTGTCCATCTATCCATCTTCTTCCGCTTTATCCAGGGCCGGGTCGTGGGGCAGCAGTCTAAGCAGAGATGCACAGACTTCCCTCTCCACAGACACTTCCTCCAGCTCTACTGGGGGGATCCCAAGGCGTTCCCAGGCCAGCCGAGAGACATAGTCCCTCCAGCGTGTCCTAGGTCTTCCCCGGGGCCTCCCCCCGGTGGGACATGCCTGGAACACCTCCCCAAGAAAGTGTCCAGGAGGCATCAAGAACAGACGCCCAAGCTTTGATTGGATGATCGGCAATGCTGTTTTAGAACCAAAACAAAAAAATGAAAACAAAAACAACTTGGCCATTATGCTTCTTTTTTTTTTTTTTTTTTTTTTTTTGTCTTTTAAATTAATTTAGGACACATCTAGATCAGCATCTTACATTTTGTTGGTCAGAAAATGCAATAATTATTGAAAAACCCACCATTTGACTCCCCCCCCTGCTGCCCCACTCAGCACTCCCCACCCAAACTCAGAAAAGTTGATTTTGCATAATCTAGCCCCTTTAACTCAACTGTACCATTGTTAACAGTAAAACTAATATTTGATTTAAACTTGTTTTATATCTGGGGACACATAATAAATACTGCTTATAGCACCTTTTACAAACCATTTTCAACCCTAGCTCAGATGTAAATGCACATGTACCTGCAGCACCTGTATACAGCATCTGGCATCTGTAACTTTTAGACCTAGAGTGTTATTATAGTTGTAATGAACAAACATTGATATTGAAATAGTCTTTTTAACATGCTTATGAATAAAGGCAGTAATGATGCATCAATGGTATGTGGAAGTTAAAATATACACTATTAAAGGAATAGTAAACAATTGTACATATAAATTAGACCCAATTGCCATTGAAAAGATCTCTCTTAGAATAATGCCTATATTATTTATGACAGTTGTAATGTGTATTTGCTCTTCTCTTTGCGACACCAGAAAGAGTTTTCTGGTGTTGCACTCTGCTTGTGTTTTCTTGCCACAGTTTGGAGTAATTATCCCAGACTGCCTGAACATTTCTTTCCATTGTATAATGCTCCTGTCACTAAGGCTGGCCACTCTGTTTGTTACTGCTGTTGTGTCAAATTAGATTAAATTTCCCCTCTTAGCGTTTACCACTAATTATAAACACCACAACAGATGGGAGGTAATTCTTTTACGGAAATGATGCAGCCGGGCCAAAACGCTGCGGCTACATCTTGTTCCACCGTTCGTCTTCACAATTCTGAGCCCACTGGTGACAGAGCAGTCCGACATTTTGAAAGCAGTAATTACTTACTTATTTTTAGATAAGATGTAGGCAAATTCTCAAGTTAGAACAGCAAAAAAACAGATAAAGTAAATAAATGTGTATTGTCCATTGAGAGCAAAATCCAGCAGTTGCAGGAATAAGCATTGTTTTTCCTCATAACCTTTATGGGGTGAAAAATCTAGAAAAACCTAGAAACACATCAGTGGATAAGGCATTTTCCTAAGACTACAGTGCGAATGGAAGTCTTAAAATATGCTTTGCTTTTTGCAGACTGTGAATAAAATGATTTTGAGTCCCCTTTTATGCTAAATCAACTATTTAACTTTTAACCATGTTACGTATAATGTTGTTTACATCTCTAAAACATACATAGAGTAGTATTTTGAGTGTTTGAGTAAACCTGTGTGCTGGTGTTGTTTCATTTGTGCTGATACTGTTTCTTTTGCACGAGTTGGAAACGCTTGGTCTCCCCGCTTTACATAGACACGAGAAACTAGGAAGTGCTCCTTCGTGTTTCTAAAGCCCATACACCATCCCCAAACTCATTTTGTCAGCTATATTTGTAAGCTTCTAATTTTTCTGTTTACGCTGTGTAGCTTAAAGCCATGCTAAATAGCCATTTTATGCTCTGCCCTGTACATTTTCCATACCTATACCTTATTTTAAGTTATAAAACATGAAATTCTAATGCACAGGTGTTTAAAACAATTTCAAAAAGCCTCAAAAAGCATATTACAAGACCTTTAAGCTTTGCAGACTGGTTTGTTGACTGGTTTGTTTGTTAGTCTGTTAGCATTGGCTCTTGATGGCATTCTCAGTAAAGGACAGTAATTGGATGAGGAGAAAATGTTTTAAATGATTATTCACCATTGTGAGATAGGGATGTCCCAGCTGCTACACAAATACTAACTCCAGCCACAAGGGGTCCGTTAAGGAACAAAATATTACTTTATCTCTGAATTATAAGATCTCCAGTTCCAGTGCAGATCTGAGCAATGTAGGATAGCTTTAGCTTTACCATTGCGAGACAGAGTCAATGACTTTGCAGAGTTTCCGTGTGCTTCCTGTTCCACTTAAGAAACCTTCAGTTCAAGGCTGTGGGCACAGTACCCATTTCAAATCCAAAACAATGAAAGGAGGCTTAGGACCCCCACAACTCCTCATGGGATAAGCGGTAGAAAATAAATAAATGTCACTGCTTGTCTTTGGACACACCTCCATCAGCATGACAAACATTTTGGGATGACTAATTGCTTGCTGGTTATTGCTAAGACTGCACTATTCAACAGAGCCCGGCATGGGTCACAAGAAGAAAGTGAAAAGAAAAAACAAACAAAAACATGTCCGTAATAAACATTATGGTTTACTGTTACTGGTACTTAACAATGACGTAGTTGTTGCCCTTTTGGATTTTGCAGTTCAAGGAGGCTGAAGGGCTTATGTCAGTCCTTCTGCCATGTGTGTTATTTCTAATGTTGTCCCATGTTTGTGTGTGTAACCACTTATGGCACTAAATCATAGAGCAGTGTGTGGCAGTGATCAGTTCTTTGACAGATGGTGTGTCCTCACTTCTAAACTGGCTGATATTGGCCGGTGGCGGGGACTGGACAGCCATCGTAAACCTGCCATATGCTCCAGTGTGGTGCACAGATTGAGGCAGGGGGCGAGTGCATGTTTAAGGGCACAGAGTGGCAAGATGAGACATTCACTGGGAGGTTGAGCATATGTTGGTCTCACATCGTCTTAACTTTATTTTATGAATTCATAAAATCTGACCTCGGGCTGCCACACACAAGTGTAAAGGAGAGGCGGAAACAGACTGGAACACCAAGGAGACTGGGCAGTTTATGAATGGGAGTGGCAGTTTCTTGGTTATAAGTTTAAAGTATGTATAAGATTATCCAACTCTATATTCAGACACTGTTAGACTGTTGTTTCAGTATCCTGAAGTCAGTCTCAATGGGTTCCAAAAAACAACAACTCTAAGCATGTTGTATGTGCTCAAACAATCTTGTGTTAATACATATTGCTCATGACAGTAAAGAAAGATATCCAAAAGAACATTTTGAGACAGTAGATCGGATAAGCAAGTATTGGCAGTGTCAAAAGTGGAACGAGGGACCCAGCAGTGTACTACTACTTTGGTGGAGCTAAACATTGCACTAATTTGGTTGAAAGAAAGAACATCCAAAAACAAAAGAAGAACTTAAAATGAGGAATATGAAGCTGAAGCATAAATTTAACCAGGAAGACTAATCTCTCCTCCCACTATACGTCCTCTTAGCTATCTGTTTCCTTTCTGTACAAAAAATAGTGCGGTCTTTGTATATTAGAACTGTATTTCCAATGAAAAAACAAATGAAACGTCTAAGTACAATTCAACCTGTAGGGAACAAACACAGAAAAATGAGTGAAGTGATTTATAGACCCTTCCTGTGTTTGCAAACAGAACGTCTACATTCCAAAGACTGGTACTGGAAGTTAAAAAAAAGACATTAATACATTTCCAATGGAGCAATTAGCGCTAGCCACAAAACATCGCAAATTAGGAATAATCAAGGCAGGTTTGACAACTGACAACCAATCGACCTCATGTGAGTAATAACAGCCTGGTTTAATTACATTAGCAAGTGTGTCAACATTATTATTATTAACATAATTGCCTGTTAATGCTCTTTTTAGTTGAAAGCAACTGGCTAGTAATACAGTTGCAATCAGAAATATTTAACCCTCCAAAAATTTTAAGGACTTACAAAATACATTTTTTCAAGAAGACGAAAAGATCCTGTAACGTCCTTAAGTGGACTTCTCAAGTCAATCAGATATAAATCTGATTGAAAATCATTGGTGGATTTAAAGAAGGCAGTTGCAGAACAAAGCCCATCAAACATCACTGAGCTAGAGGCTTTTGCAGGTGAAGAATGGGCAAAGATCCCAGTTGAGAGCTGTAAGGAGCTTGTTTCAGTTGCAATTACTGAAAATATATATACATTATATGTCACTGTATGTTGTCGATTAGAGTTGGAGACTGGGCTTAATCTACAGGTGGTAAATGTTAAAATAATTTCAAAAGATTCCCACAATGTACTTAAACTCCTCAAACTAAAACATCAATGAATCACCCTGCCCCCAAAACAATGGTGTTTATTAACTACAGAACCTTTTCCCTTCAAAAGAATTTTCTAATAGGTATAACCAGGGCAGCCTTTTCCAACACGCTCCAAATGGTTCCTTTAGACCTCTGTCAATGACTTCTTCTCTGTTTCTTGACAGGTGAGACAGCAAGTGAACACAGGAGGAGAAGTGGTAAAGGTAAAGCAGTGTGAGAAGAGAAAGTGGCTGCAGGTGTCAAGCCTCTCGAAATTGGTTAGCTTTCCACCTGGAGTGTGTGTGCAAGTCTGTGAAAGCCTGTGGTGAGTGCTGACTATGTTATGGTCTTGGCTGGAGTGACCACAGTTTTGCAGCATACCTGTAGAATTGCATTAAAAGAAGTAGACAAATACAATCCCTACGTGAGATCCTGAGAGGATAGCCTTTCTGACACTAGTCTGTATGAAATGTGTAGCTGTAGCCTGGAGACAGAGCTACTCCTGCTCTGACAAGTGCGGTTGGAAAGTCATACTGACATTTCAGTTTGGTGTTCTGACGTTAAACTGAGTGCCAGAGAAAAGGATGGATCAGAGTCTCCCACCAGGCCAGACTGACCATCCTTCATAAAAACAACAAAAAGCAGGTTATTGCCACTACAGGCTCCAAAGTGCAGACGTGCAATACATCACCTCCTGGAGTCAACTAATGCTATTAGTGTTGTACGTGGACAGGACACATAGTTTCTACTTAGACGGCCAGGCAGAACAATAAATGTCACTCAGTCACTCATTGTCTCTCCCTGAGTGGAAATGGCGCGCAGGAGTGAGTGCTCAGGGCGGCATCAATCAAATTCTGTTTGACCACTCATCCGTACAGTCATACAGCTGTTAAACAGGAGCACCTCTAAACTGCCACTCAGGGAAGACATCAGGGAATTAGTTGCAAGGAAAAAGCACGTCTCTGGAGAGTGTACCTAAAGAAACAATCCTTCAGAGTAACTTTACACTGTAGCGCTGAGTTAAGGGCCTCTTGAGATAAACTGACTCCCCACACATCCTATGCATATACAAGATACGTATTGAAATATTATAGTCCCATGTCAATTAGTAGCAATGCAGCTGCATATTGAGACCTCTTTTTAAATTTTTCCATGAATGAAAAAATAAATCTGCACACATACATGCATACAGCCTTTTTTTATTCATACCAACAATAACTTAATATTTAGGTCTTTTCAGCTTAATTGGATAGACAGTGTATAAGTGACAGGAAATTAGAGATGAGAGAGCGGGGAGACACATTGCCGGAGTCCAAACTTGAACCCACAACACCAGGACGGGCTGTAGTTGCCGTGTATATGCACCACAGCTCTACCATCTGACCTATACTGGCACACAACTTAACCCTAATAATAACAAAACATGTCAAATTTAGGCTAGACAGAGATTTAGTGAAGCTATGACATCAGCGGGAGAAACTCAGTGGACCTTTGAACCTAGCAGGTGAGCACTGACAGCTGTGGCACAATGTGACAGTTCACTGAATGTGTAGTTTTGAAGACATCTGGTGACAAAAACTGAGATCACAATTATACACTTGTTGAGCTTTGAATATTTTTCAAGGGCGCAATAAGTGTTATTTTGATCTCATTATACACATAATGTTGACAGATGTGTCCCATTTTGCTGAAGTCAAAACTACAAAATTTTACAGCAGTCTACAGATGGACCTCTCAAACATAAGAATTTGTTAATCAAGACAATAAAGCCAGAAAACTGTGATGAATGTGATACGCAAGCCAGACTTCATAAAAATGCCTTCCACGCTCCGCTGTTTTCACTGAGAAACAGAGCGTAGCCTAAATGTATTTGGGCTATTGCTATAGAACAATGTTTGGGGGGTTTACCTCACCCTTGTCTGCTTTCTGTCCAAGCTATACTCATATTATGTTGCCAATCCAAGCCCCCTGGTAGTCTGACTAATAGAGCCTTGTTGGTTTAGAGCCAAAATCCCAGTAAATAAATGATGCTGGTTTATGTTACTCAATCGCCCACAAAATCAGTCTGAGCGATGTGAATAAATCATATGTAAATCTCTCCCCCCCAAGAGAAAAAGTTTGAAAACCACAGCAGCCTGTATTGCTTCTATTGACCCATGCGAGCCCTTGGAGTTGCTGGCCACGTGCCATGCATTACTGCCTCTCCATCAGCGAACAGAGCACTGCTGGGAGGTACTTGTTGTTCACCCAGCCTGGCAACCAATTAAAAAACAGCTGGAGTTTTGCGGAGCCATTGAAGATAAGGGCCGTTCTCCGGGGTTCGGCCTTCACAAAACTGAAGAATATTATCCTCCAGGGATAATCAGCAGCCCATAGCTATGCCACGCACATCTGAATGGAGGGAAGAGCTTGTAGAGTAGACTTTCATAGATCAAATCAGGCATGAGCTGTCTCTGTGTTGAAAGAGATAATATACAAGAGAACATTGCTGCATAATAAAATGTGAGATAGCTTTCCAAGATTGTAACAATGTGTAGTCTGTGTTAGATTTATGCTATGTTTAGTGGCATTGGTAGAGATCTTAAAAGGCAAAGTTTTTCAGGAAGGAAGAGAGAGTGAAGATTGCATAAAAGCATATTTAAACCTGGGATTAACGTGTAAATGTAAAGATCACTTATAGCATTACCTCATTCAGCAGCTGGATTCTGTTGAGTTAAAAGATCACATTCTCACTGAAATCAATTCTATGCTCCCCTAGGCAATGTCTTTGCAGTCGATCCACAGCCTGTTTAAACAATGGTGTGACAGTAGAAGAAAATTGGGGGAAATGTTTTAAGTTTGATGGCGAAGCAACCATTTTACCCTTACTAGGCAATCCCTGTTGAAGATACAGGAAGTGCTCCTGTGTGTTTCTAAAGCCCATACACCATCACCGGACTCATTTGGATAATTTCAGAGTTAAAATTGCCATTACTACATAAGATAACAGTCAGCCCATATTGATCTGTTAGCATCATGTTGCTAATATCCATGCTAAAAAGACATTTTATGCTCTGTCCATTCTCCATCATTATCAGCATGGACACCTAATCCAATCGTTTTCTGCAAAGTCAAAGAAACAATTCCTCAAAAAATAAAAGATGTTTTCCATACATACACCTTATTCTAAGTTATAAAATGTGAAATACTAATGCAAAGGTGTTCAAGATGATTTCAAGACCTTTAAACTACATCTCATGAGGCAGTTTGAAGCACCAACAGGGTTTCCGAGCTTCTAGCCTGCTGCCGCACTGACCATAATATAACAAAGGTAATAGGCCGTCTAACCACAAGTAATCCATACAGACCTGAATATAGCTTTAATTTTTGTTCCCACAGGAAAAGGAACTGAACAATTATTGGTGGTGAGAGGAAAAATACCAGAGATGGGTTAGTGTGTTTCTGGGTTTCATTTTGTACAATTTAATAACATCAACCTACACCACTGCACTATTTACTGTTCTGTGTATTAGATCAGAGCAGAGTGAGGAGGGAGAACAAACAACCAACAAACTCTCCAGTACTGGCTGTGTTAGGATCCAGCTCTTACATGACCACAATCCATTTTGGGCTGTGAGTGATGCTTTCGGAGAGTCTGTTAGACAAGGCATCAGGGAGGGCTTGATGCGGGCAGCAGCTGGCTCAGCACTATACACTGCTGATTTAATTAGAAGCACCACATTAATGATGATTGTGTCTCTCAGGGGCTCATGGTGTTTGCATTACATCTGTAGAGCCACCTCATAGCTCTCAGAACACAGACAGAGATCGGGGGGGAAATGGGGCACGCTCAGTGTTTTATGTGGATTGCTGTAATGGCATGCGTTTTTGAAGCCTAGTTAGATTTAGCTCAATATTCCTGTTAGGGCATGATTTTGTATTGCACACCTAATGAGATAGGAACATGTCCTCGAAACAAAGGAAAAGTACTACATAACAAAGCTTTGTACTATTGTGAAAATGCTCAGTGTTAACATGGGAGATAACTATCAGCTTTGTACAAATGTAATTCACCATAAAAGAGATAAGTCCTAGAAAGATACATGAATTTAACCTTGAAAAAACTGTAGTGAATACAAATATTTAGTTAAAGTTTTTTTCATATTTCTTTATTGACTGTACACAATGAATTCCTTATTATTGGCAGACACAGATAACCAGGTTAAGTTAAAACCCTGGTTCAAATTAGCCTGGCCACCCTGACCCGCCTACTATTTTTTTAAAAGCAGGAGAGTGCAAATGCAGAAGATAATCTCCTATAGATAGAAATAACCAAGATGGCGCCCAGCTAATGCGGAGCTAATTTACAAACTTCTCTACTCTCACCTAATTAATGGTGTTTAGTGCTTTCCTTCGTCACCTGGCGGTTGCTGCTCATAATGCAGAGTATTCTGGTGTTTTATGGCAAAACCTGCAACAGTCTGCCATGTTTGTTTGGGTCACAGGTCAGTTGTGCACCGCTAATGTCCCGCCCTTTGTTTCTCTGATTGATTGTCCCACCCATAGAAAGGAAACTCAAGCAAAGGGAGACCAGACAAACTTCTTTGCACTAAAAGAATTAGTCTGGCTGGACAGGCTAGACAAATACTTGGCTGGGTCTGGCATAGAAATCAATCAGAGAAACAAACTGCTGACTGGTATAGCAAACACAAACATAGTGGTGCGATTGAGACACATGTTGAATGAATGTTGCTGTTCTTGCCATAAAAACACCAGAATATGCAACTCTGCACTTATGTCTGGACAGGACTGCAGCAAAAGCCAGGTAGGCCTTTGCTTCATCTGATCTGACCTGACCTGAGGAAGAATCTGAATGACGATAACCGAAATCTTTAATCGGTGTCCAAGATCATGTCCCAAGAACACCGCACTCATGAGGTCAGCTGATGACACTGCACTATATGTGTGGGTCTGACCTGCAACCTCCTGTCCCTGCCTCAACATAGGAAACAGGTGTATGCTTTATGAAGTTGTTCAGTGACTTTATCTCCTCTGGATGTCTTTCCTTCAGCCTCAGACAGATTGGAATCATTTGGGGTCAGGCCGCCAGGAGTTCACAAGGCCGAGGTCTGCTGCTCAGACAGGCTCTCTGATCTCCGATAACATCTCTCCACTCTGTGCTCCACTGTTCCCTTCATCTCTCAGTTTTTCTTCTTCTTTCCCCCCCTCTGTGGCTCAATCTGGGCCTTTTAGCAGTGTTCCATATTTCTGATAAATACAGATTTGAGGGTGGAGTAGAAGGGACAAGAAGGCTATATATCCTGATAGTTCTAGAGATCATGAAGCTTCATGTTCTAATGGGTGGGTTTGCATCTGGCAGGACCCTGACAATGCTGAGAGGCTTTCTGAGGTATGTCATAGACAAATATTTTAATCCCCAAAAGTGTCTAAAGAGCAATAGTTGGTACAAAACAGAAAATACAAACAGTTTAAGGCTTCATTCATAATTCTAATTCTCCATAAACACTTAAAATGTTTATAAATCCCAAAATGTAAGCTTTGTCTTCCCAAGAGAAATTAATAAATGTAATCAATTCATTTTTCTGTGCATATTTCATGAGATTTTCTACAACTCCTTATTTCTGTTCTCCTGGTTATACAGACACTGAGCAAGGTATGGCATGACCTCATTTATAAAGCCTATTATTAATATAAACTTTGAGTGTAAATGTATTCATACAGTATGTAGGCCACTTGGTAAGTTATTAAGTGCTCACTTCATGATTTTAGAGAAACTTGTCATTATTTTGGAGTGAAAAACACTACAAATCAGAATACACGCTATTTTATTTATATGATTGTAATGATGACTCATACAGAAAAAAGATAATTTACAAGTAGCATTGGCCTATTCCTGGTTTTGGATCGCTGTTTGGTCTGCTTTGCATTGACATATCCTATTTAATTGCACCAGGGTTCACTTCAACTGAGTCTGGGCCTATGTTTTCAGATGGAACACCTTCCCAAATGAACCAGACTTTCAGAGTAAATTAATTTCAGTTAAAGCAAGTAAAAGCCTATTAACTATGCTCTTGTATTGGGATATACTCTGTATACATTTCCGGGGATATATTTGCTTTTCAGCTCAGTTTCATGCGTTTCCGTGTAACTGTGTACATAGCCCGGTCTAATGGTGTGTCTCTTTATAATCCTGGCTTTATCTGCTGGTCACTGAGGTGGGAACGACACCAAGACGTCACTCATCTGGCCGGCCAACCAAAACCTCTTTATTTCCTCTGTCACCAGAACCCATTTGGAGGGGTGGAGATTTATTCGGCCGCTCTTATCTCGGCAGTCCAGTCAGGAATCACATAGCCGAACTCGTGTATCTTTCCACCCTCCAGATCGAGTGAGGGTAAAAGAGCCCGAAAGGCAAGAAGTCCTTCATGAATATGTTCCACAAATCTGCAGCATATGTCCGATAACATAAAAAAGGATCCGCTGCACTCCAAAAAGCAATGCATGCAATAAATAACACATATCTGTCAGGGGAAATATGCTGCCCACTGTATACTGTGGAAATAGATTTAGTTTGAGTGCAGAGGCTGAAAGATGTGAAGTCTGAAATCACTTCACTGCACTAGGAGCCTTTCGAGGGCTGTGGGTCTAAAACCTCAGAACCTCCAGAGATTCAGTCAGTGTTAGTTAAAATAAATGTGTCAGCAGTATATTCAGCTGAGTCAGAATATGTGATACAGTTAAAGCTAATGCCATTATCTATCTATGGTTATTGGTAATACACTTTTATGATAATTTATGTATATCCAGTATGTCCAGCCTGGCCCAACCTTACGAATACTTCAGTGAGGGCTTCCATAGAAAGCGACTGCAAAGGGCTGGCACTTTTTGATATATGCCTGGTCAGTAATTGGACGAACAAACTGAATTTCAGTTTGTGATAAACAGTTATTTGTTCTTACATAGTGGGCAGTGCCATTACATCATATATATGCACACCTGTTGGCAGGTGAGCTAAAAGAAAAAAAAATGAACTAGATGATTACATTTGACTTATGGCAATTATACAGTCAAAATATCACAGAAATATTCTATTCCATAATACATATTGGCATGCTGCTGAGCTCCTATTTGCATTTCTTCTGTTAACTTCAGTGATTTGTCACTCTCCTCTGACTGAGCCATTAACATAACAATTATAGCCGGGCTGACAGGCTTTTATTGGATTATTTTTGCGACACTGTGTAAATTGTAAAGTGCCGGCAGAAAAGTTCAGCTCTGAAAACTCAGTTCACACTGTGCATTACAGACAAAGTGGCAGGTCTTAATTGTGAGGTGTTTTTTTATTTGAAATGCGGCTAACTGTACATCATCTATATGTTCTCTGAGTGAACAGTTAAAGTACAGTATATGATTCATTACATAATCGTCATACACATTAAATTGTAGGGATTTCTTTGTTTTGTTTGTTTTGCACTCATATCCAGTCCAAAGGAACAGGACAAAAAGTGAATAATAAATACACAAATAAGCAAAATTGGTCAATAATTTTACAGTACAATTAACATTGAGCAGTAGGTCATCACAAAGAAAGACTATAGAAGTTAAAGTAATGGTGTTTAGCCACTTAAGTATGTTTTACGTAGTTATTTGGCCTTATGGCTTTTAGTTGTCCAAAAAGGCTAATATCTATTTATATGTGTGAATCTCATCAGTCATACTTCAGTTTGACAGTCACTGATAAAGAAGTATAGCCTCACCAGCCAGACAAACTCTTTTCCTTTTCTATACAAAGAAGTTAGTCTGGTATCCCTTTGATTTAATTTCATTTCTATGGGCAGAACAATCACAGGCGGAGTAATCAATCAGAAAAAAGAAGGGACAGCACGCTGCTGACCTGTAACCAAAACAAACCATAAAACACCAGCATATGCCGACACCAGCAGAAGTCAGTTGTATTAAGATTTGTGAAAAAAAAAAAAAAATGTTTGTTTGAATGTGGTTGTTATGTCAGGCATCAACAGGACTTTTTTGTTGTTAAAATGGCAACTAGACAAAGAATAAAAAAAGACAGAGGACTGAACAACATTGTGGACTTCAGCAGAACCAATAAGTGACAAATGAAAGCATTAAAGAAAAGAGAGAAGTTGTAAAATTTGCTCTGGTGCCATCTTGGTTATTTATGATAAAAGATAAACTTCAGTTTTTGTAAGATGCGCTGTAGATAAACGGCTGTGATAGGTCAGTTCCAATTCGACCAAGGAGAAACAGTTCACCCTAACAAAGGAACCAGACTTTCCTGCTTTCGAAAGGAAAGTAGGAGCAGCTGGCTGGCCAGGCTAAAAGAAGTACTGATTAAAAAAAAGTCCAATATACAAAAGCAGTCCTGAAGCCTAAATATTTACATCCTGTAAAAATGTTCAACCACATAGTAACGTTCTCTACATACTCATGGACATCACACACAGTTGTTTGTCAGTTGTTTAAGCACAATTAGTTTTTTTTTTGTTTTTGTTTTTTGTTTTGTTTTTCAGCTTGTGGGATTTTGTGGGTTCACATCTGAATAAAAAAAGTATTCTCTCAAACATGCATTGCCAAAACTTTTAATTTTGAATAATCTGTATTTGATCCCAATTTATAAATGTTACAGATTTCAATGGAAACATCTTAAAAACTGACTGTTCTGGATAAAGTTATATCAGTGTGGTCTTAATCAATACATGCTTACAACTCTCTAACGTGCACTGTTTCTCCTTTAAAACCTGTAACCCACTTTACTCTACATATAACTGTACAGCAGAGAGAGAAGTGAAACTCTGAGAAGGCATGTTTCCATTTTAGCCGTGCAGCCGTGAGTGAGTGTGCCACAAGCATGCATCAGGCCAGTTAAGAGGTTAGCTCTGGCAAGTCATTACTGTCAGAGCTAATGTAGAGAGATGAGGAGAGGGACCGGGGAGGTAAGCACTCACTAATGAATGAACACACTGCTAAGTTCAACAATTACACGCCCATGTAAATGTAAGGATAACACAGCAACACAAGCAGACGGCTACTCAACTCCCCAAACCAGACCGGGCCGGGAACAAAAGGGAAGTCTATCCAGAGGCTCAAGGGTCGCTGTAGCATGCAGCGAATGAAAGAAAATACTCTTCTTAGAGCGGAAAATGGAAGTGTAGAGTGTCTGTACGAGAGAAAATAAGGCCAGATGCTGAGGAAATGGCTTCTTGTACTGAAATTTGAATTTGAGAGCATTCAAAGAGCTTTCCAAATTACATGATGGAAAATTGCACTGTGGGCTAGTACAAGACACACAAAAGTCCTCAGATGAATGTTTCTTTTACTGTATTTCCTGTGATGTTTCTGGGCAAAGTTTAACATGCAGTGATGCCTCAAATATAACTGTATTTTAGGAAGACCTGGCAGAAGGATTATATAAAGAAGTAATATATACATTGGAAGCAAAATGGTTGCATGCTTGGATTGTGTGTTTGAGCCTGGTTTGAGACAGTGGTAGTGAGAAACCAGCTGGTTGTTGGTTATAGGTCAGACAGTGTTCTAACAAAAGTCAAACAACCACTGTTTGTGTTGGGATAATCTGCTATGTAAACAAATATAATCTAATTTTTTTCTTTTTTTTTCTTTTACAATTATCTCGGCCTGAATGGGAGCCTAAAACACATCTGGCTTATTGTGTGGCATGCATCAGATTGTGCGTAAAGATTTATTCAAATGTAAATGTACATTTATTCAAATGTAACACAATTAAGCCCTGTAAAAAATTGCAGGGCTTAATTGTGTTCTCCATAGTCTTGCACTTTCTTCATTTTTTGCTGCATTTACCTCTCTTGGCTTTCCTCCAACATTTAACCGCTGCAGGAAAACTTGCTTAAAATGACAGGACAATTACCCCTTATTATGAATTCCAACAGGCTGAAGATCTAGCTTAAACGCACTAACGCAGTACGCTGATACCCAAGACTTTGAATTGAATGACAGAATTGTACAAAGTGTGAAACCCAAGTATGACTCTCGTATATATTTTACGATACATATCCCTCTCCACTAGATGCACTTGTCATATCAAAAGGATTTGGGACGCGCAGGCTGCCTCTGTTCAAACAAACCTATAGCGGGCCCATGAGCCGTAATCAATCCCAGTTGTCTAACGCGTGCTTGTTCGAACTCAAGTTGGAGTGAAATGTACTTACCCATTTGGAGTTGCCGCGGGGCAGGACTCAAGCAAGAGACCAGGGACCACCAACAGCGACACACACACACACATGTTCTTGGCAGATTCTTAGTCTTAGTCTGACCAATCAGGGGTGTTTACCGCCGCCTGCCTCGTGATGTCATTCAAGTCTCCCATTGCCAAGCGATTAGGAACAAGAATGTGAGTGAAGGACTCCCCATGTCAACGTCAGCTTCTAATGAGTAGGAAAGACGGATAAGAAAGTGTTTGGTGTGTGGTAAAAGGTCAAAACTATAAAAGACTGATGGTTTTACGCTTTTTAGACTTTCCCAGTGTGTTTTTTGCTAGGACTGAAAAAAAAAAGAAAAAAAGAATGCAATGGAATAGAACTTTATTGTCTCCCATTTGTAAACAAAAGGAAGAAATTTGTCTTTTGGTTGCAGCCATAGTCATTCAGTGGTGGAACAGAGGATGGCTGTATAATGTTATGACTAAAACAATAAACTGTTGACCTTGTATCTACCATTTCTCATTTTACAGCTTACTTTTACAATTCTGGAAAGTTTGGTCTTTTGTGCCCAAACCAATTAATGTTAAATGCTACTATGGTTGATACTAGAGGCTAATAAACTCTCATTTTGAACATGTTAACTATCTTCAAAACTTAAAGATTTTTTGAAGTCTTCATCTTTGCTGTGATTTTTAATGTAGACCATGATAATTACAAGTGAAGGAATTATCCATAGTAGTTTCCAAATATTCCACTCCAAGAGTCCACTCGCTCCAGTTTGAAACATGTGATGTTGTATTTTGCAATAACAATATGACTCAATATGACTGTATTGATAGGTACGGAGCCCCTTAGGGGACATGATGAAAAAAAAAGAAAGATGAGAGAAAAAAAAAAAAAAAAACAGCAAAATCCCCAGAAAATTTTGTGAGATCTTGAGAAACTTTTGCGAGATCTCGAGAAACTATTTGAGATGCTGCAAATGTTGTTACTAGTTCAGAATAGTCTTTATGACAATAATGCGACAATCCCTTTGCGCGCAAAATCCTCTTCAAATGTCTCTCACTTGTATATGCCATGTCTACAGCAAAGAACATATTTTATGTCTTTATATTTGAGGCCAATCCCAAAATAAAACTCTATAGAGCTCTCCCATGAGTGCATGTCTTCCATCGTTACAATACACTGGCTGACCCGGAAATACCGGAAGTAAACATTTGCTTTAAAAACTTTCCCGGGATCTCGCACAACTTTCTCAGGATCTCGCAATAGTTTCTTGGGATTTTTTTTTTTTTTTTCACATTTTTTTTTTCAACCATGTAGTTTGTGTTGTTTTTTGATGTGTTTTTTCACCATCTCAGTAGATAGGTCAAAACTGGGGCTAGATTAAAATTTACTAAAGGCTAATCCAGGTCTAAATTTGGCAATAAAGTTATTTAACTCCCAATTTACTCCAAGGACAGCAGCAGTGTGTAACGACAGCATCACGTTAACTGCATATGAACGTCATGTCCAAGAAACCACTTGCCGTGCCGCTCCTCTAAATATAGGTTGGAGTTTTCAAGCAGCTTGGCGACAATCTACAGAGCTACAGCCGGGAAAAAACACAGAAACTGGGCACCAACTGTCAAACTGTGGCTCACTGAAACATAACGGTAAAACAAACATTGAGAAGGCAATCCTTGAGGGGGAGGAATGTCTAATTTACAACATTAAACTTCTATTTTACAAGGACGTTTTCATTATAAGTTCAGATGAAAGACCAATCACATTATTGCCAAATATTAAATGTCTTTCAATCCAGATATTGCATTTGCTGAAATTGCTGAGAATGATTAATTTGCTATACATTGTGTGGCCCTAGTTTTTACATTTTCTTATCAAAGCTTTGGGCATAATCAGGTTGCAAGAGGTATGCAGGGAGCCGTGGGAGGATCTGTCTCTTATGTCGGCACACAGCGGTGGATTGACAGCGACCAGACGCAGCGAGATAAAAGTGAAACAAAGGAGTAGTGTCACCACAAGTTTGCCATTATTACTTCAGATCTCGTCTTTCAAAGAGCAGTCCTGATTATATTTCTACCAGCGCATAGAGTATTTGCATCTGCTGTAGAGCATTTTAAAGGTGATCAGAGGACAGTGGTGCAAAATAAAAGTTGCTTAACATAAAGAACTAGGGTTAAGAGTTAACTTTTTAATGCTGACTTCAAATAACAATGAATAATAAATAATGGTGTAGTGTGTGCTACTGTTCCATATCAGGTCCAGTTTATTATCCACTTTGTAGCTTACTGCCTGTGTGGTTTGTGTGTTTGATGCAGAACAATATTCCAAAAGTGAGTCATTTTGATGATTTTTTTAAAGGACAAAAATGGATGTGCCAAGGAACAAATGAATCATTTTTGGTGTAGATCTCTATCACTGTCTGGATCCGGGATTAATTTGTGCACTATTATTTACAATTGAGAAATAGGCCTGATTTTGTCTGCTAGCAATATGACTCAAAATGCCACATGCAGATTTAATGAAACTTTCTGGAAAGTTGAGTAATGCAGAAAGACATTGCAAGTTTTTGGCATGGATCATTGTCTGGATTCAGGTTTTTTTATTTCTCTTTTTTTTTCTCTTTTTTTATGATTCCAAAGGAGTTTGTAGTGGTTTCAACATTTGAGGGTGTCAATTGGAACAATACTATACTATACAGCAGGGTTTCCCAAACAGCAGTACGGGGAACCTTAGGTGTACATACTTTGCAGGGGGTACTTTGGATTTTTTCATAATTTTTTTCCAAGATGATGAGGAAAATATTTGCAGTTTTTTTCATATTGAACAATTGAAATGTAAGAAAGACAAGCTCAAGTGTCACAATGTTTTTTTTATTTTTTAGGTTAAAGGTTTAAGATAATTAAGATAAGTTTTTTTTTTTTGTTTTTTACTAATATATAGTAAAATATAATAGTTTATATTATATTTTTATTTTGTATTTTTATTTTAAAGGCAGGCAGATTTTTTATATTATTTTTATTTTATTTTGCATTTAATAAAAAAAAAAATGCAGGAGAATTAGCATTTACAATAAAATAAGTATAAAATGTATTTGTTCTTATAAAAACTGACCATTATTATGTGACCATTTAAAAAAATCATTCTCACATATGAGTAAGGGGGTACTTATTGTATGACAAAAAGCCCAGGAGGTACAAAAGCCAAAACATGTTGTGCACCACTGCTGTTGTGGGTGGTCTAGTTGGCCTGCTCTCTCCGCGTGCTTCTAGTTGGATTTTACATCACTGATTCTGGACCAGACTTCAACAAGATACAACTACACCAACAAACTTTTAAAACACAATGATGTAAAAACTTCCAAATCATTATCAACAAAGAAAATGAAAAATGTGATGCATAATGAAATGGATAACTATGAAAGAGTTAGAGTAAAACAAATAGCAAATGGTCCGGCAGCCAAGATTTTCCGGTCTATACAATGAATACTTTCAGTGCCAAAAAAGACAATCAAAAGTTAGAAGACAATGAAGAAGAGGCAGTCCAAATATAAATCATTTGGCTGTATCTGAATGGAGCTCTGTGCGAGAGGAGCGGGAGGAGAGATAGCCCAGTTGGTGCTTCATCCATCATCTGTTGGGATTGGATGCCAGCTTGATACTGGGAACATTCACTGATTAATATTCAGTACAGGGTGGAGGCTGCACAGTCATGTTGGATGAATTAGCCTGTTTTTTTTTTTTTCTGAGATCCACAGATTTTCTCTCAGGCGGCCAAGCAGTTCTGGTGGAATAGTTTTAAACGGGGGGAGGATTTGGACGGTGAAGTTTTAGTGCAGGGAGGTGTGAAAGTGTCGTGCTCGCTCTCGCTGGCTGAACATACATGATGAGGTTAATGAACTCTGGAGATGCGGGACTTGCATTTGCACAGAAGCCTGCCGCACGAACTGTGGTGTCAGCAGAGCGGCGGTTAGATTGACCGACGGGGTCAGCATTTCTGTCACATGTACGTCACCGCTGACCGCCGCGGGTGACCACCACTCAGCACAAATGTCACACTGCCTCTGGAAATGGCAGTGTTTCGCATTCAACACACTCGCTCACTCTTTTACACACACAAGAACTCCTACAGCTTGGCTTTCTTCTGTTAAACACTCAACTCAAACACAATTAAAGCAACACGTTTTGTAATTTGTGCCCAGTAAAGGACTCTGTCAATCACTGCACAGCTGCAAACTAACTGTTACATCTTAGTAAACCATGTATATATTTAGTCTGACTCTTTCACCTTCAAGTAGGTCAGATGTGAATCCAACCAACCAAACATAACTAGTTGTTACTCAAATTACCTCCAAACCAAGATAGGGATTTGTCTGTAATAACTACATCTTAAGGCTAGGACACACTCAGCCAATAATTGTCCGTCTGGCACAGTTGGGCAGTTTGTGGTTGGTGACGTGAGTCTGTTTAGTGTGTTCTGCATCATTGGACGGAGTAGGAGACGACGAGCTAGTTTTGAATCGGCGTTGGGCATCAGCATTGAAGAAGCTCTCTGAATGGCCGTGTGCTTCTTTCACGATGTGTCATACAGCTCAGGTTAGCATTACAAAACCATTGTTCTAACAGCTATTCATTGTGTTTTCCACCATGTTTCTGTGATGCTAATGTGCTATAGTTAGCTTTCCTTGTGCAGATGAAAATATAATATCTTCCCTTTTAGGCAAACAGCCATTTTATTCATTACTGATGTGTTTCATGTAGCATGTATGAATAGTCTTCATACTTGAGTGATTCGGAGGTTTATTTACAGAAGCCCATTATCTTCAGAGTTTAGTGA
Source organism: Bostrychus sinensis (assembly GCA_020698575.1). Lineage (NCBI taxonomy): Eukaryota > Metazoa > Chordata > Actinopteri > Gobiiformes > Eleotridae > Bostrychus > Bostrychus sinensis. The sequence goes on along the minus strand of CM036249.1, from coordinate 14,671,693 downwards.
CTAGTGCCACCTGCTGTTGTAAATAGTTATTACATCTTGCACATGTGCAGATACTACACATTGCTTTGGTGTGTCTGTAGCCATGTTTTGATCTGACCAGGGGACACGTGACAAAGCAGTCACCCTGCCTCTTCAAAGGGCGGTCAGGGTTAGGGTTGGTGTGTCCCAGGCTTTTGATGTGTATAGTTTGGAATAGTATAGTTCACTTATAGTTCACGTTTTGCTTTTTATGCAGGGGGTTCAAAATGCAGCTGGCAAAGAAATACACAAGAGGTCATTAATTGAAAAAAATGAATGCAGTTGATTATGATGCTTTTGCTATGCTCTGCTTCATATTGCATTTCCTTAATTTAACTACTGTTGCACATGCATTGTATTATACATTTGGCCTCCCACAAAGCCTGCCTAATTTGAGTCCATCAAGAGAAAAATGCAAGTGGAAACTTTTTGTTTTGCCTGGCCAGCGTTTCATTTTCTTAGTGAGGTGGTTTCGGACCCTTTTACATTCAAGCCGTCTTCCCCTGAAATCAATCCAAGTGATCAGTTACAGCTATCAAAAATGTGGTAGGTCTTAGGGGAAGATTTGTTTATCTGCATGTGGAGGGATGTGTATATATTGTTTCATGTACTGTAAATATCTGTACATATCAGAGGCAGTTTGTTCTGTGTTTGCTTGTACTGCCCCCTGTTTTCTTGTTGGTCTGTTCACTTCCATCTATTCTGTGTCCATTTGTTTTTTTTTTTGTTTTTTTTTTGTTTGTTTGTTTTTTTCTTGTAGAAGACACCAAATAGTCGTTGGTTGGCACCTAAAGTTGACGTGTTGAATGTGCTGGATGTTTTTAATGGTGCATGATATTCAGATTTTATTTTATTTTTGTCTGTTGTCACATAAATGATCATTCAAACAACATAAAAAATATAAACTTTTTTTCCTGAAGTTCTGTGAAGGTATAAATTGTGGATGTACTGTTGCAGCAGCAGCAGCAGCAGGGCAGTGATGGAAAACCTTGAGCGTCAGCCTTGGCGTCTGTAGAGCAGATTTGTTTGCCTTTTGTTGTCATTATTTGGCCAGTTTGTAATGCCTGTGCGCCGTGGAACACAATCTTGCTTTATTGTGTGTGACACTGCAGGTCAGAAGATGTCATTCATTTCACAACTATGTAAACACAAAAAGAACAAGTGAATTCTTTAACATCTTTGCTCAGCAGTTCTTTGAGCTGACCTTTAAAAACCAGTGAACAAGTGTGTGATCAGACTGATGTGTGGACAAAAAAATACAAGGCTATGTGTGCATTTCTTTATTAAAAACTCATAAATGTGGCATGCTGAACACTGACAGCTAATGAACTTCCATTTAGGACCAGACTTTGGGTCTGTCTCGTGTCTAGACAGCTAAGCTTCTGTGTGACGCTGAATATGAATGACTAGCTGATAAACCATGCATACTCATTAAAAAGCATACTTCTTCATAGACATGTTCAACTGTATTTAAAGAGGCTATGCAAAATTGTCTTTCCTGAGCTTTCTACCATGTTATAATGTTGTTTCCTCAACAAAACACACCTGGAGTTGTGTCTTGTTTCATTCATGTTTGAGTAATCCTCTAATTTTTTACATTAAGTTTGTGAGAGGCCACCAATTCACCGCTGTCTGCCTTTTCCACCTGACCACGCCCCTCCCCCCTCACAGCCCTGTCCCGTTCAGGACGCACTGCTATAGCTCACGCCTCCCCCGCAGCAACCACACAAACCCACCCCCAAATTGCAGCAGACAACACTCAAACACGTGCTTCTCACATATGTTGATGTGAGAAGCACTGATGGGGCGTGACAGCAGCGGGACAGCGTGGAGGGAGGGCTCTTAAAGTGACAGGGACTTAATCGGTGCATTTTTTATAGAGTCAAATAAGGTTTTTGCAATAATTACTGCATTTTCTGACCAACAAAATGTAAGATGCTGATCTAGATGTGTCCAAAATTTATTTTAAAGACTCACAAAAAAGCATAATATAGCCCCTTTAAGCCTCATGTTTGTTTTGGATAGGGCTCTTTGTTTCTCTGATTGCTTACTTTTCCTGTGATTGTTCCAACTAAAGCGAAGGGATACCAAGGATACCTTCTTTGTTTAAAACAGGAAAATAGTTAGTCTGGCTGGCCTGGCTAAGAGTCTGTACCACAATCAGTTGCAATAGAGGGCCAAAGATATTAATTTGTGTCATAAGGAATTAACAAAGGGACAAATGTTTAGTTTTATAGTGAATTCTTCATTATGGGCTTGGTGGCTCAGTGGCAAGTGCATTTACCCCCTAACTAGTTCCCCGGGTTGAGTTCAGGTCTGGTCACTATATATTTACCATTGCAAGTCCAAAGTCTGCTTCTAGTTCTCAATTGTATTGTTGTTATCGACTTATTTTGCCATTGGAGCAGAAACAGCACTAAATATTGAATTATGAATAGTTACAGTATTTGACTGTGACGGCAAGTTTAAAACCCTTGGAAACACATAATTTTCAATAATTTGTGCAGTGAAAAGAAATGTTTTCCTTTCTTTGTGACAGCCTGTGAAGTCAAGTCAGCCTCACTTCGACCTAACGTTCACCGTTCAGAGCGCGCCCAGTGCCACTGATTCGATCCAACAGGTACGTCAACAGGTCTCCAGCTGTTATGTAAAAAAAAAGTTCCATCTATGTTTTATTTACATTTGAGATTTTTCCACCGTATCAAAGTTGGAAGCCTTCGCCTGTCTTGGCATCAGGTAATGAATCAAGTTGCCAGACGATCACCCAGACAGGAGGTGCACTGTTTTTTGGTGAATAGAGGAGACAAATTGGCCCAACGCAAAGGGAGTCGTGGGGTACTTGCTCTGTCTTACACTGCCATATAACTCTAAATGCATACAGCTGGCCTATACCTCACTTTTCAATTCCCATTCGAGGTAAATACACAGCAAAGCCGATGGAGATATGACTGGCTAAATTAGACTAGGCTGTCCAAATATTACATGACCTCACACAAGCTTTTAGGGGTCACTCAAACTTACACTAAATGTTGTTTTAGGCTGCAGCGCAACCATTTCTCAGATACAGACAGACTGACACACAGAGGGGAAATACACAACATCTGCACACTTAGAATTGCAATACTCCTCTTCGATAAGCTATCCCCAATCTTATTTTTTATCTTTATGATGCGTACAGTAGACTTTAGCAGCAGTAAAATGGGTTTCAGCACCATGTTTCCATTTCACTGTGATGTCTGTATACTGCAGATTGTGGGGAAAGGTCAGGAGTGTTGGGTATCGCAGTGTAGCATCTAACACAGACCGAATTTCAGGTCATCACAATGTGGTTGCTGGCGAAGACAATCTAGTGACTGGAAAATGAGAAAAGGGATTCCCTGTTGAAAAGTGCTAACACGTAGACTAAAGGTTTACAGTTTGAAACAAAGATATTGCTTTAGATGGAAGATTTTGAGCAGTTTAACTTTATAACTTTACACCGCACTTAGGTCCTTTTTAGGTTGTGAAGTAATGTTATCCTATGTGTTATAATGCAACTTGGTTTATGTACAAGCTGGTTCTATTCCCTGTTTGGTCACAAGAAGTCAGCATTGCCATTTTTTATCTTGTCCTTGGTTATTTGATTGTAAATACCAGCGCCATCTAGCGGCAGACGCCTGTAAGCAGTAGCTAAACTGGTAGAGCAGGTATACTGAAAGAAGCAATCGTGGTGACCATGTAAGCACACTCCTCACTGCATTATATGTTGTCGATTGGCATGACATAGCCTGTAAGTTTATAAGCACGCAACATTATTTTGTCATTGTCTATTACTTCTTTGTATTTTGTGAGTTAAGGTTTGATCAACACAACACTTTATAATAGCAAGCTAAAACTGCTAGCTTCAGCCACAATAAAGCTAACTACCGAGCTAGTGTCTTATACACGAGTTGTACACGTGTTTTAGAGTTGAGTTTCTTTACATAAGGCCTGAGTATTTTTTCATGATGTATGAAGTGTATACAAAGAAAAGACAAAAGTAAGGAAGTAGTGTCCTGGCATTGCTGGAGCCATTTGGTGTTTAGCTCACTGCCTAGGTCAGAGGTCTGCACCCTTCTGGATCCAAAGAGCCAGCTGTTTCCAAAAAATACTTACATAACCAGATGTCAGATGTCCAATGAGCCGCAGGAGCAGGGCTAAAGAGCCGCATGTGGCTCTAAAACCATAGGTTGCAGACCCCTGGCCTAGGTTAAGTACAGACACTTGACTGTGGGCAAAAGGACAGTCATCACTTTACTGTGGAATTTGAAGTTTTTTTCTTTTTTTTTTCTTTCTTTTATTTGAGTGACCTTATAAGATATTTTAAAGCAAGGACATATCACTTTCTAACCATACCACTGTTGGCAATTTAGTTAACACTTCCATTTCTTCCAGTCCTGGTTTTTTTTTTTTTTTTTTTTTTTAGTTTCAAATTCACAAATATGAATAATTCCTGCTATTTACAACTTTTCTACTGCAACTAACAGGCTTGACATACCGAGAGAGGATTGGAGACAGTACATTTTTCACAGAACGTCTCACATTTTACCAGAAAGGTTTTCTTTCCAGCACATTAAACTATTTTTTTAAGCTGTTAAATGTATCACGAAAAAAAAAACACATTTATATGGAATATAACTGCTAATGTCAGATAAGCTCTAAAATATGGGGCCTTGCTATATTGAGATGTGACAGTGTAGTTGATGTGACCCCTTACTAATTAATCCCATACTGTCACTACAGGACTCATTGTTCACCTTTACAGAGACAAATGTTTCTAATGATCTTTCATTTTCTAAATTGATACATACAGTATATATTTTACATTTTTCAAATGTGTATATGTATTTTTTCTATATGTATTTTAATATATACAATGTATATGCAATTATTTCTTTTTTAGCATTTAAAAAAAATATTTTAAACTTTTATTTGATTGTATGTATGCAAGTTTAAATTAATCCTGAAAACATAAAGACAAAACTTTTAAGATGTGAGTCTATAAAAACTACTCTCTTTTACTTCAGCTTTTTATAAAACCTGATACAACGTCTACCGTTTACTTCAGCTTTTTATAAAACCTGATACAACATCAACCATTTTTGCCCTCAGCAACCAAAAATAACCCAGTGACATTTTAGCGGGACATTCTCAGAATGAAGACTCTGGTTAATGTTGTGAGTGAGCTTGTCAAGCTCTGACAAACAAATGTAGTTTTGATCAAGGCGACGCATCAGTGAGAAAAACAAGCCTCTTCACGGAAACAGGAAGAAAACACTGAGCTATTTTTTTTTCCTTTAATAAAAGCCAGACAAAAACAACCCATTATGACAGACTTATTACTGAGATGCTGCAAAGAAGATACCATCAAACCTACATCATAAAGACTTAGAGGAGCGAGGCGCTGGTTATTTGTTCCCTAAGCTTTAAATGGAAGATGGGAGAATGGCAGCTCTTGCGTTTCAGAGTGTGTTAAGGAAGTGAGCATGTCGTATTATGAAGATGGGACTGAATCATTGCCGTGTTCGTCTGTTTGCCCCACAGCTGTTTGTTTGTCTCATTGTCTCTCCACCTGCTGCTGCTCCTCTGCAAACTCTGCTGGTCTGCCTGACTGTGTGCCCGTTGCTCTGCTTCTCAACTCAACTTTCTTTCCATCTAAAAATAAATAAATAAATGGTACAGTATAGTCCATAAATAAGGTAGAATTTAAAGGAGGGAAAATCAATAGGACTCACATTTAGAGTTTTACAAGGCTGTCCTCTCAGTAATGTGGAGAGAAATTAGATGCACTGCAGATTCCCGGAGTGCCTCCATCCCTATACTTTTTGCCTGGGAAAGCTTATGTTATATAGACTTGGGAAGAAAGTTTAAAACAATAAAACTGCATATGTGTATTTGCTAATAGGCTTGTGGGACTGCTGTATCACATGCGTCACATTTCAGCGCAGACTCTGACCTGTATTTGGTGGAATATTGTGAGGAGAACGCAGTGTTTCCAGAGATGTTTAAAGGATGGGTCATGGTCTACTGTGAGAGTGTGTGGCTTCAAAGACTGTTGACGCTGCAAATTAGTCTTGAGTCACAAGTCCGCAGACAGAAAATAGTGGAGTGTGTCTTATTTAACTTGTGAAGCAAAGGACAATGAACTTTTTAAGGAGTGACAAGCGCAAGTTAGTCACAGTATATTCAGAGACTGAAGAGTGCAGCACTATTTTTGCCTAATTTTCTTGTTTTTTTTTTTTTTTTTTTTTTTTTTTTTTTCAATAAACATAAAAACATAAACATAAAAACCTTCACCAGCGCCACATTGTTTGTTGTGGTTGTGTTGCTCTTTTTCTTAAGTCTTGGTAAAATTTTTGACTAACACAAATCGCCCCCTAATGGTTATTTACGATAACACAGACGCATGGAATGGACGGATCTATTTATGTACGAAATGGGAGTATAAATAAGCTTTTAGTCTGGCTGTATATTATTTGTCACCGTATCTATTCTAGCAGGCCATTTATACATCCAAGGACCCTCTGTTTGTATTACAGCAGTAATACACTTTGATATTTTATATGCAATAACTCATATATTTACTTACTTGTGTTACAATTTTTAATAGCAGTTGAAAATAGACAGATTTAATTTTTTTTCTTTTAGATTTCTCGATCAGCAACCATATAAGCGACTCTTTCTAGCCTGTTGAATGTCCCGTTAAAGAATTACGACTAAGGTCATAACTATAATATCTTGAGTCAATGGGCCATCAAGGCGTCTCCCCATTTTTGATTCATAAATAATTTTTCTGGTATATTATTGAATAATGACCCAGAACTATTCGCAGACTGTCCGTACAAAGGTTGAAAACAGGACCTGTTATTGTCTTCACGGGACAATCGACTTGTCTTGTGAGGGGGATAATTTATGTGCACAGATTTCTGGAGTCACACCCAAAAATGTCTATCTTTAGACATGGGACATCGGCTGTGCTTTCCATTCTGTCAAGGGCATTACGGAGGGATGCAATCACGAAGGCAGGAAATTCAGTTTGAAATGAGTTATAACCTGCGGAGCATTATAAATCACGCCCTCCGGTCTCCACACACACGCAGCCTCTGTCTCCCACACCAACACAAAGAGACACACACATCCAGGCGCGCAGCAGCCGCACTCGGGACAGAACGCATTGGGCCACACACGTTCTCCATGGACAGAATAAAGAAGTGCAGAGTATTGACAAAGTGTGTTCAAAATAAAGTAATTAGGGACATACAGTAACTGGTGGAATTGACCAGGTTTACTGTTAGTGTGAGCCCGCCATTGAAAAGTGTGGAGGGAAAGTCAATTCCAGAGAAACCACTAAAAGACTTGATCACAGATTGGAGTCAATAGCACATCTGCATGGCCACTTATTTTGAAGAGCTTATTGAACGGCTTGTTAGAAAAAGCTGGCAAACAGATTTTCATTTAAAAAAGGAGCTAGTGGTAAACCCTCTCCACACTATAGCTACAATATGTTTGTGCTTTAGCTTTTTTCACAATTAGTAATATTTTACCTGAAGAAGAAACTACTACTTTTACTCAAGATTACATTTTTATGACAGGGTTCCTGCAGGTATCAGCAAGTCTAATTTAATGTTTTTTAATGCCTTTTTAAATTGTCAAAATTTATTTGCAATTGTTGTAAAAAAAAAAAAAAAAAAAAAAAAAAAAAACTGTTCATAAAGTGCCAATAATGTTGAAAGTCAAATATCTGATGTTTGGGTAATTCAGTCCCACAGGAAGAAAGCTCATCCTGCCATCTGTCACCCAAGTGTAGGCTAGGGAAATTGTACTATTGGTAATTAATGGTATTATTTATAAATACATGTTTATATTCATGAAGAAAATAAATAACTTCAGCAATGTTATTTCAAAACTATTTTAAAGTTTTACTGCCTGTTGGAATCAAATTGAATGCTTTTTAATGCCATTTAAGGCCTTAAGTTTTGCAAAATCAATAAAATAACTTTTAATGCTTTTTAATGCAGCATGGGAACCCTGCATGTAAAATATACATTTTCTAAAACATACACATACTTTAACCTTACTAGATTAAATACTTTCTTTTTGTTTTTGTTTTTTTCATAATGGCAAAGTAGGCAGTAGCAGTAGTAGTAAAATAGGAATTAGTAATAGTAGCAGTGGTAGTACAACTGCAGTATCAAAAGTAGTTGTACCAGTAAAAGTAGGAGTACTGCTGTAGTAGTTTTAGTATTAGTGTAGTATTAGTAGCACTTGTAATAGTAGTAGAAGTAACAGCTGAAGTGGCATTAGTAGTGACAATAGTAGCACTAGAAGTAATAATAGTAGTAGCAGTTTTTACTTAAAAAACTTTACTCTGAATATGTTTACTATTTAGTTGAGTACTCTGAGTTCTACTTGAGTAATATTATTTTGCAGGAGCAGTACTTTTACTTGAGTACAGATTTGGAGTACTTCTTTTACCATTACTATTTAACTGTTGATTGTTTATTCTTATTCATATTGCAACTCTTTCATCGCTCACCATAAATATGAATACATAGAAACGCTTTATTTGTTTGTATCTAATTGGAAATCTATATACAATGGTCAACACACAAGTGGGAGAGGGAAAAAAAAAAGGAAATGAATGGGGCTGGTTCTGGGTTGTGCTGTAGTCCCCTAATTATATTCTATGTTTATTATTTTTCACGCTACACTGCAATTCGAGGACATTTTGGTAGCGCAATAAAAGCAAATTAGTAGAACATGTGGATCTTTCATTATGCCGAAAAGAGGCCGCCGGCATCCACCATTTGGCTTAACGCATGAGAAGAAGTGTTTGTAATCCATAAGAATAACTAATATAAATATTTGCTTGACTTTATTTTTTCATGGGATATAATTGGTTGAGATATTGTGTGTTTAATATGATAATTTCTTTGCATTTTTAATTGTCCGTAATTAACTCTAATTGCTTTTTTTAAACCTTATGACAGAAGATTAATGAAGTGATATGCTTTATGAATACTATATGTGAAGTGAATATTAAATATCAAGCCGCGATGCATTCTTAAAGAGCTGCACTCGCTAAATATAGAGCCTAATGTGAGCTGTAGCAAAGCAGACCATAATCCACTGCAAAACTGTGTAACGGCAAAGGCATGTGTGTGCTGTTAGTGAGAGGGTAAGGTGCATTTGACTTTTCAGTGTTTCAGTAAAAGCATTGCAGGAGAGAGACGCATTTGAGTTACAAGTCAGTGGATGTTTTGAAGTTTTTTGTGTATGCACCTTCACTAAATAAAATGGCCATGTTTGGAGATTTGTTTGTTGGGGTCAGGAACTATCAGGGGCAGGTTTAAAGCCCAAACCGCAATGATTTTGTGGACTGGCCTCGTGTTTGTACAAGGCTGGCTTCTGAACGCCACAAAACTTCAACTTTAGATTTGTTCTAAAGTTTGTTTGTTTTTGGTTTTTGGGGGCTGCCACGCTGCTGCCGTGTAAACTGTGAACAGAGATGGGATTTTTGGATCTTTAACGGGAGCTACATTTTTGGGATCCGTTCATTTCTAAGAGCTGTTCAAAACACTGGCTCAATTTTGTATTTACGTCATTTTAAGAAGCCAGTCAGTTCATTCAGAAAATAAACATTGGGATGTATCAAAATAAAATGTATTCTATTGGTGTGACATTATTATTGTGTTAATCATTGATGGTAATAAAATGAGCATGTGTGGACTAAATTCACTAATGGAAATGTCATAAACCTCTGGACAGAGTGAGACCACCATTTAGGATTTATTATATGTCCAAACTGTGCAAAATATAACCTTGACAAATGTTCATGCAAAAAAATGTCAGTAAAAACTAAGCAGGCAACAATAAACTTTCATGCACACACATGTAGGCCCTCAGAGACTGTCTGTGCTCCTCTCTTTTCATTTCTTTCTGTTTCTGTATGACTTGTCCTTGAGTTTGAGTTCTTTTACTTTTTCTTATGAGTTTTTTTCACGGTTGGCAAACAAAAAAGAGCTTGTTCATTTTGATACAAGAGTAAAAACAAAACAAAAAACAAAAGAGAATGGCTCAAGCACCTCTCTGAATCGCTTCTCATTGTTCACAGTGACAGAGTTCAAAAGATTCAGATTGTTCATGAACGTCACATCTCTAACTGTGAAGCCAGGGTCCTAAGTGAAAGCAATGCTGTATCAGCCAGTGTCTGTGATAAAAACACATGCTGATAATTTATTGTTAGTAATAAATGCATAATCTTGGCACTCCAAAAAATCCCATATTTGTTTTCATATGTTTATGCAACTTTTTGTTCAACCCAGCTTGAGGCACAAGCCCAATCAATAAATAAAAATGCTTTTATTTAGGATAGATGGATCAAACTTCATATTGATTATAGGTTCAGATCAGTTTGACTGGAACAGGGGTCTGCAGCCTTCTGGGTCCAAAGAGCCAATTGTTGCCAAAAAATACAAAACTTGCATCTGTAAAGACTCACAATTAATTTGAATGCACAAAAGCTGCTTAGCCTTTAACTGAAATATAGCCTATGGATGGTCATTAATTATTGCAAACTAACAAAGAACTGTGTTAAATACTTATTGCACTGAATATCTTTAATAAGTCACTAACCAGCAGTGTAAAATACAGGAGCCACTCTGAGAACTGGAACTACATCCAGTAACTATTTCTTGACGCTGTTTATTTAACTTATGCGTGTTGCACTACGTGACCAATGAACAAACAACTGTATATTATAAGTCTACAGCATATTCTTGAAAACAGGCAGAATGTTTTATTTTAAATTGACAAGATGATGCAGATGCAGGTTGTTTTAAAGTCATCTATGTATTCCTTTTTATTGCCTTTACATAACCAGAGGTCAGACGCCCAAAGCGGCATTACGCAATAACACACAGACAGACACAGGAGTAGGAAAAATACATGAAGTCTCCAGCTTTTTACGACACACAAGCCAACATACTTTCTCTACATGATGTATAAATAAAATAGTTTTTTTTTTCACCTAAAAGAGGCCAATTTTACACAGTCCACCAGTAGATTCTGTGAAACATACTGTACATAAACCATTTCTAGAGTGAATTTGTGTGTTTTTAATTTGCCTGGTCTCATAAATGATCCATGGATGGCTCTGCTGCCAAACTGTTTGTCTTTTTGATTGCATTGGTCGTAAAAAGGTTTTTATTTAACGGCCAATAGGAATAATTTGAGTTTCTATGTTTTAGCAACATTTTAAGTAGAACCATATTGGTTTTCACTCAGTCGGGAATGTCTATAGCAATTCATTATTCTTTTCGACTTTGATAGAAATCCTGTAAGTGATTGTGAAAACTGCACTCCCAACACACTGAGTACGTTCATGCTCACTGCACACGCTGAAACACACATTTAACATATGCTGGTTCTTGAAATGAGATCATTCGTGTGAGCATCTGAAAACATACAAGGAAGAAACTGAAGACCAATAACTTTTGCAACAACGTCCCTATAAAGCCCCTAATCATGCAGCTCTGGGTTTTACAACGCGTATCCTCATCCAACATGCTACACACCGAGCACCTCTTGTTTTCCAGGAACAAAATATTGAGCATTTTATTTGCATTTTAACAAGGCACGACAACAAATTAGGTTTTATTACAAAAACAGAGCAGAGGACTTTCAGCCCTAGGAGTGTTTGGCCAGCGGGCATTGGGTGGAGGATGAATATAGTGATTACATGTGCTCTTAATCCTGGAGAGCTAATTACTGATATCTACACCCAGCTGGCCCGAAGCAAAAAGGGGGTGTCCTGCTGCGCAAATCGTTCTCATTCTCAGGCTATAATAGGGGTTTGGACAGGGAGCCATCTCCTCGTCTACGGGGGCCATTAGAGTTCAGTGTTCATAAACGTGAAAGCAATTAATCTTTCTTAATGCCTCAACTTTGATCTCAGGGGTGTCAATGTCATGCACATATTAAGGTTTTTATTTTTTATTTTTATGGAAGGCATATGAGAGTCTGACCTAGAGTATATACTAACAACATTTTGGTCTGAATCAAACCTGGCGTGTCATAAAGAGAGCCATTTAGGAAAGCAGAGGACAAAAAAACAACAAAATTGGTCAATAAACTACACTGAACTATGCAAAAATGAAACATAATATATTTTATAAATGTCCTACACCATTATACAGAAAAAAGAGACTGCAGCTTTTAGTAGTGGTCCAACATGTGAAAACCATTTTGTTTTTTAATATGAAATTAACGTAAACCTTTACCTTGCCCCAAAGTAAAATTAGAACATGTTGCCATCACAATATTCAGTTGGAAAGATCATCTAAATGTAATGTAAACATACAAATACATTTCTAGGTTAGTAGGTAGAGACATTCACCCATTAATCCAAAGGTTGGTGGTTCGATCCCTGCGACCAGCATTGCATACTGTTGTTGTGTCTTTGCCCTCGCCTGTGTGAATGGGTGAACTGCTGGTTGGAGAGGCTGTAGGCCCTGATTGGCAGCCATGTTTTTTTTTTATTTTTTTATTAATGCAGCAATAAACAAAAAATGTGTACAACTTACAAGTAACACATCACAAACAATGCAAACAATGCAAAAGTAAAGAAGTAATAATGATAACAGATGCGGGACACACACAAAGTGACTTTGATGGGTTTTGCATGAATGATAACTACGTGATAACTTCTTACATGACTTATTTCATTTGGTTCCTGAACTTCTCCATTCTTTTCCTCCTCAAATTGTTGTGCTGACACTATCACACCCTGGATTATATTGGATTATATTGTTAATAGTAGAAACCAAATGAAGACGTACTGAAGGCTTACTGCAGAGGTTGTGATCAGAGCTTCTTAAGATCAATCACAATATCTTCACTCCTACAACCTATTTGTCTGTCAATATTAACTTTGGGAATAGACTGTTTTCATTTGAAAGAAATATTAACTTTAAAATTAGAAGTGAGCCGGCAGAGTGGTGTGCATGATGGCTGCGAGTATCGATTGTCATTATCCAACCCTTAAGACTAAACAGAGCTCTGTTTCAAACTGAGAAGTGGCGGCTACTAACACTCTGGTAATAATCAAATTCATTTCACTGTGAAGTGGGTGATCATTCGGAAGACATTTAAAATGTCTCAATACACAAAAAGGGCAACAACAGGCAGCGGTAGGTACAACTAATCACTGCAACAACATCCAATAAGACAACTGTACCGTATGCTATTTAAAATGTTCATTGCACAAACCTAGCTTGTAGACAAATAAATCCTAATGACAACCTTTTCCTTTATAATCACAAAGATGCATTTGCTTCAATACAAAGTGGAGTTTTAAATGCAAAAGTTGCTTAATCTCACAAGTCAACTTTTATTTAACAGTTCATCATTTTGTCATGTTCAGGATGGTAGTTTTAGCATAACATGTGAACTCAAGGAAAGTCTGTTTTCTGGTGGTCTGCTAAATGTTAAAGTTATGTAGCAGAGTTAACTTTCAGTGTAATCAACCATAACAGTAGAGTCGACTGGGTATTGATACTAATTCATACGTGTTTAGTGCCAAAACAGCCCCAGCCAGCAGCATTTTGGTCTGGTCTAACCATGTCATGTGACAGGAAGTTAGCTTTTTTTTTGTTAGTCCTTCTAGCAACAACTCATTTAAGTCATTTTTTATATGATTTGTCTTTAAGTGTAATAATATTTTGTTTGAAAAGAATTCACCCTTATAAAATTATCAGTGTCAGAGTAAGTATCGGATAATTTCCCTAAAAAGTTATCAGTATTATATCGAATTTTAAATCTGTGTTGTCGCCCATCACTACATAACAGCCTGTGTCCCTTTGATAGAGACCCTCTAAACTAAAATTATTGAATTATTGACTACTGAAGACTTGTTAATAGGAAATGATAACAGTTGTGCCAAAGTTACTTATCAAATGTTTATCTTGTATTTGAGAAAACCTGGCACTGGGGCATATAAAACTAATTTGGTTAGTGCCTTTTAATTAATGCTTTGTATTATAAAGTTAGTTTGTATTGTTGTACTCTATCCATATCTATATATGTTTAATGGACTGCTGATTTTGCCGACTCTGCTCACCTCTGTCAACAAGTAATACCTCGGTAGATTTACTCCAAAACCCAAGGCGGGTATAAAACTTGATGCTATCTTCACCAACTTAATGCTTGTCTTCAAAACTGTTCTTGTTTTATTGTTTGGGGACATCGACAACGTGAGATAAAGAGAAAAACACAAATAGTACATTGATATATTTCAGGTCCCTGTCTCAGCGCTCATACATCACCAAACCGTGACATGTCAGACATCAGAGGCCGTTTTTTCCCCTGATGGAAACTTGTGGAGGAAGTGAGCAACTTTGGTGGCTTGGCAGAAACGCGTCAAGCAATCCAGTCCGGTCACGTCCTCATTGGGACCGCCGTGCGAAAAAAAAAAAAAAAAAAGCCCTGATCTCTGTTCCAGATGTACGCCGCAATGCAAAGGCCAGCGGCAGATAAGGGTCAGAGGGAGAGCCTCATCGATCAAACGGAGACGAGGAGCGACGGCCGGGGTCAGAGGAGCATCTCATTATCAGTGATGTAAAACAGCTGAAGCCTCACCTGCGCCGCCGTCCCGCTGCACGGCCCCCTTATACCAACCAGCTCTGGTGACGCTAACGTGTCAGGATTTATAGGCTCTGGCCTGTGTCATGCTGCGTCTGTTAGTTTAACTTAAGTGCACTTAGTTTTATTGGTATTTAAAGCAATCATATTCAGCCTATAATCATATTTTATGTTTTATACTTTAACTGAAATGTGTATAAAATGTAGAAGTGTCAAACAGAGAAAATCCACACTAATCTTGTTGTACTGTGTCTGAATGTTTGTTAAAGGGGCTATTTATGCAAACTATACATTAAAAAAATACCTGGAGTTGTGTTGATTCATCCACACCCGTTTAAGTCATCTTGTATTCTGTGGCACTGAGATTTTGAGCCCATAAAACGCTTGGTTGCATGAACCTCTGTTTCCAACTCTCCCATGAAGCCCCGCCCACTCCAGGAAGCACAGATCCTCTACTTTCAGTGAGGTCCCATTTCTTTGTCCAAAACAAGCTCTGTTTCCATTCACAGCTATCTTTTGTTTTAGTAAAATGGCATCATACAAAATGTTTAAGGAAGTTAAAAGCAATTTTTTCCCAGTTTCTGTTCAGAAGAGTTCAGCACTCTGCTGCCCTCTGCTGGTCTCATCACCTGTTTCTTCATGGCAGTAGTAAAGTAATTATTGAAAATGCTTTCTTTTTAGTCAGATGTTTTTAAAGCTTGTAAAACATACAGTGCTGTTCTAGAGGTGACTGGGATTAGTTTAAAAGTATAAATAAAAGCATATTATAACCCATTTAAAGGTACACTATCCAGATTTTTATTTTCTTAATCCGTCCTGGTGCTAATCTCTTAACAACAGTATAGTTATATTTTCTGCTTTGTACTAATTTACCATCGCAAAGTGCCAGTTTAAAGCTTACCTAAACCTAATCTAATTTTAACAGATCATGTGCTCCCATAATTATCTCAGCCATGTTAAATATCATGGAAATGCAAAGTCATTATTTATGTGTTTCACTTTTTTGGTGGTTGTTTTATGTTCATTGTTTATGTGTCTGTGTAAGCACTTATATAGTCATCATATATAGTCAAAATATCCTGTATATGGACAAGAGAAGTAGTAGTGCCTGAAAAAACTGCTATTGGAATATAAACTATATCTTTATGTAAACAATAATGTCATCTCATATTCCAATTAAATATATGTTTTTTACTCAAACTTAACAAAAAGGGGTAGGAAATCCAAACCCCACTTTCAGCTACACACATGCACGTTTCATGACTTCCATCAGGGTACAGTATGCTCCCATTTTTCAGTGCGGCTCGTGTTCTTGTATCCGGCCCACAGTCTTCTGCAGCGGTCAATCACTGAGTCTGTGATTTCATTATGCTCCATTAACTACGGCAGTCTGGGCAGAAAAGTTCAAAGCTTTTAGCATTTAGAGCACTATTAAATGATTTCAATATGCCAGTTTACCAGGGTAATGCATCCTTGACATTCATCAAGATAATATAGACTTACATTGTTTCAATCCGATCTGGAGGAGTGCTTTTCTTTAGAGGGCTGCTATGCAAACTCTTTCTAATGTCAAACCAAAATAAAGCTTGCACCGTAGACCCTTCCAAAAGCATAAAAGAAGCTGCACCTGTAGTTTGGTGACAAGAGTAACAGCGTTTCTGTTCATTTGCATGGAGAAGCAAATGTTTTGTTTTTTTTAGGAATTTTAGATAGCAATAATTAATGGTTGTCATGTGAAAAAAAAACTCAGCTTTGATATGCTCCAATTGCAAAATGAACTTAATAAACTAGCATTTGTGACGATGAATTAAATCTGAGCAAACGCGGACAAACTATACTGCAACTTCTGTAAAATCTGTATTATTTAGCCTTTAGCTTATGTGCTAATTATTTTTGCTAATTGCAAAATTTAAGAAAACAGCTAAATACTGACACACACTTCTGTTTTCTAACCATGTCCTTAATTGGTTGTCATTTGCTAAATCTGCCTTATTGATTTAAACAGTATTTTGAGATATTTTATGATAGTTCCTCCTTCAAAATACTTTTAAATTGTAAAAAAAAGGGCTATATTCGTTTGTGAATAAATGTCTGATTTATTTGCAAGGTTTTTCTTTCCGTGAGGGTCCACTCCTTCAAGTATGTGACCTTCCGTTTGCGGCAGGTTCTGTGGCATGTTTGCTCAACCTCTTTCTTATCTCGTGTCCAAAATGAAAAATAAAAAGAAGCCGGTCTAAGATCCAAAGTAATCTTGCGGCCTGTCCTCTCTGATACTTATCACTGGTGGAAGCATGTTTCCAGTTAATTCAAACCAGGAATAAGGTGCACAGCCGTAGCGGGGGCACAGTTCCCACAGAAAAATAGCAAAAGCGAAACATGATCTAAACGCTTATTAATTTTTTTGAAGGAGAATAAACATGTGGGACTGAACTTCCCTCCCCTGGCTTCATTTAACCGTGAAAGTACAGGGGATCTTCATCTTTGTGCAGCTTAATAAAAGCCACCTTACTGTAGCTTTAGAGACCTTATCCACCATCTTTTTTTTTCAATTTATCATTGACTAAAAAGCTTAGGCCATGGGGAAC
Organism: Bostrychus sinensis; assembly: GCA_020698575.1. Lineage (NCBI taxonomy): Eukaryota > Metazoa > Chordata > Actinopteri > Gobiiformes > Eleotridae > Bostrychus > Bostrychus sinensis. The sequence goes on along the minus strand of CM036249.1, from coordinate 14,654,432 downwards.
CATACACTGTGGAGATATTTCTATTCAAAATTTCATGGCATTACTGTAGCGTGAAAAAGCAGACAGGGCATAAATTATGACCATATGGACCGGGCCGAAAAGAAGCTACGACCGTCGCGTTTTAGGAGCTGGAATTCATTGGCTGGATTTGCTGTGAAATAAACATATATTCCCAAATTGAATTAAGTTCCCAACTCGGGCCTATAAAGTCAAATAGAGCATGTTCTGAAATTCACAGCTAAGACCTTGTACAAGGAGAAGGTTAAACACAGGAAGAGGTCGCCAGTGCCACATGTGGTGTCTGTTTGGGTTTGGAGCCCCGGGATGGAACGTTAGACAGGAAGTGGGACAAGGCCCTGTTTTAAGAAGCAGGTCCAGGTCCAAACTCAGTGGGTTAAACCTGTGAGGTGGGAAACACTGAGTTTTTTATTTCATGTGAAAGTTTATCTGAATCTGTTCCTACTCTGAATGTAACCTAGCAGATTTTATTGTTTAACTCTCAGTCTCCTTCCTGCTGCTTTGTGATTGGATGATTTATTTCCTCATTTATGGGGATGGAAAAAAAAGCAAAACTTACACTGTAAAAAAAAAAATCTGTAAAATTTACAATACAAATATAGTATTTTACCATAAAAAACTGGAAACAATGTAAACCTTTCCAGTAAATTAATTTTAATTTTTTTATTATAATTTGATTTTAAAAAAAAATGCAGATCAGAGACAGTGAGTCATATAGCGACAAGGCAGAAAAACATCTGAATTAATGTAAAGTTTAAACTGTCACCAGATTTTTTACAGTAAAATTCTGACAACCACAGCTGTCAGAATATATTACAGTAAATTAGATCTAGGTCTAGAGTTTTTTTTTGTTTTTTTTTTATGTCTCAAAAAAGCTGACAATCTTTTTTGTGCAAAGTTTTTTTTATTTTGTTATTTTTGTAAAATTTAGCAAGTTCAACGTTCTACTGCTATATTGTAAAATGTGATTTAAGTATTTTCTCAGCACTAGACTTTTGCTTAGTAAAGTTGTAGGCTGTATTTTGTTCATACATGAAATAAACATTTGTTAATTTTTTTTAAATTTTATTTTATTTTTTTATTTTATTTTATTTTATTTATTTATTTATTTATTTATTTATTTATTTATTTATTTATTTTTTTTTTTTTTTTTTTGGGGGGGGGTCTCAAAACCCAACCATGAAATTCTTTATTTCAATAAACAAATGAACACACAACAAGAAGCACATTTGTGCATTTGACTTGGACATCAATAGTGGTAATGTATACATACAGTACTTATACATGAGGACATTTTGGTGCTGTCAGCTCTTCAATCAATCAATCAACCTTTATTTATATAGCGCTTTACAACAACCAGCGTTGCCCAAAGTGCTTTACATTATTTAAAACCGTCAAAAGAATACTTAAGTACATAGAGATAAAAAAAGTACATTAAAATACACAAGTACATGTAGACAGACCTTAATACAGAAAATGTCACAACACTACATGTTGAAGGCCAGCCTGTACAAATAGGTTTTAAGTTTTGCCTTGAACAGAGTCAGGTCTGTGATGGCATGCAACTGAATAGGTAGTGTTCCAAAGTTTAGGACCTGCCTTCATGAGAAGGAAGTGTAAACAACAAACAGGCTAAACAGAAATCATCTGGACTTAAAGATGTTTCGCCTTTTATCCAAGAGGCTTTCTCAGTTCTGGCCTGGAAGCTTAACTTATCTGCCCATGTAAGAAGTAAATAACTGTTCCTGTTAGGTTTGTCATTACCTCTGTTTGTTATCAGTACCAATGTAATTCTTCCTGTCTTGACTCCACTATTAGTAGTCTTTTTCTCAATGTAAACAGATTCAGAAACACCTAAACTCACTTCTTCAAATCTGTTTTCTGCAACAGGAAACTAATGCATTGAGTAGAATAACCCTAAGGTCCAGTGTAACCTCTGAACCTGCCCTGTGAATCAATCCCAAAAGTATTGTCCTATGGAAAGAACCTCTCCTGCCTCTTGGGGGAGACAAAACGTGGCCCAACTTCATCTACTGCTCAGAAAAATCCCAACCATCTTTCACCCGGAGCACCCGCCCACCCTGGCAGACAGATGGTGATGTCAGAGAAAGGCGTGGACCTTAACTCAATCCTCTGACGGTGGGAGAGCCTGGGATGTGTTAGGGGTCAGCGCCCGGGGGCTGCCATCCCGCCAACTCAAATGACAATAAATGACGGCAATAGCAGCAGGAACCATAAAGCCTTATCAGATTAGAGACACAATGAAACCATGACATATTACTTTGGGCTAAAGACCACAATGGGAAAAAGTCAGCGATAGCATTTTGCGAGACTTTTACTGCTGTTTTATTGCCTTTGCCTTTTGTTTATTTTTTCTCCCTGCGGTTCTGTTCGTGCCTCTCCTGAACACATGCGCCCTCCATGTTTCTTCTTCTGTATGTGTTTGAGTGCTGGTTGTGGGTATCCTGGGAAGTATAAATGGCGTCCTCCCATCGCGTATGTGTATTTGATAAAAATCTTCCTGCTAGCTCTTCATTTGTTGGCGGCCGCTAACCAGCTCCAGCTCTGGCTTCAGCTGCCTCCTATTTGATCATGCCCCGCTCTAATGAAAGCCAGGTCCCTTTGCAGACACACACACTCACTCCTTTGCATGCATATCTCTGTAATATGTTTCAGTTTTCTATTTCGGCTTGAAGCACTAACGGTTCCTCTGTGAATGGTAAAGTGTTTGGCCTCTAGGGATATTTCTGTATGTAAAAGTGAGTGAGCAACATGAGTTTAGGCCCTCGCATACGCACAGTTGATTTGAGCATTCTTTAATGTCCCGGGCTGCCTACAGGAAGTCTGTTCCACCGACCGTCTCGTCTTGTGTGCATTACAAGATTATTTACACGAAATGTGCCTCAGGTGTCTATGTAATTTTCTGGTCATATGCTAAGCCTCATATTCTAATATGAATTCAAGATTACTACCGTATGTGTCGAGAGAAATGTGTTTTCCTGTCTGGAGAAACTGAAATGCAGCATTCACTCATGGTAAAAATTCAGTAAATGAAACACCAACTAAAGTAAAAAATGTGTATGTAAACCATTGCATTTAGTGGTTTCTTGAACATTTTGTATCTTTTTTTGTTTTGGTCAGTTAGCTGAATCAGCTATTTTTTTAATAGATAGAAATGGTTTAAGGCAACAAAACATTTTGCAGCAAGTATCAGTTCATAGAAACTAGTGATGGGTCGGTTGTGAACAAGCCAGTACTAATCCACGAGCCATGTTTCTTTTTTCTTTTTTTTTTTCTTAAAGGATCTTTTCAGCAGGGCAGATAATAACAGAGAGAAGAAACCAGGTCAAAGCGGCTGATCTGAAAAAAATAAATTAAAAGTTACCCTCAGATAGTTGATGGTTAGTTCAGAGAGACACCTGTAGAAGTTTGGTGCTGACATTGTGATATGTTTCTTTTGATTATTTTTTATGAGGTTATTATTTATGATAAGATTTTTTGAGTTTTGAGGTCAGCTGTTGCTGTTGGTTTTACTTTTTAATATTAAACAAAGCTCTGCTCTCTGTGTGTGTGTGTGTTAAAATAAAAAAAGTCAACATCTGTCCTTTTATTTTTAAGCTTAATTATAGGTGTTTTCATACGTTATGTGTAGTAGAGTGGTTCTGTAAGTCGTTTCAAAGCATCAGGACTTTTGAATACTTCATCACAGTCCATGTATTTGGGTTATATTTGAGTAAACAATACAACTGTGAAAAAATGTTCTGAAATATAAAAGATATAGGTGATAAAATTATGGTGATTAAATTATGAAGTTATTTATTATGATCTGCAGATAGCGTTTTACAATATGTTTGCTTTCATATGATACATCATATAATAGCCTATACATATTTGTATAAACAAACCATGCACTTTAGAATGCCAGTTGTGTAATGAGCGTCTTTTGTACTAGAATTATTGAGTTTATGAAGCATTATTAACCTACATGAGTGGTGTATGGTTAAAGTTAGTTGTTACTGGCTATCAATAAATCCATTTTAAAGTATTTATATGGTTTGAAATATAAGCTTTTAAAGTCTTTGAACCTCACAGCAAGCCATGAATCAACTCAACTATAAAAAATTACAGGTAGACCTCCAGAGAAGCAGAAAAAGAAGAAACCCTTTTTAACTCAGTCCACTCGATTTCTTTTACCATTGCCAAGTACTTAGATGTTTTCGATTTTTTAAAGCCTATAATGAACAACTCAGCCTACACATTCAGCCTGTCCCAGTCAGTGTTTACAGAAGTATGAAGTGTAGGTGTGACTGGTGATTTCCCTCGAAGCTCGTATCCACATGAGTTTTGCAGTCAGTGCTTGTCTTTGCTTTGTGGCCGCTGAAAGGTTGTGTAGTTTAACCTCTGTGCTGTTGGCTCAACCAGGGGCCCCCGCTAGAACAGGAGGTAACACATTTTTATCTTCCCTTCTGGAGTGCACCTGGATTAGCTTCGAATACATGCACTTCTTTTCCGTCTTTGTAAGGACACAGCCGGCTCTTTTTCTACAACATTTGCTTTAAATATGTGACAAAAAACTTACCAACCAAAAATGAAGTCTAGATTAATCTATACTTCTTAGCAAGACAGCTGATAAAGTGATGGTCAGGTTTTTATGACATTTTCAGGAAGGGTCAGAAATGGGCCAAGGAAGAACTGAATCTAGGTTTTTTAGTGCAGTCTTTACCTTTGTGACATATAAAGCTTTTTTGGCTGAGTGGATAGACCATTTTCGTTTTGAAGAAGAAGCTCCTTTATAGAGAAGTGAACCACCATTTGTATTCAGACTACCTTCTGCTGCGTTAACGATCAATCATAATAAATGTAAAATTCATTATCACTCCAAAGTGAGGTGGACTTTAATGTATGTACTGGCGAGTAAGAGTCAGTTTATTCAGTTTTATTCTTAGACCAAGCTGACCAGGCTAGGAAAATCCAGCAAAATAACATATCTTTGCATGCTGTAGCTGTATTTGCTCTTAAAAAGTGCATGAAAAACATCTAACATTTAAATTGGCAACGTTTAATTTGGCAATGCCGTGTTTTGCAGCTTGGCCAATAAAGCATAATTGAATAAAAGCGAATAGGGAGCAAGTGTTATAGAGAGAACAGTAAAAGAAGTAGTTTGCACGTTTACTGTGGACATAATTTCCCGTAGACAGGTCATTTGGAGCACTGCACACAGCGGCTCATTTAGAGGCTGTTTTAATTCGATTTAAATGAAAGTGGAATACTGTTAAATCTATGAATGATGCTGCTGATTAAATGCCGGACACTGCACTGCACAACAACTGGGGATAGCATATTTCTGTGTTAAATTCACACCACCTTAAATATTTATGGCCATATAAAGTCTTGCAGCTGGAGATGGTGTATTCTGTAGATTTTAGAGCTGGTGTTACACACAGCAGAAATCTCTAGGGACCATGGGACATATTGCATTGTCCAAACTGTAATATGTTTTAATAAAATATACATTACCAGCATACAATATGTACATGATATCAGCTTGTAATTTTTTACAGTGTGACACTAAACAAGGACTTGTTATAATTATAATTATTCTGTTGTTTCTGCCACACGGTGCTGCATTATTTGGGACAATTGTAGCGAGAATTTCATCATTCAGAAACTCTAGTATATTCTTTATATTGTAAAATGTCCTGTTGTATAAATGAGTATATCACATGCTTATTAATTAGACATAACCATTTCTCATTTGCACAAGGTTTTTGATGAAGTATTTTTTTTTTTCAGACACATGATCATGGTCCATATCATTAATTAAAACACCACCCGAAAAAATAAAACATTATTATTATTATTATTATTATTAATAATAATAATAATAATAATAATAATAATAATAATAATAATAATAATAATAATAATAATAATAATGTTATTTTGGTGGATATTAATAATAATAATCATAATCATAATCATAATAATAATGTATGTATTTAGGATTTGTACACCTTTTTACCAAGAATTTTCCATGACTTTTCCAAATCTTTTGACTAAATTTCCAAGACCTGAAAAATGACTTAAAGGTGTTTAAATTGTATTGAAACTGTCCAGTATGGTACATTAGAAACATACTTTTGCTGCAATTTCATTTGTTAAATTTGGAAATGGATCAACCAGGGACTTCTTCCTCCAGAAATATTCCACTAATTTACTGACTTATAGCCTATACAGCGGTGATTAAAAGATAATTATGCTATATTAGATATAAATTAATCATCTATGTTGTTTTAAAGCATTGCCAAAACAAAACAAAAAACAAAGATCAGCATAAAAATTATTTAGTTAAAATATTCTGACAAAAAATACATATAGGTCAATTTTTCTGCAGTGAGAACATTTACTGTATACTAGCTGGTGCAGGTTTAACTCTTAGTGGCCTAATGTTGCTGAAACTTTTCCAAAACTTTACATCAAAATATAAAATTCCAAAACTTTTCCAGGTTTTCCATGACTGTACAAACCCTGTGTATTTGACTTCATGAAGAGCCTAAAATGTATATGAATCATTGAAGAGAGAGTTATGAGCAGAGAATTTTCTTTATTGTATTTACCATTATTCTAATATTTTGGCATGTGTGGAATATGTCTCTGTGTCAGCCCCTGTCCTGGGTGTACCTCACCTAAGACCCATAGTTATGAGGATAGGCTCCAATAAGGCTGGAAGTAACAAATATGTATTCTTGGGTGTAACCAGAAAATCCAAGAATTTACAAGAAAAAATCTGTCACATTTTAACAAAAATTCACCTTTGTGTCACAATGAATGAATAAAGAATGCCCAGATGAGAATACTCTCCTTGTACAAGTTTACTTTTTGTAATGGTAACTGTAATAATATGGTGTCTGAATGACGTACTTTTATAAAAAACAGTTTCATAGCTACACTCTTGCTGTGTTATGATTAGTTGCCCTAATTCACCTCTCCTAAGATTATGTAATTTGCTCTGTCCATCAGATATGTAAGGGAAAACAACTTTCATATGTTTAAAGCAGTGTTTTGTAACTGGTCTGGCTTCAGGGCCCACCATCTCCCTATAACGACAAGCCGCGACCCAAATAAAAGAGATATTTATTTATGTTAACACAAAAAACAACACATTTAAAGATAAACCAAGGAAGCTTTGATGCTAGAAAGGGAACAAGGAAATCTCAAGTCTTATGAGAAAACATCACAAGAGCCAAACAACAAGCTAGCAATGGCTTTTTTTTTTTTTTTTCCGTCATGACAGAGCGGCCAAACGGCAGAGAAACTTTTACACGGAAGGGAAACTGAAAGTCAAGCCAAGTGAAGGGTCACACAGGAGTCAACTGGGCTTGTGAGTGTTTACTCTGAAATGTAGGGAAAGCTCTAGGAAAATGGCAAAGAAACAAGCAGAGTTACTGAGTTCTGCTTTAATTACCTGCACTACTCTTATTTTTTTTTATCAGACTTGCTTTTGCCCTGCAGGACCCACTAAAACAGTTCTGTGACACACTTTTGGGTCCAGACCCACCAGTTCAGATTTATTGATTTAAAGTATCACTTATTTAGGCAAAAAATAGTAATCGGTAGGTGTTAATCTAGGGTTCATTAACACTGATGAACTGTCTCGCAGCACAATCACCATACATTAACATAATATATTTAATATGAACCATAGTATCCAGCAGTGCAGTGAGTAAAGTACTGTATACGCTGGACACTATGAACCATAGTATCCATCATCTACAGTACTTTACTCTGCACTGCTGGCTCAAACTGCAGGCAGACAATAGCAGACTCACACACCATAGATCTGGGCCAGAGGCTAAGGGGCTTTAGCTGTTTGCTTAAGCCTTGACTTTATTGGGTGGCAGGACTTGCCTCTCCTTTTCACACCATTAATCTTTTGGAAGGTTGCTTCCTTGTGAGATCCTGTTCTCACAATTCTGATCTAAATTTATTCCTCAGAACAGATTTTTTTTCAACCTGCCATTTGGCACCCACCAAAGTGCATAGGGAGCTTTCCGAGAAAAATGCTTGCCACGTTTTAAGCTGAATAAACAAGACAATGAACAATTCTATCCCATAATGAGTCATATTTGTTTGAATAGTTTCCACAGCAGCCAGGGTTTAATATGCTCAGGGATTTCAAGTGAAGTATAAGTATAAAGTTGTCTATTTTGCTACATTAAATCAAGAATGCTGATACGTATTTTACATTAGTGGCAGAGGAAACAGTGGCTTGGCCTTATTATAAAAAGAAAAGTTATGAGCCTGGGATGACTAAATGTGAATATATGTACTTGTTCATGATGCAATGGAAAATGTATATGCATAGAGTGAAACATTTGTGGTCATATTATATTTACTTTCTATTACTAAATGTACTTAACATTACCAAATACTACCACTAATACTGTCCTAATACTGAGGTGTGGTAAAAGTCTAATATCTAGTTCATTCCCAACACTGTAAATGCTTTTTTTTTTTTTTTATGATATGCTTGGCTAAAGTTTGCTGGTTTGTTTCACTCACCGAGACCTTGTTCAAATGTTCTCACCACTTGGTTCAAAGTGGATCCATTTTTGTTTTTGTTTTATTGTTTAAAATGAATGCCAAAGGGCTGTGCAAGTTTGGAAGGAGTTGTAAAACTAATTGCCAACAAGATTACCAGTCTGTTGCCTGAGCATTGCCATATAAAGTAGCCGAAAGCATGACAGATGTGTTTCAAGCCAAAGTACCTTGATGTACCGATCTATTGTCTGCACCTTGTTTTTCACCAGCTTTGTGCTATACAACTTTTTTTTTTTTTTTTTTACATTTATTCTTGTGTGGCTGCCTGGAAGTCTTTTGAAGCTTAAGTCCATTCAGCGTCTACTCCATCCATTTAATCCATCTTTATTAGACAATAACAAAAATCATTTTTGTTTGCCACACTGTCAACACAATCTCCTGCATGTCTAGGCTCTGAGGTAAAATGATTTTATAAACAAAGCACCTATCTTTACATTAATGGAATCACAATAGTTTAGGTCCTGATAGATTTTTAGATTTGTCGTTTTTGCATTTTGAGTTGATGTTGGTTGTTGCAAGAAAAAAACAAAAACAAAAAAACAACAGGCCCAAGTATAGAACCTTGTGGCACTCCATATTCAAAAAGTTTCACATACTGGCAATTTTTATTTTAACCTTTGCCATAAATTGTGTCAAAACCCCCTGAAACATGTAGTGTGCAACTTAAAACATAAACAGAGCCATGGAAAGTAAAATGAAAGAGATCTGAAAGTTTAAAGTATGCATTACACCAGTAGTGTTTTGGTTGTGCAAAACAGGAAAATGTGAATGTAAACCAGTATAAAAAGTTTATGATAGTTAAATGGAGCACCCAACTTAATCTGCTAAAGAAGCTGTGTTATCTGTGACTTTTATGCAACATTTTGCTTTGTAATGCCTGAAAATAAACCCAAAGACTGATTTTTTAGCATAATGCAGGGTATCCAAGCAGCTAATGCAATATAATGGGTATTTTAAGAACGCCAACTGCTTTGTTGATGTTTGAGCTATTTACAAGCGTTGCTCAAAATGATGGTTTTAAAGGCAGTGCTATGTGGCTAGATACAAAGTTTTGGTCATGAATAATAGTAATTCACAAAGAGAGTGTAAAACATGCTTTTGAGTAACAATTTGTTCAATAGGTAAGCTATTCCACAGACAAAATGGTTTGAGCAAAAGCATGAACATAAACAAAATACATGAGTACTTTTTGTAAAAATTCAAACAACAATATTTATCAATTACATTGAGCTAGTCTAGTCTAGTATTCCTGTATTATTATAGGTAATCATTGCCTTTTTCTCTGAAGAAACACAGTTTGCTATTATACAAAAAAAAAAAAAAAAAAAAAACTCACTTTACTCTTTACTGTGCCACAATATAAATATGTAAATATTTAGAGTGACAGGCATGCTGCTGCCTCCTGGGTATTGTGCAGCATATACATTACACGCTTCAACTGTAGCAAAAACAACATGACCACTGTTTTCCTTCAACTTTGGCTCTTTACACTGGGAACATGGTAGCCTGTGTTTGTGGATGTGTGTGATTACCATATTATAGAACTATATTATTAACACATGGAGAAACATATTATATAAAAGTTAAAGCTGCAGTAACCAAAACCAACTCTTCCTCACACTTCCAACTCCCCTGTAGCATCATAGCAACCTATTATAAAGTAATCTTGAACTCTATTGCCACCACAAAATACTACATGAAATTAAAGTTTAGAGCTTATTGTATTATTATTGGCACCACGATGTAAGCAGACATTGCCAGCACTAAAAAAAAGCAAAATTACAGTATTTCCACTACTATTCATTCATTGTTGTCAAGCCATGTAGACCAACCAGCAAATGCAAGTAGACTAACTCTAAGCAACAATTTGATTCAGCCATGGCTCACTAAATATTCTTATTAATTAAAATCCATTTTCACATTTAATTATAATACACTACGCTGTTAAATTAACAGAAAGGTCACATTTAACACAGTAAGGAAAGTGGTATTATAATTATTGATAGTGTTGACCAGGAGAGTGTGGTGTGGTCGTGCAGTGCTCGAGAGTGACTGAGGATACGAAGCGTCTGCTCCTGACTGTGCTCCAGGCATCACGCCGGGCCGTCTGCCTGATAGCAGATCAGATCTTCAGCTGAAAAACTGAATTTGACAAAAAGGGCTTTCCACTGCCCACAGAGAAACAATGACTGGGCAAATCCTCCTAAGCACACAGCTGTTTCCAAACCCCTGTCTTTCTGTTGATTCAACCCCAAATGAAGCACCAAAGCATTTTATTGTATTTATAGAAAACAGTTTAATCACGTTAATATCATATGATATCCTGAACAGGAACACTCTGACACTGACACTGAGAAACAACCATGTCTTGATTTCAGAAACCATGTTGAGCCAAAATGCTGGTTATGTTGCTTGGAGCACTCCTCAAAGACCTGGGATAATGTGGCATGTACGCTGTATCCTGTGCAAGCTTAGTTAAGTGATTTTCAACAAAATCAATGTGACTGCAGCTCCAACTCTTCCTACTATAACAAAAATCAGATTGTGCTTTTAAAGCACTATTTGTTGCAGTTTACTGTATTTAACCATAGTTCTCTGAGTAAAAAAAAAAAAAAAAAAAAAAAAAAATCTATAACTGTGTTTATTTGCCTATATTTTTATTTTTTAGTTATTATTTATGTATTTATTTGGGGGAACAGTGCACATTAATGAACATCTAGTCAGACAGCAATAGAGGTAAATATGCCGGTTTATAGCAACAGTGCTAATTTGCGTCTGCAGTGCCTTGGCAGGTAACACAAAAACATGCTAACATATAGAACAGGACAATAGATCACAATAAGAGCACATCACAGGACAGCACATTACTAAGAAGTTAAAAATCAGTGGTGGTGGACTGGTTTGCTTTCAACCACTGTTTGAGGTGAGTTTTGAAGGTTTGTAAGGTTTGACACCTCCTTATGGAGAGTGGAGGACGCTTCCAGATCTTACTGTCCTTTACAGAATTTTGTCCAAAGGCAGTTTTTCTGTGCGGGATCTCACAGTCCCCTCTAGAGGAGGCCCTGGCCCTGACACCCCTGTGAACCTTTTTTTAAGAAAGTCAGACATGTAGGTGGGGCAAGTCCATGTAACCCCTTATACATCAAACAAGCAAATTAATTTTTTTTTAAATTCTCAAAACTCAATAAAATGTACATTTTAAAAATTACAAGTTACAATTAAAAGTTACAAACATGGAATGACTTTGGTTTTCTATCAACGACCATTAATGATTTTTTATAGAGTGATTCTATGATTTTGCATGTATTTACACCTGCCAGCGACCAACATTTAATGCAATATTCAATGTCTGTGAAGACTCCAAGAAGAATCCAAGAGGCTTTCTCAATTTGAAATTGAGAAGAATTGCGAAAGCTTCTTGGAAGAGGTGAAAAGTCTTCAACTTTAAAAATCAAGTCCAGATGACTGCCTTTGAACCTTTTGTTGTGATACAATATTCAATGTGTGACAGACTCATTAAATGTAAAAACATTTTAGCAGCATCATGTTTTATGAAAGGTCATTTTTGTTTAAAATTGTTCAAATTGAATTTCACTGTATTAGATATTCTTTTAATATGGCTCTTGAAACAGTGTGGAACCACACCAAGGAACTTGAATTCAGAGACAATTTCTAGTTCCTATTCTCCCAAAAATACACCTGAATGTTTGATATCCAATTTTGTACTTTTCTTGCTGGAAATGTAAGTAAACCTTGTCTGGATGAATCTTGTTGTTAAACAGCACTAACTTCACTATTGTTATAGTGTGAATTACCAGGACACCCGCTCTCTACTATAACCCCAGTACAAATCCGTAAGCACGTTCCAGCCTGTTTGCTGTTATGCCTTGTGTTTTATGATACGTCAACCTGTGTTTATTCCACTTCCGAGCTTTCTAAACATTAAATTTTATCAGCTGTAAACAGAATCACTCCTTGTTTGGGATTCATAGAGGCATGATGTTTGCATGTGCGCTGCGTCGGGTTGTTTAGTCTGGCTCATGTTGCAGGTAGTTTGGACTGCAACCCAAAGGGATCATTCTTATTATGACTGCATTTTTATGACAGAGAATAAACTATGAAATGAGTTTAACAATCCTGTTTAAGTTATTAAAAAGTTGCTAAGGGGGAAAACAGATGTCTATTAGGGATGCTAATGGGAGACATGTTTCCTCTTGGACGGTATTGTGAGTTATTGTTGGATCGCACCAACCTGAATTAGAGATGCTGCATTTTATTGATACTTTCTCAGACATTTTCCATTGGCTTTTTTTCAGCATATTGGGAGATCTAAACAATCTTTTTTCCATTCGAGTTAAACGGCGTCAGCAATGTGCCAAATATGACATCCCCCATTCTAGTCAAAGCAGTATTTTAAGAACAACTCAAGGGAATTTCTCAATTTTTCAATTTGCTGGAGTAAAAGGAAGGGGATTTCACATGACCCTCTTCTTTTAAATTAAGCGTATTGACTACTGAGTGTTACAGCAATGTTTTTTTTTTTTTTAATAATAATGTGAGGTTTGTTTGTTTTTTCTTCAACAGCTGCCTATTGGTTTCCCTGATAGTGGTTACAAATGTAGCCAATAGCACAAGAGGAAAGTAACTATACTTGTCTGTAACATACTTATACTTCAAGTTCATTTTTAAAGTCACAAAGTAAGTTGAAGTATTTCTTTTTACCAGCGTAGTAAAGTGAGTAGTAATAGTAGTAGAAGAAAGAAGTTGTAGTGGTAATAGTAGTGATGCAATTAGTAGTAGTGGTAGTAACAGTAGCAGGTGTGCACATAGTAGCAAGGTATTTTCTACTTTTCACTATTTTTTTAACTTTTAATCAAGCCATTTATGTATTTCCGAGTACATTTTCTAAAACGTACTTTACTTGAGTCAAGTATATATGATATTTTAACTGCATTTGACCATAGTGGAAAAGTGGGTAGTAGAAACAGTAGTAGTAGGAGAAGGATGTGGTAATAGTTGTAGTGGTAGCAGTAAGTACTTTCTATTTAAGTAAACTTTACACTATATTACTTAGGCTACAACTTTTCAGTGTGTGTAATTTTACTTAAATAATTTGTGTTATTTTAAAGCAATAGTACTTTAACTTGAGATTTTATGTTCGTCTTTCATTTCTGCTCAACATTTAGAAGCATTTTCTCCAACTCCTGTTTTGACAAATGCAGTCCTTTATTTTTGTAGGTTTCCGCTGCTGGTGACCACATGTTAATCCACATGTTTAATACAGTTTATACATGTTTGTCATTCTTTCTCCATCAGCACCTTCACCATGCTTGTTTTATGACTTTTGTTTATTGGTTTTTCTACTGTCTTGGTCTGGTGTCTATTGTTATGTTTGACCCTACAGCCAGCCATATCCCAAATCTTTCATAAATCTGTCTCCAGTGCTGCTACATTTGATGTCAGCAAAACATCAACAGATGTCGAAAAGCATTTTTACACTCATGGCAACCACATTGCAATGGCTAAAGCTCCTGCAGCCATCGCCGTGTTGCTAAATCAGTGAGCTTTAGATAAATGCAGCAGTGTCAAATGTGTTGCAGGAGAGTTGTAATTATTATAACAGAGAATATTTAAGTTTAATATAATCCTGCTGCAATATCTATTAACCAGTTCATGTGTTTGCATTAACTAGCACATAACGTTCCTGTATTTAGAAAATAATAAAAAATAATGTAAAATGAATGCCCCTAAAAGTGTAAGTCTTTAATGATTCTAGAAATAAAACTAAATCTATCCTAATTTGATTGGTAATGAGAAAATACTGTCCCGAGTTGTAAAAAACTAAATTGTGGAAGTTGATTTCTTAAAATAGTATGTGTAACCTGAAAGACCTTTTGTTCCTGTCTGGTTCTACAGGCTTCAACTTCACACTAGAGTTGCCCTCATTGATTTAAAGTACAGTATGTCTGTCAATTAACTATCCCCAATTGGGCAGCGCTCGTCCATCCCAGTTAAGGATGACTTCACTCAATGTGCCCCTTTCCCATTCGCCTGCTTCTGTTTGGGCAGGAAATCCTGAAATCTGTCGGCCACAACTTTTTATAGCTTGCCATTGAGAGACAGCTGAACCCACAACTCTTCTACCAATGCATGAAGAAACTAAAACTAGGATATGGCCTTGTTCAGTAAATGTACATAGCATTTTTCTTACAGTACATTTTTGTTAATTATGATAAACATGTCATTCCCCAGAGGCTAAGGTAAATGAAGTGAAACCACAAGTTAGCATTTACACTGATTTGAAAACAAAAGGCACATGGGTAATTTGCATAAAAAACATAAAAGTGGACGCCTGGCTTTCCATACTTTTTAATTTTTTTATTTTATGTTATGCAAATAATTAGTCTGGTTTCTGGATTGGATTTCCAAGTGTTTACTAAATGAGTCCAACCATTTTATTGTATAGAGAGACAGACATACACTCAATCAAATTATAGGCTAAAAAATCAAGACACCCAGAATTGCTGAATGTTGAAATATTTGGTTTAAGTTTAAGTTAAAGGTGCTATATTATGCTAAATCGACTTTTTATGAGCTTTACCATGGTATAACGTTGTTCTCTCTTCAAAAACATAGCTGGAGCTGTTTTGTTTCATACACGCATGTATAAGTAATCCTCTATTCTCTGGCACAGCCTTTCTGAGATTTCAAAGTGCTCGGTCCCACAGACCTTTGCTTCTCCCATGAGCCCCCGCCCAATCAACAAGCCCTCTACATCCAGTCTGCTCTCATTTCTTTGGCCAAAAAAACAGTGTACAGCTCTGTTACAACTGATTCTTCACAGCTATTTTTGATTTTGTAGTAAAATGGCATCATACAAAAAGTTTAAGGAAATAAAAAGCTCTGCAGTCTGCTGCCCTCGTCACCTGTTTCTTTATGGCACCAGTAGACTACTTAAGAAAAACGATGTCTTTTACTTAGATGTTTTTAAAGGTTGTAAAACGTGCAAAGAAGAGACCAAGATTAGTTTGAAAATATGAGTAAAAGCTGCCAGATTTGCTGCCAGGTGCACACCAAATATGCAAAGATATGCAAGGTGGAAATATCAACAAGAAAACAAGGGTTTTAATACATTACTGTTATACTGTAGGCTTATCACAGATGCAAACAATTTGCTGTAAGCCTGATTGTGGAAAACAACGGGAGAAGCTCCTTCCTTATGTTTTTGGACTCCGAAGATGGCACTGCTCCCAATAGAAAACACATGGACATCCCAATGCATGCCCAAATCTGTTTTGTTTAGCTTACAGAGCGCTGTTGTGTTCTATTACTCTACTCTATTACACTGGTGATTGTTTAATTTATATCAACCACACTTACATGCCATTTACATTATCCATACCTTTTATAAGCTGTCCATACAGTTGTATATACCAGTGTTTTTCAACTTTGCAGGGGATTCTTTGAATTATTTCTTAATTTGATGTGAAAATATTTGCAATCTTTTCATCCATCCATCCATCTTCCGCTTTGTCCAGGGGCAGAAGTCTAAGCAGGGACGCCCAGACATCCCTCTCCCCGGACACTTCCTCTATCTTTTCATAATAAACAATTGAAACTTGTGAAAGACAAGCTCAAGTGTCATTGATAACTGATTAAAAATTATTGATTAAAATGAGGTGAAACTACTATAATTATTATTTGAATAAGCCTATTATGAAGCTTGTTTCAGGAGAGTTATATAAATGATTTTTCATACATTTTTGAGATTTACTTTTTAAGTTGAAAAACATAGTCAAAAAAAAAAAAAAAAAGGAAATGCAGAGTTTATATTATTTTTATCACAACCTTTTTTAAATTTATTGTTATTTTATTGGGATTTTCTGTATCTTTAATTTAACTTTCAAAGCAAAAAATGCAGGAGAAACAACTTTTATAATAAAGTAAGTATAACATGTCTTTGTACTAACAAACACAGGTGACCACACTATGAGCACTTTAAAAAAAAAAAGTTACAATGAAGGGGTTCTCACGGCATTACAAAAACCTCAGGCAGTATGCAAGGCAAAAACATTGGGAACTACTGTTATATACTACACAATTTCTCATATACATTTTCAAGGCAACCACTGAACTCCCCTGTCGTGATGAGTCCTTGGTCCAACACACACATATTTAAATTAATTGCCCCTAATAACATCCAATGTCATTACATACACTTATTTCATTAACAGCTTCTATCACCTATCGGGCTAATTTAGTAGCAGGATATCACATTACCTTCTGACACTATCCATCAGTTGTTTAATGAATAGTTGCCTCAGTCCATTAATATTCTAATTAGCAGTTTTATTAAGAGTTATCTGGCTTTTTCGCTCGTGACTGGTTTGGAGATTGTTTTAAACGCCTGACCTTCCATACATTTGCAGTGAACCGGAGCTCGGAGACTTGAGCTTTCGGGAGGCCAAGGACACCATATTCATTAGGCACTGTAGGCAAGCGTCTTTTCTGCATATCTGTCATTCCAAGGCGCTCATGCTTCGTTTTCCACACCGCTGTAATAATGCGCTCCTTAATGTCCATTAGGAGCACAGTGCGAGTTAGTGTGTAACCATTAGACGTTCCCAAGAGACGCCGAGTCACAAGATCATTTCCAAATGTAAATACTTAGGCCTTCCCTGGCAAAAACACTCCGCTCATGTGGTCATTTAGCTATAACAAGTCCAGCCTAAATGTGTTTAGTTCAAAAACATAAGCCCGTCATTACGGAGACTGTGGGAACTGTTTATACAGGAAAACGAATTCACATGTAATAGGTTTGGAAATGAGTGATATGTATTTTAGGGAGAAAGCATTTGGAACGCTAGTCTGATAAGAAATCCAGATTAAAAACAACGTGGAAACTGGAATGTAGGCTACTAAAAGGTAAAAATAATAACTTGAAGCAATTGGAGAGCACAGACCTCAGTCAAGGCATTATAGTTCCACCCTGGAGCTTCTCTCTTGCTCTGCGCTTGCTTCTGTGTCTGACCTTTCCTGAAAGTATGTAAGTAAAATCACCAGTAACATTTAGGTTGCATGTTTTACAACCTTTAAAAACATTACCTGACTAAAAACAGGTATAGTGGTGCAGAGACCAGCAGAGGGCAGCAGAGTGCATATCTGTAACTCTCTTTTGAACAGAAAAATAGAGAAAAACTAGTTTTACTTCCTTAAACTTTTCGTACGATGCCATTTTACTACAAAATGAAAAACAGATGGATAAATGAATGTGACCAGACTGGATGTAGAGGGCTTGTTGATTGGTCAGTGCTTCCTGGAATGGGTGGGGGTTTGTGGGAGAGGCGGAGGTCCATGCAACTAAACATTTTAAGGGCTCAGAAAGGCCGTGCCAAAGAATACAGACAGGTGTGAATGAAACAAAATACAAAACACAGGTATGTTCTTGATGAGGTAACACAATTATAACTTGGTAGAAAGCTCAGAAAAGTAGTTTTTCCTTGGTCCACCTTTACCTTATTTTGACTAACTCCACCACAGTGCATTTTGTGTGTTCCCCATAACCTAAAGTGTACAAAGAAACTGTCCAAAAGCTCACCTTTAAATGCATTTGAGCTATCTTCAAACAAGGTATACTAATTGATGAATCATGCCAAATCTGTAATCAGTATCGCATTGTAAGAATCCTTCAACATTATTATTGCCATCAGAAACAGCCCAAGCAAAATAACAGACAAACCTTAAATAGTCTGCTTTTCTTTCAACTCTGCACTTTTATCTCAAATTGCCCTACAAATATAATGCCATCAAAGTGGAGTGAAAGCTTCAAGGACATGTGGTTGTCTTGTGCAAACACTCAGATATGGATTGCACACTGAGGCTCTCCAATCTGTCCACCGGTCTATTAGTATTGACCCTGCGAGTGGAAAACAAGAGCCCTCATACCCAATATTGATGCGAGCGAGGCAGCGTTGGGGCTGATGTGTGCTGCACATGCTTCCTCATTGATTGTTTATTACCGCTGCATACTATGAAAAAGACCTCATCCATCACACGGCAGTAATGGTCTGTACATACGAACTCAATCCAGGGTCCTGGCATTGCTGGAGAAGACAAGTGATTGAGGCACGATCATTGCTTGTTACTGGCTGATAACAAAAAGGTTGGTGCTAAATCAGGTAAAGTTGCGCTGCGGTGAGATGGATTTGGAGCCGGGAATTTGCCCCGAGCCAATCCCGAGCCCCCTTCACCCTTCAAGGCCAATGCAGGATCAATGGCGGTGCTTCATCACGCCAAGACTCAAGACTAATGTGTTGGTGTTGAAAAGCAGGCAGAAATCCTGGGGTGAGCTATGCGTGTACACTAATGAGCTGTGTGGCTGTATGGTGTCGTGCTTATTAGCGTGTCTTTCTGGACATAGAGTGGAATGGGTAAAAGCAAAAAAGAGTGGAAAGAATGTAGGAGGTTTATTATGAACAACCAGAGACACACACTGCTGTGCACGTTCCAGCTGATGTTTGGATTGTATCATTATCGCATCATTGAAGACTTTAACATTGTTTTTGGTCTTGTAGAATTATAATATTAAGGCTTCTTTCAAAAAAAAAAAAAAGAAAAAAAAAAGGAACTAAAGACAAATTATTGAATTGAGGAGAACCTAAAAAACGCCCTTCTTTGACACTGACGTACTAGTACTCACCACAGTGTTTGTTTTTGTTTTTCTATACTCAACACTGAACATATTTTCAAGCTTTTTGAATCAAGGTGAAATGCAAACACTGCTCATCTAAAGTGTCACAAAGCTCTGCAGTAGATTATTAGATCATTCCAAACTTCATAAAGAAAAAATCCACCTGGCACTGAAATCATTCTAACGCTCATTCCTATTAAGAGCTGCTCATTTGTACACGACACTGGCAAGCACTTGTATTAGTTCTGGAAAAGTACATTGGCTTATTGAATTTTTTACATTCACATCCAATCCACTGTATTTGGTTACATTGCACTTGTGCCAAACTCCTACCACTTGTTAGGATCATGAGCACTGAACAACTAATGACAACAGTGTCGAGTCGAGATAATCCTTCCTGGTTGAAATTCCCGATCACAGCAGTATAATATAGTGTCCCTCATCCACCAAAGACAGCAGTGACAGTATCTCCTCCACACTGGCACCACACCAGCGAGTTCAAGGGCTTGTCAGGGATGTTCTCTCAAACTATGAAACCTCCTGTGGGCCCCCCTCATTTGAATGACCTCCAGATAATTATTTAATTTTATTCTTTTGGACGAATGTAAATCCCAGCATAGAAATGGGGAATTATTCACAGCTGTTTTAGCTCCAGAACATTTGGCTCCTGTCTGGAAGCCGGGAAGCCAGAGATGTCCTGACTGCTAATGATAACAAATGCGAGCACCCTTTGCCCCTTCCTTTGGACCCACTCTTCAGCCACATATATTTGGACTGAGCTAATGAAAATTTGTCAAGTGAACCTGATACGTCAGACTCAATGGGGGGGGGGGGGGGGGGGGGGGGGGGGTCCATGGAGGCTCCATTAAAGTAGACACTGCACTGCCGGCGCTGATCAATACACCAACAAAAGCGAGAAATGGCATTGCAGAGCCTTCGATGAACATACGAAGCGGTTTGTCTTCTTCACTTTGTGTCCACATGCGGTTTGACGTGCCTGCTGCTTAAATACACAAACACGGCTTGAGGAGATTAAAGGGCTTCCATATGGTATCTGATGCAATTATGGAGAGGCTTCTGAGATAAGATAGGAAAAGATAAAATTCTAATTGCGTCTGTGGGGAAAAAGACTGTCAGAGAAACAATAAGTACTTTTCAACTGTTCTGCTCGAATTGTGAAATATAAATAAGAAAGTGTGCAATATCAGAAACATAACGTCAGCTACAGGGTCAACAGTTTGTGGAGTTGTATGAAAAGTATTATGTATGAACCAACTTCAAATTTATTCTTTAGAAGCTCAAGTCCCACCCACAACTCCAGCCTAGGGTGATTCAATAATAAGCTCACAATACACCTGCAGTCATTTTATAGTACTTTTCAATGTGTTTTGTGTTTGCAACATTATCTAAGGATTTTAGCAATTTTGGAAAACATTAATAAGTTGGAATTGTAGAAAACTGCATCTGTTTTGTACTTGTATTAGACTTAATGTCGTCAACACAGACACCGGGAAAAAAGTAAATTTTTTTGTCTGTATTGTGTGCGTTGACAGTAACACAGATAGCAGTAAAGCCATAGCCGCTGAATTAAACGAGCTTTGCATGTTGTGCAGTAGAGACACAACAGGCCTGTTGTACGCAGACTGTCATTTGCAATCTGGTCGATCTGCAGTGAATAGGCTGTTCCACAGGGCTGCCCCTGGAGAATGGAAGCCCATACAGCTCTGAAGACTAAAACAACACTGAAGAATCTCTCATATTGTATCTCTGGGTATAAATTTACATTTCTAATTTCTCTGGCGTTTAGCAGCAGCCCCACAGGCCAATACAGATGTCTTTGGCAATGACCTGACTTTTCATTAATATGTATGCTGACAACCAACCAAAAAGAATAACAAAATTGCTCCTCTCCGGTTACAGTTTTCTCTCTGGTCCCAGGGCAGACCAAAAGTCAAAGCTGTCCAAGTGCACATCCTGACTTCCCCTCTGCTCTCATCTCCTGCATGTTCTGCTCTCCCATCTGTACTCAGTGGGGTGGTCGTCCTGTATTAAGAGACATTTAGAGAGGATCCTTTACAGACTCCTCCTTTAATGTAATTGTTTAGGTATCAGAGCTCGCATCATGCTATGTCACACAGACAGCCTCCGTTGTTGGAGCAGAGGGAACAGTGATGTGATTGTTCTGTGCTTCTCTCTTTTCTCCGGTCACATCTTAGACAAGTTAACCTCTTTAATTAAGAGTACTTAGCTGTGTGGGCCCGGATGGGGCAGGAAGCGATTGTTGAGAACCTGCCAAGCTGGATCGGGTTTCTCGGCGGTCTGTGCTTCCAGCCAAGGCTGAATGGGAGGCTGGCTTGTCAGCAGATGCTGTGCTCAGGGATCAGTGTCTCTCTGTTGGGTTACAAGAGCTCTTTTCCCTGAGACAAGAGAGGAAAAAAACTCAGTGAACGAGTAAAGGGTGTAGCGGAGAAACAACCACGAAGGAAACTTGTATAGAGAGAGATATACCCTCTGATGCTGAAACTGAATACTTGACGTAGTCTGTCAGTTTGTTTCTGGACCAGCGAGCGTGTCAGGGCTTCTATGTCCTTAGTCATGCACTGTATATCAGGGAAAGTCTTATACTGGAGCAAAACTGTGTAATCACCTAATAACATATCACCAATTCCCTGTGGGAAAAAGAGAACTTGGGACATCATTAAGTGATTATTAGGCAAGGCTATGTATATTGTTTCAGTGAATCTTCTGTTACACAGGTAAAGAGAAGCGCTCAGGGTTTGTCCTATGGATCATTTTGGGGCACGTCTGGAGGTTAACTGCAGAGTTTTAGAAAATCTATGGTAGTCTCTGCTGAATCACCTGCCTGTTGCCCTTGTAGAGCTCCTTTACAAGGGAGCGCCACATTTTATTTTTAGGTATAATCAGTGTCAGGCAGCTGTGTTGTTGTTTATTGCTTGTAATGTATATATTTTTCGTTTTGGCTTTTTTGCTTTTCTATTGTTAATAATAAACATATTATTTAAAAAAGAACAAAACCATAAAGGAAACAAATTTTAACAGATAAATATTGGCAACATTACACATGTTTAACAAGATGGAGGTAATTATGGGATTGCTTTGGTCTAAATGCTGTGTCAATAACAATGTTTCTCACAGATGGATCTATTTATGTATGAAATGGAAGAATAAATTAGCCTTAATGTGGAACTTAGAGCTACATGTGACGTCTAAGGTTCAGTGTGTGGAAGCATTTTGCAAATTTATTAAGGCTTAGTTTTTTGACAAATTAAAATATGGCGTTTATGTTTGGCTGAGGGCTGGAAAAATGAGGAAACACATTGTTGGGCAGTGCAGCATTAAGGGAGTAATGGAGATACAAGCATGAAGGGAAACTTGTACAGTGAGAGATACACTCTGATGTTGAAACTGAATACTTGGAGTAGTCAGTCTGTGTGTTTCTGGCCCAGCGAGCATGTCAGCGCTGCTTTGTCCTCTGCAGGGATATCATCAGTAGTGCGCTATATCAAAATCTTCTTAAGAGCACCAAAGCAACCAGTCACTTAGCATCAGAGAGGGGAATTTGACCCAAAATGTCTGGATGTTGTACAGCAGTGGGAAAACACAGTTTGAGCACTTCTTATTCTCGCTTTGGGACATTATCAAACATGTCCAGTGATGTTTGACTCAGTCTAGGGCTAATGCACGTTGAGAGGATACCACTTCACATCTGTCCAAGTACAATTGACAGTGTTTTATGGAAGATACAGTGCATTAAGCTGCTTTGAATTTTTCATCACGCATAACTCCCACATAATGAATCACTGTTCTAAGTCTTTAGTTCCGGCAATAATAGAAGCCAGGCTGCTGTGTTTGCACGGTAATTTCAACCAGCGTCTAACCCTAAATGAATACATACGTCATGTGGTCTGCGCACTGTATCTGTATTAGTTTCTGCAGAGCTCCGAAGAAAGACGCCTCTAATTTGACTTTTTGATATCTTAAGTATGCTGTATGCTTGTGGCAGCCAGGAATGTACTGAGGGGACAAGCCCATAATCTGAGTGTTTATTGGTCTGTTTGCCAGACTCACGGTCAGGCCGCTGGGATCAGACTTTCCACAGACGACCTCCAAGTCTAAAGCACTAAGTACAATTTAGCTAAATAACATACAGTATATATACAGCTTTTGACAATGTAGTTTTTACTTGTTTACTATTCATACCATATTTGTTTTACAGCAGTGTCACATCACTAAAGTGTTTGCTTGGATTGGTTTTTATCTTGTACATGCTAAAACACATTATTTTTATTATCAAAAGCAGGGGTTTCCAAAGTGGGGGTCGGGACCTCTCTGGAGGACACTAACAATGTGGGGGTCACAAGATGATTTCCAGAAATTGTTTAAAAAATTATGAAACTTAGCTTAAACATTTTAAAATATTTTCTCATAGAAAATAGCAGATGTTAGTCAAAACTGTGTGCAATATTAAAATAAACCATGCAAATAAATAATAACAACCCAATAAAAAAATGTTTTACAGTGGGAGGTGGGTTGTTCATGTTATTTTATGGGTCTGAAAAGATTGGGAATTTTTTAATGCTTTTTAATATACATTGTTTTCACACTAATCGTTGACGTTTTCAACCAGCTATTTCAATTGTAAACACTGGATATAATTTAAATTTATCAACACAGTTTAAATTTTGAGATTAGAAAGTGAAACTAAATGCAGTTCATTGAAATGCAATTGAAACGTATTAAAAATGCTTTGCTCATTGGCTACAAAGTCATATGTTTTTCACACAGATTTAAATATTTAAGTAAGGTAAGTAAGGTAATCAAGACAAACATTTGAAAAGATGACACCAAGTGATTTTACACAAACTGAATATGTTCTAACATAGATGTCAAAATAAAATAATGTGACTTCACAGCACTGGCCGCTCCCTGTTTATGACGCAACCTCTCAGCTGAAGCATCACCTTACCTCACCTGTAAATAAATCTCACTTCTGCAAGTTTGACAGTGTGTGGGAGGTTTTCTACTTTAATAACATCATGTCATTTTTTTTTTCACCTTTTGCCAAGCACATGATATAGAAAATTGCAATATGTATTTCTATATTTACATGCCATTACTTCACATTACTGTTTTGATAAATTCTGTTCTTTTTTTTTTTAAGTCTTAATGAAATAAAGGTTTTATTGCACAACACATAGTATACTTTCTATTCTTAAATACATTAAGAAGCCTTTATTACATTGTAGAACTCAAACTTCGCAGGCTTATTAAAGATAAAATGTCTAAATGTCTAACCACGACCTTTCAAACCATCTTCAAAGAGGGACAGACGTGGCTTATCCTATGTCCTGTCTATTATCTCCTGGCGGTGCCTTCTTCGTTACCTTCGCGCTCGCTGAATGGAATCTGGCCGTGCCCTTTGGTGTATCAGTGTACCCTCGCACACCCAGATAGAGTTACGCTGTCATGAACTAACATATACACAGCGGGGTCCTGCAGAGTTCAAAGTTCTTGGGTGTCCTGTGGGAGCAAGCTTGAGTGAAAGGATAGACCTATTTTGGGCCAAATTACTCGAAATGACTTTAAAATTACACCCTGCTATGTCTAGGGGCGTCTCAGGCTCCGTTTTTAAATGGTAATAGCTTTCATTAAAACCTGAGGAGTAAAGAAAAGTTTGGTAAATTCATTTCTTTATCTCTTAAAGGGAAAAGTATGTCAAGGGGTAATATTTCAAAGTTGCACCTGCAGAAGTGTTTCCGGCGAGGCATTTTTGGGATTCTGGATGTAACTGTGTCTAATTGGCTATTCTCTTTGAACCGGGGATCAATCTTTACCATATGAGCTGTGGTTTTTTTAGTTGAAGGGAAAATTGAGAGGGGTGGCAACCTCATTTCCCCCAAGTTTACCACAGAGTTCATGCGTCCATAGGCTGTGGTCAGCGCCTCCTCGCATTGCCTCTGTTATGTCTGTCCGCCACTTCTCTCGTGTTTCCCCCCAGGGCCCGCGGGATAGAGTGACCTGGGCAACTGAGACGCTCACCTCTTGGACCTCTGGAAGCTAAAGGTGATGGTTTTGTTGATACTGCGGCGCTTACTCGCCGACCACAGGCGATACGCAACACATGTCCACATTTAAATGATCTAGGCTTGTACCTGTTGTGTTTACTTGTGTGATCAAAGTTATTCAAGAATGCAAAAGAGTATAGTCTCATGTCAAATTTCAGCGCCTCTAAATGTCTATATTCACGCTTGGAGAGCAGAAACCTCCACCCACGCATTGGACTTATCTCGCAATGGATAATGGAATAAAGACACAGTGCTCAAACCTGAATTCAAACTAAAAACCTTCTAGTTCAGGGCTAAATTCTCTTGTTTAATAAACCACTATTACATCTCACACTGGTATAGAATCCACTAAGCCTGGGTGTAGTCAGTAATACAGATCTACTGCAAACCATCATGAAATTATTTGTTCCTTTACGGACCTCTTGAGGCTGGAATTGGTATCTTTCTGACAGCTGGGAAATCTAAATCTTGGCAATGGTACAGAATCTACTACTACTACTTTTGAAATATTACTGAGCATTTCTGAAAATGCCAAATCAGAGCAATACTGTTTTATTTTAAACAAAATTTCAAAAAAAACAAACAAAAAAAAAACAGACCAACAAATAAACCACTCACAGCAAAAACAAAGAAATAACAAGTACAGACATTTTTTCATCACTTATGCAGTGGAATGTTACGAAGAAAAAGAATATAGTTACTTTACAACATTTTAAAGAAATTTTTACAAGAGGTACTTTTACTTCACTGCATTTTAGAGCAAGTATCTGTACTTTATACTCCACTGCATTTTTTAAAAATTGGTTTAAAGTACAAAGTATTTTGCTGTAAAGTACTCATTAGAAACGTCAAAATAGTAACGATCAGTGACAGATTCAGTCTCTTAATTAATGTCATGTAAGTTCATTCATGTTATCAGTAATTAGCACATTTCTTCATCATGACCCCACACATTTAACATATTCATTTGTTGTTGAATCTGTGCAAAATACTTTTACTTTTTTACTTACAAGTACATTTGAAAGTAGGATTGTAATACTTTTTTTTTTTCCAAATAGGTAATGTAACGTAAAGTTTTGCTCTTTTATTTGTATTTTCATGTCATATATTGCTACATTTATGCATACAATATGTGTTAAACGTTAACAACCAACCGATATGTTAACAAACGTGAAAATGGCAGTATAATATACACTACATCTATCCCTTTACACCAATATAAACTAGAACATACATTTATAAACCAAACTATAGAGGACAGAGATTGGCACAACACTGTTTTCTTTATCTGCCTCCTTTTCAATCACAGAAGCGTCGCATTTTGTTAGAACTGAGCCTGAATGTGACCTGATGCTAATGAGCAAATAAAACATTTTTGCCGTGCTTCCTGTATCCACAACAAAGCCACTATTGTTGTTGAGTCAGGTTATTTTATATACCCAACAGATATTTGTGCATCTTGAGATATTTAGCGGCGATGTCAACAGCAGCAGGAGCAGCTCAATTGAAATGGAAAAGTATTCTGAACGAGAAC
The DNA here is from genome assembly GCA_020698575.1 of Bostrychus sinensis. Lineage (NCBI taxonomy): Eukaryota > Metazoa > Chordata > Actinopteri > Gobiiformes > Eleotridae > Bostrychus > Bostrychus sinensis. The sequence continues at coordinate 14,627,503 of CM036249.1, read as the reverse complement.
GGGGCTGAAGCCGTCGCAGCACCAGCAGCAGCAGCCTGTGAAAGCACTCAGGCTCATCTGGAGCTGCGGGCCGCCACGCTGGGGAATTTAACCCCCACCTGTAACTCATTATGCCCAAGCCCTGCACTGTGCACCATCCGCATTTTGATCTTTCTCCATTTTTAGTTCTCTGAAAAAGAGCAGCACACTGGGAGCGCTCAGAGTTAGGCTCAGAGACCGACGCACAGCTGCCTACAGACGCTTCCTCTCCTTCTTTTAGCGCTGAACGGACCGGAGGAAGATTAGAGACAGATTGCAGTTCAAGACCCGAGAAACATTTGACATGGAGAGTGCTGATTTTATACACGTTTAGAGTTTATTTTACACTTCGAGCACAGACCTAACAGAAAACCGAGAAGCAACAGCAGCAGTAGAGCTCTGGTTTACATTGAGGCGTGAGGCGTTAGATGTGGGTTTTTTTTATAAAACATAAAGCAGATTTTGACCCAGACTGAAATGGTTGACATTATAAAGATTTGCTTCCATTAACTATAATAACCAAAATGTATACACACTATACATTAATTTTGCTTTTTTTAGTCAGTAAAGGACTCATGAGTGCAACTATACTCTGCTACATCAAACATTATAGCATGGACCAAAAGATGTACTGATGTACTCAACCTATTTAAATTAATTTTGAGGCAATTTTGCTCATGGTCTGACTGAATTTTTTGTTTAAACGGGCCATATAATGCTTTTATTTATATTTTTTTAAAACAATCTCATCACCTCTAGACAGCATAGTATGTTTTACAACCTTTAAAAATACTGTGTGACCTAAAAAAGAAAAGCTTCTTGTACTCCCAGTAAGAAACAGGTGTAGAGACCAGGGGGCAGCAGTGTGCAGAGCTGTTGTGCAACCTTGAACAGAACAATAGAAGAAGACCTGTTTTATATCCTTAAACTTTTTGTATGATGCCTTTTTACTACAAAATAAAAAAAAATAGCTGTGAGGAATCGGTGGAAACAGAGTTGTACACCATTCTTTGGATAAATGAATGAGAGCAGACTGGATGTAGAGGGCTTGGTGATTGGTCAGTGCTTCCTGGAGTGGGCGGGGTTTATGGAACCGAGCGTTCTGAGACCTCAGAAACTCAGTGCCAGAAAATAAAGAATAACTCTCTAAGATTAACCAAAACACGACTCCACGTATGTGTAAGATGAGAGAACATTATAACATGGTAGAAAGCTTAAAATATCACAGCCCCTTTGGTCTGTTTTGGGTTTGTATAAGAAATACCTTTTCTATATTTTAACATACATCAAAAATGTGTTCAAAAATCCAATATTTGGTCAGTAAGTAATGCAAATTGACTAGTCTTTAAATTAATTAAGTGTTTCATGAACTTCCTATGACAAAGGTGATTATAGTCTTTTTAATAACTAGAATTATGTTGAGACATTGTTAAACTGAATTTCCTGTGTTTTTCAACAGTAGATAAAAAATGAACAACTCCTTCAATGGATGACAAAATATGAGTTAAAGAAAAATGAAATTATGCAATAACATCCTTTTATTTTGACAATGTAATGATTTTAACTTACCAGTATATGCCAGTGTATTTTAAAGTTACTTCAGTAAGGCACAAAAGCTGAAAAAAAAAAAAAAAAAAGCTTAGAACTCTTACCCACAATACACAGTTTACAGGCAAACTCAAAAAAACCACGTCACCTCAACACACATTTTTTTCAAACATATTTACAAGATCCTCTGCGGAGTAGTGGTATGTTACAAATGTATGGAGACCCACAGTAGGGTTTCAGGTTTGGCTTTCCATGTCTGAGAGCTATATAATGCTGAAAACTTGGCACCACCACTGTCTGGGCTCCACTCCAGAAAGTCCCCCTCAAAAAACAAAAAACAAAAAAAAACTTCTATAATGTCCAATGTCAGAGCTTTATTCTCATTCTTGCTTTAGACACAACATTACCAAGCGAACCGCCTGCCCCTGGAGTCACATGGATTGAGTTAAATGAAATGAGTTGTACTAATACGATTATTATACACAGGCCTTAATGCCGGCTGCTGATAGCGTTTTGCTGAATAAACTGCGACAGGATTTCCATAGACTCAGGTATGTTTATCATGCGGCGTATTCCTATCTGAAAAGTAAATAGCTTTTTGTGTCTTTGCAGGAAAAAAATTTGTTCTGGGCAACAATTGGCTGACAAAGTAGCAATTTACGTCTAAAATGGTGCTTGTTGTGTGCTTTTTTGTCTCCCTCATCAGCACAATTAGACTCATTTATTTGCTTGCGTCTTTTGCTAACCAGCCATTTTCCTTTGGAGAGCCAATTTCATCTCTGTATGAGTACGCCATTTCCTCAGCCCTAATAAATACACACAGAACAAAAACCATTTCGATAATACGTTTCTTCTGGAAGGTCACTGCAAATACAAGAGGGAAAACACAGCTCTCTCATTGTCGGGAAGAACAATTACTGCGATGCTCAGTGCTATGTTTATGATGAGAGACAGTAAAAAGGCTGGTTATTTACCTCTTGAATGAACACACTATTATTTTAAATTAGTTTATTATAAAAAATTACTTTTGCTGATTTATCGCATGTGAAAATGAGTACACAACTTGAAATCTGAAAGTTTTGGATTGTGCCAAATATTATGACGAGTGCAGGGGGGGTCCAAACTGTTTTTATTGAGGGCCACATGCTGAAAAATATATGGGCCACTCATGAGAGGCGATGCATTTCCACTTCCTAATTCTCATTTGACCACTCCATAGTTGTCTGGGCTTCATATGGAACATTTTTTTAGTGCCCCAACCATTTTTTGTTTTTGTTTATTCCATTATGTCAGCTTCACCTTAAACAAATAGTGACTATTACTTGGTTTAATAAGTACTACCTGTTGCAAATTGGGCCTATTGAGAATGAAGCCTGAGGGCCAACAAAAGTGCTCTGCAGGCCACATTTGGCCCCTGCGCCATAGTTGGGACAGCCCTGGACTAGTGAGTTAGAATCATTATTGACACAAAAGTCCAGACCTTGATTTGCCCTGACTGTGAATCGGATATTTTATAGTTCAGGGGTAAATGCTCTAATACGCTCATTACAACAACTAGTACAATGTATAATTCCCTGCTACGGGACAAATTAAGGTGCTCCTTTCTTTATGCTAGAAAAAAAATAGCTTAAATTGACTCATCTTTGCTTTAATAATTGTGCCATAAAAAGGGAGTTAGTGAATTAGCTCCTGTCTCGGTTTTGACAAGTGGTGTAGCTATATTAAGTCTTTGGATGTAGCAGTGTAAGAATGTGAATTGATTCTGGAAACAATATTTTCTTGGGCAACACTGTATTGAAAAAAATATATATATTTATGCAATCATTCTTGTCAGCTGCTAACTTTTGTAATGCACTTAAACCTCTGAGCACTAGTTGACAGTGCACCAGAGCAAAAATGATATCTCACAAGTGTCGCCGTGTTAGGATGTCATTTTTTGCACTTTTTCTTCAGGGTAGCCCCAAGCTCTTAAAAGTATTAAAAAGGTATTAAATTTGATGTTGCCAAATTCAAGGCCTTAAAAGTATTGGGCAAAATTATGTCAATAGGTGTTTTATGGATATCTTAAAGTCACCTACCCAAATGTATCTTTATTTAGTAAGTTTTTGAAAGCTAAGTGTTCTAATATGAGCTGTGTAATGTTACAGACATATGTGTTTCAAAAACATCCCCACAATACAGTAAATGTTACCACTGAAATTTATGATTCCACGTTGAGACTTTTAATGCAGAACTGGAGTTATTTCATCTATATTAGACTTTTAAAATAAAACCAATGAGTTTCAGAGAGTCATATTAATATTTTATTACATTCATACAGGATATTGTTCTTTTGACAGCAATCTTGACATAAAAAAAAATATTAAAACGTTATAAAAAGGTCTTAAATTTCACTAGGAAAAAACCTGGAGCTACCTAGTTCTTTGAGTATCACAATATACTATTAGGAGTTTAAAGGGTTGTGTTTAATAATAAAAAAAATCACATACTTTCACTTTTCACAAACCCAAGCCTCTGTTGATTTGGGGGGGAAACATTTCACCTTTGCATTTGCAGTGTTCATGACTTCCTTGGACACCTGTGCAGAGCCTTAAACGTGCTGACACTCCCTTGTTACTTGAAAATTAAAATCTCACAAACCTGCCACTGTTTCCCCCCGGCTGCTCCTGTGAGTGTCTCCGAGCCGCTGTGAGTGTGAATGAGGTCCCCCAGGGGTTGGCAGGAGGACTCTCGGCTGCAATGGGCCAGGTGATCTTAGCTGCCGACAGATGATAGCGTCATTGTTCTCCTCCGTCTGAAAAGTCCTCTGGATGGAGTCGATGGCCCCGCTGCTTTGATACAGTTGCTTGGATACCACGTCCACCTGGAGCAGCATATGGTCCCAGCATGGCTCTCTTCATGTGAGACATCGCTCTGCCAAAAGACTTTTTCCTCTCTTGTCTCCGAGCCCCCTCCCATGCAATCCCTTTCTCCTTCTGTTGATATACTATAGAGCCTTTTACAAGTTATACAATATGATATAATTAAAGGGGTGCTTTAATATTTTGTAATTGTTTTGTAAACTGTGAAATCTCCAAGAACTAATTTACCCCATACAGTAGATAATTGTCAGAACGCCTGTGGTTTGGAGCGGCAGACAGGAGAAAAGCCACAGAGATTAAACTATGCAGTAAAATGTGGTCTATAGAGGATATTGTAAACAGTGCATGCTGCTAAGATATGGCACATGTTTCTGTTCTGACAGCCATCCACACTGAGGTCCTTATACAAATGAATGGTAACAATTGGGTTGCATAAATAAAAAGCATACAAATACCTGTGTGCACAATACGCACATGCACTTTTAGTTTTTAAAGTTTGGGAATCCTCGTTAGTTATGTAATATTAACATAAATACATTGTCATTGCTTCTGTTTGCTTTTACAAAATGATGGGTGTGCAGTGCAGACAAGGGTCATTTGTAGGCAGTTAATTACTCTTATTTACAAAATACTGGCACAAAAAGAGGCAGGAAAAATACTACTTTGGGCTTAAGAGTTACCATACTGCAGAAAAAGAAAAGTGTGCCAATAAAAACAGCACCACCAAATTTAGAAAACCACAAATTATAATAATGCATACATGAAAAATTACAAATTACTTTCACTGTCCAATGTTGCATATGTGTTGTAATAAAAAAATACTATAATGAGCACTTGCACTGGATCAAGAGAACCACTTTGGATTTAGTTTGAAATTATGTGTTAAAGGTCCCATATTATGCTTTTTTCAGGCTTTCTGAAATAGCTTTGAATGTGTTTACATTAGTATTTCATGTTTTATAACTTAAAATAATGTATATGTATGGAAAATGTATAAAAATATATAAAAAATGTCTTCCTGTGGGGAGCTGTTACTTTCAGTTTGTAGGGAACGCTTGGATTAGGAATGGAAAGAGCATAAAGTGGCTATTTATACCTGCTATTAGCAACATGATGCTAACAAATAGATAAATGAGCTGACTGCTTTGCAATTTAAAGATACTGTAAGCAGTAAGTGCTGTACTGGTTTAAAAACAGTACTACAGTCTAAATCAAAACAATGGTTTGTGGGTTGCCAGTCTTTCCACTTTTCTGATTTGACGATTGGTGATGCAGAGTTTTAGAATCCAATCAAAAAATATAACAAACACAACTTGGCCATTATGTAAAACATATTTTAAATTGATAATAACTCAGCTTTACCACATCAGTAAAACAATTTTTTTGATTCAAACATATCTTGGGACACATGTGGGCAATATTTATGAAATATAAAAGAATATACTGCTCATGGTACCTTTAAGCACTGAAATGATCAGAACGAGTCTGGGGACGGTGTATGAGCTTTAGAAACACTCAGGAGCACTTCCTGGTTTCAGCATGAATGAAACAAAATATCACTTTGGGTGTATTTTTGAGGTGAAATCAACATTATAACATGGTTAAAAGCTAAAAAAAAAAAAAAAAAGAAAAAAAGAAGTTGATTTAACATAATAGGGGATGTTTGGGAGCCCCTGCTAGTCCAGCGGCCCAACTCACCTGTCAGAGTCCTTTGGCAATCAGAAAACTGTTGCTCAATATCAAATTGCAAACACTTTGAATACACCACTGCCTACAGTACAAAATAATACCAGAACTCTGTACATTCTTTAGTCCATTTTACTCCTGCTCAGCAAAGTGGTGTCCAGAAAACAATGTGGGCTTTATCGACAACTGGCAAGCGTTCTAGAGAAAACCTGGCCTCATACTTTTGAGACAGCATCCATCTCATCTCTTCTTTTGGAAGCAGCGACTCTGTCATCTTTAGTTCACTGCTGTTCACAAGTTGTCCCTCTGTCACATGCCTGGCTCGCTGTTAGACGTCCCAGTGATGATTGGACATCAGCAGGCCCCATCTGTGCTCCTGTCCCGACCCCATGGACCCATCCCTGACCCCACCCTGACCCCTCTCTGACCCCAGCTCCTCTCATCTGTTTGGATGAACTGTTCCCCTCCTGCTGGACCTTATATGGATTTGGTGCTCATTTAAACTATATCCAAATGTCCTGGACACATCTATTGCACACTCTGTTTGTCCTAGGAGTGGTTCTGTGGGAGCTTTTTGTTTGTTTTTTGTTTTTTTTCTACCTGGATGGAGGAAGTTGTCTTGTACAGTTTGCCTATTTGTTTGTTGTTTCTTTGTCTGCTGTCATGACGTTGACGTATATAAATAAAATTGAACTTTGAGCTATTCTTAAGCAGAAGTGATCTGAATAACATATATTTCAAAGGCTGTAAAAGCAAAGGAAATGAGGGAGACGAAAACTCGCAGAGCCACCTTCAACAGTGGGGCCGGTCCACCCCAAACTATAGCCGAGGTCTTAATTCTGTCATTGATGAGGTCGGCCCTATAATCACTTCTGCAGACGTGGCTGAGAAAAGACGGTGCGCTGGCAGACACAGAGGTAGCTGTACACAGTAATTATACCAGGGATGATGGATGGGTCCTCGCCCGTGACTGACAGACAGGATATGGGCCGGGGTTACAGGGTCCAGCCCCTCTGAGACGGGCCCGGAGAAACAGAGAACCAGGCAAAGTGAGATGAAAACGGCTGGATGTTCTGCAGACTCTAAGAGGTAACATGGAGCAGACAGAGAGAGTGTGGGCTCAAAGGAATTGTTTTTTTATTTATTTTTTAAGCATAGAGCATAAGCAGAGATTTGCAACAGAAAGTGTACTGATTCTAATTATGCGTTTGTTAAATGGTCACATTTATATAGCGCCTCCATGGGCACTCAAAGCACTTTACATCAAAGAACCATTCACACTCACCCATTCATACATCGGTGTGTGCAGACACTAAAGGCAAGGTGAGTTAAGTGTTTTGGTTATAGATAATAAGAAATATCATTCATCCATACATCTGCTTCTGCTCATCATGTCATTATTTCTCATGGTCTCATAAATGGCAGGATCAAAGATTGCCAGCAACACATTTACATCGCTCTTACTTTAATTTACCTTGTGCAGCAGCAACATTTTTGTGAAATCTGTGACTCACAGAAAACCAAACTATGGATTACTCAGACGAATAGAAAGACAAATGATAAACAGAGTGAAGTGACTATATTACCACTTTGTAAACAACATAGCGTGGTTCTAATTGGATAAGATTACCTTTTAATAGGCAATTACTTGGAGATGGTTCACCTGAGTACCTAAGTATTCATCTGAAGTACATGCACTTTGTGAAGCCTTTATGTGGAAGCCCTCCCAGTTTCGACAAACATGACAGTGTCAAAAATCCATGAAAAATATTACAGCAACTTGTTTCTTATAGTGCACAGATGAGATATGAAAACAATTACAGCTGCAACAACTAATCAGATTAAATGATTATAATTGCTTATTTAAAAACAAGCATCAACTTATTTAGTAATTGATTAATTGTTATTTGGGGTATTCATAACCTCATGTGCTCAGAGAGGAAGTTTTATTACCAAGACAGAACAGTAAAGCCACATAAACAGGAAAAGAGAATGCACATTTTGTGTTTTTGTTGAAAAAATTACAAATTTGGTTAAAAAAAGACTAAAAAAACAAACTATGTTTTGTAGTATTTTCACTGTTTTTGAACAGGAACTATAAAACATGTTTTTATCCACTTGTCATTATTAGGCCAGTAATAAGTGCACTGCAGTTGTAGCCCTAAAAACAAATGTAGTATCTCATAGGCAGTATGAAAACTGGACAACTTTGGATTAGATTAACTTTGTCACACTGCTCCAAGTTGTTTTACAAAATTTTACTCATTCTAATTCTCTCCTATTTTCCATTAAAATGTCAGGATGTTATGAGATTGCAAAAATGCACATTGCATTAGTTTAAGCATATTTCATATTTTTTTTTTGTGGTACTTCTAATGCCCTGACATTACTTTAGTCATGTGATGTTGCTACATTTGTATGTCCTGACTTGCTGACTCTCATGTTATGTCATATTTGATCACATTGTCTGATCGGCATCTGTGGTTGTCGTTGCCATAGAAAATCAAAACTAATTAAGATTTTCCCACTTTGTTCTTGGAGTCACAATGAAAATACTTTGAAACCAACATAATCCCACTCTAATCACAGTGTGGTGCAACAGTTATGGTAATAAGCCATTGTTTTTTTAACTGTTGTTTAATTTTTCAGAAGTGATTGCTATGTTGGATCATTTTTAAGAAATTCAAGACCAAAAATAGAACATGATTTTTGTTTTTAAGCATCACAGTGGCTTGAGGGAGACACTTTTTGTGCTGGTGCTTTGTTTCTTTGATAGTTACAGACCAGGCCACTTTTACAAAAGCCATATGACAGTAGAAAACTGAGATAAACAGAAGACAGGCTTTGTGGTTTGAATATGCGTTATCTTGGGAGTTTTTGTATTGAGAAAGCCTTTGAAAATATGCCATCAATATCAATTTTCATAGAACATGAGATGAGCGTCTTTTGGCTGAGACTCTCTATGGGTCTTGGGAAAAAGATAACATTTACACTTCTTATCTTATCTTTTATGCTTACAGTAAATGACCTCATGAGTTTGTGGTGAACATCAAATAAAATCACTAGCCCACTACTTATTTGTTACTGTGAGACATCTGTACTTTTGGAGTGCTGTATCTCCCTTTAGGCAGCCTGTTTAATTTTGGACCAGAGCAAATGGTCCCGAGATCGACTCACTCATTCATGACAGATGAATGGAGTCGTTATGTAAGTAAGCCAAAGACACATTATTTGTTTGCTCTGTAAAAGCCATTTTGTGGTTCACTTGTTAAATTAGTCTTTAAAGATATTTTCTTTTGAACCCAGCTTTTATTAGAGCATTACAGATTGGGCGCACATGAGCACACACACACACACACACACACACAGGAGTGTTAGAGCTGGGAGTGGTGAGAGACGGGGTCAGAGGTCAGCCCTACATATGGGGAGCAGTGTGGAAGGTTGAGTTTGGACTACAGATGCACACACCTGCTGCTGCAGCACTCTGACTGACCTCTGTCAGCCTGATGGCTCCACGTCCTCTCACAGTTTACGCAGGACAAAAAGGCTCTGCAGGAGTTAGTGCAGACTTGAGGAAAGGAAAAAGATATAGAAAGACTGGTGCAATGATTTTTCTACAAAAAGTCTGTTCTCTGTAGATTGAAGTTTGATTTCTAAAGGGTGGAATAAATGAGCACGCATTTGGAGCAACAACCTCCTTCATAACATTAAGCCAATCTCACATATATATATTTTTTTTATGTCTGTATGTGCTCTACCAAATAGGGCTCCTGGTAATGCAATGTTTTTCCCCTGTCTTTGATGCACGAGTCTATGTGTTTGATTTCCCCATGCTCCCAACATCTTCAGTCACAGTATGTGGCCAGCTGCATCAGGAAGGGCATCTGGCATCAAGCCCTGCCAGATTAAAAATGATTAGCTGTGGAGAAACCTGAAAGAAAGCGCAGCAGCTGAGAAGGGACGACAGCAGCTCATCTTGCATCTCCTGGATTCGTGATTGGATTCTGTGTCCGTGCAGCAAAAACAAAACCTTCTTGTTGGCCGTAACAATCAGAAATCAAGATTCATAAAATACATGGAATAAACAACCTATAAAACAACAAAACACTTCTTTTTGTGTGTGTGTGTGTGTGAATGGATGTAATTGGTTGGAAAACTCATGTATAATGGCCTCCTTGGTAGTATCCAGTAATGAGTTATGCTATATCAATGATGCCATAAGTTTAGCTGTTTCAATTTTAGAAACAATAAAATACTTAAATACCATTGAGTGGAGATATTTTGTTTATGTATCACCTTAGCCAGCCTCATGTACTCAAACGCTAGTCTTACACTCCATCTAGCCTATAAATGAGCTAAGTTACATGAAACAACACTTTTTTTTTTCAATACAACCACGTATATATCATAACACCGGCCATGTATGTGTCAGGCCTCCTTCTCCCCAGACCTGCTCTGAGCCTGGACTCCACTTGACCTTCTGGGGTGTGCTGGGGGATCTGGCTCCAAGATGTTCGCAGCAGATCCTTTAAGTCCTGGAGCTGTGAGGTGGGGCTCCTCAGGGATCACCACTGTTTGTCCTGCACATGGGCCTGCAGTGCAGTCTGGGAACTCCCCGCAAGAGCTGAACTTCTCAATCTGACTCATGCAGCAGCAGCCACAATGTGCTCTTGTGAAAAGTCTCACAAATATTTACACTTTTGTCTCCTAGGTAAAAATTTAACTTTTGTTTTCTTTTAACTAGACCTGTCAGTAGTGTCATAAGTTCTAATCTTTTAACCTGAACATATTGGGGTCAACAATAAATATATTTTGCATGCCTTGATGGCAGATGGAACTAAAACCGTAAAACCAGAGAGGCCCAAGTCTGGGTGTGAATCTTTTTTTATTTTTTTATTTTTTTTTATTATCCACTCTATTGAGCTTCTTTTTTGCTAGCTATTTTCACCCTGTCAAATAAAGGCAAAGGGCTCAAAAACATAAAATTACATTTTTCAGTGTGCCATCATCAGTATGTACTCAGCTGCATTCACGGTTTAGAAGTTAAAGATTGTGTTGTTTTCCTTTAAGCCAATTGTGCAAGAAATACTGCGGCTGAGCACAGGTGCACCTTAATGCAAACATACAAAATCATACAATCATCATGTCAGACAAGACATCATGCTAAAAATTGCCAGTGCCATTTCCAGTGCTTATTCTCATTAAGTGCACCCTGGACAATGGTAGTCGCAGGGCTGACACTTGGAGACACTGACACACAACCATTCACTCAGAACAACCAGGTACTCAGACAAAATCCGGTGTAACAGGGACAGGAGCATGCAGAAACACAGAGAAATCAAACCCACAACATCCTTAAGGTGACAGTGCTAACCACTCTCCCATGTACCTCAGTTTAAAGTGAAATGATCTACTACTTTTCTATACTGTGTAAAGTTTCCTCTCTGTCTCTGCTTCGTCATAGCCATCACAGTAAATGTATCTATGAGATGAGTGCTCATCATTGTCAACAGAGCATTATATTAAATATTAAACAAGACCTTTTATTAGATTCTTACTGCTTCTACTTATCCTACTACAACTGCTGCTGTGTTGTACTACTGCTCTGTACTCAAACATGGTTCAAAACCAGGACCGCTCCTGAGGTAAGTGCACTTTCTACTTCGACCAAGGTCAAAAATACTTTTACTTATTCTGAGACGTAAAATTTAATTCAAGGTAATGTTTTTCATTCAGAATATATTGAAGATTTTTTTTAGAAAATGTATTTTTATTAAAAAAATACTTGAGGAAAACTATCTTGTTAGTTTCCTTCACCGAATCATTGACAAATAGCTCCTTCTATATTTTCTGCTTGTTTACAGATGCTAGCCATACAGTAAGTACTTATACTGTCTGTACAATATCTACAAGTGTCTTCTTGCTGTGCTCTGCTGCTGAGTCAGCACTCCTTCTTCCTCACAGCTGTGTTTCGGCTCTATCTCTGTAAAACAAATGGATGTCCCCACATTTCTGTTTGCCTCTCTCTTATAACTCCTTGCTGCTTGACTTCACACAGAGATTGCCCCTTTCTTTCTAACCTTTTTTCAGATCTAACAAGGAGTCAACCAAACTCTTAAACAGTGCAGTGCTGACATTGGAGATTTCTTCTTAACTGTAGTTTTATCTCATTGTCTCTAAACATTTGGTCTCTGAGTGGCTGCAGCTCATGATGGTGCATATTGAATAAAACATGACCGTCATTTAGCCGATTCGGCATCAAACGGGCTCCATGCATTGCTTGAATAATGCAGACAGGTCCTATGGAAGAGGTCATTGGATATTACCTTTCATTTTGAGCTTTAATGTGTTTTTTTTTTTTTTTTACCTAAACAGGTGGTTTTTGTTGCAAACAATGTAAAGTCAGCAGAGTTTTTCAGAGCCACCTGAGCAGAACTGCACTGAGAGAGCTGCCAGAACGTCAATGTGCAGAGAGTTGGCTTGTCTTAAAAGTAAAGAGTGGACAATATGGTCATAAAGCAGATAAAATATGGACATTGAAATGAAAAGCTACAAGAATCTGAAATTACTAACCCAGTTCTGAAAGAATTGTGTAAAATAAAAACGCAGTTCAATGGTTTACAAAGTTAAAACTATTAATTACTCTTAATATACAATAAACAATATATCAGGTGTCCAAAAATCCAAATTTGCTTTATTTGTATAGCGCATTTTACAAACAAGACAGTTTCCAAAGTGCTGCACCTAAAAAAAATAAATAACTATTCCTCTCTTTAGCTTCACCAGTCCCCATTAAAATAATAAGAACCAGTAAAACTAAATAAGAGCAGTATAATAAAATAACAATAAATGAGTAACAACAATGAAATAATAAAAACAAAACATAAAAATAAAACAGAGGACTACACGATTCATGCCGAGTTAAAAGCCAGAGAATAAAAGTGGGTCTTAAGACGAGACAAAAAAAACATTCAACTGTGTGGGCCGGTCTGACGTGAGAGGGCAGAGCATTCGACATTTTGATTTTAATTTTTTATTTTTTTATTCTACTATTTCAAGTAAAAGAATAGCACATTTTAAATTTTATGGTAGCAACACAGCTCAAAAAAGCGCTGGTCCTAAGCTCAGATAATAAGCCTGGATACGGTCAAAGAGGGTTACTCCAAGAGGGGTATCCAGTGCAGGTCCAAGTCCAAGTCATCAATGTGCAAGTCTGAGTCACCCAGAATTTTTCAAGTCAAGTCCGAGTCAGTTCATCAGCTCTTACAGTGCAAGTCTGAGTCGGAATCCAAGCTATTAAAATAAAATCTAATCTAGTCCAAGTCACCTAAAGAAACATCAAGTCCAAGGCTGGCGTTAGAGCAGGGGTCCACAGAATTAACCTTCTACCTCTGCTAGGGATCCGAACAAATGTGTACATAAAAAATAATAAATAGGCTATATTACTATATTTTTATGTATTTGTAGAGTAAAATGTACAATGTGTATGATATCTGATCGAAACAACATGAAGCTATCACTTCCACTTTGACAGCAGCTGATGTTTGAACTTGGGTCAGACTCTGATCACACTGCAGATGGATTTCTAGACAATTTTTCACTCTCCTCTAGGCAGCAGCATTTGGATAACACTATTTTATTCATACTAAATGCTAATGATTTAGGGAAGTGCAGCTTCATAATACAGGCTAATAGCGCAAATTAGCGGCTAATTAATATGCATGCATCTCTGTCCATTCATGCCTCATTCATATGGAAAGGCCTCGTTCGCCTGTATCCACGAGAGCCTGCATTAGAGCGGGTTATTTTCTGACCTTATTTTTGAAGCAGATCTTTAAGCTCCGGCGTTGGTCTTCCTTTATTAATTAGATACCGTTTCGATTGGTAGTCCAGTTTTGAGAAAGTTTTAAGATCCATGTATCTTCCACATTTGTCTTTCATTTGGGGCAGCAACGTGGACCTGTGTGCTCTCGTACGCCCCATTCACAGCTTTTTTATCTGAGGTTTTATGCGATTAACAAAACTAAACATGTAACACACAAATATTAAATACATTAGCCTGACTATGGAAAACTAGAGTGCACATTAAAAGTGTCTGAAAATGTTATATTGGAGACGTGAAGAGAGACAGAAACAGGCACTTGCCAATTACAAGCCTCAGCCCAGTTAGTGAGGGCTTACATAATCTGAGGGGACAAAAGAACAAAACAAGTAGGCTAATTTCCTGTATTCTGGTGCTTTTCAGATACTACAGGCTGAAGTAAATTATGGATACAAATTACTGTTTTATTCCTCTACAAGAATCAAGGCAACACATTTTGTAACATTATCTTTTTATAACACAGGGACTGTAGACTGTTGGTGTAGATTCAACTTCCAACCTGTGTGGAGATAGAGGCTGCAAAAAACTAAACAAAATGTCCAAACTTTAATTGCTTTTATGATATTAATACCCCAAATATACTGTCTTAACACTGTACTTTTTATTTTAGCAAGCTATTTATAATAGTATCTGTAGCATGCATGAACTTTTTTCTGAAAACGCAGTCTTGGGCGTAGTTTTAAGCCTCATAAACAAATGTGAGCTATTACTGGACAACTCTTAGGAGAGACAACATCAAAGATGGACTGAGTGCCGCTGCTGTCACTCAGGTGAGTGGAGCAGGCAGGGCCGGGACAGTGAGGGAGGGAGATGGGGATGGGGTTTAAGACCCAGGTCCAAGGATTCCATCACTGATCCTAGAGTACATCTCTTGTCTTCAGTTGCATCACTGATTGCTACTTTGGTATTTTAGTTATTCCTCCATTTTTGACCTTTTTGCATTTTTCTGTTCTGGATTTTCTCATTTGGAGTTTGGACTTTAGTTTGTTTCTTTCTGGCAGTCTTTTTTTTAATTAAAGTTCACCTTTCTTCAGTCCTGCTTTTTGAGTCCTTTTTTCCCCTGTGCTCCACTGCTTCCATGACAGTATCTGATTCTTTGAACTACTTTTAAACAATTTTTCTGTTTTTTTTTTTTTTACTTATACTTTACTTATTACTTTAGCAAGTCTGCTTTTAGCAATCCTCAGATATTTTTTTCACAAATCAAAGTAACATAAGTGATATTTAAAAGGGACATAAGTCGGCTTGACAAACTAATCCAAAAGGCTACAGGCAGTGATTGGAGACATTTGTGTCAGTGAGGGACAGGAGGACACTGGACAAATTGCTCTGCATCATGGACAATCCTTTTACACCCACTACACCGGATCATGGAGGGACAGCGGAGCTCTTTCTCCAACAGACTTTTACAGCTCTGCTCCCACAGTGGACGCTACAGGACTTCATTCATACCATTCTCCATCCAGCAACAACTCACCTTTCTGTCCCAGATAACCCTGTATCACTCAGGTTAATGCTCAGCCACATCATCTCACTGCACTGTCCTTACCCACCTGTTGTGCATAGTGTATATTTATTCATTCATTTTCATTCATTTTCTACCGCTTATTCCCGTTAGGGGTCGCAGGTGACTGGAGCCTATCCCAGTAACTTTGGGCTGTAGGTGGGGTACACCCTGGACAGGGGCCAGCTTGTCGCAGGGCTGACACAGAGATGAACACAGACAGACAACCATTCACTCTCACATTCATTCACTAGGGTCAATTTAGAGTCACCAATTCACCTAATACAGTCATGTCTTTGGACGGTGGGAGGAAGCCGGAGAGAACCCACAGTAACACGAGGAGGACATGCAGACTCCACCCAGAGAGTTCATGTGATGGTGTGTTGGTCGGCCCGGGGCTCGAACCCACGACCTCCTGTAAAACTGCTGTATATTTACTTTTTATATATTTTAAATTAAATTTACTGGAATTTTATTTTTTGTAGATACGTAAACATGCAAATTTTACCTTATTGGTGTAACCATTCTATAACTATCCTCAATTTTACTTGGTTTTTGAAAACCTGAGCTACTGTGACCAAGCAATTTCCCTTGTGGCTCAATAAAGTCTGTCTAAGTCTAAAGAAGCATTATCTTTGTTAGACAGTTAACCCATTCTTCTCACCTCTCATAGCACTTCGCCTTTTCTTCTCTCCCGTCAGTCTTTCCCTTCTTGGTCACTTTAGCAAATCATCTGGCTTCAAGCATAATTAAAATAATTTGCATATTGATTTGGCGTAGTTTTTAGGGCTTTGGTTTTCCTGACATAGCCCTGTCCATTTATCCAGTCTTGGAACTAGCACAAAGAGAAATTGAAACAATGCCCAATCAGATGACTAATGCACTACATCAACCAAAAGATAACAAACTTACAGTTAAGTTCAGATAAGGTTGTCAGATTATTTTTTATACCATAATGGTGAGGTGATTAAATGTTAGGCAAATATAGACTGTTGTATGTAGGTTTAGCCGATGTATTTTTATTTGAAGAGAGATATTCCACCCACACGACTCCACTGCACTTAATCCACCTTGATTTTAGTTCATTTCGCACTTTCATGTCTCTATGCTGACAACAAAACCACAGTCTTCAAAGCCTTGATTGGAGAAGGTGTTTAACGGCCTGTCTTCGCCGATTCCCACCTTGCCCGCGCAGTGACAGATCACAATAACATGATATCAAGTGATAAAGTGTAATGTTCGATTTTAAATAAAACACGAGGAACTTAAGGATTCTCTTATTGAAGAATTATTACAATTGTCTGCGAATTGCTCGGGGCTACACATCTCATCACTGATAATGGCCGCTGATGGTGCCATAAAGGGGTTATATTCCAATTACATCTGCATAATTTTGACACTTATTCCGCATCACGTCCTGGCGTGCCGTGTCACCCGCGTGAGCTTTTCCGATGGTGCCAACTTCAACCCAATCTCATCGCACTAAATTAAACAATCATTTCCAACTTCATAACAGGCTGCAATTAGTTAATTACACAAGCCAGAGCAATTAGGAGGTGAGGCAAACAACGCATTGTGACTGGGAACAGCTCAGGGGAGTTTCTCTGTTGTCAACAATGATTAATTCAGCCCGACTCCGAACTTATTTGTCCCGCTGAGAACGCCGAGTATGACAGCCCACGTCACTTGCAATTTGTGTCACATGTGGACACCGATGATATGTGGTAAAAGTGACAGATTGTCTTAGTGGGAGTAAAGGCAGGGGGTGGTTAAGTTGTATTATCCAGTCAAATGGAAATGGTCTGACAAGTCTATTTTGGTGATTTTGGAGAGAACTTATTGTAAATGTAAATTAAAAGTGTTGAATTAATTTAAACCAATATCTAGAAGTTCTACGACACAACACTTGGTAGTATTTTTAGAACAGATTTAAGAAGCAGAAGTTTTAGGAGCTTTAATCTATTTCTTAGTTATTGTTGCCACACTATGGCTCATGCATCTCCTCAAAAGGTTACTGCAGGTTATTTTCTGAAATGGTTGAGGTCCTTCAACATCTGCAGGATGATGCTGAGGAAGATGTTTTATGAGTCTGTGGTGGCCAGTGCCATCATGTGTGCTGTTGTCTGCTGGGGCAGCAGCCTGCGGGCTCAATAAGACCATCAGGAAGGACAGCTGTGGGCGAGGAGCTGGACTCTCTGACTGTGGTGTCAGAGAGGAGGATGTTGCCCAAAATTAGGACTATACTGGACTTTCCCTCTCACCCTTTTCACAATGTGCTGATCAGCTGCAAGAGCTCGTTCAGCAACAGACTTTCACTGCCACGCTGTACCACAGAAAGACAGGAAATCATTCCTGCTGTCGCCATCAAACTCCTGAACTCTGCTCTGTAACAGACACACAGACACTGTACTCTGTTTAAAATCACTTATTCATATCATCTGCTCCTACCTGTACATTGCTCATATTAGTAAATAAGATTGACAGTACTTTAATATAATTTAAAGAGATTAATTTCCCTTATTAGATTTTGAAATTGTTTATTTTTCTAAGGTGTCAATTTTTTTTTTTATATTGTAAATTTCTTATTCTATATCCTTTAATTTCTTTGTTGAGTTGCTTGTATGTAACAAGAAGAATTTTCCCTTGGAGATAAAATAAAGAAATTCTGATTCTGATTCAGCACCAAGAGGCACATGCAACTGAGATCATCTGCCTCCTAGTGTGCAGAGATTCGCAAATTGATGTGGCATAGGTTTTACACCGGATGCCCTCCATTTATTCAGGCTTAGGAGCAGCACAAAGAGAACACTGCCTTTTGATTACATGCAGCTGGATTGTTACTGCTGCTGCTACTGTCCCAAAACCTGGCTTAAACCTGAGACTGTCTTTTGGTCAAGTGATACTGGACTATAGTTTGCTAATTTAAGGCCATTGCAGACATTACCTCTGGACTATGTCTGGAGTATTGCCTCTTTATCTCACCCCGACCTGTAAGTTCACAATTAGGAATAACGATTTAAGAATGTAGCATTTGAGGTCCAACATGAGAGGATAATGTCTGAGTGATTTTACTTGTCACGATGGGGTGGGGAGTTGAACAGAGCTGCATATGTTTCTTTTATAGCTGACCATAAACAATACAAAACATGCTGAAATATTAACTACATGTATTAAAACATATGTGTGATTTTAATAAATGGAGAAAAGTAAGGCAGAAGTTGAGGTGAAGAAAATTTGTGAAGAGTGCACCTCAGCAGCATTGGATGGGTCAAATGCTTAGAATAAACGACTTGTTTCTTTTAGCAGCTCTACTTTGGTAAGAGCAGACATCTTCAGCAGCAGGTGCTTGACAGGTAATTTGCCGCTAATTTATTTGCCTCTTTCAATCATGTGACAGTTCAGGGCGAGGCTGGATTTGGAGGTCATAGTTCAACCTGGACACCCTGTAAAAGTGTCACCGAGGCAGATTGGTTTGACGGTTTCTGCAGAGGAGAGGAGAGAAGAGAGGAGATGGAATTGCTGCGAGGGTATATGTCGACTGAGAGAGGCGAGAGGGTGCAGTCAAAGGGACAGAGCAGAGACAGATAAGAGCGTCAGAGAGGAGATAGCCCTCAGGCCAATTCAAGGCAGCCTAAGGCGTCCACACCGCGACCTGTCAGCGCTTACTGCAGATGTGTAAAATATCCATCTGTAGGCACTGGTGGAACTGAATCTTACAAGTTCTAGAAGCACACTGCACATTATGTGGCAATTTAACATCAAAGCACAGATAAATGGTATAGAGTCTTTTACAGGATGTGTTCTCAAAATGATTCACACACACCTCTGTAAGGAGAAGTTCAAAATAGCATAAAATAACGTAGCAGATGCAAAAATGGTATAAAGCTACGGACCTTAGACATTTCAGAAGATTGATCCTTGGGCAAGCTGAGTGCAATCTTAGTACAAGCTTTGGCCCTGGACAAGCATGTGTTAGATGAAATGGGGAGTCCAGATTTTCCATGTTTTTTGTCAGTGTGTGTCTATGGCCATTGTCCCAGGTGCAGCCGTTCAAGGCATAAAGTTGCCAGAAGGCTTCAGCCACCAGCAACTCGTAACAGGTACAAGCAGAAAGTGAATAAATGTATTCATTTATTCATGGTCTCTGGTTTTGAGTTGAATTTCAATGAGTTGGAACAAATTAAACTGCCTCTAAACACAACAGGATAGACCTACAACCAATCATAATTCAAGGGGCAGAATCATCTGTAGGAAAACTCATTTATCCAGGCTTGGGACTGGCTTGGTTTGCGACCATGTGTGGCTTTATTTCTTTTTATGCTCACTATATATCTGACACTAAATTAAACTCAGTAAACCCTTTTTTATTACTCACTGTGCATTCACTGATTTTGCCTCCTGTGCCCAATTTTCTACACATGAATGAAAAAGAGCTATTTTTATTGTACTATATTTAGTTCCTTGGCCATAATAGTGGAGTTGACATCTCTGCACAATATTATCTTTTTAAGAACAGAAAGCAGAGCGAGGTGAAAGGCGGTCCTCATTAATGCATGGTTCAATAAAAAGCCAGTGGCACAAGGACAGACGCACAGACACCTGTCGATACAAGCCACTACATGCAACTGGACTCATTCATGATCGAGTGATAACCGCCTCGGTAATAATTTATGTTGAATTAATGAATGTTTAAGGCTGTCCTAGAAACACAGAGTATGGAGTTTGCAAGTTTTCCCCGTGCCTGTGTAGGTTTCCTCTGGTTTCCTACTTAATATTGTCAATGCTCAAACTGAGAATTGTCTGTTTATGGTTCTTCATAATTGTACAAATGTATTGTTTTTATTGGCCAGCACAGTGAGACATCGAAAGTGGGACTAAAGCTAAAGTTTTCTGTCCTCGCCACCATAAAACTAAATATAACTGAAATACTACCTCCCATATAAACACAACGTACCCTTGTTAGTTCAGATCAGCCCTAACCAAGCAGAGAACCTGCTCTAAAATCATCTCATGCTAAAGACAAGACTACAAAATATAATTGGATATTTGTATATCACAGCACCTTACCCTTTACCAGTGGTGTAACTTGGTAATGTGGGGCCCCAGTGCAGGATTTCAGAATGGGGCCTAAAGTTATGAAGCACATTCAGTACTACAGGTTCTGACATTACGCTTTGTCATTTATAAAGTGTTGCTGTTTTACTGGAGTTTGATGCAAAAAAAAAAAAAAAAACAGCTGCTTATTTATTAATATTTGGGGACAATTTTGTAAAACTATTTTTTAATTACAATTTGTGTGTTTATCTTTTTTTTAAACAAGATATTTTATATTTTCTGCCTGATGTTACGCCCCTGCCCCTTACTCAGGAGCCAGAAAGTGAAGCCAAATTTCTTTCACTGGTTCATCTTCCGCTTTTTACCAACAACTATGGGCCTTAGGCAGCATACACCCTGTCTGAGACAACAACATGTGCTGACAGACAACCATTCATTCTCACATTCATGCATTAGGGGCAATTCAGAGTCACACATTTACCTAACCCATGCATCTCTTTGGATCGTAGGAGGAAGCCGTACCCACAGTAACACAGGGAGGACATTAACCCATGACCTCCTTGCTGACAATGATGACTGCTACCCACTCTGCCACTGTGCAACCCCAAGTCATATTTCGACTGCGTATTCAACTAGATCAGGCAATAAGCTTCAAGATATGAATTAAGATTGATATAAAGACATAAAAATCAAGACTGCAATTTCACTTTGTGTTTAATTGAGACACTTTTGGTTTCAACTTCAAAGATTCTGTCTTTGAATAACTACTTACAGCAAGCACTTTCTTCTTGACACCACTCTAATAGAAGTGCCACTATCCATTTGTGATCTACATTTACGCTTTGGGTAATTATAATGTAGAAATTTGACGGCTTTACTTTTTATGTCAATCATTTATCTCATGTAAAGCGATTTTAATTGAACATACTCAGATTTGGTCTCTATGAAAGTTCTCCTCTCCTGCCACTTAACAGTCGCATTGATCCTTATCTTAAACTGCGGATCGATCCCACCTCATGCCCACCCGCCCCGCTCCCATGGCTGGGCTCCTGTCAGCTATCCGTTTCCCCTCCATTGGCCTGTCCTGTCAGCTTTTAGCCAACCTCTATCAGCGTCATTATCTTTGCTTCTCCCCTTCAATATTCATCTGGTCCTTTCACGGCCCATAATGCCAGGCGGGATGGCCCTCTGCTTAACGGCCAATACGGCGGTTGTCTCAAGCAATTAGCATTCGATAAAGCTTCTCTTAGAGCATTGAGAGTGGTATATTTGTCAGGCTGCAGAGATCAGTTGGGGGAGTTGCAGATGGAAATGGTAACCGGAATTAAAGTATTTGCAACTATTTGATGGTATGTTGTCTTGAAAATACAGTGGACCTTTTTCTCCACAAAGGTGTGTAGGTGTAGGAATGTAGGTTGGGACAAAAAAGCAGTAAACTGACCTATAGGCTTTTGGAGAGCCCAGTTTGAGTTCCAGGACAGCAAGACTCACAAGTAAGATGTTTTGTTTACTGATGGGGAAGGTTTGATTCAAAAATTAAGATAAGATGTTAAGATTGAACTTTATTAATCTCACAAGTGGAGAAATTAAATTGTTCAGGCAGTTCAGAGAGCGAGAAAATAAAGTGTCCCACTAATATATTATGCCATTGTGTTTCTGTTTAATGTCACTGTATTCTATTTTATGCACTGTGCAATTCTTATCCTTGAAAAATGCGTTCTAAAAGTGTAAATAAAGTTTGCTATACTATTGATTTAATTGTATTTATCACAACAGCAGTCACCTCAAAGGGCTTTACAAATTACACAAAATATAAACACATAATCAAACAAACACACAAACATAGTCAATAACTAAACAGTTTTAGGACATCCCCTGTCCTTAGACCCTCCTCGGTAAGGAAAAACTCCTACAAAACTCAGGTGTGTGTGTGTGTAAATGTAACATTTTACATATACATAAAAATCGCCATTGATTAACTACTTATCATAATGTTTAAAGTTCAGACAGTGCCATTAATGAAGTATGTAAATGTGCTCATATTATTCAAACTGTTCCTTTTTTATGCATAAAGTAGCTCTTAACCAAAATATCTATCTGTCTTCTACATTGTATCTGGAAATGGGGCCGAGATGCCTAGACCTCCCTCTCCCCAGACACACTTCTCCAGCTCTTCTGGGAGAATTCCAACTCCCATTGTAGGAGAAAGACATTGTCCCTCTGGTGTGTTGTATAGGACGTCCCCTGAGCCACCTGATGTGACGTGCACAGAACACCTCACCAGAGAGGCGCATGGAGGGAGTATTTTACCTTTACAATCATGTGCATACATAATTGTCACTTTTATGCTCACATGCATGCATATGTTATAGTCATAGGCATGTTTTTAAAGTAAATATTAAATAAACCTACTCTTTTCCTAACAGAACACAGACACAGTTCCCCAGCTGCAGCAGTGTCCCAGTTAAACATGCACACAGCCTGTTCACACGTGGAGCTGGAGGTGCGCAGCATCTGGCTTGTGTTGTGCTGCCGCTGTGTGATTTACAGTGTGAGTCAGAGGGATGAAACTTTAGCTTGACGTTCTACAGTGCGCGGCTCCAATCAGGCTCTACATCTTGTGTTTATGGATCGCAGCTACCAGCTGTTAAGCACTTCCACTTGAACTGGAGTCATTTCCTGTCCAAATCGTGGAGGCCATAGTCAAAGGTTCACTCTGACCTCAGAGAATCACAGCTCCACAGTGAAACCAAAGCTCAGTGGCAACTACGGTGTTTTCTGTCATCCATCAGGTGCTAAGAGAAGAAATCAGCAAAGGTAAAGGTACAAGTCACCAAGAACAATATTATATTTCATTTTCCCTCTTCTTACCTACCCATTTTTGTGCACAACAATTTTAGGAATTAAATTATCTTGCAGATGCTCACCCTACAATAATAGAAGCTACAAGGTTACTCAAATGGGTGGTGAGTTTTTCAGTCTCACACACTGAGAAAACATTTCTTAGCTTGGTCGTTCTGGCTTTGAAGGGAATAATAACTTGTTTGTGGGGAGGGACAGGTCCTTAATAATGGATGTTGCTCCGCTCCTGCACCAGCTGATCCAAATGTCCACCAGGCTGCTGTTTTAGGCAGATTGAACGACTGTGTACAGAGCAGTTCTTGTGCCACACAAGAGGGAGAATGACAGTGTTCTCCTCAGCACACACAAATAAAGGGTATAATAATGTGAAAGCTGACCCCAGCCCACTTCAGCCTACTCAAAAAGTAAATACTTTGGGGATGTCATTTTTAGCAGCTTTAGTGGAGACAGGCAATAATTTGACATGTCATTATTTTAGTCATCTATTATTATGATGACATATAGGTATATTAGCCACTTGAGCATTTTTGTAATAGATGCTGTTTATTCATTTATGTTCTTCTGGAATACAAACAGGTAACAGGATAAAGCTCTGGCTGCTGGTTTTACTTTGCATTGTAAGTAATGTGTCAGAAACAAACTATGCATTTTATGTTTATAAAATCCCAATATAACAAATTAGTCATGTCAGCTTTCTTCAGCATTCTTTTTTACGTCTATATGTGGATGGTCAGTCTTTAGATACCTTGATCACATGTTGGCTTCCCTGAGAAATTATTGTTTAACTTCATGAACTTCAGGAGTTATTTTAGTCATCGATAGCTAACATTAGTGTTGTGCTTCACAGTTTTATAGAAGGCAAGCCACAGCCCACTCACTAATCAGCAGAGGTTTCCATGTACCATGTAATACTTGAGGAAATGTTACTGAAACTATATATTATGTAGAGCAAAGCTGTGTTTTTATGGAACAAAGATGCTGTGTATAGGGTCAGGGCTAAATATAGAGTGTGGAAAGGGTTAAAATCGAAATTGCATTTCTTGGTTACAAAATATTTAATATTTTTGATTATTATAAAATCATAGTGCACCTTTTAGTGACATCAGGTGGCAAAAATCCATATTGCAATTTCATGCCTCATACACAATTTTTGGGCATGTGAACATCTGCGCTCCCATAGGCACATATCTAGTGGAAAGTAGGTGTCCCCCAGAGAAGCAGGGGGAAGTCTGGACATCTCTCTCCAAAATGTTAGACAAAACAACTCTGCCAAACTTTCGTTATAAACCTGTTGCCAATTAGCCTTACCTTGCTTACTTTTCAAGGTTTTTATTGGCTCTGTTCCCCCGTTGCTGCCAATAAATTCAATATTTTTTTTATTTTATTTTTTTTTATGACTTGATAACACTTGATACAACAACGCCTGATATATTTCTTTGCAAAACATATTTTCACTTTAGTAAGTCTTTGAAGAAAAAACATATTACTTACTTACAGTATCACAGTCTCCCAACTTTTTGGATACAATGTTTTAGACAATGCACTTTAAACTAATTTTTGTTTATTGTCTTTTCAACATGCTGTAATTGATTTGTTAAATATGTGATTAATACTACACAGAGACAGGAGTCTGGCTGCTCTCGCTGGTGCCTGGATGTTGGTCCAGATTCCCACATGCCCATAGGCAAGTCTGTGGAGTGGAGCCAGCTTCCTCTTGTTTAAACCTCCAGCATTATGATTCAGCAGGTCCTTTAAAGGAACGGTTACCCAATCATCCCCACACACACACTAATCTTCAATCACAAAGAGCACTATTCATTAATGAGAGCTGCGCCTCATTTTCTGTTATGATATTTACAATTATTAGCATAAACTCAAAGCACTGGGTCGACAAGATTTTGCAGATTTAAAAAGGCAGACTCAAATTTATCTGGAGTACTCTGTGTCCCAACCTTGGATGTCCCACAAACAAATAAGTTGCAGAAGTATCATGCTTTTGATGGTGATTAGCATGCAAAGGCCCCCAGGTTGAACCATCCAACCAAACACTGAAATGGAAACCTTGTGTTACGCTGAAAGGAATCAAGTTTTGTATTTCAAACAACGGCGCCATAATTGCTCATAGTCTCATAGCTTAAATACAGTGAAGAATGCGGCCGCTTACTGTCTAAAACCCACACACTAATTGTGCATTAATTCAATGTAAGGGCCTCAGGGATTTCGGATAAAGACGCCATGATGGATTTGTAAACTAATCAGAGGAAAATGTTTGCAGAGTTCAGGAGGGCTTGTCAAGGTGTTTTAAAAAGATACATGTTTCCACGACATGCACATAAAGAGAAAAGACAGATTTACAGTGTGCAAGAAAATAAATAGGAAGAAGGTAACAGTATTAGAATTAGATGGAAGATCTCCTTGCAATGGTAAACAATATAGTGGCCAGGCCAGGACGTCGAGTGACCACCTGTCCCACATTTCGTTCACGCACAGCTGTTTAGCATTTGTCCCCCCCTTCCAGCTTATTAAGATAATATCACACTTTTTCACAGGATCTTTGCTTATAAAAAGTGAGATTCAAGTTAAGAACAACAAAGGGGGCATAGCAATTGCGTAAAATGCAGAATAAATACTTGGGTGTCCTGTCTCTCTGAGAGCTACTTTTACAAAAATTAAAATGTCACAGAGCTACTTATGCATCTTCCTCTGCTTTTTCCCGCTAGGGGTCGCAGGTACTGGAGCGTATCCTAGTAGAATGAATGAATGTGTGCAGTTGAGATGTGGCTGTGGATGTTTTGTATCTTATCTGTTTTTTATTGTAAGGCACTACAGCACAAGTCCCAGACAAATTTCCCCAAGGGGACAATAAAATATATCGTATCATATATCTATGGCCTTAGGCATGGTACACAGTGGACAGTGGCCATTCAGTCGCAGAGCTAATACTTTCAACAACAAAGAAAATAAATTTTGTTTTACCTGAACATTTACAAAATCTTTTGTTCAGCTGCAGAGCATTTTGTGTGTCTGTATGCCGCTGCTGATTCGCTTACATCAATGATCTGACACACACTTGTTTACATTTCTGAAAAAAGCTGGCTGCCATTGCCATCTTGACTGAATAACTGTTCTTCATGAAAATAACAGTTTCTAATAAAAAAAATACTTCACTTTTAGCTGCTGTCATGTTTGCTGCCAATCTCACACAGATACACAAGTTGGTTTTCTAGGTGATAACGTGTAATTTGGCAAATGAAGCTGATGTAGAATTCATAAAGTACCTGGTTGACCAAGCTACTGGTTGTAGACTCCTGAGATGCAAACTGATATCTCAATGGTAAACCTCTTAATGGTAAAGTCTCCACTAAAAGTAAATATTTGTATCTTTTTCCCGATCTTGCAAAGGTACAGAATTAAAAAAAAAAATGTCCTTGATTCAGATAAAGTTCCAGATCCAAACCAAAAACAATGAATTCGTGAGTGGCCGTTTACTGACCTTTCCTGGAAATTTAATAATAATAATAATAAAGCACAAACCTTTTGAGTTATCTTGCTCGGTGACTAACAAACAAACAAAGGCCAGCCAACAAATACCCTCTTAGGCACATGGGGGAAAAAAAAACATAAATTACATAAAAAAATAAAAAGAAGGATACCAGTAGCAGAAAGCGTAGGTAAGTAAAGGAAAGAGGGACGTAATGAGAAACCAATGACGATGTAAATCTCATCAGCATGTCCTCTCTGTCATAATGGGAATAGGAAAAAGCATTTTAATGATTCATGGTGGGCATTTCCATTGATGGTCTGCAAATCATTAGAGCACCACAAGTCATATTTCTGTGGCTAAATGGCAGCTCAAGTGTGTAAGGGATGAAAAACGAAACCTTAACCCTGCGTAAAGATGAGTGAGGAATGGTTAAGTGGGAGGGACACTGAATGACGTTTGACTGGAGAGGAGTGGACATGATTCAATCCAGTCTGAAGGTCTGAATGTAAATCTGGAGTAATGGAAGTAGTGTTTCCAGTAATCCAGTAATGTTGGAATGGAAAAAAAATGGTTCCACTAACAGAGGTCGTTTTTGTCCTAAATGTTCTTGCATTATAGACACAAGTAAATTTGGATAAATGTGTGTTAGTTTTCAGGTGACCCCTGGTTTGAGCCATTGCCTGAGCTGTATACATTTATACTGAGTAGTTAGGTAATGGGGCAGCAGTAGCTCAGTCAGTACAGACGTTCACCCACCTCAAAGGCTGGCGGTTCAATCCCCGCAACCGGCATTGCATACTGTCCACAAGACCTACTTTTATTCTCTGGCTTTTAACTCGGCATGAGTTGTGTGATCCTGTGTCTTTTATTGTTTTGTTTTATTAATTTTATTGTTTTTACTTAATTATCGCTTTTTAGTGCATTGATCTTATTTGATTTTTCTATTTTTATTGTTTTAGTGGAAGCTAGTAAGGTTAAATGGAGCATTTATTCATTTATTGTTTTATATTCTTGTGCAGCACTTCGGAAACTGTTTGTAAAATGTGCTATCGAAATGAAGTGTATTTGATTGGATTGGATACTGTCGGTGTGTCCTTGGGCAAGACACTTCATCTACCTTACCTGTATGGCTGGTAATGCAGCCACGCTTCTGACCTTCTGCCCCAGGCAGACTAAGAAGTGAATGAGTAATGCAATTGTAAAGTGACTTTGAGTGACTTCACAAAAGCCCTGTATAAGTCCATTATTTTTATAATGAACTAATGCTTGTTGTTTGGCTGCATTTGTATAAACCAGGGTGCAGGGTATAGATGCCACAGTTTTCCAATTTATTTTTGGCATAACCAGGATTTTCTCAAAGGAAAAAAAAAAAAGAAGAAAAAAAAGAATGCAGTGCTCAGTTGTTTAATCCTCCTGCAGCCCTAACTTTTAGTCACACCTTTCCCTTTAAGGCACAAAAAAATAATAAATAAAAATGCACCAATTAGGACTGCCATAGAAAAAATATTTTCTGTTATTTTTTTCATGGTTACAATGATTAACTTCCGTCCTCACCATACATAGCAAATATTAATTCTGTTTATGAAATTTGACCTCTTAAATTCTAGTTTTTACGGTACAAACACTTTCACACAAATTTATGACAACACTAAAACACACCGAAATCATTTTAAGTCAAAATAGTTTTGTATTTGCCTTGCAGGGACAATAATTTATACACACACTAATGAGGCCATTTTCCTATTTATACCTCTGTCTACCATATATGGGGAAATGGCACCTACGAGTAGAAAACAATAAAACTAAAATTCCAATCCCCACTGTCATGAATCCAACACTTGATAAAAAAAAGTGAAATTATATTGCAATGACAGTGGATTATAAAAAAAGAAAAAAAAAAGGGAATCAATGGCACAAAAAAATGTCTGAGGGGTAAAGGTGTGACTATTTTTGCAATTTGAAAATTCATCCAAAAATAGACACCTGTGGCAAAATCTATGACATTTGAATCAACACAGCAAAAGTTATCCACAAAAAACTGTTGCAAAACATCAAAAAAGTGTCTTAGGGGTGTAGGAGGGTTAAACGTAACCATAAGTCCTTTCAAACCACAAATATATCACAAGCATGCAAGTATTATTTTTTCCCCCTT
This sequence comes from Bostrychus sinensis, assembly GCA_020698575.1. NCBI lineage: Eukaryota > Metazoa > Chordata > Actinopteri > Gobiiformes > Eleotridae > Bostrychus > Bostrychus sinensis. The sequence goes on along the minus strand of CM036249.1, from coordinate 14,598,451 downwards.
TGCGTGGAAGTTTCATATAAAACCTGTCTTATGACTACTCTCCAAAAACATTGTACTTTTACAGTGTTGTTCTAAATATGTCCAGAAGAATATTACCACATAATTGCTTGCAGCCAGTAATTGTGTGTGGACAGCAGTTGTACTCCAGGTGTGCATGTGTACATAAAGCTTGGCGCGGGCTTTGCTTGGGCTTAGCGTCTCCACAACAAGCTTTAGAACAAGGCCTCTGGTGAGAGCGAGGATTTGCCGGAGCTGGAACACCAACATTACATTTCTGCTCATGTCTCGGACTGAGCTCGGCTGTGGTCGCCTCTGTAAGCCCGTCTCCCCGAGTTGCCACATCAGCACTCTGTTTCATTCACTCGCAAAGTCTTAGCTACATTAGGAGATACATAGTTCAAAACCACAGGCATATGGGTGGCCACAAACAGTTCACATATTCCAGCACCGACAGATTAGTGTAAAGAGAGACACTCGGAGGAGAAACAGTAACTGTATACACCCAAAGTGAGCAGCAAAACTGTGCCAAAAATCCACTGAATCTCTTACATGTATTCTATTCTGTATAAGTGCTACACAGTATATTGAAAATGTATGTTCTGTTTTTAGCAGAAGAAAAAAGACAAAATGACCACACAGTATTTCAGAATTCTCAACCCATGAATGTGTATTGCAAACTCTGATATCTGCAAAAAAAAAAAAAAAAGTTTAAATTGCATTATATGGCAGTAATAAAAAAAACTAACTTTGAAGCTCTACAACAACAAACATGACAACCACACTGATACATATTTGTTTCTTTATTAATGGAGCTATATTATGCATTTTTGTGAGTCTTTTAAATTAATTTAGATCAACATCTTACATTTTGTTGATCAAAAAAAAACACAATACTTACTGAAAAAATATATTATTTGTAGTATTTGAAGAAACTCATCATTTGACTCTGTGAGAAATGCTCAGATTAGGTCCCTGTCACTTTAAGAGCCCTCCCTCCTCGCTGTCCCGCTGCTGTCACACCCCTTTGGCACTCCTCACAACAACACATGTCAGTGCAGAAGCAGTGTTTGAGTGATGTCTGCTGCAGTTCGGGGGTGGGTTTGTTTGGTTGCTGCAGGGGAGGCGTGAGCTGTAGCAGTGCTTCCTGAACAGGACAGGACTGTGAGGGAAGAGGGGCGTGGTCAGGTGGAAAAGGCAGACACTGGTGAAATGAGCCATTTTGGCCTCTCACAAACTCAGTGTCATGGAAGAGAGGATTACTCAAACATGCACGAATAAAACAAAACACAACTCTAGTTATGTTTTTGATGAGGAAACAACGTTATAACATGGTAGAAAGCTCAGAAAAGTTGATTTTGCATAATATAGTCCCTTTATTATTGGCCTGCTTTTTATGTAGGCTCCTTCCTGGCAGCAGCACATCCATAGTTTTAAAACATAAAAAAAATTATGCCAAATACAAAATTGATATTATTAAGGAAAATGCAAAATTCTCATGAGCAAGATACCAAGTACTTAAAATAGTGAAACATATACAAATGCAATACAGGATATACAAGAATAATGCCCAGACCGCAAATCATCTGCCTCCTAGTGAAATATTCATATACTGATTTGGCTTTGTTGTAAGGTCAGATGGAGTTGTATTTTGTTTTATTCATGCTTGTTTGAGTAATCCTGTATGCTGAGACTGAAACACTCTGTCTCATAGCTCTGCATAGACACATGAAACCAGGAAGTGTAAATGCGCGTTTCTAAAGCTCATACACCATCTCCGGGCTCATTCAGATCATTTCACTGCTTATATTGCAGTCTTTACAAAGCAGTCAGCTCATTTATTTATCTGTTAGTGTAATGTTGCTAAATGGCCTTTTTATGCTCTGTCTATTCCCAACCAATGCCAGCAGGGGGCAACAGACTCCTAATCCAAGAGAGTAACAGCTCCCTAAGTTTCCATCACATACATTATTTTAACCCTCAGGCCCTCCTTAAAAAAAAAAAAAAAGCCCTTAAAGCCCTTTTAAGTCATTGGGTCACATTTAAAAATATAAAACATAAAGAAAAAACTTTTTGAACAATAACCCCTGTCCTCATCATACATAACAAAAGCAAATTTATTGTCATTTTTAACCCTAGATAAGCCAGTTTGTTTACATAATTCTAACATATTTGTAAATAAAACATGCATTATTTACTATTTAATGTAATGTAGGTTTTTTTGTTTGTTTGTTTGTGGTGTGTGTGTGTGTGTGTGTGTGTGCAGGAATTACCAGCCTCTGATAGCTTACTTATTAGTGCTAAAACTGATTTTGATACATTTTTACTTTTTGTGTCATTACAAAAAAAAAAAAAAAAAAAAAAAAAATCACTCAAGAAAGGGCTGAAACTCACTCTCTTCCTAATAATGGAAATTATGAGGAAATTATTTTCCTCAATGCGATGAGAAAATGGTGGATCTGGTGCTGATTTTTTTGTTTGTGTTTTTTTTTTTTTTTTTTTTTTTAGAGGAATTAACATGATTTAACATCTCTAGTTTGTAATGGCAGTGGAGTGAAAAATAAGTTATTTTAATGTAAGTCAATGGGACCAAATAGGGCTTTAAGAGGAATAATGAGGTTTTTTTTGCCCAGACAGTTGAAAATTTGACTTTTTCCAGTAGTGACACTAAATTTCTAAAATTAATTTATTAATAAACTTTTTTGTCAAATATCGTCACATAGGAAATATGTGTTAGCATAGGAAATGTCAAAATGAGAGCAAAAAAATACATTTGAAAAACCCTAAAAGGGAGCCAGCACTGAGGTTTAAGTTATTAAATGTGAAACAATGCAGTGGTGCCCAATAAAAAAAACATACCAGGTTTTTAACTGATAATCTCCATACTTTTATTACTACAGTTGTTGGAGTAATGTTTTATTTATGGTATTTTAGATTGTTTTGTCACATCATAAATTAAAGTCACACAATAGCAGCACTGGCATCCTTTAGAAAAATAGTTTATGTTTACAAGAATACTTGACAGGAACAAGTTCTTCTCCTCAAAAGGTCATCGTATATCAGTCTCCACACGCACAACACTTTCTGGGAAGAAGGCTACCAATGTACTTTGTTAGCCTCTAAGCATCGCAGATATTAAGGTTAATTGTACTGTAGCATCATTCAAGTTTACCCTACAAATTTGCATATTTCATTAGAGCCTTTCGGTTGTCCTGAGCAGCTTACATGACACTTGCAGAGAGCTGCTTATTAAACGGACGGTCCCCATTGGTCGGGCGATATTTGGGACATTTTTTTCCCTGCCTGGCTGGGGTTTAATTGAGCTGTGATTGCTCCCAGTGAGAACAGAGGAGGCCAAGGTCAGAATGCTAATATGTCGGCTCATTCTAGCATACAAAGAGGAACATAAATCATACTTCCTTCACAAAAACACTGCAATTAAAATGTGCATAGAGCAGTTTGGCATATCTGCTTATTTGAATACCTTGCCGTCGACTAGAATTGGACCTCTTAGTCTTTTTTTTTTTTTTTTTTTTTTTTTCTGACATGATAAGTTCTATTTATAGGCTGTGTTCCTCGTACATAGCAATTTACAGCAAATACACCACATTTTCCACAGTAACTAGTCTTATGCTGGCTAACTCTAAGAGGGTTGGACTGACAATGATTTGCAAATTTCATATAAACATATTTTCAGGGATTGGCATTAACTTTTTTGCTCACTAGCCCTTTTGACTAGTGTTTTTGAAAGGTTACCAGCCATTTAGGTTTTTCGCTGGCCATAGTTTAGATGTTAAAATGCTACATATATTGTTATATTATATTGTTTTACTACTGAAGAGATACTTTTTTAAAAAACAGTAATTTATCATCACAAAGAGATTTGTTTTAACTCTGAAAATCTTTATATTTTAGCTTTTTAAATTTTTTTTATTTAGACCCTCCAACAACTTTAATTCTCTCCAATCATGATTTACTATGGGTTTTAAATTATGGGGATTTACAGGCATAGCAGCACAAAGTCAGGTCTACAGTAAAAAAAAAAAAAAAAGAAAAGAAAAAAAAAACATACACACAAAAACAAAACAAATCAAACAAAAAACTATCTAACCAGACAAAGTGGCTACTGAATATGGTACTGGCCAAAATAGAAATCTACCTGATTACTATTTTATGACAAATAATAGCGCATTTTGAATTTGGTGGCAACAACACATCTCAAAAAAGCTGAGATGAGGGCAACAAAAGGATGAGTTGGCTGCTTTGCTCTTATATATTCATTTACAGCAAATCCCACATTTTCCACAGTAGTCTTATCACTGGGAGATAACTCTGAGAAGGTTAACCTGTCTTTTTGATCAAAATAAAAAATGTTATAAAAATTGTGTCAATAAAAGGAGTGTTGTAAAATGTTTACAGTACATGAAAATAACTTGTTTGTTAACTTGTTTATTCTCCTGTTGTAACCTGATTTAGAAGGTGCTCAGAGTAGAGTCGCTGCTCCTTCAGCTGAGGAGCAAAGCTGAGTAGGCAATGCCTCCTGGATGCTTCACTGGGGAGGTATTCTGAGCTTGTCCCAGGGCCCAGGACACACATTGGAGGGATCCCACTTGCACAGTTTGGCAACCTTAAAGCCTCCTCTCTTTGCTTCCACAGAGGTTAGTCTCTGTGCGCCAGGAGAGGAGGAAAGGATGTCCCATTGAACCTAAGTCATCTCTCCTCCTGCTTCTGACTTCTCTGCTCTCCTCTCTCCCTCCCCTGCGTGCCGGGACTAGGCTGCGAAAAAAGGAGAAGCCTGAAGGAAAGGAGAGACGCCATATTGCCCCGTGTGAGCCTCAGCTGCTGCACCTGCGCTCTAGCACCAGGCAAGGGGCACAAAATAGTTGAAGATTAATGTGACGGCCAGGTTAATACAAGCTATTAAATTAGCTTTATCTGTTTTGTTGCTTTCTTTAACTTTTCAGAGTATGTTTTTAATCCACTGAACTCCATCTAAATCTCAGATGTGAGCACTTTGCAGTATGTGAAAGGGAGAAAATGTGATGTTTTATAATCTACTGTTTCAATGTCAATACTGCTTCTTCCCTCAGTCAGGCCAGACTACAGTATTAGCGGCGTCTCAGTGTCAGTCTGCCTCACAGTCTGGCTCTCGTCTTCACATTTCCTCGGAAGGTTGTTCGCTCTGATTGTGATCTCCGTGGTGCCCCCTGGATCACATACTCCCTTAGTTTCTGAAGGGTTTTTTTTATCACCGCACACTTACACAGACGGCCCAGACAAATATTCAGCTGCTTTTCCTCCTCTGGGTGGTGTCCAACAGACAGTGAATAAGAAAAACTCATCCAGGAACAAGAAAAATGGTTTTGCAGTAAAGTAAAGAGAAAAAAATAACATTTCTCCTATTTTAAATTTTTCCATTTAAATGTGTTCAGAGCTGATTCAATTATTTAAATTTGAGTCAAACTGGACAAAGTCTGGGAGAGTTAAAACTTATTTTCTACAAAACCTTAGACAACTTTTAATGATGCTCTCTTATTACAGATGGTGTACTTCCTGTTGGCATCTTTTCTTTTTAAAATCATTTTCTATATTCAGTTTCACCATGGCCAACTTTTTATGCCACCAGTAGCGAATCACTGGGTCACAGAATTTTAGAGCTGCATTTCATTAAATAATAACAGAGTGCAGTGGTTAAAGGCGTTTTATTATGCTTTTTCAACACACACACACATATGTGTGAATGAAACAAAATACTACTCCAGCTATGTTTTATTATAACATTGTTAAAAGCTCAAAAAAGTTGATTAAGCAGAATATCAGACCATTAATAATTTTAATAAAACCAGCTTGATATTTACTTTTTGTCCTCACTGGCCACTGTGGCTAGTATTTGTCAAAATTATAGCCAGTTACTGTTTTTAAAAGCTACATTTTAATTAGTGGAGCTTTTGAGTATATTTTATAAGCTTAAAGAAATGTCAAATTTAGTTTAGACAGGGATTTATTACATATAAAAAAATGGTTTACTTTTAGACAGAATAAAGAGTATCTCTGTGCATGTGCATGTGGTGTCATATCTTTTTTTTTTTTTTTTTTTTTTTTACAAATTTTCTTTTGTTATTCATGGCGATTACATAAAATAAATGGTGTACACTTGAGCAGAGAAGGTAAGATATAAGCCAAGGTATGCATAAAATTCAACCAGCCAAAGTGGCTAAGTGGGAGTATTTGTGTCACTAGCCAAAGTGAAAATCTGCCTGCATTTGGTTGTGTTAATGTAAAGCTTTGAATAAGAAAAAAAAAAAAAAACATCTCATCTGACTCTGCCCATCTTTAACAGTATCATGAAAAATATCTACTGGAAGACCTTTTTTAGCTTCATTAAGTATATGCTTTCAAGTTCTCCTAAAGACTTCGATGCTTAGGAGGCATCCAGAAGACCAATCGCTGTTGAAAGTGGTCATCCATCCAAACAGTGGTCAGGCGTTCCATTTGCTTTATTGGAAAACCTATAGTTAAATTCAAAAGTATCCACTAATGCAGCGCCATAACAATCAATGGACCATTTCCTACTCTGGCCTGAAGAGAAAAGGAGCTTTATCCATTATATCGGGTTTATTACAGTCAGTACAGTGGAAGATATCGCAGAAATCTACCTTTGAACGGATCTGCCTCATGATCTGTTTTGGTTTTTTTTTGTTTTTTTTTTCTCTCAAAGGTGCATTTGGGAGTTTGGCAATATGAAAGCTACATGACGTGGTGTGTACCTTATCAGACAATTGGAGAGAAGAAGAGAGAGAAACACGTCTGTAATGCTGCAGTTTTATCATGACAAACCTTATCAAATGCCAGAATCAGCACTCGAAGCTGCTACAGTGAATCAGTCACTCGGGCTGTGTCAGAAAATGGTTTCTTTTCATTTGTTGTGGTTTTTAGCTCAAATGAGTTCAGGGATTGTGGGATTAGATGAGAATGGGATGATACAAAAGTGTGAATGTTTGTGTGCATGTCATTTCTTGTGATTCAAAGGCTGAGTTGTTTGTTGAAGAGCATTTGAACAGCAAAGGACACAAGGTATTTCAGATCTGATTCAAGACATTTAGTGGTCTATAGTGGTTATGCTAAAATCATGCTTTGAATTAATTGGATGTCAAGATTTTTTCTGTCTCTATGACATTATTTTTTAAACTCTAGTGTAAAAGTGTGCTCAAGGAAATGGACTCAAAGTGCATGACTAACCATGTCTGGTCCCAAGTGTTTATTACAGAAAAAAGTAAAAAAAAAAAAAAAAATCCAGCAAGCTAAGGCAACCTGGTAGGCACACACAATGATAAACTGGACAGAAAGTGAAGGGATCTAAAGCAAGATTGAAAAGTGGGTTACAAAATTAAACTGGAAATGCACAATAAAAGTAGAAGACAAAGAACGTGACCTAAGAGCTGGTGCTGGATGTGACATCTGGGGTCTACAGGAGTTTTAACTGCTTTAATCATTTGGGGCCCATCATAAACATCAATACTCATGTTTACACAAAAAGACTTGTTTTACATTTTGAAATATTGCTTTAGAAATATGAGGTTCTGGTGTCACAAACTTCAGACTCACCTTGTCAGCAGTTTCTAGTTTCACAGACTGCCTGAGTTAGAGAAGATACCTTTAACTTACTTACCTTATACTAACAATATTGATTGAAAACCAGTGAAATACACATGATTGTATTATTATATGGTGTCCATTGCTGTATGACTCCTGGCATTGTTGTTCTGTTTGTCTTTTGTCTTTTGTTTACCAGGCACCATGTTGGCTAAATGAAGTATACACAAAACTACAAAAAGTGACATATCAAACATTTTTTTGAAGAAAATCCAGATGTTTTTGATGTGAGTTCCTCCACTGCCAGGTGATTATGTTACAGTATTCACTTAAAAAAAATGTATGTATGCAGTATAGAGATTTGTTAAGGATCTGCTTAGTTATGTGGAGTCTACTTGTATTTTAATGTGCATATATGTTTAAAATGGTGAGCTGTGAAATGAATCTTTTATAACTGCCTTCGCCTTTAAATTCTTGGGTTGTGTAAAAATGAAGGTCACTCAGAATATTGACTTAATGAATAAAACATGAATGAAGAATTAATAGGAAACACAGTTGCTTTTGTTGTTGCAGTATTTTTGATGGAAGGGTGTAGCACAGACGTGTCCCAACTATGGGCCTGGGGTCAAAATGAGTTTCTCCGCAGCCCATTTTTTATTGGCCCTATGGCTTCCTTCTCAGTTGCCACAAGGAGCCCTTTTAACCACACGGTAAAAAGTTTCATTACTGCTCCATCTGACCTGTGCGGTGAAAAAGTGGCTCTCTATAATCCAACTTTTTAAGAAGCAGTCAATCACTTTTTCTGTGTAAGTTAGTAATGGCACCAAAAACCTTCCTGCATAACCATACTTTATGCCGGTCCCTGTTGCGGTTGTGGAAGGGCATCCAGAATAAAAACAAATTACTCATGTGAATGATTCAGTGTAAAGACCTCTGGAGGAAACGGAGCAGTTGAATGGGACCTGCTCTGATGAGGTAAAGTCCGTCATTTATTGAGTGGCCCTCTGCTTCATATATTTTCCTGTTAGGACATTTCCAGTGTAGCAGCTCAATTTGAAGCTATTTGCCGAGATTCTCTACTTAATACACCAGGAAATGTGCGTCAAGCTCATTCTTTTTAATAAAATGTCGCTAAGCAATAAAGTTTTGTATTTAATAAAGACATGCTGAAGTAATATGGGCATGAAGCGTCCCATGTGAGGTACAAGAAAATAATACAAATCATGAAGAACTAAAAAATCATTCTGCTGATCTCGTAAGGTCACACTGGAGAACATTATAACTCTTAAACCTGTCTGTGTCTAATCCAGAACAGGGGGAGAGAAATAACATTAAGTACTTTTGGCCATAAGTGCTGTGTTGAAATCTTAACATCTTGCATTTGCACCATCTGCGATTGGTCGGCGAGAGTTTCAATGCTCCAGAGACGGAGAGGGGTTCAAAGTTCGCATGTCCCTTATGCCAAAGAAAGTAAAGATTGGGCCAAGAAGTGCGTGGTGAAACCTATATCCCGCACTGGACCTCTGGAGCCACTATCTTCACATGATAGCTTTAATATGATGTGTGTGATAAATGTTATATCCTGTGTAGAATAAGCTGTTAAATCAACACTAAGAGTTTTGGCTTCTAAGTAAAGTAAGTATATGATTTCTGCATTAATACTAAGCTGCTCTATCAAGAAAAATATGTTTTTCTCTTGGTTTTATAACTTTGTATGAGATATTATTGTATTTTGCACAGCACACATCCAAACCTATAAGTGGTGGTGGCTAAATTCCTGGCAGGCAGCTTTTGGCAGATCAACCAAGTCACTAGGAGAAGCAGTAATTAAATGTGAATGTGCTGATGGACCCAATAACACACTCAAGTAGAGCACTTGGGTTCAGCTCACCATAGTCAGGTCTGGAACCATCAACTATGAGCCAACGGTGATATTTTTTGTCTGCTAAACAGCAAAACATCACAGCAACGATTCAACAAAGAAGAATTGGAAACAGAGAAATCCAGACACAGTGTATTTTCTTGTTGTGTAATGAAAACTCTATCAACACACTGTCAATACATACAATTCGAAAAGGTGAAATTTTGTAATGTATAGACTGGAATGAAGTGGTTGTCAGAGTTACAGTTCAACGTTCATACAACAATTGTCTTGCTAAGTTTGTCTTTGTCTCTAAAGCGGAATGATGCAACTTTGCTTGTTCACTGGGTTCATTTTGGTCCCATTTTTTCTCTACGGAACGTCCTCTACATTTTGGAGTAACGCACCAGTAAAAACTTGTGAGTCCTGTGTCTTTGTTCAGCTTGACTCTTTTCTCCTCCTTGCATCCATACAAAGATTTTAGGGTATGCCTTTTGGCCACTCTAAACATTTGCAACAATATACAAATAAAAAAATCTTTGCATTGTCTGTGAATAGTTTTTTGTGTGTGTTTAAATGCAAAGTTTCATGTAATGCAAACAAAGAGATTAGGATAATTGCTAAACTGTGTAATCAGCTAAATTTAGAGCTAGCTTACTATAAATTTAGACTTTGATGACATGTATTCCTATATTGTTGTAGCAAGACTTTATAAAAGAAAAAGCAGTGGCTATGGTTTTGCACAAGGATGGGGTGAGATTGGCATTTTAAAGCAGAACTCAAAAACTGTTTTACTTTATATAAACTTGGATTGGATTGGATTCTGATGGTTAAATAATTGCTGCAGGGTGAATGCAGCTTCCAGCATCTACCCCTGCTGTCACTGGGCTGAAAACAACACTTGCAAAAATGAGTGCCACTGTCCCGGTGTCATGGAAGTCTCGAGTCTCGGAAAAAAGCAGCACAAGGCGTTTAGCCAAACAACAACCAAGCAATGGCTTTATTTCTAGTTTTTTGTCTTGCTAGCGGCCATGTGGCAGAAAAAACTTTGAATGGATATGAAGAGGGGAAAACAAAGTAACGCCAAGCAAGGGATCATATTGGAGTCAAGTGGACTTTTGAGTATTTATGATGCTTTGTGAGTATTTATGAAGCTTTACTCTGAAATGTAGGGGGAGCTCTATAGAGGAAAATGAGGCAAAAACAGCGAAGAAACAAGAAAAGTTTCACTTGAACAGATGATTGATGAAGTGAAACACCTTTATTTTAGTGGTGAGAACAAGACCGGAACATCTGCTGAAAGAGAAAGTAATGACTTGGCTAGACACACTCCACTCAGAGTTGTGCATTTTTTAGCAAAGATACCATTGTGTCAGAGTATTTTGGCTACACAGAGGTTTCGTGCAGAACCTCTTGCTGACAGTACTGGCTGAAAATGCCATTCATATCCATTAAACATCACTTCATCACACCCCAGTCTCAGGAAGTACACTTAATGTTTTGTTTATCTTTTCTTACGTTGGCTGAACCACATCACACTAAATCACAATTCTGGAAATGAACAGAGCAATTCAATGTTTCCCATTCAGCTCTGATTAGTAAAAAATGGGCTATGAAATGGACTGGTTTTGTTGGCTCTCTTTCCAACTACAAATCAAAATTGAAATGACCTGTACTGTTTCCTGGAATGTAAGCAACAGCTTATTACCAATATGAACATTGAGATTTAGCTGTACAACCATATATTTAGATTTAGACAGAGCAATGAATATAGATGATCTTAATTCCCTGACATTATGAGGATCAGCACTGATTTTTGAGAATGATCTGAATGTGCGTCCTACCACAATCAATAAGTGCAACCTTTTGAGACCAAACACTGGAAAAACAACAGTAAACGGATTTAAAGTCTGCTAATGAAAATGCAAGTGAATGGACTGAGTGTTTACCCCATTGTGTAATATCCCATATCTTTTGCCAAATCTTCATCAGTCTCAGCAAGGGCCTTTTGGTAAAGACCTAACATCTTCTTGGCCTCAAAAGGAAGTTGCCGCTCTCCTCTCCATGTTCTCGGCGTGCTTCAAAGATATGAGATTAGACAGCTGCGTGTCACAGTCGCTGTCCGTCGTTAACAAGTCTAATTTGTGCCCCATTCTGTCTTCCAGCTCTTCCAAGATTTTCAGACAATCGCACGAGCTCCCACTGGGGGCTGGAGAATCATCGCGCTGGCAGCCATATTTGTACCATCTGTGAGAGAGAGCTGTGTGGATTATGGATCACTCACACAAACATGCAGTGTAATGTCTATAGAAGTGTCAAATAACAACATATACACTGGCAGCTGAAACAATTAATGAAACCAGCTTGATACCGCTGTATACAATACCGTCTGTAACAGTGGGCTGCCATTGGAGCGGCTCAAAACAGAATGTTTTAGAGGCATCTTTACTGTTCATAATATTTCAAATATATGATAAAAGTTTGGTTGAATTGTAAAATATTATTCAAGCTATATAGTCCAACATTAATATCAAAGTCATCATTAGGACCTGGTCAATGGAAGTGGAGGCAGATGATGCTGTGGCAACCTCTGAAAGGAAGGGAGTAGCCAAAAAGACAGATGAATCATTATGACTAATGAAGTTTACAATGTTAACATCCTTCTTCTACCCACCAAAAGTCATTCACCACTGTTTAACTCTGCTCTCTTGACCCCACACACCCTTCCCCTACTTATCTCTTGTGTATTCTCTTGCAGCTTCCTCAATCCAGCAACTAGACCTGGGGGGGGGGGGGGGTCACTGTTTGGCTGGGGGTACTGCCTGAGACGGAATCCCCACACTGAGTGTCATCCAACCCAGGCTGAAAGCTGGCATGAGGATCAATTTACTTATGCACATCAGGTTTATGAAAACAAAAAACAGTATTTAAAAAAACGTTTTGTCAGACAGATTGGGGTAAGACTAAACTCAGATCTAGAAATGTCTGGTAAGCTCTAAAGGTTTATTTGTCCCAGTTTTACATTATTTTCATAAAATCCAAGTAGCAAAGGTAGCTATGCCATAATTTAGGGATCGGTGGTGATGTTGGGACACAACCCACTCACCCTTCAAAAAAAAGTGCTGTTTTAATGTTAGTTTTCACATAAATACTGCTGCTTTTGTTGTTGTAATGGGTGTATATCTTTTTGACGATTTTGGCTGTAAAAGGCTGTATTGTCATGAATAGAAAGCATAGTGCAATGATACAGATTCTGCTCTCCCATGAGGAACATTAGCCTCAGTCCCACATGACGCCACAAATCAGGGAACCCCGTGTAAGTGTTCGACACATTTTAGGGCTCATTTGCAGAGCATGTCAGGAATGTGTTGGTAAGAGCTCACAAGTGTAGTCATTAACGCCCTGCGCTGTTTTATTCCTCATGAAAATGGATTACTTCAAAATAATCCCGTTTATTGGATCATAAATATGGTCAGTCTGGATCCATTTGTCTTGGACCAATTGAATGTTTGTGGCAGGGAGCTTGTTATTCCACATCTGGTGCTGCATAGTTTGGAAAATGGGTGCACATGTTTTATTGCATGAGCATAGATACAGTGTGATCAGTGGTTAGTCCAAAGTTTTATCACTATTTTTACAAGTTCCCTGTATGTGATTTATAGAAAAGCTTGATACGAGTAACTAAGCATATATTTACATGCATGACAATGGCAAAAAACAGCAGACTCCTTGCTAATACAATATAGATCTGTTTTTGTGAAATGATTGTTGATGTCCAAGTTAAGGCAAGCCACACACACGAACTAAATGAAAGTGAAAGTCAGACTGGTGTGAAATGTTTTGCATTTTGCATTTCTACAGTAACAGGTTAAACAGAGCCTCTCCCATGCATGGTGACAATGAATCAAATTCCTTACGTTCTCATATGCTATGGGTCATTTTTCACTGTCAAAAGGGGTCTTTGGTCTGCTGGTTGCTAAGTGGGTGGTCCTCTTTCAAAAAGGTGAAGCCATTACTACAATGTGTTCACTGGACAAAAGATAATACTGATGCAAGTGAAAATGAGAAACTTGTAAAAATGTTGTCATTACTGGCACTGCATCCAAGCTTCAGATACAATTTAATATGTTATACAGAAAGACAACTTTTGTTTCACTTGGAATCAAGGATGCGTTTAGAAAGGCAGGCCCTTTTTGGATCATTGCTGTTGATTTGTTCACCAGCAAGCAACCAGCACAAGGACATTTTACTTAAGCAGAACAACAGAAGAGTGTTTACAGAGTCTCTTACTTTAGGCCATTTTCACAAAACATGTCTTTAAAAAGCTAGTGCATCTTGATGAGTCGTCACTATTGGTCTGAAACAAGTAAAAACAATTACATGCCATGCTCTTATATGCTCTTAACACCAATTTATTGTCAAGTTATAATGTTTTCTTTATCATAAACAATGGGTCATCTATCACAACTTTTATTGGCATCAAAATACAAACCAGATATAAGAATATAAGTTTATCATAAGAAAAATACAACCTAGTAGAAAAGTTGAGTTCTGAGAGTACCGTGCCTTGTTTGTATAATTATGGCCTTGGTAGGTCACAATAGTCACTGTATATGAATGTATGATAGCATCTAAACTTGCAAAGTGCGCTTGTAAGCACACATTTGTTTTGGTATACGGCTGACGTAGGTCAAACAATAGTCATTGTTTTAAATGGAATCTGGGCCAGTGTCTAATCTGGGCAGGTCTTTCACAGTGCACTCATGGAGGCAGCAACAGTGAGGCTCAGCTGCTCTCTAATGAGCTGCTCTCAAACCTGCCTTTATACTGCGCCAGTGTCTGCGCTGACCCTGTCTTCCCCGGGACGTTTAATTACCACTATGACTCAGCAGACTGGACACACCGCCAGCAACACACATGGACCACCGTCATGACATTTAGAGAGATAGGAGGAGTAAGAACAGTGTTGGGTCTGCACCAAAAGGCCACTGCCTATGAGACTCACATGTTGCCAACAATCCATAGATAAGAGGTTTATAGCTAAATCAGTGTCCAGTGTAATGTATACATGTATGTTACATTTGTGGGAGCAAAATTTAACTACAATAGACCACAGTCTCTATTTGGAAAGACCAGTGTCAGGTGCCTATCCCATGCCTCAGCCTACCCACTGTCTACTGAGATTGGCCAAGCATATTCAAGAGCTCAGTGAACGTCAGCTTTCCATCAGACCCAAGGAGTAGAAGTTGGCTGATATATCAGGCTGATTTTTAGACAATCAGACTGATTTTGGTCAGGCACATGTCCAGAAAACCATGTGACTGACATGTGACTGGAGGACCACAGCTTCCCAAACTATCTTGTAGTAGTTTGGACTCTTACACTACAGTTCACAGGAAACAGCCAAAATCACTTTATCAGCCTGAAAAGCTGAAAACGGCAATAAAAAGATTTTGCTCCTTTCTCTGACATAGATCCTTGTAGAACAAAAAATCATTTTGTAGCTGTCCACAAGCTCTAGAGAGTTTGGCTGAAATTGCCTTATTGGTTTTCTCAAAAAACTTCATCTAACTGTTTTCACTGTCCAATTCTAACACATCTGTTTTCATTTTAATAAGGATTACTAAAACAAATGGCTACATTAATAAAACTTCATAAAGTTAAGAAAATCGGCCCTACATATTGGTTCATAAAGGATATTTTGTCTCTCAACTGTCAACAGAGAAGAGAGTAATTGAAACCTTGCTCATAGCAAATACATAAATGACAAAAAAGTGTCAGGCCTCAGTTATAAGAAATGGGGCTTATGTGCAAGCAGAAAATGTAATATATAAAACAATATTATACAACTTAGCAAACAATAATACATTGTTTAATTTTATCAGAGCACCTGGCCCTTACAGTGTCTGCTGAGAAAAATTCTGGCCCTTGGACAAATGTTGTGGATGACCCCTGCAAGAGTGCCTACATGGGCTAACATTTGGGTGTGCGCTGAAATCAGTGATCAGTTTTACAGTCAAATTTAATTTGTGTGCTATGCCCCATCCCACTTACCCATCGGGAGTTTTATGTCCAAGAATGCACATATCTTATTAATGCTACATTTGTTTTGTACTAGAAAACAATGTCTGTTGTTAAAGACCTATATTTTTATGGACCATCCCATACAACCACAAACCCTCCTGATATAAATGGAGATAAGCGTGCAACCTGCCTACCGTACGGAGCTTTGTCTAACATTTTCACACATGGAATAACTTGGGTATCTACCAAAATAAGTGGCCAAATTGTAAGTAATACTACCTTGTTACGCTTGTGGCAGCTAAAACATAGCACAGCATGATTTCAGTTATTTGTGTCCCATCCTCTACCCCAACCACAAAGAAAAAAACATGTCCAAGTTGACCGTTTACTCCCCAGGCAGTTTAATTACCAATATGATTCAGGATTCTGGACACACCATCAGTCAGCCCGCCGGCCATCGCAACAACACATACAGACACACAAGACTATGACATTTAAAGATAGCAGCCACACAGCAGTCTGGGGTCTGGACCAACTGTTCCTTTTGGACCTGGATTGTGGTGAAATAATATTCAGCACATTTCCTACACGGCTAATATCTTCTGGACAGCATTGGAGCCAGTAAAAATACACTTCGTTTTCAGGCCTTGGAGCTGGTTTACATCCAACACTTTTTGACAATTTATGGAAAAATCTAAGTGGAGGAAGAAGGAGAAATAAAGGTTTGAGCGCTTGCACAGGGTGATGTTATTTGACTGGCACAAAGAGAAAGTGTGGCTTTCAACTTTTACTGTAATAAATCATGAGTGCCGAGGAAAGAAATAGGACTTCTCCAAAATATCTTTCTCTTCTGACTGTGTGTAAAAGTGGTGTTTGCTCCAAAGACTTGTCACTGAGAGTTGGCTCTATGTGAAGGATGGTTTATTACTCAGTTTTTATTTTTTATTTTAATGCACAGATGACGAGACATGATGGTAACTGCAACCAGCATGAGGGTAACTGGGGGTTTGGAGAATATTTTTACGTCATGTTTGCCAAAGTTAGTTGCTTTGTTTGGTAGTCTATTTGCAAGATAAGCCAAATAGGTCTGTACAACTGCAAGATAGAGCCAGATATACTATTTCTAACCACATGAGACCACTAAAGGAATAAGCTTTTACCCCAGAATTACAAGACCAGTGGTTTATGTCAAGGTCTAGGAGCTACTGTATATCTTTACCATTGCAAGATAGGGTCAATGCCCTGGCAGAAGTATGTGATCTTTAATTGATCTTAGCTCAGTTTAAATCTCATAACAGATTATGTTGTCTAACAATTTTACTAGTGTGAATAGAGACTATTAAAAATAACCCTAAGTGTGCCGTGTGTTCCTATGGAAATGGGCATCCAAAAAATGATTATACTATGTTTAATGGCGTCATGTATTAATCCAAAAAATGCACATTTTGTTTTTATGTAACCGCAGCATTTTAGTACACAATGAAATGATTATTTATCCCATCCCACTCACTTTGTCTAATCCTTCAACATAACAACATAACCACTGTGGGAACATCACTTCTGCCAAAAAAAACAAAAAAAAACCTTTCCCTGACCTGTCAGAGAGTGCACAGATGAGATAACATAAAATATATGTTAAAACCAGTCTCCAATATTCTAGTAATACATACAGGTCAATATTAGTTAAAACACTAGCTGAATAATGCAATAACACCCAGTCACCTGTGGCGGCGCTGCAGCCCTAATTACTAGAGTAATTTCATAAGAAGTCTTATTGCTCTGTTGGCTCATTTCTCAATATGTGTACTTCTGTGGACTTGAGTCCTCTTCCAATTCACAGTCCGCTTCTCGGCAAGTCTGCTCCAAATCCCCAGATGTGTTGTTGCTCTGCCTATCATGGATGCATCAGAGGAGAAGTAGAAATCCCAGAATTCATTTCCCCATATCCCACATGAAGCAGACAACACCCGTGCGCCAATGCTCACTGAAAAGCTACTACAGTATACACGAATACATGCAGTCTGATCCATTAGCTTTATTTTCAACTTCTTCTTCCCAAAGTTGGACAATTTCAACTTTGATTTCGAGCAGATAAATGAAAACAAACTTTGCCTCATCTCTCTTTATATGCATTCATTTCTTCGTGTTGTTTATTATAAAGATGTTTTTTTAATAAGGGCAAATAGAGGCTGAAGGCTTTCTGTTTTATACATCTGAATTATGAATTAGGTTATGCTTTTATTTCACTAAATTGTAATATTTATTAAATACAAAGAACTTAGAATAATAAGGGTAGTTGACCTCCTCCCAAAATCTGAAAAAGCTAAGTCTGTTCTCATGTTCTCCTCAAGTCCAGTCACCAAGTCTGTACCTCTGAGTACACAAGTCCAGAGTTTGCATACTAGGAATTAGGTTTAGAGTCTGACCTTTTACCCACCAAATGTGGCAATATTATCCTGTATATATTTATTTTCTTATTAAATAACTACTTTAGGCCATTCACAGTAGATCAATAGGTAAAAGTTCACTTAAATGACCTGATTCACACTAAATTTAAACTTACAAACTTGTTTAGCTTGACCTAAATCCATCACTGTCTAGTATGTTAAAAAGAGTAGGCAATAAAGGCAAAATCTGTGGTTCAACATGTCTCTGTTGAGAGATCCAACAATAATGGCTGTACAACTTTGTAAAGCAATATTTTAATTCCCACTCACCACGGCTGTTGGTAAGCCATTTACATTTTTTAACTTTTAACAGGCATTCCCTTTGTTCACATATAGTCAACAAGAGATAGAATAAAAGCCAATACAAAACGCATTGAAATCATTTGCAGCTAACCTCGTATGTGCTGTTTGCTGCTGGCCTGAACCAATGTGAACTCATGATGTTTTCAAGTTTGAAACCGACATTGGCCTTGATTCAGTTTGTTGTGGTTCACATTTTTGTGGAGACTTTGCTGTACTGGTGAAAAACACGAACCGTTCTCCTATTATTTGTATATTTCCTATTGCTTGTCATAAAAACATGTAGGAAATTTGTGACGGTAAATTTCCTTGGCCAAAAATGTATCATCCTACTTTTCCCAGTGCTGGATATATCACCGGATCAAGTACAATCGGTGCATTTTTCCACTTAATCCCCATTAGATTTGGAAACCTCCTTGCTGAGATGTCTACATGGATAAGACCTTTTAAACGCTCGGTGTTCCCGTTACACTCCTCATGATGTTTTGACATTAGAGCCGTGTTAAATGAAACCGATCTCCCGCCCTGCCTGGGGTCGAGCTGGATGTGTTGAGAGCCACAGCCCAGGCCAGATTCCCAATGGCCACTGTGCAACCGGGGCTGTTCTAGGCTTCCCTCTTCCTGCCATTTTTTTTCTCCTTCCTCCCCGGGACATTTCTTTGGCTGGAAATCCCCCTGTTTGTTGAAAGGCAGCCGTCAGTGGCACTCAGCGGCGGCCATTTCACACAAGAACACGTGATGGAGCCTCAAGCATCTCAATCCTTCAGGCGCTGCAAAATGACTACGGCGTGAAAATGTTTATTTCTTGACAAGTGGAGAAGTGTAAGCACATTTTAGGGATGATAATTCAAGGTCAGAGCAGACAGACTGTACAGAATAATGTTTGTCTGTCTTGACAAAATGACCAAGGTATGTTTTCTGTCCAAATAAGCGTCATATGTGAGCACTTTCTTGTTTCTGGGGCAGTTCACATAATATACTAGTGATGAAATAACAAATTCGCATTCCCAGGGTGTGATGTAGTGACATTTAGTCAATGGAGAATATCATTATATGTTGACACACCAGGTTTGCGAAATGTGTGAAAGTACAGTGTTCAGTTTTGGTGATTTTAGCAGTATATTATTAGGGAGCTACGATTAACACTTGAACTGGAACGCATCGTCCATTGGGGAAGAGCTGTCTTTCTCTCCTAAACTAGTATTTGATTTATTTAGTGTTTTTATGCAGTGTTTAACAAGTCAGAGACAGACTGTGAGAATGCACGATGGGTTTGACGTCACATGTTAAGTGCTTTGCAGTAACAGGGTCCAGTTTTACTCATATATAAATAACTTAATAACTTATAAATCACTGAGAAATGTATAGGCGCACGTTGATAGCTTGGATACTAAGGAGTTATCAGTACTGCTCTCTGAAACTCAAGTTTATTTTAAAAGTCTAATGCAGATGAAAGAACTTAATTCCTGCATTTAAAAAACATATATGAAAAATGAACCATGCATTTTAATAATAACGTATTTTAAAATAAATATATTTTGTTATTGTGGTGATATTAATGTGATGTTTTGACCTAGATGAACAAAATTTAATACCTACTCATAATATGTAATACTTTTAAAGCTTTCATTTTGACACAATCAAATTTAATACTTTTTTAATGTTTTTAAGACCTTGGGGCTGCCCTGTTTTTAGCCAGCAGTTTGTGTTTTTGTAATGTTTTTAAAGAAATCTATGAAGAAAAACAAGACATAATATTTTAACTAGAGTTAAGTCATGTTGTTGGGGCTCCGCATGGGATTTTCTGTTTTTTTAGGGGGCCCGTGACCCTGCCGACTTTGGGAATGGCTGAATTAGACGATTGTAGAAAGGTAGGGATGTAATAATATCCAAATTTCACGGTATGGTATTATCACAACACTAACCTCACTGTATGCTATTTATTGCAATATTGTGTAGCAGCTCACAGTTTTATAGAAATGCTCACGATGCCAACATATATTCTCTAAAAATGCCCTAACAAGCCTTTAGTGCATTAATTATTGTGATATTTTAAAAGATTAAGACTAAATAAGTGTTTAATAACAATAATTTTGTCATGTCTTCACTGAAATGGAGCAAAGGATCATGGTCTATGTGGTTCCCTTTTCACTTTTTTACCATTCTTCTGCAACAAAACAATGCATTTAAGCCCTCGGATCTTACTATTTGACACTGTAAACTTTTGATTTTGTAATTTCATGATATTGCCAATATTGTTACATCCCTGTCACAAAAAAATGCTACAATGTATAAAGCATTTCCTTTTTCACATTTGCCTTTCTCATTTCTGAACCAAAAATGCACCAAATTTGCAAATTGTAATTTCAGAGTCATTTCCTCCAGTTTGTGCTGAAAGGTTAGGTAACCATTTAGCATTGAAAGAAGTCTCTGTAAAAAAAAATAGTCCACTTTCTGGATTTGTCAGTCATCGATACAGCGAACCCTCAACCCAGTGTGACAGTATTGACCCTCTGAAGTCTGCCAGTGTCTCCACAGCTAAAAGCAAGATGTAGCTTCATGTTGCATCAGAACAGAGCCGTGACAAGGAAAGACGTTTACCCGTTTGAAGTATAAGGCTGGAAATTGAGTTATCCATGAATTATCTGGAGTTGGTGCTGCACTCCAAGGCCTCGGTGACAGAGGGAAAGAGGCACCTGTTGTATTTACTTGGTGTAAGTGAACCTGAGCAGCAGCTAAGCAACAGGTCCATAAGTGAAATGTACTCCTGAGATAGTATGGAAGTAGAAGGAAACCAACACATTTTTCATTTTTATTAGCAGAAGAGAATAATAATGGTCAGCAGTATATGTTGGACAGTAAATAAACAAACAGCAAAGTGTGGGTGTAACATACAAAACCTGCTAAATCACCCTGCGACTGGTTTGCTGTGGCAACCCCGAAAATGAAAGGGTGAAGCTGTTGTGGAAAGTAGATGTAACTTTTGAAAATGCCTTTAGGAGTAGAACTGCCCTCCTCATTAAGTCACAAAGCCTTTAAATCTAACAACTACTCATTTGTTACTGACCCCTTGTGGCCCTATCTTGCAATGGTACAAAAAAAACATTCAATCAAATTTGTATTATTACTTTTAACAGACAAAAATTACTTTTAAGCAACTTTTGAGATTGAGACGTTTCCCATTCCAACAGATAAACTCTTACTGTGGGAGCACATAGGTTTTGTTTGTATTTAGTGTATGTTGCATTTGACATATATTTTGTATTAAAGTATATTGAAATCATCGAATGTCTATTCTATTTTATTTACACACTGAAAAAAAAAAATTGGTAACATTTATGGTAAAATACTGACAGATGTTGTTGCCAGACTTTTACCATTAAAAAAAAAAAAAAAAAAAAAAAAAAAAATATGGTGACTTTTACATTAAACTAAGCATATTTCTGCCTGTTGTCTATGACTCACTGTCCCTGATCTGCATTAAAAATAGTAATAGTTTTATGGTACTGTAATGGAAAAATAAAGGTAAGTTTTTTTTTTGTTTTTTTTTTAATATATAAACTCACTTTTTTAATCTGGCTTTTAATTAGGCTGGTTTTGGGAGCTAATTTTTCTCTCTGTTTTGTGACTTTTATCTGGATGATTTTTAATCTTTTGTAACTTATTTTCTGTTTATTATGAAAAGTGCTTTATATTATTGTGTGCCAACTTGTTTTAACATTGCGTTGCTTTTCCCCCATTGCTGCAAAGCACTGTGGCACAGCCCATGTTGTTTTTAAACGTGCTATATAAATAAAAATGGCTTGGCTTATATTGTCATTGTTATATTATATTATTATATTGTCATTGTTTTGTTTTTGTTTTTTTGTTTGTTTGTTTTATCTATTTATTTATTTTACAGAAACCACAGCTGCCAGTAATTTACCGTAAATTTTACAGATTTTTTTTTTACAGTGAATATTTTTATTTTAGTCTATTTTTATCTTATTGCATGTTGACACCATAAGAGGGCAGAAATTGATTCCCCTTTTTGACAGTTTTGAATCTTGAGTAGTAGTATATTTTGTGTATTACTGTAATTTTAGTTTTATTTGTATGTTCTTTTTTATAGTTTGATTTACATATATCATATTTTAGTTTTTAAAAATTGCTATGTAACCCAAGCATTCCCAATTAAAACAACTGAGCATGATTAAATGCATCTATTGTTATTGTAACCAAGTTAAATTTTAAGTGGGTACATTGGCGAAGAGCTCAAAAAAAGCACCGTTAGCTTGAGCAAAAGCAGAAGATAGACTAACTACCAACCGCCTACATACCTTGCAAATGAGAAAAGAAAACCACTCAGTAATAAAACGTCTGCGGCAGAGGAAGCAATGAAACCCTCCACATTTATTCTATGTAATTAATAAAGAATATTGGAGTAGACGTGACATGTGTCGAGGCAATGCCAAGACTTTTAACTGCTTTCACAAAGACAGTCTCACTCTGCACATTATTGTAAATTACAGCTACATATAACGCTGTTTACAACTCGGCTTCTCCCCATTTTACAAGCCCCAGTATTAAACAGCTCTTGATGGCTGTCTCCATCCTCCAAACCTCGTCTTTATGATTCTGGCTGTTGCACCCAGGAGGTATGTTTTGTCTCAGCATCTATCCCCATTCCACCTTTTAACGCCGGTTGTCAGAAAGGGGATATGTCACTTCCCCCCTGTAAATTGAAGTGGAACGTTAGCTTTTTCCCGGTTAACACATGTTTTACCTTTTACCAGTGACATTCAAACACACACACATATATACACACGGTCATAGACACACAAATACTCACAGCTTTCTGCTCAGAGTGATATCATGTGACAGTGCTACAGGACTAAGGTGGCGCCCCATAGTGAAACTGTGAAATGTTATTATTTAGTTCCTTGCCAGTGGTCTGTGACGGTATGAAGGACGGCAGGGCGCAGGGAGGAGGGGCCTTGGCTCAACACAAACCGATAAGCACTGCTAAGCTCTGGTTATACGCACAGTGTGGACTCAAACTGATCATGAGCACGTTTACAGTTTTTTCTCAATTTCTTTGACACATTTCTTCACTCAGAAATATCATTTGCAAAACAGGTCACTCAGAAAATCCAAACAGGTTTTCAGGTTCTCAAAACAAAGGCTTTTCTATGCAAAATGTTGTTCTGCAATCAAAAATCTTAACAGTTTTTGCATCAAAATGATCAAACTCTGATTATGTGACTTCATGTGCATGTTCACTCCTTTCACACAGCAGCTCACATCTCTGAGTCCTCCCCTCAGTAACTGCAGCTCTCACTGATTTAGTTCAGCGAGCAGATGAGTTCCTACTTTACACAAATGAGTGAACAGGAAACTATGGATAGTTTCACTAAATCTGAAAGTTTTTATGCAAATACATTTATCTAAGTAGAGAATGTGCATTTTGCTGATTTCTGTACTGTACTGCATAATATTTCACAAGTAAAAGAAAAAGATTGACTTTCAACCAGATTTCAGTAATTTAGCTAAAGCAAATGAGTAATAAATAAGTAATAAATCTATAATATGGACTAATACTAAATTTGTCTTTCTAATTGAGTGATGCAGAGCTTACATAGTTTTTGAAATCTCAGAATATATCTTTAGACACAAACATATTCATATATTTTACCTTTTTTATACCTTTATATTATCTTTAAGTCCCATTAAGATTAACAGTCAGGGGAGCAGAGGAGTCCTGGCCCCTTTGGGAAATGTTTTTGGTTGCAGGGGAAACTAGAGCACCTGGAGGAAACGTACGCAGACACAGGGAGAACATGCAAACTCCACACAGAGAGGCCCAACATAGTCCAGAAATCAAACTTAGGACCTTTTTGCTGTGAGGCAGGAGTGCTAACTATTCTGCCACTGTGCTATGAAGTAATATTAAAGTTGTTTATGCCCTTTTTGCTTTAATGTCCTCAATGTTATTGCCACTATTATGTGCACATCTTCCAGACCTTTTGAGAAATTGCAGAGTAAGAGAAACAAGAATATTTTCCATTTGTAATAATCTTCTGTAATGTAATGGTTCTGTTTAAGTTATACGTATGTCTTTCTCTATCCAGCAGGTGTCTCTGGATACTGCTTTTGAAAGGTTCTGCTTTAGTAGTTGAAGTATTTAGGGGCTGTTTAGACGACAACATGTTTTGCCAAATCCGCAAAGGTTTAATTGATGTTTGGCCTTTTGTTTACACAAAGACAGGGTTTCCGTTTTCTGAATCCGCAATCTTTTGAAAATGTTGAGAGAGGTGTTTTGTTCTCACAGCAGGGAGCCACTCGGAGGCTTTTATGTCGCAAACAGTTTATATTTAGTCCAGTAACCGTCAGTAATGTGTGTATACGTACTTTGATGAGAGACTTTATGATAATGGCTTCAAAAAGTTCCTAAAGCAGTTGGAAACTTACACACCGGAGTTATCACTTCCTCTGCTGTTTACTGACTAGTGTGGTGTGGAGCATTTGTGTGTCTCACAGCGCCGTTTGCTGGACAAACATGGGTACTACAGTTTACAGTGGTTTTCCTTACGCCTCAGCGTTGTCGTGTAAATACGAATCGGAGCCAGCAGGACTGTTGCGTTTTCCTGAGCAGCATTGTTGCCCCTCCCCCTGACTTTGGAGAGGGAGGCTCAGGGTTCAATACAACCACAATAGGTCCCAAGCCCAGGTAAATGGAGACAATTGCTCCAAGAAGGGCATTAAAACCTCTGCACAAAGTAACTACACAATATGGGATATGCATACACAGAGGAAAGGGCAGTTCTTTGTTTAGAAAAAAAGCATGTCACTAACGGCGCTTGTCATTAACACACAACAATAACAAAACAATAAAATACCACTGAGCTACAACATGTGGAACTTTAATATGAATGCTGTTTTCATACCAAAAATAAATGACTAAATATATATGTCGCATTTCACAAGTCAACATTTCATTATAACATCTGTTGCGTAGCCATAGGCAAGACAACTCTCTTGTTCTTTGACTTTTTTAAGACAAGGCAATAACAGTTCAGCATTAGTTTAGTTGAAGGGAGCTGTTATGCTGTAAAACTGAGCCTGTCGTCTCTGTGATACTGTGAAACTAATCACCAAACTGGCAGAAACCAATAGTGAGTCTAAAATGTAGGTACTGCATTTTGTTGTAGGATTTTTTCCAACTTTTTTTGCAACTGCCTTAATTCCACACAACTTGCCTGTCAAAAAAAGTTTTAGTTCTTCTTCCAACTATCTTGTGCTCTGTGCTATCATGTTCCCAGTAACCTCTGTGGTAATTGCTCCAATAATTCCCCATTAGCCACAAGTGTTTGCTCGAGTTCACCGGCCTTGACTAACTGTATTTCAAGGTGGAATTTCAGTTTGAGGACAGATTACGCCTAATGTCTGCGGGTAAGCACACTGACACAATTACTTGAACCATTAAGGTTGGTATAGGCTTACACTACAGTCCTGATTAAATTAATGCTTAGGAGACAAGAGGAGGGAGGGGCGGGCGGGCCTAACAGCCAATTACACCCGGCCCGAACCACTGGACCGCATTATCTAATGAGCACTTACTCGCAAATTACAAAACAAAAGAGAGGTGAGAGGTAACCACGCACTCCCAGAAACTTTAACCCCCTGCTGGCTCAATTTATGTGGCTGTACGATACTTTGAGCAACTTTAAAAAGACTTCACATCCTGGTACCATTCATGATTGCTTCCTGCGGAGTTTGTAGCAACTTCCCTTTCACTTGCACACACACACACACATACATGGAAGAGTGTATAATTGATAAAATATGGTATTCATTAAGCCTAATAGTCCCTGGTTTGAACTGTGCACATGATATGAAGAGGCAGAATAGCTTCACCTGTGGCCCCTCTGCACACAGGCGGGTTCACAGTAATGGAAGCAGGTCACTAGTTACAGGAGACATTTTAAGTGCACAATTTTAAAGGGCTGAAACCAGATACAGTACACTAAAACACTCACACTCAACCGAGAAGACCTGGTTTAAAGTTGAAACACATATTGTACTAAAGAAACTAAATCAGGCATTGTATAGGCGATAAGAGTCATTATATCTACCTTTTTTAAAATGAATAACAAAGAAAAAGGGTTTGTTACCATGGCACACTAATGTGCACCAAACACTTTATTTTAACAATTATTTCATCAAATTAACTTTGCCTTGCCTAAACACTTTTTAAAGTAATCCTCTATTCTCTGGCATGGCTGTTCTGAGGCCTCAAATTGCTCAGTTCCACAAAGCTCCACCCACTCCAGGAAGAACTGAGCAACAAACCTTTTACATTCAGTCTGCTCTCATTCATCAATCTAGAAAACAATACACAGTGGTTCCTCACACCTGCTTTTGTTATGTAGTGAAATGGCATCATTCAAAAAAATTTAAGGAAACAAATATCTAATATTCTTTGATTACGTCCAAAAGACGGCAACACTCTGCAGCACAGTACTGACCTCTTCTGGTCTCTTCACCTGTTTCTTTATGGCACCAGCAGAGTGCTTATTAAAAAGCTTTCCTTTTAAACAGATAATGATTTTAAAGGTTGTAAAATATGCAGTGTTCTTCTAGAGGTGACTAAGATTGTTTTAAACATATAATAAAAGCATAATATAATTCCAAAATATTGAAACTGGCCAACTGAAACTGCTAAGCTTTTTTTTCTTAGAAATATAAACTTGCTAAAATGTAAGAGCTACAATGTCTATGTCTACCAAACACAGGGTATACAGCGATCAGCCTGGATAACTTAAACCATTTCAGATTTATCCATCTATTTTCTTCCATGACTAAGTTATATATATACAAACAAAACATAATACTAGTGTTTGAAAAGGAGTACGTTGAAGTAAAATTTATACCCTCTTATTTCATGAATATATATGTTTTTTTAGTGTACATTCTTTCCAGTTTACATTACTATTAACATTATAGCATTAACATTTTTTTTTACAAGATTAGCAAAACAATTTGATCAAATTATCCAGTCTATAAAATACAATTGCAACAAATGCCACATTTCTCCATAATAACAGAAACAACAGTCCCATCCCATTCAAAACATTAGAAACTTCTCAATCCACAACAATTCAGTTTGTTCCAAAACCGTTCCTTTGATGAGCCCAACTCCTCATCACTGTACATACAAAATATATATTTTTACAACTCTTTATAAATTGGTCAATATTCACACTTCTCTTCAAGTTATCCCCCAAGTTGTTCCACAAATCCAACCCACAAACTGAAATACACAAACTTTTCTTTGTTGTGCAAACACTCAGTTTTTTTTTTAGTTTTATTCTCCTCTTAAATAATAACCTCCCTCTCTGTCACACTTTCTCCACCTCTCCCATGAAAGGTGTCCAGAGGGAAGCCGAAACATCACTATTTTTTGTACATTATATTGTTTAAAAAACCTAAACACTCCAAAAAGCGTCTCTGGAAGACTGTAAGAGATGAACCATGTCACTGCTCTCAAAATAGAATAGCTGTTCATAATTTTGTATGTTGGATCTTGACATTAGCAAAACCAGCAACCACGTCTTAAAAATGATTTAGACTCATTATAGTAAGTTAGTGTTTTCAACATTATCTTAACTGAACAAAAGTGACTAAGATGGAGGTCCATATGGTGTGTTCTCTGTGTTTTCAAGCCAAGTTGGAGAAGTAAGGTTGGACCACACCAGCGCTAATCTTCAACACGCAGCCACTGAGGCTCATAGATGTGTGATGAATGGAATTAATTTATTTCTAATCGCTCACAGATCTAACCAGGACGGATAATGAAAACTGATCAGCCCAACAGTTTCAGCCGACCACATCAGTTAGCGCGGAGGTTGGCAGCTTTTTTACTCCAACAAATCTCTAATATCTCATCTGGTTGGTGGTACCTAGTGCAGATGAAGAAATATGGCCATGCATGATTAATTAGGGGATTTAGAAATCATGTCTAGGAAAAACTAAATGAGAGTGCTCTATCAATCACAGAACAAGTGATGATAGCTTCTGTGTAACTTGTGTTATGTAGAAGATTAAAAAAATATCAAGTGAATTGTCAATTAATAGTGATTTAATGCACTATAATAATTACAGAATGAGACAAAACATGTTATTTAAATACCTGGCCACATTATTAATTATACCTGCTCAAAGGCTTCAAAATGCAAATTACTCAAGCAATAACATGATCCACACAAAACTGATGAGGCTTAATGAAGCATCAGAAGGGAAAAATATGGTATAAGATTCTTGAAACGCGATTTACAATAATTGTCTGAAGTAATAAAAAAGATTTTATTCCACAAGTTTTTGTATAACTGGCTTTTGTTGCTGTCCCCATTCAAAAATAAGTAGAGAGTTGATAATAATTCAGTGTATAATGGTGTTATTCATCATCCGAAGGCCAACAAGCGGCGTGTTGTCAATAAGTGATATTGGCATTTTTCTATTGACTAAGCTGAAGACACACAATCCAATAACAAAACATACAGTAAAGGGAGGACACAAATCTATTCATGGGCTATAAAAATACAACACGGGGTACATCACTTTAAACCCAAAAGTTCAGAACATATAAATGAGGACATACAGTGTGTGGAAAAGAAGCACAAAGAAAACATTTTTGGCCTGGGCTCACTTTAAGTTGATGTATTCAGCACAGTGATGTGATTACAAAATCCCATCTCGCTCCTGCAGACCCTATAAATACTGATGTGTGACTGCATGGCCCTAGGTGAATGTCCCAGAAATGCCCCAAAAATACTCACCTTTTTTTTTTTTTTTGTTCTTCTGCTCCATATGGTGGATTCTGGGGCCTCCTGAATTTATCGATGCAGAATTCCACACATATTTCCCATGGTTTAGCAGAACAAAGGCAGAATCACGTGGCATTGCTCGGCTGGAAATAAAGAATCACTTGATATTGACCTGTCCAAAATAATCCTTTATGCCGTAGCTTTGTTTGAATTTGATAGAATTTGCTTCGGGAGAAGGGAGGACACCCACTAGGTAAAGAAAAGGCTGTCAGCGGGACAACGCCGGGAGTAAATCCACAACAAAAACTTCACTTCTTGACCTTGATATGGACGTTACTATAAACAGAAGGCTGGGAAGGACAAAAAGGGTTAGGGCTAGGGGAGGCTTTTTAACCTGCTTATGCATTTTGTTTAAAGGTGATTTATTATGCTTTTGTTTCTCGTTTGAAAACAATTTCACAGGATTGCACATTTTACAACCTTCAAAAACATTATGTGACTGTGCCGCCATATGGGTCAGTTAGAGCTGTGGCACATATGCAGGGCAACTACAGCCTGCAGCAGTGTTGTAGGTTAGACCCAATTTCCTACTATACTCCTAACAATAAAACCTAAAAAAACAAAGTATGTGACTGAAAGAATCCATTTCTAATAATTACTTTACTGCTGCCATAGAGAAACAGATGAAAAGCCAAAACAATCTTTTCAGTGCTTGGTCATTGCTTCCTGGAGTGGGCGGGGGTTCGTGGGAGAGGCGGAGATTTGCAGAAAGGAGGAATTTGAGGCCGCAGAACGCCCTTGCCAGAGAATATAGGATTACTCAAACAGGCGTGAATGAAACATAACTCCAGGTATGTTTTTGATGAGAGAACAACATTATAATGGGGTAGAAAGCTCAGAAAAGACAATATTGCATAATATAGTCCCATTAAAGTGTGGGAAATTAACACAAAATAGAAGTTTATTATTTCTAATGCCTTTCTGACATTGTATCACTTACCACTTGGGCTAAACAAAAAACAAGTACATGAAAAATGAAATGAGAGAACTATCAATCATATGCCAGAACTGTGTAACTGTAAATGTAATGTCAAGTCAGATTTTAATTAGCTGTCTATTGCACTATAAGGACTATTTGGTAAACAAAATATAAACATACATTTTATTTCAGATATAAAGAACTTTAACCTTAGCTGTATTACTAGGAGTAAAAAGTTAATTTAGGCTGCTCCTTACTTTCAGGGGTAACCAAAGCAACTCTATCTACTTTGCACAGATGCATTGCTCTCCATTTATCTTAGCATGGTGTTTGAATCTTTTTAAGTTGTGAGATGTTTTGCCAGCATTGTTTGGCTGCTTTGCTGTTTTTCAATTTTGTTAGCAAGATAACTTAAAATGTAATACTGAGACTGTGATGAAAATGTTGTGTGGAAGTTCTTAGTCTGGATCCAGGATTGTTTTTTTTTTTTTGTTTGTTTTGTTTTGTTGTTTTTTTGCAGTTCCCATATTCATGTGAAATAGTACAGCCAAAGCTACAAATAATTCATTAAATACATTTTAACGATTTATTTTGAGATGCCAAACAGTATAATGGCTTTTTGATTCAATAGATAAAGCATTCATCCATTAACTTAATTAACTTACACAGCCCCATGAGTAGGTTTGGCCTAGAGACCTGCACGGATTTTGGATTTCCCGCCCACTGCAGGTCTCTAGTCTGGCCCTCATTGCGAGATAGGCATTCGCATCGGCACCTCCACTCTAGAAAAAAATCTGTAACATTTATGGTAAAATATTGGCAGCCATTGTTTCTAGAATTTTATTGTTAAAAAAAAAAATCTGGTGACTTTTACATTAAACTAAGCAATTTTTCTGGTACTGTAATGGAAAAACAAAGATAATTTATTGTAAAGCTTTATATTGTCGCAAGATTTTTTTTATTTTTTTTTTTACAGTAAAACTCTGGTAACCACAGCTGCCAGTAATTTACCATCAGTTTTACACATTTTTTTTTATTTTTTTATTTATTTATTTATTTATTTTTTGAGTTTGAGAATGTTTATATTAGTTTTAAATATTTTTGCAACAGAAATTCAAGTTAAAACCAAAATCCATTATTCTAGTTGGTTTAATATTTGTGCAACAGGGCAAGACAAGGCAAGGGTTAACAGAAGTTGTATATACTGTATGTCTTTGTACAGGATAAGGGCAGGAAAAGTGGTACAAAGGTCTGGAGTGGTACCCTCTAGTGAAAAGCCCTACACATCTCAATTAGTCCTACTTAACAGGGCCCGAAAAAAGCAGGCTGAAAGCAGTGCAAGTGGTTTAAGTGAAGAGGAAGCAAAATCAAAGACGTTTTCTGGTGGAAGAGGCCTTTACTGTATACCCATTTATAGCCAGGCGTAGTTCAGGTCCGAGTAACGCTCTTCCCCATCCGCGCTCTGTGAAAGCCTTTTACGACGACATGGAAAGTAGATTCTACATCCCGTGTTTCTAATAGGAGCCACATTACTGCCATGGCAACCCGGGGCTGAATATAAAAAAGCCCCGCAAAACAATACGTGAGTAAATAATTGAGATCAAGGAGAAGGGGGGAGGAAAAAATGTTCCCTGGATGGAGCGTATCATCTGAAGTAAAAGACTAGTTTGCGGTCTGTGGAAGAAAGCTCTCCCCCAGAGGAGCTTATTATCCACATATAGACACATCACTTTCCTGTTGAATGATGCAGACACACACTCCGACGCACTTTGTCTGGTTTCAGTACAGTGAGACTTTCCACCATGTGCCGCCGTCGCGCTAATCTGACATGATGAAGTGTCACTAGCACTCGGCTGTGGAAAGACACTCTCCTTTGCTGTATTTTTTAATGCATTAGAACATTTTACCTCGCTGTGGTGTTCATTTGCCAATAGTTGTGTTTCCCATAGATTCTGGGACTAGGGTTAAGATCCAACAGTTTCCAAAAGAATGCTTGATAGAGACGTTTATGGCTTCTACGGGAACGGCTGTTTGGATGGGCGATCTTAAATACAAGCCTTGCTGCCATGAATCAAGAGTTACTTCGCAAAGATTTGGCCAAAGTTGCGCGGTAATTGCAATGGAAACACATGATTATAGTGCTTAGATTTATTTCAAAGTCAAGGAAACACTCAATTATAATAATAAATTTTGACTTACGTTCCAAAAATGAGAGGTATAGATTGAAAAACGAGACATAATGTTGCGCATACTACTTTTTGCAAAGGCATTTTGGAGGTGGTTCACATCCAAGCCATGTGCCTGGCTTCTGGCTTTTCAACACATTTTCTGCTCTGATGGAAAGCGCTGCTAAAGTTGGGAGTTACAGTCTGGCAATGATACTAATACCTTATTCTGGAGACTCTTAGACTTGTCTAAAAGGCAAAAAATCTTTCATTGCGCCCTTTTCTTTGTGATATTTGAGTTTCTAAAATTCCTTACTGTTGAATTCACAAAAAAGTCACTTCCAAAAAATGTGCAGCGCATTAAAGTTTAGGAGTGAATTAGTTTAGTTCGGTCTTAATTTGGCCGGGACAGTGTTTAGAGACATTAAGCTCATAGAGACAGAAATCCACTGCACCAGGTTATAGCTAAATAGCGAGTTTCCATCCATAGTCCTTGAATGCTCTGTGACCTGTGCCACCAGAAGAATTCAATAAACTCAATTCAATAAAAAAAAATCAATACACAATAAAACAAATTAAATGTTCCCTTACTGACACTTTGTTGCTGAAGTTTGTATATTTTGTCCCTATATTACGATCCTTAAAAACACCTCATTTAAGGGAATAAGTATTTTTCAAGAGAACATGATGCATACTTTCAAAATGTAGCAGGTGTCTTTCCATGAACCGCAGGTAATTAGACTACTTTTGCTTTGCTCTTTGTGCATGAACTATTTCTTAGCAATAACACTGTCGTCTGCTCGCACACATACTGTTCATAGAGAAAATTACTTTAGTTACTTTAGTTTAGTTTTTTTTTTTTTTTTTTCTGGTTCTTGCACTGGTTCATAAGATGCACGTAGTTCCTCAGCAGGGTCAGTCTGAAGGCACATGTGTTGGGTCCATGTTTGTCTTTTCTCAGTATGGTTATATTAAAAGCACTCCTCCTGAACTCAAGTGTTGCTCTTACACAAACGCTTCTACACAAATGGACTCTGAGAGGAGAAATAGGATTATTTACATTCAATCAGACGGCTTATCAAAACAATATGCTGAAAACCCTCCTTTTCATGCTGCCGTGTAATCATCGAAAAGCGATGGAAAGCGAGAAAATCTGATTTGTGTATGAGATCTGATAATTCAAGGCTATTTGCCACACTGTATGTGCAAGTGGGCAGGATTATTGTGGCGCAGTGATGCAAGATCGCTAATCTGCATTTATTATTACTGTCATAAAGCAGCCATGTATCGGGCTATAGATAGCAAATCCAGTAATGGAGCTCCGGGAGCGCATTGTTCACGTATCAGAGATATTCATATGGACTGACAATGGCTGTAACACGGCTCTGTGCGCTTACCCCACGATGCACTGCAGGTTCAACTGAAAATACAAGGATTAACTATTAATAATTCGTCCCCATGGCCAGCTCTTTGTGAATAGTTTGCTTATTAATATTCTCAAAGTCCTTCCTCTGTGTCCCCCTTTTTTTATCTGTGAATGTTGTGGGTCTGTTCGCTTTAGTTAGTCCATCAATCTCCATCAAGAGGCACTCTCCACTTGTTTCACTGGAAATGCAGCATACTTAATGGGCATTATTCAAACACTTCAGAGTTACAATGCTCTAAGTGGGCACGATAGAAATAAATGAACTGAAAACACTATTATCCCAGGCAGAGATTACAGACGCTCAAAGCTGTTGGACCCAAAATAAAACAGGCTGAAAATGTTTGACTTTTTTATTTTGGTGCACATTTAGTAATGGTGCACATAAAGTGATTATTTCTCTATAATCCTTCGAGCATTAGGAGTGTTTTAAGGCAGGGCTGTTGTTGATTATACCCCACACAGTCGGCTCTGCCCAGAACATGTGTTCAAACACTTCATTGAAACTTTCCATGGGCGCTCTGGCTTTAAGATGAACTGCCATTCTGGCTTTTTTTTATGTGCCCCAATAAAAAATCACAGTAGTCCATTTCTCAGGAACGATGGTGTGGCTGATGTGTGCCACACTGCTCTGGTGGATTCCACACAGGCCTTTTTCCCTCATTAGGCATGACACATAATGGCAATATATTTCTATCCGTGCTATTCTTTAACTTCACATACACTATTTGTGGTGTTTTAGTGCTAAAGCAGGCTGTGTCTTAAGGCCTAGTCTGACTTTTAAACTGGAACCATATTTAAAGACATTCTTGAATATAAAAAAGTCTGCAAGTGGAATGATTATAATAGACATTTAAGCCTGAAGAAAAAAAAAAAAAAAAAAAAACATTGAACATGGATTAGTGAAAGTATTTTTAGGAAATGTACTAAATGACTGGCCTGCTTTGCCATGATATTTTTAACAAACATGTTTTGCCTCTGCTCCTCTTTTTAAACAGACTTTCCACTCTCAGTAAGATATAAATGATGATGGGGAACATATGGCAGCTTTTACATCAACACTAACAGAGCGACCATAGAATAAGTGTGACAAGTTGCCTGTTTTTTTTTTTTTTTTTTTTTTTTAATAAAACACAAATAATATGAACTGTATGTGAGTTTAACATCATCATTGTCAGGTACTATCTGCTCTGATTCTGCTCTGAAGTCTACAAAATCCCCGACCTGAAAGGTTAGTACAGAACTGGTCTTGTCCTGTAAGAATGGCGCTCATCTTCCAGTTCCTCTTGCACTTGGTCTTTAATTCTGCCACAAGGGGTCACAAGCCATTATGCTTTATGTGCTGGCACAAAGCCTGGGTTGCATCAGGAAGGGTATCTGGTGTAAAAACGTATGTCAAATTATTTATTTTTACATTCTTTAACCAGGAAAGTTCCACAGATACATACAAAATACAGAAGTTAAATATAAAGAGATTTTTTTTTTTTTTTTCAAAAGACACATTTAGAAGCAGTGGCAGGTGATTGCATATCAGGTCCTTCAAAACAGAGTCAAAACCAATCCAAAGGGACAAGATTTGGAGTTTTAAGGTCCTCTGTAAACAGTTCCAGTCTGTAGAAGCATGATACTGACATCTACTCTCAGTCCTGACTCTGGGGACAGTCAGTGTGTGGAAGAGCTTAGTCCACCAGACCTCACACACTCAGGTACGGAGGGAGCAGAGTCCCAATTAAACAGAGGTGGACAAAGTACTCAAAAAAAAAAAAAAAAAAAAAAAAAATGTGCGGCCATATTTTGTACTGTGGGGATGTGTGTGGCTCTACTTTTGATGTAACAAATTGACTTTGCAGATTGTTTTGTGTTGTTTAATGTTTTATTATCTTCTGAGAAAATCTATAAATAAATCATACATTTTAAAAAAGCTGTACTCAACTCTTCTTCTTCTTCTTCGAGTTTCAAACCCAGAACCTTCTAATTGCAAGTCAGATGTGTTACCCACTACACCACAAAGGACAAAAAAATACTTTTACTTCCCTAGACAATCCAAAGTTTTACTCAAGTAAAAGTAAAAATATTATCATCCAGCATTTTAAAGTACGTTCTACGAAATTTACTGTCCACCACTGCAATTAAACATGCAAATTACAAACCAGGAAAGGCCAAGCCCCAATTTAACATCTTCCACAAAACTGGGGTACTGTTAGTCAACCAAAGAAAGTGTGAGAGAAGAGGATGCAGAAGAAAGGGTTAGATGAAGGCAGATTATTTTACTTTTACTCCTGTAGAGCTGAAAGAAGATGTCATGCTATAATCTTGCCCTTTCTAGATCTCAGTCTTGGCCCTGTATTAGTTAGCATGCGCTTTACTAAAACGCTACTACTTCCTAACATGACATTGTTCGGCTCCCATTGATTAGCATGATGTATTTAATAGAAAAATCAAAGTGGACTAATAAAAGCAGTGCCATGATGTAAGTTTGATCAATACCGTCTCGACACACGGCTCTGAAGTTAAACAGCTTAATGGCGTTTGGGGAGAAATAACATCTAGGGGCACTTTGCCATCCTCCTATGGGTATTATTCATGTTTATTACACCGGCTACTCCAATCGTATTTTCATTCACTAAACAAACTTTTGGACACGGAACAAATTAGAAACAGCAGACGCCATATTGCATTTTGATTTCCTAGCCAAAAGGTTGTGTGACTTTTTTCACCCTTCATTTGAAATTAATAAAGCAAATGTGGCGGTGAAATAAGGCAAAATCAATATTATAATTCCCCAGCATTATTTAGAAGGAGAAATAAAAATAAATCAGCCACTTGAGGGAGGCGAGCCAGACGATAAAATGACCGCTGACGTATGAGAGCAACAATGGACTGCCACACTTCATTTTCTGTTTGTTTACTCTATGCAAATAAGCAGCTGAACTTGGGCCGTTTCCACCGACTTTATTATTTATTAATCATTATCATTATGATGGTGGCATCGGGAGTCGTCTATGCAGAAATTAATTTTGCTGTGAATGGTCGCTTGCCAGTAAGTGTCCTGAACCTCTTGCATTGTAGTCGGGTTTAGCCAAAGCTTAGATGATTGGTCGCTCGCATAATTCACGTTCCTCTTAAGCGTTGACACAGGTCGCCCAATGACAAAAGGCTTGTTCATTTGGGCGGGACATACTCACTCTATTTAGTTCCACGCAGAATACACTGGCAGTATCTGAAGAGCTGTTGTTATTGGAACGGTTTGGGGGTCTGCTGGAGAGGGGCAATCAATTATTTTGGCGAATAGGTTTTGACGTTGGGTTTATGATCTTTATTAATACTGCTTTCATATATTTCCATCCACTGTCGAGTTACAAAAAAATGATTATTAAATATTGCATTGCACAGCTGCTATCCAATTGTAGGAATAATTGGGTAGATGTTTCTGTATTGTGTTCATGGTCATCTGAAGTATGCCTGTGATTATTTAAAAAATGTTCTTTTTGCTTGGCAGTAGAAAGTACTGACCTCCCTGATCTTCATAAGGCTTGGTGGAAAAGTATGGCATTGGGTAAAAAGTATATTACCTCTGCCAAGGAGATTAGTTTTAATGTTTTTTTTTTTTTTTTTGGTTTTTTTTTTTTTTTTTTTTTGTAGGTCTCTTAGCAAGAAAACTCAAAAAGTATATTTTAAAAAAGAATATTTGAATAATAGTTCAGAAAATGTCAGTAATAGAAGAAGAAGCACTACTATGTTTTAGTGTATAGAGCATTTACCCCTTAACTAGAAGATTTCCAGTTTGAGTCTAAGTCTGGGGACTATATCTTTACTCTTGGGAAACAGGGCCAACACAGGGCCCGCACTTTCAGAGAGTTATAATTCTAACTTAGATTTTTGAGCTACATTTTAAAACCAACACAATGTTCCTAAATTGACCTTTTCTAAATACATGAACTTTCTGGGTTTTTATAAGAACCTTGTCGACCTTGTGTTTATGGTTTTCACAAATTAATGTGTAATTATGATAATCTGTACACAATGCCTGCAATTAGTAGAGGTAATAGAGCATTTGAAGCAAATACCAGGAGCCAAAGGTCAACTTTGTTTTGAAATTCAAGCTTCGTCTTATGACTATCAAGGAAATACCAAATTAAAATGTGGAGTTTCTCGTAATCTTAAATGTAGACCAGATATTGTTGTGCTCTAACTTCCCACACCATCGATTGTTACATAGCAATAAAAATTTTCTCTCTGTGACTGGCTAATTTAAAACATATTCGTGGGAATTTCCCCCAAAAATACTGTGTGTGATCTACAACAGCCCATGTGATCTTGGCCTGGGTTTGTGGTTTGAGCCTCCCATTAGTGCACTTCACAGCGCTTTTATCTGGAATTAGTAGCTAAGCCTAACGTAAGGGGTGGTTGTCTGCCTGATTAAAGTATATCACACTCTACACCTTTGCTCCGTCATCGTCCACAGAGCCACCAAAGCCACAGGCACGCAGCACATACACACTCCCTGCACTTCACTCAACAGCTAAATTCCAGGTGGATTGGCTAATTTAATTTTCTGGGTCTAGTGGCTTGGCTCTCTTTTGTCCTTGACCCTTCCGCTGCCGGTCGTCGACCCTTTCCGGGGGGCTGCATGTCTGCCTGCCAGGCATATTTATAACCAAGCAGGGGAACAAGAACACTGTAAGTGCTAAGCAAACACAAATGTGTAGCATCTGCCAGTCACCATTCCGTTTAAAACAATTACTCTGTATCTGTGGAGACTATAATGGAGCAAAGGGGTTTCAGGTTAACCACTATAGTATACACACAGGCAGCAAAATGTGGCAGTAGATGAGTGTAATAAATGTAATGTTGCTGTTAAAATGTACATTTCCTGGACACTTTTACCAGCACTTTGAATTGAAAGCATTTGGTCATTAATGGTTATAAAATTGATTTCCAAAAGACATTTTTTTTCACTTCAAGGTTCATGTGTAGCCATTAGCTGGAATTATTCCATGACTACTAAAGCATCATCAAAGCATCAACACTACAGCAGGCTCAGTGGGTCAAAACTCAAACTACAGATGCCTCTGAGGATCAAGAGACAACATGTAGTGGACATAAAGGGTTGCGTAACTATGTATATATAAACTATGGTAGCCTAAGAGGGTCACAACTCTGCAGGAAGCCTCATAGGTTTAAGGACTGAAACTATGGCAGTCCTCAGAAGGCCAAAAACCAATTGGTCCTATTTAAAAATAAGGCAAGCTAACATAATGTGCTAGCAGCATGTTAATAACTGACCTACCTATAACTCTCAGTACTGCCACAAGCACTGGTCGAACCAGCAGCTTCAGAGGGCCAAGCCTCAAACTAAAGAAAACTGAGAGGGTTAAATTTAAATCTAAAATCAAGGGGGAACCTTGGTGGTGCATCTGGTAGAGTACCAGGTACATGAGCATCTCGGGTCTATCAAATAAAGGATTATAAAAATACTTGAATTCACACTGGCTAGTGTCTCATGATCAGTTGACTGTACACAAAAGTTCAAGGAAAAAAATAAAGAACTTAAAGGGCTGAAATAGCAAGATACAAGTTCAAATTTTCCAAGACTATACAGATGTTGAACACAGATCATTTCCAACTGTTGTCTATATTTCCAGGTTTTCCAGGCTGTGTAAAAACCGTGTACAAACATGTCCAAACATATCAGCTGCTCACATTATCAGGTGAGTCATGTACTTACACAAATAGCTGAAAGCTTACAAGTGTTTCTACACCAACGCTGCTTGTAAACAAAGGTATTTCTACAAAGAGAAGTGAAGGGCTGACACTTCCTGACAATTAGCTTTTATTGTTTTCCACACTGCAGGCCAGGTGTAGTATTAGATCAACGCTGTGAAAACTCCACATGACTAAGCCTCCCACACTCCATCCACCACTCATCTGTGTGACCAGAAGGCTTTAGTCATGACAGGTACCCAAGTGCACCCCATTACCTCACACCGTGTATGCAAAATCCCTGTCATATCTGCTGCCCACACACCAAGCCGGGCCTACTGCACCTGTCAGATAACATCTGTTCATCTGTCCTCGGGATTCTGTCCTCTCCCCCTCCTCTGTCTCACTAACTCTTCTGACAGAAAAGCTTTAGGAGAGTCAAAGCTTTGTTTTAAGCAACACAGGATAAAAGCTACTTTATATATCAGGCCATTGAGACAAATATAACAACTGCATACTACTGCAAAGTGGAGGATTACTTATAAAAAGTCAGGACTGCGTGGCAGATACCACAAAGAGTGGTATTCCAGAAACATGGTTGTGCAGTAGGTGTTCAAAGCTGTGGCTTATCATGGGGCAGGTCCTGCAAAGTTGCAACATTTTGAGTGGCAGATGCCACAAAGTTACTGCAAGTTGTGGCATATTTTTGGGCAGGTGCCTACAAAAACGTGCCATGCTGCATGTTGTGTGGCTGGTGCAAAAGGTTCTGAAGTATTTTATGACAGATGTTTCACCATCTCAGTCTGCCACAGGAAATGACAAAAATACTTGGTAAACTGATGATAAAATGTGCTGTGTTACATCATTTTCTGTTGGACCAAATAGATTAAGGATATTCACAGTAGGACTTGGAGTAAAATGTCTTTATCCTTAAAAATAAACTGAAAGTAGAGAGACACTACATACTGTAAATCAACACCGGGAAACATTAAAGATAGCAATTTCTGTCAATTTTTTGAAAAGTGGGAACCAATGTGTAGCACAGACAACATGAAACAGCACAGTCATCACAAAATGAAACAGCAAAAATAAAAACAGAATAATAACCAGAATGGAAATGTCTTTAAATCACAAGTCACATCTTTTACCATAATGTTTACATTCACACTCACTATTTGCAAATAAATAATGCAGGGTAATGTGATGATATGGTAATTACTCTGTTTCAACAAGCAGCTTGCAGCCTTGCAAGTGTCCAGACATAAATGCTGATAATTATATCTACTAGGATGACTCCCAAAAACAGTTACTTTACTGAGGTTGTTAACCAAAATTGCCTTTTTATTTAGTCCTTGCAATGTTTAGAGCTATAACAGTTAGTTATAATCTCATTAGGTGCATAGCTGTGTACAATCTTTGGTTGCTCCATAGTATTGTATGAGAAATCTGTGCAAAACTTTTCTGCTTCTCTTATGTCTGTAGCAGCAGAAGCATGTAAATGCTAGAGTTACCAGTGGTTTCATCAGCCTTACCTTCAGAAAGAAGAAACACATTCAAGGCATTTAATAAAAAGTGGACAGGAATGCATTTATTCAAAGTGCTTAAGAGATTGCATGTGGGCTTGATCTATCTTGCACAACATTCAGACTGGTCCAAGATACATCATGCTGGGTGAGCAATAAGAACTATTTATTACAGATTTGCTCCACATTCTCACTAAACTTCTCTCCAGGTAACATTCATATTTTCTATGTAACATTGTTTGCACAAAGTTGTGGCATGTTGGGCAGCAGGTGCTCAGAGTTGTGGCATATCCTGGGGCATGTGCCCCAATGTTGTGGCATACTGTGTGACAGGTAGCACAAAATGTGTCAGATGCCACAAAGGCAGAATGTTCTGTGGCATGTACCATAAACATGTGGCATATCTTGGGGCTGGTGCTGCTGTTGTATGGCATATGCCACAAAATTTTAGCTGGTACTTCATGTTAAAATAGTATATCAATTAAGTACACTGTAACGTAAAGGGGCTATATTATATTATCCCTGTCAATCAACAGCTTTATTTGTAACTATATGATTATAATCGCACATACCTTATTGGTTTTCTGATGTATAATTCAGTCTACACAGAAACACTGCAGTGGGACATGCTTTAGTTCAGTCAGCTACAGTAAACAACATTTACCTTGACAGTTCATATGCAGAAGTATTGAAGAGTGAATTTCAGCGTTGACCTTGTGACCTGTGACCTTTAGTCTGGCTCACATGGGTAATATAATAGTGCCTAGCAACAAGCCAAAAGGTCAACATAAGCAACATTTATGTAAGCTACACATGATGTCATTGTTGAGGGCTGGGCTGGGTCAAAAGACCAGTGTGAAAATCAGGTTATGTTTTAAGTTAGCTGTGAATATTCAACTAATGCAGTGTCATGATCAATACTATTGATTTACATTGGGCTTTCATGTGATATACTGTATACAGATGAACTGAACTGAGCTGAAGACCACAGTAGCTAAAGGACTATTAATCTGGAGTCATATTTGATTGAAATCATTAATAATGCAGACATACATACATACATACCACTTTATTTGTTTGTTGTTACTTTTCGCTAGTACAGGGTTGGAGCCGCTTTTACTTTTAGACTTGCTTTGTTGGACTAAATTAAAAAAACGCACCTGAAACTTTCTTTGGGAAACATCCCAAAGGTACTCTGTTTGATTGAGATGTGCTAACAGTGAACTCATTGTTCTGTTCAAGAAACCACTATGATGACAGACATAATTTGAGCTTTGTAACATGAGAAGAACATGGTCAGCAACCATACTCCAGACAATACTTCCACACTATTACATCCCTACTGTATAAATGTTGCAGCAGAAATCGAGACTTATCAGGCCTGGTGATATTTCTGCAATCTTCTATTGTTTATTGTTGATCAGCCTGTGTGAGGCAACCTGTATTGTGTTCTTGGGTGACAAGAGTTGAACCTGGGATGTATCTCAAAGCCATGGTACCTTGCCCAGCCTGGCATCCACATCATCACCTTCCACCCAAGGATATAAAATAAATACAGATTTAGCCTATATATTATAAATAACACTGTTTATTAGGTGAAGTTCTATATACATTTGCATTTTTTTTTTACTATATAAATAACACTTACTACTAGAGCCTGTGCAGTAGGTGTGACTGCGCTGACACTGCTCATTGACTCACTGAAAATCTGTTCCATTTGGCGTTTAGTTGCACACTTGCCTTGGATTCAAAGAAAGTGGCTTTGAACCAAGTATGCAAGGTGTATTCAGAGTTGCTTTAAATAACCTTTTTTCCATTCTGTGGCTTGGTTTAAAGCAGTGATTCACAACTGGAGGTCAGGTGGGTGGCAGGGAGCTTGAATAAAGTTTTAATGTTCAGCTTATTCAGGCTCAATATTGGTGAACAGGTTTGAATATACATTAAATTATCTAGAAAACCAACCAGATCCTGATGTGAACCAGGAAATGCATTGGGTTAGTTTCATGTAATTTTCTTTTTTTTTTTTTTTTTGTATTTGGATTTAGCAGCATAGATACCGGTGTAAGTAATATGGCATAGTACTCCAAATCACAACAGTCACCTGAGACTTAAACTCAAAATATAGAAAGCCCTTAGAACACTTCTTCTGCTTTAAAACTGTCACTTGGAGATAAATAAATGCACTTCATGGCCTGTTACAACTACTATATGAGGCAATGCTCTTACAATTAGCTCCTTTTCTTCTAATTAATGTTGGACTGTGGCACTTGAGAATAATGACATTAAATAAGGCCCACTAGTGAAGAATATTATTCCTAGTGCATAATTGGACACCATTACCATATCCGACTCATTTTCATTTTTCTTAGCCTGACGTTAAGGCCAATAAAAGTACCATTAAAACCATGACTTTTATTAATTGAGTAGAAATTGGCCACATTAATAATTCATATGCTGTGTAGCTGCAGGTGGATCATGACTGATTTGTTTGCTCGTTTCTTTAAATTGTTGCAAATGAAATGCAGTAAAGAGAACTGTAATCATCTTTGGCAGTGAGTAATATAATGCGAAGAGCAAGAAGGTTTGATGAATTTGCAGCTTGCAGCGGTCAGTGAAAGCTATTTGCCTAAAAAATATAGCCTCGAACTTATTTTAATGTCCCAAGTTTTCTCAGATCATGATGTAACTGAGTACAGACAGCATTCTTTGACCATTTGTGCAACTATGTTCATAGACAAGACAAGAAAGTGTACCTGTTCTATTTTATTGCTTATAATTATCTTATACCTATTTTCCTTTTTACTTTCAACTGAGCATCTGTGACTAAGCAGTTTCCCTTGTGGATTAATGGAAGCTGTCTACTTGTAAGTCTAAGTGATTGTACAAAATTATGCTTTTTTAGTGCTGTGCATTTATAATATTATGTACTGAAGATTGTTTTAGAGACTCAGCCTTTCTAAAATGCTCCTTTTATACCCCTTCGTGTTAAGGCCCTGTCCCACTGCACTGTTTAATCATTCTGTCTGTACGAAGGTGTACAGTTATTGGATGTTTTTAGTGTTTTTCAGTTGGTTTTCAGACGTACTGTTTTTAGATGTTGATAGACTGCGCTACTGTTTCAGACTTTGAAAATGTTTTGATATTTGCAGCAGCCAGCTTCCAATAACAATTAGCAGTTCTCATATGTTACTCTGGTGTTTTTTGACGTTTTCACTGCTACTCGGGTGGAGTCTTACTGGTTTTTAGACTTTATGGCTGTTGGGCAGGCTGGTGTCTGGTGTCCCTTCTTCTGCTGTTGGGACATCCTCCTATGAGACCTCTGGGACCTCCTCTGGCACCGCAGAGTCCAAAGAGTCAGAGGCTTGTATAGTGTTAAATGTGTATAATGTTAAATCGCATTAGATTATTTTTTTTCAGACACAGTAATGCACAATAACTGCTGAAGACAGGAGACTGTCTGCTTGTGTTGTAGTGTGTGAGACCGGTCTTGGTCTCGTCTTGGTTTCGGCTGCAGTTTTACTCGGTCTTGGGCTTGGTCTCCAATCCAATTACACTCAGCCTTGTCTCTGTCT
The DNA here is from genome assembly GCA_020698575.1 of Bostrychus sinensis. Lineage (NCBI taxonomy): Eukaryota > Metazoa > Chordata > Actinopteri > Gobiiformes > Eleotridae > Bostrychus > Bostrychus sinensis. The sequence continues at coordinate 14,554,059 of CM036249.1, read as the reverse complement.
CGGATGTGGTGCTCTCAGAAATGTTAACCAAACATTATAAGAAAATTCTATTCTTCATAATTTTGGAGTTATTAGTTTTCCGCATTAGAAGAACCAGGAAAATTATCTGTTGGTGGAGTCTGTTGCATTAAATCAATAAAATAATCAATAATGTACTTGAACCATTTTTTTTTTAAACTTTCCCCCTTCATCTAGTGTCAGTTCATAAGGTTTGATCTTGACCTGATTTTGGTCTTGACTTTCTTTCAGTCTTTAAAAATCTTGATCTCGATTTGGCCTCGAACTCAAAGTCTCGGCCTTGTCTTGGTCTTAGTTCTCTCTGTACTCAGACTGGTCTTGGTCTTGATTAGTACGGTCTTGACTGTAACACTGCTGTCTGCTGACACTCACGGAATTGAAATATGAAATAGTGCTACCCGTACAATAACTTCTTTCTAAAGCAACAGGCTGTAGACACTAGACATTTTTGAAAATTCCTAAATGTTTCTGCACTCATTCTTCTAGATAGAGTGAGGTATTTCTTACTGTATGTGGGTTTGCAGTGGTGCAGTTGTACACCTTTAGATGCTGTAAATCTTGCATAGTGTATCTTTAAGTCTCCCATGTTTCTTAATAAGTAACTGAAGCGACATGCCGTTATGATGGAATACTATAGATGTCTACACCTTTGAGCCTGCAGCTTGATTAATGAAATGCTGGACACTAAATGGAGCACCGTACTAATCTGATCTGAGACACACTGCCTTCTCATTCCAAATACAATATGATGCTATCGACAGCAGCAGCACTGATAATCCGCCTGAAGGCACACGGCGCTAAGATGAACGTTTCAAAGAAAGCGGGGAAGACTACTGTGAAATATTGACCGAGGAAGAAGTCTTGAATTAAGAATCGGATTAAAGTTATGGCGAGCTTCATGAATAATGCAGTCGCCGTTTATTTCCCAGGAAGTCAACTGTAAAACATTGTCCCCTCGCCAAGTTTTCCCCGCTCTCCTGCTCCCTACTTTCATCCCCACCAGAAATGATGGATGGCATCTTAAAGTAAACTAATTAAATGTGAAAAAGAAAATGAATTGTGACGATATTTCATCTCATCAACATCATAATGGCAGGAGTGTCAGACTATTTCTTGCCATCAAAAAATTAAAAGCATAAATCAAACTTTGAGAGAGGGCAAAATGGGGAGAGTGGGTTTGAAAGTTATTGTTTTAACAGGATGACAAAATCATTAGAATCTAATTTATGACCTCGGGGCTCAGAGTTTTCTATGATCTACTGTTGGCATGTGGCTGTAATATCCCTGTCATCGTTTTCGGCTCATTCATTCAATGGGCAGTGGCAGGAAATGCTCCCCTTTTCAGTGGCACACTCGCTGAGCGGAGTGGGCTGCTTATGGCCGAGGCCCTGCCCGCGGCCAACGAGACAAAAATATCATTTGTGCTTTAAGACATTAAGAGATAGACGTGCATGGTGTAATCCAATTATTACTTTGTGCAGTTCAGAGCAGTGTCATCAGCACACAGGCTTGTCCTTCCAAGTTGTGAGACAGAGATTTGACTTTAGTTAACTTTCCTTCTCTCCACTTTTGTCAGTCCATATCCTTTTTATGTCTTGTTTCTTTTTTTTCCTTTTGACTGTTCTTTTCAGGGGTCACAGCGAATCATCCTCCTCCATTTAATCTCATCTTCTCTCACACCAGTTTTATTCATGTACTCTTTCACTACATCCATAAATACCCTCTTGGGTTTTCCTGCAATGCTAAGCAGTGTAATGTACAGTGGATGTACAGTCCATCCTCTGTACATGTTCAGATCTCAGCGCGGAGTGGAAAGTCATGTGAAAATGTGAGTGGGAAAACACACCCATAGTGCAGTTCATTGTTGGACAATTTTTGCAATTGCTGGCTTAGTGCATTTTAGGTCAGAGGGCGCTTTGAGCTTGCTTCAGAACCAGTATCCGTTTATTTGGACTAAGGCGCAAACTGTGACGTGTCGCTTATGTTGTAAAATTTAAAAATCTGCTGTGTGTAATTTGTAAAGTAAGGCTGTTGATAATCACAAATAAATGTATGATATGCACCAATCCGGCAAAACATTATGACCACTAACAGGTGGAGTGAATGACACTGATTATCTCTTTATCAGGCCCCTGTAGATGGAATTAATACATCATGGGTCCCCTAATGAAGAACAACATGTAAACTATTTTTTCCCTCAATGCTGATGTGCTAGATACAGGAAAAATGGGCAAGCAAGGATTTTAGTGAGTTTGACTATCCTTGGTGGTCATAATGTTATGTGTACAGGTTAATATTAGGTTGAATATTAATTAAAGGCTAAATTCTGTTAAATATCTATTAGTCTAGGGGTGCACTGGTTACAGCACTGAACAATTAGCTAGAAAAACATGTAGATTTTTGCTACTTGACAGTGTAACCACTGACTATGACCTGTATGTGGTGTGAAAAACTGTGAGGTTTCTGTACATATGTGAACTTGTTATGAATGGTATGACTGTCTTTTTGCTGCAGAACAGGAAACTGCTGGAAAAAAAAAAAAGAGTCAGGCCTATGATTTCATGTTTAATCTTTTCCTGTATAATAAATAAAATAAAATCTAAATGTAGTGAGTGTGAGGACACCCTTACACTCACCCTTCACCTGTACCTATCATGAACTATGCTGGATGTAAACTTCTGTGAAACCGAGTTCTACAGTTTTAATAGTGAGTAGTAACAGAGGCAAGACAATCAATGGTTTTGCGTACCTGACATGAATCAGGAAGCAGCCCTGGCAACATTCATCATATATTCAACTGAATTTATTTACAAATGGCAAAACAATTAACAGATATTTAACTTGACAAACTGTTTGACTGTGATCGCTCTGGTTATTTTTCAAAGAGAACCAGCCAGGCCTGTTCCTGCTCTAATTACTGCTGTGAGAAAGATTTTTCCACAGCATTAATATTTTCACAGCTCCCTGAGAGATGTTTTTTCACTTGAAATGTGGAAGCCATCACTGTATCTGTGTGGAGGGACTGTGTAACACATCAGACGTGGTGTGAAACGCTGTGTTAAAACCTACTGCTTCCAGCACTTGTCACACAATCTGAGTGCATTACAGTAAAACCAATATATTATGTGACACATTACAAACATAAAATCTTTCTCCGGCAGAATCCTAACGTCTGGTCCATAACTGTATTGATGTATGACAATGATCCTCGCTGGCAGTTGTATTGGCCTGACACCAGCCCTGTCAGAGCCTCATCTGGCAGCAGTTGATAGTTTGTAGTGGCGTCACATCTCGGGATAATCCTCGTCTGGATTGGCTGCAGGCGCTCATCGCTCAGGCCTGAAGGTCAACACGTGACACGCATCGGTGAAAGAAAATGACCCGGGAGTCAAAGAGAAATGAGAATCAGAGTTACCTGTGGAGATTTACAGTTGATGGAGAGATACTGGAAGAAAACTGCAGCACTCTAGGCAGCATCTAAAATGTTTTATAACTTTTAATGTAATTATCTTGATCTCATCAAAATATGACTGTCATTAGTTTCTCTTGCCCAAATATAACATTCAATTAAAAAGTTTGTCAATTATCTGTAAAAAAAAAAAAAAAAAAAAAAAAAAAAGTTTTATAGCTGGCCTTCAACTCCTGAAACACTTTTTCTGTATATTTGTAGTATTCGGTGTGTGCCACATTTGTGCAGCATAAGAAATGTCATATTTTGACTGATGCAAAGTTCTGGAATATTATGCAGCTAGGGTGACCGCCTCAAAAAGTACAAAAAGTGGGACAAGTTGTGCTGTGGGGAGGAAAAGGTGAGATTGAAAAAATAAATATTTTGATATACAAATCTATCTTACCAACTTACTGAGATATAAAACTTATGATGTGCTGTTTTTATCCCAAAAACACACATTTTGCAAATTAATGTCTTTACTGAGATTTTATTCATTGGAATAAAAAAAGATGGAACAGGAAAATAAAATCATCGCTCTCAATCTGCATTTTCTCAAAAAAATAAAATAAAATAAAATCCAGCACCAACACCACCTTTTCAGAAACACACAGGCAGCAAGACAGACACCAACCATACAGGCAACCCAGAGACAGGACGTCCGCAAAGATTTATTCTACATTTAACACCTGGACCACTGACCTGACCTTGTTGTTCTTAACTCTTTTTATAAGATCCACTGAGCACCAATAAAAAAGTGGGACATTATAATAATAATAATAATAATAATAATAATAATAATAATAATACATTTTATTTATAAAAGTGCTTTTCATGACACTCAAAGACGCTGTACAAGGGTAAAAAAGAGAAACAAACAACAAAAACAAGCAAACAAATATTAAACTTTAAACTTTAAAAGCAGTTCTGAAAAGGTGGGTCTTGAGAAGGTTTTTGAAGGTGGGGAGGTCAGTGCAGTCACGGATGGGTTGTGGGAGTGAATTCCTGAGGGTGGGGGCAGCGACGGAGAAGGCTCTGTCACCCCAGGTTCGGAGCTTGGTCCTGCAGGGGAGGGAAAGAAGGTTGGCAACAGGGGATCAGAGGGAGTGGGACAGGACGGGGCGTGGCGGTGGAGCAGGTCAAAGAGGTAGGAGGGGGCCAGGTTATGGAGGGCTTTAAATGTGATGAGGAGGATTTTGAATTGGTGATGAGGGATAGGGAGCCAGTGGAGATTTCGGAGGACAGGGTTGATGTGGTCACGGGAGCGGGTGCGGGTGAGAAGGTGGGCAGCAGAATTTTGAATGTATTGGAGGTTTTGGAGAGTTTTGGAGGGGGTACCATAGAGGAGGCTATTGCAGTAGTCGAGTCTTGACGTGATGAAGGCATGTATTAGGGGTTAAGCAGCAGAAAAGAACAGAGATGGGCGGAGTCGTGCTATGTTTTTTAGGTGAAAAAATGCAGTCTGGGTTATTTGATTGATGTGCTGTTCAAAGGACAGGGTGGAGTCAAAGTGAATGCCAAGGTTCTGAGTGAGTGGGGATGGAGTGAGGTTGTGTTGTCTATGGTCAGGGTGAACTTTTGAGTGGATTTGGTAATAGTTTTGGGACAGATGATGATTACGTCTGATTTGTCACAGTTCAGTTTGAGAAAGTTGTGTTGCATCCAGGTTTTTATTTCAGTGAGGCAGTGGGCGAGGGTGGAGAGAGTTGTTGAGTTGACGGATTTTGTGGATATGTAAAGTTGAATGTCATCGGCGTAGTGGGACGGTGGGACAGACGACTTAAAAGGCTGTGCAGGACAACCAAAATTGGGACAGGTGGTCACCCTTTATGCAGCATCATTTACAAAGTCATTGCATTTTACCACAACATCAGGAAGAGTTTTCATAAACCGTTCTAGCTCAGTGTTTTTTCCCCAGAAGTACTGACTAAGCTCAAATCTGGGCATTTTGTTTTGGTATTGATCTGAGCCACTGCCTGACAGAGACGAGGTGTTTGGAATAAACACAACCAATCTCACTGATAGTTCTATAAAACACTGCACTGATGCCCTGTGACGTCTATATTCTCAGGTATTTCTAAGTACCTTTATATGACTTTTGTTCTAATTGGTGCCATATAAATAAAATTGAATGCATGAGTTATTGCTTCTTCTGTCTAACATGGCAAAGCGTTCATTTACCATAAATCCTGACCTGGAATTCTTTTTCTGACAACCATTGCAGTAATACAGTGACATTCTTCGGTATGAGTCAAACTCCAAATGCATGGGGCTTATCAGTTATTTCTGGCACAAGCAGCAGGCCGGCCCCTCCCCACAGCCCCTCTCAACTCCTTCTCAATAAATACAGGGTTGACTAAGTTGATATGCCTCTGAGGCGTTTTAAATATTCCCCCCAAAAAATATCTATTCATAAAGCGCGGCCTGGTAATTGGCTGATTTATGACCTTTTCACACCACTGAAGCGATTAACTGAAGACATCATTCGCAGCTGTCACTCAAACTGATTGTTCACATGGAAACCAAACGGCGCACGGCCCAAAAAAGGCAGCGGTGTCTGACTGGAGAGCGATGCTTTCAAAAGCCTTTGACTGAAGTGGCCTCCTCTGGAATGTCAGCCTCACTGTAGCTCTGGGTAAGATTAGGTTTCAGCAGCGCATCTCCAAGAAGCACAATTGGAAGTTGTTGTCAGCCAGGACTGTAATGGTGATGTGTTATGAATGAGACACCCATCAGAGAATATATGACACGCTGCCAAACAAAAGTCATTTTGTAAGGATAAGATACTGAATTATTAACTCCAGCCCTATAGCACTGACAGTATCATGTTATACAAAACATATGTACTATAACATTTAAATTAATATATTCACAGTAAAGTATCACAAAATAATTAATAATTCAATTAACACTAAATATTGATGATCCAGAGCCATACCAAAAAATATTCAGTTATATCTTTGCTGACATCTTGAGGTTGAATTTAGTGTCTTGGAAGCTGGAATAACCTTATCTTGCAATGATCGCAAGATAGCAGTATTTAAAAAAACAAAACAATCTTGGATCCAGACAGTGTTGCAGATCCATAGTGTTCTGTCTTGGCCTATTACTGAACTTGAAATCTGAAAATTCCATCAAAATCCAAGCACTTTGGTCATATTACAGAGTGTTACAAGCCAGCGCACTCTTTGTGACAGTTATGACAGGAAGGGCATCTGATGAAAGGAAAGGTAACCAACTCAAAATTAACTAAAAAAAAAAAAAAAAAAAAAAAAAAAGCTGAACGGGCAAGTAATAATATGTCTTTTTTTTTTTTTTTTTACTTTTTTTCCTCCTGAACTTGCAATGAAATTCATCTGCTTCCAAACCTGCAGTGATTTGCATCTTTAGCAGATCTATTGCAGATGTTCTTTGTGATGCAACCATCTCCATTTATCCATGCTTGGGATAGGCCCCAAAAAGTCCACTGGCTTGTGACGCTTTGTGGTTGTTTGGCAAGTTATGCCTCACACACATTGAAACCCCACTGAAAAGACAGAAACTAATACATTTCGCCCTGAGCCACTGACCACAGCAAGTGCCTGTTTGTAACATGTCTAGAGTGATCCCTCACAAACACACTCTGCTCACCACTACATTCTCCACCCAATAGTCCACATGAGACTCATCTCCACCCAGCTCCCATTACTCTGGGTTTAACGACCAGACACAGCCATTTGTCTTTATTGCTCCTCACACACACATATACACTACCTGCATCTCCAGGGCCTTCCTTCAGCAAAAACAACTTGATGCAAATTGTCTTGTTTCATTGTGTGTGTTCATGCATGATTTTTTAGCAACTTGAAAAAAGTCTTTGAGAGAGATTGGACAGAACTGGTTTCAGTGAGTCAAATCTTTCAATTAAGACACCTATTGAGTGGACACTACTTGCACTGAAATAATAAAACATGCGATGCGAAGGACATGACACAAAAACTGACTTTAAACTTATTTAAATGTCATAACTGAAGCCGGTAGGTCTAATTCAAGACATGGCAGGGTCCAAGTGGCTCAAGGGGGGCTTTTCCTTTTTGTTCCTCAGGGCCAGCAGCCTCTCAGTCTAATTAGCAGAGATAATGGAGGGTGAAGCTAAATGGCGCTGATGGGGTCCAGCAGAAGGTTATTAGGTGTCCTCATTAGAGGCCGATTGAAGTGCGAGCAGGTTTAAAAGTCTTATTCTGATCCTGATGGATGGCGGTCCACAGACTGCATGGGCAGCTGGGATTCAGTCACTGGGGATGAGGGAAAGAACATAGTGAGTGGTGTTAGCAATCAATTTAGCGCATTATGAAGATGATTGCCTTGTGTATAACAGGAGTGTTGTGTGTTACTATCTGTTCGAGTAATCCTGTTGTCTTTGCCTCTTAAAAGTAGAGCATTTCTGAACTTTTACTATGCTTTTTGGCAGAAAAGGATAAAAAGCTGAACCTCTACTTAAATAATTTCAGTTCAACATAATAATAATAATAATGCATTGGTCATATATAGCGCTTTTTTGTAGTCACTGAAATCACTTAACATCACTTTTGTCACACTCTGTGGTCGTGAGCTACTTCTGAAGCCACAGCTGTCCTGGGGCAGACTGACGGAAGCATGGCTGCTCCTCCAACTACCCCCCAACACACGACATGACTCATTCATACACAAAAGGTGGGGAAAGTGGAGACAAAAACAGTATGCAATGCTGGTAACTTGGATCAAGCACTTGCTGACGTTAACACTTTACCCATGTTTTTAAATTATTTATTTTTTATTTGACCTTTATTAATCAGGAAAGTCTCACTGAGATTAATCATCGTTTCTGCAGGGGAGTCCTGGTTACATTGGAGGGTTCATGTTTTTTTAGTTGCCTAAATTGCCTACTTCAGTCACTGTATGTGGCTGGTTACAACAGGAAGTGACCCTCCAAAAAAAAAAAAAAAAAAAAAAAAAATATAGCAGCAAAAGCACAAAGCAAGTCAGAAAGTCAGATGTAACTTTCTACAGATTCATATTGCTGTTATTGCATCTTAGATTTTTTTAACACTGAAGTTGTCAAACCAAAAGTTTATTGAAGAACTTTGACTGCAGTTTCTTTTACTACAACACTGATAAAATTGGCTCTACAATGAGAGCTCATTATGTTACCAAGCATACAGCATAGGACAGCAAAATAAATGTGTGCCTCAAACATTTCTAAATAATTAAAATTTTAGATAAGCCAAATCAATCTTTCAACAATAGTTTGGTTATACTTTTTCACTTTAATTTACCTACCTCTTTGAAATGTGACTGCTGATGCTCGGTAGAGTTTATCCAGGACAGATGTGACATTTCCTGGGAGCTGGGTAGGTGGAGGAGGATGATTTTAAAGACAGGAGTGCCTTTGTCTTCGGTGCTTCTGAGGAGGCGTTATTGTGCCAACAAATATTGTACAGTATGTCTGTTATTTTACCAAAAAACATAAACATACTGCAGCTTATTCAGTTTCAGTGTTTTTGCTTGTCAATTTTACCTGCTGCTGCCAGGACAAAATATTTTCTAAGATCGTAAAGTATGAAAAGGTCTTAAAGTTCTACTTCTGATTTACAAATAATTCAGCACTTACTTCATGTTTAGCAAAATAGCCTCAAACTGATGATAATGCATCCATCTTCAGGAAGCTACTGGATATGATTGATTTATATACAAACATTACTTTTAGGAAAAAAACTCCATTGACTTACTAAATACTGAAAAAGCCTCTGGCAACATATGCACATTAGCTAGAATCATTTTTATAGCTTACTTCCTTAAACTTACTTTTAGTGTCTAGGTGCTTTAATGCACCTTATGCCTTATAAAAGTAAAGCACAATAGTCAAAGCAATGTATTTCCATTTTATTGTATTACTCATAGTAGCTCAGACACGTGTATATACAAATACAGATATTTTTTGTCATTTTTTTGTGGTTTATATACTGTAAAAGAGCAGGTTCGAAACATCCCCACCAATGGCAAAGTGGGAGTGGGGTTTAAAACTTTGACAAAAGAGGGAACAGCAGGTGGTGTGGTGGAGGTTATACAAGCACAAGGAGAAGAATGGCACACTATGGGTGCACAAAATGAAGTGGCTCATCAGCTAAAGGGGAGCGGTGCCCTCTGAGCACAGAACTTGAGGATGGGCATCACCCCGCTAACAGTCCGCTGTCGGATTTTGGTGGAAAAAGAGGGGGAGGCGTACTAATCCTCGAACTGTGCCCAGGCCGGACATATACCATAGGGACAAGTAATTGAAGGTTTGTTAAAAAGGGGGTGGAGAAAGTGAAGGGCCCTGTTGTAGCCTCTTGGACGCCAGCAGCCGTTGAGTGTAAAAGCAACAATGGCAGAAAGCATCTAGTACACAATCATGGCTGCCAGGGTTGAGGCTCGAGGGCTAAGGCATGGGAAACACTCTTCGTTGCCAAAGAGGGTTGCCGCTTCCCATTCACTGCGGCAACAGCAAATGAGACACACACACAAGAAATCCAAAGAACTCACGTTTTTTGTTTTTTGTTGTTGTTATTAAAGTCCACACACTGATGTATACGCTCCCATTCGCTTTGGGAGAGAACAATGAATACTCAAGAAAGACAGACTGGGATGCTTTTAGTAGATGGGTACAGAAAGAGTCATTGGTAAGAAAATAACTACAAATGGCCAACCCCTCTCTGGAACTTTACAATGGTTTGTGTTATGTACAGTACATTTTGTCATCTGTTACTACACAGCTTCATGACATCACTCGAATGGGGATGCAAAAAAACACACACAAAGTGATCCAAAAAACTCTAACATGGAAACCAAAAAAAAGAAAAAAAAAGAAAAACAAAAGCATCTTTTTAAAACTCCTAACATGTCATCAAGTTCATGCGCATGCCACAAAAAGAAACTGGCAAGATCCTTCCATTAAGTCCACTCCGATGGCAGAGCTTCAAGCTGACCAACATGCTTCCAAACACTCAAGGCAATCGAGTTACAAAATCCCCCAAGTCTGGGCCCAGTCCGTTAAGTCCCGAGTGTCTTTCCAAGGCAGGATCCTTCCGTGAAGAGATGGCGGAGGTTGGTTTGAAACATGGAACGGGTGAGCCCCCTCTTCGGCTAATGTCCAAACCGTCTGCACAATTTGGGCATGTGCAGCTCCAGAACTTTACAATAGCTCATTAAAGTTTAGTAGGCATTGAGGATATACCATGTTCATTTTTTAGAAAAGACATAAGAACCAAATTATTACTTTAATATCAAACACTATTTACATCAAGAACTTCTCCTAATAATAATAATAGTCATAATCATCATAACAATAATAATTTTACAGTTTTAACAATGATGTGTCTCTTTTTTTTTTCTTTTTGTCCTCCAGAAAGGTACAAAACAGATACTAACCTAACACTACTTGTTTTATGGTTGACTACCTCAGGATACACGGTATCCACTTAAAAAAAGTTGATCCTCATTTCCCAGTTTAAAGTGAATAAACCATGGTGATATTCGCAATAATGACAAATATTGGTAATCATAAGAAAGTACAACCGAAGCTGGTTTTTCCGAAGCGGCTGACAAGCGTCCATTTTGATTTCGATGCATTCCCTGTGGTGATCCCCTGAAAATTAGTACCTCATTAAATGGCCTCATCTCCTATTACCGACCCTACAGCTGAGCCACTATTCCACTGTGATAGCATTGTTAGCACAGAGCAAAAAAAACAAACAAAAAAAAAAACATGCAAAAAGTCGAAGGCAGTCCTTTGTTAGGTAAAAAGGCAGCTAGAAAAAATGAACGTAGCAACAAAAACAAAACAAAAAACAGTGCTTGCCTTTGAATGATATTGTATAATGTTTGAAGTTGAATGGTCTGTATCGTCCAATAGGCTTCAGTTGAGTTTAGTTAGGCACTACTTCATGTATCTGTGTGTGTATCTCTTCTCTCTCATTCTTTTGCTCTCCTTCACTCACTGATTCTCTCAAACTGCAAGGTCATTGGTGCTTTAAAACCCCCCACGGTGGAAATCTACACCCTCCCCTCCCGAGACCCCCCAAGCCTTCCACCATCTATTTTTAATACCAGAAATAACTCCCCCTTGCCGCAACATGGGGTCCGAATGCCTGTCATTTTGAACCTCATTAAAGAGTCACTTAAACCGGTAACACTAGGAGCCGAAGGTGGACATGCGATTGCTCTTGTGCTCCTTTTCTCATTCGGTTACGTAATTTTTGAGTCTCTTCACGGAGCTAATGGAGGGAGAGACTTTCTTACAAAGCCTGACTGTGAAAAAAGGTAGGCCTAGACTATTTCACTATGTCAATAGAAGCTTGGCTGTGTCCAAAATCTTGCCCCACTCATTAAATAAAGTTCTGTACAGTGAGTTTGTTGTGGTAATATTTTAAATGTCTAGTGGAAATGGGATTCGATTTCTCAAAATGAATTGTAAAAGATTGGTAGATTACTAGACAGGTGGCAAGTAAAATGTTTCAAGATGTCTTCATATTTGATCTGATTAAATAAAAATACATTAAAATTACTTTAAATGAAATTCAATTTTACCAACATAAACATGCGTGTCAGGATAAAAATGTGTATTTTTTTCCAGATTAGGAGCAGCATGGATGTTACGCAGTAGGAGCTAAAATATTGTGTAATAAGGAACATGTGTAAGACATGTACAGAACGTTCCCAAGTTACGTTGCGCTCACCATAGCTAATAACAACTACTGTTAGCTTACCAAATTAGCTTTACCATAGATGATGCCCATCTTTGCAAAAAAAATGTCACATGGTACAAATAGTTTGTGATTCAATATGGACACTTAGATTTATAATGATGTACATTTATGCTATTTAGCCATGTTATGTTTGCTTTTTGTATGACTTTTGCTATTAATAAATTTATAACACAGGTGATTGAAAAGATTACAATATATCATCTATGAAACCTTGTACCAACTGACCATAAGCTGACAAAAGAAACCATATACAAAATAAATGAGCTAAGTGCTTAGTCTATAGGGTAGATATATGTATTCTTGATTTGCCAAATGCAAAAATACATGTAGCTCATTCAATAGTAAACATTTAAGTGGGGTCTGACATATTGCCGTGGGACAACGGGGTGGTTTTGGACACAGCCATTGACTTTTACATTGCTAACTCTGGAAGTGCATCAATGAGAGATGAATAAAAGATCATTAAAACACAGTGGATTCCTTTAAATTTAAGTGCTATCATAAAACTGACCACACTACATAAAGCTAAAAATGCATTGCCAAAAAATGCATATAATATTTTGTGAATGCTGCACTAAGGTATTGTGTGGCGACTAATACATTATGAGAAAGTGATAATCTATTGAACTGAAATCATCTTTAATAAAAATAGCATTCTGCTGTCATCTCTATCAGATAGTACAAAAACGCAAAGTTTACAGTGTCTGCAATGTGATATCATTTAACATTGTAGAAAAATATAAAGTGTCCAATTAGGCATTTAACCATCAAAGGATGCAAATGTTTATGAGGTGTTGGTATTGACTCGAGTGGAACGGAGAGAACAACAGCTCGGTAAAAATTGGCTAAAATGAATGTGACAGACGCCGTGAAATTGTGTGATCAGCTTTCAAAAGGTATTGATCCTTCATCTCGACTGCAGCTCACAGAATGCTTGCCGAGACAGTTTACAAGAGCGGGTATGCTCAACACCATTTGTTTCAATCGCTAAAAAAGAAGCTTATCATCCTATGCATACACGCTTTAAATTCAGGAGACGACAGAGCACAAGTTTTGCATCTCTTAAGGTGCATGTCTTTCAGTGCTGCGGTCCAATCCGTGACCTCGGCTCAAAGCCATTATTCTTTTCAATTCTTTGTGCTGCACCGGCGCTGGCAAAATGGAGGTGCAAAAATAGCCTCTCATGCCCAGCAGCAGGCTTCCATCAAATGTTTATGAAAGGCTTCTTGAGAGGTCTCGGGACAACTTTTATTGTGTATATACAGGCATTTTTTTATGAGTTAAAATCTGAACATCCCTACGGAGTAACACTGCTACTGTATACACAATTGACAATCTCCTACTGCTATGGTTTGTTAGTGTTGTGGCGTTTTCTGTCTATGTATGTCGTATCGTCGGATGAATAAATGTCAGTGCTGCAGCGACAAAAAAAATGTAAAGGGATGTCAAAAAGTCACGGGAAAATAAGAATCACTAAGTGTCAAAAAAATGGAATTTGGCATCTTAGTTTGAAGGTTTAAGAGGGGGAATTGTCTCTCCTGTTTCCAACTTGCAAACGGAGAAAAAGACCACCTAAACATCTTTTTACGTTGGAAAAAAATCAAGGGTTCCATGAGAAGCCTGTTCTGACTCTCTAAGTCAAGCTGACACGCTCCACCCAAAATCCCGCCCCCTTTCCCTGCAGATTCAGGCCACGCTAGGTGTAGTTTCCCCTCCAGGAACGAGGGAGGCGCTATAAAGTGTAGAGAGCTGCTAGGCACGCCAGCAATACGGCCAGAAGAGGAGCGGATTTTCGGAGATGTGATGCAGCATTTGTTTCATCGCTTCGAGATGGCTCGGCGGATTCATGGCTGGTGTCGTCTGCAAAAGAAGATGGCAAAAAAAAAAAGTTTTGAAATGCAACTTCTCTGTCCAATTCTGACCAATATAGAGTGAAATAATAATAATAATAGGTGTTAGATGATATACTAAAAGAATAACAGCACAATAATGAAGTCTGAGTTGCCACATGAACTTGGGTTGCTATTTGATGCTTTTAATTTCTTCATCATAAATATTTTGAATTATTAATGCCCAAGGTGGAGGTGCTTCCTGTGTCTGCCTCAGAGCATCAGCTTCTGCACCATGGAAGAGTACCCAAAGCATGCACAGCCAAAAAACAGAATTACAGAACTGAATTTGAGAGAAAAATGTTCATTTTCCACAGCCATAGTCATTTACGCCAAAGACAGCAGCAGAGTGCATGAGCAAAAAGCAAAAATAAAAAAGCAAGAGCATGCACAGAGAAAAACAAGCAATGAAAGGGAAAAGACATCCCAGCTATCAATATGATGTGCTGGTTTTATGCAACCTTAGTAAACATGGTTCTGTAACTATTTGAAGGATTGAGAGACTTTTTCCCCATTCATTTTGTCATACACTTTTTGAAAAATGCATATATTAGGAGTTCAAAAGCTTGACAGAGGCTAATCAGCTATAGGTAGGGTGAGTAGATTTCTAGACCCAAAAAACTGGGACACATTTCTGTTCATAGGTCACATTTGAACTCTGGGTCTTATGTTTTGAATATAATGGCAATATATTGATAAAAATAATGACAACGGAAATAAATTTTGTGACAATAGTCTTTGGATTAATGTTTTTAAGTTTCCTATGCTTCTCTATTAGTTAAAAAGGTGGACAACTGGGACATGGCAGTTTTTCAGAGTTGGGGCATGGGACAAGGAGCTTAAAATTGGGACTGTGCCCAATAAATATGGACATGTGTTCATCCTAGGTATGGGGTAACTCATGACCATAGCACAAAACAATTTTCTGAAACTTGTAAAAAGGCAAAGGTATATTTTAAGATAATCTTTTTCTCATGTCAATCTCATGTGTTACCACAAAGCTTATTAGCCCCTGTCCAGCTTTTAAACTCTTAATATACACATTTTTTTTTTCTATGGGAAAGTGAATATGAAATTTACTTTTGGCACCAGAGGGGGGCATTATGCAGCCGAAAATTTCAGCTGTGAGAGCCAATAGCTAATGTTTTATACCCAGACAATGACACAATTGTAGATTTATGTTTTCTGTATGTTTGTCTAATAAAAAAATAAAGTCTGCTTAACCTATGGCACAGCATAAATGATGGATCAGGTATAATGTAAATGCATGTTCAAATGGCCACATGACTGATCTCTATGCATAGGAGAAGGAAGCAAGCATGGACATAGATTAAAAGTCACACATGCAGATTAAATCCTGTGGATTAGTGAAAAGTATGAGAATCTGAACCGTGCAATATTAACACAATAGAAAAGAAAAGACACACAAATAAAACCCAAATAAATCATACACCACAAAAGACATTACATCGGAAACCCAACTATTGAAATACTTAACAAATAGTCACATTTCCAAGCATTAAACACATATAGAAAGAACAATAACAAGCATGTAGTTGGACATACCACCTTAACACAAAAATAGCATTAATGGTAAAGAGACACACAGCACGACACACCAAATAAAAAAGCAGGAAGCCATACTAACCTCGTGGTTCTAATGTATTGTCTACTTTGTCGTTTACGTCAAAAACGCGGTCATGTACACCTATAGTTTTGATACAGGTGTCTACAACAGAAGATAAGAGAATAAGAGATTAGAGGCCAAATACTGAAGGTTAGTGACATTTGAAGTCCCCCATTTCCCACATTCCCAACTTTTCCTAGCAACAAGCTCATGGCAGCATTCAGGTGAGATGAGCGATTGTTTCAAACATTGTATACGTTGATAAAGTTGCGACTACAAATAAAAAAGTCAGTGTGGAACAAGAGACCTAAATTGTTTTTGACTTATGTACGTTTATGAGCTACGATTACGTTACAAAGCCTGGAGTTGTATGCAAACACTTACTTGATGGTCGGACGAAAACTTTGAGCTTCAGGCATGTTTTTCTCCCGTTCTCAGCGACGGTCGATGCTGAAAAACAGGTAAAAAAGAAAAAAAGAGGATTGCGTTATGATGTTGCATGTCTGTTAAATGACTGAACAATAACAAAATATGTAACATCTGAAAGAATGCAAGATTAAGACAACAGTTTATTCTCAAGCAGTTTATCAAAGGAGGCTTTTTAATACTTTTTGATGGATTTGGTGGGCTTAGTCACGGTGCTTGCTCAGTTATTGTCACAAAGTATTTGCAGATGTGTTCTCTGGGGAAACTAGAATCTTTGATATGGTTTAATAGAGACCAGGAAATAATACAGTGCAAATCTGGCCTTCGGGTTTTGTCTCGACCTGAGTGAGTTCAAGCGGGATACAACTGGAGAGGAAGGTACAAGAGTCCGGTAAAAGGACCAGACGGAGAGTGCTGACCACAACCAAGGCGATGGTAAAGATAATGTGCCCAGATGTGGACTTGTACAAGGGACGGTCTAGTTCAGGGGTACATGCTTTCAGGACCATACAAGATTTTAGAAATACTGCGGTCCATGGCCAGTTAAGTCCTTGTTTAGACCTTGTTTAGACGTGGTTTAGTACTTCCTGGTTTTGTTCTTGTTTAGTCTTGGTTTAGTCCTGTCTTTTTCCTAAGTAAGTCCTGATTCAGAGTAGTTTTTTTCTGATTTAGTCATGATTTATACCTGTGTTAGTCCAGGTTTAGTCCTGTTTTTTGCCTGGTTTAGACCTAATTTAGATTTGGTTTAGTCTAGCAATAGAAAAATACCAAGGTCCGGACCTCTGTGACCTCTATGGTGTGTACTGCCATGCATGCTTTATTCATTGAGCCACAAACTTCTTAATTTGTTCTTTCACTGGCCCTGTGGGGCTGTATGTATTTATTATATTTGAACTTATTTTGCAATTGTACAAAATCCTAGTTCCAGATACTAATAATTTCTTCCTTCAGCCATTACAAACTTTTCTAATATTTTCATAAAAATTTTACGATGCCTTTAGAGTTTTGGTCAAACAAACACTGGCAAAAACATAATTTCCTTTGCAGAGGCAAAAAGCAAGACAGGGCATTTTCAAAAGACAAAAAAAGATTTTTATTATTTTGGACCACATTTTTGGACCTATGACAATTTCTGTGTCAAAAATCCCAAGCAGATTTTGAGATTTGCCAATAATAAAAGTCGGAATCTTGATTTTCTCATTAGCGCAAACTACTCACACTATACTATCCAAAAGTTGTTCTTGGGAAAAACTAATTGCCCACCTCTTAATTCCTAGATTCCTGTATACATGTTGTTTACTGTTATTTTAAATGTACAGCCCTGAGTGCCACTTATGGGACACAGTACGGATGTATGTGCTGCGTGTGTATACGGGCTGCGGTTACTTCCAAGAAATAGATCCCTTCCTGTCAGGCCCACGGGGTGTGAATCTCAGAGAGTTAGCGACCAAAGAGCTTGTATCTCAGGCCCTAAAAATAACCCACATGGACGGAGTGTGTTGATGTGTTTGTGTCTGGCAGAGCACTAATGGTGTTGCAGAGGGGGACCAGGTGCTGTCTCTTGTAGAGAGGGGATAGGGGTCAAACACATGTCATACAGAACACCGGGCCACTGTATCATATACATCCATCACCGCAATAGTTCTTTATGGTCATCTCAAGTAAGTACAGGTGTAGGCTTTTCCCGCTATTGTGATGTATTAATGTCATTTATTGTCAACTACTGTTTTCATTTCTGCTCCAAAGGGACTATATTGGAGCTAAAGCCTCTCCTTGGCATCGTTTAATACAGTGGTTCTTAGCTGGTCTGATCGTGAGATTTATACTTTATCATTTTATTGTGACCTATGTTTTACAAGTTATTCTATGGTGATTGTATGGCACATTAAACCACTCTCATCCTATTCTTTTTTGGTTCTTGACCTACAAGTTAAGAATCAATGGTCTAATAGATTCTTTTAGCCTAAACAACATAGCCTGGCTGCACATTTTGTCAAATTAAGTTAGTTAATTTAAGATAAGTTTTGTGAAATTGACTACAGTACATTTATAATGACCACATTAGCAGAGAAAAATTAAACAAATAAATATAATAAATAATCCACCTGTGCATACACAAGTTATTTATTTTAATTTTTTTGCAAACGGCAACCAACAAAACCAATGTAAGTGACTAGGTAGAGAATATTCACTTTATTATTATTATTTTTTTATTTGGCTGCTCCCTTTTTCATTAGGGGGTTGCCACAGCCAACCAATCGCACGGTGATTTGGCAGGTTTTTAAGTCGGATGCCTTTCCTGCCATACCAACAGTATGCACTTCGAGTGAGGTTCGAAAAGCGATGTTTCGGTTAGTGGGCAAATGCTTAAAAGGCCTATATTATGCTTTTTTTCTTTTTTTTTGTCTTATAAATTAATTTAGGACACATCTAGATCTGCATCTTACGTTTCGTTGGTCAGAAAATGCAATAATTATTTTAACAAATCTTATTGAAAGAAACTCATTATTTGACTCTATTAGATCCCTGTCACTTTAAGAGCCCTCCCACCCAGCTGTCCCTGCTGCTGTCATGCCCCTTCAGTGCGTTGAAGTTTTTGGAGTTCACATGATTTGATTTGTTGCTGCGGGGCAGTCACCGGTGAAATTTGCCATTTTGGTCTCATGCAAACTCAATGTAAAAGAATAAAGTATCATTCAAACATGCATGAATAAAACAAAACACAACTCCTGGTATGTTTTTGAGGAGGAAACAACGTTATAACACGGTAGAAAGCTCAGAAAAGTTTATTTTATAAGGAAACATTAACTTACTTTTATTTATAGGAACAATTAGTGCTACACTAGTTGAAGGCTACATGCTGAAAGTTATTTAATTTCTATGTCGAGCAAATGATTACAGAAAAATTGAAGATCACAATATATAAATAGACAATGTACTTTCTAAATTTATCCACGCTGTTAATTTCTTTACAAATAAACCTAGATAATTAAAGTTGATTTGTGCAACAACAAATAAAAAAGTTTTTGTTTGCTCCTCAGTCAAAATAAATGGGAAAGAATGCTACTTTTATCAAAATGCACTTCTTTCATTACTCCACTTCATGTCGTGTCTCCATGACTTTTACGGATCGTTCTATAGCTGATGCAGTGAAGCTAAGCCTTTCCAAAACCTACCATTTGGGATCTGTCAGCTCCTCTCTGGTGAACCTTTACCTAACCCCTCCCCGCACTGCGCCCACTCCCAGCTGTGTCACCCGCTCTCGGCTGTCAGCATGTGCATATCCATTCATCAAAACCTAACTGACGTGTGTGCAGTGAAGGGATATTGAAACTCAGACCCCTATAAATTTACCTCTATTAAATGTTTCAGCAAATGGTGGATACGTTTCCAGCACTGAATTTATAGGCTGAAGGGGGGCTTGAAATCTTTTAAAATGCTTAAATTTCAATGTTGTGTTTTCAAAGTTTTAGTGCATGAACTTGGAGCACATAAGGGGCTCGTCAGGCAGTATTCAGACTCTTTTTTTCACCTTTTCTATCATTAAATTGCCTTTTTTTTCCCTTGGTAAAGACAAATGTAAAGTGAAATAAAAAAATTTAAGTAAATGTCCTCATTGCACAGTTATAGCCTTCAAGGACCTTTTAAACCTTTTATATGGCTATGGCATAATTTGTTCCAACACAAAAACATGAAATTCAGATATGATACACTCTGTTATTCATTTGACAGAGACCAGGTAACTTTTGTCTCTGCAAAGCTGTGCAGTTCTCCATTTCCCTGCACCCTTTATAACCTTGCACCTACATCTAAACGCGGTCAATAGGCTGTCTTCTTAGCTAGAGGATGTGTTCATTAAGAAAAGTATTGACTAATAAGTAGAAAAGGGATGAGAAGAGATTAAACTCTCCACTGCCGCATTTTGCACGCTCTCTTTTACACGATTTGATCCCGAGATTCAAGATGCATTTGATGTGTCTTATCAAATGCACGGTGCGTGCTCCTTCAGTCATTTTCATTTCGTGGCGCCTCTGCAGCAGCTCATCAGCGCTGTGTTTCTCGGCGCCTTCATTCTTCCCCCTAGCCTCTCGACCTTGCCGTTACCGTTTTTAATGTCGACGCTTCATCAGCCGTTATCTGTTCCTTAGTCATGTGTCAGCAGTGGATGACTTGCGATCAGATGCTCTTTTTTTTTCCTTTGCGGCTTTAAATTCAACAGATGAGAAGAAAGGGAGAGTGAAAGAGAGAGGCCGCGGAGAGAGGGCCCCTTATTATGTCAGTGTGGAGGCAGGCATGACACGCTAATGAACCTTGGCCACTGTCAGTCTCCCACTCGCTCACATACACACCAATGCCCACACAATTTATGTCACTCCTCTCGCCGCTCCTTTCTTTAAGCTTTCACTGTTTGATGGCCAGGCACACAAAAGCTTAACACATATGGTACACACATTTTTCTACAGCTCTCTGTGATGGAGGGCACTGAATATCACTTAATAGGTATAAACAAAATGCTATTGTTTCATATGGTTGTAAACAATCGCAAACTAGCAGCATACGGAAAGTGTAGTCCTCCACCAATGCAACAGTCTTGCATTGGTAAAGATACAGAGTCAAGACCTGGACTCAAACCTGGGATTTTCTAGTTGAGGGGTAAAGGCTGTATCCATCGAGTCACAAAGCACATGTTACAGAATCCACTAAAACTAATAATGTGTTCCTTTACTGACTCTGTGATGCTGTAGGTGTTATCTTTGGTACCTATCTTGCGATGGCAAAAATTGAAATTCCTGGATCTAAATGTTGCTCTGGATCACAAAGCTGTAATAAGCCATAATAAAAATAAAAATAAAAACTCTTTTTTGGTTCATTACAATTACGTTTTGAGATATCTTACTAACAGACTACATGAACAAACCAACCAATGCTGGCAAAAAACACCTAAACTTCTTAAACAAGGTAATTAGAGTATACTCTCCTGCCGCAACAACTTCAGTATTTATATAACTTTAAAGTTCAAGTTGTATTTTCAACAAGCAAATCAGTAGCAATGTAGCAGTGGTTCCCAAATAGTGGTTCAGGACCCAAAAGTACACCTGCATATTGTTGTATTTACGTAGACAATGAGTCAGACTTTTGATTAGACACAGACAACTAGACCAATACAGTGTAAATATATTATTTTGTGTTCAGCTGATGCCATGTTGTGTGTTCATCTACTGTGAAGCTATCTGTATGGTTATTATTTGGTCATCGCTGTCTAATGGTCATTTCTTCGATGTCTACTGTATAAGACATTTAACTCATGTAAACAGAATATTGAAGAAAAATACTTTTAAGGAGCTGTCATCATTTATTTAGATATTAACAACTCGTGGTGCTTTTTTCACACAGCAGTTAACGGCAGTGTTGAGGATGCTGGAACGCTCACAAGCTGCACACATATCTGCGCTATCTCCAGATGTCTTATCTTCATCTCCGTCGTGGGCTGAGCTGAGTCATAGCCATCGACACCGGGCACTTAGCGAAGGCAGCAGCTGATCATTACACAAGTACGGGCTGATGGAAATGCACAGAGCATGTAGGAGTCCGCTGTATGATGACATAAAGCTGTCGAGATGTTTATAGATATGGACTTAATGCACTGGCCCACGCCTACGAAAGACAAATGCATGTTTGACCAATTGTTAGCATGCTTCCAACCATATTAACGAAAATTATACAGCAAATATAGTGAGCTGCAAAGGATGGAAGACTACGTAAAGCCCCACTAAACTCTATAAGGACTTAATGGAACACACTCTAGTGCAAGGGTCTGAGAAGTCCTTGTTTATTCCTAGTTTGGATGTGTTTTCGCTAGGTTTATCCAAATGTTTAGCCTTGGAAAATGTCCCTTCACTTTAGCTGCCACATCAACCATTAACTCACTAAGTTGTAAAATTTGCAGGCTGAGTTTACAGCGCCAGAAGTTAATACGTAAGTTAGAAGAACATGATGATTTTAGCTGTATGCAGTTAAAATCCTGGCAGGAAAGGTGCTTTTGTAGTATGTTTAGTCCAAAGTAATAAGCTATCACATCACCTATGAAGTTATTATGGAAAATGGCAAAAGTTGGCAAAATAAGTCCCTAAAAGAGTTCCACTAAAAGAACCCTATCCCAAGTCGAGGTGCAAAATCTTGGTTTATTGCTGGTTTACTAGATTTAGTCATTGGTTTAATCCCAGGCTTAGCCCTGGTTGATAAGCTGTCATATCATCCATTGACTATTATAGCTGTAAAAGTTGCAACACTTGAATAAAAAATATATCCAAGGTCAGGACGCATGACAGCCAGGAGCCAAAATCGCTACAGATTAGTAATCTATCGCTATATCTTATCAAGGAACACAATCAAGTGATAAATTCTTCTTGTCAAGTCTATGCTTTAATATTCAACTTCCAGCTTTTTTTTTTGTGTGTTTTTTTTGTTTTTTTGTTTGAAACATAAACAATAGAAGCATACCTTCTTTTAAGCATGAATTTCTCAGCTAGACCACCATTCTCTGGTCACACATTTTTTGAGTCCAAGTGTTAAGTATAAAGCTTTGATCTGCTGATAATGAGAGAGAAATCTGGATGTTGCTACCGTTAACAATGTTTAAACACCACACATTCATGGCAACTCCAGAGTAAACGGTGGACTTTCATTCTTTTCTTGGAGCACACTGTGTTTGACGAGGATCCCTCCACCCAAGCCCAGCGTGTCCATACCAGAGGCTGTTTGTTTTGGATTAACATGCTGCAGAGGGCCCGCTTATTGTTCTTTTAGGCTGGAACATCAACACCTGCTATTCTGGTTCCCATCAGGCCTACAGACTCAACCATCAATCTATCCAGCCTGGGCAAGTGGCCGCTTTGAAGGACAGAGGCCCCGAAAAGATGTCCCGGAGAAAGGGAGGGGGCATGGAATAGGTCAAGTTACTCCTCGGAGCCTGCTCCCCTGGCTGGTAATGGCTGGTCCCCTCAGTACACTGCATTATGCATCAGCATTAAGGCAAATGGAATGAAGCAGAATCCAATTACGGAAGAACAAACAGGTGGGCTCAGCGCGGCTTAGGCACAGTATTGTTTCAATCACAGCTCAAGCCAAGCTTTATTGCAACTGTAATGTTATCTGGAAAACACATTTCCTTTGTCTTTCAATGGACAATTCAACAGCACATTCCAGACGTGAGGACATAAAACCGTGTGTCTGGGCTGATAGGACACTAAAAGCTAAGTTTAGGTCGTGCATATTCCATAGATAATATCATGGTAGGAAATTGATTTTCTAGTCATCATTTAGAAGACATAATGGTTCTGTTGTTAAAGAATACTTCAGGGTCATTCAACACATCACTACAAGAAGCCATTTTTTTACCATTAAATCTGATTCCAGTTAGGGATAGTCTCATACAGTGAATGCTTGCCAACATTTTGATGTTTGGCAGTATCAACACGCTCAAGGCTCAAGTATCGCTGCAGGTTAGCAAGAAATACAGCATTAATAAGTTGACATATGTACTTTTATAAGATTTAAAGCATTATTCAACTAAGGTATATTTTACTGAGTTAAAGTCACTATAGCAGGGATTGGTATGCGTCACCACCAAGGACACGTTTTCTCCATGTTTTTCGATCATACTGTCAAGTGGCAACAATGGAGTCAAGATCAAGTTTATTCACAGAAATTGTTTTACAGAAATTTCAGAAGCAGCACAAATTCATTCATTTTAGAATTCCTCTTTTTATTTATGCATATCATGCAATGTAGAGAATTCAATGTTTTTAAATTCACAAAGCAAGAGTTACACTAGATTTATTTTATTGTAAGGACAAATTTTTGCATTCTTTCTACTTTGGAAATCAGTTCATTAACAAGACAACAAAACAAAAAAATGCTTAATTTGAGTTTTTTTTTTTCCTTTCACTTGTTATTACTATTCAGTCTTTGGGGAGTGCATCACACAGATGGAACTAAATGTAAAGGGGGTACAGTACAGTATGCTTTTTAGGGACATGTTGGACACTTTTGTCAATGGAAACATTATGACCCAACACCGAACCTTACAGCTCCTGCAAAATCAAAACTCTTCACATGGGGACACTACTAATTCTATATAGTGTTGCTTTAAAGTTACATTACAAAAAGTTGGCGACCCTCATCTAAATTAGCTCTAATCCTGACCTGATCCTTTTTTAAATTAAAAACTTCAAAATAGGATTCATTTCTGCACATCTAGTATTTAAATTTCAGCTGCCTAACTGTCTTGTTTGCCATAATGTAAATACACTTGTTTCTATAGTGCTTGTAGTCTTGGTCTCCAGGTGGTTTTAATAAAGTCGCTCTAATCCTTTGATCCCTGCTTATTTGTTCGGATGGAACGGGTTAAACAGTATGCCCTGCGATGTTGCATGCTCACTAAGCAGCCGCAGCGAGCTAATTTTACCAGCATACTGAAGAAACAAGCCTTTAGGTCTTTTAATTTACTCAGACAACTCACATGGGCCATGATGTACAAACAACCGTAGTTTAGAGGAAAAAACTAGAAAAGACACTTATTGCACACGCTGACTTTGTAGAACCTTGTGCATCTGCCATTTGGTGACACTAATTAGACTTTTAGCATCCAGGACATTTTGCCTTCTGCCAAAAACACAACTGGGATTCATTAATGCTTCTCCTTTTGTTCCCCTCACTGTCCAACCTAATCTTTTTAATGCTTACAATAGCACAGCTGCAGTACAAAAAAAATACCTTTCTTATACAATGTCCTTTCACGAAACGACCTTCATGCAATCACACAGACATGTACTTCTTTTCAAAATTGAGAATATAAAAAATGTACTGCTCTATATCAGGGCAAGGACTTTTTGCAAATCTGTGCATGTGCAAAGATGGAGCAGACTATCCAGTGAAGAGGCCCATTAAGCAGATGCTACAACACAACGGGCGAGCACACAACGGGAGAGAAGTGGAAGATTTTTTGATGGAGCTGTGAAGAAGGAGGGCTGGTAAATTGTCGCCCATTCACAAGTGTCCTTACGCTTTGAGCTTTGGCCAAAAGTCGTTTTAAAGAATCACTATCCACATTTTTAGGCCAATACAGATCAAGCTAAGTTGTTTAGCAAAGTAATGGACCACTAGTAACTCCAAGAACATTTTATTATAATAGTTGAGTATGGTTGGTTCTGTAAGGCATGCTATTAAATGCATTTCCAAAGTAAAAAGTGCTAAGTACTGAATAAGAGTGCCATACCTTAATACTTAGCTCACCATTTTCCAAAATTGTGGAATGATTTCTAAAAGGTGGACTTAAAATTGTGCTTTGTTGACTACATGGCCAATCATAGACATAAATGGCAATGTATACCTGATTCCACTAACAAAGAATGCAAATGTGAGTGTTTTTCCAAAGATAAAGTTAGATTTAGTTAGCTTCAGATTTTACATTTAGTTGCATCTTGCTTTGTTTATTTAAAAGCATTACATTTGCTATCTACATTGCATTATACAGAAGCTAGGGCCACTGCTAGCAACAAGCAAAGCAGGCAAATGCTAGGGTCCTCAAAGCAGAAGGGAGCCCCCTGAGGGCAGAGATTGGAATGACAGTGGTAGACTGTTGTAAAGTCCCTAAAGGGGCTCCACTCCCACCTCTCACTCTGCGACAAGTGCCGTGCTTCTTATGTAATCAAATTAAAACTACAAGCAGTGATAAAAAAAAAAATGGTGAGCATATTACAGCATAATATTTTTTATCTAATAAATGCAGGTTGGGGGGGGGGGGCTGTGAATGTTTGTTTAGGGCCCCGAGAGACCCTAGCAGTGCCCCTGGAGCCTAATTTGAAACATTAGTACTTTGCTTTGGCCCTTGTCACAACACCAAATTGTAAATAAGAAAGAACTCATGCCATCAACATTAAGTGTGAAATATTAACAAGTAATAAAAGTAACAACAGATAGTAAATGGACAATGAACAGTCTCTTTTCAGTTCAGTTTCTTTTGTCTGTACAAGTCACTAATTTCCTGTCGGCTTTTCCTTTCTGGAGCTGCCACAAAAAATGATTTGCTCGTTAGTTGGCACTGCTGTGTTACTACTTTCTATCCAGAACTTAACCTTCTCCAGAGTAAGTTACCGGCAAGTTTCCATAATAGTCTACCTTGGTACAAAGTCATCCTGGTTTGTCACCTACTAACCACATAATCTTGCTTCATACCACAGGTGTGGTGACCCACGCCAAACAGTACCACACCAACCCGACCTGTTCCGTACCTTTCTAACTGTCTTGACTCATAATGTGTTTAATATCTTCATTCACAAATAACTATAATTACTCAGTTGTGCTGTTTTAAACATGCATATAACAATATATCATCCCATAATACCATTCCTCGAGTCTTAGTACCCACCCTCTGAATCACTGAGAAAAGATGTGGGTGTGTTTCAACAAAGTACAATCAAATGAATGGACAATAACCAATTAACTATAATGACTAATGCACAGAGTTAATAATATATGTGTTAATAGTTTAATGGCCTGGGATAATAAGTCCTTGGCTGGACCACACTAAATCTTAATCAGCACAGAGAGGCCTGTTTGATGCATGAGTCATAGTGCACTGAGTGGGAACCTTGTGGCCCTTGAGTGCATTGCTTGTCCTGTTTCCTTCTGATCTCCGCGCAGCCATTTTTTTCCACAGACAAAGTGATGACTACTTTATTGCCGGTCAAACACAAATAACTTGATTAGAAAGTTTTTGTCTGCCTTGCTTAGCGCTCTTCGGGCTGTCGACACATGACTTAACCTCAGGCTTTTAATAGTCTGGTTATTGAGCTAACATGGAGGGTGACATGGTGGTTTATTTTTAAAGGGTGACCTGTGGGACTCGACTTGTCTTGGCTGCTACAATAAAAGCTTTTCTTTTCTTTTCTTTTCTTTTTTTTACAACAAATGTCTAGTGTTAAATGGAAGCTAAAGACATCATTAATCGTTTTTGGTGTGGTGTCTGCACATTACATGTTAAAATACAAATGACACTCTATAGCTGGGGTGTTTTTTGCGCTATATGTGCAGAAAAGGGCCACTCATTAGAGGTAACATGTTTCAAATTTCCCTATGGCTCTTTAAACTTCTTGCAATTTGGGTCTATTGAGAATGAAGCCTGACAAAAAATGTTCTGTGGGCCACATTTGGCTCCCGGGCCATTGTTTGGACTCCCCTTACTGTATAGTATGTATGCACAGTGTAGAGTCTAACTGTAATATTTTAACATTAATAATTTTGTTTAACTGTAATATACCAGAACAAAAATAAAACACTTAACTTTCACTTTCACACTCACTTTTGTTTAGGTGACAAGTTTTGATCAGGTAAGTACGTTAATGCTATCAATGAAATACCTATGATATCTTTTTGTGCCACTAGATGGAGTTGAGAGCTATTCCAGCACTTAGTACGTTGACTGATCTGTTTCAAAAGTAAAAGTAGTCATCAAAATGTTTCTTGAGTAGGAGTGAGAAAATATTCAGACCAAAGGCTACTCCAGCTATTCTTTACCAAAACTTATTTAGAGGTACTTACTTAAATGTAAATGTAACAATGTACTAGTCCACCACAGATTGGAACTATGCTTTTAGTGCCCTTTGACTTCAAACCAAAATTCATACATAGACACTTTTTTCTCTCACTAAAAGGGTAACAAAGCAACTCCAAAGAAATGTCTAATCTATTTTACCTTTTCTCTCTATGTATTACAAAATGCTTAAAACATAATAACTAATGCACATGGTAAGCCAGAGTTATTTCATATAACTGGTAAAAACTCAAATGCAAAAAGAGGAAGGAACTAAATCTATTTTTGTAGTCACTTGTACAACGCACACGTCGTCTAATTTGCTGAAAGTGGTTCAGACTACTGCCCCGTTTTCTCCAATAAACGCTCAAAAATCAACATCTGCAAAGGCCATTGACTATGATTAACATCATTTTCCATACTCAACAGACCATTCACTGACCCCTCATGGCCCATATACAGGCACTTCCTTCATTATGTTTTGCCAATAATTTATGCTGGCTTTTCCTTCAATCCATCACCGGTCGGCACACAGGCATGAAAGCATACATTAGTCCCAACATTACCAATAGGGATGGTGATGATATGTACAATGTATTTTTTAACAAAAAGGACAAAAGAAGAGAGGTATCGAGGTGGTATTGTCCCAAAAATCTTCCTAGACAGATGAAAAGCCCAAAGATGAAATGATGTAGGAACCAAAAGAGAGGGAGGTGTGGAATGTCGATCCATCTATCAGGATTAGGATAATGCATTCCAGATGGTATATGTACTGTATCGGTGCGGCTGTGCTATATATCTATGTATGCATGGTGTGTGCGCGTAGTTTTCTGTCACATTACTCTATGTTACTGGATCACTTCTGAACGCCGCTGACAGCCTTGATTTTTCATGTGAATGGATGAAAGCGCTGAGTTATGATGGTGTCCATATGCAGGTTCCCTCCTCACACCGCAAATAGAACAGGCCGGGCTCTTTATCATTATTAGCAAGGCCCTCTCCGAAAAGCTCCAACAAAAATACACGCGGCGTCTCCCGGTGCCTCTATTTCATTTGTCCATTAATGCTATTTTCCCCCCTCCCTGTTCTCTGCCGGCACCGCTATCTCTGCTCCACTCCTTTCTCCTCTGCCAGAACCTGGTGCATCACAGGATTTATGATCAATCAAAATGGGGCAACTCTGTGGCTTGGAGAGTATGTTTAAACTTTGAATCACAAGTTCAATATGTGAGACGTGGCCTTATGAATATAAAACACTTTTGCTGGTATGTTAGTTTGGTATTTATGATAAAGCTGGTGTCACATTATGCATATGCCCTGCAGGAGTGTACAGAAGTGACTGAGGAAGGAAATGTTTTTCTATTTTGTGGTGAAATCAGTCTACGTCTGTTGAGATTTGCAGGAAAGTTAAGCCACTTTTTGTAGCCTAGCCAGCTGTCCTAATACATTTTCTAGTCCGTACAAAGGGTTATCGTTAGTTAGGTAGCTGTCGATTTGAGTTTGTAGTTGAGAATGCAGATTGAATGCATTTGGAGAGACATTTAACAATTAGAATTCAAGAGGGAAAACCAGCACAAAAATATACTATAACCAATCAGAGAACCAAAGTATTGCAGAAAGCCCACCCTATACTAGATAGACAGTTCTGATTGGTCAATAGTATCAAACATGCAGAAGACAGTTTCAGTGACAAAGGTTTAGAGCCATATCCTTTCACTAAAAAACTGAGTGAAGATGGATGGGTAGGGAAACTGTGTGCCTTATTATTATGGGTACTTTTTTGATGTCTTAGAGCAGCCATTCTCAAAGTCAAGAGTGTCGCGGCCTCTTTAAATTTCCAAAAATCCCACGTGGACCCCCATCAATACAACTTCTCTCTATTCAAAAGACTATGTTTTTCTCCATATATTTCTATAAAAACAGTAACAGTGGCTAACAGGGGCAAACTGAAAATCTCACGTTCTCCACAATGAATATCTTTTGTTCACTTAAATTGATGTTCATTTGTCTAAAAATGACATTTTACTGACTATCATTATTTTTTACAGCCAACTTACTATTCATTGTTCTGAAAATGTATTATTCTTTTGTTGAATGTAGTACATTTATTTTTTTTTTATTTTTTATAATTAATAAGACCTTTTCTGAAGAATGGATAGTAAGATGGTGGTAAAAGGAGTTTAAAAAATAATGATATAAAGTAAAACTTAAAATTTAAAGTTTTTTAATGTAGGAACATCAAATTAGGCAAGTAAAAAAAATTCATTGTTGAAAACTTGATTCATAATTCATAAGGAAAGGAGAATTATAATTTAAATTTAATTTCAGTGTTTTATTTTTATATGTGAAATTTTGCTTTAAAGCAAAAAAATGCAAGAGAATTAGTATGTACAGTAAAGTAGGAAAAAATTATACTGACGCATCATCAGGGGGTACTCATGGTATGACAAAAAATGGCAGGGGGTACATGAGACAAAAAAGGTTGGGAAACACTCCCCCACAGAACCCTCCCTGTTTATCCAGGCTTGGAACCAGCACAAAGAGTACACTGGCTTGAGTGTAATAATAGCAATATTAAAGCTGCTGCAATGATGGCCTTTCTGACTTTGAATTAGACTTTTGGACCATTTGTAGTGATGGTATGTGAACAAAGATATATATTAACACTACCATTATAGAGAAACAATACTGGTTAGCCACTCACAAAGCATCAAAATAGGAACAACCCAATCTTCAAATGAAATGTAACAGTGAATCTGAGTATTAAACCTGATAGGGGGAAAATAACATCTTTTCTCCAGTAACTCAATGATACAGTGGCCCCACATCTGATACGCCATAACTCCACGCTCTCCTCTCTTTCAGTGAGCCGCCGCTGATATTGGATTTCTGCCCTGTTCTGATTAAAATCACTCAAATACAAGATTGTGACCATATTAGAAAACATGCTAGCGTCGGCATTCCACGAGATGGGTTTTGCTCACGCTACGGATGCACGGAGGAACTCTGACCCCCGCAGTGCTCGCGCTGTCCTCGCTCATCGGCTGCATGTGTCAAAGAGACAGACACTTACATTAAGCCGTAACTCACTGCTGCTAATATTGCATTTTGCCGAATTGATCCCATATGTGAGCGGAATGAAATTACTCTGGACGTTTCACATTTAAACTGTGCTCCTAATCCCATCTTTTCCTCGTGTGGATCTGAAAGAGGACCAGGGGTGGCTGCTGATAAGAGAAATGAAAAAGAATTACAACCAAGTATGAGGGGATTCCTTCTGTGCTGTCAATCTTTTCTTAAGGTAAAATATAATAGCAGTGCTACATTTTGTAGTCTACATAAAGTCACTGCTTTAGTACAGTGATGTCTTTGCTGGTTTGTTTCACTTAGCAAGATAACTCAACAAGTATTGAAAATTTTATGAAATTTCCAACTAACTTATCAAGGGATCTGTATTAAGGCCTGGATCCATGATTTTCTATTCCATTGCGATAAGTATATTCCAGCAAGATAAAAGAGTCAGGAAAGGGACACAGTATTTTTAATAGATTGTTTATCTTCGAGGGTTTTAACCTCAAGGGCTCAATAACGCATAGAGCATTTACCCATGAACTAGAAGATTCACATCTGGACTATATATATTTACCATTTCAAGACAATGCCTTGGCTGCTCTTCAAGTTTTCTGTGCTTGTGATGCAATGCCAAAACACGAATGCACCCTGGCAAATGCTAATGCTAACACAAAAAAGCAGTAAAACAGTAATGGTGCCTCCAGTTTGCATGGTCTGAACATAGTAATGCTGTCTTTGTGTACACTAGCAGTGCGGACCACCATTAAAAGTACACAATTCAGTGTTAAATCCTACACACAATAGAACTAAATATATAAACCTAACAAAACAAATATATAATCTAAATACAAATGTCAAGTTATCTTATACATACAGTACTGTGCAAAGGTTTTTAAGAAAGGCTATGAACATAAAAAGGTGTATTAATGTCCAAAAATAATTGATCCTTTCTCACAATCTCATAAAGACAGAGACTCAAACTAAATGCTTTTTTTTTTTTTTTTTTTTTTTTTGCATTATGCCAAAAAAAACCTTATATCTAATAATCTACAAAATTGAATCATTTGTAAAGTTAGTATCTTTTGGTCCATGATCCAAACAGTGACCCCAAATGTCTTCATTATTTCCTGAAAATGTCATAATAGAAATAAAATTCAGTATTTGCAAAAGCACTCCTAGTTAACAGCATCTTTCACACCAAACTAAAACCTTTGTGCGATAATGTATATATTGTAAACAAGCCTATGCATTATAGTTGTTTCCAATGGCAACAATGTGGGTTATACAGGAGTCTTCTTTGTAAACCATAACATGAGCCAATGAGAGATACCATCTGCATCCCTCACAGATGATATCGCCATTGACTAAACTTGGATATATTAAGCCTTTGGAAGTGAGTCGCGCTCGTGTTGATTAAGCTGTTGTTATTTTCGAAGCAGATGACAGCGGACGCCTGTCTCCTCTTTCTCTGGGTAACATTATCAGAGACGCAACAAATCAAGTGCCCGGACTCGTAGGGCGCAAACACCATTAACGGACATTTTCTCCCCAGGAATATGAGTTGACATCTTAATTTCCATTTACAAACAGCAAAGCTAATCAATCACTTCAACCCAGGGCAGATTTCTCGTACGCCGCTCCCTCAGGTCATTTGGCTACAGAACGTTATTACAGACAGACAGAGGATTAATATTGCAGTGTTTATTTACAAATTTTGCAAATGAATGTAGTGTTAAATTAATGGTTTATTGGTTTTGAATAAATCTCCTGTCTTGTCTAATTAAGTCCATTACTTTCAAGCTAGGATTATGTGTTTCATATAAGATGCTGTGTTTCCAGTGCATTAGCAGTAATTATTGCTGACCTCACATGTGACCTCTGCCCCGGGACGACTGACATTTCCATCTGATGTATGAGCGCGTAAGGTGCTAATGATGCATGCCCTTTTCATGTTTTTTTACAGTACACACCACACCTAACAACCAAGCTTACAAACGTAGACCTAAACATCTAAAATACCATATAATGGAGATTTTTATTATAGTAATAGAGCAAACATTGTTTACAGCCACTATGGCCCAGTTTAGTATGGACTACAGTGGTAGTTCCCAAAGTGGGGTCCGGGGCCCCCTGGTTGCCCGCGAATGTACTGCAGGGGGTAAAAGAAATTGAGTTTGTAAACAAATTACAATTAAATACAGTTATATACTTGTTTAAAATAATACTAAGCCATTTTAGCCAACAGTCTGTTTTTTGGTAACACTTAAGAATAACTGGCAACTATGAAGCAGTAATAAAGCATTAATAAACATGTAATTACCATTAAATACAATGAAACAACGGTTTTTAGATCCTGAATTACCACTGCTGTTTACAATCTTGCACTGAGCTTATTACTAAAGTATTAAACAATAATAACAATGTCTATAACACTGTCTATAACAATGTCTATAATGTTTTGTAAATAATTAATAAACTGGTCACTAACTCTAAACTAATACTTAAATAATACTCAATAATGTTAGTTTTTACTGTACTGTTAGTTTTTTTTTTGTTTGTTTGTTTTAAATAGAAATCAATGGGAAAAAACATGACATAGTTGGAAATTTTATTGTTGGGTGTCCACATGGGATTTTCTGATTTTTAGGGGGGCGCGCCGCTCTTGACTTTAGGAATGGCTGGGCTATAGATTATAGTGTAATGTATTTCTTAATTTAGTTATGTAACACAGTATGTGACTAATGCTGTACCTATTTATACTTTTGCATGCATACATTACAGTCTGATTTTTATGAATATAGAATTAATGGCCATGCTCAAGGCCTAAAATAAAATGTGGTGCATGAGTTGGTACATGTTCTACTAAAATGTAAAATACAACAATCACTGATGCTGAGAGTTCAGAAAGTCCTCGAAGAAAAATCAGTGCCAGGCAGAGAGCTGTAGGTTTTTCTCTGGGATTTGGAGATTGAATGGTTGGTTAAAAAATCTTGCCAAACAGAAAAGTGATGTAGAGTATAACATTCAAAATTGTGATTGTAGTTTTTTATGCCATTATTTTCTTTCTGTATTAATCTATAGCCACAACATGACCATCATAATCCTCATTCTCATAAACTCAAGTCATTATCTTGTATGACCACTATTTGCATTGTTGTGCGTTTAAATCTTTGTTTTTGTTCAGCGTAATTTACCATTTAAGTCACAGTACTAAAATGACTAAATGTACTAAAGTGACTGAAATGTTGAGCCTCACTCCTTCTAAAGATGTAGTCATGACAACAATGAAGTTATCATTATAAACTGTTTCTGTTTGTTTTGTGTGTTCGTTTCACTCATTGTTATACAAAACTAATTAACACACAGTTGAGTACACACTGACATTCATTAATTCAAATAACTTACTTTCTCCAGTTGGAAACATGATGATGACGCAAAAGTGCTAAACACCTTTCTATTGTGGAACAACTAGCACAAAAGAACAGAATTTGATATTGAAGTCAATGGAAGCCAGAGTTTAACCACCACTTCTGCAAACGATCCCGAGCTAGCCCCATGCTACCTGGGTCCGGTCCTGTTTACTGTCAATAGCAAAGTCCTATGAAACCCCTCTCAGTGTGGAGCTGTCAAGTTTTGACAGTCACCAACCGTGTTCAGACCGCTGCTGGGTTAGCCATAACAGTTTTAGTGAATAAAATCTGTCCTTTGGCGTTAATTCAACTCGAGGTGAAGTTCTAACATCTGCCATTTTGTTTTCATCTCTGTTTGAAAGATTTCTGAACACTTTAACAACTTTACGCTCCAAATTGGCACAATTTATGAAGCACTGGCCAAGACCTCTGTCTTTATTCATGTCGCTCCCCACTCCTATCATGGTATTATTTAAAGTGAGGTGGTACCCAAAACAAATAAAAGTCAGATGTAATGTTTGGCTTTGTCTCTTTGACGAGTTGCAGTGTTCTTTCCATCTAAACAAGTGGCGTTAAATGTTTTCTTCAACTGGAATTAGTGGTGGAAGAAATCCTCTAGAAAAAGTAATGTTACTTCAAAATAATATTAAACAAAATTACTAAAATGAACTCAGAAAGTAAGTTATTTGAGTATACCTTGTTTCTGTCCACCACTGGCTGATACAAAAGTAACAAGTGGATTTTTTTCTTTTTGTGTTAATTTGCATAGTCATGAAATGCACACGTTTTGGAGCTAGATAGGGGTTAGCGAAGGGTTACGCGATTCATCCACTTTCCAAGTCTCCATTTCTAAGGTTTTTTTCTTCGATTCCTGTTGAGAGATGCTTGTCCTAAGGGCTGGATTAAATTACACAGCGACCGACAGGGCTTCCATGCACACATCCATTCTGCAGCAGCGTGCCATATTGGTTTAGTGGCCCGCGGCTTCATTGGCTATTGAATGATTCGAGCGTCACCGGCTACTGTGGCGGATATTAAAGTCATCTACCATGAAGTTGTCTGACATGTGATTTCCCACCGCCATTGTGTCCGTTCTGAATGTCCACGGCGCGTGCAGGACGAAGATGGCTGCTGATGGATTAGACAGCCTCTTTAGGGGACACTCCGGAGCTGAGCGACTGAGCGGCATTACTCCACCTGCCAATACTGTGACAGGATCTGTTTTTGTGGTCGTCGCCGCTATCATCAGAAAGGCATCCTCCTCATGTCTCTGCAGTAGATTGGTTATATAAAACCTTTGACACAGCCAGCAGCAGCATCATGGTCCTTTATTTTGCAGCATTCAGTTAACGGTGGGGATGTAACTATATTGGCGATACTGCGATAGAAAAAGTCTCTCGATATCGTCGGGGTCTCATTACGGTGTCAAACAGTATACTCTCCAAGCAAAAATCTATAGTTTTGTTGCAGCAGTGTGGTAAAAAGCATAGAGAACTACATAGACCATGATCCTATGCTCCGTTTGAGGCTGAGCGTAGCCGACACATAAGCCAACGTAGAGGAGGAGGCTGGTGTTTTCAGTAGCATTAGCAAGATATATCAAAAAATATCAAGACTCACGGCTGTTTTATGTAGTGGAGGATTCAAAAGGTTAGTCAATAATATGCTTAAAGTTACAAAATAAACCTTTTACGTTCACTTGCTGTACCGAGACGCTTCTCTTCAACTGGACTTGCGCAGGAAAACTATAAACTAGCCCCAGTGTCCAGCAGAGGAAGGCTGTGAGCAGGAGTTTGTGGATAAAATCAAACAGTGGACACTCTGTACTGACTCCTGAGCAGTAATGTCTGAGACACGTTCCTGTTTGTTTACAAGAGCCTCTTGGTCATTGACGTGTAAGAAGGGGAAGTTCCTTATATGGTCAGTGCTCATGGCATCTGTTTGAGCTGCTTTGTAAAGCTTTTTGTTGTCAGACAAAACTAATGTGATAAAAGATAAAAACTTATTAGTTATCTGTCACACTTTAGAGCAGATAAAACATGAAATATGACATTAATTATTGCACCAAGGGCTTGGCAGGGCATTTTTATACGTATAATAAATGTTGTTATCGTGAGGATTTCCACAATACAGTGAGCCTCCCCACAATATTGCAATAAATATTGTATTGTGAGGTCAGTATTGTGATAATAACATACCGTGAGATTTGGATATCGTTACATCCTTAGTTAAAGGCTAGTTTTATTTTAATTTTTTTTTTTACCGGTTTGGTCAGTACAACACAGTTTAGTAAACGTAACCTCTTAAAGGACAGTGCACAAGAAAGCTGCAGACCTTAAACATATACCACAAAAGGCATTTCTGCAAATAATGGAAGATGGATGTAGCGAACATAAAACCCACGTGACTGTTGGCACTTTTGTGGAAGATGAGGAAACCAAAAATATTCCTATTACAGCCACAGGGCTCGACATTGTAACAATTTTGCTGCTATTGCCTGCATCCCAATTTTAGCTTTTCTTCGATCCATTTACAGTAGGCTATAACATTTAGCGATCACAAGCTGTGCTGCTTGTAGGCTAACTTGTCCAGTCATAAGTAATCGCAAAAACACACATGCACCTTGATGGCTGTTTTGCCGAATCTGCTGTTTCATTGAGAGAGAGAATACAATTTTGTAAACAAGTAGTCAAAACAATTGTACTAATGCTATAGCCCTGCATGGATAAACCTGTCTCTGGTTAAGCATACCTTTTACAATAAAACTATAGTGATAAAATCTGCACTGTCTTAGCCATTACAATAAGTCTTCTCCTGACCTCAGTCCATCTGATCATTTTGTGCCCACCTCAAAATCTCGTCTAAAAAGTTATACATTATAATTACTTAATAACTAGAAGCAGGTAGTCGCATTTACTTCAGTAACTTCTTCCAGGAGAAGCCTGAGCTGCTCTGAGGCCTAACATTCAAAAGGTAATGAATTCAAGCCCAGGTCTGTGTAAAGTCTCTCTGTATAAAGTTTTCCACTGTGTTAAAGAAATAAAGACAATACTAAACAATGGACCAACAATGAAGGCTCTTAAGTAATACTTTTGTTGACTTCTTAACTTAATATAATTTTAAATTGTCAGCACAGATTTTAACAACTCAACCCACCTCTGCCAGTTCGTACAGAAACCATCCTCTCTTTTATATTTCAACAGCTGTTGAAGTTATAATGCATCCAGACTGTATTCTACCAGCACCCACGTGAAAACTTCTCTTTCTGTATTATCGGCGTATGACTGTGACAAATGCAAGTAAAAGTGGCTACGCCTACTGACAGTGACTGCTCCATCTCTCGTAAGCAGTACAGTGGGAGGAGGACAAACTCTACTCCATTCCACTACATCACCTTGCTTTGATAAAACCCTAATTTCCCCCGGGTTTCAACTTCAGATGAACTGCTTTTGACTCAGTTCTGACGCCAAGAACTAGACAACTTAACAACTAACATGAGCGCAATAGGCACATAACATAGCGAGGACAATCTTCTTTTTTTGAACAAAGCAGTATTGTGTGCAGCTGAGCTATAACTTTCAAACTGTCTCAATTTAGCTTTACCCCTGTGAATTCCATTGCCATTTTAGGAGAGAGTTTTCCACCATGTGATGAGAGCAGCGTGAAGAGCTCGGGCTGAAAGCGTCTGCTCGAATCGCCCTAATGCCACTCTCAAAGCTCAGTAGCAAAGATGTGAAAACATAGAGGTGGTATGTGTGGCATCGAAAATAACATGTTTTGAGGACACAGATCATGTAAAAGGACTCGCTATAGAAAACAAAATGCATGCTGCTACATTGTAAATTATATGAAAGAGATATAAAGATGCCACATAGAGTTGTGTTTTACACTGCTGTGCCAGAGACTAGTGGTAAGTTGTTTGTGAAGAGTAAAAGCAAAGCCATGGCATTGCTAGGGTGACCATATGTCCAATTCAACTGGGACAGTCCTGATTTTAAGGCTCTTGTCATGTGTTTCAACCTACGACTGTAAAAGGTCTCAGAATTATCCTGGCCCTGTCCTAAATGTCCCTATTTGTAATCGATACTCATGTGCACATAAAGTAGAATGTGGTGAAAAAGTACATTTATTTTTGTAGTCTAACTGGAAACACATTATATAGATTCAGTACACACAGAGTGATATATTTCAATAATGTATTTATTCTAATAGTGATAATTATGATTGTGTGATCTTTGTAATATCGATTAATATTGATTATCATTACAATTACAAGAAATAGTTGTTGAACTATTTTACTCTATGTAATATGTGCATTTTACTTTGACTTGAATTATTAAAATAAATTCACTTTTTCAAGCCTTGTACTTACCTGAACAAATGAATATTTCTACAAATACAATAAATTAAGCTTTCTACCAATACCAATAATTATGTTTTGAGACAGGTGTTTGGTGGACTCTTATGGCATTTGGCAACCCACACACCCACAACCATGAATTAGAAAAATAACCCACTGTAAGAATGCACACTTTAAATGCACATAAATACATAGAATATAAAAAATGTTACTGTTTTTCTTTTCTATTTGCACTATGGACCTCTGATGCAGCTGGGCTTTTCTGACCAATGTTTTGCAGGCCACATTCACACAACACAAATGTAGTACTACTGTATATCACAGTAGTATGAAGCACCACATACAACCCTGGTCCAATTATTATTATCGTCACCAACAAAATGGAACATTTTTCAATGTCACTTTTTTTGAAAGGTTATTGTAGGACATCCCTGCTATTCCATATTTCAAGTAAATAGCCGGATACATCACTATAATCTGCCCTTATTAGTTTAATTAGGTGTTTCCTTTTTCACATTGTTCCGGTCTACTTCTGCAAACTGGGACTGGCATCTACTTTCAGTATTACATAAAGCCCAACCCACAAAATTACATCTTTCTAAAGCAGAAGTAGGTTATTAAGACCTTGTACAGTGTTTATCTACCTGTATAATAACTATGATATAGCCCTCGATACTCACAGATGTAGTAGTATTCTCGCCCCGGTCTGAACTCGAAGCCCAGGGAGAAGGGAGTGAAGAGCTGGAACTTCTCCGAGAACTTGAGCGGCCCGTTCGGGGAGTGCGGCCTGTTGCACTCCCAGCGTTTGAAGCCTTTGGCCGTGTGGTCGCACATGCTGTAGCCGTCGTAGTTAACCATGTAGAGCACGTATCGCTCCGTCCGCTCCTCCGGCACCGTTTCTTCATAGTGGGGACAGTAGACATCCAGATAGTCGTTTATGCACACGTCGATGTTGTAGTCTCCGCGATGGAACCTGAGTAAGCAAACAGAGGAAAGAAAGAACATTAGTGTTTATATATGGTACCATAAATTAAGCATTTAGCATGAGCTTTGCATTCATAGGAGTGATAAGCACTACATAAGCTAAAGGCTACATAATTAATATCAAATCTAACACTGTGTTCCAAAAGCTCTAGACCTCCAAGTCATCTCTGAAAGATTTATCTGCATTTACACAAGGATAATTATGCTCTTATAAATATAAAAACACATCTGTGACTTGACACATGATCAACCCTTAATTATTACGAAGAAATATGATTCATAAGCAGCACAGACAGGGAATACAGGTCTGATCTTAGTCTGCTCATTCGGTGTTGTGCGGAAATTTACGAGCAGCAAGGTTCTCATCTTCTGGCTTCAATAAATTTGGGCGTGATGGTTTATCTA
Source organism: Bostrychus sinensis (assembly GCA_020698575.1). Taxonomy (NCBI): domain Eukaryota; kingdom Metazoa; phylum Chordata; class Actinopteri; order Gobiiformes; family Eleotridae; genus Bostrychus; species Bostrychus sinensis. The sequence goes on along the minus strand of CM036249.1, from coordinate 14,514,065 downwards.
TAAATCTATCACTGCAACACATATTTACTCACACAGTCATGCAGCAGAATGACTTCTCGAATATTATCAGGTTGAATTAGACTAGTGCCGGGAAGATCAACAAAACTTCTTGATTAAAGCAAATAGCCAAGTAATCAGAATTTGTAATCATGCAAAGTGTTCGTCTTTTATTTGTTTGACTTAGCTGAAGCGTTTTGGAATGATCGAGATAGCTCTCAATAGCCAAGCCAGTCCAAAAAGTCTTTGCCAGAATTACAAACAATAAATTAGGCATAGATAAGACACATGGGTTACTAAAATAATGATAAAGCAAAATACTAATCAGTGCAAAAAAGATCGCATTACACTAACAGGCTCTATATTGGCGTTTCGTGATAGACCAAATGTTCTTTCTTCCAATAGTTTTAACAGTCAGACAACTTTTGCAAAAGTCTGGTACTTTGTGATAAATATCTGTTAGGTGATTGGGTGAACCACGCCCAGTAACCACCTATCACAAGGTCATTTTATTTAATCACAGCAATGCCTTGTTGTTTACAAAGTAGTGCGGTCGCTTCATCATCAAACCCAACACACAATTGTAAATATAGACTGAGCAGAGGACAGGAGAAAAACTAAACTGGTTATGTTTAGAAATGTTTCAAGTAAACTTATCCATAGACAACAACATGTCCCCGCAGGGCTACCGTAAGTGCTACCAGGGTCTAGAGCTGGTCATGAGGTGTGTGGTACAAAAGACGATAGATGTGGGCCAAACCACATCTTCTATGGAACATATAATACACACAATCATTCTTAGGAAAGCACCCAATTTATTTTTTGTGGTAATTTTTTCATCATTTTCAAGTACAACACTAAATTCTTTACAGGTTTTCCAGTCATCTTGGGAATCCTATGTTTAATCGTTGGCCCTACATCTTATTGCCAAAGTCTTCTAATCAGAGAAAAGTTTACAGTGAGGAAGCCCATGGGAAAATAACACTTTTTTTATCTGAGAAATGAGAGCAGGAGGTGGACAGCTAGTAAATGTCATGATCGGCCTGGCTGTCTCCGAGGGCATCTTTACAACTGCAATGATCTAGAACCAGTCGCAAGCGGGTCAGAGGGCTGTAATACATGGAGGCAGATTCATCACAAGGCCGCGCAATGTCACACACACACTATTCACCTGTGGAATTTTTACGGCCGCTGAAATTAAAGTCCAGCTCCCGTGGTGCGTGTGGTTGTCTGGACCGTTATGACCCTAAGCTGGAGGTCACTGAGGTCTGGGCAGGGAAAAAAAAAAAAACAATGCGCACCTGTAAAGTTTCAGGAAGGTGCCAAATTTAGCAACAAGTTACACGAGACTGTGCCACATATAGACAGCTGATGCCAACCCCAGAAAGCAGGTGGTGCCAGCTTCCAATTGACCTGACTTCAGATATGTTACCGAGCAGCCCAATCAGAAGGCTGTGTGCACTAGCAACAGATACAAACAAACATTTCTATTACTCCATTACACTAAGCATAAATGAACAAGAAAGCATAACAACAATTAGTGTGCCCTTGAGTTGGATTTACAGGACAATAAACTTCCACAACATAAAACACATTTAACCAAATTCATTTCAGATATATGGTTAGTATTGGTCTGAATCAGTGTTTCCCAGCCAGGGGTACGGGGACCCCTAAAGGTACGCAAGCACATTGCAGGGGTTAAGTGGAGTTATATGATCATTTGTAGTGCATTTATATATTTGGCTTTGAAAGATTTAAATTAACCTAAATCAGGGGAATACAACATTAAGCCAGGTCGAAACCACGTCTACACCAGGTCTAAACAAAACCAGGAATAAACCAGGACAAAATTAGGAACAAACCAGGTCTAAACCCAGTCTAAACCAGGACTAAACAAGGACTAAAAGAGGAGGTCCAAACCAGGACTAAACCAGGACAACACCAAAGGAATGCAACACTAAAGTACTAAAGTACTAAACCAGGCCTAAAACCAGGACTAAACCAGTAAAAAAAAAAAAAGGTCTAAAACTAGAACTAAACCAGGACTTGATCCAGGTCCAAACCAGGACTAAATCAGGTCCTGTGGGTACACAAGACCAAAAAGGTTGGGAACCACTGGTCTAAAGAACAGGCTTTCTACAGACTATATTTGCTTTTAGGAGAAATAAATCCCTGACCCATTTCATTCAGCATAATTACTAAGTATGCATTAGTAGAGGGGCAGCAAACACTGAATAGATTGCAGGATGTTAGACTGGATCAAGAAACTACAAAAAGTTCACTAAACACTCAAGATTCTTGGAGTGCTGTTGTGGGCTAATTTCATACAGCCAATTCACTATTCCTTAAAATATTGTGTATGGTTAACCTAAAAATATGGTTTCCTGGACAGATATTCTATATTTGACATTAGTTATTGGTAGAAATGTAAACTAACAGCTAGCTACAATTTTTTGTTAGCTTCGTGGTATGTTAGATCATTATTTAAGTATGCCAAAGCCACTGTAGATATCAATATCTGATATTAAAAGTGGTTGAGTTTGTCTTGGCTAGGATGCTAATATGCTAATAGCAACCATGGCTAGCGTCAGACATACACAATGTTGTTCCAAATCTTTACCCATTTTTAGATGGTATGTTACAGTTACCTTTTCTAGTGCTATATAGTCTAACACTTGCAACAGTAACCTAGAGGGGCGTGGCCATGGGCGGGGTTTGACAAAATGGTAAACTGTGCCTTTAATACTGAGAGTGTGCAGCCAGACAAGACTTCAAACAAAACTTTTAATTGACAACTGCCACTGGTGCTTATACCAGGAGTGCTCCTCAAACGCCACAAGGGACCGGAGCGTATAACTGGCTAAAATCATTTCATCCCGATGACTCTGGAGCATCCGGATTACCATAGTGAAGCAGCGCTCTCTACACCGCACCACAGCCAGCCGGCCATCTCTCTCTCCAGTCTTTGAAGTCACACTCATCTACATCTACTTAAAGATTCATGGCTGCCTTGAATGGGGGAGAACGAGATTATAAGGGCCATTTTCTCAAACAAATTATGCTGTTGTTATAGGAGAGGGGGGAAAGTAATGTGATTTCAATTGATTGACAATAACGGCATCTTCAAGAGCTGCACAATGGCCTTGTGTCACAGTCATTCCACCCACCTATTTGCTTTCTCTATTCACAGCTTGGTATTTTATTCCGAGATGTTTTGACTTGAAAGAATATATTTTCTGAGCTCACCTTTTTTTGCTGTATGCACTTATTCTGCTTGACTGATATTTACATTTGCAGAAGAGGAACTGTAGCAGAATAACAAGCAAAGCCACAAGATCAGTATGATACAGAGTCTGATCTAACAGGAGTCATTTGCCCCCTTAAAAGACAATGGGTGGTTAGTGTGTATCCCAGCAACTTTGGGCCTGAGGTGGAGTAAATCCTGGACAATGGTCAGTTAGTCTCAGAGCCATATATTTGACTCTTTGCAGCTGAACTGATGATTTGACCCACAATTTGTTAAAATATGTGTTAATGTGTAGGGTGGTCACAGATTTTGATGTACCCCTAGCCAGTAATTGCAAGGTAAATGCTAGACCTCTAGACCAGATTTTGCAGTACTTGGCTCTTACATGCATGCTTCAGGATTTCTTCTAGATCCACCCCTGTCGTCACATGATTTGAGTTGGCCTAATCCCATGATTAATGTCACAATCAAGCTACAAATTGAACCGCAGCCTTGTCTCATTACAGCCCGTCCAGCACTCTGCTCTGTATATTCATTTCTCGTGCGTGAGCCTGCATGCGATGTTAGTTTTGTGCTTTGCCGCTGTGAGGTAAATACCAGTGTCAGAGTGTTTACAAGTAGGCGCAGTGCAGTTCATCTGTAACATCTCATTTAAAACATGTCCGCCGAGGTCCGAGAAGAGCCGTGCATCTCCCTCACTACCTTAAAATGTCAACCGACTTAATGGTCACATCCTACCAGAGGCTGCCCTTCTCTTCTCAGCAGTCACTATAGCGGCTCATGGCCCTGACTGCAAATGAAGCACGGGATGTTTGGGTGAGTGAGCACATAAAAAGGGACGGGACAGGCATTTGTAACATGTAATACATCCAAATGCACATCCACACACACACACGCACGCACGCATGGGAGTACATTATGTTAGCAGTTCAGTGGGCTCCCTGGCACATTGGCGAGGGTAGTGTGGTGAGACAGGGCCAGAAGCTGCTAATGGCACAGAGTGAGTAACACAGTGGGGCTGAGAAACAGACAGTTGGATTGAAAAAGCATCCAAAACTGAGAGGAGAGTGTGTGTGTACAGAAAAACGTGCAGCTGGATGGGAATATTGGAGATAGTGTTAACTAGTGGGTCCAAGTCGTTGCTGGAGTTGGTCATTTATATGTGTGCCATTGAAATTTTGTGATTTGGAAGAAAGTGATATAACAGCATGTGCAGACATTATCTCTAATGTTATACTCATTTGCAAATAAAAAAGAACAGTCATTGAATTGTGTTCAGTGAAAGTTATGCACATAAAACAGATTTTTATAGCCTCGCTGCTAGAAATAATTTCTGGGACAAAAAAGGAACATTAGCCTTCCAAGCTAACATGTATGATTTCAACACAGAATTTTGAAAAGAAAGTTGTGTGTCCTAAAGTATAAAGTTTTTTATACATCTGCTATTACTTATTCATGCATCTTCTTCCTGTTAGAAGCAAAGGGTGGCTGGAGCCTGTCCCAACAAATATTGGTCTTGCTGTGGAGTACACCCTGGACAATCATATGGCCAGTTAGTGGCTGGGCTGACACACAGTGACTGACAGCCATTCACTCTCACAGTCACTAGGGGCAATATAGAGCTAGCAATTCACCTACTATTATCTACTGTATGTGCATGTCTCTGGACAGTGGGAGCTAGCCAGAGGAGTACCTGCAGATCATATGATGGCCCGGCCCAAGGACTGAGAAACAAAAACAACTTCCTTGCTGAATCCTGGAGCCCTAACACCTCATGGACTCCCTAAATTAACTAATGGGAAGCAAATAAACTTTGTGTAATGTTAGACACCCAAGTAATGGAGCATTCAACTGATATTTTCCATTAATTTTCCAATTATGCCTGAGTCCTACCTTACTATGTGTTCCTAAATAGCAGCCTATACAAACAGACTCTCTACACTTGTCATCTACCTATTTTCAGTCAGAAAACAGCTCAGATTAACCAATACTGTTTCATTCAGACATTCACTCAGGCAATTTCTGTTGTCATGTTCATTTTTGTTTTATAAGCCTCACATAAATGAAATAAACAGATATAGGCTTTTCATTATTTACTGAAAGTGCATATAGATGGGCCAATGAAAAAAAAAAGCCCCTACTTCTATATGCTGCTGTATATGTTGAAACATACAGGTAGCAACTGAATGTAAATCACGGCTGTGTGTTCACAAAGAGAATTGAGGGCAAGATACAAGCTCTGTAAGACTTGACCCAAAAGAACAGAGAGTGAATCTAAATTAGCCCTCCTCTGTCTGAGACTCTGCAAGTGGAAGAAAGTGGTCAGTATTCAAACAAGCAAAGGGAACATTCACCCTGAATACTAAGAAAAAAAAAAAGCCAGTTATGACCCCATGTAATGAGTGCAACAATGTTTTCCTAATGATGCTGAAAAATCCCATCCACTGCAGATGTCATGTCACTCCTAGCCACCATTTTGGCAGGGAAGGCAAAAAATAAACAGCGCGACTATGGATCTCATATTGCCAGAGTTCATTAAGCACTTAAAATCTAGTTACTGAGTAAAGACAGTAGCTTCTTTAGCACAACTCTAAGTACAAACAACATAAACAACTTGCTTATTTTTACAGGCAAAGTTTCACACTTCAAGTTTAGGACCGTGCTCCATCCTTCTGGCATCTCTGTGTGCAAGATATGTTTCCCATCTCAGGAGAAACTGTAGCTAGCAATAAAATTGTAATTAAGGAGCAATGTCAGATGGCAGGCTAATTGTGAAATGATGATAATTACATGTCTTTGTTATGCCACGGAGCTGCAGGGTCGCAACACAAAGCCGTTGAAAAATCATCTGGACACCGAGCGTGGGCTAGCCGGCGAGTAATTAAGTGAGGGAGTAAAGTCGGGAGGATGGAGATAATCGTTAATACCAGCTGATTACGTTTTTTTTTTTTTTTTTTTTTTTTTCCTACACTGCCTCCTCTGGCCCCGGCGGCTTCCGATGGAAGGGCCAACTATTGCTGGCACTTGCCCACAGAAAGACCGAGTCACAAACACGAGAGGGGAGTTTGCCAGAATGAAACGCGAATGAAGCGGACGCCGGGGCTACGGTGGCACAGCACTGCAGTCCCTGATTGGCTCATTTCCATTTCAATTACACAGCCCAGTGACATTGCTCGCGCGTACATTCGGACACACATACACAAGCCGGTGGAAAGAGAGAAAGAGAGAGACACTGTACCCACTGAACTCCCATCAGCCACTTCTCTGAGCCGTGCACCGCTGGCTGCAGAATGAAAGCCAAGAGGAGCACATATAGAGAGATAGCTAACCTGAGGGAAAGAGAAAGACACAGAAAAAGGTGCATGATGGAAGAACAGCAATGTGCGTCATCTAACCAGATGAGTAAGTGTGAGTTAATAGAACAAGAAACTTTCCAACGTGCAGCCATGGAAGAGACTTTCGGGAAACTCTGTGGCTGTAAGGTGTGCCCTGCAAGAAACTGCACTCAGTGATAATTAGCCATAGACAATACAAGACCAATAAATAGTGACGTAAATGGTAGAATTTGGCAACATGCCCAGGAAGCTGTACAAGTCAGGAGGCTAAGTTAGAAGCCAAAGTTGGAAAAGCGCTAGTAATTATAAAGTTAGCTCTTGCTACATACACACTGTAAGCTGACTTCTACAGATTGGGTCAGTACTTCATGGTTTCATTAAGGTCACCTAAAGACAGCCCGTTAAAAGTGTAAACAATGACATTTTACAGGTGACATGAGAGACCTAACTTGAAGGTTGGTGGTTCAATCCCCACTACAGACATTGCACACTGTAGTTGCCAGTGGCGTACCTTAGTGATGAGGAGCCTCAGTGCAATTTTTTTTTTTTTTTTTTTTTTAGATTGGGCCCAAATGGTACAAACACAATCAGTACCTCACGTTTGTGCAATTAAGCTTTTATTATATATATATATTTAATATATATATATTTATTAGTCAGTTGCTTTTACTGGATTCAAAGACCTGTTTTTATAGTCTGCAGAGTTTAATTTTCAATACTTAATGTGTATGTGTTAATCATAAGAAAACACATTAATTTCCTGAGATAAACTTACTCACAGATGATACGGATTTATCCAGGAAATATAAAATGAATTCAAATTATTTTAAGGAAAAAAAAACGTGAAAAGTGCCCACTCACAGGAGCCCCTAAACCCCCTTGGGCCCCAGTACACTACCTGATGTTACGCCCCTGGTCGCTGGACACTGCATCCACCTTGCCTGATGTATCCGTGTGACTTCTTTGGTGGTGTAAAATGTTTTGCATCTTAGCTATGAGTAGACATTGTCAGTCTTGTTTTACGAGACATCCAAACAAAAGTAAGCTACTATTAAATCTTGGCACATCGCTAACACTCTATAAAGTACATGTGGTTTTGTACAACACATTGTAAAGACAGCTAGGACATGCACTTGATGAACAATTTAAAAATGTGCAGGGACAAATGTGTAAGAAAACTGCCAAGAAAGAGTCATTCTTCATGTTCCAGAGCTGTGAAGACTCTGACACCCAATGTCACAACTGCAGCACTTGCACAATGCTGACATCTGAAAGCTCTTACAGAAAGGTCTATTCTACCTGGGAAATCAAATGTAATCTCTCTTTGTGTCAACTTCTTTTATATTCTGTGCTCTCCTTGGCGTCTCATTTTTTGATTTATCTGCCTGGGAGACTTTTCTCACACAATCCAGTCTCGCTCATGACCCCAAATCAGAGCTATTTACATTATTTCGCCCCTCACTGTTGAAATGCGTACATCTGATATACTGTATGTTCAATTCAATATCCTCGGGCAGTGTTCCGTTTGGCTGATAAATTAAATCAGAAGAAAGTTGAATGCGCTGGGGCCTTAAAAGTCAAAATCGAGGATTGTTTTCACCGGCTTTTCCCAGCAGTCAGTCAGTGCGGTTGCATGTAAGTAGAGAAGTTAGTCCCAGCAATTCAGGCTTTTAAAATACATGTAAACATCTTGTATGGTCTCAAATAGCATAGCTTAAAATGTTCATATGTCAGCTAACACACCCGGATAATGCATTTTCAACTTGAAAAGAAGGAAAGTTTATGTTTTGTATTAACTGACGCTGGTAGTTTAAGGGCAAATAATGCCACAAATAAGTCCAATATAACTATACATGTTGCAAATTTTTGATAACAAACTAGATATAAGCAACAAAATTAAGGTTAAATTTAAAGTAGACTTCATTGTCCATGTAGGGAAATTTGTTCTCTGCATTTGACCCAGTCTCCAGTGCCGCTGGGGCGACCGCAGTGCAGCGCTCGAGGACCTTTCTCCAGATCTTGAGCCAGGATCCTGGTCAGGAGTACCTAGTAGCCTACTGTGCATGTTTTAGGTTATTAGGGGAAACCGGAGACACAAGGAGAACATGCAAACTTGACAAAGAAAGGCCTCACACGGTCAGGGATTCAAACCTGGGACCTTCTTGCTGTGAGGCGATAGTGCTAACCAGTGTGCCAATTTGGATGAATTAAAAACTTTGTGTTCACATTGCAACACTAGGAGAATGTGATATAAAATACTGAGTCCCTAAGTTTTATTATTATTAATATTCTTATTTAAAAAGCTTGGAGCAAACCAGAAAATGAATCATATGCTATACACAGCTATTACTGTCATGGCAGCACCCAAGGACTTACTCTTTTTTTATTTGTATTTAGTTTTGGATGTGTGGGTTCCTTGGTGGCTCACCTAGCGGAGTGCGTACCACATAGAGGAACGGTCTGTGTTCAATTCCCTGTTCAAGCTTATTTAATCCCTGTCAGTGCCCTCATTTCTGTCTAAACAAGCAAAAAAAGCCCCCCAAAAATCCAGTTAGATGGCTTAATTGTGCTCATATTTCAAACCAAGCTGTTTATAGTGCATCTTGTTGAGTGCTTGTGTATGTCTGGGTGTCCATGTTTCTAAAAAATGAAAAAACAAGAACATTTGTTGATTCAGGTCTACAGGGGGGAACAAAAATGTATTTGGCCAAGAGGAGGTGAACTTTGACTGAACCCTCGGCGGAGTTGAGTACACAATAAAGGGCCCGGCGCAGCACCTTTCAACACATCTGCACATTGCTAGCGCTTCTGTCAATCGGCCGTGCAGTTGTCTAATTACACATGATTGGTTTAGCCTCGCGACATGAAAGGGAGGAGTGAGAAAACAAATGATAGACGAAGTGAAAGACATACAGTGGCAAAAGGGAAGGAAGCCACCCGCGACTAATCACGCTCAAACCGTCACAAAGGCTCTCCACTCACCTCATTACCGGAGTGCGAGAGAGGGGTTAGGAACAAGATAACTGCAGCCAATTTTTCCACTCCACAATCATCTTGACTGCAAAACGTAATCCTTAGCAGCACAGTTTCTTTTTTTGAGAGCTCGAGATGGAAAACATTTTTCTTTTTGTCTCAGGGAACAGGGAGTAATGACAATACCACCTTGTGAGCTGCTCATATTACGGCTCATAATACGCGGCGGCCTATTGCTCTAGAAGTCACATATTGTGCAGCAGCTCCGGGTCGAAAAGAATTACATGTCAACATATAGCGGGAAATGGTGTTATGAAGATGTAGTGGACATTGGAATAAGTTTTGCGGAACATTTTACATTCAATACGACCGTTTAAGGAAATGAAAGAATTATTATTTATGGCTTTTACTAAAACCCAAAGTCCCAAAGCATCTAAAGTTAGCTAAAGTATGAGGTGAAGATATATCATTCACTCAACATATGGTATTGAATGTACTGAATCATATTCTCAATAAATGTATAAAGTTTTCTGTTGTATGAATTAAGAAATGCTTGTAATAAATTTCATACAAGATAGTTGGGAGCAGTGAAGTATGTCTTTTGTATAAATGGTCTTTCTCCTTTTCTTTCTTAACAAAAGCAAAAAAAAAGTTTAATGTAACTTCTGCTTTTTGTCTACAAACACTTCTAGATGCATAATTAAGTAAAAACTGAGACAGTCAACAACATTTTCAAACTTTCTTGTAAACCAAAAAGTCAGCAATTTGTGGAGTCAATGTTTTGTTACTGACTTTCAGCACTTAAACAACAGAATATTTTACTTTCTTGTAATCACCAATGGGGTTGTAAGGTACAGTAGACCTACAATATAGAGCACTCTAGACCTCTAAACTTGACCAAAAACTAAAACAGCCTCAAGTGTCAATTGTTAACTTAATTTTAGGACACTTAGATGAAATATAGTTTTATACACATTAGATTACAAAGGATTTATATATGCACAGTTATAAAAGTACTCTATGCTGTATATGTTTATTTATATTTGTGAGATATTTTTATGGTATGCATGTAAGAGCATCTGTATGTATTAGTCTCACTACCTGAAAACACTAGCCTCCATATTAAAAATCAATGGTTCAAAACAAAAAGAAAAACAAAACAACTTAATGTAATGTGTAATAATGTGCAAACCAGTTGCACACTGATTTGGAAGGTTTTCATGCCGGATGCCCTTCCTAACACAACCACCCACACACTGTGACTGGAGTATGTGGGTGAAACATCTTGCCCAGGGAAACAACGGCAGCAAGCGCTTTGCTTTAGCTTTTCGGGCAATTTTCTAAGACAAAATCTCATCCTTCTAAATGTAAACACAACAGTTGAAAGTAAAATTTATTTTGGGACACAATCTTGGCTCTAGAGTGAAGATATTAATGTTTGAGAAAATTTAATAAGCCTTTTACAACTTTTTTTATTTACTGAGTAAGCACGTACTTGACACTCCTGGGATCACTGGATACATTATATGTACTGTATATAGTAATGAAACTTTGCTTTTACTACCTACATAGGAACACATCATAAAAAGCTGATATGAGGCCTTTCCAGATATTCTTGTTTGCCAATGCAGTAACGCCCTATAGAATGAGCTACAATGTCTTCCCACTCCTTTTCATTTCATATAATGTGCACTAGCAGCATAAAAAAATAAAAAATAAAAACTACAATGTTATTAGTACAAACACCAGTGTGCAAGATATATGTTGTAATAACAGACTTTGAGGCTCTAAAACTCCACCGTGCCATGACTTAGGAGCTTTTGAAATGTGAGCAATATGATACCCGGCAAAGATGAGGTACGCGCCTTGAAATACTCGTGTTGAGATGAAGGCACAGCCGAGCAGCAGAAGGAAAAAGAGAGCGCTATGAAGTCAGAGGAAGAGCTTGTGAGAGTGCTGCTTGTTATGCGAGTTGACAGGCGCATTCCTTCCTTGGCTAACTGGCTGATAGGCTTACAGCTCTCCCAGGGGCGTCCCGGGCAGAAGACACGGACACATCAGGCCTATTGAGTGTCGCATATGACTGGTATTAGCTGCAGGACGCCCACGGAGGTCTGAAAGGTGTGAGGGTGAATGTAGATATGTTTTTTAAAAAGTTATCAGATGTACAGTGGATGTGCCGTTAGGGTGGACATAGGGGGGATATGGGTATAGGTCACGGTGTGTTTTACCGTGTCCATCTGCTGCTTTCTGGAGAGTGTACTGGGGCGCTCAGAGCAGGTGGTCTGGTTTGGGTAATATATTGACTGTCAGCAGCGAGGGACACCAAGATGCACAAAATCTTCATAGCTCAACTTGCAACCACGTCTTGTTGCAATATATTCACTAATTTGCACTTCATCTTGTGTGGAAAATATTTGCTGGGGAATGATTTCTCAAGCGTTCTCTGCAAAGTCAAAGTAATATACAAATACTTTATCTTAAGTTCTAAAATGTGAAATGCAAAGGTGTCCAAAACTAGCCTGAAAAAAGCATGGCATAAATCCACCACAAATGGTTAGAGAGGAGTCACTGAGAGATCTTGCACACTTCATACTAATAACACTGTAGTTTGGATTTATTATTGTATGCTGCTAGCGCACTTTACATGAAATGTAATGGAGTAGGAAGGTACTGTAGCTCACCAAGTCCAGCTGACTTCTTTCTAACCATTTGTTGTTATTTAATTTGCCTGGATGACTGAAATTGCATAAAACACAAAAAGTTCTCTTTTTTTTTCTTTTTTTCTGGCAGTTACAGACAACGTTAATTTGATTTTGCAATATCTAGTTTTACATAGATTTTATTATGATTTATTACTATGCACTAGATGCAGCTGTCACTATGTATTATTGCTAAGGTAGATAAAGATTGTTTTTTTGAGATAACTTTTGCTCCAGAATTTTTACAACAAAAGCACAACAGTATAAACACAGCTTATCAAGAGCCTGCACTGACTTGCCTGTTTACTGTATTTTGTATAAACAGCTGGCTGGCAGAGAAGACATATTGTTCAACCAAATAACTCCAAATAATCTGAAATCGCTATAAAAGTACCTCAGTTCTCAGTTCATCCTCGCCCCACAAGCCTACAACGTGATCTTATGATATCCATTTCTGCCATTTATGTCTGTCAGCGCACTCATTTCGCCCCCGGGGAGACAATGAATTAAGAGCAGCGACAGACGAGTTCTTGTTCTGCTCTGGGTGCCGAGTGAGGCGGCTCGATGTTGGGCTCCGCTGACTGTTTGATGTAGTCTGCATCAGCATGCTGCAACTCGGCTTCAAAAACAAAGACGCAGAAATCACAGGCTGTTGCTTCCTGTGAGCTCATCTACTCTGCCAAACAGCCATCTTTATTGGTGTACAACACTGATCTGTGTCGGCTATATGCGACCCAGTGAGTGTGCGTATATCCCCCTGGTGTGTAAAAGGGTTTCTTTATGTCTCTCCTCGTCACCAAGGGATTCAGGGGAAAAATGACACACACACACACACACACCCCTCAACATCCTGTCAAAGCCTGGGGCCATTCTCGTGAATCATTACGGCCCCAAACTCACTTCGATCCCTGCGAGATGTTTACCGGGACCAAAGTGTTTTTCTGGGTAGAAGTGATGCTGCTTTATGCACGGTCACACATGAGCAGTTGGTGTCAATTAATAGTTATACATCAGTGGAGGGAAGTGGTGTCGGCCATTAATCATAAGGCTTTGTTTTACCCAGTATTTGGCAGAGGAGGAGAAAGAAGAGGGGACGATGAAAGATCCCAGAGAAGTTCTCATGATACTACAGGAGAGGAGAAAACATGTTATAACACCGTCCAGAGATGGATGGCGCACTGTAACATGAGTGGTCAATGAAAAAGCATGGTGAAAAGCATTGTGTTTTAAGTGTTAGGGCTGAACAATTAAAAAAAATAAAATCTAATTGCAATTTTTCTGACAGATATTGCGGTTGTGATTAAATTTGCGATGTATGTCGTAAAATCAATGCTCATTTGAAAGTTTACATTTTAAGCGTGTGATGGAGCATTGACACTTGAGAGAAGACTGAAAATGTTCACTGCTGAGCTAATACAAAGAATCACAAGCCTTTCAGAACATGTCTGTAGAGGTTTAAACTACAGCTGTTGCTAGATTTATAAAGATTAAGACCATGTGGAGATGAGATATTTTGTACTCTACAGAGGATATTATATCGCCTAAAAAATTGCAGCCTTTGCGATATGCTCTTTGTGCCAGTTTAAATAGCGATTTTGATTAATTGTGCAGCCCTAATAACTGTACTTTCACATAGCAAGCAAGGCTAATGGCATTTCAGTAAAGCTGCTAAAAGTCAATCCAACATATAAACCTTTAAAAGCATATTCTTTCTTTTGGGTTTTTTGCTTCGGAGGTCACCACAGCAAATTATTTGCATCCAGTGATTGGCATGTTTGCCTTTGTATCAGCACAAAAGTACATTGGCTTGTGGCTCCTGTGGCTGGATTATGACAGTTCATAGGCATAAATCACATCAAGCTGTGCACTGCCACAGTAATATTAGGCATGCAGACTCCATACATCCAGCTTAAGTCAAGCCATATAGATTAAGTATAACTGATAACTTGACCTCTAACCTTTATAAAAGTGTTATACTTAAACTGATAATCGGCTACCAACAATCACTTGACTTTTATCACCTCTGCAGTTCTACTACAGAAAACTGCTACAGCCTTGAAGCCTATTTAGTATTTGACATTTTTTTCATATACTGTGAAATAACTTCTGTTACTTTCTGTGTACTATTCTTGCTAAATACAGAAGATTAACCATTGAAGCCACAAAACAGATTGACACAGCATTCACAGTGTCAGATATACAAACATGAATAAAAGGTACATAAATGGATGACTTTTGTGGTCTAAACTCAAAGTAGAACTAAAAGTGTCTTTCAGGGGAAACTCTGTGAAACATTACGGTACTGAAAATGTCCCTTTGCTTTATTTGCTTTGGAAAGAACTGCCATACAATGCTTTGGTGCCCTGTCCTTGTCGAGAGCATTTCTCTTTGAAGAATAGGAACATAAATAATCACTGCAAAAAACTCCAATAATTCAAGGTAGCCAGAAGCAAGAGTTATGTTTTGAATTTATGTGTCCATAAATCTAACAAGTGTGCCTGAAACAATACGCCCACAACAGCCCCATTCCTGAACAGGGTTAAATATCTAAATTTAACAGGCATTTGTGTAAGAGTCTTACCCTATTTCCCCATTTCACTACAAAAGAGACAAGACAAACAGAGCGAATCTGGCCGTGCATGGTGCATTAGAGAAAGAGCTTTGTAGTGCTGGAACAATGATGAGCAGATCAATGGAGGAGTTTTGTTCAAAAGCTGGCAAAAAAAAAAAAAAAAAAAAAAGGCCAGAGATGTATGGGCAGAATGAGCGTAGCATGTAGGAGGGGACAGAGAAATAAAAAAAAAGCACAATTGTATAAAGGTTTGAAAGCAAAAGCAGTGAAGAAAGATGGAGTGGGCATCAATGGAAAAAGGGTAAACACGTGGGTAGGAATCGTACTACAGAACAGAATAATGAAGAGCGTACCGAAACAAGACCTGGGCTGTTTTATTTGATGCTAGCAGGAGCCCTCACCACGGATCATTAAGACATTGCGGCTGAACACAACCACATACAGACACAGGCTATAACCTCGTACTGTAAAGGTATACGCATGGTCAAGCACGCTGACCTTCAAGCCAGGTTGCCATGGCGCTGCTCGAAAGAGGTTGCACTGTGGTCACCCAACCTTTTCACAAGCCACTGACAGGATGATGCTAAAGCGGTGGCGTGCGGTGATTACAGTGGTTAGCACCCTGCTGGAGGTGCATAGTCAAATATGGCAATAGAGAACGTATAAGGTGTCAGAGAAGAATCTAAACTTGGACTAAAGGAAAAAAAACCTGTTGGCACTGCATGATGGGTAAATGTACATAAATCCCATGCTTGTAAAGGGTCCCAGAATAAACTTTTTATGGTACCTGGAGAAGAAAATAAGTGTAAAGCCAAGAGAGGGATCGTTCTACATCAGTGTCTGAGGTTGGACGAGAACAACAGACATGTAGATTGCTGACATTCTCGTCCAAGTTAGGAAAAAGTAAAAAAAAAAAAAAAAAACATATCTTATCAAATGTCTTTAAAAACAACCACCTTAATCCTGAAAACTCGACTAAAACACACAGAACCCATTTGTGACCTAAAAGTATACATAGAAAGCTTTAGAATTGCAGACTATCTGACCTGCTACATAAGAAAAAGCTGTTATGCCAGTATTTATTTTTATATCCAGACAGATTCTTCCAAAATGTCTCTGCTTTGTACAATTCAAACGACATATTGATCTAGTGTAAATAAAACCGCATTATTATACAGAAGTGTGCATTATACATCTTACTAATACAACCATCTTCTGTTGTTTATCTCTGCAATTATTTTCTATCTCTCCATTCTTTCGTGCTGGTGCATAATAGAAGTCTGGACATGTGAATTATGTTTTAGATAAAAATCTCTCTCAGTTATGTTTTATTAGCCTTTAGCAGCCCAGCCCACTGAGCTGAAACTATGACGAAGCTCTCTGGCATTCTCACAGAAACATTTGCTCAAGGCAGTTAGCGCCATAACTCTTATTTTTTTTTCCTCATGCACTTGTAAAAATATGACTTTTAATAAATTGAGCTTGTTCACATAATGAGATCATACATCAGCTACTCATTTAGCACTAATTAGTGTCTTAGGGCAATAATAGTCAACGGCATTAAGTAATGTAATACCACAGCTTACATTAGAGTGGACCAGACTCGGATAGGAAAGGAAGTAAATGTATCTGTAAAAGCTTAATCTTATGTAGATCAAATACATAAGGATTTTTGGGTTTGTCTCTTTTTCATTAAAATTTAAGCTATTTGCTGTTGTGGGATTTCGTAAATGCACATGATTCTAGAGTCTAGACAGCATACAAAAGAACGCTGGAAGAAAGCCTAGTTTTCACAAAATAATGTAGTATATAATGATAGTTTCTATTAAAATCCGTGTATTACTGTTTTTTTATTTTGCCAAAATTGTGGCCTGCCCAAATATCAATATCTCACTCCACTTTTTATACAAGTAACAATAGACAGTATCACAGTTTCATGTTCAAAATAAAAATTATTCTAGTCTTTCCAACTTCTCATTCAACTGCATCCTGTACAGCATTTTAAATTTGCCAATACTGCTTTTCTGTGAGCTGTAAGGCAGTGGTTCACAACATTTTTTTGGTCTCATGTACCCCCTGGGCCTTTAAAATAACAATATAAAAATAAATATAACACTAGTGCAGTGGTTCCCAAAGTGGTGGGCCACAAAGGTACAGCAGTGGGGCCGCCGGAGGTTGTCCTACATTAATCACATAAAAAGAAATTGAGTTTGACATGAATTACTATAAATACTAATTTTAAATGATGACTTTGAAGCATTTTTAGCCAACAGTCTGGCTTTTTGTAATGTTTTTGTAGAGAAATATGTAAGGAAAAACATGACATTAACTTTTTGATATAGTCAATTTTTATTGTTGGGGTTCTGCATAGGATTGTCAGATTTTTAAGGGGGCGCAACTAGTAGTAGTAGTGCCTTAACTTTTTAAATGTTTTTTATGTTGAAAATCAGAAACTCATAATAAGTTAACCCAAAAATAAAATAATAATAATGGTATTAATAATAATAATCCTAAAAAAAAGTAACAAAATATAATATTGTCAGCATTTTCACCTCCTCCAGACACTTAGAGCTTGTTTTCAATATTTTAACCAAAAACAAAAAACAAAAAAAAAATGCAAATAAACAGTATAGTGCTAAGCAGCAGTATTGGACATAAAATGGTGAAAATAACTTGCCAGCTTGACTTGTTTTTGCTTTTGTTTTTCACCATATACACTGTAAGCCAACAAGAACATGCTCACGACAGGCTTTTTGGCTAAGACCCACTATTTGACAAGGTGGGACACAGGTTTAAAGCTTTTCTTCTAGTGGCATCCCACAGTTTGTAAGACTAAAGTGTTAATTTAAACTAGCCATTAGCATTACTAGCTACATAAGACTACTGCTACCTTTGTGATCTCTACTGCATTGCTGTTTTCAAAGCCGGTGATAATGACTTCTGGCTCCGTGCGTCACAGCCCCATAAGACACTCTTGGTGCAAGGCTGACTAAAACACATATTGGCTCATTTCTATCAGGCAAATGATCTTAAACTAATTTACTTCCTTAACTAGGGCTTATAAATAGCTAATCAAGACTTTCATGTTAACAGTGGACCCTTATCGCCGATCACAATTGCATTACAGAGGAACCGAAGCCTGTCTTCTCAGCACTCAGACAACTTCGAAATTCAATCTGGAACTTTTCGGACCAATCAGGACGCAGCGGGCCCCGGTTCGCGGCTGCGTTATTGGCGCGCCGGGAGAACAGCAGACACGAGATGAGCTCGATGAGGCGGCGGTGGCAGAGGAGAAGGTAATTTCCAGAGCATCTGCTGATTGTAAACGCCGGCGTGTTTTAAAAGCAGATGGTTATGGAGAGATGATGGAGGCCTTTTATAACCGCACTCGGCACAGGACCACACTGGTGCTGTTTCCCAAATATGGGGACGTCTGTTTGCACCGTGTAAAGAGCAAGTTTAACACGGTGCAGTCACAAAAACACAAATTTGTAATGCGTACTAGAGTAGAATAAATATTTGGCAAATCACTTGAGGTAATAACTTTAAAATCTGCACCATGTGTTATCAAGTTGGTATGTATTCCTATAATTACACCAAAAGTGTGCAAGTGCATTGTCCTGCCCTGTAGTTTTACATCCAGTCATATGAATTAACAACACATATGCATTAAAAATAAATGCTTTGTTATGCCTTTGTGCTTCAGATACACTATATTTCCAAAAGTATCACCTGCCTTCACTCTCATATGAAATTAAGTGACATCCCATTCTAAATTCATAAGGTTAAATATGATGTTGGCCACTGCATCTATCTGTGTCTGCTCGCAGTCTTCGCTCTAATTCATCCCAAAGGTGTTCTGTCAGGTTGAGGTCAGGGCTCTGTGCAGGCCAGTCAACTTCTTCCACACCAAACTCACTCATCCATGTCTTTATGAACTGTGTTTTGTGGACTGGTCATGTTGGAACAGGAAGTGGCCATCCCCAAACTCTTCCCACAAACTTGGGAGCATTGCATTGTCGAACATCTCTTGGTCTGCTGAAGCATTCAGAGTTCCTTTCACTGGAACTAAGGGGCCATCCCAGCTCCTGAAAACAACCCCACACCATAATCTGAATTCATTTATTTGGGTGCAGAGAACACTTTTGGAAATATAGTGTACACTGACTAGAACTATGAATAACTAATCTTTGAGACAACGTAAGACCTCTAGATTTTTAGAAAATGAAATCACTGCACTCAAGGACGGTGCCAGATTATCAGTGACAGAAAAAACTAAAATTTAAAATCTACCGAGATCAAGGCAAGACCTAGACATTTGTAGTTGAAACCAAGACCTTATGGAGTACTGGTTTGTGACAATACCCCTGCATTCATGTCCAGTACAGAGAAGAATGTATTTATAGAGAGGCATTCTTTCTCACTGTTATATTAATCAAACTATTCTAACCAGCAGCAAACAAAACAAGTTAAAAACAACTTACTTCACATTTACAAGTACAATAAAAGCAACACTTGTACATTGTGCATATCCCAGTGTTCAGTGCATGTGTGTCGGATGGAGATATATGGAGGTGTTGGGAGAGGACAAAGCGGTAGCTGTAACTCCAGAGGGATCAGCAGTGTTTTTGTCGGCGGGGGGCTGACACATGGGGCCTCAGGGCTAATTCCTCACGCCTCTTAGCTATACAGCCCTGTAGCTTGTCCCACTCTAAATCCACATATGCGACTGTATGCACACTGGCTAAATGTTTTTTTTGTTTGTTTTTTTGTACACGCCTGGTATGAACAAAGCATTCTCGGGGTCAGCCTCCTATGGCGAAGCTGTCAAGGTCTCAGGCGGGGGGCTAAGTGCTGTGTCCTCTTGTGTGTGTTATATAGGCCAGCAAAGGTCATTATCTAATATACACATTAACATGGATGCAATCACGGAGCAGCACACAAATCTAAATGCATACATACACGTGACAGTCGGGCAGGGCTATAGCTCAAAAGTTAGCGTACAGTTCAGGGCCGGATTGCACTTAGCCTTGCGTTGCTCTCATTATAAAAGGCCTGCATTAGGGAGTCCTTGGTATTTATTGCAGACAGACCTTGTTAGGTGGAAATATACTGTACACCCGGAGTATTTTGGTATGTCTGGCAGATATTCAAAAGGATTCGGATTTAGAAAGCAAAGAGATTTAAAAGCATATAGTGTTTTGTTAACCTCCTCGGACAATATAATGTCTATGTTAATCAGGCCTGGAATGTGTGATATACCTATTTGAGATATACATACTGCGCACTAAAGAAACCCACATATATTTTATTCCACTTAAAGGTAAATCTGTGTTGAATTTTAATGGCATAAATAACTTTTATGGTTTTACTTCACTTTTACTTCGATGCATCTGAGAAACTTGCACTCACAGTGAACTGTTGTCATAAATATAAGAACATTCAAAGAGATTCTACCTTATTTGTGGTCAAACAATAAACTATATTAAGTTACCTATGTTCTATATTTGGAGATGGGAATAAGACAGCAAAAAGTTGGTCTCATGTAAGCTTTTATGCAGTATAAATGATTCATTTTGTAAAAAAGAAACGTGGGATTAATTTAGGTTGGTACAGTAATAAAGGAATAGATACACATTGCATACTAGCACTACTGACGACGTGTGTGTGAATGAGTGTGTGCTTGTGAAGGTGAATGAGTGAATGGTTTCTTGATGCAAAGTGCTTAGAGTGACCCATGAAGGTAGAAATGTGACCATAAATAATGTGTGACTGTTTACTTCTGCCACTACTTCTGCCACTACTTCTGCCACTACTACTACTACTACTACTACTACTACTACTACTACTACTACTACTACTACTACTACTACTACTACTACTACTACTCCAGTTAGTAGTAGTAATAGCAGCACTTCTATTCCTCCTACATACCCAAGGCAACAAGATACCTCAAGTTTTTTGAGTTTTGGGTCCAACTCAAAAACTCAAGTTTTCTACAACTAATATTTTTTGTTCACCTAATTTAATGTTCATACGTCTAAAAACTTTCAATTTTGAGTTTTATTCACTAAAATTATTTTTTTAACTCATCCAACTGACTATCCATTGTTCAGAGCATGTATTGTTACTGATAATAATAGAAACTAAATTTACTAAATTTAACAAAAGAATGCTATTTTTCTGGATAGTAAGTTGGCTGTAAAATGGGTTAAAAAAATAACGATAGTGAGTAAAACTTAAAATTGAATATTTTTAGACAGATGAACATCAAATTAAGTGAACAAAAAATATTAGTTGAAAACTTGAACTCAAAAATCTTGAGGGATACTGTTGCCTTAAGTTTTGCAGCATTTTTCTTTCTTTTTTTTTTTGTACGACAACTACTATTTCTACTATAACCACTTTATAGTAATACCACTACTACTTTAAGTACAACTACCACTAATACTAGCAGTACTACAACCAGTACTAGATATCCAAACTTGAGATCAAACCAGGGACCTTCCAGCTGTAAAGTGAGTGTGCTACTAACATTGCCACTGGGGCCAAAAATAAGTTTGACTCATTTTAAATCAAAATTAACGAATAATTACCAAATGTTCTTGAAAATGTACTGATAAACGTACATCTAAAAACTTTTTCTGAGTAAAAGCATCTAGTTTATTTTCACCTCTGATACTGTAAAGCCTGTTATGATCAGACTAAGGAAATAATTAACATTTTTGAATCTGAAACAAGGAACTGAAATTTCACATTTAGAAATACAAAACCCCAAATCACACGCCAACATTACAAATCCCTTCCCATTATCACTGCTCTGATAATAGAAGGTCCAACCAGTGTTACATTCTCTCTAATTGGCCTGGTTGAGCCTTCTCTGGGGGACGCAGAAAGAAGTTTTTGGCACCAGAACAAGGTCTCGAGGTCACGTCTTTGGTGGGCACGACCTCCATTCTGTTCACACTCCCAACTGCGAGTTCACGAACTTTTGAACTTGCCTCACCAAGCAGGAAATTGAAACAATAAGCTTGTGGAAAGAAAATGAAAATTCAACACAGAGAGGGGGGAGCATTTGTTATACTAGCAAATGATGTGAAGTTTATTTATGCACACTCGATCAGGAACGGGCAAACACAGAGCGCAGGCCCCTCCGGAGTCCGTGCCCTCGCTTGATGCACACAGAGGGGGAGTTATAGGAGGCAAGTGGTGACACGTTTCGGGACAGGTTTGCCGAGGTTCGTCGACATGTGTGGTCTAAAGTTAGCGCCTATACCGTCCCCCTGAAGTACGACGCAGCTGTCTCCGTCTCGTCGCCACCGAACTGAACTAGCTGTCAGGAGCACAGACGGGGGGCCCGGGAGTGAAAATATACATGTAACAGGATTATCAGAGTACACAGATTAGAAGTACATTTGAGGGATTACTGGAGTACATTTGTGACAAAATCAACTCAAAATGTGACTAAATCAAAATATACATTAAAATAATTCTGTATATATATTTTTAATAAAGAAAAAAAGCATAAGTTCATATATTTTAAGATCTACTGTAGGTGACAAGAGAAGTTGGTCTTGCATTTGTCGAATATGAGGTTACTAATAACACTTTTTGGTCTTATAGATTGTGTATAATTTCTATTTTAGGAGCAGCCAGTAGATTAATTTTGTCACATTGTCAAACTGTTTCCTTTTTGTTTGCTTGAGGATACTTGAAAATGTACTATAAGACTGATGGATCTTGGTTATAACCAGATTTTGGATGTTTAATTAAGCAGAGCAATACAGGACAAGTATTTTCTACAGCGGTCTATACACATTTGTTGAAATTCTCTTCAAAGTTTAACTTGTGACTAAAAAGAAAAAAATAATAATAATAAGCAGAAATATGCACAAGCATGATTAACCCTTCATAATACGTACATTTGTCAACAACAGGAACTAAATAAAAGTAATTCAAAGTACTCTACAAATGAGGTACATGGATTTGAATACAAATTTCCATTTTTTCCAAGTATTTCCACTGGAATGTTTTGGCACACAGCACTTCTGCAAGAGCTCATAAAACTGGATTACTATCATACTACAATCTGGAGCATAAAAAAGGCTCTAATTATGACTTAACAACTAAAATCTGGCCCATATGTTACACTGGAGTATACATATGGAGGCTTATTACTATTATCTGTTATAGTTGGTGCCTAATTTGACTGCGTGCATTAGGATAGAGCCTTCTGGAATGGGGATAGCGTCATGTGTGTAATTCATGTGCACTTAAATACAATTATCAGTCTGTCCAGTGTTATGTGCGCTGTTCCACCTGCTGCGTTCTCTCTCCCCACACTCTGATGGCGGTGTGTCGAAAGCCTAAAGCGTCTGGTATTGACGTCCCCATCCCGACACAGCGGGGGCCCCTTCATCAGGCACTCTCACACAGATGCTTGGGTGAAATGTCCCGGTTGAAGATTGTATGCTGCGTGTGTGTGTGTTTAGTGGGGAGAGGGGGTGCATATTGTGTTAACAGGCAGAGTGGAGCGGGCAGAAATGTCTCACAGGTGTTGCGGATCAATTGGAACACAAATCATTTTGGAGGCTGCCTCTAAACACGTTCTCACTTTGAGGCGTAATATATGACAAAAGGTCAACGTTGAATGTCATCTTACCGACATGAATGCTGTCTTTTAGCGTATTTTGTTGACACACTAGTTCTTAATTTGGAAGCTTAAAACCAAGGACGTCTGAGTGGACAGCGGTAGCGACAATGAGATGATTTTCTTATCAATAGGTATTAGCTGTCGAATGTTAGCCTGGTCAATCAATCTTATTTTATTTTTTTAAATTCTATACATTGATTTGTCCAGTTCCTGGTCAGTGTAATTTCAAGGGAGCAAGTCATAAAATGTGAAATACTAATGCAAAGGTGTCCATTTTTTTTTTAAATCCTGAAAAAAGCACAACATAGGACAAAAATATATTTATAAATGGTGGTTACAATGTAAATTTGATTTATAGGTTAATAAAATGTAGCACCTGCCAGTGGTGGAATGTAACAAAGTAAAAGTACTTAGCTACTTTACTTAAGTACAATTTTCATGTATCTGTACATAAATATTACAAGGAGTACTTTTACTTTTACTTCACTACATTTTAGAGCAAGTATCTGTACTTTTTACTCCACTACATTTCCAAGTTGGTTTGAAGTATTTAGAGTATGGAATAAAATCGTGTGTTTTGTCGTCCCCTCTTAAATATAAAAGATGCAGTAAAGTAGTACTCCTTTAGAAACATCAGAATAATAAAGACAGAAGACCTCAGCGACAGATTCAGTCTCTTCTACTGCACCACTTTGTTCATTTCATCTGGAATCAGAACAATTTTTCAGCAAAATCCCTCAGATTAAACACATGAATGAGTTGCTGAGTCCGTGCAAAATACTTCTTTTTACTTTCTTACTTGCATGTACATTTAAAAGTAAGTACTTTTATACTTTTACTTAAGTAGAAATTTTAAGGTGATACTTTTACTTGAGTCATATTTTGCAGTAAAAACAGTGAGTACTTCTTCCACCACTGGCACTTGCCAATCACAGGTCTGCAATAAAGACTGCTTTCATTCTAATAATATTATACAGTAATTGAGTGTTTGGTCTTCACAGCTTGTCAACACTGAATCAATAGTAGAAAGGAAAATTCGCTACTTGAAAAGTTAATTCCAGTGTTTTTAAAATAATATCCATATTGGTATGATTATTATACTACTGCAGCAGCAAAATTGACTAAAAAAGTGCATACAGTGGAAATGTGGCGAGCTATTTGCATACATACACTTGTGAACATGCTTGTTTACTATTATGTACCTTTAGATAAACATGTTTGCAATTCCCCTGTGTGCACTTTAAACCACTACATATTCAACTATGACAGGTGTTAGCTTTTGTGCTGCTAGCTGTGTATTAAATTTCTGACTTGTTAGCCCTGCCTACTACAATTTTTCAAACATCCTGCAGTCAAAACAGCCATACATAAACTTTGGCCATTGATATGTTGTTTTATCACACCTTAGGAAAGAAAGTGGACTTGCTAATCCTATCTTGGTGTACAAAACTGTTAACTAAACCCTACTAGATCCCCCGTCCACCAATGAAAAACAACCAATGAGATAAGGGACATGAATTCCAATAAATACCGCTGACCTTTTATTTGCATTACAGGCAAGAGAAACATTAAGGCCAGTGCACAGAGGGGGAGCCAGAGACAAATCAAGATGTGGAACCGAAAATGGTGCGATATGATCCAACGTAAATACAATGGGGAGTTTTCATTTCTGCAGCATGAAAGGCAGAGAAAGTCATAAAGCAAAGGCGCACAAAGGAAGGAAAAAGGCAGCAGACATTATCAAAGTGCGGAATGGAAATCACATGGCGCTATCTAATTGACCATCTCTGCAGTTCAGCACATCAGCATGCAGTGCAAGGTGAGCGCCAGGGTTGGCCAAATATCACTTACACAGACAGGCCGCATGCTGCTGGGCTTAAACAGGCTAGGATGAATCACCAAGACGTATAGCAAAAGGCGTCTGTCAAACTACACAAAGCAGGCACGTCTTATTGAAGCAAGTCTGACACCTTTTACGAAATGAAGTGATTACAGTGGTTTTATGACAAGTTACAAGGGTTTATGAAGCTTTTCTCTGCTTAAATAAAAGCACTTTGGAGATTCATTTGCAAGCTCATACAAATATCTTTAAATATGTCTGGAATTTAAAATGTAATGTTCACATATCACAGTGATTTCCTGTTTGATATCGAACTAGAAACACTCAAAGACAGCCAAAGCATTAGCCCTATCCTACAATGGTGGTCAGACATAGACTTGAATAGAGAATCTTCTAGTTCAAGGGTAAATGCTCTATCTATTAAAGCACTAAGCCTCTAACAATGATAAAGATAACAATAGTAATATTGGATTAGTCGTATACAGCCGTTTTGTACAATTTGGTGCTTTTTTCACACATTTATATAGGCTAGGTGTAGGCTAGGACACAATGACAGTTTGCAATGTTGGCAGCGAGGATCAAACCGCCAACCTTCAGGTAAGTGGGCGTACATCTCTACAAACTAAACTACTGCTGCCCCACTAAATACCACTAAAACAAATCATTTGTTCAATTGCTGGCTCCTTGTGGCTAGAGTTGGTTTAGTTGGGATGTAATCTCTTGCAATGAATCAAATGAAGATTACAGGATCCTGAAAGTGTTGCAAATCCACAAAAACAATGAATAATCTCTTCCTTTTAGCACCAAAGTCCATACCGCTTCAGTTTATTCACCTTTCTTCTCTATTGTCATGCTTGGTTTGAATTTCAGCAGGTTTATCTCCAACCTGTCTGGCATGCAATTTGCAGATGACATATTTGCATTTTGAAGCATTAGAATAGGTCTCTGTAATAAGATGGCAGGTCAGAGTTTATGTGTGACATCAGCCTCCATTGGCCCACTGCTCCTCTATTCTCTGTGCTGCTTGCTTCTTGTCTCCCTTTGTCCATCTTGCACACTGTTGCTTTTCTCTCCTTCCAATTACTCCACTCAGTGTCCACTCCTATCCCAGTCCCACCCTTCCACCCACCTCCCCCGGCGCTTCACAATATGCCGGCCGCAGCATATTGCCCTAACGAGGCTGTCTATTGATCAAGAGATGCTCTTTGTTCTGGACGCCCAAATGGACCTTGAGCCACTCTCGCCGAGCCTTTATGGGAGCGGTTATGGCTTTGGACTGATTACAATAGAAGCACTTAAAATGCTCAACGGCTGATGTTTTATGCAAGAGCACGCTCGGTTTCAGGAGTGTATGTCTGCTATATTACTTCTCAGGCTAAATGAAGACATTCTCAGCACGTAACTTTCCGGTATACTTTGTTATCCATTTGGTTTTTCAGCTAAATGTTTAGTCTAGATGTTATGACAGGTAACTAAAATCTGCTCTAGTCAAAATCACTGCATTTTTTACATCCGCCAAGGAGGTTAGGGTTTTGCCGGCAATGGTTTTCCTCCATGTGTGGGCATTGTATCTTTACCATTGCCAGATAGGGCTTGGTCTTGGTGGAGTGCTGACATTTTTCTGTACGCATTCGTGCAGACACATTCATACATGACCGAATGTTGTGTCCTCCAGCTTGCCGATTTAATTTAAAGCCAACCAAGTGTGACCTCGAAGCATGCGAAAATATTACCCCCAATCCCAGGGGCCCCACTCCTTTCTTTGTACAGATTTCCTCCACCACTGGTCTACGCTCTCAATAAGGTTTAGATAAACAATGTTTCCCCTTTCTACGGTTTATTCGCTATGCACTATTCATTTGAAAACATAGTCAAGTCCATAGAGAAAGTTCCCTTTTGTAAAACCTTTGTGGGATTGTCCTATTGTTAGACTCTGTTTTATTAAATTAATCCCCTAACAAGCAGGATAAAAAAAGAAAGTGCAGTAATAACTAAATTAAACCTGTGCCGGTCCGTATTTATGTGGTACATGCTCTACCAGGCAAGGTACAGCGATGCCCAAAACAATATAGTGTTTTGGGCATAACTTGCTCAACAGGACAGTGAGTAGCAAAATTGTATACAACTGTAGCCCAATATCAGAGCAGCAAATGCCTCATAGAGATTTACAGACTGTACAAGACAGAGCCTCCTGCCCTTAGACTCTAAATCAGGGTAAGGAAAATCCCCAAAACCCAGCAGGGAGAACCACAGAAGGAGCAATTTACTCTCCGAATGGACAAAGGTCATGCAAAATATGTATCCAGGACAGTTTAATAGAGCAAGCTTAACCTAAAATGCTAGACAATGCTCAATGAGATTAAGAAGAAAGGTTTGCGACATGAAGGCAAATGCAGTCTCTACTCAGTTTTGAAGAAGAATGAAAATATACCCAGAGCAATCTCAGTATGAAACTTAAAATAACTACACATTTTCATACAATGGCAGAACTCTGCCTAACTTCAAACGCAGATACTTCACTGTCATTTTTTTTTTTTACAGTAAAATATTAAAACTTTTTTGCTTTAAACTTTAAAGCTGGGCACAATTTAGCCATGAAACTGTCTTGATTGATACATGCGGTAATCTACTTTACCCTAACGCTCCTTGGAAACACCTAATTCCACGGTCCACCATCCCTCTTCTATCTTCAGTGTACAGTCCGCATCCAATCACCACCAAAGTGCATTCCGCTTGTAAAAAAAAAAACCCTAATGAGGTCTGCGTGTGTGTCAGTCTGGGTGTACGCATTTGATGGAAAGCCACTAAAAGCTCTTTAGGGGCACCTTTGGGAGCAATCCTTCATGACTTATCAACTCAGCAGACAGGCAAAAGTGTGCGTACGCCAAGACACAAAGACGCACGCACTAACACACACAAAGTGGATCCCTTAATGAACCCTTGTCAGTTTGAAAGGAACAAAGGTTAAGGGTGAAACGAGAAGGGATAGGTGAGGAGATAGAGGCTAGGAGCCAGGCGGTAAAAGGAGATTTGGTGGTGGTAGGGGGGTAGGGTGAAACTCCCCGGTGCTGTTTGGCCCTGGGATCGATCGCTTATCACTGTCACATAATCCGTCCATCTCTCTCTTCTCCCTTCTCCATCCTTACTTCCCATTTGTGGTAGTGAAAGAGGTGCAGAGAAAACGAAAGACAGGCGGAGATATAAGAGGACAGAATGATGGAGTGTGCGGCGCTCGTGAATAGAATTAGTGAGAAGAGGGGGGGGGGGTAAAAAACAAAGGTGAATAAAGAGCAACAGAGGAGCCGGCGAGTGGAGTGACAGTAAGCGGCGGGTGACAGACGAAGCGCTCGGGCCTGGCAGAGGGAGGGAGGGGAGCGAGCAGGGAGGTGCGCAGAGGAGCACGGTGATAAATCTACTGTAAATCTTTTCTCAAGCACAGTGGCGGCACAGCGAGAGGAACAGAGACAAAAGGAAATAGCACAGCCAGGTATCTGTCGAGAAGCATTAATGATTGACTAGGACTAGACTAGACAA
Source organism: Bostrychus sinensis (assembly GCA_020698575.1). NCBI lineage: Eukaryota > Metazoa > Chordata > Actinopteri > Gobiiformes > Eleotridae > Bostrychus > Bostrychus sinensis. The sequence continues at coordinate 14,485,212 of CM036249.1, read as the reverse complement.
TCATGTATCATCAGGCGTTTTACTTAACACGAATGCAAGACATTGCCACTTATGAAACAAATACTAAATACTGAACACACTGAAGAAGCCTTGCTGGGTGAATAAATGAAGAGGCGTGTAACTGTTTTACTGCACATCAGGCAGCCAGTCAGAAAACAATACCAAGTGTGTTTTGTGTGCCACTGAGATGAAGTAATTTTGTCAAAGTCTAAATAAGAAAAAACTGCTTATAGGAACACGTATATAGAAAATGGCAGCACATTACTTTACAATTTCTTTTAGGTGCTCCTTTCAGCATTACCTTGTGGTTTGGGTTTCTTTCTTTTTTCTTTTTTTTTTTTTTCTTTTCTCCACTGAATTATGCCTTCATCAACACAGAAGCACAGAAAACTCAATTAGAAAATAATTATTGGGCTAATTAGTTGGTTACAATGACTTGGTTAAGTTTAGGCAAATGCTGGTTTTGGTAAGCAATTTGGTTAATTACATTACAGCAATTACCATGTCATTAAGTCAAAGCCCTATCCTCTGTCCCTACAAGCGAACAAACAAACATAAGTCACCATAATACACAACTTTTTGTTACATACTGCCACATACTGTTGCTGGAGTAAGGTAGGTGGGTGACGTGTCTTGCCCAACAACAGTATGCACCAGCTCAGAGCAGGAATAAAACTGCCAACCCTAGGGTCAGTGGGTAGTAGTATTTGTGAAAAGTGATATATAAAAAAGTTAACTGTAGTTGCAAACTTCTCAAAATATAATCACCCCCACAGCAAAAGTACACATTATAGAAGATGAAAACTTCTTTTTTCACTTTATTGCATGGTGTCTTCCCAAAGCTTCCTGTTCCATTGTCCCTCTCTTCTCCCGTCCCGTCTTCTTCTTCTTCTTTGGTTCCCTGTTATTACGCTGCTCCTGTTCCCTTCCTTCTGGCGGTCTTCTGGCAGGAATGACAGATGAGCGGGATGAAACAAGACACGGAGGCATCATGGAGGAAAAGAATGAGCTTTTGTTTGCGGTTACATCTTGGACGTCTTTCCAAAGCTTTCCAATTTCAAGTTCAGAGTTGGAGAGGAATACTGCGAATCTGTAATCATGTAAAAGTACTGCAACTCTGAAATAATATTACTCAGTTGGAAGAAAGAGCAGTAAATAAGTACATAAGAGTGAAAAGTACTGAAAGTAAAGTTAACTGAAGTACAAACTACGTGTTCACTGTAGTTGCAGAATCTACTTCTACTACCTCTTCCAATACTACTAGTACTACAAATACTAGTCCTGATACTACTACCACAACCACTATTTCTACTACTGATACTACTCCTGCTACTACTCCTGCTGCTTCTACTACCATTACTAATACTACTACTACAACTGCAGCCACGACCTCCACTACTGCTACCAATACTTCTTCTAATACTACTACTGCAACAATTACTAGTACTGATCCTACTCCTACTACCACAACCACTGCTTCTACTCCTGCTTCTTCTACTTTCACCACTACTAATACTGCTTCTACTACCATTACGAATACTACTGCAACAGACGCTACTACATTGCTTCTGGTACTTCTACATACTACTACTGATACTACTCCTAGTATCACCACCGCTACTAGTACTACTTCTCCTGCTACTATTGCTGTAACTACAACTAATACCACTTCTACTACCATTACTAATACTACTACTATAACTGCTGCCACTACCTCCACAACTGCTACTAATACTTCTTCTAATACTACTACTATAATTACTAGTACTAATCCTACTCCTACTACTACAACCACTGCTTCTTCTCCTGCTTCTTCTACATTCAATACTGCTTTTACTACCATTACTACTACTGCAACTGATGCTACTGCCGCCACTAGTACTACACTGCTTCTGGTACTTCTACATGCTACTACTGATACTACTCCTAGTACTACTTCTCCTGCTACTACTGCTGTAACTACAACTACAGCTGCTATTATTACTAACACAGAGACTTCTATATGTACTTGAGAAAAACGTTATTTCCTCAAGTATGTTTTACAAAATGTACTCAAAGAAAATTACCGGAGTAAAAATATCTGTATTTTCCACTTCTACCCGAGCACAAGGGTAGCAACATGTTTCCTACTACCAGTCCTTACAAGAGCTTAACAACCTATGAGTACTTTTCCACCAGGATGACAAGCCTGAAGTGGTTTTGCCGAATTCCCCGATGGCCAGCTTTAAAACAATAAAGAACAGATGATGGGGCGAGTGAAGAGAATACAGGGCATTAAGGATGGTCTCTTTTCCAAGGGGCTCCATTTAGGGCTGCAATTAACCCCAACACTTAACCCCCTTCAGGGAGAGAGGCGCACAAAGGCAGGGATGGACCAAGAAATAGCAGAAATAAGTGGACTTTTTTGGACCCAGTACAAATGAAAACTCACATTGTATAGCTTTTAGATGGTTAATGAAAAGCACAAAGAATATAAGCACTGCATTGTTCAAATCTGAAATGTCTTTGTTCCACCTTTGCCGGTGATGGAGAGGAATTTTATTTGTATTTTTTTTTTTCTTTTGACGGATATCTTTTGAATCCGTTTCACTATACAAACCAGAAATCTTGGAATAAATATCTTTGGCAGTAACATATTACTCTGACAGCGACAAATGAAGCTTAGAGTCTAAGCTTTCTGTTTCATTGCATTCACTTGGGTTGCATTGAGAAGATGGAGGAGTCTGACAAAATCCATGGAAAATTGAGCTGAATTACATCAAGGACACTTGCAAGGATATGATGGCAATTTTTCACCTTTTTTTTTTCCTTTGGCGTTTACAGAAGTATTTATACTATACATTATACTTCGCACATAAGACTAGACCTAATATAGCAGTGTTAACATTTTCAGTATACAGTTAAAAATAACTAAATTTGCTTAAATACTGTTAAAACTTACCTTTATCGAAGAAGTCATTTTATTATATCCTATTCCTACAACTGTCCTCAAGTAAACCTGAACTTGAACCAGGGATCTTGTAGTTCAGGGGTAAATGATGTATCCATTGAGCCACAAAGCCTTTAAATCTCACAATGGTACAGAATCTTTTCAGTATTGTACCACAAAAAATCTAAAAATGTCTTGTCAATGTCTTGGCCCTCTTTTCCGTAGGTTTTCAAGTAATTTCAAGTTAAGGGGAAGAAGAAATACTGCAAATCTGTTCTCAAGTAAAAGTACTGTAACTCTGAAGTAACACTACTCAGGTGGAAGAAAAAGCTGTAAATAAGTACATGAGTAAAAATAAGAAAGAACTGAACGCAAAAACTGAATGCCTGTTGATTGTTGCTGCAAAATCTGCTACTAATGCAACTACTACTTCCACTACTGACAGCACAAACCTATTCATTTCTTTGTTGGTTCATTTCCTGGAAATTTGGTCAAAATCCAGCCATTACTTTTTGAGTTTGCATGTTCTTCTTGTGTCTGCGTAGGCTTCTTCTACCACAAAAAAAAAAAAAAAAAAGCAAGACCCTTGAATTTCCCCCATCCATCCATCCAGCTATCAATCCGAAAACCTTCTCATAAACCATTTGGCCTATTTTGTGTCATCATTCAATTTCCCATTTACTCAAAATAGGTCCAATTCTATATCCTCTCTCTCTGAAGCCTGGCTTCCGTCCCACTCCATTACACCGGGTCCCTGTTATTATCTGACACTTGTCCATATATACGCTGACTGTCATAATGTATATATGCACACTCACACACGCAGCGGGACGTCCTGGCTGCGGTCGCTGAAAATTTGACGGGACAGGAAGCAATAAAAAATTTTTTTAAAAAAGGCCCAAAGTATTATGAGCCTAAATAGCGTGGCTGCGGTTTACTTTAGGCTCACGTCTCATTACGATTCCTGAGCTGAGCAGAAGAAATGCATGACCTCACCGTCTTGTATTGTCAAAACAGAAAGAGGTCATATATTTTCACCAACGTCAAGAGAAAAATGATGACAGAGAGAAATAATGGCTGTGCGGGAGGAGATATGTAATGATAGGGGCTAGTAAGGTTGTGATGAGGGTCCAAATGTATTTTTTTTTATGATCAGGCACTAAAGTTAATGCTGCACTATCACAAATAGTAGGACTTAACGTGAAGGCAGTGGTTGCCAAATGATCTAACTGTGGGAGGTATTTTTTTCTAAATTACCCTCAGGTTTATGGCACATGTACTTTGAAATGTATACTATTTAGTTTAAAACAGTATTTAACTGCAGAAAACCTAACCTAAGTCACTAGAGATGTAGGTTTATTTGTTTGTTTATTAGGATCCTCATTAGTTTCCATCAAAGTAGTTGCCAGTCTTCGTGGGGCCCAGGCTAAAAAATGCAATAAATTAAATACAAAATACATTTACAATATAGTGTAATAATTACAGATCGTTCAGAATCAGATAATTATAGAATAAAAAAAAAGTAACCTTTCTAAAAACACATTTACATGAAGCGGTCAATCAGAGTTAAAAAAAATAAAATAAAAATTGAAGAAAGAAAATTGTATTAAAACAGGTTACAATTAAATTCATTTTACAAGCCAACTGAGCATATTGTGAATGTGGTCAACCTGTTAAAATTACTTTCTTTGTAAATATAAATTATACTGTATTTGAATATATGTATAGGACTAAGGCTTACAATTTACCAAATGTAGTAAACCTTGCAATAATTACACAAGGTCAGTGTTGAATTTGGTGGTTTGAACTTGAAAAGACGATGCAGCAAAAGGTTTCAATAGCTTATGTAACATCTTCAGGCTATAAAATTAAATTGTGTGTAGCTAGCTGTAGCTGAGACAGCATTAGCCTGGTTTCACTTTGTAAGAAGCTGTGAATTTAAAAAGATTACCAAAAAGGCATGTCTACAAACCCTCTGTAACAATATATGTAATGCAATGGCCCAATTCAAATCCAATGGTATTTTAGATTATTGTTATATAAATTTTTCTTTCAGCTTTCCTATAACATTTTTTTTTGTTTGCTCTTTTAAAAACATCAACATCCAAAAGTCTGTTTCTTTTCAGTTTTTTTATAATGCCTATTAAAGATATGTTTGTATGTTTTAACTAATAAATAATGAGGACACAAATATTCCATTATTCCAAAGTTACACTATTTATGAGTGTTGACAGAAAGCAGACAAACCAAGATAAAAAATATAAAAATCTATTTAGTAAACCAAAACATTCAAATTCAAGCAGTGTCCAAGGGTAAGCCAAAAGCAGAGGAGCACAGAACATCTCCAATGGGCACTCCACGACGCTCCAAATGAATATTGGAGCCCTTCCTAATCTGAGATGAAGTTATCATGCAACCAGTAAAGTGTAATCTGAGAAGGCTCATCTGCGTGATATATTACCAAATACCATCTGGCAGGGAGGGCCACAGTTAAATGTTGACAGTAATGACAATTTAGATCACCGGCCTTATTAAATAAAGAGCTCATTTGTGCAGACATATGGCCAATCAGCCCATCGCCTGACACTTCATCATGTAGCCACACTCACAAAGCAAAAGACGCTCGATGGATGCACATGCAAATGAAAAGACATCAAAGATAAGCCTTATGGGTGAATTGGCCACTGTGATGTTGTTAAGTATTGAATAAAGCATCCTGACACATGTGGAGTAGGCACTTAGGTCATGAATTCAGTTGGAAGCATGTTGTATTTGTGTAGTTGGAAGCTAACAAGTAATGAAATATGAAAATGTTAAATTCTCCCATAGATTTTGGTCTGTGTTACTCTCTGGGTACCCCTGCTTTCTCCCACTGTTCAAAGACACACAGGTATAGGTAAATTAGTGAATGATTGTGTGAATAGTTATGGACCTCTGATCATCGGGCCAGGGTCCAGGGTGTACCCCGCCACAGGCCCATAGTTGCTGACAGGTTAGGTTCTTGAAAGAAGAAAATAAATGTATTAATGAATGATTAGTTTTAGTTATAGGTTTAAGTCTCTATTTAGTCCCTAAAGTTACTTAAGTTAAGAAGTGGCAAGTGGCGGGAACACTTCATAACACTTCACAACACATCATATGCAGCCATCTAAGTTATTCAAGTTCATGTTATGTCTACGGAAGTGGTTTGTTTTTTGTTTCGTTTATTTAGTTATGCTTTACTACAAGCGTTACTACTGTTATTGCAGGCTATCTCTAAAGCTATATGTTATGTTTTGGTTATGTTCAGATAGAGGAAGTGGTTTACCAAATGTTTAAAGAAGCAAACAAAAGAGATTATTTGCTGTAGTTAGATGACTTTTCCTTTCACGACCTGCTCACTGAAGGTCTACATGTCCACATTTGAGTCGCCGGGAGGCAGTTGCGTAAAACAGGAGCAGCGTCACTGACATTTTGCACACATTTTGGACAGATCAACACCTGCACTCTGCCGACAAAGCCAGCACGCATGAGGACAGACAGGCAGACATCCGCTCTCACAAACACTCGGGGAGTGTTTATGTGGAATCCAATAAAGATAGCCCCAGCTGTCTGTCTGTCCCGATGCTCTAAGTCTCCACGGCAATAATCACGTAGGTTTGAATCCGCCCCGGAGTCTGTCGTCTGGAGAGAGACGGCCAGCGTGAGTGATGTGGCTGACTCAAAGTTCCACCTCCACTGGCCTTGCAATATGATATTTCTCATTGTTCTCATACAGGAATATTTGTGTCCATTAGTCATTTACAGTAGTGAGATGCTGACATCGCTGTTTTCTGCATATCACATCATTTTTGCTTTTGCTTTTTCCCAATCAAAGTAAGACATCTGGCTTTGAAAATTATACTTGGGCAACAATTTGAATTTCTCAACTTGCATGTAACCAGTTCTGCTGCTGATTGTGTGCATGCTTCCACATCGTAAGCCTTTGTCTAACACAAGTGCTTTTGCGTCTGCCTTATCAGAGCAGCTGCGAAAATAGCATATCGTAGCATCTCAAACAAAAGGAAACGTTACACTTAACTGGTTCAAGAAATTGGCAAGAAATCGAGCGAGGTTTACACATCGTCCTCCACAGACCGGCTGCGGTGTTTTTCATATTTTGTTCATTCAGTAGAGTATAAAATATATTTTTAAAAAAAGCTTTTGAGCTCTCCGTTTGTTTTGTTATTTTTGTTTGGCAGAAGTGCTCCTAGGCATTTAAGTGTTCCAATAAAAGACAGAAAATACTGATTGGAGAGTGGCCACACTTAGCTGGTGGCTGATGTCGATTTGTTTGTGTGATACAGCGATCAATAGCGCTATTATCTCAAGAGTAAGTCAAATCAAAGCAAGTAAGATGCATATGACAGCATGTTCTGCACTGTTTAAACTATTCTCTTTGGGGTTTAGAATTGTTGTAGTCATTGGAGTAGAATCTATAAAGAAGGACTATCAAAAATGGTTATAAGTATAAAAAATTGTGTACTATTCATCGCATTGAGATCACAAGCACCATTATCAGCACTATTGTCACGCTTTTTGTCTGTCTTTTCACGAACAGCATGTGTGGACATAACTTCAGACCCTTTTGTCTTGTAATCTACACCCAGAAAACCTTTAATCTCATACTAACACTTTTCTTCTCCTTTCTTTAAACTGCTCTTTCACTCTCCCTCTCTGCCCACACCCCTCTGTCCCATCCTGGTGTGCCCTGTCCCAGCTCAGGTGTAGTTTAGATAAGACTGTAGAGGAGGGGATTACTGAGTACTCTGTGTTGTTTGTCTTTGGGCCTGAGAACAAAGGGAGTGGGATGTTGACACTTAACTCACAGTTGTCTTTAACGTTTCATGCAGAGCTTACATGGATTATGTGATATGGATTTCTATCTTTGAGAGTTTACGTACATGAGAGATTCAGACAACTGTACAGTATTTGTAGTAATCCTCTACTGCTTATTGCCATTAACGTACTCCAAATCTGTAATCAGGTTGAAGTACTGCTACTTTAAAACAATCTTAATCAAAAATTGTAAAGAAGCAGTCATCAAAATTATGAGTCAACATTAAAAGTATAATTGCACTGCTCTACTACTACTACAGCTACTTCTACTCTATCCAACCTGTAATCAAACCAAGGACCTTCTATTTGTGAGGCAAGTGTACTGCGCACTATTTTAAAACTTATTACTTAAGTAAAAGTAAAGGTGTGTAGTCTGACACTACAATTTTTTTTAAGTTCAAGCTATAAAATATATGCTACAGTATAGACCAGCGATTCTTAACTGGTGGGTCAGGGCCCAAAGATGGGTCACTGAAGCATTTTCAGTCAAAAAAATAAAAAAATAAAAAAAAGATTAATAAAAAATTGATGTTACTGTTACACAAAGTTGAAGTGAGCGTAAGTATTTACCACCAAGTCATCAGAGGAAAAGTCAATTTTGTAGTCTTGAATCGTTTTGAATTGCACTTTTTATTTCATGTATTTTGGTTTTAAATTAAACTGCATCTAATAGAAGATAGAAAGGTAGTAGTTTCCTTTCTAATATCACCACTTGCTTGTAATTAAATGTGTTCTTTTTGTGTTGGCGTACTGTGATATTCTGAAATTATTCTGTGTCAGATTCAATCCATTTTATCAGTTGAAATATCTCTTATTTGGGTCGCGGCTTGTCATTTTAGGGTGATGGTGGGTCCAGAAGCCAGACCAGTTGAGAACCACTGGTACAGACTTTTTTTTTCTGACATGACAAACCATAACAACTGACAATTAAGTTTAGCCAGCTTCAGCGTGACCAAAAACTGTGAATCCCAAACAATTTTGTCCCTAGACACTATTATTCAGTTTGTTTTTGTTTATGTGTTACACTGTGACACTCAAAATGCTAACCTTAACCGTCCAACCATAACTTTAGGCTGTGTACACATAGCACAAATCGGATAATAAACTGCATTATCCATGTCATATTAGGAGAAATTACTAAGAATACAACATCAACATGCATTTTAACTCCATTTTAAACATACTAAGACAACAATTTCAACTTTTCCACTCGCATGTAAGCATCCCAACTGTCTCCGTTCACCCGTCTGTGAGGCGGAACAACAAAAACCGGACCAAGGACACACAGTGAAGTGCACACTCTCACCTGTGTAATGACTGTGTCGCCGTGCCCTAGTTATGAACTGAATCAGCATAATCCCTTCACACTCCATTAATCAAGAAAAGGCACGGAGCAGCCCCACAAAAATGCACAGTCTTCTCGCCCCGTGTGGTCCGCCAAGTTTAGCTATAGTCCCACGGGCAGATATTACTGCTCTACTCAAGCAAGGCACGCACAATGGGATCCACGATGTTCTACAGGTTGTGTGGTAACAGAATATGATTCATGTTGTTAAGGGCGGTATACTGTGTGAGGATATGACAATGTTATGGCCTTGTTTTCAATATCGAACCAAAACAGATGGCTCTTGTTATTGTAATATGCAATATCTCTTAACATTTTGGTGAGTCGCCTCTCGTCTCATTTCCCAGTAGAGATGATAAGCAAGTGTTTAAAGGTGGAGTAGGCAATATTTTCCAAAACAACACTGCGGACGTTGTTCGAAGCTTGCTGATCTAATTTTCTCTCCCCTTTACAGTTTCCTATTCTGAGAAAAGTCTTGCATTCTGCTACAATTTTTGTTTTTAAGTTAACATAATCCACTTTGTCTGTCTTGTTAGTTAGCATTGCTTTTGAGTGATATAGAACAAAGATGGAGCAAAGATGAAACGTAAGGCACTGGGTGAATGCAGATTTAGTTCACAGAAAAAAGTACTTTGTTATTATGAAAATTCTTAGAAAAATATTTGTATATATTTTTGCACCTACCATGTTTCAAGTGCATGGATTTTACACTGACTCATAACCATTTACTACAGTTTTAATTAAAGAGTGGGTACTTTTGAATGTAAAAAGAAAAAAAAAAACAACCTTTCATTATTTCCATAGCAGAAAAGTCCTAGGAAAATCCTGTGTAGGAAAATGTCAGTGAAAACCTACTTTGTGGACACATTTTCACAGATCATTGAGTTCTGATAGCTGTTATGAAGCTTAATGACTGTGGACACTGACCACAGTAAAACCAGTCAGACCAGTCTGCAGCAGTTGTTGTGATACATTACTCACTTTATTCCCGAAATGACGCCTCCCTCTACACACAGCTCATATTTACATAAACAAGTCTCCAATGAGGTCATACTGTTTTTAAAGATGGGACTAAACACTGAGCTTACACCTGGTGACAGGCTTTGAGATTTTACTGCCATTTACAATGCAAAGTTTCGCACCAGGCCTATTTGTCTCAGTGAGTAAAATCAACATGTTTCTTTACAATTCTAGAGTAAGCTTTATGAAACCTAATTGGTTTTATTAGCATTTAAATGGGCACTACGAGTTTAGTATTTTGCCTTATGTTCCAAAACAAAGGACAGAGTTTTTTTTTTGAGGGGACACCCAGGACAGTGGCCAGTTTGTCACAGGGCTGTCTGATAACGACATATGTACACTGTCAGACAAACATACATCCTTATTGATTCATTATAGGCTATTTACACTAGGGTGACCACCTCAAAAAGTACAAAAAGTGCAACAAGTTGTGCGATTTGGTAGGACAAGGTGGGACAACTTGAGAGATGATAAAAGTTGCTTCAGTGTAAGGCCTATAAAACATCTGATGCGGTTTTTATCCCAAAAACACACATTCTGCAAAGTAATGCCCTTACTGAGACTTTATTCATTGGAATAAAAAAAAAAATCAAAGCTCTCAGTCTGCATTTTCTCAAAACAATCCAGCACCAATCCCAGCTCACAGCTCCATGGAGAGGCCTGTCCTGAGACACAGGTGCAGCAACACACCAACCAAATATTCCAATCTATCAAGATGGGATACCCACAAATATTTATTTTACATTTTACACAAGAAATACTGACCTTACTGTGTTGTTCTTAACTTAAATCTTTTTTTTTCATATGATCTACTGAGCACCAATGAAAAAGAGGGACACTATCTTAATGTGGGACAGTGGGACAGATGCCTAAATGGCTGTGCAGTACCAAAAGTGGGACAGGTGGTCAACCTAATTTACACTCCCAATTCACTAATACATGCACAATTTTAGACAGTGGAAAGACCTACAGTAACATAGCAGCTGGCCCAAGGATTGAACCATCAACCTCTTTGTCTGTGCCATTGTGCACCCCTCAGCAGTGAAACCAGAACAAGTTGCTTTGCTTTCTAAACACAACCACTTCTTCTACCAATAACTTTGTCCTTTAGCATCACCACTGAGGTCAACTGTAATGCTAATATTACTCATAAAGCTCCATGGCTGTTATAAATAAATAAAAATATTTTGAGCGCAGATATTACGTACTGTGTGCTCTCCACGTACCAGCAATTTACAGAGATTTCTCAGAGATTGCCTTTGCATTTGCACACACACACACACCCCAGCCACTCCACATCATATACATAAAAATAGAGTGATCCGGTGAGTGGGCAGAAAAATGATTTGGGTGAGAGCAAACCAAAGACAGAAAATGAGCATATGGATATGTGTGTGTGCGTACTCCTGGTAGATATGAGGCCACGTTGTTTTTGTGGCCCTCGCCGATCAGTCAGGGGCCCGCAGGCAGCAGGCAGTGTGGGTAGAAGAGGTGTCAGCTAATCTGCTATGATTGATGTAGTGCTCTGAAACTGATGGAACTGCACTGTGGACTGCAAAGGTCTACACTGTGATGACACAATGCGTACAGTGTGCATGCAACATGGGTTACACCTACCACAAAACTCATGCAAAGACAAAAATAACGTGATTTTGTGCGTTTATATAACATACATAGAAAAGTGGAATACATTACAGAGATTTCAATGTTCTAGTGCTTTATTTTATTCTTAAGTCTATGCTTATAAATTGTTTTTGAAAGGTTTTTGACTACTGTATTTTTCACACTATAAGGCGCATCGGATTATAAGGCGTACCTTCAATGAATGGCCTATTTTAAAACTGTTTTCATATATAGGGCGCACCGCATTATAAGGCGCATAGAATAAAAGCTGTAAAAAACTGTAAAAAGCTGTAAAAACTGTAGTGGCTGGGGTTGCGTTATGCATCCACTAGATGGACCTGCGCTAAAGGGAATGTCAATAAAACAGACAGTCAAACTCTGTTCACTCCCAAAACAAGTTAGTGCATTCACAATACGGTACTGTACGTATCGGTAGCTCTTATTTGCGCCGCCCTAGTTGAAAACAATGTATTTCCAACTCCATTTGTCACAATTCAAAGCTACATGAACAGCGTTCGAGCGCTCAGTTTTCTGTCCCCTCAATGTCGCAACTCTTCTACTAGATGGAGCAAAGGCTGTGCCTCCTTGTTCTTTTGCGGCAGGATCCATAAACACGCCTATGGCACACATGAACAGCTGGGACTGGAATTCCCCTTTACCTTTTTTACCGCTGTCACTTTGGCGACGCCCCCTGAATACGGTAGCCATAATTAACCAACACTGATCCATATATAAGGCGCATCGGATTATAAGGCGCACTGTCGGTTTTTGAGAAAATGAAAGGCTTTTAGGTATGCCTTATAGTGCGAAAAATATGGTAGATTATCACTAAGAAGGCTACCCCTTTCTTGCCAAATAGTGAGAGTAGTGGTTAGCTTATTAAATGTTTATTGCAAATGTTCACAACCAACTGATTAATGAAATAGTAATAAAGTCTTTGTTAATGCTTTATATGTCTAGACCTATTGTCATATTAAAATAAGTGGCAGCGTAACATTTCAGTAAAAAGATATGTGCAAAAATGCTATTCTTCCTGTAACTAAAAAATGGATTGTGACTATTTATTGTTGAGTGACGTGTTTTTGTCGTTTTATTGTACGTATATGTGTGGCACTTTACTTGATCGGCCAATATGATTTTGTTGCACACTTTCAAGCAAGGCATTCATTCATTCACAATCAATTAACCACTAAACTCCATGTAAAATTGGTTTCAGGACATAAACTTTGGGTCTCCTATAAGAACGTCCTAGGTGCTCATTGTCCAAAAAAAACCACTCCACTCAACAATATGCCTATGGAGAAAAATCTTTTGGGGAGTGAAAAAATAAAATATTAAGTAAAAATGTTAAATACTTGGCTGTCACAATGCACTCTGTTGTCTCTTTCTCCAGAGCCACTGTCTGAATTCACCACAGCCTGATATTTCCTGCCATAGCTGAGGTTTCACTCAGACATGCTCTCCATTTCACCTAATTGGCCATGAAAAATGGATGACAAACATAAACAGCGACTGTCATTATGTCATTACGTGCGTGCGCGACCTGCTTGCGCTGCGACTGGGACCCAACAACGTGTGCGAGTGTGTACGAGCTGGCATTTATAGAATGGGGAGACAGGCGGGAGCTCAAAGCCGAGGTATTCTATTTGTTTTTAAGCCTAATTGCCGAAATAACAGTGTACTTTCAAACAGCGCCAGATGTGGTGAGCTGGCCCGGACCATCGGAACACCCACACAGAACACACAGAGACAGAGAGGTAAACAAAGAGAGGAGAGAAAGTGCCTTTTTTTGCATTTTTGTGATGAGAATTGTCAAATGAATGAAGCAGACGGTAAACAGCAAGGACAAACAGCCCATTTTCCACTTCCATTTACAATGTATTATTGTAATGAACACACTCTGTGGATATACAGTGTATCTAATTTGTAAATGAACATTTTTTTCACTTTTAGAAGAGAAATTTATGTAACTGGGGTGGGACAATATACAATTATATCACTCATCGTAATGAAAATACTATAAACTAATACTTGCAAATAATTTTTATGATCGGGAAAATCATTCTTAAGTTAATTGCCTCATGAGAAAGCTGTTGTCATCACCCGTTCAAGTACAATTAGGTGTATTCTCAAGTCCCACCACAAGGGGAGCCAACATCTTTGATTATATAATCAAATATTGTCAAAACTTGTCAGTCTGTTGTGTCATTGGATCCTAACAGATAATTCATGCTATTTCAACTTCAAATGAGATGCAATAAAATAATTGTTTGACAACTAAATTATTTCTAGTGATATTTTCAAACTTAGGGTAATGATAATAATCACAGTACAATCATGGGATTTTCAGTAGAGTAGTAAACTTGGCTCCACTTTGCTGCACTCAAACACTCCTCTGTAATGGTTTATCCTACTTTTGTGTGGTCTACAGCGCTCCACTTTGTCATATTAAAGTAAACACTTGTTGGGACTCGAAATTTCCCAACATCCACTCACCTCTGCGTGGTTAGCTTGACTTCCTTTATGTTCTTTCATTTGTCAACACCAAAAAATTCACCCACAATGAATGCAAACGTGTGAAGAAAACATCTCTTTGGAGAGTTTATCCAGGGCTGCTGCTTGTTGCACACAGGTGTACAGTACATCGACCTTCAGTGACCCTGGTGTTTCGGTCCAGGCCGTCTGACAGAATAAAAACCTAACCCTCCCCCAAAATAGTAAGAGTGTGGACATCCTTGACTAGGCTACTGTCAGCGTGTCCTTTGGTGCATCCTTTTGTGACCTCCGCAGATTGTGTCCAGATAGCACCACCTGCATCCTTCACAGCACACTACACACTAACGCTGTATGTGGGTTTGTGGAAAGAGGACAACATAACTGGCAACTTGTTATGACTGAAGGCTACAGTTAGGTTTTATGTAAAGGCATTTTTCATATATGTAAATAAAAACAAACAGCAGGGATTTGTATATTTGATAAAAGCATACTATTTTCCCAGAAGAACATAAATAACATGTTTGGAAGCTGAATCCAACCAGCAGGGCACAAGCCAGTTACTCCTTGTGCCAATCCCAAGCCTGAATAAATGGAGAGGAATGCATTTGGAAGGGCATCCAGTGTCAAACCTATGCCAAATTAATATGCAACTCACTGAACACAAGACAGAGGATATAATGATGTAATGACCCTAGAGAATGGGAAACAGCTGACAGGAAGTTTATAAAAAAAAAAGGGCTTATTTTGAATATAAAGGCAGCAACACATCACAAAACAATCTAAAGCAAAAGACTGAAAGTAAGTTGTACTAATAAAAACAGCTGAGAGAGTGTTATGCAACTAACTAAGTGGTAACCTTTCACAAAGTTGACTTGAAAGAGGCATTCTGTATTATTTTATGGGATTCCAGTAAAAGGGCACAATGGCAGAACAGTTTGCAAGAAGGTTGTGGGTTGGATCCTCAGTTGGCTGACTCACAATAGTTCTGGGGTGGGTTTGGATGTCCTCTCTGTGTTATCATATATTTTCTCCTGGTACTTCCTCTTACCACTTACCGACTTCAAATGCATGCTTTTTTTTTTTTTTTTTTTTTTTTTTTTTTTTTTTTTTTTTTTGGTGACCCATAGTGAATAAATATGAGAGTAAATGGTTGTCTGTATGTCTCTGTCCAGGCTGTCCACCTAATAGCTGCAGGGCTAGGCTCCAGCCACTCGCCACTCCTAATGGGAATAAGAAAAAGATGAATGGATATATGAATGGATGCATGTTCATATCCTCAAGCAGTGGAATAATGCATAACTAGCATTATTCTGCTGTCGCCTAATGCCACCCAACATAACACATTGCACCTTTAAAATACAAAGAGTTTCCTGTGTCATACCAAAAAACACTGGCTCAAGTATAGGCCTATATGTTTCTGAGACACAAAAGTAAACCACAATATTTTTTCAAACCTGGTAGACGAGGTTTAAAACAATGGTCCATTTATAGAAGCGTGCATGTGTAGGAGGCATTGTACATCGACTTTTCACAAATGTACATTATGCAGGAATGTTTTTCTTCTCACTTCGAGCAAATCCGAATTCCCACCAGCCTTTACTCGAAAACTCTGTCTTGTACACTCCCATTTGAGCGGCTGTAAAACAAGGCTGGTCCTTTTCCCTTTGTTTTCTCTCCGCTGCAATTAAAACTCATCCACAAAACAAGGCGCCAAATGCAAAAGGTCCCGCAAATTTCACAATCCTCCCCAAACAAAATCTTTTAGCCAGTCCCCCTTCTCCGTTGAAGCACAAGGGGCCTAGGATAGGATTAGAATGTGAATCAGTGGCATAGGGGGCATTGACATTCTGCGCGCGGTGCGGTGATGAAAAACTTTGGCAGGCTCGTTCGGTTCGGTCGCGGCGAGCTGAGAATTCCTGATGAGTTGATGTTTATCTTATCTGGGAAGGATAGTCATTTTCTCATGTGTTTTACATCAATTCCACTAATTCAAACAGGCTTTGTACAAACAGGATCTGAAGGCGCAGAATCCAATCAGACGGGAAACGGCAAATAAAATTCAAGCTGCATTGCAAATACATCCACGTGCACAAAATAGGCACAATGCTGAAATGCAGTGAAATGTGTTCACGGTGATGCTAGCTGTAGAGGAAGGATGGGAAAGGGAAGAAGTGTCCTATACTAGAGTATGGAGCCTCATGAGGACCAATTAGTTAGAAAGACAGTGTAAAAGATACACAACAAACTTCTTGTATGGTGTTTTTCTTTTGATGGTTTTACCTGATGCTAAAACATATTCAGCAGCTGAACAAACTGAAATAAACAAGTTGTTTTGATTATTTGGGCAAAATATACACTACAGTTTGGCAACAGAAGCTAATGGTAGTGTAAATAAAGCACCAATGATGATCACTTTTACTAAAATTTATAGTTTAGTGTCACGGCATAAAGACATCTGTCATTGCAAACTGCATAATAGATTAATACTGATTGTGAATAAGGAATTAATATTGAATTTATACATCAGCTTAGCATAATTCAATTTCTGTGTTGCAGAAACAACATAATGACATAATGACTAAGCTATTTATTTCATAGTAAAAATTGGCAGACTTCAATCTTTTATGAATCTTTAGTAAACCTTTTTATTTTTTTCCTATGGAGCTTGTAATCGCTCAAATTTGTGGAGTCAAACATAAACTTGAACCAAAAGCAAGTCCATTGCGGCTGAGTCACTATAAACGCCTGAGGTAACAGAGTGCATTCATTTATTTAGCCAGTGGGTTTCACAGTAAGGCTATAGAAGAATCACAGGATTCTATTCACCTTGCCGCAAAAATGCTTTGAGAGAATATTTTGACGTGCTTAAATCCAACCTGGCCTTACACTTGCAAAACACGTATTGCTCTTCAAAGCGTGATGATAACATGTCAATTATTTAGGCCATAGCTAGTTGCATCAAAGTGAATACTAATACATGTTCAGGTGATTTAGCTTTAACCAAAGGGCCAGCTCCTCATTGGTTCTCACTGCCTCACCTTCCTACTCTCCACTCGCTTTCTTTCCTGGTGCAACAAAAGTAATTACCAGAGACCTCTACCTGGCCCCGGGGAGAGAGAGGAGAGCATATGCCTTCACACACACACACACGCACACACACACACACACACACACACACACACACGCACACACACACACATGCATGCTCAGCTGTCCAATACTCCAGCTCCCAGGCCTCTGAATGACAGCCCGGCTAATTAGAATCTGATTCACCCATTTAATGAAAAAAGGAATAATTAGATAGGTAGATAGCAGCCAGGAGACATTTATTCAGCATTCGTTTAGTGTCAGGGAGTCACGGTGTGTGTGTGAGAGAGAGAGAGAGGCCCGGGGGGACAGGAGTTTGGGAGATGGGACGGCTTATTGCACCGCCCACATAAGTGCTTTCTTAATGAAATTACACTTCATTAGATACACATAGGTACAGAGCCACTCATAAGGACTCCTACATGGAAACAAATATGTGTTTTGAAATTCTGACTTGTATTTGTTTGATTATTTGTGCGCATAATATAGGCTATTTATTTATTGAATTAAAAATGAAGTATTTTACAATGAACAATGACTTCCCATACAAAGCTGCAGTCAGAATACAACAATAAGAGGCCTAGATATGGATTTGGGCAAAATTTTGTTTAAGAATTTGAGTTTTAAATGTGAATGTTTGTTTGAGTTGTAAAATGCTTCTAAAAACTTGCACTTTTAGAAGTTTTTGTTTGTTTTTTTTGTGTGTGTGAATTTAGTGGCGTTCATGGAAGCAAAGTTTTTATTTGATCAGTTTTCCTGTTTCATTTATTCTGTTAAATTTATCAAAATGCAACTATTGTGAGATTGTTTGCACAAAGTGACAGAAGTTGCTTCTAATTTGATTTTAAATGAAATTAGTTTACACCAACACAAAGAAAATTAATCTGGACAACTTTTAAACCAGTGTAAACGCAGCTTTGTTTGCCATGCGTCGCTTGTATCACACATGCTTTCTCATTCACTTATTTATTTTCCACTTTATTTCCGTGCCTGCCTCTCAAGATTGGTTAGTGTTTCCACATCAGATTGCAATTGGCCACAGTCTAATTTGATTTCGGTATGAGAAATCACTTCCAAATTATTCTGAAGAAACAACACTTATTTGCAGCTAGCCCTAGATACCACTGTAGAATGTAATATAATGTCTCAAAGGGGAATGACAGGGGTCGGGATATCTGATGGGCGTCTATGGTTTCCATTCACTTGGGAAAGATGAATAGAAAGAAAGCAGCAGGGATACTACAGTGAGCTCAGAAATACAAAAATATATAGAGCGCTGTCAGAGTTGATAGTTTAATTGTTAATCTTGAGTGATTTTAATATTTTGCGCAGAGCCCTAGGGGACTGGACTGCTATAGAGAAGATATAAAGTGTGATCAAAGGGATGTTATCAGCCAAAATGATAGCACAAGACACAATTGTAACAGCCTTAAAATGGATTATTGAAGTTAACAGACTTCGCTATAATGAGCACTGCTACAGACCATGTAGAAACACTCAGAGAGCACACAGCTCCTGCAAAACTTTGGTCCTATTTTACATTTTGGTACAAATATAGAGCCCAGAACTGAATTTGAACCTGAGCTCAAGCCTGGGACTAACAAGCAAATGCCAGAGAAATATAACCTCAGCATCCTATGTTCAGCATCCCTTCATTACCCAGTCCTTCCTCCAATAATAAATATTTCACATCTACCCCATAGTTGTGGCCTGGTCCTCCGTAGTGAATATACACTTAGCTCCTTAAACTTATGATAAGTGTTTGCCAAATACCATAAATTATTGGACTACAGCTCATATTCCATAATGCACAAACATTGAGCGTGATATGATTTAAGTTCATTTTCAAGCTCTCTGCATTTCAAAAGTGAGCTGCCAAAAAGCATCTCACTCCCCAAGGTTTGTTGACAGCAAATCAATATTGGAAACATAAAAATGATGGGGAAAGAATAATGAGAATTTGGTAGATGCTTGAATACAAAAAGGTTGTTACAGGGTTGCCACAGAATATTAGGCCTTGGCTGACGTTTATAATGTACTACTGACGGCTGTATTGAAGCACTTTGCTCCAAAAAGAATGCATTTTGAAATTTTGAGACCTTCGACTGATCTTTGTTTGATTTAGATAATGGCTTAAGACATGCAAAACAACTCATTGATGAAAGATTTTGTGTTGTTAGCAAATGCAAAAATGCTGAAATACTCAAATCGCCATTCAAATGCACTTAGCAACATTTGAACTTTGTCCACCGAAAGCTTTCAAGTGTTCGAGCATCATTGTATGATCTTTTCTCTTTTTGCTAATGCATTCTTAGTAGACTTCAAGCTAACTTTTCAAATAGCATTCCAGTGAGAAGGTCAAAGCTCTTCAGGATGTAAAATGAGTCCAGGGCTACTTTTCGTACCCTCCTGACTCCGGCCTCTCCATATGGCGTAAACAAACAGAAGGACGTCTGATAATGAGATGGCATTGTTACAATTTCTCAAGTTTTGTGGGCATTAGAGGACTCACTGTCTTTCAGGGGCACAAAAAGAAAGAAGGGAGGAAAAAAAATCCTGGCACGACAGATTAAAGCTAATGTGCGAACGTGTGGAGGTGAAAAACAAACTGTGGTGAGGGCTGCCAAGGAAACACACGCTCCACTAGCACCAACATGTCACCTACTTCTGCAGCCAGGGTTTACCAAACCTGTCAGTAAAAGTGCATGCAGATTGTATACATACTAAAGCAATATTAATATTATATTCTTTTTTTTTGTTTTTTTTTGTTTTTTTTTGTTTGGTTTTGGTGACATCTGGTGGCAAAAGTAGAGTTAACTGTACAGTGTGAGACTGAGTGTTTGTCTGTCAGTGTATCTCTTTGTCTGCCCTGCCAAGTTGCCATTGTCGAAGGTGTAGCCCGCCAAAGGCCCATTGTTGCTGGGATAGACTCCAGTCACCCGCCCAACAAGGCCTAATTGTTTGGCAAAGGTTAAAACATCAGTTAAAGGGGCTATATTATGCAATGCATTTGACTTTTCTGCGCTTTCAACCACGTCACCAAAACCATACCTGGAACTGTGATTTGCATCATTTACGGCTGTTTAAGTAAACCTCTTTTCTCTGGCATAGCGATTCTAAGGCCTCAAAACGCACAGTTTCATGAACCTTTGCCTCTCCCACAAACCCCCATCCACTCAGCTCTCATTCCTTTATGAAAAAAAAAGCAGCGCAAGGCTTTGTTTCCACTGTTTCCGCACAGTAGAAAGGCATTGTACAGGTTTAAGGTTTAAGAAAGTGAAATCTCAACTCATCTGGACAAATTTAAATTGCTGTTTTAAAATAAACAAAATGACAGAACAGTAAGATGTGCCAAGAAGTAGTCATATTTTGGAAAGGATGCATGATACCTTTAACTACTGAGCACTTGTTCAAAACAGTGAGAGTGTTTGGACTTGTCACTGTTCTAGCGTGAGTGGTGTAAAGTGGATACAGCCTGATTCTTGACCTGAAAGTTCTTTAAGACCAAGGAGTCAGTGCTCTGGAGTTGAACAGTCAGACGAGCATCCACCTCAAGCCTCACTGCGCTGACTCACTGTTGCATTGCAGAGAACACAGCGTATGGGAGCAGATAAATAAACAAATGCCCCAGCGTCCTCCTCTCTGCATCCTGTCTGTGTCTGCTCGATGCCGAAGGCTGTTTTCACTCAGCAGCAGTGAGATGGGCTCCCGGTGGCCCCCCAGCCCCGTGCCTATCCATCACAGCTCATCATTGCTCCGACTGTACAACCGTGCCCCAAGAGCAGAGGAATCCGCCACACTCTGAGTTCTCTCTGCTGCATGCACACAGCCTCACACACCTCCAGTTAAACACACCTGGTCGAACAATGCATCCCTTCTTGGCCGTGGCCTTGGGCGCTCTCTCTGCCTGTCAGGTAAGTGTCTGACATTTGAGCGAAGCACGCCCTGCACCGAATGGATGTCCAAATGGAAGATACCTGAATGTCTATTATATGACATAGGGTTTTCAAGTATTAAATATATATGCCACGTACTGGAGTGACCATGGTTTGATTTTCTTGCATCATACTACCATTGACTACGTGTCATTATTAGTACAAAATAATCTACATCTACTCTACATAATCACATTGTACAATAGCACAACTTCCAAAATTAATATCTGTAGAGCTGAAATAGCAAAATGTGTTCAGGTGCAGTTCCAGTTTAAGAAGTTTATGTGTGTTTTACTTTGACTAAAGCAATAACTTTTTATTGATGAGTCAAGAATTAATAATGACAGATTGTTCTGAAAACATCTTGAAAACTGATCCGCAGTAGAGTCAGGTTGATGATGGCACTACAGGTGGATAGACGGTTGAGTCCCCAGGGCTGTGACTAGCTCTCTAACAGCTGCCAGCGATTCTACTGCACCTACGTACTTGGTATCATTTCTGGGACTCATTAGTTGTCACGTCTAGGGTTTCCAAAAAATCACCTGATCGTGGCATGCATAGAGATCATTTCTAACCTGAATTCTCCTCAGTAGTGGCCTTGTTTGTCAAACGGCAGGCATGAGCAGTGTGCGTGCGATGACAAGTGTTGCTACAAGTGAGCAGCGAGTTTGAAGAGTGGCCCAGAGGCAAAGAGCTGGCTTCAAGTCACAGCACTGAAAGGAACGGAGTGCTGGGGTGATTGGCAGGAGGCTGTTTACTGTAAACACGAACAAGGGCTGGCAAGCAGGCTGGCTTTCACGCAGGAATGCATTGGGAACTCATTCTTCACCAACCAGTTAAATCACAACAAAGAAATGAATCATTATTACCAAGGTGAAAATTATGCCTTGGTGCCTACGTATGATTCAACTGACCACAATGTCTACAGTGAAAATTTGCATAAACACGATGGGAAAATGAACAATAGGTCAAAAACTATGTGAAGTCTGTCCAAAGACATACATGTGTAGGTGAATTGGTAAA
Organism: Bostrychus sinensis; assembly: GCA_020698575.1. NCBI lineage: Eukaryota > Metazoa > Chordata > Actinopteri > Gobiiformes > Eleotridae > Bostrychus > Bostrychus sinensis. The sequence goes on along the minus strand of CM036249.1, from coordinate 14,462,897 downwards.
ACTAAACTGCCCATTGACTAACCAGCCATTGTGACAGCTGTACCTCACCTAAGGCCCATAGTTGCTGGGATAGGCTCCAGCCACATGCGACCCACAATAGGAAGAAGTGGAGGAGGGTAAATGTACTGTATACTGTTTTAGCTACTCAAATACTGCCATGCAAGTACTCTAGCCACTGCAGTTTCTCAATACAGTGCCGTTTGAAATTATCTCACTATTAAAAGGCAATAAAAGCTGAGCAAACTATAAATAATGATCTTAAAGTGCCAAGAGGGACTAGCTCATTCAAAACAAGCCACTTGATAAAACATCTGAAATGGTTCATAAATATCTGCTCACAGAATCACTAAGTAGTCAACTCATTCTGGCATAGATGGTATGAGAACTACCATTATAATGAGCAACAATCAACTATGAAGCATATGAAATTACCATTAACCCACAAATATGTCTAGTCTCTTACGACAAGTGTCAAACATGCCAGACCACTGTTGTTTGTCATAGTTATCTGCACTCTGCCTTCAAGTGGTTCACAATACACTTATTTACAGCTATAAAGTGACTGTCTATTTACTCCCTCAGATTCGCCTGCCAAGCCACTTTTCCCTTCTTCTTGTCTGCGGGTACATGTTAATTATCTCGAATCAAGGGTGGCACCGTCGAGTCAATTTGGAGATATCATCTAATCTCTGCGGCTTTGATAGGATTCTTTCTCTTCCTGTCCCAACGCCGTCCTATGTTCCCGAATGTGGCTCTTCTGTGGAGTCTGCATGTCCTCTCTGTGTTCCTGGGGATTTTCTCTGGGCACTCCGGCTTCCTCCCACTGTCCAAAAACACGCATGTGTGGGTGAAGTGGTAAATAGTAAGAGACCATTTACACAACGGCGATATGCCAACGCGCGCTCATATGCGTTCACACTAGTCATGAGGAGTCTGGCTCTTTTCTAAGATTCAGTTCTTTTGGCTCAGCTCGCTCAGAAGATCTCTGATGGCTTCCAAATGGCTCCTCATGTAGTATCACTGAGCATTTTGTGTAGGCCTAATTTAGCAATTGTAAATGGTTTGGGCGTTGGTAAAGATTTTTTTTTTATTTTTTTTTATCTGTTTTAGTAAAAGCCTTATTTTAATGTGTTTGTGAGCACAAAATACAGTTACAAAATTCTGTACTTGGCTGCTTCATTTTCATTTTTGCACATAACTTTTTCCCAAAAAGCTGCATTTAAATCTGGCTAACCAGTTATGCATGCCAGGTCAATAGGGGCACTGTGTCCCCAATGCCAAACCCTTTAATACATGAAGAAGAGATAATTACACTTTTTCTAAACACACAACTCTCAGTTTTCAGTCACTTAATTTTGGTGTTTTTGCTGTATTTGCTAGTTAGCATGTGAGTCAGCAACCAACAGCTTTCTCTTACGCAGTCATTGTTTTCACAGAAGATACAGTTTTCACAGTTTACATGGCAGAGGAGTGGGAGCCGCAACAAAACCAAAAAAGGTCCTTGGCTACATTCAGAAGTTTGCTTTTTTGTGGTCCAGGAATGTTGGGTTGTGTAAACTTGTGGCAAATCTATAACAAAATGGTTACTTTTTGGGCAAATCTTGTTTCAGCAGCCTCTAAACTGCTGTAGTGAATGAGATTGAGGGTGAATGATTGTCCATTGTCCAGAGGGTACCCTCAGACCCATAGTTGGTGGGATATGTTCCGGCCACCTCATTTCAAATGCCATCCAAGTAAAATAACCAGTATAATAACCACTGTTTACATTAGAGTGCTCATCCTATTATCTATTGTTCTTTGCGGAAACGGTCTATCTCCATTGCTCCCTTGTGCTGGTGGAGATGAATACTTAAACATACACAAGTGATTCCACATAAGCTTAGTCATATATACAGATGGTGCTCCTCTGATCTTGGAGCTCGGAGCGTCCCAGATGACTTCGCTCACACACAACACAAACCCCGGCTCTACTGAACCAAAGGCGAAACACTTGTGCCTTGTATACTCCGCACTGTTGGATTACAACTAAAACAAATCTTTGAGCAGCCGGTTATCATATTTGCTTCCTTGTTTGACACATTGTGGTTTTGACAGGCGAAGTAAAAACATACTGGGTAGAACTGTTCATAGCTTGCCGGAGAGTCATAGCGTAGCAGGAAGAAGATAGGGTTACACTTTTTCACGTGGAAAATGACTGATATGGGAAACACGGGGGAATCAAACAAAGAGGGCAACAGGGCACACTCGCATTGTCTCATCTTGTCTGTCTACCTTCCTTCGTTCCAGCCACACCCGAGCAAGTCTGCCGTCACGGCCCACCAACGTTGTCTCAAATCAGTCTCAGAGGTTTTGATTATCATTGCAACATAGAACAACATGACTTTAAAAACAAAAATACATAAATTATCTCCATTTGTGAATGCATTTTTTAAGAGAGTGACTGAAATTGGATGTGAAACAAAAACAATGATTTTCACAATACAAGTTGGAGTTTAAACATACGGGGCAAACATCATTAAAGACCGCAGTTTCAGTTCAGAGAAGTTTATGCACGAGTCTGGCAATGGTTAAGTTCAGGCAATGAGCTTTGGTTGAAAGTGAAGTTTGTAGAAAGTTGCTGATTTCAATGTAATTACTGAAGTCAGCTATTGGTATTATTTTGCTTTTAATGCATTTTCTTTACCTAACCATATCCTGGTGATAATCTTCTCAAAACATAACGGTCAAAATATACCAAATTTCTATTTTCTCCTTGTTTCAAAAGGTGACAAAAATCTTCACATTTTCACTACAAAGACTACAAAAGGTGAATTTAGGTTTTCATGCTGATATGGTTAAGTTTAAGAACAATAATAATTTTGGTTAAGGTAAGATAAAATGAACTGGATATTTAATTTGACCATATAAATAGACACAAACTGCAATTGAGCACATTATAAATAACCTTAATTATTAAAGTATACAGTTATTTCACTTCTTAGAACATCGACCAGGTGTGACACGGAGAACTAAGCTGCACATTAGACTCCTCCACTGGAGTTTCTTTCCAAAGTGTCCTTTCTTTGTCCTACATCCCTTTGCCCTGCCTGAGCCCTGACATCTTCTCTAATCAGGTCTGAGTACCCTCTCATAATAAGGTGCGTCCCTCATGGCCTCTTTTTGGGCCCTTTTTAGTTTACAACTTCGTCTGTCCCGCCACCACTCCCCCCCCCCCCCTCATATCTGTCTAAGAATCACTCCAATTCCCCATTGTTGTCCTATTACTTTTCTGTTGAGACACAAAAACCGTTGTACCCTTCTTGTAATCAAAGTGCATTTTCCCTTTTCAGCCGTGTAAAGGAAATCAAACAAGAAGAAGAAATGCATTGCTAGCTGCCGGTTGCTAGGCGACCGTGTGTCCACGCTCCGAGCAGCTATTCACGGGCTTTTATTTACCCCTGTCTGCCTTGTCTTTGCCTCGTTCTCTCTTGTCTTCCTGTTCCTATTTGACTGTTTACTGTCCTGCTACATGACACAAGAAAGACAGCAAATGAAAAGATAAAGGGAGAGATGGCTTTTAAAGCGTTTGATGCGCCGAGATGAAAGTAAACTTGAAGGAGGAGCAGGAGAAAGTCAGAGTATCGATTTTCCCTTCGTCTCGCGCTGTGTGTGGCACAAAGGGGCAGTGGTGAAATCAAAAGCCACCAGGCCATTTTTTTTTCCCCCTTCCAATCATACTTTTTTTTTTTTTTTTTTTTATCTACTACTACCTAATCTTCTAACTATAATATCCACATACGATTTCTATACATCTAGACACAATTAACTAAACCAACCACAAAGGCTCATAAGCCAGTGTACTCTTTGTGGTGGTCTCAAGCCTGGATAAATGGAGATGGTTGTGTCATCCGGTATGAAACTCAAACCTAAAACAAATTAATATGTAATTCTCTGAATGGTAGGAGGCAGATGATTTGCTTTGGTGACCCCAGAAAGCAAAAGCTGATAGAAATGAAGAACTAGATGGCTAAATGAACACTAGACAATGTTTATGTTCAGATACAAATCTCTCCTGGTTACATTTTGAAGCTAATATAACATGAGACACTTTTAATTTTCTGCTAAATTCAACCAAGGTAGACGAGGTGGCACTAATAGTAGTAAGTAATGCATTTTGGAGAACAAGAGACAAGCTAGGTCATTGATTTTAAAACCAATGTGGATGTGAAGGTGAAGAAAGTGTTATATTTTTAGTACCATAACAAATTTGCGATCAAAATTAGCTTTGTAATCAGATTACAACACAAATATATAGTATTTGGTATGTGACATGGGTGTCTTTCTTTGCACCCACAGTATACATTTTAGTATTTTATTTCTATATGCAATCATGGCTTTGTATTAGAATTCCAACTACACAATGGTACAATTCCCATACAATTTTATATGCATGCAAATAAGCTATTATAAGAAAATGTTGCACCAACCCCCACCATAGTAGCACACACACACACAATATGAATCGAATGAAATGTCAGAAGTATTGTACAGTTCTTTTGAGTGTACAGTATACATCCTGTTCTTCCCGGAAACCATTTAGCAGCATCCATCCCTTTGCTGTGGCAGATTTGGAGCCCAGTCTGTCTGCACTTCCCTCCCCTGCAGTCACCTGCGCCGCCCCCTCCTCTCTGTAAGATCTTTCATCCAGACAGCGGCGCTCAGGGCCCAGGGCAGGTCTGAGGGAGGTGGAGATGAAGGCGCTGGTGACTGTACACTGCCACAGGGCTGGAGAGATGAATGAAGGATGGAGGAGGATGAGAAGAAGAGGGAGCACAGGATATGGCGAGCTTTATCGGAGGATCTCGGCTGCATTTCCGCTTCTGTTCTGTTTCGGTTTGGTCCCTTCCCTCTGCGTGCTCCTAATGGTTTCCTAATGACAGCTTGCAGGCACCACACACCCAGCCATTTATTAGCGTCCAGACAGAAAGACTAGGTATTTAGAGCAACCAAGGAAGGCATACAAAAGCACATCCAACTTGTCCATGCTACCTGTGCAATCAAAAGTTCCTCGAGGCAACTCTGCAACAACCCAGAGGTGACATAAAGACTCTCAGCATTTTACTACCACCACCAATCTTAGCCACATGTTGTGCAAAAATCATTAGCCGTAGCGAGGTTGTCCAAACACCCTTAGGCTTACTTTTCTGTGCAATTCACAATCTGGCTCTGTCTTACTCCTTCTCACTCACAGCTCACACCTAGGTGCTAACAAATAAAGCAATATCTTGGAAGCTAACTGTCACGTTTTTCGCAAGTAGTTGCTAAAAGTAAATGTTAGCTTGTGAGTGACAGCCCACAGTAGAGAAAAGAAGTGCAGCAGCTACAGATTTTAAAGATGATGTTTACTTGTCGGTGTGTGTTCCCGACAGCATAACTCCAGCAGCACTCTAAAGATTTACCTCTGCTATTCAGGAGTAAAAGAAGGCAGCACAGCACTCTCTTATTGACATATGGACTGCATAACTTCCAGAGAAAAAGCTTGTTATAGTGTGTTTTATTGGGGAATGGACAAAAGGAAGCTGTATTTCACAACAGCAGCAGTATATAGCAGTATAGAGAACTTGATTTTCAATGATAAACACAGTAGTCCTGACAAGTTAATTGAGCATAATGTGATTAAACTTGCATTAAACTGCATTTTATTCCCTGGAGTAAAGGAAGTTGTTCTAAAAAGAGGTATAGCTGGTCCAAAAGGCTGGTCCATTTGGCTCAAGTGAAGTGCTTTATTTTGTCATTATGCATTCATACATACAAGTTCGTACAACGGAATAGTGTAGATGGGTTAGTCCTGAGCTGGAGCAACTATGTTTTCTTTTCTTTTTTTTTTTTTTTTTTTTGTGGCAGGGGAAACCTATGCAGAGACGGGAACATGTATACTCCACACAGAAAGGCCCCATCCAGTCCAGGAACTGAACCCGGGACCTTCTTGTAATGAAAAAAAATCCTGCGCAAATAGGTATGGAATCCAATCCTTTTACAACTTCCACTTTGTGTTTGTGACAAATCAAAACTGTTTATCCAAAATGGAAGAGGCTTTTTGCAGTGCACTGCTTTGTTTATTGGCCGCACATCTATCCAGCTGCATACACAGACACTCAATTGTGCATTGGTTTTGCCCCTTGCAAATCCAACTCCAATCCACAGAAACCAAACATATGTCTTTGTTAGACAATGCCATTTATTCAGGTTACCATCACTGCTTTTGCTAATATTACACCTCCACCCTAGTTCTTGTCTGGCCATCGCTTTCATTTAAATCACAGTTGCATGATTTGAGCATGATCTACTGTATATTGCTTGCTTATTTGGGTCCTATTCAGTGACCAAACATTCACAGAGCTGCTGACTAAAACACAGGCGACCAACTGTAAAATGATATCCAAAAATTATAACAATATAATGTGGAGTTTGTACAGATTTATAACTAAAACCTGCAAAGACCTGCACAGAGTGTGGTCCACACTTAACCATTTTTAGCTAACGGCACACCAACCTCCCCTTAGAGTGCTATACCAACATTTTATCATCATATACTGTAAGTGACATGGGTGAGATCCTATCTGTGGCTGAAAACCATTAAGTGCATTCCTCGTGGGCTAACGGGAAATCCCTCAGCAGATAAAAGCTATGCATGTACCTCTTTATATATTGCGCTCAAGGGTTTCAAATCAACACCTTCTTATAGGGCTTGTTTCGGTCTCGGGAAGTGTTGAAAGTCTACCCAGCCCCAGTCAATTTGCGACCACACTTTTTGTTATTGTTTTCTTTTTGCTTGTTCAATATTTTTGACCACAAAAATCCTGAGAAGCTAATGTTTACAACCTTTACTTTAGCTTATCTCATTTCCTGCCGTTAATTCCTGCAAATTCATCTCTCTGAGCCTGTCATTCTCTTGAGATCACAAAACACGGTGTTGCCATTGGGAAAGCACATCCTCAGCTGTTAGCGCGACTGGTAGCGGCTATACGATCACAGTGTTGACAGAAACACATGACCTCATCCATTTGAATCCATTTTCAGCTTGTAGGCAAAAAAAGAACTAAATGAAAAGAGGGAAGGAACTGAAGAATTGATGATTATAAGATTTGATGTAATGCATAGAAAGACAAATAGGCGAGACGGAGAAAAGGTAAGGGGAGCCAAAAGAGATCCGAGTATGAGGAACTGGGGAAGAATGCAGTGGGGAACAAAGGATGGGAATGAATGAACAGAAAGTCACAGAGAGCACCTGGCAGACAGTCACAATGCACATCCACTTCAAAGCATTGTTGCCAAAGGTGGATCAGATAAGGTATGCAGCGCAGAGCTTCGAGGAGGTGACAGGGGATACTTAAGCTACATGCTAATACGCTGAACAAGTGGGTTTTCTATCAGCGTCTTTCATATATTGTTTGTGTATTAAAGTAAAATTTCTTTGAGTAAATTGCTATGGATTTTGTACTGCAATCTAAACCTTGCTTGTTACTCAGTTAATCCATAATCGGGATTCAAATTAGAGGTACGGTATCAGTTGTCAATAGGACACTGTTTGGGTCAGGTAATCTCGATATATGTTATAATATACAAAATAAAAGCAGGAGCTTGTCATGCAATCTCCAAGTTTTCTCTATATATGCAAAATTTATTTAATTTGAAGCAGCACACTGTTGTTTTGTTTATTTCCCACTTTTTGAACTTTAAATTAAGAAAGTTGCAGCAGTTTAAAAATTCACTATTCAATCATGCTGGCGTATGGTGCAATGTAGACAGTGAAAGCAATATGTTTATTTCAGCAAAAGCCATTACAATGTGAATGCATACAAGAGCAAGACCTCATTATTTGATTAATGTAGTAATGTTGTGCTTTTCCTTTTTATTATTACCTTGTCTTGTGCAAGGATTATCCAGTGAACATTTGCTAGTTTAGTTCATACTTTGGAAAGATGACAACAAACCAAAAGCCAAAGCCTAAGCAAATTAGGGTGGATATGGTATGGCATGGTTTTTGGGATGCTTTGTACCTCTATAGGCAATATAAACTTGCTGAAACAACCTGACCTATCAGATGACCCATGTACATATAGCAGCATTCTTGTGTGTCCACATAAACCACAGGCAATGGTAATATCTATAATAGTTCAAATAAAATGGATAGTTTGAGCTATTTTTAGTGTAGCCTCAAACACTCACTAATAGCATGTGTATAAGTGTGTATGGGTCTTTCTGTACACAGCATTGTACACACAGGTTGCAAGTCAGCTCTATTATTTCACCCATCAGCTTTTTTTTTTTTTTTTTTGTTCAATCTCTGCCACTTTAAGTAAATTAAAAGCGAAAGACAAGAGGCTGATTAGACGGCTGGCGTGAGAAGCTGTCACACCTTTTAAAGACAGTGTTATTGCAGTACTTACTAAATGTCTGCAAAAATAATAATAGCAATGATTCAGTTGATCAGTATGTTTGATGTAATTACCTTCCCTCAAACCAGCGTTACCACACATCCTTTACTTGTGTGAGCTGTTGATACTTGCATCCACACTAGACCCCTGTTTCTGAATGGAGGGGGATAATGAAACAGCTCCTGACCCAGTCCACTTACGATCCTCTGTCCATTACCCAAATGGACACCACACTCCACTATCGATCAGATACGCTACTCTTTTCACTTCTTGTCGTTTTTCATCTTGTTACCTTTGCGTTCATCTGCATTGCTCTTCCGGTTCTTTCCGTAGCAACTGATGGGACAATAAATCATCCACTGCGCTTTGTAATTATCACCAAGGGACCTGACTTAACACATACTCCGCGACCCTTAAAAACTGTAATATGTCCTCATTGGGACACACGTCTTCGCAGTTTTGTTCAATGACAGGTGTCCTTTAGGCTCTACTTTTTCCCCTCATAGACAGTGTGTTATGAATTATTACTTACAAGAACCTTAATGGAAGAAGCCCTTTCTTGATGCGAGGTGCTGGGACCATTCAGAGAGCCATCAGCCGTGAAAATGTCAGCCATGATGAAGTGCGGCAGCAGCAAGTTTATGACATCATCAGTATGCTGCCACAGTAGAGAGATGGCAGGTAGAATGCCCCGACCACAAGGTCTCATCAACTGTCCAAAAATGTTTGATCGCTTTGGGTTTTGATGACCTCAGATGTAATATGACTGATTGAGTTTCAATGTCAGACTAAAGTATCCTGAAGTGTCCTAAGTATCCTTAATTGGACCAAAAATGACCATGACCTTAGGGCCCTAAAAATGGCAAAAGAGACCAACATATTTTGGATTTGCACAAAAATATATATTATGGTACCTCTTGGCTAGTAGCTAATATGTTGGTTGATTGGGTCACCTAGAAGGCCCAATACCCAAAGGCCAAATGAAGCCATATTGCCGCCACCTGCAAAACACGTATGTGTAAATTTTCCAATAATTGCAAATGCTCAGAACTCAAGAACTTTTACTAAGATACAATACTAGCATTCATGCTTTGTCTGTCTTTGTAAGGAGTCATGCCAGAGCTGCACCTCTGTGTCCAGTGTCCAGTAGAAGTCGGTCTAGAGGCAACGCTTTGATTAAATTCAAAAGTTTTCTATGCCCACTTGAAATTCAAAACATTGCAAGTCATGTCATCATCACAATATTGATGAAATGACTTGCAGTATTGAGAAAAACTGAGAGGATTTTCTTTTTTACATATTTCATCCCCCAATATTATTCAGCGCAAAGCAATAAATCATGAACAGCAATTTGGACCCAACCAAAAAGGTGCTCCCTTCAAGTCAAACAGGAAACCTACAAGTGTGCAGTGGGTAAAACAGAAGGACACTGGATATAGGCTTTTATATCCCAGTATTTAGACTGTGGCAGACGCTCTTCTACTTGGTGTCTGCTTGTGCCACTTTTGGTGCCAATTCAAGCAAACTGCGGAGACTGCAATCAGAACAAACCACCCCAGTGGATTAATACAAGCGTACAGCCTTCACCACACATGCATATTAAGACACTTCACACTCTTGGGCGTGCGCACAAAGCAGCCCGCAGATGTATACAGTGAGCTCAGTCCCTAACCCCAGTCAAGCTGCTGTTTTCCAAACATTCGGTTGCCTGTAATAAGCTTGTGAAAATGCAAGCAGCCCATGGAAATTATGCTTCACTCAGAGAAGTCAGTGTAATTTACTTGTATTTAAATTGTAATTTCTGAGTACAATTCTAAGACAGACTTTTACTTCTACTCAAGTTTTAAAATCTCTGAGACCTTTTTGCAAGTGGGGTAGTAATAGTAGTACCAGTAATAGCATAAATGGTATTACAATCAGTGATACCAACAGCTATTCATGTCTATTTTAGTGTACTACTTACACTTAAGTACTTAAATTTTTTGTTGACTACATTTGCTACTACTTGGGTCACATTATTTTGAAGTAGCAGTATTTTAACTTGATTTTGGATGTCAGGGGATTAATGTAGATAAACATTCCAACAAGAAGCTTATTGAGTTTGACTAGAAGAGACAGAATCCCACTGTGTCTTGGACAACTGAAGCCAACTGCTATCCAAGGCTTCTCCACCCCGATGTTGTTTATCAAATTCCTTGGTAACACTGAGTCCACACTGCTATTAGCGCCAAAGATCATTGCCATACATCATTTCAGCACAGTGAGACCAAAGTGTCTATTTGTACACTTGTTGTACATAGGAGAATGCATGCGTGGGGAAATGTGCAAGAAAGGCCTTGGCAGTCGGTTCGAAACTAAACTCTTTACAACATAATACCGAAGGTCTCCCAAGAACCACAGGTGGAGGAACGCAGAGTCATAAATGAGGAAAAAAAATGGATGAAGGAGAAGAAATAGAAAGAAAGGAAGAAAGAAAGGAGGGGGTTGGAACAGGAACACGAGTGAGTAAAAAGAGCGCAGTGCGGATAGTGGTAAATGATAGGGTGCAACTAAATGAGGGTATGTAATTTGGGGTGTTTAGTAATTATGCTGGTTTGACAGAGCCATGTCAAAACCATGCCTTTCTTGATCCCCTATTGCTTCGTCGCCAGCATCCTCATGTTTTCCACATTTAGCTATATTCTCACTCTCTTTACCTCCTACTCCCCGCGGCTTTAAACGCTCCACTCTAGGCATCGGTCAGAAACTTTTACCAGCTGTACAGAATATCCCATCTGCCCCCCCACCCCACCCCCTTTTTTTTTTTTTTTTCATTTGACAGGCTTGAAATATAGAGGAAAATGGTAATATGTGTTTTCTTGGTCTATGAAATTCATTTATACCAGCGGATTCGAGGCCAAGAGGTTTGCCGGCATTGGGCTTGTGATCTAACTGTGATTTATTTTACCCCAAAAGCACATTATTCTTAAGTGCGAATGTGGCGAGTGAGTGTTTGTGTTTTTATTATAAGGTCTTTTATATATGCGCACGGTTAGAAGAACATAGTCCCAATAGAGGCTAAGGTTGGAAATTCTTGAAAAACTTGTCTCTCAATATCCCCACGCTGAGTTGATAAAATCCACATTAGCGAAGGCAGGAAGCTGGCAATAAAAGCCGACACATGGAAACAGTCAGGCTCCCGTGATTTCACAGTAGTATATGGGCTCTCCAATGAATATAAACCATCATATGCCAATGATGAAAGACTAAACAGAGAATGAAGTGTGGTATAAAGAGGATAAGTCAGGACTGAGTAACACACTGTGGGATTGGCTGATTATCCGGGAAATCACCGAACACTTCAGTCACAGCAATGCAAATATGAGACAAGTCTGCAATTACGTTGTAGCTTTTCTCCTTGTTGAGCACACAAAAAAGTCTCCTGAGTGAAGTGTAACATTTAAAGTGTGTACAGACCGTAGAAAGACTGGACAGTTTAAAAAAGTGATATGAAAGATGTTTTATAGAGTATAGTTATCGCCATCCTAGTGTCACCAGTCTACATTTAGCCATGCCACAAAGTTATTTAAAGGTGAAATATTGCAGCATACAAATTAAAAATATCCGAGACTGTTGCAGTAAGAGAAAAATCCATTGAAAGCAGACATTTCCCATTACTTCCTTTGTACAAGTGCCCAAAGAGGACAAACTGAGCACTGCTGGAGAAGAAGCACATTATAAAGCACAGTCCTGCATAAAATGTGATCAACATTAATACACGATAGTAAAGTTGTTCCAGAAAACTCACAGACCTATTTCTCTTGGGTTTATTAATAGACTCCATCATGTGTCCAGAGCCATATTAGCTTCACATTCACAGCCATATTTTGACAATAATGGGCCGCTAACTACACACTCCAGCTTCAAGGCTCTTACTGACCAATTGTTTTGACATAGAGAACATAAATCCCATTAATCAGTAGTAGTGCACTGATAAGATATTTATCAACGAGTTAATGAATAAAGGGTACACCAAGATATCTCATAAAATTAAACAAATGCATCACCAATTTTCTTTCCTGAAACCATAACCAAAAATGCACCTGGTGTAACATAATTTTTGACTTTATAGTATTTTATCCAATAGATGGATGAGGTGTTGGAAATGTAATTATTCTACATTCTATTTGACACATAGCCAAAAAAAATCCTATATTGGGTTGAGAGAATGCAATTGTTCCTGTGTTATGAAAAGGGTCACTCAACTCCAACGAGGAAACATGAGTGACTAAGCACACAGAACCCATGCAGGTATACGCCAGGCCTGAATGGGTGTTGAAAAGCACATAAAGCCAGCATTAGCTTAACCACTCCAAAATCCTACGAGAGCCCTTCTATTCATCCCACCCCCTTATTACATTACACCACCGCACATTTAACTACTAGCCAGCCTATAAATGCATATACCGGCACACACACGCGGCACAAAGAGACAAATAAAAAAAAAAAAAACATATGCAATATGCCGCCGGGTCGTTCTATTTGACTGCCCTGAGCCTTCGACAGTGTTTGAACCCTGACCTTGTCACATTCGAGTGAGTCTGGAGGGGAAAGGGGGCTTCTAAGGGTTCCACTTTACACGGATGAGGTCGCCCAGAGCTCCCCATTCAGACAAAAGGCCCAGTTGTGGCGGGTGTCTATGGGTCACGGGGTGGGGTCGTCCGGGTCAGCCCCATATCCCGGGCCCTCTTTCTGTCCCGAGCCTTCTTCTCTTCCTCTCCTCCATCCATCTCGCTTTTCAATAGAGAGGAAGATCCAGAAGGGGACAATGGGTTTCTTCTGCCCCCACTGTCATCCCCAGCAGCGGGATGCATACTGAACAGGGGCCAAGGCTGGAGCCCAAAGGGGTCCCCTCTGGCAGCTCTCTACTCATCTCCATCTTTTAACCATTAAACCCCCCACTTTCTCCTTCCGTCTTCCCACAGTCTCTTCAAGCTGCTTGGACTTCTTATGAACTGAAATAGCAGTGCTTTTAAGATAAGATAATACACCCTGACATAAGATAACATAACACTGTCCAATTCTGATCCAACAACACACAATGCTTTTCCTTTTTTGCTTGCTTCACCAACCTTGATGGCATATCTCCAGCATTTGACTGCAAAAAATAATGCATATCATTTACAGTCTTCTAATGGTCAGAAACCTCACTAAAAATGCACTGGATCTAAGAACAATCTTCCAACCCAAACCCTAGATCGAAAGTATTAAAATGATGATGGCCATATGCAAAATTCGCTTAAATAAAGAATCAGGAAATCAATGTAAAAATAAATACCACTTATTTATGGGCAGCTGTTAAAGATAATGAATTATATTGTCTTTTGTCAGATGGTATTGAGGTCATATCACCTAACCTCACATATGGGTTCTGCCAATCACACTGCGGGCCCCATGTGCTGTGCACAGTTTGACTGACAGCTCAGACGCCGGTGTGCAGCAAGGTGATTCGTTATTGTCTTCACTGTCATCACAATTTGGTGACCATGAATGAAAATTTGACAAAGATTAAATAGAGGAAAAAAGAAAAAGAGAAACATGGATAAAAAAGACTGACAAATTAATGTTTTTTTTTTTTGTTTTTTGTTTTTTTGCAAAATCTGAAGAGGCTCCAAAGAAAAATCTGTGGAGGGATGAATTTTGAAGACCAAAGATGATTCATAAAATAAGCAGTTACCAAATCTTCATTTAGACAAATTAGGGATATTGTGGTACAGACAAACCAAAATTATACATTGCAAGTGTGTTTATCTGGCTTTGTGACCCAAGTTCAATATCAATCAAAATTCCTGCACTACTTTCCATCTCCATTTTAGCCCTACACATAAATTCTTCATGTTGTTTGAGATCTGGCCCTACCACATCTCCTCCTACTTTTCATTCAGCCTCTTTTCCTGAGTTTGTCTGAGCAGAAGGCCCCATAGGCCTCCCTCCAGCTGGCACTACAAGCTGACCTTTGCCTCAACAAAACTACGCCACCGTGCACGCAAACTCACACACTCGCACGCTCAAACTGCATAAAGACACATCCTACAAATGCAGCGGGAATGCCAGCAGGAGCGCCAAAGAGGCCATGGCCCAATACAAAATGACATCCTTGTTCAGTCTTTCAGTTGGGGGTTAAACTAAAGCGCTCCCCCCAAAGCCCTCCATTTTGTGCCTGTCTGACCCTTCTAGTCCTTCTGGTTGCAACTTAGCGAGGGGGCTCACTCTGCAAAAGTGCCAGCCATTCTGGGGTCCAAATGTGATTAATTTGCCACATTCACTAGGGTTGTTCCCCACACATAATAGAAATGGACTGTCGAGGAGTCCATTAAAAAGCCTCGCAAGCCAGAGGGCCCCCATCCCAGGCACTTGGCAACAAGCAAGAGGTCACAGAGCAGTCAAGAAGTTACTAAATGTGAGTGTGCGTGTGGGAGGGTGAGAAAAAAATTACAAGGCCCAGCATGCAACTTTTTTTCTACCCCAGAGATGAACTATTTTGTTAGTGTTGCATGTCATAATATCTCACAATAATTCACCGGAACAAGTGGAGTTTCTGCTCTGTGATGGGAGCCCATTAGAAGCAATTTCTGAAGTAACCAATCATGAAAGACAATTAATGTGAAATCCATTAAAATGATCCGCCATTTTTCAAGAGAAATCACAGAAGCAGAGCCAGTTATTGAGCATTTGTTGCCACAGATGTCAAGTGGAGCGGTTGTTTTTTGCAGTTTTTTAAAGTTAAAAATATGCCTACAGTTAACATTTATGTTTTACCAGTTCATCTGTCAGCAGAATAAGCAGCTGAAAATAAATGAATTAACAATCTTGATGTGTGATGCCTGGATAACAAGACAGTAAAAACTCTATGGAAGTAACTATTAACTTCTTTTCCTGATCCTACAGCTAAACCAAATCAAGCAAACTGAGCACTAATAGAAGAGAAACACATTGGACCCACAAAATTGAACTTTTGAACTTCTAACAAGAACTCATGGTGGCAGAGTGGTTAGTGCTCTCGCGTTCCTGCAAGGAGATCATGGTTTTGATCCTCGGGCCAGCCAACACACAAACTCTCTGGGTGGAGTCTGGATGACCTCCCCTGGTTACCATGGGTTCTCTCCAGGTACTCCGGCTTTCTCCCACCAAAGATATGCATGTGTTGGTAAACTGGTGACTCTAAATTGCCCCTAGTGAATGAATGTGAGAGTGAATGGTTGTCTCTGTGTAAGCTAGGGTTTGCCTAAGCCCCATAGTTACTGGGATAGTCTCTAGTACCCTCGATTCTTAACAGAAAGAAGCAGAAGAAGATGACTAAATGAATGAATGAACTCACAATTTGACCTACGTCCACAAGGTTTTTTTGTAGACAGCAACATGTCCCTGCAGGGCTACCATAGATGAAACTTTGCGATTTGTATGTCACCTAAAATACACTCTGGCCTTGTAAACATAAGCAAGTGCCAAAACTTTGTCTATGGTAGGAATTTGTAGTCAGATTCCAAACTCTAGGTTAAAGGTCCCATCCACTGCGCCAACTTGCATTCAAAACAGCTTAATTTACAAAATGTGTCTGTGCAGTACTGCAGGTTGCATATATGGTCAATCCAGTCCCCATATTACGACTTAGAATGCGTTGAACGCTGATATACTAATTAAACTCACACATTTCACTTACATTTGTCGTTATCTAAATGTTTATTATGCCTCTCATTGCTTCGGTCCCTCTCCCTCTTTCTCTCTCTCCCCCGCTTGTTTTCATGCTGAGCGCTGGAACAATGTCGTAATTAGCCCTGATTGATGTAGCATATTAAGCGGCAAACAATTAGCATACAGTATATTGCTACTCTGGCCATCTGAGAATGACTGATGTGGCTGACCCGCAATGGGCTTCCAACTCAATAACGCAGTCAGGGGGAGTGCTGCTGCGGAAGCCCGAGTCGCACTTTTTAAATGTTTTGTTCTGGCAACTTTTTAATGTTGTTTTTTTTCTCATAAACAAGTCGTAACACTTTGTACATTAAAGATTGAAAGCCCTCATGGGGGATTTTAAGACTGCACTGATTTGCTCAATATATGGTGGATGCTTACAAAGATGCTTGTAAATATGAAATTGTTCAGATGTGGAAGAAGTTGTCAAAGTACTGCTGCTTCAAAATATTCCTACTCTAGTAGAAGTAAACACAAGTTACTAAACCAATTTTTAAGAATTTTTTAAAGCTGTTTCTTGTAATGGTATAGCAAAATTCAGTACTACTGCCACTATTTTTACCGCTATTACTACTACCACTACTACTGCTACCACTTCAACTGTTACTCCTACAGCTACTATTGCTGCCATTTACTACTTCTACTAATACTATTGCAGCTATTACCACTACTCATTATCCAATAATATCACTGCTGGTTTCACTACTACCACTGATGCTACTACTACTGCAATACCATTACCCATTTAGACTTAAAAAATACTTGAAGAAAAATAACATTTTCTCTCAGAACTTTACCCAAGTCCCAGAATGTATTAAGCAATGGCTTGAAAAATTTACTTTTGGAGTAAAGGTATTGAGTTACTTCCCACCTTGGTTTAAGAAACTGAACAAAGCCTATTTAAACATCTATATTATGTCTGCAAAGGTATATTTCTCATTTCATAGAGGGTTAATATGTCCCATTGTTCTCCCACAGGTAAGTTCAGTCTATCATTAGGCAGCACTCTATTGAACAGCAGTCATGGGAAAATCCGTCCCATTGTATGGTTGTCCATCACGGCTGAAAATTTACACTGGGTCTGTATAACAAAGCAGAAAAGATTACAGGGTGTACAAACGTGGGGCTACTGAACGGCATTCTGCAGACGAGTGAAAACCAAACCGTACGCACTGACAGGGCTGACATATAGCCTACATTTACTCGAGCACCAGAAAGGAACAAGCACAGAGCCGTGTTGGACATTTTGTTTGCATTGGAGCCAGTTTAAATGGTTGTGTGAGTGAGTTCATCAGCGCATTTGTGAGTACATGTGAAACCGATCGCTCACTGGGAAAATGGGGCAGACGTTTAAAGGTGCACTATACTTTGTGGTAAACAGTTTGAACAAAGTAGAACACATGAGTCAAGGTAACGTTTTCAATTCTCAACTCAAAAGTTTTGCATTAATCTATTCTACTGGGTTTGTTGATAGACAATATAGTGTTCCTGCAGGGCTTCCGTAGATGTAGAATTGCAATAAGGGCTAAGAGATGCCCCCAAAAAAGCACAATAAACCTTTAAAGTGACCTGTTGCCTCAGAAATTATTTTTTAAATGTATATTCTATTTTGTTTTTTAACCACCTTTAAACAGGAATTTAACCAGCAATTTAAAAAAAAGTTTATATTCATGGTGTTGCAGAGACCACCACCACTACCAAACCATGCTTTTACAATGGGCAGAAAAAGTCATTCTAATGTAAACAGATTGCTAAAGAAGCAACCAAAAAATGCAGTTTTCATAGACAACATAGTAGCTTAAGTGAGTCTCATGTTGGGCAAACTTTAGGTTTTGTGTATCTATTCACCACCCCAACATACTGCCAGTCTACCAACAAAAATCTCAACCCCACTCTGGCTTAATTGCCTAAACATAATTTCACTGAGACATTGTCTGCTAACAAAAATTCACAGAGACTAGATATGGCATAAAGCACTTTGAGCATTCCCTTGCCAACACCTTCTCTATTTCTGCCCACTCTTCGTCTTCATCTCTCTGCCTGCTGTAATACAAGACCTTGCGTAACACACTACAGAGTCTCCAGAGCTGGCAAATCCCTAGGAGGGCTCCCACGGCAGCTACAAACCCCGCCCGGGGCTCCCTACCTGGGGCTTTGTTGCTTTGGATATTTCCTCTGGGACCCAAAGACACAGCTGAGGCAGTCCTGAAGGTATAAACATAAATTGAATACTACTGGGAGGATTTAAGAGGTGAAAGAGATAGAGAGGGTTGTAAAAGCAGATGAAGGAAGGAAACAGCCAGAGTCAGAAGAAAATGCAGAAAGGTGAGCTAGAGAGAAGGATAAGTGAACTAGTTGCTAGCAAAGTAGTCTTTTATGTGATATCAAAGCGCGGTGCAAGTCCCCCGGGCGTAGGCAGGTATGGCTGGGCATGTTTCCAAAATGCAAATGAGACAACAGGTGAGAGCAGGTGAGTAATGCGGCCTTTTACACAACAATAGAAAAGCTATTGCCTTCTGGGTTTTGTCCACTCCACTTTGTGGCTCTGTGTTTTTTCTTTATCTAATGTCAAGTGGCCAGCTCTGGTCGCTCTGTTCACACCTGGCATTCCTTTGTGCACAAAACCAGACACTTTCCTGCTTTATATGCACATAGCACAAAGATCTGATCGGTAAATGTGGTTTTAGCCTTATAAAATAAAGTAGTAAGATCATTTAATTGTAGTAAAATGGTGGTTGCAGTTCAAACAAATTGATAACTATTGTGGATCTTAACTAGAAAAACAGTTGTGCAGGCAATCTGTCATAAGAAATTCTTCAGGCACAACATATTGTACAGAAATAGTCTACACATATGCATTTGGGCTTTGTTTTAAGTGTGTCAGAAGGCCTTTTCATGCATAGCAAAATGTCTTTATAAACAGCATTAACACTAATAATTTCTTTCTTGGCCCATTACTAACCTATCCTTAAACTGTCATAAAATTCAGACCATTAGACCAATCACATGACCAGTCTACCAAATAAACCAACAGCAAACCAAACAAACACAACATCCATGGCATTTTTACATGAAAGCTTTTTCTTGCACGTCTTCAGTTGGAGCCTCTAAAAGTCATATGATTAATTATGATGCTGCTATTTGAGTACTATCATTTTACACTGTACATTCTAATTGCTTGACAGAAGTAGGGCAAACTAATGATCTGCCTAAACTTGTTTAAAACCAGTCACAGTTAAAACCATCTACAAATCAAATTGGCACTAAAATCTGTATAATATAAACTAGTATCAGAACAATGTAGCCTAAAGTCTGCATACATTTAGCACAGTAAGAGGGCTGTCATTTCAAGCCAGGATGGATTTCCAGAGCCTTCTAGCTTAGATTTGACAAGCACTGTCCCAGGCCACGAGTGAGTGCTCAGATCTGGGGATAAAGGACGTATTTTGAAGCCATACTCAAATCAGGTGCTTAAATCTGCCCGGTGTGTTTTACATTCTCCAATGCCTTGATCAAGACAGACATTTGCCTAAAGAGATGGTGCCTTAGATAAAAGGATGGAAACACTGTCATTCCCAAGTGCTGGTGTGTGGGTGGATTACAGTTTGGAGATGCTGACTTGCTCATATGCGCACGTACGGAGATGTGTGTGCCCCTTTTGATGCAGTGTTAAAAGAACGCTCGCATAAAGCCACAGGGGGACGAAGGGCACCCCTCGTCTTCCGCCAACAGGAAAGGTCAAACTCTTCAATATTAACTTGGACTCAGGTCACCACGCTGATTACACTACAATAACCATTTTACGCCCTGCATCCACGGACTCCTGCCAGCCAGCCATAAACAACAGACTTTTCTGACACGTCCGCTTGGAATTGAGACCCACCCCAAGAGAGAGCCCTGTCGGCGCCCTCAATCCAGACAGACATAAACACGTTCTCAATACAATCACCAACAATCACGACCCCTTTATGAAGGTCTAAGGGCCCTCGGAGACCCCCTGCTCCCAATGCACTGGAAACACAACTCGATATTGTGCGAAAACACATGCATACGTACACGTACAACAGGCAAGAACGCGAGCCACTACCACCATTAAGGACAGAATGCTGTGGGGGTTTACATTTGGGACATGACCTAACCTCTTGCTATTGCTATCAGCATATCTTCACACAGCGCCAGACTGGAGGAAGGTTACAGTCCTGACCCAAACCCGTTCACCCCACTTAAACCTTCCTGTTCTCATGTTTGTTTCACACCAAAGTAATATGACTTGCTGTGGAGAATTCATTTTTCAGTAAATTTCAAGCTTGTGAGTTGTGTTTCTGTAAACTATTAAGTTAAATGGCCCACACCGTTGCGGAAGCGTGCACCTAACTGACAATAAGTGACTCGAGTTACATAAATATGGAGGAAGGCATTTTATAAAGTGATGTTTTAAGTTGGTTATGGTACAATGTCTTAATTTCTTTTTAGGGCTGGGAAAATGTTCGCTTTAATGTTGTGCGTTGATTTATTGATTTAATCGCGTTAATTTTTTGACACATCGATTAATTTGATCACAACAAAAATATTACGACGACACTGACAGAGGCAGCAACATGCTGCAGCGAGTGTAGAAGACGAAACATTTCCGTTTCCATCCATCAGGCGCTTTCGAGATGAGCCAGACTTGCACAGTTTTGATCAGTGTCGGTCTGTGTCCAGTGCACGCCGGTTAGATTTGTGTCCGACTTGTTCCCGACTTGCTCTGACGCCACAAGTGCGACGGTCACCGTGAGATCCAAACGAGACCAGCGCCTGAGCCGCCACAGTTCATCAGGAGCAACTGTCAGTGCATGATGGGAAAAACGTACACCTGTCAGCGGTGAACGGACAGTTGATTGGATCTGAGTTTAGTGCTGATCAGAAACGTAACGCACGACACTTCACTGCCCTCCTCTCCTTCCCTCGCCTCTTTTTTTTTTTTTAAATACAGACTAAAGTTACAGTTTTGACCTGGATAAACCAACACACTCGAGAAGTGGATTTCGGGCGTGATGGTGCGTGATCCAAGCCACAAACTGTCCGACTTCAGGACAGGTGTATTTCCCCTCCTCTCATTGCGGCCGTGCACTTTCGTTCACAATCCAGGCGAGGCGCAGTTCATCTGGAACGAGCCTAATGCAACAAGTGAACGAGCTAAAGGAACATGAGTGACCAAAAAGACACATTGCTAAATGGACAATTCTGCTTCAAATCATCACCAGACAGCAATATAGACAAAACAAAAGTTATGTGCAGTTTATGCAAGGATGAGTTCAATTAACATTGGAGTAATACAGTTCATAGTAGTTATTAATCGCGATTAATTTTTTTCAGATTTGCAATTAATTCGTTTTTGTTTTTTTATCGATTCCCGGCCCTAATTTTTTTATATGCCCTATATTAGGATGACAATATACATGGATTTTTATAAGGGCTATATTAAGCAAAATTGACTTTTCTGACCTTTCTACCATGTTATAATATTGTACCCTCATCAAAAACGTGGCTGAAGTTGTGTTTTGCTTCATTTACAGCTGTTAAAGTAATCCTCTATTCTCTGGCGCTGAATTTCTAAGGCCTCAGAACGCTCGGTTCTACAAACCTCCAGTTGACCAATCAACAAGTCCTCTACATCTGGTCTGCATTCATTCATTAATCCAAAAAAACTGTGTAGAGCTCTGTTTCCACCGATTCCTCACAGTTATTCTTCATTTTGTAGTAAAATGGCATCATACAAAAAGTTTAAGGAAATAAACAGCTCTTTTATTTTATTAATGTGTACACTCTGCTGCCCTCGGCTGGTCCCTTCACCTGTTACCTTTTGGCACCAATAGAGTTATTGAAAATGTTCTCTTTTAGTCAAATATTATTTTTAAAGGTTGTAAGCCATGCAATGCTGTTCTAGATTCTCACAGAATTGCACATGTTAATGAACTTGCACTTTCATGTCAGCACACGCATGCCTATATAAACTGATATTGTGAATGGGATTTAAACATAGCCTTTCCCATTGTAACCTGCATAACAAAACCCTAATAAATTCCTTGTATTCAATGATGATTTCTGTCAAACAAGTTCTGAAATATGGCCTTTGTTGAACGGTGTGTACGTCAGCAGTGAGGTGACGCTTTTGAAGGATAATAAATCACAGCATGCTTTTCTGTTGACAGAGCAAGCTTCTACAGGCCTAACCAACAAAGGGGTGTGCGTGTTCCCAACCCTCCCCCAGCCTCCCCTCCTGTCAATAATTACAATGACAAAATAGACTAGTGTTTCTTGCATAGTGGTGGTATTTTGATTGCTGTCACAGTGACGGAAAAATGGTGGAATGAAATAAATCCATTAAAAAACTGTAAGAAAACCGAACAGAGACAAGGGAACAAATGCAACAGTGATAAAAAAATGGAGCATGAAAAGGAGTGAGTGAATTAATTTTGGCTCAGCAGCGGGTTTGGATGACACCTCCTAAAATGTGTGGCTAAAGCTGTCATCTGTGACGCCTTCTTTCTGCACTGAATCATCCTAATCCGAGCTAATACGGCACCGCTAAATGTCTGTCTTTTCTGCTTTCTACACTATGTCTCATATTAGCCCAGTGTTGTGTTAAATTAGGAGGCAGTGCCATTGCTTTCATTGAAGCAGCAGCGGTGTGAAGGGAAACCAAATAAAAGTCAAGACGGAACTTGTGATATTTTACCGCTGGGTGAAATTTGTGAGAATGTTATAATTTGGCATTGGTTAAGTGAGTTATAATTGCGACTGCTAAGTACTAAATACGCATTTTAAGAAGCTGCAAAAGCCAGTCTGTAGCTGGTTAAATTGGTGCTGATTGCTTATCTACAGGTAGAAAAGCCACCACCTGTTGCCATTTTACATGCCTACTTAACCTAAAACCGCTTGCTCTATCTGCTCAAGCAGCACCGTAGCATTTGCTATAGTCACATTAAAATTTACATTACTGTTACTGATGCGTTAAGCAAGATTTCTCCCAATCATTTCTTATTCTTAAAGGGGGTTATATTATGGGTTTATTTATAGTTTTAAACCAATCTAGGACAGCACTGCATGTTTTCCAACCTTTAAAAACATTATCTGCTAAAAGAGAACATTTTTGTGCCATAAAGAAACAGGTGAAGAGACCACTAGAAGGCAGGAGATTGCAGACTGTTGTCAAATAAAATAAAGAATAAAAGGAACTTTACTTCTTTAAACTAGCATTTTTAGATGAAGGAATCAGAGCAGGCTGGATGTTGATTGCTCACTGATTGGTCAATGCTTTCTGGAGTGGGTGGAGGTTCATAAGAGAGGCTGAGGTTTGTGAAACCAGGCGTTTTGAAGCCTCAGAATGTCTGTGCTGGATTGCTTAAAGAGCAGTGAAAGATTTGATTTCATAAAATGTATCACTTTTAACAGAGATTCTGCTAATTAGCAAAATGCTTGTATTAAATTACCTTCTCTGCTTAAGCTAATATGATTTGTGTATTTATAGTAATAGCATTTACACACATTTAACAGAAAAAATATGCATAGTCTGTCTTGTTTGTGGCTGTAAAGCCTGAAATGGGCTAGTTAACAGGGCCATATCCTTTGTGGGTAATTAAATAATCCATATTCATACAGTAAATGGCTGTATGAATTAATGCCTGGAAACAAACGTCTGACTTAGACATTTACTTAAACATTAGACTTTTACTTAAATTAAAAAAATAACAGTAAGACAAAAGTTCAGTTTCCTCTTGTGCCATATAATTACAATGACTACTTGCTGAATACTTTTTTTCAATTAGAAGGATTTTATTCATCTAAATATTTTGCAGACCCAAGACTAAGCAGTTCTTTGAGTTCTTGCAAAAACATAAAGCCACATTGAAGACATTTGCTTTTCCTGTCCAGGGGGCTTGTGCAAAAGAACTCAGTGGAAATGCTCTGAGTGCTATATTCAAGTTAGCCACCACCACCATGCCACCGCTCTGAATAAATCACATTTACCTGTATGAGATGCCACACACTGCCCTATCTAGAAGCTAAAAAATGACTTCCAGCTACAAAGGCAGCCATGACGGATCTTCTCCTCGCTCTTCTATCGGAGCTACGAAGATGTGGGCCACTGCTGCATGAGCAATGATGCTCTGGAACATGGAAGGACCGCTCCGTCATCACCAACAATGGGAGGAGGACTGCCAGGTATCATCAACAGCATGACAGGCAGGGAATGAATATGAGGGGCTGGGCTTTTACATACAAAATGCATGCTCCGGATTGTTGGATAAGCAAATGTAGCCTATATAATTGTACCAGCAGTGGCACAGTGTTTCTGAGAATTCGTGTTTCTTGCTGCCCATATGTTCCTTATGTGAGCATGCTGCAAACCAAGACCCAGTTGCATAATAAACACATTATACAAATCAGATGGAAGCACTCAAGGCATGATGAATTGTTCCCAGCACGTCTGATTGACCAGGCCATTTTCCATTCAAATGAAGTGTGCTGAAGGAAAAAAACACTCTTATTATTATTATTTGGCCCTGTTTAAAAGACTATGGCTGAACCTTTTTGTTAACTGTGCACTCATTTGACCCTTGTGGCATATGGGTACATGGTCTCCCTAGACAGACATGTAAGAGTGGAAAAATCCTACCACGAGCCCACACAATTTCCATTTTCACCATATTAAATGTTCATCTTGAAATCTCTGTTGCTGTACACATTGTATTTTAATACATTCCCAATTATACCGCCTGCTGTCTTAATCCCCCAAGTGTCTTCCTCGCTTATTTTCATACACGGAACAATATAACCTGATGTTGCGACCACATGGGAAGGTGCTAAATCACAAATGATAAGAAGTGAATAAAATACCTTAATTTGCATAAAAACAGCTGTAAGCACTCTCAGGATATATATGGCGTTGAAGAGGCAGACAGCCGTGGAGCCACTGATGAGCTTGTATCTCTTACCTGTCCTGTATTTTTGACTCTGCACTTGCACCGCAGCGTGTGTTGAGCCCTTCATTAAGAGAAGAGCTGGGAATCCTGCAACCTAACTGAATTCGCGAAAGCAATCCCAGGCTGTGTTTTTTGCTGTTGCGAAGCACATTTCTTAATTTGCATTGATTGAGGGAGATTGATGAGAAGAGCAGAAGTGCCGAACAAAGTTTTTTACCTTTCCGTCAAGGCTTAAGGCTCTTCTCGGTGTATTGAGTGGACAGTGAGAAAGAGATATCTTGTTAGCAAGCCAGGCTCTGAGAATGTTTGCTAGTTAAAATTTTGTTATTAGGTTGTCAGCACAGTACTACTTCGAAATTAATCATATTTCATGCAAATGTTTTACCATGTACTTGTTTGCCATTACCCAAATTAAATGGTAACTAGCCTCTAGTAACTGGACCACACTGCTGTACCCCTATTAACAAGAGCAACACATCCAAAAGCATGCCGTACTGCTCAGATATAAGATACTTTTGATATTGTCAATACATCACTTTATGGACAGACAAGAGACATAATAGACAGGATGGATGGAATGTAAAAGAGTTTAGTCCTAAAAAGTGAATAGTAATAATTTTTCATTAGAAATACATTACATTAGTGTGCCTTGGTAGCTCACTTGGTAGAGTGCATGTTACATACTCGAGAAACGCAGGTACAAATCTGGCTTGGATCAATGTTTCTTGCCCGTTTTCACTATATCTGTCCATTAATAGCTAAAAAGGCCACAAAAATCAACAAAAAACTACAATAATGTGCAGGTAACAGGTAAATGCACATGGTTGTAAACATGTGAAGAAGGCTAATACAATCAAAAGCAGCGCAAACAAAAGGAATACATTAACACCAGCGTCGCCTGAGGACAAGCCGGGGCGCTGACCAAACGCTGCTGTATCACTCGTCGGGACGTGAACGCAGTAGTGCTTGTGTCAGCGCTGTATATTCTCGTGCACAGGTTCTATTTTGGTGTCAGCATTGTTTGTGTTTTGCTTTGTCCGTGCCTTGTGTGTCTACGTGTTTCATCCTGCCTCCTGGGGTTGGCTGCTCTGTGGCTATTCTGAAGGTCAGAGATGACACTGTGGGAGGGGTCAGCCATCAGTGCCGCCACCCCCTACCCCCCTTCCCATCCCCTCTGCCACCCCATCGCTCCATCTCTGCTTTCATGTCCTCTCATTTCTCTCCTGGTATGTGGACTTTATTAAATTTTCCTCCGGGTGGGTGATAGAGAAGACAGGAGGGGATCATGGGAGTCATCCCTTCTTTGCCACTTTCATCTATCCTTCCTCTTTCATTCCTGCGCAGGGACGCCGGTGTGGTGGCCCTCGCCATGAAAAAGGCAGCCCAGGAACCCTTTGCCCTTCTTTGGGCACCATGCTCCAGAACAGCTCCCCGATTTCATCTGGAGGTCAGAGCGGAAAAAGTGATAAAAAGTCACCCAATCTCCCAAATCTTATTTTCAGACTGTCAAGGATTGTCAAGGTTCTGAAGGAAAATATATGTAGCACATTCTTCATCAAGTCACTGCTTCTAGCTGCAAATTATCTCCAACACTGCTTTGCTGTGCTCCCGTTCATTAAATAATTAACATTTAAAAGGTACTCGACCATTTTCTCTCAGCAAAATGCTATGACATCAGACCAAAGTTTTAATAGAATTATTTCATTTTTCCATTAATATCTAGTTTCCATTTAGATATTTCTTGAATCTCAAGAGTCACTACTTCATTACACAATGTGGTGCTGACCAAAAGCCAATGAGTGTCCCTTATTCTAGCTTGGCTAAAACTTAGGGAATCTATTGGCCAGTCCTCTACAACAGTGGTTTCCAAACTGTGGTACAGGTACCACTGGTGGTACACAGGCTTCTTCTAGTGGTACTTTTGCAGTTTAAGTCCTGATTTAGTTTATTTTCTTAATTCCTGTTTTGGTCTTGCTCTATGTTCTAAATTTGAAGTTTAGTCCTGATTTGTCTTGGTTTTGTCTCTATTTAGACCTGTTTCAATTTAGTTCTGGTTTACTTCTGGTTTAGTCACTGTTTTGTCCTTATTTAGTAATGCACATTTCTGGGTTAATCCTTATTTTATCCATTGGTTTAGATTTGGTTTAATCCTGATTCAGGCTCATTTTAATCTATTAAGATACATTTTTTATGGCAAGCCCACTATTTTCTGAGGTGGTACTTGGTGTGGAAAATTTTGGGAACCACTGATCTACAAAATCTTGAATAATAATAATAACACAACTAGTTCACACTTAGTTAAACAAAAAAACAAAAACAAAACATGTCATGTCATCAGTTGTTCAGTTGTCGATTATGAGAAAAAAAATGCCTATGTGTGCCTATCGACAAACCTATCACAATAATAGGGCATTTCAAAAATCACTAGGGCACAACTTGGCTTATTGACCCAAACAAAACCATATTACTCTCCCTTGGGAACGGGAACTAGCTCGTCTCTCACGCAAAAGTATGCAGCAATTTATTTAACTTCAGCATCTTGCAAAATTGCTCTGGGGGGATTATATGCCAATTTCAAAAATAGGATTTGAAAAATATGTCTGTGAATGAGCCCTATTCATAAAGCCATACAAGACTCATGGGATCAGCCACAGTGAGTCACTCACACACACAAAGCACACACTAAAAAGTCTAGTCCAGGTGACCTTGAGTGAGGGAGACTTGAGGAAGGGATACAAATTGGGCCAGGCTGGCACTGAGGAGGACCCAGACAGGAAGACATACGTGCGCACAGAGCCAACAGTGTTAGGTGCGGTAACATTAATGTGTCCTCTTTCAGACATGATTACTCCCAGCAGGAGAGGGGGGCATCTCCTTTAATGACACCCAAATACTTGGTCGGGACGGAGAGAGGGAGGAGAAAAGGAAGAATAAAGGACACACAGTGGGAGAGAAGAGGAGAGGTGGGAAAAAGAGAAGGTAGAACTAATGAAAAGTGGAATTGAAAAACATCAACATAATCGTGTCATAAATGTGATCGTACAAGCGTCAGTGAAATATAGACATGCAAATAAAGACAATAAAAGATCGCACAAGGCAGTCTGGAAGAAGAGTCAACAAAAATAAAATAAAATAAAACATATTCAAAAGGTGTGGCTGTGCTTACACTACATATATATTTTTATTATGTTTTTCTGTGACCATCTAAGTAATACACCTTGACCCACAAGTTTGCCAATTTCCCTGTGGACCCAAAGTTCTTTTGTGTACTGACAAAGCAATCTCACAATGTTTACGAAGGTGGAGATACATCTTTGAGGTACATCTTTGTCTAATGCTAAACTCAGTTTTATAAGATTTAGGGCTGTAGTTGACTAAAGAAATTAGTTATTAGTTATGCTCAGTACAGGAATTATTAAACCAAAATCAACCAAAGGATATGTGGGGGTGGGGGGGGGGGGCTCACTTAGAAAAGATGGTTGTAAAATATATAATCAAAAATCTATCAAGTCATCAAGAAATAAATTAGAGTAGATTTATTAATGCAAAAAGATTTAAAACAGCTATGTTGTTGTTGAGAGTGACGAGTAAAGAAAAAATGGGAAGTATATCTCTCTATGTGCATTATCATCATAGCAAGAGTTTTACAAAGCCAAGCCAAAAAAAAAAAAAAAAAACGCAACTTTTCAGAGATACCCATTTTTATGAAGACAGAGTTTGACTAACACTCATTTGTACAACTGAAAGCATGATAAAACAAAAAGACTATTAGTTAGAGAAGGAAAAAAACAACACTATTAAAGCATAGACTTAGAAAATCAAAGCAGAAGGCTAAATCAGAAGAAGCAGATGAGCCGTGCAACAGATGTGTAACTTGTTGTTGTGCGTGCTTGTGTGTTTGTGAGTACAAGTGCCACTTAGCAGATGGTGTCTAATCTATGGAGGGCGCCCCCCCTGCAGAGGCACAGCGGGAGTCCGGGACCCTAAGTGGTGCTCGCACTCATCAAGCGCCATTAGGAATCTCATGCAAAAGATGAAAAAGACTTCCACAAGCCATGGTAAAGACACTGGGTCAACAAAATTAGGACCACAATGTTAGGTCAGAAATGAAGAAAGTCTGTAGAAAGAATTCACAAGATACTAAGGGCAATCTTTGATTCAGTGGAGTAATTTTTGTATTTGCAAGTTATTGAGATTTGTGAAGGACAAGTTCACAAATGAACTATTTAAATCCACTAAATTCCATTGAGCTCTGTGGCACTGAGGGAAAAATAGGAGATGGATATCTGGTAACGCGTACAAAAACTTTTCGCATGGCCAGGTTCAATTTTAAAGTAATTTTTTGGAGAGGACATTTGGGTGACTTTCCCATTATGTTTACTCCTGAAAAATATTTTTTATGGAAATATTTCAAGCAAATAAAACTGAAGCTATGTGAGAAATGACAGAGAGAAGAGCTTGAAGGTCTGACATCGAGTGCTTTGTGAGGGAAGTGTGGGTACAACATGTAACTGGAGAAATTCTGCCTTTGTGGATGAGTATTAGACTACTAAAACATTTTGATTTCAAGTCCACTCATTCGGACTAAAATCAGGTTGCTATGCTGTGTGACTTTTTTTAGTCTTATAAGATTTATGGAAGTCACTCTGTACGATGTGGAATGTGTAAAATCGTAAAAACTACCACTTGTTGACACTGCGCGAGGGTTCAAACGTTAAATCGTGGCTACGTCCAAAGTCAGCAGAAGCTATTTTTAAGCTCTGGACAAAGTCTGTTTACAAAATCGTGCTGCCTCTAATCAGGAAGTTAGCGCTGCTTGCTATGGAGCCGTGCTTCCCAACGTTTTTGGTCTCATGTACGCCCCAGGACCTAGATTAGTACTGGTTTAGACCCAGCTTAGTCCTGGTTTGACCTGGTTTAGTTGTAGTTTAGTTCGGGTTTGACCTGGTTTATATCTAGTTTTTTTCTTATTTAGTCCTGGCTTAGACATGTTTTTTTGTGGTTTAGACCGGGTTTAGTAATAGTTTATTACTGGTTTAGACCTGTTTTTCATGGTTTAGCACTGATTTTAGACCTAGTTTAGTCCTGGTTTATTTCATGTTTAGTCTTGGTTTATTTCATGGTTAAAGCTGGTTTAGTCCTGGTTTATTTCTGGTTTATTTCTGGTTTATTTCATGTTAAGGTTCTTTGCATAGCTCCGCATACCCCCAATGCAATGTGCTCACGTACCCCTAGGGGTCCCCGTACCCCTGGTTGGGAAACACTGAGGTGAAATTAAAATAATTTTGTGGCTGGCTGTTGTTCTTACTACGATGTTGCACTGCTGTGTTTCTGTTAGTTTAGGTGCCATTGGTGCTTGAAGGTGTGGGGTTTAATTTCTCTACATGGATCCAAAAAATTCCTGTGCCAGTCCCAGGATAAACTGAGAGGGCTGCATCAGGAACGACGTCTGGCATAAAAAAATAAAAATAAAAATAAAAAACAAGCCAATGTACCCATGGGAATGATTTGCTTTGGCATTCTCTAAAAGAAAGGAGCAGTCAAAAGGGATTTTTTTTTAAAAAAAAAGCTTAGTCAAAATCAGACTAAGTGCTCTGGGCTTGCACCATTGAACAGCACAACACATGTAAACAAATGAAAAAGAAAACACAAAGATCAATGTTTAGAAAGGTACTCTGCATCTCCAGCACAGATGCATATTTTTAGTTATTCTGCCACTGGCTAAACTTGTTGTTGCAAGTTGTTTTCATCTCACACATGAAAAGTATAAAAGGAAAGCGCTATAATGCATTCAGGCTTCCTCTTAGAGCAAGAAAACAGTTTTCTGTTTCTGACTCTGCTATCATCTAGAAACTTCCAAGTTGCTTTTTTTTTATATAAATGAATCAAATGTGCTGTAGTTAAGGAGGCTAGATCGTTAAGCTACAAACAAGTCAGGTAAGGTTTTTTTTTTAGGTTTTAACGAAGACTGCTGTTAAAGACCAGCCTGGAGCGTCCCTGTGTCTGTCTGGCATATCTTCCCACTGCTGATGCTACCATTTGATTCAGCACAAGAATAAAGGAAGGCAGATCTGGTGAAACCTCGAGTGGATGTGTGTAAATGTGCGCCATTGTCTGGCATATTCAGCTGTAACACTCAGGTCTGTGTGTGTGTAAATGGAAAATAAAGACACCCCCATGTGGAGTGTATTAGGCCTTTCTGAAAAAAAAAAAAAGCTCTTGAAAGGTTGATGAAAACCTTGAATGGAACAAAAAACAAAAACAAAATGTTAGTCACAGCATCCAGGTTGGGTTGTCCCGTCCTGTGACATACACAGAGGTCATTTTTGATTAATACACCGAAAAAACATCAACCTCAATCAATCTCAGTCATTCTTACAGGTCTAAATGACTCAGCAGGGCTCAAATTTCAAGCTATTTCCTAAGCTTTGAGATCTTTTCAAAATTCAGGGGACGCTCATGTGTAAGATCTACTGTTTAATGGATTGGTTAATACTGTAATTGTGGATGTAGAGGTACCAAAAGTCTCAAAAACGTGTGTTCAAACCACACCTATTAGATCTGCTGCAGCTTTAGAATTACCAAGAGTTTCCTTAAGAAACTATATTCTGCAAAATCAACTTCTTTGAGCTTTCTATCACGTTATAATGTTTCCTCATCAAAAACATACCTGGTATTGTTTTGCTTCATTCACACATGTTTCAGTAATCCTCTATTCTCTGGAATGGCCTTTCTGAGGCTTCAAAACGCTCAGTTACATGAACCTCTGCCCATTCCAGGAAGAACTGACCAATCAACAAGCTCCCCACAATCCTGTCTGCCAGATAATGTTTATAAAGTTTGTAAAATGCGCCATGCTGTTCTAGAGGTGAAATATGAATAAAAAGAAAATAATAATAGTAATAATATAGCCTTTTTAAAGTCTGAACTATCAGAGAGTGTAAATGTTGAACCAATCCATGTTTGTACTGCTTTTTTCGCTATTTCAGATCTTTGCCAAAACCAACTGCCAACTTGTTCTCCACTATCTTTTTTGGCCCATGCACCATTTTGTTCGCATTGTTCATTGTTGTTCATAAATGGAAAAACTTCATTAAAATTCAAGTGCAGCCATAGCCACCAGCTCCCACAGATCAGCTTCCTCATGCCTCATGTGAGCCAGTGTCATACCTCGACATGTTTCGACTGCCACCCTCTCACTGTCCCAACTGAATTGGAAAGGTGACAAATGGCCCGTGTTGGAAAGCAGACAGCAGAAACGTAGCAATATGAAAGGTACAGATCGCTAGTATGTAAGAAGATATATTGACCTCTTGCTTAAAAGATATTTGTTTATGGTTAAATTATTGTTATGCATAAAAAAAATGGGCAGGGGTGGAAGTCAGTTGTCTTTCGGTTTTAAGACTTAAGACTATTTTCTTTGCAGAAATTATATTTGCTTTTTTAGAAATGTAGTGGAGTAAAAAGTCTTATATTTATCTTTTAGCTGTAGGGGAGTAAAAGAAGTAAGTTACCCCTAAAATACGACTCAAGTAAAGTACAGATTCGCAAAAATTTTACTTAAGTACAATACTCAAGTAAATTTGCTTTGTTACTGTCCACCTCTGCAAACGGGCCAACCTTACCGACTAACTCTGGGACTTATTTTTCACAAAAATACGATGGATGCCAAAACCGTTAAATACAAATACTGATACACGCCCTCTGTAAACAGTCAGACAGAAGGATGTGGCTTTATACGTGTTTACTCATCTCACTGACGCTTTAGCTGGTATTACATTATATTATTCATAGCCAAGGCAACACATATTCGGGACTAAAAGGTGACTAACCGAACAGAAAGGTGAATGGGGTCCTTGTCACTTCAAAGTCTCCATTTCTCACCTATATGGGTCATTCTTTCTCTCATGTCTCATTTTTCCCCCCTTTACTGCCTTTTCCACGAGCGCCCTTTTTAAAATTCAGCCCATATAACCCAGCACTTTACACTATTAAAGCCTCCCTCCTCCCGCCTCCGCCTCAGCCCCTGGTGTCTGATGTGGAGACACAGGTCATTTGTCATCAGAGAGGTGGGGGGCTGGGGGGGGTGGAAACAGCAAGCCCAGCATGGGAGCGCCACACCGGGCCTGACAGCTCGCTAGGCTCCCCTAACGCAAAAACTGCTGAATATAGTCAGGCAGTCAAGACGCACAGACAAAGATGAAGCAGCGGCGTCGGCGACTCGGTGTCAGCTCAGTGCTGTTGTGGCTCAGAGAGGGGTTTGACTGTAGGGACAGGTGAGGTTAACATGGGGAGTCCTGCCTAATGTAGTGAAGACTGTGTACAGAATAATGTGGACACATCCTGTGTGCTACTGGAGATGTAATCTGAAACAAACTGCAAGCCTATATTTATTTAACCCTCAGGATCTCCTTTAAAAAAAAATCATATTCTTCCTCTTAAAGCCCTTTTAAGTCACTGGGTCACATTTAAAAATATAAAACATTAAGAAAAGAAATTGTTTTTGATCACTAACCTCTGTCCTTATCATTCATAACAAAAGTGAATTCATTTTTATATTTTTGACCCTTTAAATGCCAGCTTGTTTACATAATTCTAACATATTTTGTTTGTGCAGGAATTACCGGGCCTGGACAGGTCACTGATTAGTCCTAAGGCTGATTTTGATTTTTTTTAACTTTTTGTTCCATTACAAAAAAAGGGCAGAACATGACACAACAATATGGCAAAAACTCAGGTTCTTCATCTTAAAAGAGATCTACTTCCCACAATGCAACGAGAAACTGGTGGATCTGGTGGTAATTTTTTTTTTTTTTTGTGTGGGTGTGTGTGTGTGTTTTAGCCTCTGACTGACAGGGTTATTGCAATAGCAGCAGAGTGAAAATAAATGATTTTAATGAACGCCAATGGAACCAAAAAGGACTATAAGAAGAAGAATGTGAGTTTTTTGCCCAGACAATTGAAAATTAGTTTTGTTGTGAGACTAAAATTCTAAAATAAATTTGTTAATGAACATCTTTGTCAAATTTCATCACCCTAGAATAAGAAATACCAATATGAGAGCAAAAAATGTGGTTGAAAAGCCCTAAAAGAGAGCCAGGAGGACCTGAGGGTTAAATATACAGGAAAAAAATGGAATTAGAGATTAAATAACATTTTGTTCATTTTTATATTCTCTCTCACTCACTGATCCTTTTTTATTCTTTTTTTTTTTTTATGGCACAAAACGGTACAGAAAGCACTACCACTTGAAGAAAATGGATTGACACACAACCAACTGGAGAAACTGAGCATTTAGCTTGAAGCCTGTTCCATTACATTTGGTAAAAAGGGAAAGGATTTCACTTAGGAGGATTTAAATAAGTTTGTCTGGCGAGGCTAGGAAGTTATTTTATTGTCTTTTTTGTTACTTTAGTTTTTGAGAGTTGCTTGTTTAATGTGTTTTTTCTTTGGTTTCAGTTAAGAGTGCTTCTAAGTTTAGTGTTTCTAGCATTTTAGCCTTGCTTTGTTTTCTCTGTGTAATCATTTGGGGTTTTTTTTTTGCCAGCTTTGTATGATTTTTTCATAAATTTGTTACGGCGTTTCTAAATATTGTATTGTTTACTATTCATGTTCTTTTTATTTGTCGCTTTGTTGCCTTTTAAGTGTTTTTATCTTCTTTTTTTGAAGTCTTTGAAGAGTTGTTGTTTTATTTTCCTATTTTGTTGGGCTTAAATGTCATTTGATCTCCTTTTTCTTCCTTTTATTATGATGTCAGTGCATTGTAACAATGTCCAGTATTTATAAACCGTCTAAATTTCAAGGGCATGCTTATTCTATGGCCCTATATTTCACCTCACTGTCTACACTTGCTATTGTTAAACCCCTGCTCTGTCCAACGCTGAATGTCCCGCTCCATTGCGTGTGCGCACGCTCTTCCACTGACCCCATAAGAACCAATATGACTCTCATTACTTACCCACACCCACACCAATTCACTCAGACACTCATTACAAGGCATTTCAAGGTAGGAGGAGGCAAACGGGAGAGACGGGCCGCTGTAAATGCATTCTCAATCTCTTAACTTTGTCACCTTTGCGCATTACATTTTCAATAATGGCGAAGGGAGCGAGGACGAAGAGGAGGAAAGTAAAGCGAAAAGACGAACACGGAGAAAGGAGAAGAAGTGATGGGAAACAGGTAAAAGGATAAAAGAAGCGCTCGCCCCACCCCCCTGCTGTGACACTCTTATAGCATGTGCTTGTATTTTATTCCAGTGTACACGCAGGTGCCGTATCGATTCAGGGCCGCGAGAGGTGGGCAATGGCAAAGGGGTATTAAATAAAAGAAAAGAGGGAAAGAAAGAATGAGGAAAATCAATTTTATCTGCTTTAATAGTGGATAGGCTTTGGAAAAAAAGAAAGAAAGAAAGGGTTGTGGTCAGTGGGCTTTTTATGTCTACTTCTCTGCACAACCTTACTCCTGCCCACACGCTTTGGCTTTTGACTGTGCGTGCGCTGGTCAGCAAATTCAGCATATCTTGGTCTCATCTATTCTTGCCTTCTGTTGGCTAAATGTGTAATGCAAAGGTGAACGGGGCAGTGCTATGAAGAGAGTCCGTTTTCACCCAATTTAGCAGCTACACAGTACTAATTTTTAAACAGGAATCAAGTCTAAGCCATAGTGGTTTAGGTAACTTGTTGTTTTCAAAAGTGATATTTAAATAAACTGGATTGGATAGTGATAGTAGGCTTTAGAAATTTGTAGGACCACTTGGTTTCATGTTTCTATGCAGAGCAGTGAGACATTTTCAGACGTTTTTTGAGCGTTTTCAGTCTTGAGAAATGGGCGGGCGGAGCATACAGGATTACTCAAACAGGCGTGAATGAAACATGATACTGCTCCAGGGATGTTTTTGAGATGGAAACAACATTAAACATGGTTAAAAGCTGAAAAAAGTCAATTTAGCATAATAGGACACCTTCAACTTAATATTTTAAAGTACTTACTTTTGCTTAAGTGCAGGTTTTGACAGGGGTGGAGCCCTCAAAAAACAGTAAAACCACAAATGAATTTCCAATTGTGGGGTATTAATATTAGTGCTTTTGGTGTTTGACCGCTACAACAATATGTGTATTGAGGCTTTTAAACCATTTTCATTAGCATTATTCATAAACAGCCACTGGGAAGAAATATAATAAGGAGGAAAACACTTAGAAATGTCAGCAGCAATTTGTAGTTGTTGATCAACTAAAATAATTTCTTTAAAACAGCACCAAAAAACTTAAGCAGTATCAAAAGCAGCAAAATGTAATGGACTAAGATAGAGAGGAGCACTGTGGTTCTAATATGTTCCACCCAGTACAAGATGGGAGTATTTAACATGTCACTTTTCAAACATTGTCTGATCTAACGTTGGGTTTTCTGTCCCCAATCTGTCCATCTGCGTGTCTGCTTAAAAGCTCGTTCCCAACATCGCGTGCCAAAAATCATCTGTGGGGCCACCATATGACCAAGCCTAGACCGGGACAGCAAAAAGCCAGACATGGACCACTTATCTTCTCCTTCACCCCCCCTTCCCTATACCCACTCGTCCCAAACCCCATCAACACGGCACACGGGACAGACCAGGCCAAGCGTGAGAGCACACCGGCCGCCGATGGACACGGAATAATGTGGCACGAAATGCAGAAACTGAGCCCCCCGCGCGTCAAAGACAGTCTGAGCCTCCCAGCTCCCAGCCCAGCCTGCCGTGTGGTTACCTCTTGGCATGCAACTCCTCACCACCACCGACTGCAGCTGTTATAGGGAGGACAGCTATAGGGCTGGATGGAAAAAAAAAAAAAAAATGGTGGCAAAGCAACCGAGAGGAATAAATCACTCAGCAGATTTCTGAGATGTGTCATATCTACAGTATGTATAAGAAAAGAAAACACAGGTCTATATTTGTAACAATATGATTTCTTTTTTACTGCAAGCCTAGAAACAAACTAGAACGACCTAAACCCAGGGCTACACCAGGACAAAACCAAGATCAATTCTCTGTTTATTTTCTAAAGCCCATACATGTCCCCAGACTCATTTTGATCAATTTAGCGCTTAAACTGAAGTCATTACAATGCATTAATCTATCTGTTAGCATCATGTTGCTAATAGCTATGCAAAATAGCCATTTTGTGCTCTGTTCAATCCCCATCGTTGCCAGCGGGGGGCGTCAGACACCTAATCCTTGCATTTTCTGCAAATGTGACAGCTCCCCAAAAGAAGACGTTTTCCATACATATACATTATTTTAAGTTATAAAACTCTGTAGAAATGCTTTTAAACCAATTATAAATGTTTATCTAAAATCATACAGGCGTTGTATGATGCTTACTTTTTATGATTGGTAATTTGTAGGCAGCAGACCTATATCTATTTAGTAAGTTTAGATCTATTGGCACCGACTTCTGAAAATCCAACTTCAATTCAACTTGAAGCCAGACTGCAATGGATGGAAGGAAAAAAAAATAGTGGTTGGGAAACTCTGGTACAACAACAGCATCTTTTTGGTCCGTTAAAGTTGCTTTAGCAGTAATAAACTTTACCTTGGAGTCTTCTGCCAAACTTTTGTTAAGCGCTTTCTTTGTAAACTCAGCAGTTCTGTCGCGACGTAAGTCTGACCACAACTTTCAAAACTATGATTCACTGTCTGCTTGTCTTTCCTTTGTCTTTGAAGCTTATAAAAGGTGATCAGCAGGGCACATAGCAGTAGATTTTCCATGCGCGCATCAGTATAGACCTCGCTTCCGACGCAATTTCTGCCTATCATGCCATATTACGTATTCAGATGGCTAATATAATAACTAGGAAAATTAGATCTTTATGTCTCCGGGTGGCTTTGGATAACCTTTAAATCCGCAGTACACGGGTGATCTCTTGCTACGCTCAAACACATCCCCCTGACCTTCCAATTAGAGCTTACTACCCAACGGCGGCGGCACACTAAATCAGTTCAGGCTGCAGCTCTGGACACAAGTATAAAACAGCCTGCTATAAAATCATTACTGGGTTGTAAAACGCTGGAAAAATTCACTATTAAGAGACTAGCAGAGAAAACAAAGCCGCAAGCAGAGGGGGGAGAAGAAAAAAAAAGAAAGCGGCTTGCCGGATAAGTAAAATATTTGCACAACAGGAACAGTCACGGGTACATGGGCAGATAAGTGTGGAGTGGCTGTGTTTCAAGGACGTAATAAAGAATCAAATGAGAGTGTTGAGATATTCACATGCTTGCTTATCAAAGCAACATTACATATGATAGGAACTTCTACTGTGACATTTAATCAATCCAGTGTGTGTTAATGCTAGGATGCTTGTAAATAGCATTCGATTAAAACAGATGCAAAAACAAGAGGGACTATGTGGTATTTAAATAAATGGCATTAGGCGCCATTAGCCATGGCACATATCAATTTGTCAATAATAAACCCATGCATTCATAGAAGCAACATCAAACTCAAACTGATAAACAAAGAAGTGGCAACAAAATACTGCAATAGGGAAAACACAAAGTAGACTACTCTGCAAGGTTCTATGTCAAAAAAAATGTAATAGCTGTATAAAGTTAAACTAGGTGGAATACATGCATAATCACATCAAAATATGACTCTTTGCATTTGTCTTTAATTTTGGACAGCTCCACTGAACCTTAATCAAGCTCTTTCATTTGCAGAGATGGGACAAACTGAGCACTGCTGAAGGAGAAGCACACTTATTCTCATATTAAGGTTTTGAAACTTTGCTTTTTAATTGTGCTTCCATTTTTATTAGGGCTTTATTTTCTAGGGTTATATTCTCCTTTCAGCTAAACAGTATCATAAGAACATAAAAAAACACATTTTGGCATCTGGGTTTGTCGTGCACACTCTAGAGATTTGAAGTATAGGAAAGGTGTACTAAACATCTTTGCATAGCTAATGCATGTAAGTGAGCAGTGCATAATGCTTACATAGTTGAATGCAAATATTCTACAGCCCTATTAGTGGAGCAATTAATGCTAAAGAGGGATGATAACTAATCTTACTGCTCTACTGTCTAATTAGTGACACCATAACAAGCCATTATATCATATTAATGACATTACATTAGTGCTGAGGGGGGGCTGGTGCTAGGACGAGGGAGGGGGGGTGGGCTCTGGAAAAGGTCACAGAGAAATAATTCATCAGAGTGCATCAGAGCTGGAGATGTTCATGATGAGAATTGAAAAGTGTAAGACAGAGACAGGCCGGGTCCTGGCTGGGAGGAGGATTCCCTAAATTAACCACACAGTGAGGCAGAGAGGGATCTAATCTACAGCCGCTCCAGCCATGAGAGCGTTTCAACACCGGCACGCTGAGCCAAGCTGCTAATAAACAAGGATAAGATACACACACGGGACAGTCACAGTCAAAGGCAGTGGTTTAGATCAGTGTTTCCCAACCAGGGGTATGAGGACCCCTAAAGGTACACGAGCACATTGCAGGGGGTACGTGGAGTTATGTGATCATTTATAAGACCTTTATATACTTGGCTTTTAAAGACTAAAATAAACTTAAATCAGGACTAAACCAGGACTAAACCAGCAGTAAACCAGGATCGCAGGTCTAAAACCAGAACTAAACAAGAAATAAGCCAGGACACAACCAGGAAAAAACAGATTTAAAACCAAAACTAAACCAGGAACAAAACTGGTCTAAACCCAGAACTAAACCAGGAATACACTAGGTCTAAACCAGAATAAAGCTAAGGCTAAATCAGGACTAAGCCGGGTCCAAACCAAAACTTAACCAGGACTAAAACAGGTGTAAAACCAGAACTAACCCAGAACTAAACTAGGTCTAAACCAGAAGAGAACTAAGACTGAATCAGGACTAAACCAAGACTAAGCCAGGTCCAAACCAGGATTAAACCAGCAACAAACTGGGTCTAAACCAGGACTAAAGCAGGACTAAACTTGGACTAAATCAGAACTAAACAAGGTCAAACCAGGACTAAGACTAAACCAGAACTAAGCCGGGTCCAAACCAGGACTAAATCAGGTCCTGGAGGCACACAAAACCAAAAAGTTTTGGAACTACTGGTTTAGATGATACAAAGGGAATACAGAGCAAGATTTTTGAATGTTGGAAATGTTTGGAAAGCACAAAAATGATGAATTTCCACTGCCCAATGAGATGCCTGAACAGTTGATGGTAACAAACTCCACAATGTAACTCATTTTGGCCCTACATACATGTGTATACCAGATGCCCTTCCTGATGCAACCCTTTCCATTTTGTCCAAGCTAGGAACTAACTTTTTGAATCCACACTGGGCCAACTAACCACTTTACCAAAGGGAAGCCCTGCTTGCCCTTCCAAGTAAGTCATCAATGCAACTACATGAAACTGAAATATCACTCCTGCCTCAATAACTGAGGCAAAATAATGCACCCAATGAAGAGTTTACTACTAGCAAAGTTACATTATGCTATGAGAATTTGGCAAGTGAGCGGCTTTTGTGAACAATATTTTAGATTTGCCTTCACACAGCAGCAGGAAGCTCTGTCTTTTAAAGATAAACCCCAAGTACGGCTCAATTTTACCTATTATATTTTTATAATGGAGGCTTGATAACTTGTGTTTTTCTTTGAGATATGTTAAAAAACAATATTTACTTACTTAACAACCACAACAAACAGCTTTTCTGAAGAGACTTGCCTTTATCTTACACAAACATTACAGAAGATAAGCCATTGTAAAGGAGCACAGAGACAAACCTGAGCTCACGGCAGGACATAGCCCGTAGTCCGAAAATGAACAACAAGCTTAAGTTTTATTTTGGAGAAAGGGCAGGTTCTAAAGTTCCAGAGAAGTGTGAGGGTCTGAGATTAACAGGCCTTCTATCACCTATCGATCGGGCTTTATTACTTTTAAACCTGGGTAATTGGGACTATCTCTGTCTGCATCTTTATAGGACGGCTCCAGGAGGTGTATGGACCTTAAGTGCACTCGTAAATTGGTTTTATGACTTTCTGAGACATATCGCGGCTAATGTTTCCACTCCGAGGTTTTTATGATCACAGTACAGGGGACTCCAGTCAAACATGCTTTCTAATATATTACTCAGGTGATAAGGATGACAAATGCAACGTGCTCTGGATTTAGATTTGGATACAAAGAACAAATTTTAGTCTTCATGCAGTTGTTTTAATTCTTTGGCTGCTCCATTTTTCATTAGGGGTCACCAGTCGCACTGTGGTTTCTCAGGTTTTAACGCCAGATGCCCTTCCTTATGCATAATGTGACTAAAGTAGGGGACCTGGGTAAAGTGTCTTGCTTAAGGACACAACGACAGTATGCGATCCATTATTTATTCAGCAGGGGTGATTTCTGTTTTGTTTTGTTTTGTTTTTTAAATCAAGACTTGATTGATAGATGCTATACAAAAAACATGGCCCATCCTCTGCATGCTGTTGCAAAAATACATGTTTTTGGTTAAGCAATATTATAAGTGTACTCAAATTTTTTTTTTTTTTTTTTTATTGTTTTGTATTGACTAAATTAATTAAAACAAAAAATAAATTAAATTAAAAGGTAGGAGCAGAATATATTTTTTACTTTTCATAAAAATTACCCACATGTGTGTCAAGATATGTAAACATGTTTAAATCAAATATTACTTTTACTGATGACAATGGTACAGCTGATTTATTCACAATTTAAAACATGTTTTACTTGATGTCCAAGTTGTTTGTTTATTTATTTATTTTTTTAATTTATTTATTTATTTATTTTTTGCTTTTTGCTTTGGGTTGTTTACTTTAGAGTAGTGCAAAGACTGTAAAGCTCTAGATCAGTGGTTTCCAAAGTGGGGTCTGTGGCACTGCTGGGGGGCCCTCAGAGGTTGTCTATAAGTATATAAAAAGAAATTGAAACTTGTTTAATATGCTATTATTTCAAAACTATCTCTAGTGTTTTGTTTTTGTTTGTTTGTTTTTTGTTTTGTTTTTTTAATGGATAAAAAAATGTCAAAATTACATTTTTGTATATCATTATATAATATTATTTTACTCTTGACTTTGGAATGGCTGCTCTAGATAAAAAGAGTCTTTGGTTTCTAAGTAGCACCTGTTGTCCCTTATGAAGACAATTTGCATAATTTTGTTTTACACTTTTTTTACTTTTTGGTTACATAGACGCTTTGATATTATAGTCTGTTGTAGTAATGTAGAAAGTATCGTAGATTTTCTTTTATTAGATTAGTCAAGTTATGACAATTATTCCTCTTTCCCACACCAAGTTATGAATCTTCCTTTTCTTCTTTTTTTTGTGAACACATCCAGACCTGTCCAAAGTCTGTATATTTGTGTGATTTTAAGCTTAACTGTCCATTGCCTTATTATCTCACACAGATTCCTCCCTTCATCTCTGCACCATCCAATCCCACCATCAAAGCAACCCACTTTGCCAAACATGATCCCCGCCTGTTGAGTGTTTTTTTTTTCTTTTTTGGAGCAGCGGATTAAACAGTTCCCGACGTCTCTCTGTGATGTGAACCTTATCTCGGGTTTCTCTTGACACGGCCGGTGCTGTGCTGTTATTAGCGGCTAAAAGGCTTTGTTATGGAACACAAAAGAAGCAGAGCCGGGCAGCAGTTAGCGCGGCTTTGTTGTGGGTCACAGAGGTGTTAAAGAGACTACACCTGTGGGTGAGTTAACACCTTCACCTGAAACAGTCATACCTCCAGAAACCAGAGCGTAAACACATAAAGCATGGCCTGTGAACATCTCTGTGGGAATAAGGCATTGAAATACCGTAGAAGTTGGGAAAGAATAAGAAAAGTTTATATTCTACTGTATTGTTGTATAGAGACACTGGAACTTTTGTAGGAACAAGTCACAACTAAAATTTTAGGCACCACAGTAAAACAAATTGACATTACATACTTTTGACAAGACACAAAATAAATCAATATGTTGGTATGATTGTGCAACCTAACGCACTTTTACCTTTTACAGAAGCAAGGTTAATTTTATTTATTTTTATTTTTTTTATCTTGTAAAACATTTTTAAATATCTTCCACCATTTTATGTCACTAAGTTAAATCAAGCTGAACATAGAAAATATATTCAAATGTGCAATGACCCACTTCTGGGTCCAAACTTATATTGTGAAAACCACTACAATGTATATGGTGCAATAATGTTTCAATGTGCATAGACTAGAATTAACCACCAATACGTTTTCACTGCATTAACTCAATGTTAGCACTATTTTAATATTAACAAAAAATGCATTTTTATTGAATTATTAATATTTTAATTATCACATATAACTGACTAGTTTCTACTATAATAACTTTTTTTATTAAATACAT
This sequence comes from Bostrychus sinensis, assembly GCA_020698575.1. NCBI lineage: Eukaryota > Metazoa > Chordata > Actinopteri > Gobiiformes > Eleotridae > Bostrychus > Bostrychus sinensis. The sequence goes on along the minus strand of CM036249.1, from coordinate 14,419,425 downwards.
TTTTGTAAAATTTTAATTTAACTTCACATGACTAATTTGCACACAATTTATTAGACATGCATTGCAATTTTTAAATTATGTTTTAAATATTTTTGTTCTCTCTATTTGCCATGCTGGCTATGTTACGTTTACTTAAAAAAAAAAAAAAAAAAAAAAAAAAAACATTTACATGCATTGCTAATTTGCATTAATTGCCACTCACTGAACCTTGCTTACAGTTAATGGAATTTTATTTATTTTTTTATGCTATTTTTTTCTCGCTATATAGTGTAATTTTAAAAAGTGTACTTTTTGGGGGGGGCGTATTAATGTTATTTTATATTTAACACTTTTTTCTAATTATGCAAACATAGTTGAGTAAACTTATCCCCTAACCCAGATTTCATAAAATGTAAAAAAAAAAAAAAAAAAAAAATTTATAATAAAATAAAATCTGTGAGAGAAGTAGGACTGGCTTTGGATTCTGTTACGATCAGAGCAGAATTTGTCTTGATATGTTTTCACTCCGGGCTGACGTCCCCCTTTTTACTGCTGGACATGAGCCAGTCACTGCTCTTCTCTGGAGGCTGCCTTTTATTGATCTGATCACATGACTGTAATGTGATGTCACTGTTTCCTTTACCATCCTGTCGCGGGGCAAGAACTTCCTGGATTAGCTCCAAGCAGAGGGCAAACATCAAAAACATAAACCAGGAAAAAAGCAGAAATAAGGAGTCTAAAACTGGTTCTAAATGTAACTAAATCAGAGTTTGAACTGCACAAGACTCATGAGTACAACCAGAAGAAGCCTGCGTACCATCGGTAGTACCCGTCCCACAGTTTGAGAACCAGTGACAGAGTAATACAACATTCAGGTCCGGCGCTGTACAGAACTATCAAAAATGAAGACAAAAAAAAAAAAAAAACTCTTTTCATTCAGCTATCAACTTTAATTCACCTTTTCTCGTGTATTTGGCCACAGCAGAGACCCAGAGCAACTTTGGGGGAGTAACAGAGCGCATTCTGGGTCGGCTCAGCGTCAGGCCTCGTTACTCGGGATCCCCATCTTGTCCCGCCTCCTTTCACCCCCCCCTCTCTCTTATCCCGCTTTTAGACAAGTCTGGCTGGCCTACACACGCGATCCTCACACTAGCCTGCCCTAAGCCCTTACAAGCTCAGTGTTAAAAACTCCTATAGGGGCCCCCACCTCCACCATCCCCCACCCCCCTGCTTCTCTTCCTCTTGCTCTGTCCCGACTACACTTTCACTTCGCATTACTTCTGCTATTCTAACTTTTCCACTTCTGAGCACTATCAATTATGCACTAGAATAACAGAGGGGCCAGGCTGCGGCAGCGGGACATAAAGGCCGATTATGAGTGTGAATAATTTAGCCATCTCGGTGCCGTGTTCCTCTTAACAGTGATACAGGCTTTGGGGCTAATGTAACACAATCAGGCCGGGCCCTTAATGTGGTGACGGCTCTTCACTTCCAACACAGAGCTGGGCAAAGGAAAGTGTGGTTGGACTGGATAATTAAAGTAATTGTGAGCCCTATGCCACACACGACTGGCAAAATTGACAAATGGGACAGTGGTTTTGAAGATACATTACCTGAAAGTGACAGTTCAGCTAATGCCAAAGAGTGATAGATAGACAGATAGATCACTTTATTGCAGACTCATGGTCCATACATAAAAGACAAAGACAAAAGGGAATAAAAACAAACAGAAAAAAAGGCTGCTATCCTTTCAGAAGGGAGTCGTTCAGGCAAAAAATAAATTATATACATTAAGTTTATTAAAGCAGCCTGCAATGTGCTGACTCGAGAGGACACAAACATCCGGGCCTTCTTAACAAAAGTCTTAAAGCATCATTGTGAGCCACTTTCAGTCTCTGGAGGTTGTTGTTTTTTTGTAATTAGATCAAAGATGTGCAGTGTACAGTGAGATGCAGTGTGCTCTAAACAAAATCACTTTTACATCATGTTGTTCACCATACACAGAACACAGAATATTAATTGAGCTACAAATACTGTACCAAATTTAGAGATACACCTATAGCAGTGGTTATCAAGTTTCGCACTAAGTACCATATTTACAGTCAGATCTAGCCACAGAGAGTCACAAGCCAGCATACTGCTTGTAAAGGTCCCAAGCCCAGGTAAATAGATTGAGTCCAAATAAAGGGCATTCAAAAATACAGTATTTTTGTTATTTCTTTGAACATTAATACATTTTGAAACTTGAAAAACCAAGTCCAGATGAATTCTTTTTAACATTTTGTTGTGATTCTGAAACTATATATTACATTATTAAATACTGTTATGTCACACTGGAGTCTAATAATAACAATAAGAAGATGTCAGACAGCAGATGCTCAGACACGTCTATAGGTTTTCAATTGGAACTTCAACAATTTCAACTGAACTAAAGTTACCAAATGCTAAACTAAGCATTTTTAACAACCATAAAGATAAGCTTAAATTCAATGCAACTGATCTTATAAAAGCAGAAAAATACCATCCACCAGCCTCTCCTCTTGTACTCCCTGTAACTTTATCTTTTAACAAAACGGATTCTGAAAATGCAGTGACATGAAAAAGTTCAAGCTGAAAATAACATGAAGCAAAGTCCCTGAGAAAACTTCGACATTGGCAGACAAGCCAACATGAATATTTTGGATTAAGGACAAAAAATGCAGACAACCTTCTGTCACCTCCGTGCTCCAAACACATGTCTGGCTCGACCCTATTTTTTGAGAATTGCATGCAAAGATTTGCTCCTCTTCTTGGAAATCACAAACAGAGATGAATATTTCATCAGTCCTCCCGAAGCCAAAGAGGAACTCTCTTAGCCAGTACGAGAATCACAATGCACCTCTTTTTTCCAAGTGGATAATAAGCCACTTTCACATGAAGCATAACAAACGCAAAAGGTTTAATTGAAAAGAAAACTATTGATCGAGCAATTGTTGAAAATGTAAAATGACCCAGGAGAATATTTTGCATTTAAGCCCTTTGTAAAACGCCGTCCAAACATGTTTACCTATAAATATCAATAGAGTTCGAAACCTCTAGATGCTTGTCCCATTGCAGAATAAAAAAAGAGCTCCTCCCGTTAGTGCTTCCGTTCGCTCCACAGTCTAATCCTGGCTGGAATGTCTGTGTCCGTGGAGTCCCGCAGCCCTCTGGAACTCCACAGCAGGTGAAACTCAACTCTCACAGGACCTATCCGGCCTCGCAGCTCCTCCACCGGGAACACTTAACCACAGCCAAAATTACAAAGGAGCGCCAAAAATGCAGCAAGCTTACAACCACTGTCCACGTTGATTATCCAGGCACCAGAAATTGTTAGAATTTCTTGAAGAATGGTTTGCTTTCCGTCTTATGTGACCTCTGACTTCTCCGTGTGCTGGAGTATGAGAAGATTATTACAGATTATAGTTTAATGAATTTGTCTAAGAAGGTTATTCCCGTTGAGCCGATTTCATTGCTACAATCTAATTAATGTGTTTGCAACATTTTACAAATTCTGAAATCTTCTACAAACTCACTAACCACTTTAAACAGACCTTTTTTTTTCTAACTCAGTGGTTCTCAAAAGTTTAAGTTTAAGGTTAAGATAGACTTTATTGATCCCTGTAGGGAAATTTGTTCTCCGTATTTGACCCATCCTTCAGTGCTGCTGGGGCGAACTGTCAGGAGCAGTGGCCCAGGGACCTTTCTCCAGATCCTGAGCCAGGATCCTGGTCAGGAGTACCTGGCTGGAGGATTTAGCCTATTGTGCATGTTTTGAGGTTGATGGGGGAAACCGGAGCACGACCCTCCCAAACACAGGGAGAACATACAGACTCCAGATGGGCTGGGAATTGAACCCAGGACCTACATGCTGTGAGGTGAGAGTGCAAACACCTTACAAAATATGTACTCCTCCATGTTCACCTAAAGTAGTACAATACTTATAGTAGTAGAATACTTTAAAAATACTAAAATGACTCTTAACTCTCCCAAGGCATCTTTTAAAGACATAGTGCCAAGATCTGAACTCGAACAAGCAATCTTCTAGATCAGGAGTAAATACTGTAGCCATTAATCCACAATACTTTTATAACTCACGATGATATTATTTAGGGCTGCACGATATGGAGAATACATGCGATGGTCGATAACTATGTTGAAAATTCCGATAACAATATTATTGTGATATTTGAAAGCAGAGCCTACTTTTTGAACATAGTTAAATTCACTACATTTCACAAAAATGTAAGTTCCTGTATTTACAAGTCAAAACAACAACAAAATCAAAACGTAACACAGACTAAAACAGGAATAAAACAAGGCTAAGCTGTGACTAAATTAATTAAATTACCACTAAAACTGGACTGTTTATTTATGTTTATTGGGATATATTTAGATTCTTGCAATACAGATATTGTGTTTGCTGATATTGCGATAACGATAATTTAGCAATATATTGTGCAGCCCTATTATTATTATATATTATGCTTTTATGAAATATGAACATTTTGGACACCTTTGCATTTGTATTTCATGTTTTATAAAATAATGCATATGGAAAACATCTAGATTTGGGGGTTTGTTACTTTGACTTTGCAGAGAAGGCTTGGGTTAGGTGTGTGTTGCCCCCTGCTGGCAATGGTGAGGACTGAACAGAGCATAAAATGGTTATTTAGCACAGTTATTAAAGCACTGAAATTATCTTCAGGGACAAAGTATGGGCTTTAGAAATGTGCAGGAGTGTTATCAGTCTCAGCAAACAGGATTACTCAGACAAGATGAATGAAACAAAACACAACTTCAGGTTTGTTTTTGGGGTGGAAACAACATTTTAACAAACAAACAATGGTAGAAAGCCCCCCACCCCCTCAAATAAAAACAATAAGTTATATTGCTAACAAATTAATCCTTCCTCCTTCGCCTACATTTTGTAATTTACTGCATATCTTTGGATCCTAAAAAGTATATAGTAGTGTATATCATATAGAGCCAGTGTACCATTGCGTGACTTATGCCACAGTTTGAGAACCCGTAGTCTAACTCATGTCCCACTGTATGTTCTTAAATCTCTTGTACGCCCCACACACACCCCTCCTTGAATGTGAATTTCCGGATTGGGGTTACACTGGTCGCAAGCGAGAGACATAAAACAGACCAGAACTGAAAAAGTGTGCTTGTACGTGACCTTTCGCACAGGCCTGATCCCGACAGTAGGTCACCACAGCGGGACCCCATGATCCCAGGCAAGTATAGTTACAGATCTGATAATCCCACAAATGGGAAAAAAAGAAGGGGGAGACCTCGGGACAATATGGCACAAAGAGGGGGAAAAAAGAAGCGGGAAGAAGCATCTGATTGGCCCAAATTCTATAGGGATTTATAGACAACTGAGGACAAAAGAGGGGGTTTGGAAAAAAACAAGGGATGTACAGGATCCAGACCATGTACACTTATCCCTACTTAATATAAAGTACTAGAGACTCATCGGCTAAATGAGAAAAGCCTTTTAGACATTTCCCAGGACTGCTGTTTATGTCAATGTAAGTCTTTAAAAGCGGCTGGATGCACTTGGGTACTAAACAGTGTGTTTAAAATTGCCAACTCATAAGGCACTTTAAGAAAATTTCTTGGGCATACAGTAGAACAAAATACAATCTTTGCATTTGTGCATTGAATAACCAAGTGGAAGAAGCCATTTGATTTCCATTACATTCCTGTTCCTACAAAAGTGGACAAACTGAGCACTGTTGGAAGAGAAGAGCATTCTTGCATGAAGGTTTAGTGCATTCACAAACAATAGCGCTATTTTATGTATTTACCACTAATTCTAATGAGTTTGTATATTGAAAACGGCATGTCCCTGCAGGGCTACCGTAGCTGTCAGTGTGCTCTAAAGAGAAGGTTAGGGATTTCAATCTGCATGTTCACAATCACTTTGGTGAAAAGGTCAAAGAACACAAGCAACATTCAATCTCAAACTTGGCGGTGAGGTATAGCTCAGTAGAGCTGAAATACAGGGCAACTACAGCCTGCCTAAGCGGGTTCATGTCCAGACTGCGACACTTTGCCAAATGTCTTTCCCGCTCTCTCCCACATGATTTCCTGTCTGTTTAGTATTTAGTGGTATATTCATTTGTTCACTGGACTTTTAAACACAAATAAAGATTTCTCTACAGTATAGGAGTATTTACAGGGATTAGTGCCTGATTTTAGACATAGCCTTAATCTCCAGACGCTTTACTTTTGGCTCAGTGTATGATATATTTAGTTAGCTATTTGCAAGTGCTTGCCACTTTTATGAACCATTTTGGGAGACTTTGGCTCCACTGGACATTTAACTACAAAATGGCAAATTCCCTATAGTACACTATATGGGGATTAGTGCCTGATTTGGGACCCAGCTTATATCTTTACCTCAGCATCTAAAAACACAAGGTGGTGGCGATCTCTTGGGAATGTGCCACATTAGTGATGTTTTGGCCTTCGCAGCTCAACAGTGGGATTAGAAACATTAAAAACTTTAGTAAGGAAATGTATAGAGTTCTAAGAAAGTAGCCATAGGCAGCACTCATCACCTCTGTTTATCCGAGGGGCTTAGGCCACTTTGGGGACTCCCCTTAAGTCTCACTTATCTCATTAGACCCTTAAAACTGATTAATATGAATGGCAGCAGTGCCCAGCTCAAGGCATTCTTAAGGAAGGAGGGAAGAGGAGAGTATCGCAGGGAGGGGGCTTCAGAGGAAGGCCTTTTTGTGTCTCCGGACAATGAGCTGATGGCTTTTTAAGCCTCTCAGTGGCTCTGGGTTAATACCCGGGACTGCAGTCATGGGATAGGGCGCAGTTCAAAGGCTGCTGCCCTTCTAGGTCCGCTGCCTGGCGATTTAAAGCAGCAAAATAAACACTCTGGATAAATACCACCATCTCCTGCAACTTGAACCTCACTAAAGAAATAATGAAGTGCCTTTCCAAATCCCAGCAATGTTTTCACAAAGCTTTTTCATTGCAGGATATTTACATTTCATCGTCTGCATAAAAGATATGGTTTCGGAATGAGGGGATGATTTTGTTCCACCTTTTTCCTGCAGTGGAGATAGGAAAAGAGGCAAGAATGTGGCCAAGAGCTGCCAGTGTCAACAGGCTTTGCTTGGCTTCATGGAAATGCAACGACATCTTATGCAGAGCTCGATGGGCCTAGATAACTTGAATAGATTCCCAGTGCCACACTTTTTATCATTTAATCAGTTTTACCCAATAACTAACCTGCTTTTGATTGCATTTGTGGTTAATTGCAAACATTTCTTTACACAAAATAGTGAGTACATTATCTTAGGCCTGGTGACGAATCAAAATAGGCCAAGTTTTTGATTTTAAGCATCATCAAAAAGAGCTAATTGTATAAATATGACTGCTAACCATCTGAAAAACGTGATCATGTTAACTCTGATGTGATGAGGACTTTATGCACACTATATTGCTATCAAACTGACTAAGCTACGTGTTCTTATGCCACCAAATGTTGGCCATTACACTAGTACTCTCTGCTGAAGTGCACTGGATGACATTTTTACAGTCAAATTCATGAGACATTGGCAGACAGTAATGCATGCCAATTTCCCTCCAAAAAGATGGTATCTCTACATAAAAGTGTTTTGTTTGTCAAGCCCTGTTCTCAGGACGTCTTATTTTCTAGTACGGGATGTAATGTCTGGAGTAAGTCGGACGGACGGGGGGAAGAGTTGGGCTCGGATTAGAAGACAGGGTGAAGATGGGTTTTGACACACATTCTGGGAATCAATCATTTTCCCTTTAGGGCCAAAAAAATACTCGGAGAAGGGTTTGACGGAGCGCACACACAATGCAGCATCACAGAACAGGGAAGCAGCTCTCTCTCCTAGGAGTAGGATCAGGGAATTGGGTCACAAATAGTGCTGTGGTGCGCTGTAGTAAAGGGGTGTGTTTCCAACTCATTCTTATTCCTAAAACGTAACTGTATTGACCACAATGAATGGGCTGGGTTGTCCTATGCTCGCTGTAGTATAGTGGTATATAGAACAAGGGTAAAAGAACAATGAAACAAGAGTAAGGATCATAACAATGCACTATGGGTGCAGTGTGTAAGTATTGGCGGCATCTAGGGGTGGAAGTAGATCAGTCATTCATTATTATGTGTTAAAAATGAAGCATGAATGCACTTTAACCCTGGAAGAGCTCAGTTTGTCCACAATGAGTAACCGTGATGTAATTACGAGTTCATCATTTTTAAAACAGTGTGACTTAACTCAGTTGTTCCCAACTTTTTTAGTCTTGTTCACCCCCAGGACCTGGATTAGTCCTGGTTTGGTCCCGGTGTAATCCAGGTTTAGTCTTTTGTTAGTCCTGGTTTGTCCTGGTTTAGACCAAGGTTATCTCTGGTTTAGACCTGGTTTCTTCTTGGTTTACACCTGCTTTAGTTCTGGTTTTAGATCTAGTTTAGTTCTGGTTTTAGACCTGGTTTTGTTATGATATTTTACCTGTTTTTTCCAGGTTTAGTCCTGGTTTTATTCAAGTTTAGTCCCTGTTTTGTCCTTCTTTAGTATTGCATTTTTCTGTTAATCCCTCTTTTATCCCTCCTGTTTTAGTTCTGGTTTAGTGCTGGTTTAGTCCTGGTTAAGTCCCTGTTTTGTCCTTCTTTAGTGTCCCATCCCTCACTATAGTCCTGGGTTAGTCCTGATAGGTTTATTTGTGATTTTTTATCTGTTTTTTCCTGGTTTAGTCCTTGTTTTGTTCCAATTTACTCCCTGTTTTGTCCTTTCTTTAGTATTGCATTTTTCTGTTAATCCCTCTTTTATCCCGTCTGGTTTAGACCTGGTTTAGACCTGGTTTAGACCTGGTTTAGACCTGGTTTAGACCTGGTTTAGACCTGGTTCTTCTTTAGTGTCCCATCCCTCAGTATAGTCCTGGATTAGTCCTGATTGGCTTTCAAAGACTAAAATAAACCTAACATACAAAGGTACTATAAATTATCACACAACTCCACATACCCCCTGCAATATGCTTGCATACCCCTAGGGGTCCCCGTACTCCTGGTTGGGAAACACTGGCTTAACTTCGCAAACCTCAGTTGCACTTTGTTGCAATGTCCTAGATTTTATCCACCTTCTGCCACCAAAACTGAGAGAAAAGGCTTAACTTAATGTCTCCTATAGCAAAAAACAAGGTAGATCTATTAGCAAGACTGAGCATTGACTTAACTCACTGAAATGAGAATCTATTGGTGTTTCCACTATCCCAGGTCAGACCAGGACACCCACAAACACATCAAAACAAGAGATTTCTACACTACGCATGTACAAAAGCTATACAGACATACTGAACTTTATCTAAAATGATGCTTTTGAGGCTTATGTAGTTTTTGTTGATATGCACTTGTTTTATTTACAGAGTAGTAGTAACCATGCACGGAAAGAAATGCAAACCCAGTTGCCACAATAGCAGAGGTGGGTGGTATGACATCGAAACAGTTGCACATATTAATTCATTCATTTTCTACCTTATCCTTTACGGGCATCTTTTGATTCTGTACTGACCCCTTGTGGCTGGAGTTAGTATCTCTGTGCCAGTTGGTATCCAAACCGGTAACTCTTCTACCAACTGGTCACTAACAATGTGGTCTAAGAAGCTATCATTACCCATTACTGACGGCAAAAATGTTAAATGCGTCCATGTTCATAAAGGCAACCCAAAAAGCTAATTAATGTCTATGACCCAGAATCCTAAATGCCATTGCCCTACACAAAGCCAGATTGCTGCGCATACATTTTAACGGGACACAGCAGCATTTCCAAGGGCACACAAGACGACGTGTCACCTCTGTTAAGACCGAGATGCAACTTAGTAGCGCAGCTCCGGCCCCTGAGTAAACACAGGCCTGTGTGGGAGTCTTTGGTGTCACAGGAAACAAAGCAGAGGCCTAAACCTGAGCAGGCTTAATCCTGTCTCTGTGAAGACAACACCTCCTCTGGGCAAGGACCTGGAGGTAGTCCCGCAGGAGAACCACCGCCGACCGGCCGACAGATACACCGACCACTGACACCAAGTGGGGGATTTGTTTAAACACAGGCACAAGGACACACAAGGAGAGGACAGTTACTTTTGTGTTGAAAATGAAAACTGAATTTCAAGATATGTGCGTTTGCAGTTTGCTTCAGCGACTTTTCCATAAGCTGTTGTCTGTGCAGCTTCACTGACCAAAACAAACTGAGCAAAGCCAGACTGACAAACATTGGCAGCGAGATTAACACTGCTTACTGGCCTCATACAAGCTACAGAAGCCAATATGACTGCCCATATATTGGACTGCTTCATACAAGGTAAATACTGTAGTAGTCAAGACAAGGCCGAGACTTTCAGGACTTCGAGACTGAGTTGAGATGATTCTAAGGCAAACTTAGAACAGGTCAACACCAAACCCTGTGAACTACACTAATGCAGCCAGCTCCAAATACAAACAGACACAGATCATTTTCCAAAATTATGTAAATAGCATTTTCTTATTATGTTTGGAAAAAAAAAATATTCTGAGATCGTCACATCCAAGACTAAGACAAGACCGAGTAAATTTGGATTCAAGAGCAAGACCAACTTAAACTGCAGCCAAGACTCAAGACTCAAGACCAAGACCGCTCTCGGGCACTACAACATTCATAAATACACAGATAAATTAGACAATCTCCAAGTTGTGTCATCTTACTGAGACACAATGTAAACACTTTTTTGTTTGTTTGTTTGCTTTTGGTACCTAGTTCAAGGCAAAGGCCCAGTTCTTACAAAGTTCTGTGAGATCTACCTGACAGTGAAGAGAAACACATGAGGGAGGATGACTACAGCTGATTTGATTTTTTTTTTTTCTTTTTCTGCTGTGCCAGCCCTGACTGCTACTACATGCCTCTCCCCTTGTGTCTGGCACTCTCACACACTATACTCCTCTCCTCCCTTTTTTTTTTTTTTTTTTTTTTTCTGTCCCAAAGCCCACTACAACTCTCCCCTTAGCCCTCACCATTCACTCCCTGTGCCGCTCTCCTGTGCCCTCTCCTCCCTCCGATTCAAGCGCATGCATTACTTTGAGCCCTGGAGTGGACAGAGGCAGAGGAACAATGGACGCCTTTCAGCCTCACGGACCGGCGTTTGGGGGGGGGGGGGGGGGGGCAGTATTTTCCTCTACTGTCAATTCAAAACTGTCTAACGCAGCTTATTATTGGCACGTCTGTAGCCTCAACGGTAGAGTGGGCAAAGTGAAAGCAGCGCCGTGTGATTGTTTATTTATTAAAATTATGTTCACCGGGGAATGATCACAGAGGAGCCTGTTATACAATGGAAAATGATCCAATTAAGCCATTTAACAGCAACCTGCAATTTACGTGAATGTGCGAGCACGTCAAAATTTGGAACCAAACCAAAAATGTCAGCTTCGACACGGGCAGACCACACAACAGCACCAACACATGGAGACGTATTACCACATGAGTCATTTACAACAGGCTGCAACTCATCAATTAGGTCTTTATTTGCTCGCTGGAGATGTGTTCTCTTCTGGGATCTATTCTCCACACCGCTGCCCAGCTAGAAAAACACCCCGCCCCCCACCCCCCACCCCCCTCCTCCTTGGCCCCCCTCCCAAAGTTAAATAAGGAAAACGCCAGCAATAGTGTAAGGTCCGAAGCCAGCCTACCATGAACGGAATTATCTGTGGAAAATGTGTCTGGCAAAAAAAACAAAAAAAATAGCCGCAATCATTCCTGTCACATTTTCCAGTCCAATAGAGAAAGATGACAGAAAGAGAAAGAATTTTTGAAAAGCTATCATATGTTTTGGCCTTGCTCTATTTCCTGAATATGCATGGGACCAAGGAGCTGTTCTGGAGGTTTATAATCCAGACTAGAGCAATGGGATAAGGCCCAATAGAAAGTTTAAGCAACATTTAACATGATCAATGACACAAATAATTAGACTAAATGTTAACTAAACAACATTGAAAAAGTAGCAAAATGTGTCAAAACATGATCAAAGGCCAGTTAGTATAAACAACAAAGCGCTGAGTGACAACACATCATCAGTTACACCAACCTGGCAGCTAAAAAAAACATTTAAATAAACGTCAACAAAACTGTGAAAAGCAACAATGTGGCACTGAAGCACAAATTAACAATAGACTTAAAATAATATTTAACAGGATCAATTACCACCGCTGAAAAAATGTGCTAAAATACACAAAAATAAAACAAAAAAGCAGAATCTAACTAATCATTATTTTAGCAAACACACAATTTCAGGCTTGTACACTCTGCACTTTCCACTGTAATGACCTTAAGAACCGCTCATGACATTGATACTAAATGATTTTAATGACTGCACATTTGAGCTGCTACAGAAAGACCAAGCATAGACTTAGAGTAGAGAGCACATTAGTTCATGGGATGCTCTCAGTAGCGCCCCGTTCTGGACGGGGCTGATATACCGCCAGGCGTTACTACAGTAACAGCTGCTTCAAAGCCTCCATCTTACAGAGGGGAGAAGCGGAGCTGAGGAACGATATGGGAGCGCCATTTTCAGCCAACAACAAGACGCAAAAAAAACTGGGACCCACGCAACTGTGGCGTATCATTTTTTAAATCTTCTGTAAATTACTTCATCTGCTGTCCCAGGATGGATCTTGGACACAGACTGGACCGAACTGCTTCCTTTGTCCGTATTAACACGTCTTCAAATATACTCAGGTGTTGTGGCTAAAAACTTGGCCAGGAATGTTTTCCCACAGAAGCTCCGGGGTGGCACAATGTAACTTTAGGAAAAATAAAGAAACATTTGGAAGGAAAAGAAACTTCCCAGAACTTGAGATTTGGAATGAAACAGAGACACTGAGACCAGGGGATAGAGAAGAAAAATTAGCTTCTGAATAAACAAACACATCTTTTATATACAGCCAGCAAAAAGGAAACCGCTGTTGTTGTTGCCATAGAATATATAGTCTAGAGTGCTGATGTAGACATTGCATAAGCTGGTTAATACTTTATTGTTTCCAAGTAAAGCTATATGGAAGGTTCCGGTGAAAGTGGCGGCTGGACTAAAAGACAGATCGGCTGCTTGATAGCGCTCCATCTGCCCTCAGAGTGATTACTCTGAAAACAAAAACCTGAACATGAAAGTCGTCTCCCAGCCAGCCGAGAGAAACATGTGCAACTCAAATGAAGCTGCCATTCAATACCATCCACTTCTATCAGAAAAGTAGCAGCTTAAGCAGGCTCCATGGTGAAAAACTGACTTTCAAAGCACTTAGAGTCTAATTACTTCTATTAACCTTGGTCTGGCCATGGAAAACCAACTAAAAGTAAATAAACAGGCCCCACAGTTACATTTAGCTTATTCAATAAAGTGATATGATTAAAAAAAAAAAAAAAAAAAAAAAAAAGGAAGTTAATTTTTAATGTAATAAAATTATTTGACAACATAAGCAATGAATAACCACATTTGACCAAACTTGGCAACTTGGAAAAAATCGATTTTATTCATAACAACAGATATGGATATGGAAAGATCAAGAAGGATAATGTCAAACACACATTTCACAAATATTTTATTAAATTTAAATATTCTTAATAGATTCCATGAATTGTCAAATTTACAAGAATTTTTAACCATTTTTTTTCTACAAAATAATTGCTTACTATAAAACAGAGAAATAAAGTTCTTATAATTTATAATTTCATTATAATACCTATTATTTAATATACTGTATTATCAATAAAATGTGTTTTTAAAAAATTTGTAAAAAAAATTGTATTAAGTGAAGTTGGGTGTCGCAACATTTAACAGGCAACATGTTGCACAAATTAATTTTACTTTACCAGAAGTGAAACAGCGGTGGTGAATTAATTAAAAGAAATAATAAAAAGAGCAGAGCACAAGTTGATCCCTGCTGCTGATGTGCCGCGTGTGCTTCCAGTTGGCCCGCGGTTACAGCTCCGTGCTGAGCGGCAGACGCCCAACAACAGGGCTGTTTCTCTGCGCGACACGGCCCCTCTGAGGGTCAGGGCCACTGCGGGCCGGGGAACAGCTGCTCTGCCAAACACACAACACTGCCTACTGCTCATTTCACCCAACATCAACACGTCTCATTTAAACCAAAGTGCATTTACAGATTACCGCCGTTCACGAGTAATAAAAGAACTTCTCATTTCCCTCACACAGCAGCTTTATTCCAGGCTCTCCATCAAACATTTCTTTATTTTTCCTTACACACATCCAGTACTAGTCCCACACGAGACAAGAAACTGCAGGAACTTTAGACTTAGACTCAGTGTAACATTTTAAAGTGAACTTAACACTAAAAAACATAAACAAAGAGGCTTCGAAGAGGGGCTCAACAGAACTTGGGTCAACATTTAAAGTATACAAATCATTATCAAAAACAACAACAAAATGGCAGCAAAAAATAAACAAAAAAAGAGTTGCTAAGTTAAAAAGTGATAAGAAAAGTCACATTAAATGACAACAGTGTAGTTTTTAGTGCTGTTTTTCATAGTCTGGACAGTGTGACAGACTAATGTACCTCCAGTGAAGTTATGTCCAGAGTGAAAGAAGATCACATGATGGCTCAGAAGCTGTTATTGATTAGTAAGCCTCTTAAGAAAACTGTTACAGGGTGGGAAGTTTCTTTAACATTAGTATATATTACTTGAAATGTTGGTGTAAAAAAAAAAAAAGGCTTGTTTTTATAAATTCTGTGGTTGCTACAAAACTGAAACAGCTCCTCATTGTTGCAAGAGTGGATATTTTGTTTGGCACAAAAAAAAGGGCGGACAATCTCTAAACAACGGTAAATCATGACTCATTTGAAAGACACTGATGCCACTGAGAGTAATCAAAAATTATAAAACAAGCGTCTATCATTTCACTCCAACAAAAACTTATTTCAAATCACATTTTCTAAACACAATGCACAATAGAATACATTTTATAATAACAAAATTGACCAAAAACATATCCTTATCCTTGAATTACAATGAAATGAACAGGGACGTTAAACTGTTTGATGACTCATTTCAACAAATACAGCTTTTATGTGAAGAGGCTACGTGCTCACCTTCAGCTCTAAGGTTATGGTCAATGACAAAAAACATGTTATTCATGTAGCAATGATCCGTGAAGCTAAATGCTCCATTTGGCCCCAACAAAAGAAAGGGACAAAGAAGCTATATGGACATTTAATGACTTTTTTTAAGTAGGCACTGCATGCTTACTATGACACTGGCTTGAGATGATGGTGTTTATTGTAAATTGGTGCATTAGATTATTTGGTTACCCAGTGAAAAGTACTTTGTTACTGTACTTAAGGAGTACTACTACATTTTAGACCAAATATCTATTTTTTTTACTTTACTACATTTTTTTGCTACTTTTGAACTTCTTTGTGTGTGTGCCCTCATTGTAAACACAAAATACCTACATGTCACATAGTACTCCTAATATTGACAAGTTTAATTATCTTCCCTTGCACTAGCTCTTTAATTTCAATAGTGATAAGCCTTTTCCTTAATCCCAATAACTCACATTTAACACATTCGTGAGTGTGTTTGAAATACTTTAATACTCATAAGTGGAAATATTAATGTGATACTTTTTGCCGCACTGTTGTTACTTTAGAAGGCTCTCACGCAAGATCTGCTGTATGCAACATAAGACTCCAAACCTGCACGGGGCACACCGAAAACTGCTTTCTCTGCTGTTTGTGGAGATACAAATGATGCAGCCTAACACAAATCACCTTGAGCAATTTGCATGACCACAGCCGCATCAAACTGTTTGTTAATAACAGCACACAGCAGAAGGAGAATCAACTTTCTGCTTGGTTATCCCTCCCCTCTGCCCGCCGTCCCGCTTCTCTCTAACCTCTGCGCGTCTCTGCAAACCATAGAGGGGACTCCCGAAATATCTAATTGTATTCACTGCGGGGGGAAGAGGAAGAAGAGAGAGGAGATCCGAGGGAAGAAGGGAAGAAGGGTCGTGTGGTGGACTTCACAGAGGAGACATCATTAAAGTGGCCGTCTGTCTGTCCCCCTCATTAGAATAAATGGTCCCAAGCTAAGACGGGGCGGTCATGGAGCCACACAGAGCGACGCATTTGAAGTGGAGCTCTCTGCGGACGTTTTCCACTTTCTCTCAAATGACCCACAAAATGAGAGGTTGATGGTTGAACGTAACGGGCAAAGTTTTGGGAGAAGAGCAGGAATCAAAACTTTGCTGTGTCGGAATATATAAAAAGAAAAGAAATATAACTGGATGTATTTTGGAGTATAGCTTTAGAGCAAGGTTGAGAGAAACATTGCTGGATTAATGCCAAGCAAGCACTAGGAAATCCCCCTCCCAGGTCGCTGAGCAAGGCAGCAGCAACACTTAACGGGATGCACCGCACAAACTGGTTCATCGATACACCGTTTTGAATCATCAACGTACAACATTAAAAGCAGTTTGTTGCCATGGGCCATTAGCTGTCTCATTCTTTCCAACACTCAACACTCATTCTTGATTAGTAACAAACATTTTTACAACTTTTGCAGTTCCCATCATCACACAGTAACAACAACCACTGCTCAGTTCAACCCATTACACAAATTCTAGATCCAAACCCAAATATATAGCATTTTTTGCATTCAACATCACAAAAACTATGGGTAAAATTAGCTTTGAATACAAAATTTGGATGTAATGACAAAAATAAAAGTGTCTTGCTATAGATCAATGGGCGTCTGAATTGCTCAAACATAAAAAACACAAATTTTACTTCTTTAAAGGTGGACTTAGTTACTTGTGCGCAGTTTTGAAGCATGCATTTCAACACAATGCAAATGAACAGTGACAAAGCAGTATAAACCTGTTCTGTTTGTTGAAGAAGCAAAACTATTCACTACTGGAAACTCCAAACACAAAACAATGCGCACACAAAAAAAATTAAAATTATCAAAATACCAAAACATTGCAGCTAATGATCCTTTTTTAAAGTTCTTGTTCATTATTTCCCATGTATCTGTTTCAACAAGCCCTGTATTGCACTTGGCACCATAGCCCAACACTGTATGCTTCTATTCCAACATGGGAGCGTTCATTTCTTCTAATCCGAGGTGCTTGAGTTCGCAAGCAGAGCAGAACGTATTGCATACTCAGACGTTAACAACACACCCAACTCGGACACCATAAATTAAAAAGCCATATGAATTTCGTGACAAAAAAAAAAAAAAAAAAAAAAGAAAAAAAGAAAAAGAAAAAAAATGCATGCTAAAACTAAATCTTTACAGTGATGGATTATCTAGCTACGGGCAATTGTGTGGAGCAGGCTGCGGATTCATAAGCTGCGAGCGGACAGCGACAAATTGCTTTTTTTCATAAGGTGGTAAAAGGAACTGTGGGAATATGGAGTTATTTGTTGGACTGCGTAGCGTTTAAAATGTCAAGTGTCTTGTATGTCTGGAAACTTTTCTTGCAACAGGACTTTGTGACTGAGAAGCTAGACCAAAGAAGTGAACGTCCGATTCCAAAGCTCTTAAAACTTAAGAATAAAACTCAATATTTGTTAAATTATGTATCAGTAAGACAGTTTGGAGCTGTATGTGGCTTTTTCTGTTATGTTACATTCTCACTCTGTCCCACAAAGCAAGTCTATTAGCAGCCTCAGTAAAAAAAACAAAAAAAAAAAACACTTTCCTTTCTTTACAAGCACAAAGAAGTTATCTCTACTAATGCTTTGCCCAAAAACAATCAGAATATTAAACATTTTCTCCATAAAAAGTCAATTTAACCGGATGCCGCCCTTTTTGAAACCCTTTCCACCAAACTTGTCGGCACATCTGGAACCGAGCAGCCCCTCTAATGAAAGCATGTCTATCAGCGAGCCATCAAGATTCAAATCAAAATTGTGTTTGCTCCCAGTGAAATAAACAGAGGTTGTTTAGTGTGAATGGGAGACCCAGCCCGCGCTGGTCATGGTGCATGCTCTATCGGGGCTAAGGATCTGCCTACAGCGCTCTGCACTCGCCCCGTTCGAGGAGCAGCAGCAGCAGCAGTCAGGACTGTCCTGCGTCTGTGCCCCTGACCACTAATTGCCCCAAGTAATAAATCTTGTTTGCCAAAACTTCAAGCTGAGTATAAATAGTTGTACAGTTAATTCAGTGGGTGTTAGTAATGGCTTTGGAGTGAAGGATATTTGCAAAGTTTAATAGTTGTGCTTAACAGGAGTGGGTACTGTCAAAGAGTGTCTAGAATTTACAAATACATACGGTGTGCGCTTGGGACAAAAAGTTTTCTTGACAAAGTTGTGGCCTTTTCTTTAAACAATACAAAAACAACCCAGAGTCTTGATGCTGGTGCTGTTGTTTCACTGAAATAACTTCTAAATTAATCTTGATTTTCATTTGATGTCACTTAATTCACAGGAAGCATGAAAATTATAGGAAAGTATTTTCTGAAGATGAGATCTGAACTAAGTTTTCCAAAGTGTTCATAGTTTCACACGCAGCGCACACGTCTCAGACTCAGTGGAATGGAAGCCGTTCACAGTTTGATTCACTCAGATGAAGTTTTATGGCTTACATTCAAATAGTTTTCTAATTTAGGTTTAATTGGGCAAAGAAATCTATTATTTCTTCTCCAAAAGGCTGGAAATTACTCTGGATTTAATTGATTTTTTCTCACTGTGCAGTGAGGCAGTACAGTTGAGGAAAGTGTATTCATAAACAGTACAGTGTCTAAACGACGTTGCTTCATGGACAGAAATTATTACAAAAATACAAAAATTATTACTAGATGAAATCATGAATGTATTTTTCTGTTAAGGCTTGTTTAAATGTACAATTTAATTTCCCACAATTACATAAATATCTTAGCCTATTTAATTGCTTCGTTGCATGTTATTTTATCCTCACTCCGTTTACTCAGTGACTGTATTTTATCCATAACGCTCCACAGTCAACGCGCAGAGCTCCTTGTGTGTGCGTAAAATACAGTAATGTAAGTTGTGATGTATTTTCACGAGGTGCTGTTGTTAATGACTTAAAAAAATCAACATTTTAAAGACTGGGACACAGAGTCCGGACAAAACAGGCAGGTCCGGGGGCCTGTCCCACAACAGTCCCACAAGCGGAACACACGGATCTGAGACCAAAACACTAGTAGTAGCGAACTGGGCTCCAAGGCGCTGGTGTGAGCAGTGAGTCTGGGTTTAGCGGGACCTAATGGCTCCACTAGATCGTGTTCAGAGGCCACCGCGGAGACGCAGCAGATAAAGGTTTACAGTCCTTCACAGCCCAGGTCTGCCTCTGCTCCAGACGCTGACTGTCCCTGTCATTACCAACGCAAACAATAATGCCCCGCTCCTTACAAAGAACTAGTCCTGGTTCTGGTGCTCGGGTGAACTAGCCTCGGGATCTGTGCAGTTTCAATCTAAAATGCGACAGGGTCACCCTGCCCTGTTCCGAGCAGCGCCTTGGCCTTAACCCGCTGCCAGTGGCGCTGCGCCCCGCAGCGGAGCGCTACAGCCACCAGCCTCCTGAACTAGAGACGGGCTCAAAGCAGCGAGCCCCGGGAGAACGGGGCAGAGCAGCCCGCTACAGGACACTTACCTGGCGTTAGTCCGGTTCCAGAACACGGCGTAGCGGTCGGCCACCACTTTGGAGCTGGGCTCCTGGCTGAAAACACACATCCAGAGCAGCAGACAGGCGAACAGCACCATCTCCACTTCCAAAGCCAGCATCACTATCCTCGGGGTCTGGGACGGCTCTTCTGCGGGACAGGTGACGGCTCTCGTTCACATGGGCACGCGCTGTGGGCAGTCAAACACAGACGCCCG
This sequence comes from Bostrychus sinensis, assembly GCA_020698575.1. Classification (NCBI taxonomy): domain Eukaryota; kingdom Metazoa; phylum Chordata; class Actinopteri; order Gobiiformes; family Eleotridae; genus Bostrychus; species Bostrychus sinensis. Next base: position 14,399,555 of record CM036249.1, on the reverse strand, counting down.
CAGCGCAAGACAAAGCGGAAGAGTGACACGCGGGACTCGGTGACACTTGTTCACGGCGTCCGAGCGCGTGCTCAGTAAAATCAGACTGTCCTCGCGAACACAGTGGGCTACAGCTACTGCCGTCAGCGCGTGCAGCTCTCGCGCACGGAGCTTAACTCGTACTTGTTGTTAGTCCACAGAGGAAAAGATACAAACACAAAGAAACAGTGCTCAGTGACGCCGCGCGGCGCACGTCAGATGTCCATGTCCTCGCGGTAACTTTTTAAAGCCATACAGTCCTGCTCTGGTCCTGGTGTTAGTCCTGCTCCTGTGGCACTGCAGCTGGTGTCACGCCGCGGGGAGGGGTCCGTGTCCGTTAACGGACAGTGGCTGATCTGAGATGATGTTTATGTCCGTCTCGCACTGTCCTCGCTCATATATAAGCCATCACGCGACACGTAGCAAAGAAAAAAGCACGGCGGTGCTCTGCGCGTGCGGTGCGTAGAGTTGCAGTGTGTTGTGTCGAGCCTCAGACGCAGAAGCCCGAGCGGAGAGAGTGGGTTTGGTGACGGCGAGCGGGGCACCGTCCCATTGGCTCTGCGCGGTTTGAATGGGCGTCGCTGGAACAAAGCCGTGCCCCTCCCCCCGCCCAAAAGACACTAATTCAATTAGAGCGAGGTAGAGGCGGACAGGGCCGAGCCGAGGAGAGGTGCAGGACAGAGAGCGCGCACAGACACCGCTGTCACACACCGCTGTCTGATGCCTCCGATAAGAGCCGTGGTCAGATAGGGTTCCACCGAAAGGACGCAGCGGAGCACGACGCACCGGACTTGAGTTACTCTGTCTTTATATGGACTTCATCTGCGTCACATGTTCCACTTCTACTCACTTTGTATCACTTTGAAACGGAGGCGAATCATATGCTACAAAATTACTGTCCGATCAGTACATGTGCTGTGCGTAAAATGTTTTCCTAGAACGAACTTTTTATATATTGTTATATATTGTTTACTCAAATGTATATTTTTAACCTGAAGAACTTAAAGAAACATTCAGCATGTTGTAAATTTAACGTCAAGTGTTGCAATGTTTGTTTTATGCCAAGCCAAAGATTTATGATGTCAGGAAATAACTATGTGCAGATGCTTTTTTAAACCCTTATACTTGCCTTATGTTTACAATAAAAACCTGACTGTACAGAAAAAGTCAGGAAAATAGCAACAAATGAACAACTTGTTAAATTATATTTAAAGAAAAATTCTGCCTTTATCAAAAAAGACACTTCTTATAATGGAGTTGAAATAATAGTGCTCAATTCAATTTTCTTTGCTCTGATGGCAAAATTGTGGATTTTTTTGCAACCCGGCACACCTTCTCAAATAGAAAAATCAAAATCAAAATCATGTTTCCAAATGTGAATAGTGAGGTGTATTTTTGTGAATGAATATAATTACAGTTTCTGAGCTAACATTGCCTTGTATTCCACATATTTTTAGATCCACTTAATTTATGCACAAAGCTGAACAGTGTGGCTCGATGTGGTGTCGAGGTGCTGCTCCAGTGCCCCTCACGCCCCTCTGTGGTCAGCCGACGGGACGTCCCTTATACTTCACACGCCCACATCCACCACTGAGGGACAGATTCAAGTCCAAGAGCACACAGGTGAAGCACACTGTCGTCTGCGGTCTAGCCACGAGCGCGATTTATGGACGTGATGGAAAAAAAAGCAGCAAGCTTCACACAGTTCAGGGGAAATGTGAGGAATATGAATGTGGAGGAGCGGAGGCGGTACAGAGGCACAATGGCACACACAAAGTCGCTGTACAAAATTAATATTACCTTATATTAGCTTTTTAAATTTTAATTAATGCACACTTGGCTTAATACATGCATATTCTAATAAACATACATATTAATTTTAAAATTCCTATAGCCGAGTTTGAGTTATATAAATTACACAAATTAGCTTGTTCTGAATTAATATGTAATATTTTGCGCTACTGTAATTCAGCTAGAACAAATAGGAATTAGTTTAAGTTAATGTAACAAAGATTATTTACAAAGCTTTCCATGTAGATTTTTGGATGAAAAGTTCTGAATATATATATATATTTAAACTTACTTTTATATTAGTAAGTTCAAACGTTTTTTGTTTTTTTTCTAAAGTGATTTTTCAGTGAGTAAAAGTGGCAAAGTGGGTAGTAGTAATAGGATAATTGTGGTCATGATAATAGTAGTAGCAGTAGTGGTATTAGAAGTAAGTACTTTCTATTCAAGTAAACTTTACATACTCAATTTTGTATACTTCTCCATTTAAGTCCAGTTCTCCATTTTTTTTTTTTTTCACTACTTGAGTATTGATTTTGAGTATGTTCTCCACTTCTGGCAGTAATGTGCAGCATATGAGAAAAAATACAGTTAGTTTAGTTAAGAGTGACATGCAGTTGCTACAAATTTCTGCATTCAGTTTACTGTGAATATTGACTTTCATTCAGAAGTGGGACACTTAATTAATCTATTGTCATGCGCTCAGTCAGGAAATGTGCCAACCTATTTAATGATTTTGGTCTGGTGTATGGTTCGATTCTGCAATCAATCAAATTTTTGCAATTTTGGGGTCAAAGGTCAAAAAGGTAAAGATTGTCAAAATTTTCCAACATAGCCAGATTTTAGAAGACAGCTTAGAAACCTTAGATACATTTATCCCAGTTTGTTATATGTATTAAAAATTAGAAGGTAATAGAAAATTAAGCAGAATTTAAACACCATCCTGTAATAATTATATGTAAAAAAAAAAGAGTTGAGCTCCTTAATGTCAGATGTCCAGATGTTAAAAGCTGTTGAGACATTTGGCTAAAGGTCATCTACAGCAGGCAAGGTCAAGTTTTCATTAATTTTTATTATTTTATTTTATTTTATTATTTTATTTAATTTTTTTATTCATTATTATTATTTATTATTTTATTATTTTTATTGATTTTTTTATTATTATTATTTTATATGCATGTCCACTCCAAGAGTATGCAACCCAAATAGTCTGATTTGATGCCATCTCTGTATATCAACTATATTACTTTTAAGCCAGTATAGCTCTTACAGGCCGTTTTTTAAGTGTTAGACTAACTTGTCCTTGACCTTGACCCAGGATTAAAATGGTGACAAACTTATTGTTTTTCCTTTCAAGTCGGTGAACATGTGGCTTTAAGAATCATGATCAAGATTTTAAGGTAAAAGTAAATAAAGTTATTTTAATGAGGTTTTTGGTTAAAGATGCTGGCACAATATTGTAGAAAAAAAAGTCGCTATATTCCAAAAATGAGTCATCTCTAAAGTCTTCCCATGACTTTAGCCATGATCAAAACCTTCAGATTCTGTTTTCTTGTAAAGCGCCTGCTGTGCAACAAAGCAACAGGTGCTGCCCGCCTCTGTGCCGATTCAGAAGCTGAGCAAAGACAAGACAGAGAGCAGGCCGGGGGGGGCAGGATCAAAGGTCGACTAATATTTTAAGATAATCCTTTTGACCCTTTTACCCGGGAAGGTGTGCACTCAGGGCCATTCACTTCCAGAAATCGCACATAAACACACTCAGTCAAGGACTAAACGCCAACTCCGGCACATTTTCTCGAGCTCCTGAAGCTCACACAGATCCTATCAGCTACAAAGGGAAGAGGAGGGGGAGGCGGGTCGGAGAGGTCAGCCCAAAGGTCGTCCAACATGGCCGTCTTCACACCCACTTTACAGCCGTGACTGCATTCGTCTCCCGCTGTGTCCGTCTCTGGCAATAACAAGCACATTTGACTGGCTGCTGGCGTGTACCCCCAGCTGCTTCCATTTTCTACAGCTCTCCCCAGCGCACATACACAATCCCCGTTCTTAACCCACTGTCACCATCCACGCGGGCCGCTTTGATTACTTCTCATACGTGCCTATTTTCTGCATCACGTCCTGCCACATATTCCGGCGGGCTGCCTCAGAAAGATGGCTTGAACTCTATTTCCACAAAGATGGCTTCTTTTTCTGCTTGATTGATTAGCAGGGGAAGGAAAACAATGCTAGCATGGGCCGTCAACAACACACAACTTGCTTTAGTCCGACTAAAATCAAGCTTGTGTTTGTGTCTGGGAATTATATAGCAGTTTCAGAAAATATTTGGGTCAAATTTGGCATCAACATTCAGCTGTCCTGCTAAATTGGTGGTAAACATTGAGTGGAACTTGAAATATAATCAAAGGAACTGGATATTTGTTGTATTATTTTATTTATTGCAGGGCCAACACCATTGGAGGACATCGGGAGAGAGGAATTCTGACTATTTTCTGATGATTTTCTGATATTACAATGCTCAGGACATTATTCTGTGGCCCCCTCAGGACCATGAGGTGCCTACACCTGCTGCCTAAAGACTCCTCCCCCTCATCACCATCTCCCACCAACGCTGCTCCTCTTCAGCCCCAATCTATCATCTCTCAGCCAGCAAATTGTGTTCACACAACAGGCTTACGAAAATGTTGAGGGAAAAAACTGTGCAAAAAGGGCCATTAGAAACATCCACTGAACCATACATGCATGTGAACAGCTGAAGGAAACTGAAGAGCCATGAAAAATGGTTTCACAAGGAAGTAAGTGAAAAGGGTGTTGACTGCACAACCTTCTTGCTGAGAGGCTGCTGATGAGTGCAACATGGCAAACTCAGACACATACAGTTCTTTTTATGTACATGTGTTGAAATGAATTTTAAATAAACACACCATGATGGACTGTAGTCTACAGTTGGTATAAGCATTTATGATGGGCCTGGGAGCCTCTTGCTTAAAAAGAAGACAGTGGGAAACACAGCTAATATAATTCAAATGTTTGACTTTCTTTGTCTGCGGATAATGTGAGTTTCTCTTATTTCATAATAAATCTTTGCAGTATTTGACATGAAGAATCACATCCACCCACAGCACTGGATGTGCTCCCAGCCTTTTGAACAGCACCTGGACTCAGTTCTGAAGGTTCAGCTCCCAGGCTGGGTCATCTGCTCCATGTCATCCCCCTCTACAACATTATCTGTGACCAATAAAGAACCATGTGCAACATTCTTCTAGGGGACGATGAATACAGCTCAGTCATTCCATTTAAGAGGGATTTTAGTAATGATGAATGAGTGCAGAAAGAAGGAGAAACTGCAAATAAGGCCAATGCTTTGATACATACACAAAGTAGATAATATAAACTATTCCTTAAAAGTGATATATCGTGCTTTTATTCATATGTTTAAACCAATCTTGGTCACCTCTACAACAGCACTGCATGTTTTACAACCTTTTTCACCATTGTCCGCCCTAAAAGAAAGCTATTCCAAGAATTACAGTTTGTGGTAGAGGCGGAGGTAAGTGCAACCGAGTGTTCTGAGGCATCAGAAAGGCTGTGCCAGAGAATACAGGATTACTTAAACATTTGTGAATGAAGCAAAACACAACTCCAGGTATGCTTTTGATTGGTAGAAGCTGATTTTGCATAATATAGCCACCTTTAATATCTGGAAATGCTTCTGGTGAACAAGCTGGGGTGGGTTATAAATATAGCACATCTTTTGTCACATAACTAAATTAATAAATGCATATGTGTTAACAATATTTAGAAGCTTTAATTTTGGTGAGTATGTGTGGTAGGATGGATGCTATATAAAATGTTTCATGGACACATACATACACACTATTAACTTGTATTTGTAGCCCACTTAGGATGGAAAACCACAAAATATTCCTAAAATTTGGAATAACTCTTAGCTAATCTTCATTTCTTTTATTTTAACTTTTTAAATCATTCTCTGTACAGTACACATCCAATTTCAATTCAGAAGTTTAGAAAATTGAAATGAAAACAAAATGCAGTAGTCTGCAAAAACAAAATTGGCACGGGGCAACAAAAGGCAGGAAAAGTGAAGGGTAGTAATAAAAACTGTTGAATGAGCATTTTGAAACTAAATAGAAAGTAGAGTTGTGAATTGCAGTATGCAATTTAATCAGCCATGGATGCTGGCAAAAACTACACACTGAATCTTTAATTTTAACAGAATTAAATCTCTATTGTTACATAGTCTTCATGTGGACAAAGAAAAGTCTATCAGTGAAACAAAAATGCAAATGGTAAAGATTTAATGTGCAGACCTGAACTCAAACTCGAAGACGATCTAGTTCAGGGGTGACTGCTCTTTTGTGCGTGTTCATTAATTTATCTATTTATTAAAGCACTCTCAGATTTTCACACCTCACTTAAACTTTTGCACAGTGCTCTATGTTAAGTTACCAACTAGCCATTTTTATTCCTGCATGGATTCTCATCAGGAGAAATTGTTTGATGCATCACATTAGCTTCGAGTCAGCTTCAAACAACAACAGTATTAATATGTGGATATTTCCAGTGTGCAGAGTCACACCAGGACAAACAGACCAAGCCCCACTGACACACAAACCCGCTTATCTTTTTATTTTTGTCATTTTTGTTCTAACAATTATAGTTCAACATGACACAGATTCGTTAAAGAGATGTGTCTGGTGTCAACATGGTGGCTCAGGCGTGCCAAGAGCCAATTACAGACATGAAACACAAAACATTCCTTTGAAGAAGCGCCTTTTTGGAATATTTTTCAATTAGAGATGAGGAAAACACTTCAGACTTTTTGGCAAAGCCTTAATCCAAAACTTTCTACAATGAAATATACAGAATTTGTCTAATTTTTACAAGTGGTATAACATTTTCTGCTGTCACCACTGGCATAACAGTAGAATCCTTCCACTTCTTATTTTCTACTGCATCATGTTATCTACATCTTACATCAGACTCTAGGTGTAGAGCTTATCTTTAGCTTCTAGCTCTGAGTTCAGCTTTAAATGATCAACAATCCTGTAATTATCACAGCTTCATTAAACAATTACACTTCACTTTGTGCCTCTCAGTATCTCATTATTTTTTGCAGCACTGTCTTCCTATGTAAGCACACCTAACCTGTGTTAGCATAAACATTTTCTATATCTATAAGACTGCAACACTCTGCTGAACTCTGCTGGTCTCGTTCTCTCTGTTTCTTTGTGGCAGTAGTAAAATAATCATGGAAATTGCTTTCTTTTAGTCACATATTGCTTTTAAAAGTTGTAAAATGTGCATTGCTGTTCTAGAGGTGACCGAGATTTGTTTACAAAGATTTAAAAAAATATATTATAGCACCTTTAAGACTCACATGTTGGCATACATTTAGATTTGTTTGTCTGCTTTAGTATAATAAGGAAGGCCCCCAGTAACTTTTGGTATTTTTGTCCTGTAAGCATTGAATCAACGGTGGCCAAAAGCTCAACTAAAAAAAGTGATTATTCCAGTTCTGCCCATTTGCTTAGAGGAACTGTGCAAAAACGGAAAACATAAAGTAAAGGCAAGTGATGGGAAACATAGAAAAGTATGAATAATGCATTTATGCTATGTTTAACAAGGAGATAATAACTGGGCCAGTGCTGTAACACTGAACTCAAAGCTTAGAAGTTTAAGGTGAGTCCAAAACTTTAGGTTGTTACAAATGATTGATAATTCAAGCTGGTTGTAACGGCTGGAGAAGTATAGAGGAGTTTCAGCAAGAATGAAAGGAAATGTGTACAAAACAGTGGTGAGACCAGATATGTTTTATGGTTTAGAGACAGTGGCACTGAGGAAAAGACAGAAGGCAGAGCTGGAGGTAGAAGAACTGAAGATGTTGAGGTTCTCTTCAGGAGCGTTGAGGACAGGATTAGGAATAAGTCCATCAGAGGGACAGCTCATGTTGAAGACCAAAGGAGATTTATCAAAGTACGTGGAGTTAGTTGGTGCGAGAGAAGAAGATGCAGAGGATAGGATGACTTCTATTATAATGTTCTATCCACAAATAGAAAAAAAAAATGGCACTTTCCATTTAATTAAGCAGGCAGCCCATTCCATCACCTCTCATGAGATGTGTTGAATAGACAGCGACAAGGTGGCTCCTTATAAGTATAATGGCATGCTTTTAACACCATAAACCATAAAAAGGGAGGCATTAAAGTTGCTCTCGAGACACCTGTAAAACCATCCTGGCTGTGATCAAATTTCTATAAAGCGCCCTTGATTTTACAGTGCATTACGGCATAATGCAAAACGTGACATTTCTTCTCTCTTCTGCCCTTTTAGCGAGGCGCGGCGGCAGAAGTGGGGTACAGTAGACTGAGCAGTAATGATCTATGGAGACAGCGCCGCTCCAAGTCTCGTTGATATACAGTGGGCACATCCATAAATATGACGCCCAGGTCCAGCCAATGGGAGGGATGTCAGTTAGAGTGACGGAGAGCGCCGCGCCGCCATTGTGCCCTATAACCTCATTCACTCCATCATATGCTCCAGACGGCACATGCAGATTAGAGCCGGCGCACGGGGAGAAGATGGGATCTGGTGGCTGCGGGCTACATATGTGAACATTTTACAGTCGTTTCAGAGGATAATAATAATCATGATCTCCTCACACCACAAAGAGTTAAGGCTAGTGATGCGTGATATGAAAAATGACAATGTGTACTGGGAGTTGATAGCGGCTTATCATAAAGGAAAAAGCAACAGTATTTTTTTATGTCCACTGAAGATTTTAGATTCTGAAACTGCTTTGAAAGTAATCACATACATTTATATCTAACAATTTTATGGAAAGTAATTTAAAGGCGCTACTGTGCAGAACCCCGACTGAAATTGAAATAATTTCTTCACAGTGGTAATCAACCAAATTCAACACCTATGAGCTAGGGGCAGATTTCAATTTGTAGCCATCAGCCAACTACAGGACAGGCAGAAACTTAAAATAATTCTATTAGTGTGATATGAATATCTCATTATTTTGTACATATAGGCAAAGTGGAGACTATGTTAACATGAACTGATCAACATTACAAACAGTGGGAAATGACTGGGTTTGATACAGCTGTGTGGAGCCCAGTGGATGAAGTACTCAAAATATGTACTTACTTTAAAAATAATATTACTCAAGTAGAACTAAAAGTACAAAACAGAAATTGTATTTGAGTAAAGGTAAAGAAGTATTGAGTTTTTTTCTTCTTCAAACCCAGAACCTTTTCATTGCAAGTCAATGAGAACATGCCACGGAGGACAAAAACTTCAAGTAAAAAAAAAGTCTCAGAAAGTACTTTTAATTAAAAAAACTACCACTAGTGAAGCCACAATTTGTGACTCAAAGAAAGGGAGCAACTGATGGGGACGATACCACGATTAAACCTAGTTATCAGGTTACATTTGAAGCCACAAATATCCTAAATTTGTCTTACTTTTTTATCATTTTACATCTGTGGCCCATAAAGCATTCCAGAGCGCACCAATTCAATGAGTCACATCTCAATGCCACCTGAAATCCCTTGAGCTCGCTCCACAGGTGAACACTCAGAGCTCCTGTGTGTGCGTCCTGTCCGTCACAAAGCTTTCTCATTACATCCACATTATGGGGAACATTACCTCGCCCCTTCCCACCCCCCACCCCACCCCCTCATCTTTTTATTCCTCCCCTCTTTAGGATGCATATTAGATTAAAGATTTTATTGTCACACTCAATGCACTTAGAGGGTTGGCAAACTAAATCACGGCGAGACAGCGTGTCATAGAAGAGACACCTTGGGTTGAGTAAGTCATGACGAGCTGGCACAAATCGATGAGGGGGACTAATCGGATGTATCTGCCGGGACGGTCCCTGCCCTGAATCCCAATCATGGACGCCAGATGGGGGACCGATGTTGCCATTAGGACAGCATCAGCGCGGGCGGCACACACACTCAGAGACGTAAGGACAAGGGCTTCCTATTCAATGAGGCTTTTCAGTCGGGACGGCCAAGGTCCTTCTTTTCAGAGCCAGGAATGTACAGTGGCCAAGGCCTGTCTGCATCTGTGTATAGAAAGAAGATAAATGCAGCAAAGCAAAAAAAAAAAAACAAGATAATTAACTATTTCGAGTTGATCTCTATCTCCAGTACACAGCTTTACATGAAATGTATAAAAAATGCTGTGTATACAATCTTCAAAGTTACAAGTGGCTTGCAAATTGAAGACTGCAACACAATTCTGCATTGTCGCCTCATAGCAAGAAGGTCTGGAGTTTGATTCTTGGACTCAGCAAAGCTTTTCTGTGTGGAGATTTGCATGTTTACCTTCAGCCTGCAGCTAGATACTCCTGACTGAGATCCTGGCTCAAGATCTGAAGAAAGGTCTCAGGGGCGCTGCTTAGTTTGCTCACTGCTCTTGACAGTTTGCCCCAGCAGCATTGGATGTATGTAGGTTGGATGCATTGAAGAAAATGCCCCTCTTGACAATAAAGTCAACCTTATTAAAGATAAAACATATAATGGGAAGCTAATAAATAAATATCTTAACACTTATTAGATGCTGCATGCCTTGTCAGTGGTTCGTTTCTCAGCCTTTAGTGCGGGAGGTCAAGGGTCATATTCCAAAATCTTCAGCTATAAATGGAAAGGGGGCATTAGGAAGGGCATCTAGCGTAATACCTTGCCAAAGTGCCCAAGCAAATGGGTGACAAATAACAGTGACCAGCCCTGAAAGAAATGGAGCAAACGAAAGTGAGTTTTTAGAAAAATCCCCATTAACAGTGAAGCATATGTGTAACTTTAACTCACTTTAGATTACAGATGGATTTTAGGAAGACTTTTAAAATATAAAATAGACAACTAACCTGAACCATTCCTGAGAAAAGGGTCAAGTAAAGGACATTTGCTACATTATACATTATAGAAAAGACTTGTTTTTCCTCTAATGAGAATTTAAAACCACAACATCTAGTCGTTAATTGATATTGCTTGTTAATTGTTTCCTTTTTCTCAACTCAAGCAGTACTGAATAAAGTTTATACCTTGTTATATCTTAAAATTGAGAAGTTGCATGTGTGTGCTAAAATGCTTTTGGAAATTACTATAAAACCTCTGCTCATTTCTCAGAATTCTCCATTGTCCATCAATCCATTCAACCAGAAAATGTGGTGCACTTAGTGACCTCAGCATTGTTCACGCTGCAAAAATAGTAATAATACAGCTCCATCTTGATTGTGGACTGCAGAATATTTACAAACCTACTTTTAAACCATAGTTCATAGAAAAGTTTTTACATAAGCAACACATTGGGTGGGGTGAAAAATAATAATGGCTTATTTGAATTTGTTATCAGTAACAAACAAAAAAAGCAGAAAAGGTTGAGATGTGGAGCATCCTCTTTTTATTTAACAATTGTAAATATCTGGGAAATGTTGGATGAGTCTAAAAATATATTGAAAAATGTATTTATTAAAAATGCTGGGTCTTTGCATCTTTACCATAAAGCAGAACTCTGTAACTTTGCTTGTTTCTTTGCTGTTTTTGCAGTGGTGGAACTTTACTTAAGTAAAAGTACAGATAAAGGAGCAAATATTTACTCAAGTAATTGTAAAAGTATCACCTTAAAATTTCTACTTCAGTAAAAGTATTAAAGTATTAAATGTACTAAAACTGAAAGTATTTTGCACAGACTCATCTCATTAATGTGTTAAATCTGAGAGATTTTCCTGAAAAGTTTTGCTGATTCCTAATGAAATGAACAAAGTGGTGCAGTAGAAGAGACTGAATCTGTCACTGAGGTCTTCTGTCTTTATTATTCTGATGTTTACTAGGAGCACTACTATTTTGCATCTTTTATATTCAAGTATTGTGTCTCTACCATGAGAAAAACACCAGATTTTAAACCAAAACTCAAAATACTTGTATTTGTACTTCACACCAACTCAAAAATGTAGTGGCGTAAAAAGTACAGATACTTTACACTACTAAAATGTAGTGAAGTAAAAGTAAAAGTATCCCTCGTAAAATTTAAATGTACAGATACATGGAAATTGTACTTAAGTAAAGTAACTAAGTACTTTTACTTACATTACGTTACATTCCACCGCTGTGTTTTTACCACCTTTTTCTCTACTACTGCCATATTTTAGAGTAGAGCACTATCGTAAATACTCACAAGTCCAATTAACGTTAACATTAATTGTTAATTAATTAAAAGTGAACTCTCGTGTGACCCCTCGTTCGGCTTTACTTTTGTTTTCCCTCTCTGTGCAAATTTTTTCTGGCACTCTTCCTTGACAAAAATTGAGAAAAAAAAGCCATTGCTAGCTTGTTGTTTTGCTAACCCTGATGTGCCGCTTTCTTGAAAGGTGTTCATACTTGCAAATGTTGTTTATGACGCAGAATTGGCATGAGGGGGATGCAGAGCGCTTTTTTCTCCCCACAACAACTTATTTCACCATCACTTGAACTCCTTTTGTAAATTGTCCCACATTTTTAGAGAGTTTTTTGCAGATTGATGATTTGGAGAGACTTTGGCTTAAAATACTCAGTTAATGCCAATTATTAGTTGCAAAATGCTCATCTAGCTGTTTTTATCACCGCTTGCATCCAGTCTTTTATTGCCTATGTCCAAATGTGTTGAGATGTGTTGCTGCTGAGATATTAGATTTTATAAAATTCTCAAATGTCTGACTTTTAACAAACTACTACTACTTTTATAGTGTTCTGTTATTCATTCAATTATCTATTTGCATTATACACTGTGTCCCAACCTTTTTTAAGTGTCTTGGTCAAATGCCTTCTGCATCTAATCTCTGCAGAAGTGAAGTTAAAGTGCATCTTTGGGAGTCTGCCTTGTAGATGAGCTACACATTTGTCTGTCCCAGTTCAGTTATACATCCCTCAGAAAGACTTTTGAGCCTTATCTTTTATCACTAAGTAAATATTCCAAAAGCTGTTCCACTTGTCGAATAAATATAGACGTCCACGCCGCCTTGTTCCGCCGGGGGTTTTTTGGACGTCCCATCAGCTGATAAGAATTAATAAGAACATTCTTCCAGCGGACATTATCTGGCAGTGAGAGTGTGAAAACAGCTGTCCAGTGTCCGACCTATGCCTTATAGTAATACTGCCACACAAAAAAACAAACGGTGACTTTTCTTTCTCTGTGGTTGATGCAATATGTTGTAAGTATCACATGAAATTTTCTACTTAAGTTAAAGTATTTTGCACAGATTCAAGAACTAATAAATGTGTTAAATGTGAGGGATTTTGCTGAAAAACTGAGAAAACTAAAGGTTAACAGTGCAACAGAAGAAACTGAACCTGTAGGTGAGGTTTTTTGAAGAATACTACTTTACTGCATCTTTTATACTCATGCACTGTCTACAATGACAACATGGCAAAAATGAATGATTTTAAACCAAACTCAAAATACTTTTTACTTCAAACCAATTCAAAAAAGTAGTGGAGTAAACAAAACGTTTGTACAAATACTTGCTCTAAAATGCAGTGAAGTACAAGTAAAATAGCCCTTGTAAAATTTACTCAAGTAAAGTACAGATACATGAAAATTGTACTTGTAACTAAGTACTTTTACTTTGTTACATTCCACCATTGATTATTATATTTGCATGGTAATAGTCGTAACTCTTACTCAACTTAAAAACATGCTTTTCGCCTTGAATTTGAGGCCATTTTTCTCTTTTGCAAGTCCCAAATTAGACACTGAACCTAATTTAACACTTTCTTTTTTATTGCTTTATTGAAATAGTTGTTTCTAGTTTCTATTACCAAGAAATCACAAGGTCATTCACAGCACACCATTCATACTGCAATCATTTAGTAAATCTCCATAAATTTCACAACAGTGGCATATTAGCTCATAATTTAACAATGCTAGGGTATTTTCAACTTTCAATTTTTGTTTTCACTTTTCTGATTAAGTGAAAAGTGAGGCTTGTTGTGTACACTTTTTACAGTTGTTAATTCAATGAATAATAGACTTAGTGAGCCATGAGAGTAGCTTAAGGTTAAGGTTGAGGTATACTTTATGGTCCCCAGAAAATTTGTTCTCATCTAAGGGGTTATATTATGCTTTTATTTATATTTTAAACCAATATTCATCGCCTCTAAAACAGCATTGCAAGCTTTACAACCTTTAAAAACATTATGTGGCTAAAAAATAACATTTTAATAAGTATTTTACTGGTGCCATAAAGAAAGAGACCAGCAGTATGCAGAGCTGTTACGGCCTCTTAAACAGAAACATCAAAAAAAGAGCTGTTTATTTCCTTAAAGTTTTTTTGTATTTTACTACAAAATGAAACATAACTGTGAGGAATCAGTGGACACAGAGCTTTACGTTGTTGTTGTTTTTTTGTTTTGTTTTTTTTTTGTTTTTTTTAGATAAGTGAATAAAAGCAGGCTGGCTGTAGAGGGCTTGTTGGTTGGTCAGTGCTCCCTGGGGTGGGAGGGGGTTCTGAGGCCTCAAAAACACCGTCCCGGAGAATACAGGATTACTCAGACAGGCATGAATGAAGCAAATTCTAGGTACATTTTTGATGAGAGGACAACATTATGACATTAGTTTTTGTTTAGTTTTTTGCATAATATAGCCCTGAATAATGTTAAAACTTTGGTGTTAGCGTTTAGAAGTTTTGTCCAGCTTTAAAACACATATAAAATTCACTCTTGCATGGTTTTGTAAAGCCTAAGTGCACTAAATAAATATTTCTGTTTTGTCCTACAGCTATTTGTACTTCAAATGAAATCTCTACTTCACCCAAAGCTCTATATTGCATCCATTCATCTTGTTTTAAAACGAACACTTCCATTCATTCCCTTTAACCGAATTCCTTTCATTGGGCTAATACAGGGTTAATGACAAAGAATACATTGCACGGACACATTTTATCCTTGGATCTAATTCAGGAAAGTCTGGGCTCTCTTCATTACCGACACCTGCGGAGGAGCCAATGACAAATGGCAGTGTGTGATAATAAAGGTGACAGAGTGAAAATCCCCTGGCCGGACTCCATCTTCATCCTTACGAGAGCTTTATGAATGGATGTAATAAAAGTGAATTAAGACGGCGCACTTCTGATATAGATATTATGAGCACATTGTCCCTTCCCATAATGTTGAATGGGAGGCTTCAATTTGGACATCCTCAAACTCTGAGTACATACAATCAGGAGAGCAAAAAAGCTGGGAGGAGAGAGGGTGGACCGCTATCAAGTCCTCTTTGTGCTCTTTCATTATAGCAGTGAATGTAAAAAAAAAAAAAAAAAAAAAAAAAGCCTTTGATATTCCAAGCTGCAATGCACGAAGCAGCACTCATTCAGCTCCATGGGGTACTACTGCTGGCTTTGAAGACCCCAGGAAGAAATTTATGTCCCTTTATGCCTATTCTGTCCAAGGAAAATATAGATTCATAAAGCTAGGACATGCTAATGGTACCACTTGTTCAAAGCGTAGCATAATAGCGCCATGTGTCAGTTCAAGAATCCCCCAGTAGCTGGTTTTCTGTCTCTGGTGGATGCCGCTCTATGGGAAAGGCCACCGCTGAAGCACCCGGCTATACATCACTGATGACTGTACAATGGAATTAGCGTATGCTTAGCCTGCTAATTCCCGCCGCCATTGTGTAAAGTTTTCTAATCGGGCCCGTTTGTAATTCGCCCACATAAAAGGATAAGCCCAGATCGGTGCTGGCGAAGAGGGGCTTATGACTCTGATCAAATTAAGATCATTTTTCTGCCAAAGGGAATACCTGATGTGTGGAATGAAATAACAGAGGAGAGCAATGCTGGCAGGCTATGAACAAGGAGACTGATTTAAAATGATTTATTAAAATGTAAATAAATCAGAACTAGAAGTACTCCACCAATGTATTGTCCCTATTTTGCAAAGATAAAGAGCATGGACTTAAACTGGGCATCATCTAGATCATGGACAAATGTTTTATCTAACAAAGCTCCTATATTTTACAATGGTAAAATATGCACTGACTACTTGTAGCTGGAATTATTACCATACAAGTGTCATTGGGTACAGGCGGAAGGGAAAAAGAACCCACAGAGCAGGACAGGTGAGGGTGCAGTTTTAATAAAAGATGACAACTAAACAAAGAGAAAAATCCTTTCATTCATTCATTTTCTACCGCTTTTTCCCATTAGGGGTCGCAGGTGACTGGAGCCTATCCCAGTAACTTTGGGGCCGAAGGTGGGGTAGACCCTGGACAGGGGCCAGCTTGTCGCAGGGCTGACACAGAGACGAACACAGACAGACAACCATTCACTCACACATTCATTCACTAGGGTCAATTTAGAGTCACCAATTCACCTAACACATGCATGTCTTTGGACGGTGGGAGGAAGCCGGAGAGAACCCACGGTAACACGGGGAGGACATGCAGACTCCACCCAGAGAGATTGTGTGATGGTGTGTATTGGTCCGCCCGGGGCTCGAACCCACGACCTCCTTGCTGGGAGGCTAGAACGCTAACCGCTCTGCCACCGTGCACCCCAAGAGAAAAAAAAAAATAAAAAATAAAAAAAAAAAAGAAGAGAAGAAAGAGAAAAAGAAGAGAAAAATCACAAAGTCAAATAACATAAAATCAGGAGTAAAAAAATAATCCAAAATGCAAAAATACCAAAAGACTAGAAAACTAAGGAATCAAAAAGTGCAAAACTACAAAAGCAAAAAGCTAAATCTAAATAACTTACAAATATCTGTGCACATGGGACTGAGACAAAGACACAGACACAGACTTGACAAAGACATGGACAAGACAACAACGTGACAAAGAACTGGGGAAAACACAGGGACTAAATAAACCAGGAGTACACAGGTGAAACACACCAGGGCGGGGCAGGCCATCAAACAAGCGGGAAACACAGGAGGTAGGAAATAAAACTGAAAAACACAAGGACTGACTTAGACTACAAAATAAAACACCAACACAGACAGGATCATGACAGCAATGATACATAATTGTAAAAAAATAAAATCCAGTTTGTGTGTTCAGGTGTACTCCCAAACATAATGATTTATTAACTGGCCCTTTACTGACCTTTCATCCAAAATCATTCATCCACCTTTCAAGAGACTAAGAAAGCAACAAACCAACGCTGATTGGGGACCATTGCCTTACTGCAGATAATAATTTACCCTTCCCAATACAATCTAATGTATCAGGTGATGAAAAATTTGATCATTTCATAAAATATCTGAGCTTGTTTTAAATTTGATTCTATTTTGTCACCGAAAAGTTAGAACGGGAAAAAAGCTTTGTAAGAAATAAATAAATACATTAATAATAATAATAATAAATTAGAAAATGCCCGTTCAGCTGCTTTTTATGTGCACCTACTTTTAGTTAACTGCTGCCCCATCTCAGCCTTTTGAAAAGTTTTGCTGCCATCAAATCTAAAACCATTTTCATTAAAAGATAGTATAATTGACTTGATAGTTTGGTTATCTTCCAAGTTTTTTATGAGACTTGCAAATCATCTTAGTTTATAGTTTACACACGGCCCCAATTCCAATTTGGGTTTGTATCTGTCACACATATGCAAAAATGTCTCCAGCTACAGGCCATCCTTTTAAATAATACAACATTTGCATTCCAGAGATGTTGCTGCAAACATCAAATGTCAAGGAAATAATGTCATTTAGCATGTTTTATTAGCACATTATGGCCTCATTGTGTCACTCAGGCATTCCTGACTGGTTGCATGAACGTGAAAATGTTTTGTATCCCCTGACGCCACCGTAATCCACCCTCTCCAATACGTCACTCAAGTTCTGAGATAGACCAGAAACACATCTTTCCAATGCAAAGAATGAGGGACACATTTTAGCTGTGGGTAAACTCAGCTAATCCAGTCACTTGTTGGATGTTGGACAGCGAAAAGTACACAAAAACTTGCAAACTTTGTCTTGCAGAATGGGCGCTCTTTTGTGCAAACCTAAAAGCATGTAAAATACTTTCTTGTACACTGCATTATGGCAGCACAAAGACGTGGAAACCCAGACTGTGAAAATGATAGGGTGGAAACTGAGGGTGTGTTGGTCCACAGAGAAATGCTAAATGTGATTGTGCGCGATAGAAAAGTGAGAATTCTTCAGTTTGGGATGCAGACAGGAGGAGAAGAGTGGGCCATTATACTGTGATGTCATAATGGGCCTGAGACTCTGCAGAGGTCTGACGATGCAGACGTTTCTGTCATGATTACCTTGAAAAAACCAGAGCTGTGAAGAATAATGGTCCCAAAACTGACCAAATCTAGAGAAGCTAACACTACACTGTATACGCCTATAGATGTGGCTAACTACAGCTGCTAGCCTCAAACAGTGGAATAATAAATTAAATATACTCAACCACCTGTCCCACTTTTGGTTGTACTGCACAGCCATTTAGGCATCTGTCCCACTGTCCCACATTAAGATAGTGTCCCTCTTTTTCATTGGTGCTCAATGGATCTTAGAAAAAGTAGAGATTTAAGTTAAGAACAACACTGTGAGATCAGTACTCTTTGTGTAAAATGTAGAATATATATTTCTGGGCATCCCATCTTGATTGATTGGAATATTTGGTTGGTGTGTTGCTGCCCCTGTGTTTCAGGACAGGCCTCTCCTGGAGCTGTGAGCTGGGGTTGGTGCTGGATGGTTTTGAGAAAATGCAGACTGATTGATTTTTTTATTTTTTTATTTTTTTTATTTTCTGTTTCATCTTTTTCATTCCAAAGTCTCAGTAAGGACATTATTTTGCAAAATGTGTTTTTTTTTTTTTTTTTTTTTTTTTTCTTTTGGGGATAAAAACAGCACATCAAATGTTTTATAGGCCCTAAACTGAAGCAACTTGTATCATCTCTCAAGTGGTCCCACCCAAAACTTTTCCCACTTTTTGTACTTTTTTTGCGGTGGTCACCCTTGCCCCATTGGACAATAAAAACTGAGATCTTCTTCACATACAGATATGGTTTTGTTGATCAGGAAAAGGCATACATATGTCAGCTGTTGTCAGGACAGAATTATGGGTTTACCTGAAGAGAAAGTGAGTCAAGAAGGCATTTTAGAGGGTAAGCACATTTTGATTGACAATTTGATTTAGGCAGTTGTACAGTGGTGCTGCTGTTGCCATTTACAAACACAGACATGTACCGTGCTCGTCTGACCAAACTAAAATGACAAACAGCATGCTTCTATTAGTCCTATCTACTGGGTAAATGAAGCAAGTCTTGTGGAAATAAACTGAGGAGTACACAAAAAAGTCTGTGCAAATTGGACAGGGTTAATTTGCCTTATTTCAGTTCAGTTCAAAGGAAATAATTTTAGAACAAGTATAATATGGCCCCTTTAAGATAAACTGCTAGAATTGTTTTAAAAACTATAATTTCATGACAATGTGATTAGAGATTTCTTGACTTATATAAATGCTTTAAGTCAATAAAGAAAGAATGAAGGTAGAGCAAGAGGTTTCCAGCCAACTCTTACTTCTGAATGAACTTTAACTTCAGTAAACTAATTCTACAGCTCAAGACAAAGATTAAGAACAAGTCAGTTGCAAACAAAGTAATTAAATAAACTGTCAAACTGAAAAAAATAATGGCCTGAAAGGACTCTATAACATCAGCATGCACCTTTTCCACTGTCTCCACTCTACTGCACAGGGCTATGTTTTATGTATTTAATATCCTGCATTAATATTGACTGCTTCTGTCTCCATGTTGTAACTTATTCAGTTCGAGGAGTGACGCCCACCACACCTCTGCGCTCACTGTCATCAGTCAGGGCCGTGTCCAGTGAGAGGACCCAGGCCGAATCTGAGAACACACCAAATGGGAGATGGGAGTGTTCCCCTTCCCCCCTTCTCCCCAAGCCCCATTCATCAGACTGACGACAGAGCGGGCCAGAGCAGGGCCGTACTCAGAGAGGACCACGTCTTCCTAAACGCATACATCAACAAAGTCATGTCACTGCTATTTAGATTTAATCACACAGCAGCCGCTATATCACAGCGGTCTGACAAGTTAATTACAATCATTAGCGCCAGTAGAAAGGAATAAATGTACAAGTAAGTTTCATAATAAAAAGTAGTGGAGCAACAGGTGCCAAAAGTCTGTAAGCCAGAGACATTACTATGGATACACAATGGGACAGAGGTTTGTAATATAACATAAACACCAGACATCTTCTTGTTCAGGTGTAAATGCTCTATTTATGAAGCCTCATATCTCAAAAGGGTAAATAATACACTAAAACTGATTAGTTGTACCTTTGCTGACCTCTTGTGGCTGGAGTTGGTATGTTTGGCCCTATCTCGCAATGTCATGGAATCCTCTCAAAAAACCTGATAGGCAGCAAAAAGCATTTCAAACGTGGGAGATTACTGACCTTTCCTGAACATGGAACTGAAAATGGCGCACTAACAGACAAACCAACAATGAAACGACAAAGCAGGCTTCTGGGCGGATGTAATAATAAAATGCATATATAGTGGATAATATCAATTGTATGCAGAAAGAACAGAAAGAAATCAAAAAGGCATGTACATATAGCAATATACAGTGGGGCAAAAAAGTATTTAGTCAGCCACCAATTGTGCAAGTTCTCCCACTTAAAAAGATGAGAAAGGCCTGTAATTTTCATCATAGGTATACCTCAACTATGAGAGACAAAATGTGAAAAAAAAAAATCCAGAAAATCACATTGTCTGATTTTTAAAGAATTTATTTGCAAATTATGGTGGAAAATAAGTATTTGGTCACCTACAAACAAGCAAGATTTCTGTCTCTCACAGACCTGTAACTTCTTCTGTAAGAGGCTCCTCTGTCCTCCACTCGTTACCTGTATTAATGGCATCTGTTTGAACTGGTTATCTATATAAAAGACACCTGTCCACAACCTCAAACAGTCCCACTCCAAACTCCACTATGGCCAAGACCAAAGAGCTGTCAAAGGACACCAGAAACAAAATTGTAGACCTGCACCAGGCTGGGAAGACTGAATCTGCAATAGGTAAGCAGCTTGGTGTGAAGAAATCAACTGTGGGAGCAATTATTAGGAAATGGAAGACATACAAGACCACTGATAATCTCCCTCGATCTGGGGCTCCCCGCAAGATCTCACCCCGTGGGGTCAAAATGATCACAAGAACGGTGAGCAAAAATCCCAGAACCACACGGGGCGACCTAGTGAATGACCTGCAGAGAGCTGGGACCAAAGTAACAAAGGCTACCATCAGTAACACACTACGCCGCCAGGGACTCAAATCCTGCAGTGACAGACGTGTCCCCCTGCTAAAGCCAGTTCATGTGCAGGCCCGTCTGAAGTTTGCTACAGAGCATTTGGATGATCCAGAAGAGGACTGGGAGAATGTCATATGGTCAGATGAAACCAAAATAGAACTTTTTGGTAAAAACTCTACTCGTCGTGTTTGGAGGAGAAAGAAGGCTGAGTTGCATCCAAAGAACACCATACCTACTGTAAAGCACGGGGGTGGGACCATCATGCTTTGGGGCTGTTTTTCAGCAAAGGGACCAGGACGACTGATCCGTGTAAAGGAAAGAATGAATGGGGCCATGTATCGTCAGATTTTGAGTGAAAACCTCCTTCCATCAGCAAGGGCATTGAAGATGAAACGTGGCTGGGTCTTTCAGCATGACAATGATCCCAAACACACTGCCCGGGTAACGAAGGAGTGGCTTCGTAAGAAGCATTTCAAGGTCCTGGAGTGGCCTAGCCAGTCTCCAGATCTCAACCCCATAGAAAATCTTTGGAGGGAGTTGAAAGTCCGTGTTGCCCAGCGACAGCCCCAAAACATCACTGCTCTAGAGGAGATCTGCATGGAGGAATGGACCAAAATACCAGCAACAGTTTGTGAAAACCTTGTGAAGACTTACAGAAAACATTTGACCTCTGTCATTGCCAACAAAGGGTATATAACAAAGTATTGAGATTAACTTTTGTTATTGACCAAATACTTATTTTCGACCATAATTTGCAAATAAATTCTTTAAAAATCAGACAATGTGATTTTCTGGATTTTTTTTCCTCATTTTGTCTCTCATAGTTGAGGTATACCTATGATGAAAATTACAGGCCTCTCTCATCTTTTTAAGTGGGAGAACTTGCACAATTGGTGGCTTTTTTGCCCCACTGTATATGTAGTTACCAAATTCACTGCACAAGTTCTTTATCTTACTTAAGCAAAATATATTCAATTTTCTACAAAATGGTTGCAATACTACTTTTCCAATAACTTATGAAAACAATTTAAATTTTATATGATTGTATAGGTTTTATATGGTTACTATGGATACTGCTTCTAGGGCTTTGTGGCTCAATGAATATAGAAATTACCCCTGAACAAGATGATTCCTGGTTCAAGTCCAGTTCTGGGCACTGTATCTTTGTCATTGCGCATTATGATAAATGCATTGGTGGAGGCTGTGCACTCATCTTTCTTTTCTTAAAAAATCTCTCAAATTTTATGGACAAAAAACTTCTTACTATGAACATATTGCCATTTCTGAACAAAGTGGAAAAGCTGCGTCTCACACCAAGTCCTGCATTCTTTATTTTAATATTCAGGCTTCTGCAAAATCCAACCAAATCTTGTGCGTCTCTCTTCATGCAAAGTTTATTCACTTTGACAATGACTGAAAATGCATCACAACTTTTCAAAATGCGGCTTCAAATTTGGTTCATATTTTATGGATACAACTCCTTACATTACATATTACCATTTCTGTAAAAAAAAAGGGTTGTTGGAGACCTAATTCTGCCTTTTGTGAGCCGTCCCGGGCTTCCGCATGTCCACACCTGCCGTCCAGAGGTTCCCGGAGCACAGAGCCGTCCTGTGAACCGCCATGTTTGACTAATACCAACCTGTCAGCACTACCTATCCCTGCAGCTCAGGATATTGGAGCAATTACCTCCGCGCAGCAGCCCTCCCCCAGCAGCGCTGGGGTTGGAGCAGCCCAATTCATCTGTGGGACCCACTCAGACAGACCTATACACACCGACTTGTTAGTGAACACACCGGCCGTCATAATTAGCAGTGACATTTGCTGACAGAGAGGCCGCGCCATGTCGGGGCCCTACACCGAGATATTTTAACACGGGGAGAGAGAAGAGAAAGGCACAGATCTATGAGACACAGAGAGAGAGGTCCCAACTGGTGCCACTGCCTGAGGGGCCATTGTGCCAATCAGCAACTTCCAAACTAAATCATTTGCATCATAAACAGTCTGTCGCGACGCACTTTGAATTAATGTGCCGTTCATTTAATGACTCCAACTCAGAGAATAGTCTGTAACTAAATTATTCATGATCACACATCCCTGTTTAGTAATTATAGCGTGAAAAAGGGGCAAATTACAAGTGGCTAAAGGAAAGACAAACATAGCACTTGTTTCATTTCAAGGGATTATCAAAAATACATAAAACTATTTTAAAATATGTATTATATACATGTTTGGTGTCTTTGGTGTCTTATGATGCAGCAGTGTTGGCTCACACTCAATCTTAATTTTACATACACTATATTTCCAAAAGTATTAGCTCACCTGCCTTTACACACATTTGAACTGAAGTGACAACCCATTCTTAATCCATGGAGTTTAATATGACGTTGGCTCGCCCTTTGCATCTAGCTACACATCCAACATGTCTTTATGGACCATGCTTTGTGCACTGGTGCAGTCATGTTGGAACTGTTTCCACAAAGTTGGGAGCATGGAATTGTCCAAAATCTCTTGGTCTGCTGACGCATTCAGAGTTCCTTTCACTGAAACTAAGAGGCCAAGCCCAGCTCTTAAAAACAACCCCACACCATAATCTGAATTCAGTTATTTCAATGGGTGAGTGAATATTTTGGAAATATAGTGTACTTTTACTAGTAAGCGGTTACATTTATAAGTAACAAGTAATTTCTTGGTCGAGTTTATGAATGGGGCGCATGTTTTTGGTCCAAAACTGGTTAATCTTGTGTGGTTCACAGCAGGGTTGATCGCAAATAGGCTGGTAGTGTGTGGAGTGTTTTAGGTTTAGGATTTAGGTTTAGATTTAGGTGTGACAAAAATGGCACTAATGCTCATGGTGACTTTTAGGGACTGTATTGTGCAAAATTGACATTTTCTGAGCTTTCTACCATGTTATAAGGTTGTTCCCTAATCAAAAACATACCTGGAGTACCAAAAACATAGTCTCCATCTCTCCCACAAACCTCTGCCCACTCCAGAAAGCACTGACCAATCAACAAGCCCTCTACATCCAGACTCCTCTCATTCATTTATGAAAGAATATACAAATAATATAGCCCCTTTAATGACTTAATATATGTAAAAAGTTCATTTGGTCCTCCACTGTTATTAACTTTATATTTTCATACAAATAGTGTTATTGTATCGTACCTTGACGTGTTTCGACTGCTCTCCTCCTGCAGTCCTCAAAAGCGTGACATGATGTTACTATGACGTGTCTTGTCAGCTGATTTAAACAGGTTTTGACGCTCTCTTCCTACCTGGAGTGGTAGGATGATGCCGAAACATGTCAAGGTATGAAACAATAACACTGGTTTATCTCTAAGAAAATATTAAGTTTGCCAAGACTTATTTGGAAGCTCTCAGGGACGTCAGATCAGTCAGGACAATCACCAGTTAATCCCAGGCTTACTGTGTGAAGGATATCCTGTTAGTGACCTAATACTGTATTTTATCCCGGCAAAGGTGTGTTGTTGTGACATGCTCTTAGTAGTTCACTGTCACTATAGTCCACAGACCGCGGAAGCATTGTACTTACAGCTTACTAGTAAATGACTTTCTTTTTGCTTGTGTTGGGCATGTGTTAGCATACATATGTACGTATTAAACTTAATGTAAGGAGTTGTATTCATGAAATATGAGCCAACACATCATTTGGTCAGTAATTACGCCTCATACCTAACCCCTGCACATCCGTGTTCATCCATGTATTGTTGTACAAATGCAGATCTTGTAGGTATTTCCATGACTGCAAGTGTGCAAACAGTTGTGAGGAGGAAGTCCAGACATGATTCTTCCAACACCTACCAGAGAAAGAAGAAAGTCTGACCCAAAAAGAAAAAAAAAGATGAAAAACGCCTTGGCAATTAGCAAAGGCTGGAAATATTTAGGTGATATAATGTCCTCTGCAGAGAACAAAATATCCCGTCTCTGCAGGGACTTAATATGAACTGTGCTGCAGCTGTAGTAGGGCTGAGCGATATGACAAAAAATGTAATCAAGATTTTTTTTCCCCACATATTCAATCTCAATTTTTTTTAATTCAATTTTATGTTTACAACTAAAAACTAATAAACGTGGCTTTAATTCTTCCTTAGATTTAGATTTTATTGTAACAGAAAAGTGCAAGTTTTAGTTTGTATACGATAATAACAGTAATAATTTAAACAAATAAAAGAGGCAAGATGATATGTTTTAAGTTTTAAAACTACTGAAAACATCCAGTTCCCTGCTGTGTGAGAGAGCAGTGACTGGACTGCAGCTCCAAAGATGAGAGTCCTGTCTTGTCTCCACACAGATTTTGGAGCTAGTTCTTTCATTTTGTCAGACTATTATCAGTAAAATCACCTGCTTTAACCTCCGCGCTGATCACAATGTAACTATCGCCTATTACTTATTCTGATTCAGCTTTGGTTTAGCCCTCTTCAGACATTATCTGAAAGGCATGTGATATTAGTTTAGCAGGTAATATTCCTGTGTTCTCTCAAGTGCCAATGCTATATCTGCAATTAGATATTTTTTCTAAAGCATTCAGCCTTAATTACAATAATATCTTTCAACAACATCAGCACAGAACAACACCTTAAATGTATTTTCAGTGAAGAAGAAATCTCAGAGCTGCACAATAGCCCAGCATGGGTTCAAAGTGTGTGGAACTGATGTAATAGTTGGCATTCACACTCTGAGTTATAACTGAGAGGTATACTCAGCATGCATTCGTATGGCGCAGAGACGAAAAGGAAAAAAAAAAAACACTTTTGAGAAATAACTGTAACAATATTCTGCGTCCACATGGAGAGCGGTCCATAAAAACACATCTGGGGTCCATCACAACCTCCTCTCAGGTCAGAGGTCATGGGATACTCAAGGCTTCCATCAAAGGCTCCAGATGACAGTCTTGGACTCAGACACGGCCTCATTAAATAACTTCTTATGATCCAGAAGAAAAATGACACTAATCATTTTTACTACTCCACAGTTGCAGCTTGCGTATTACAAAAGCATGCATCCAGACATATTCCAAAAGCACACATTTTTGCATTTTGCAGTTTTCGCCCCAAGGCAGGAGCGCAACACCTATTACACTAAATATAGGTTTGTGCCATTTTTCAGGCATGTGTCATGTCTGAGCAGCCGTAAAACAAAACAGATCTCCTGCATGTCGCTCATTTTCGGATCATATAGAAAAATGCGCTGAAAAGAAAGTGTCTTTTTTTTTTTTTTTTAGATAAATCAACACAAACATGACTGGATGGGATTGCTACCTGCCACACATGAAGAATGCTCCGTTTCCCTCCATCTGCCAGAGTTCAAAGAGAAGGAGGGCTTGAACAAGGGAAAGATGTTTTCAAGTAAAAGTACTATTTCTTACAAGTAGACAGTCGACTTGAAGGTAGTCATCAAAAAGTAATAGTAGAGCAACCGGTGTTTTCAAAAATAATTTAGGTTGAACTTATTGTGTATATTATTATTGTGTAAATAATCTAAATACAAAAGTAGTCAATTTGAAAATAATAATGCAGTAATAATAATACTTTACATTTGTACAATTACACAGTGGTGGATGAAGTACTCAAAAGGCGTACTCGACTGTAAGTACTGTTGCTTCAAAAACAATATTATTCAAGTAGAAGTAAAAGTACCCAACAAAAATTTTCCTTCAGTAAAAGTAAAAAGGTATTGCATATAAAATTTAGGCAACTTAAGTAAAAATGTACATTTGAATGTTTTTGCAAAATCTCTTGCGCAGTCTCTCTCTATATAATTGACTGTCTGTACTGAAGGCAAAAAGCTAATATTGACATACAAATGTAAAGATTTTAGTCTGTTGTCTATTAAATGAGTTTATCTAAGCTTATCAATGCAATCTTCAGCAGCAGAGATATTTACAGTTGCTATGGTTACACGTCGTACCAAACTGTGTGGTGTGTGTTGTGTTTTTCTCACCTATTAGTGGGTTACAGAAGGCCTTTTCAGACCAAATATTGGATGTATAATTCCAAATCTGCATTTGAGCTTCTCTGTGTGAACATATGTAGCCAGCCATCTACCACTTACTGCTGCAGCCATTAAATCATCAGTAGTACTGTGCCAGCGTACTCACATTGTTAACAAAAAAGCCTAGATGCCATGTATTAATCCTGTTTTTTTTTTTCTACAGATGGTTCCTGTGAAACAATTACACTTTATATATAAGTAAGCAAGTGTAACCAGTAAAGGCCTCAGACTTGTTTTCTTCTAGGCTTTTGTGAGTCTGTGAGTCGTTTCCGTACCTGAGGCAGAACATGGACCACCTGCCTGTCGACCTGTAGAGGAGCAGCAGAGTCAGTGGCCCTGGGGCTCTGAGCTGAGAGACAAGGGGAAGTGCTGTGGTTACAGAGAGGAGAGGAATGAGACATGCAAACTCTGCACGGTACAGTCCAACACTGAGTGTCTGGTCTGTATTTCCTGTTATATTACATATTTGAATAATGTGCACAATGGGGAAGGCCATCTTTTCCTCTGACATAGAGGTTATGTGTGCTATTTTTATGAGTTTGTTGTAATTTAATGGGCCAAGAAAAAAAAACTGCAGTTTTTAGACTGGGCTAATGCCTTGGCAGAGGTCTGCGCTTTCTAAGTGCTTTTCTTTCAAACCTACAAAGTGCAAGCTAGGGCTGTACAGTATTTATAGTATTTCTTCTTTGGGTCTTTAAAAACAACTTGTACTGTTCCACACAAATTACTTTAAACCTTAAGAATGTAAAAGATGTTGTCTTAAATTTAATCATTCATTCACCATCTTTTGCATGTTTTTGTTAGGGGTAGTGGAGCCTATCCCAGTAACTATGGGCCTTAGGCGGGGTACTCCATAGACAGTGCCCAGTAAGTTGTAGGCCTAATACAGAGAGATACACAGACAGACACCCATTCACTCTCACATTCATTCACTAGGGGCAATTCACTTAACACATGCATGTCTTTGAACAGTGGGAGGACACCAGAGTACCTGAAAAAAAAAAACATGCTAACACAGGGAAGACATGCAGACGCCACCCAGAGAGATCATTTGTTTGTTTTACTGTAGAACAATGTAGACCATGCACCCCCATGTCAAAGTTAACCATGCCACTAGTGGTCACTTGCAGTACTACAAGACTACAGTTTGTAAAGACACATGAGTAGCGCTGCTGATGGGGCATCTATAACTTCCACAATGGCTAATGTCTGTGTGCCCCTCACAACCTGACAGTGATAAACTTGCTGTCTGTAGTTATCACTCCTCTCTTTGCTCTGTCAGCTCTTTGTGTTATCAGACTCATGGCGCCGATCACAACCGACAAACCTGCTTTTATTTATCACCTGCGTCATTACCGACTTGACGCCGGATATGTTTTCAGAAAGAATTCTCCAAAACAATGGACATTTTTCAGGCATTAAATGAAATAATGTGTAAACCTTAAGTGACTTTTAAGTATTTGCCGAATGGGACTGTATCAAAGAGTGGTGTGCAGCAGAAATCTAATCTTACACATGCCATATTTTGTACAAAGAAATATATTACTGAGAGTGATACAATCTCACACCATTTCTGCACTGCTACTGGAGGGAGAGACATTTTTACAAAGTGTTTTGGTCTTCTATACACCTCCAAATGGCTTTTTAAGTCACACAAAATGCACCTTTTGAAATGTCCTTTCAGAGTGGCGACTTTCAGAAACCCTGTTTACTGCAATTATGTGTGGGCAGATAATAATGGAGCGCTGACTGAATTTGAGCGTGCTCATTGTTCTGTGTAATGAACACACAAATCCATGGTAACAAAATAAACCATACAGATGCCACCAACAATCTTTGAGTGAAGTCTTCATGTCCTCATTATGATATTGTATCTGTGGGTTTTCTCTTCTTTTGCCCAAAGACATGCATGAGTTTCATAAGTTTTATTTAATTTGCCACAAGTGAATGAATGTGAGAGAAGAGTTGTTTGTTAATGTTTGCTCTGCACCTGGTCATTGTTCTGGCTGTACCCCACCATTGGCCCATTATTGCAAGGCTAGGCTCTGGCGCCTGTGAACGCTAACAGGAAAAGAAAATGAACGAATGAATATGCTGGCATTACACAAAGTTTGTGTTAAAAAAAACCTCTTGAATCATAATGTTTATTAGTACTGATCTTAGGTTTCCTTGCCCAGAATCTTGTGTGCTTGTCTATTTTTGTACTTGTACAGAAATGTACAAATACATCTTTTCTACTACTATCTATGTGTTCATAGCATCAGCCATAAACCTAACAAGACCACAACAGATGATTGCAAATTGGCTCAATGGGACAATTTGCTCTGTCAGGCCTGAACAGTTTTCCACTGTTCTGAGTGTCTGCTACATAAACAGAGGTGTGTTATAAGTGCTGCATTAATTGTGTATATGCATAAATTATATCTTTGTGTTGTTGCATTTCTTTAAATATTCATAATGCTGTACATTTTTATAAATTCTAAAGGTGAGTGATATCCTTATATTTTTGTAATGACTGTATTGCAGACCTGTGATCTGATTTAACTGTATTGTATTGTATTAAATGTTATCTCAGGAAGAGTAGCCATTGTTGGAATCGTAATAAACAAAAATACAGCATCTAATCCTGCCATTAGATTTTTTTTTTTTACTTTCTTTTGTGTGCACATCCCCTGTTTCTTATAACTCACCATTATTATTGCATTTTACCAGCTTCTTTCCTGTACACAAGTGTTTAATGGAATGTAGAAGTTAATGTAATGTAACTTTCAAAGAAAGATCTGTAAAACACTGGCTCTATCTGAAACCAGAATCAGCTGTTGCTAATGAACACCAGCTTTAGTTTTAGAGTCTCTTCGGAAAATAAAGTCCAACATTTTGCATTTAGTTTTCTCGGAAACTGAACACAAGAAAACGTTTTCATACCAGAACCATTGTCATAAAAGCCTGACCTGTACCGTACCGTTTTAGTCAAAGTGTCCTCTATGGAGCACTGCATCTTGTATAGTTCTGTATTCTGTATCTGTTTAAGCATTTGTGGCCCCTGTATACCAAGTTTTAAAACATCTTTTAGGAGGGCAGTTTTATAAACCTCTTGATGTGCCTTCAAAAGAAATGCATGTATCTCAAGATATACAAGGAAAAGAGCAGCACATACTTTTTATATAGTCACTTTTAAAACGGATGTCCATCTTTTACGTGCTGAATTTCTGAATACCCCAGCACAGACGGCATGAGCACAGAGAGGAAATGGGGGAATAGAAGAGGACAGATTGACGAGAGTTCGGAGGGTACACAGGGCATTGTTTTGGCGGGACCACAAATAAAATCTGAACTCTGGACAAAGCAAGAAGGTCACACAAGTCCAATAAAAGAGAGGCATGGAGATGGATGTGAGCCAGATTCTCAAAAATGTTTTGCTTTTTACAAGTTTGTCTGAATGACGTCACTGGGTATTTCTGTATGAGAGAGAGATTGTCTCATTTGTGTATTTACATTAAAGCAGACTGTGGGATAGGCTTTTTTTTTTTTACCTTTTCTTCAATGTGAGTATGTGACTGGCTTCTGGTACCTTGTCTTCACATTGCACAATCCCAAATACACAGCACTGCATTTTGTATTTGCGCTTATTGTTCTGCAGCACCTGTTGTGTACATTTCCCCGTGTGTGTGTCTGTGTGTCGTTCGAAGTGAAGCACGCACAGAGCTGCTGTAGCCGACAGACTGGGGCTCTGTGCGCAGTGGAGCCACAGGCAAACCATTAATTAAGCAAAGAGATAGAAATTGACCCAGCTGGCGGGACAACCTATACACAAGGAACACGCACACAGACACACAGACACAAACTGCCTGCAAGGACACACTCGAATGCATTTATATGTGCCAGCTATTCCACTAACGCTCCAAAGATGCACAGATATTAGCATATAGCAAGTGCAAGCATGTACCGCAAAGCCAACACACTGCCAAGAGTCTGTCTGCAGGCAAAAACAATTAAGGGAGCAACTTTAATGGGACGTATCATTCAACTGTGGATGTTCTTCTTCTCACATGGTTGTGTTAACCTACTTTATAGCATGACTTCACCTCCCTGCTCCACACATAGCTCATGGATTGACATAATATAGCGTCAGGTTTGGAATGTGAGCAATGTTCCTGCAACTTCCTTTAAAGAAGTTATTCTTAATGCATCAAGTTGGTATTTGTTATATCAACTTTGACCTTCTGCACAAGTTTGGACATTTATTGACAATATCACACCTTATAACTGAGGCTGACTTCTTCCCTTTTAGCGTAATGATTTGGCATAGGTTTTCTTCCTGATGCAACACTCAGGCAATGCGCAAAGAAGCAAAAGAAGTACACTGGGCCTGTGACCTCTAGTGGCTGGATGTTAACTTCTCTGTCTTAAGCCCTGTTTGCATGGGAAAAGCATTACCCATGGAGCTCTGTAATTTGGGAATTACCCCCCTAACATCAGGGGATTCAGACAGGATAAGAGATGTCTGTAATTTACTTGATTTTACAGACTTTATTCCGGATATGACGTATTAACACCTGCACAGATTCAGAATAAAAATCCCCTATTTTGTTAATGTTGCTAGCTCTACTTAATCGTAAGCCACTATCTTTCATGTTGCTTTAATGTACTGACAAAAAAAAAACAATCTTTACCTCACGCTACGACACATGTTATCTATTATCTGTGGAGATTTTGCTCTTCTTAAACAGTAGGCGCCCCCCTCTTGATCTAACTTTAGCACAAAAAGCGTCCAAACTTTTCCAAAAGAGCCTCACATTGCTCCAAAAACTAACGTCGCCATGATGACAGGGGGTGTGCTTCTGGGTCACGTGTTCACCGTAGTTTGTTTTCTCTTTTTTACTTAATCAGAGGAAAAAAGTAATCATTTTAGATGGACTAGTTTTATTAGAGGACTCCTGTGTTGACCGAAATATGCACAGGATAAAAATCAAGTTAATATTAATCCCATGCGAATAGGTCTTTAGTGTGCTTAGGTTTTATGGTATTCCTAACGCAACTTACTCCATTTATCTGGGCTTGGGACCGGCACAAAAATGACACTGACTTGTGACCCTTGTGGCTGATTTAAATTTAATAACACCTCTGTCAAAGTGTGCTGTTATCAAATGTTTAAAGGGAAATACTACAGGCAATACACGTTATTTTGGGCCCACTAACAATTAACATGTAAGCTTTTACAAAGAATTAAAGAAATGTCCAAATTACTCATTAAGGCATTTATTTTAATACATTTACACTCACTCAATTACTTTTGAAAGGCTATTTCCTCAAAATGAGTCAGAAATCTCCACTTCAGTAGCACCACATTTTCGTCTTGTACTTGACGATATTTTGAAGGATTTTGCAGGACTTGTTGCTATGTAATTCCTAGACTGATTTACTGAGCATTTTACTCCTAAAAACAAGATGAAATTTGATTTTTTAAAGGTCAATGTCGTGTCTGTGAAGACTCTCACTCGTCCAGGGTAATTGCATCGCAACAAAAAGTTTAAAAAAGCAGTCATCTGGATTGGATTTTTAAAGTTGAAGATGTTTCACCTCTTACCCAAGAGGCTTTCTCAATTCTGAAATTGAACTGGTAAGAGAGCTGGTTTATATTCTCCTAGGAAGGAGGAGTTTTTACCTGAAACTAAATTCTATTGGTCAAGGCGACCATGAATAGCCTGAGTGGTTTCGGGTCGTTAGGAGTCCTTTGTCCTCAGCTGGAGTGAGAGTTGTTAACCCTCCCCAGCCTGGGCAGCTCCTACAGATGTAAATGACCTGAGTGAAACTGGTTTGTTTTGTTTGGGTTTCAGGAGACTGTTGTAGACAGAAGGAAGGTTGTATCTGAGCCCACCATTTCTGTTTAAAGAAGGTTTATCTTTTTTGACAAAAAAAGATAAATCTTCACTCCTGGCTCAAACCATCCTTTCTCTCTGGCTAAGATTCGGACCTCACTGTCCTCAAAGGAGCGGTTTGTGGCCTTCAGGTGGAGGTGTGCTGCAGATTCTGGTCCACTGGAGTTGGCCCTGCGGTGTTGGGATAACCGCTTGTGCAGAGGTTGTTTGGTTTCTCCAATATTAAGGTTAATATCAGTATTTTCAAAATTACTGAAAGACAAAATAAGATGGAGCTGTGATTCTGTCTGTAAGAGCATTTTTATGGAACCTGTCAACAAAATAAAGCAAGAATTATAAAATCTGGCTCTATCCAATACTCAAATATTGTTTTTAGAAATGTATGCAAATTTTCACAGTTTTGTGTATAAAACATTAACTGACTCAAAACTTGCAATACATTTTTTACTGTATTTATGTCAGTAATCTACAGAAAAAGTTTTACATTGTTGTTAGATTTTTTTTAAAATTCCCTATTCACCTGCACCGTCTTGCCTTGAAGATGTTAAAAATTCTGATCATAATAATAAATAATAATAAATCATAATATTGAATATGTTATATCAATAATTAGGTCAATGATAGTATAATGTAATAATTTATAATGAATTTTATAGCTACAAAATAAAAGGTACATTTTTACACACAATGTTCTGAGTTGATGAACAGTAGATGACTGCCTGAGGGTTTAAGTAAATTCATTTTTCTGTTTTGTCTTTTTGATGCTAGCTTTGACATAGGCTTTAAAAGACAACATAAATCTGACTTTGTCTCCTAAACATTTCACCTGAGCTGTCCCTCTCATGTTCTCATTCCTAATCCCATCCTCGTCACTCATCGCAAAGAGAGCCTCAAACGTCTTTTAAGCTCTGCTACCTCCAGCTCTGCCTCCCGTCTTTTCCTCATTGTTCATTTTTGGGGTCTAGGATACACCAATAGAATAATTTAGGGAAATGGTAACTGAATGATCTTATCTCTCTATTTATGGAGCCAGACATCTTTAATGGTTTATTTTTCGCCACGGGAACATTGTTTAATCCTAGTCGTTCCATCATTGTCCCATTCATCATGATAACTACTGACTGTCTTCATGTTTTCTGCTCTCAACTACATCTTCCAGTGTCTTTGCCTTGTTATACACCACACACACACTTCTCCCTACATATTTGTGCTGAAGGGAAAGAAGTTAACTGAGGTTGTTTAGATTGGCTGTCTCACAGTAAATCCTGGCTGCTGGACCCTATGGAGTGAGGTCATGGAAGAGCAGTCAATATGGATTAAAGCAAATTGCTGGGTTGTCTATGGGAGAGGAGTACAGCAGATAAAGAAGTACAAAATATAGGTAGAACTTCATACAGCGTATTTGGACTGAACTGAGGGGGGAAAAGAGGATTTGGGTGGTGTTTTATACAGTAAGGTGCTACTATTGCAATCCATTTACTTTAATTTCAATGTATTTCATGTTTATTTCATCTTTATAGCATTAAATTAAAGCCAACATAAACAGTATATTGTTAGATAGTTGACACACTAGGAATAAGACACCTGACCAATCATAATCTTTGTCTCATCCTGTAACTATATTTGTGAAAAGCTATTGGGCCACTGCAACAACGCATTAACAACCTGACATCCACAGTCACTGTTGCAAAAGAGCATTTGTAATGTAATATTGAGCCCCTGTTGTCTTGGTCATTTTAATAAAAAATAATAATTCAAAATGTAAAAAAAATGTAATGTAAATGTAATGTAAGGCTATTAAACAGACAGAAAACAGCTATAGATTCAGATGCATAACAAGAAAAAGGTACTCAGGAAACACTATGGTCAGGAATCCAAACTTTTTTATCCAGTTTCCAAAATATGGTGTCATGTTATTACACAAAGTTGGTGTAGTCTGCTTTGTTAATCAAAACATTGCATTTATTGTCTACATTGCATTAATGTGTGTCATTAAATATTGAGTTGTCAAAATGCAGGGAATTGTTGCCATCTATGAATCTGCAGAAATCTGGGACTAAACAGAAAACCGTCTACTGTTTACTGCGGCTGTCTGAGGATTTTTGCTGTTTTGATAATATAGTATTAGAGTCAAAATTGTACTAATCAAGACCAAGACCAGTCTGAGTACAGAGTGAACAATGACAAAACCAAGACTTTCAGAGTTTGAGGTCAGACTTTTAAGGACCGAGACCAAGTCAACACCAAGACAATCCGAGACCAGGTCGAGACCTAATCCAGTGTAAACTAAATAAAGGGGAAAAGTAAAACAAAAAAACAAAAAAAAGTGGTTCAAATACCTAAATGATTATATTAATGATCTAATGCAACAGACTCCACAAACAAACAGAGACAGCTCTTTTTTCCTGGTTCGTCTGATGTGGAAAAGTAATTACTCCAAAATTTTGAAGAACAGCATTTTCTCAAAATGTTTGGTAAATAAAATCTTTAAGACCGCCAATTTTACTCATCCAAGACTGAGTAAAATTGGATTCGAGACCCTAGATTGAGTAAAACTCCAGCCAAGACTGAGACAAGACCATGACTGTAAAAAATCGTCCTAAGACCAGCCTCGAGTGCTACAACATTAGTCGCCATGTTGTTTATATGTATCACTAAAAGTGCTTACTGCTCCAGAAAAGCCCAAAACCCAGCCACCACTCCCTCACCATTGGGTGAGTGGGTGAACCCTCCATGGTGTGGACACTACAAGATAGATTTTCATGTGTTTGTGAACTTTTCCATGAATCCAGGTATACGCTCTCATGTAGAAACATGAACCCCTTAAAGGGTTACTGAACCAAACCATCCCGTACTGACACATCGCTTATAGTCATACTCAAATTGCACAGACTGTAACTTCCTTTATTTCCAATCATTTTTGTTTTTAACTAAAGAAATTTCCCACCCTCCGCTGATAACTCACCTAAGCCCCACTCTTCTCCACAAACACGTTGTCCTCAGTGAGTGGCTTCTCCCTGAGCCTGCCACATGTTCCTTCTGTTTCTGATTATCCGGGCATCTCCAGAGATCGCTCCCAGTGACACTTCCAAAGATCTGTCACTCCTAACTCTTTCAACTTGTCTCGCAGAATGTGGGGCAATTCTTTAAATTTTTTTTTTTTTTTTTAAACGTCATGCCACCGCTGTCTTCCCTTTACACATTCACAAAGCTCCATAATGGTAATTGCTCTTCACACAGTGATTAGAACATATGCAGTGAGTGAATGGCCAACAGATGTGGCCTGATAATCCCACAGTTTGAGGAGGAAGATAATTCTAGCCTTGAATACACAATCACCCTCCTTTTGAGACTCTCTTCTCTGTCCCGTTGTGTTGGGACGTTTTCACAAGCAATGAATGGCTTTGGAAGCTTTGTGTATTGTAGAAAGATAGGCCGGCAATGGTAGTTGTAATATTACACAAAGCTGAGGCGGATCCTTGTGTAAACACCCTCTACTTCAAGTTCTTCAAACTAATTAAGCTAAGCAGAAGCAAAAGTATGCAGAAAATGAATAAATGTAAAGTTGGCTTACAGTAAAACAAGTACACGTTGCTTTAAAGATAAATATATATGGATTACTATTACTGCTACAAGTGTTACTACTGCTGCTGCTACTACTTCTACTTCTAATACTGCTGTAACTACTACCACTTCTGTTGGTGTTGCTTGTGTTACTACTTCTACTGCTGATACCACTACTACTATTTCCACTACTACTACTTCTATGGCTGGTAAATGTGCCACTGCTACTGCTACTACTACTACATGGTACTTAACAAATAACGTCTACTTCTGATGCTGCGACTGCTACTACTTTTACTACTGCTACTACTCGGCACTCATACCTGGAACCTTTTGTATTACCCATCTTGTCACAGAGTATTTTTTTCTTTTTTTGACCAAAAGTTGCTCAAATTTAAGTAAAAAAAAAGTAGTCACGACATACTTTTATTTCCAAAAATGTACTGTAAGAAAGGTATCTAGGTAGTTCCCACCTGATTAAATACTTCTCTGACTTGAAGAGGAACCTGTCCTAAGTGATCCGGAGCACATCTGCCTGTTCTGTGTCCGTTAGAAGTGTCTCAGAGCTGAGGAGGCCTGTTTGTCTTGGCCGCTGCTGGCATGTACACTTACTTCCTTATGTTTCCTGTTATTATGGCAGCACTCCCATCTGTACCACATAGCTTTCACATTTTATTCAACTAAGGCTGGAAAATTGAGGTTTACCCAGTGTGACCCACATGTTTTCCACATTTTGGGAAGACATTTTGCCAGGAACAAGGCAAGATGGACTGATAAGAAGCCAAAGATGAGCAGCTAGTATAATAATGTAAGGGTGGGAATCAGGGAGGAACTCAAAATACATTGTCCATGGTGCAGATAAGATCTCAATAAAGTGATACTGCAACACTACATAAATCACAAGACAATCATCTCTGACATATCATGATATCTGTGTAACTGAAGAACACAAATATTTCTAAAATGGAGTTTAGTCTCTTCAGTGTAGTGCCAGACTGTCCTGGACTAAAAGGAAACAGAATTCAACACAGCAAAGTGCACAAAGCCATCTTTACATAAGCAGCCTGTGTAAAATCAGCTAAAGGAAGGAAATATGCTCAAAATAGAAGCACTCAGAGAGCAGAGACCTCCATCAAGGCTTTAGCCCTACATCACAAAGGTAAGCTGTAGAGTTTGAACTGGGACAGTTCTAGTTTTATAGTATATGCTCTATTTTTATTCACAATTGAACATAAACAACATATTGGTTCTGAAAACTGAGCTATTTTACCATTTCCATCCATCTTCTACTGCTTACTAGGGACTCGGTCGTGGAGACAGCAGTCTAAGCAAAGATGCCCAGCCTTCCCTTACCCCAGACACTTCCTCCAGCTCTACTGCCCAGTAGAGTGCTATAGTCCCTCCGGTGTCTTGTAGGTCTTTCCAGGGGGTCTCCGCCCGGTGGGACTTGCTCGAAACTCCTCCCCAAAAAGGTGTCCAGGAGGTATCTGAACAGATGCCCGAGCCGCCTCACCTGGCTCCTCTCTATGTGAAGGAGAAGCGGCTCTACTCCGAGGACTTATGTTAAAACCTGTTAGTACTGTTTAAATCTATATACAACAATCTTAATAGAAAACAACCTTTTCACTTGGAACACTTGAATGCAGCACCTGTCACAAGAGGAGGTGGCATGGTATCTCTGTGTATACTTTTATATTGTCCCTAGTAAACACTGCATTGGCGTGAACAGGTGGAGCATGGCTACCTCAAGTCCAGAAGCATCACATGACCCTCTCCTGGACTATTAAAGAATCACATGGTCAAGTGCTTCCCTATCAGCATGCTTTTGACACTGGGCCACAGTCTCTGGAAGAGCCCTGGCTCCGTGGACTAATATCCATTACCCATCAAGCACCAGGGCTGTCCCGGGCTTCCTATCACAAATGAACCCATCTGCCTCTGCCATCTGCACTCATTTTCTTCATTATTCTTCAGCCAAAAACAATACACCGTCTTTTACTCCCATGTGTCACCTTTTTCCTCACTGTAAGACTAAAGATATGGACAAAAACACAAAGTTCAAACCAACAATCATTCAGTGTTTATTTCTATAACTGCAGCAGATGAGATAAACTAACAATTACACTGAGTTAACCATAAACATTGTGACATATGTTAGCTACTAAGAGTAAATCAATCAGTATGCCTGACATCGGATGGTATGTGGCCCCTTATACGAAATTAAGAGACATTTCCTGCTCTTAAACGTTCTTCCGTAATGGCACCATGATGGGAGTGAGTGCATTAATGTAATAAAACCTGAACTTTCAGAAAATATAAATACTGAATATGTGCAATATTCAGCTGGATAGTGAGGTACAGTAATTAGCTTTAGCATGATAGATATTTAGAGATTTCAGTCACAATATATCAAAATTAGCTACCCCCCCTTAATTAATTCCCATCATTAGGTAGCACAATGAGCTACTCACCATTAATAGGCAACTCTACTAGTATGTTCTTCTAATGGGCCATTTTAGTGAGTTACCTTCATTAGCTAGTTAGTGAGCTTTAGATGTTAAGCTAGATCTGTTAGTTCAGTTACTTAGGTTGTGTCCAAATCGCTCGCTTTGTAGTGGTGTCTTAATGTCTAGTGACTGAAAAGTAGTGCACTCAATGTTTCCCACAATACATCTGTAAAATTAGTTCACAGCAATGTTCACAATACCACAATGCTTTGCAAGTTTTGGAGGAACACAGTACAGTGTCAACATTTGCTTGTGTCAAGCGATAAGATGTGTTGAATATAACAGTGGCTT
The DNA here is from genome assembly GCA_020698575.1 of Bostrychus sinensis. NCBI lineage: Eukaryota > Metazoa > Chordata > Actinopteri > Gobiiformes > Eleotridae > Bostrychus > Bostrychus sinensis. The sequence continues at coordinate 14,360,202 of CM036249.1, read as the reverse complement.
ATTATTTAACTACAAGGACTTTTTTACACATACTTCAGCATCACTTCATTAACAGCAATGGGAAAACTGTAAATTACAAAACTGTTCACTAACTGTGTGCACTAGATGTTCCACTAGTGAACTGCTGGATACAGTGATTAAGTGGTTAGGGTTTGTTTTAGGGACGTTTTAGTTTAGATGAACTGACGCTGTAAGATGAGTCCATGTTGTTTACTTGAGTTTCAAAATTAAACATTTTTCAGACAGTTTTTATGTGTGAGTATTGTTGGTGTGTTTGCAAAAAATATAACTGTCCCATTTTAGAAATACAGTATTATCACTCTACTCTGTTGAACATTGTGTAGTTGGAGTTTTGTTTTATTGCATGCTTAAGTTGATGCAGTCACGACAACTGGCCTTTATTTGGAATAACGCAAACTGAAAGTTGTTCTCAGCCTATTACAGAAATGGCAGGTCCTACATTAAAACTTGTTTATTTGTTGCTAAAAGAATTACCAGCAGTGGCACTTAATATTAAGGCCAGTATTAGAATCAGGCCTAAACTCTGGGTGTACTTGCAGCTGCTTTGTGTAATTAAACATAAGCATTTCTTGTCACAGCCTTTTATTCTCATCAGCCCTCCACATTCTGGTATCAGTGTGTGGTCAGCCATGAAGCACTCAGTGTGTGAGTGCACTGCACCTCGCGTCTTTCAACGTTTTAATAAAGATGGAGATTGCATCGCGTCCCGGCTTATTAATGAGCCGTCCACACAGAGCAGTCTGTCAGCACCGTGCATGTGCACGTGTGTGTCACCATATATTAAAGTTCATAAAGCACACTGTGTTATCTGATTAAGTGATTAACATCTGTTTAAGCAGCGGGACGCTTGAGGTGCTCCTCATGCGTTCACTGGATTGTGCTTCACTGCCAACAGTTACAGCCTTTTACTGTTTATTGTTTTGTAATTATTTATGTTTTTACAGTATTCTATATTTCTGCATGTAGCTTGTAGTGCTTAGATGTTTCTCATACTTGTGATATCTAGTGTCATGTTTTTGTCTGAGGTTTCAAGATAAAACAGGAATGTAAATAGATTTTTCGTGATGACACTTGCATAAGTTGACAGTACTCTCTGAGAGCTGTTGTATAAGTAATTTGAGTAAACTTGTGACTTGATAAAAACAAATCTAAATTGGGTTACTTCAGGTTCATTGTTTCATGCCAGTCTCTCCCAATTCAGGTTTAAACCCTTAGCCGTGCTAACATAGCATGACAACAAAATAGTTAGCACTGTTGCCTCAGCAAAAATGTCTTCACCTCCAGATGGGCCTCCAGGTGTGGAGCTTGTGTGCATGTTTTCTCTGTGCTTGGGTGGGTTTCCTCTGAATGCTCCGGTTTCTCCCATCAACATAAAACATGCGCAAAATGCTAATCCTCCACCAAATCCACAAAAATGACCTTGATGCAGACAGCGTCATAAACAATATGTAAGTCTTTCCTTGTCCCATTTCACTTTGTTACATTTCTCAGATCAGATTTTAAATGTTCAGAATTACTTGTTCAACCTTCAAATCTGTTAGTCAATTGTGAAAATCATAAAATCTTTTTTTTTTTTTTTTTTTTTTTACAAAGAGCAAATACTTCAGTTGCAAATGACATTGTACAATTGTCCGCTGTTTCTTACTCTGTTAATTCCATTTGCCAATCTGATCACAAAGCAAAATTCTGCTCTCAGTTGAATAGTCTTAGCCTTCAAAATATTTTGGCATTACTCACATTGCATTGAGTCATAGCAACAAAAATGGATAAACCAACTGTCATGATAAGTCAGACCTGTTAAAAGAATTAGTGTTGAACTGTCAATGTCGTGCTCCCTGAGTTACACTAATGCAGTTTCAAAATCAGAGGTGGAAGAAGTACTCAAAATCTTTACCCAACTAAAAGGACTGTTCCTTCAAAACTATTATACTCAATTAGAAGTAAAAGTATTGTATATTCCACAAAGTCTGACAAACCAACAGCGCAAAAAAAAAAAACAACCTTCTTGACAGATGTAATGATGTAGGGACCAAAATGGCTTAGTTATATTGAGCTAAACTGCAGTTGTTGTCCACATTTGGATTGTGTTCTCTAAACCAGTCCCAGAGCAGAGTAGCCGTGTTGTGAAAATTACCATGGCCACAAAACCCACTCAAAACTAAACCATCTTCTTCAGCCATGAAACTCAGAGTTTAATAAAACTAAACCTTCACTTGGCTTCACACAACAGGGCTCCTGAGGAGTTGGCATATGTTGTAATTATTAGTTTCCATGCAACTTCATACACAATGAGCTTTTAGTTGTTTTAATGGCTTTGTTGGAAAATATTTTAGCTGAGTGTCTAAGAATTAAGAGTGCAGTTTCATATAAATAATCTGGAAGCAGAAAGTAGTCGTAGTAGTGTCATTATTTAACGCTTTACAATTGCTGCAAGCTTTATGAAATCACCTTGACTACCAAACAACAGTTTTTGGAAATGGTATGATTGGAAAGTGCATATGATTGGTGAGGCTTGTAAATAAAAGAGAGTTGTGTTTAGGATGGATGGAGACCATGGAAAATCAACTGGTGAGTGCATGGGATGGATTGTGAAATTATTATTATTTCTCAAATTTGCATGAGCACAATATTACATGCCTGAGCTAACTTCTTACGAGTGCTTTAGCCTCGATATTGAATCTATTGTGTTTATTAGGCCAAAGCTTATCTACAATGGTGGGGAGCCTATTAAATTACTTACCTAACATATAACTTTGTCTGCGAAAGGAGTCAATCTCACAACATTTAAAAGTTTCCAGTCTGATTTACACTTATGCACTTGTTTTCTCACACTCACAGTCTGCTTTTAATGCACTTTTAAAAGTAAAACCAAAACAATTCCCAACCAAGACACTCATAAACTTCTGGCATACTCTGGCACATCGAGCAATGCATAAATGAATTGTCCATATTTATCTACATTTCACTTTGCTTCCCCCTTTCTTTTTTTATGTATTTCTTCTTTTTTGGCCAAAGCGTGCCTTCAGGCCTGAACATTTACATCTATTAAAATAAAGCTTACAGTATAACGCTTTACTTTTCTTCTCACTATATAAAAACATACAGTGTATATTATGTTTTTATGCTTGCAGATGTTTTTGCAAGGTGCACAACTGTCTAATTAGAAATAAATAAAAAATTGCTCAGTTGGTAGAGCTGCAGTGCAGGGCAACTACAGCCTGCTATAGCATCTTATGTTTGAGTCTGGAATTCGACAATTTGCTGAAAGTCACCTGCACTGATAAAGGCCTTTTAATAGGGCTGTGCCAAAAACCTAATTTAAAGTTGAATCGCGATTACAGTGAAGCCTGAAATTATTCATACCCTGGCAAATTCTGACTTAAAGTTACTTTCATTCAACCAACATGCCACTTTTTGTTCAAATGTAAAAAAAAAAAAAAAAGAAAGCTGATTTTTTTTTTTTTTTTTTTTTTTTTCACAATGATTGTACATCGTCTTATTATCTTTTGGGAGAAGCCTATGTCATTTCCGGTCAAAAAAAACTTGCTGGTTGAATTTAAATCAGCATTTGCCAGGGGTATGAATAATTTCGGGCTTCACTGTATGTATCTGAAGAGTCAATCTCAGTGATAAGCTTAGAGCACTTTTATTCAATGTGGACAAGTCTCCAGACGGTGCCATGGGACAAACGGGCAAAACCATTTATATGTCCACTTATATTTTACCATCCTAACACCACGGACACGCAGCCAGGGCTTTGGAAACGGGGCGCGCATGCCGACGTTTGCAGTAAAGCCAAAGGAGCACACAGCTGCGGCGCATCAATGCCGTATCTTGTTTTTTGAAAAGATTTTGTGATCTGTTAATAGTCTGACAAAAAAAAAAAATCATAATTAAAGTTTTTGTCATTTCGCCCAGCCCTACCTATTAATATCTTTAACAATAGCAATAATAATTTGCTTTATAGCTTAAATAAATTGCATAAATTCAATTCCATATAAATATTAAGTGGTCTTTTTGCATACAGTATGTCCTCCACTCTAGTGCAAACTGGACAGGAGAGCATCTAATAAAACCTGCCTGAACACATTCACTCCCTGTGTTATGTTTACACCAACCACTTTAAATGTCCTCCTCTAACCACTTCACAACACACAAAGTCAGACTAGTGCGACCGACCTCCACGACCTCCTCCTGTCAGAACAGACATGTAAAAGTTGCCAAACCAATTTGCAAGCGTGTGAAGCAACCAGACAGAGAAGAGGAGTAAAAGGGCGAAGATTGTCTAAACGGTTGTAAAAATGACCCCATATATGTCAGTGTGAGATGTGCTCCCGGTCTGCTTATCGCGCTTTACAAGTTGTCCAAGTTGTCCGGGGTTGCGTCCTGTTAGCGTCGGACAGACCAGAAAGTGAGCCGCCCGACAAATCAATAGGGCAGAAAATGAGATCATAAAAAAGGTGGGGGACAAAGACTAATGTGTCTCCTGCCTTGGATTGCTCTTTCACACTAATGCCAGAATATTTAGTTGCTGATGAAAAATGACATGCGCTAAAAAATATCCATGTAGGTCAACCAGTGGCTATTTTGTTGGCATTTTAACAACAGTTCTAAAAAGAAAAGTTGGGAACTTCTGTGTGAATTTTGATTTGTCTGACCTTACATTTTGCCTCATTCTGCCTTAATTAAGCTTTGACCCAGATAAGACGGTGGACTTTCTGAATTGTGTACTGCTGTGGATAGACTTCTGGAAGTGTTCCTGAGCCAATGTAGTGAATTCCTGTACAGAGAATATTTTGTATTTGGTATGAAAGAAATGATGGACCGTAGTTCAGTGTCAGGCAGTTTAAATCTTCTTGGAGGGTGACATACTCTTGAACATGTTCATCCTCTTGTATTAGTCCTGATTAGTCCTAAAACTGATTTTGATACATTTTTACTTTTTGTGCCTTTACAAAAAAAAGGCAGAAAATCAAATTAAAAAATGTCTGAAACCCAGGTTCTTCCTCGTAAAGCCCTAAAAGACCCAGCCTACAGTCACTGTTATCTAATGAGAATTATAAGGGAATTATTTCCCATAATGCAATGAGAAAATGATGGATCTGGTGGTGATTTTTTTTCTTTGTTTTTTTTTGTGTGTGTGTATTTTCTGACTGACAGGGTTACAGAGGAATTAACATGATTTAACAGTTCTGTATTGCATGAAAATAAGTGATTTTAATATAAGTCAGTGGGACCAAAAAGAGCTTTTAGAGGAAGAATGGTCAGTTTTTTGCCCACTTGTGACACTGATATTTTAAAATGAATTTATTCATGAACATCTTTGTCAAATATCATCACCCTAGCATCAGAAATGGCAAAATGAGAGCAAAAAATACATTTGAAAAACCCTAAAAGGGTGCCTGAGGGTTAACTTTAGATAACTAAACTATGTCCATTGGCGAGCTTTTCAAACGTTTTGCAATCATTCATTTAGGAATATTTTTCTTTAAACATTGTAGCACATTGGTGAACCTCTACCTATCTTCACATCTGATAGACTGCCTTTGTAAAATGCTCCTTTTAAACCCATTGTTTTATTGAAATTAGCTGCAAAATGCTCCTCCAGCTGTTTTTTTATTAGTCCCACATACTTTTCCAGCTTTTTATTGCTGCTGTCCAAATTTTGTTAAGATGTGTTGCTGGCTTTCTGCTACCAAATAACGAGTTATTATTTTTGCGTTAACTGGTAAAACGGGGGCATTATGGGCAAAACTAAGATGGACATATCAGATGAAAGCACTTAATAAATACTTTACCATTTAGGACAATGTTACTGTCAGATCAAAACAGAATGCTTTTTTGCTCCATCTATACAGTCAGTAGAACATCACTTAATCCTTTTTGGTTCTCCCTCATGGTTATATTATTTTTTTAATGAGATTTGCATTCTGTTTTTATCTACATTAACCTAACTTGGGTTTATATATTTTACAGTATCAGCCATGTTGTTTTTATATCATTTTTACACTTTTAAAACATGTTGCAAAACCAATACTTAGGTGTGTAAGTGGTAATTGGTTAATCTTGTAAAATGTGATTCTTTTTCCATTAGCACAGTAGCGCGGGTGGACTATAAAAACAAATGGTGCAGCTTTCATGCTATTCATTAAGAATGTAAGGGTATCATTAGCGGTCTCCACAGGTGGATTACTGCACCTTTCAGTCATACTTCTATTAAGACTTTATTAATAAGGCATGGTGACATAAAGAAAATCATTTTCATATAGAATTTGAATATACCAACACTTAGTACACTAAAGCCTTTTCGCCAATGCTTAAAGAATCAATGAATGAACAAACTTCTTTTCAGAGGCTGTGCAAAACATTTTTTTTCTATTAATAAGAATCTGTTATATTCATATGTTATTCATCATATTAATATGTTAGCAGCATTTCATGGTTTTATAAAGCAATCCAGCTTATACTGTTTAGGTTAAAGCAGTTGCATCTAGTCAGTGGTATTTTTGACCAAAGATGTGGCAGTAAAGACGTTTATAGACATGTGATGCAATTTTATGAAAAAACAGAGCTGGAAACAGAGCTGTACACTGTTTTTTGGGATAAATGAGTGAGAGCAGACTGCGGCTGTGTCTGAATGTCCTTCCTAATCCCTCTGTAGTGCACTATGTAGTGGTTACGCTATTTTGTAGTGGTGTCTGGCCGTCTAGTGAATAAAAAATAGTGCACTCAAAATTTCCCACAATGCAATGGTCACTAGACGGTCAGTATAGACCAGAATGCTTTGCGAGTTTAGGAGGAGAAAAGCTGGACCCTGGCAGGACTTTAAACTGAACACAACACTTCTGAAAGAAACCAGTTAGAAACACTGGTTTTACTTCTTTCAGGTTGTATTAATGAATAAATAACTCTTAAATAAACCATTACGGTGTAAAATTGCTAATGTTAGCTTACCTGAGCCTGTACAAGTGACAGTTTCCCCATGTAAGGCACAGAGCTGCAATAATCCAGTCTGTTTTATTCATTAAAGTAATAATTAATGTTAAATATCACACATATGAATCATTATTTATCTCTAGACAATCAATCAATAACTAAAATATTGCTAAAATCTGGTCAGGCTTTATCACAGAAGCCCATTATCAGTGGAGCATGATGAACTTTTTTTTACACAGGCGCCAGTCACGTGACCAACTGCGATTTAAAAATTATGTGCAAGTGTCTGAATCTTTCACCAAATGAGTGACCTATAATCTGCTATATAGTGCTGGACTATATAGGGACTGAGGGGTTAGGGGCTAGGGAGGATGTTCAGACACAGCCTGGATGTAGAGGGCTTGTTGATTGGTCGGAGCTTCCTGGAGTAGGCGGGGGTTTGTGGGAAAGGGGGAGGCTTGTGGAACTGAGAGTTTTGAGGCCTCCGAAAAGCTGTGACAGATTATAGAGGATTACATGTGAATGAAGCAAAACACAACTCAAGATATGTTTTTGTTGAGGTAATAACAAAAAAAAAAAAAAACTGAAAGTAGCCCTTTTAAAATTCAACAGTGACACTATTTGCATTAATAATCATTACCAATACATAATTAAAAGGGAAAAGATAATGAGCCAGACCATATAATATTAATAAACAGAATCTACACACGTCTTGTGACTCCTATGTAATATAAATTGGCTGCATGCATCTATGTTTTAGTTTGGGCACATAAGGAGTGCATATACATTCTGATACAAAAGGAATGAAGTCAGACAAAGACGAGGTAACATCTTAAAAAAAAAAAAGGTCAGAGGTCAAGTATTTGGCTCTGTGCACTGTACTTCCCCTATAACTTTCGATGGGACTGAGGAATGTTGGAAGAAGTTCTGGAAACAGAAGAGAAGAAGCCAAAGGAGTGCGATATAAAAAAAAGATTGAAGAAAGAGGAGAAGTCAGATAAGATCAGATCTGGGGATACGGGGGCCGGGTGAGGAGGAGACATCATGGAGGAATGGGAGGGGCTCGGGGGAGCAGGCAGGAGCAGTCACAGCGGAGTATAAATACAGAGAGGATTATACAGTGGCGCTGTTCTGCTCTCTGCTCCCCATCTCGGTGACAGAACACAGAAAGAGGCTTACTCCTGACTTATGCATTGCAAACAGTGGGTGAGTGAGTGTCTGTGTGGGAGCCCAGGACCATTAATAATATCTTCAGGGGATCCAGCCTGCCCCGGTCCCAGGCCACATACACCACTGACCAGAACGCAGTGTGTTTGTGCAGGCAAGAGAAATAACAAATAGACAAAAGTGCTGTCTTCTGCTGCCGTGTTTGAGACTTGACTTTGACTCAAATGCTGTATTTTTTGTACAATCTTAAGCTTTCATGTGTGGTTGTATGTGGTAGTTACAGATAGTGTGGACAACAAAAACTGGCACTAATATATATGTATATAGAAATATATGAAATGAAGCCTGTTTTACAGTAAGGCTGTCATTAATTTGCTCCATAAGTTCAGGGATGGCCATGGATCGCCCGCCGCTCTCACAGCGGGTCCATGACGCACAGAAAGCACAGCTCCCAGGAACGCGTGTGGACAGAGGCAGTGAAAGGAAGCGATATAAAAAGCACACGTAACATTTATTAGTAAGAAGTTTTACAGGAGACTCGTGAGGGGAGAGAAAGGAGAGGGCTGTAGTGCAGCGGCCAAAGCAGTGGATTTGTCCTGAAGTGGAACCTCGGGCAAACATGAGGCAGCTGCTCTCTCTTCTCTGGATGCGCAGGTCGTTCACCGTGAAAGCAAGTCAATTTTGTGATGTACGCACATTTCCACCACGGTCTCGCACTCCCAGACACGGCCTCACGCCTCCAAAGCACTTTGAGAAGCTGGTGTGCGGCAAAACAGATCATGTGATTAATTTGCGTTAATAAATTTTAATGTGTTAATTTTTTTTCTATTAATCGCATGCGTTAACGCGTTAACATTGACAGCCCTAAAAATAAGATAACATGTTGACATGACTCAAGAATTTAAAACCTGGCTCTATCCAACATTCAGATTTAGTAGTAGTAGTGTGTGTGTGTGTGTGTGTGTGTGTGTGTGTGTGTGTGTGTGTGTGTGTGTGTGTGTGTGTGTGTGCAAGTGTGTGCATTTTTATGCATATAATGCCTAATTTGCATATGCAAGCATTAAATGGCTCAAACGTTGCAATGCATTTTATCCCTACTTTTATGTCAGTAATCCACAGGAAAAGGTTCACACTGATATCTGTTAGTCTAAAAACATCCCTTATTCACCTGCAGTGTCTCACCTTATTAATTAAATGTTGTATTAAAAAAAATGATGTAGACTCTAAAGTGCATTGTTCAAATCTGGTTGGTTACTTCTAAATACCTAAAAATACAAGGACAAGGTCTGGATATAGCAATGACTGCACTTTCTAACAATCCAATAGTCACTGGGAGCTGGGATAGGCTGTGAACCACAATGGGATAAGTGGAAGAAAATGAAAGAAAAAAATACCACATTTTCTCTCTAGGTATTGGATCCATCATCATCCACAATCTTCTCTTTGCTAGATACGTTTTATTGATCTCTAAAATGTGTGTAGATTTACTACTCTAACTACTATAGCCCCATCCAATGATGTGTAGCATTGTAAACACAAAACAAATGAAAGAATACTTATTACTGTACAGCAGCAGGCGACTTGTGACTAACCTGCAAAGTCTTGTGGGCAGCACGCACTAAACTCAGTGGCTAATAGCAGCCTGGCCAGCCTCCAGAATTAGATTTCACTTATCAAAATAAATGATAAAACACAGTTAGAGTCAATAACAAGCTATTGAGATGCTATTTCATATCAGCAGTTTGGTGGCTGTCGAAGGAGTGGCGATAAATGACTCTCCATCAGAGCTCTTAAACACTCAGCGAGCCCGAGAACGCCAATGCCCCCCAGCGGAAACGCCACTCAGGTTTATTTAAAACGCATTGATTTTACGTCACAGAGCGAGAAATATGATGGCCTTACAGTAAACACCTTAAGCATGTGTTCTGATGCAAACTAAACAGCAATAAATATTTTTAAAATCAACTAAGCTGATGTAGCAAGGTGGCTGCAGAGTGCTGCAACTGGAGCCAAGTTGGATGTGGGTATTTTTTCACACCTTATTATGGCTTTAATATCAGTAATGAAAGAGCAGGAGCCAGGGGTGGTGTTAGTGGTGATGTCTTAAATCCTAAAGAGGACTAAAGTTAGCCAGAAAGTCAGTAGCCCATGTTTGATTTGCATTATTTTACCTTGAGTAGGGCATTTGTATTGTGCCCCTCCTGGTGGACTGGTCTAAAAGAGTTGTGGTCCATGCCGGTCATCACAAATATGCCTTTAGATATGACAGAAGTGGGGTAATCAGAATAAAACTAGAGTTGAGATAAACGGCTAATCTTTGAGACCTGTGACTCAACTCAAACTTAGGCCTCAGTGGCTTGACTTCAACTCAAGTCTTTGTTTTGAGCCCCACCCTCAATTTCCACTGCAAGCATTGGCGCCTCACAGCACAGTCAGATGCACTTCCTCTCTGCTGAATGAGATCATTTCGACTGCCAACGCTACGCCATGTCGTGGTTCTGGATGGAGACTGTGTGGCGCTTCGTTGGAGATACGCAGCAGTTCTATTTTTCTGCGATGGCACTCCCAGTTTATGTCAGTCTACGCAGAGTGCACCAAACCGGATACTGAACATGCACAACATCCGCGTTTTCAAAGTAGAAACCGAACCTGTACACGGAATATCACATTTTTATAATAACAGGCTATAGACCTCCTCACATATGTGTTTGTTTAAATATGTTTTGCATGTATATTTCCCACACACGCAATTCAACTCTGGTTTAATGTCCTTCCTCTAGTAAATAAAGATTGTTTTGGTCTCGTTCCTGTCTTTATTGATGGCTTTTATTGCCTGACTTTGCCATTCCCCCACATGCTTCTCCAGCTGCTCAGAGCTCCTCTCGCAGACCAGGACTCGTGACTCGACTTGGACTTGTGAAACACTTAAACTTGTGGACACTAACTCGGACTTTTACCTTGGGTGCTTGCTCTCTCACACACAAGTTCTGTTAGGAAATAGGAATGTGCAAAACTAACATCCCAATCAACATGTCACTGTGGCACCCTCATAATTATACAGATTTTGGCGACTCGACTCAGACTCGCCTTCAGTTCATTTAGACTCAACTTGGACTTGTCTTAAATTGATTTGGACTAGACTCTGACTGGACTCAACACAAACTCACACCTCACTCAATGGACTGGACTTGAATTTTCATGTTGAATCTGACTTAAACTCCCTCTTCAAGTGCTGATGACTTGACTCAGGGCTTAGCCTCGGACTCAAACCTTGAGAACTTGAGCGTGACTGAAAACTCTGGGCACACTGAGACCCTAAATACCTGTAATAGTCTGTTAGCTGATTTTATAATGTCTGTTGCAAGGTCTAAGCACAGAAAAAAATGGCAATAAAAATAGTCCAGACCAGTAATAATACAGTAGTAGACACCAGAGTGGACTGAAGCCTGGTTCATTTTTTGGTGACTCAGACATGGACTTCCATTTGTGCTAATTACAGGACTTGCACTCAACTTTGTCTTCGGTGGCTAGGACTTAGACTCAGACTTGAACAGTGAGAGTCATGGCCAACACCAGTGCATTATACTGAACAGGGAGGGAAATGGAAGGAAATACATTCAAAAGTTCCAATCTCTGCCCAATGACAAACTCAAGGGTGGGTTGTTAGTGCTTCTGAGAGGATGCTGTGAATACACAAGAGTACAGTAAGTTTACAGTGACGTCAGCTAAAGTACAGTTAAGTCATTTCAGAAGCATTAGCTGCAGTTCGGCAGAATGCCAGTCAAATAAGTGGCCCATGGTGTGTAATTACTCAATGCAAACTTTATTAAGAGAAGGTTTATGCCCAAGTGAGACCTCACTTTCTCATTTCCTTTTGCTTTAAAACATCTGTCTAAGGCATTTGTTTTTATAAGCCAAACTACAATCTGATTTAGCCCAAAGCTTGTATTAATTTTGGCCTCAGTTCTATTGCACAATTAATTCATTTTACAAACTCAAATGTTATTGTTTTCTGGTTTATTGTGACGGTAATTATCTGTTGATTTAAATAAAGGTCATTTTGTACGGATTTGCCAAAAGGCTAGTCAATAATAAAGAAAAAGAGAAAGGCAGAAGTATTTTACTAAGTTGATTGATATTGGTCTTTGGCTTACATTTGTTTACACTGTCGTTTGAAATGCCTTTGGTCATTTGCAATGGTTTTGTTCCAGAATTACAGAAAACAGTACAGTGCCTCATTTGTTGGATTGGATCAGCCTTCACTCTCCACGTGTATCACCTGTTGCCGGTTCACCACTGTTCTTCCTTTGACAGATGCAGTAGTCAGCATCCATAAGAGCCCACGCTCTGACCCAGTTGTGTAGCCATCACAATTTTCAAACTCACCCAAATCCATAGGCCTCCCAGTATTTGCTGCTTCTAACACATCAACTTTGTGGACAAAATGTTAATGTGCAGCCTAATATATCCTATCCACAAACAGGTGCCATGATAAAGAAATAATCATTTATTCACTTCAGCTGTCAGTAGTCATAATGTTCTGCCAGATCTGTGTATGTCCACATGATTAAATCTGTCATTCTGTTAAAATCAATATGCACTTTATTATTTAAGCAAGTGTAATTTTTTATAGTGGCTGACCTCAAGTTTGACCATGACCCAAAGAATCTATGTCAAAGCTGCGGTGGTTTGGTCTAAGTCACATTCTACTTTCCTTTTGGTTATTAAATGGTTTCTGTGTTTATAAATCATATTTTATAGTTTTCACTTGTGATTATTCTAATCCATCATTCTCATGTGGTTAAAAGAATAAAGCATCAAATGAAACAAAAGTAATCCTGACTATATCACCATACCACTGGCAAAGTTATGATTATTTTAGGGCTGGGATAATTATTGCGTTAACGCAGTGCATTAATTTATTGATTTAATCACGTTAATCTCAATTGACACATCGATTAATTTGATCACAAAAAAAATATTACAACAACACTGACAGAGGCAGCAACACGCCACGGGTCTTCCAGCGGGGCAGAAATGCACCACGTGAGCATAGAAGACGACAAATTTCCGTTTCCATCAATCAGGCATGTTCGAGATGAGCCAGACCTGCGCAGTTTCAATCAGTGTCGGTCTGTGCGCAGTGCACGCCGGTTAGATTTGTGTCCGACTTGTTCCCAACTTGCTCTGATGCCACAAGTGCGACAGTCACCGAAAGCTCGTGAGATCCAAATGAGGCCAGCACCTGAGCCGCCGCAGTTCATCAGGAGCAACTGCGGAGGTTGGTCAAAATCATATCTAACACACGCGAGAAGTGCGTGATCTGAGCCACAAACTGTCTGACTTCAGGACAGGTGTATTTCCCCTCCTTTCATTGCAGCCGTGCACTCTTGTTCACAATCCAGGCGAGGCGCAGTTCATCTGGAACGAGCCTAATGCAACAAGTGAACGAGCTAAAGCAACATGAGTGACCAAAAAGACACATTGCTAAATGGACAATTCTGCTTCAAATCGTCACCAGACAACAATATAGACAAAACAAAAGTTATGTGCAGTCTATGCAAGGATGAGTTCAGTTACCACTGGAGTAACACAGTTCATAGTATTTACACTGTTGTGAACCACAACAATTGTTATTATTTGAAGAATTAAACTTATTTTTGTTAAAGTTCTAAAAGAGATTACACATGCTTTTTTAGGTAAGTTTTGTGTATTTGTTGGTTGTACCTTATTTAGGCAAGCTTTGTCAATGAAGACAAGTTACAGGTCTCAAAAAGACTATTTATTTATTTGCTTGGCAAGTTTTGTTTGCATTGCACAAGTTTACAGTAAAGTATGTGAAGGTTAATTCAAAATAAACTTTTTAAATTTACAATTTTGTGGTTGTACGTGAATTCATAATGCGATTAATTGCAATTAATCGCGATAATTTTTTTCAGGTTTGCGATTAATTTTTTTCAGATTTGCGATAATTTTATTTTATTTTATTTTATTTTATTTTTTTATTTATTTTTTTTTATCACTTCCCGGCCCTAAATTATTTACATCACATCAAATACATTACTGGATGGGCAATTCATTCAATAAATCAGATTATTTTTACTGCTGAAACATTTTACCCTTAAAAATCAATTGACATTACTTCATGAACACAAAATACCTAAAGCCAAAATCAGTCCTCCAAAGCACCTGCCACCAAATAAATAAAATAACGTCATCTCAGGACCTCACCCTTAAATGCTTTTGACACACACCCACATTACTGGCGGGGGGGTGTACTTACTGAGACCTGCTGGATCGCCTGGCACCCAACATCCAGCCAAGCATCATAGCAATCCTTGATGTAAAACAGCTCATAAACTGCTTACAAGAACTCGATCAATACCAACAAACATTATGAGAAGACAACTGAGATTTTCAAGATGCTCTGTGGACATTTCTCTGGAGAGGTATCCCCCCAAACTAGTCAATGAGTAAAAGAATAAATATGACAGAGTGCATTTGTTTGTTTTGTTTCTCACTGTACACATTTGGTCCCAGTATGGTTCATTTGTAAGTCTTGTTCACTTGGCTGGCGTGAGCTGGTGTGAGGGCCAGAAAACTAGCAGACTAACAAATAGTACAGAGACACACATTGTTTGTGGTGAGAACAGCTTCAATCTGACCAAACTGTGTAATAAAACAAAACTTCTGTGGGTTAAACAAACATCTGTTTTGAGACACACTGAAGATTCCAGTCAATTTGGGTTAGCTCACTGATGCTGCTGGAGCCATATTTAATTTAGGATCACCTGGATGACTGAGAACCTTCACAGACATCCAATAAATCATGACAACATAAAAAAACATATACAGAACATGTTTAGTTACATGAAACACACACAATTCTCAAAATGTGTTCAGTCAAAAAGTGCTGGCCACTAAATAAACCAGTGACAGATTTCAGTGCAACAGAAAGACTATAAATGCTTTAATCCTATTGTTGGTAATGGCTTCAATGGACAAGAATCAATGCCCCCAAGACACCTTTATTTAGTTATGACCCCCGCGACAAGCCCTCTGATACCAGCCGTCAATATCCCATACTGTTTAATGATCAGGTTAACTAATCAAAGAGAGTGCACTAACAGCACCGTTCTCTTCACTCAATAAACATATCATTGATTGGCACCGACAACTACTTCCTGTCTGGTCTGGGACGTACGCTGCATGTCAAACACAGACACAGACAAACATGGCAGCTCACATTGGTCCAAGGGTCAACCCTATTTCCAGCTACAATGAAGCTACTCCTAGAACAATGCATGAATAAATGAGGGAACGTCTGTGTGCTCAAGCAAAAAAATAACGATCATAACCCACTGACCTCTTAAATCTGACCCGGCCGCGACCTCCGACCTTAGGCCCAGATCAAACAGTGTATTTGCTTATTAGGATTCATGACACTGACATAACCTTTCTGCTGTGGAGTATGAGGGTTTGCAGTGGTCTCTGGGGGCTTGAAGTGTGTCTAAAAGTAAATGATTCAGGGTCCACTTAAATCAAAATTCTGTCAACAGAGCAGCAGTGAGAGATAGACTGAACGGTATTTCCTGTAAAACTACATTGTGATATAAAACACTTGGTCTCTACATAGACACGTGAAACCAGGAAGAGCTCCTGCATGTTTTTAAAGCCCATACACCTTCACCGGACTCGTTCTGAAAATGTCAGCAGCTGTTTCTACGAAGCATCAGGCTCATTTATTAAACTGTTAGCATCATGTAGCTA
The DNA here is from genome assembly GCA_020698575.1 of Bostrychus sinensis. Lineage (NCBI taxonomy): Eukaryota > Metazoa > Chordata > Actinopteri > Gobiiformes > Eleotridae > Bostrychus > Bostrychus sinensis. Next base: position 14,344,308 of record CM036249.1, on the reverse strand, counting down.
ATAGCCATGCTAATTGGCCATCATTTCCCATGAACAGATACCTAAATCCAAGTGTTCACTGCAAAGTCAAAGGGAACAACTCTGTGACGTTTTCTTTACATATTATTTTGAGTTATAAAATGTGAAATATTAAAGCAAAGGTGTCCGAAAATTATGTCAAAAAGTCTGACAAAAGAAAAATCTGGGACCTTTAAATATTCCTGGATCCAGACTGTTTTGGATAAACACCAAAAACTAATAATTTCTTCCAGTTAACCAACCAACACAAGTTAAAACATAATTTCCTTCACTGCGATAGTGCAGGATTTTCATTTGCTTAGTTGTTTTGTAAAGGCTAATAGTTTGCATATAAAAACAATGCCATATTTTTTTTTTTTTTTTTATTCACATGACCAAAGACTGAAATTTAAGTTATTCTGGGAGGAGGATTATCCCTTAATCCGTTTTAGCTCATCATGTTTTGTGCCCCTAAAAATAATATTAAAAAATGTTGAGTAAATAAGTAACACAAAGTGTGTTATGCAAGCTTTGATTGGGTTTGTATGCCCATTAAGAACACAATTAAAACTCTATCCTCTCAAGAGACTCTTATAAAACAGGATCCTAACATTTACAACTGATTGGTATTCATTAGAGAAAGTTCATTTTACCTAATGAAACCCTTTAAAACTATGCAAGTAAAATGTGTAGTCATTCACAAACAAACACTAAAATTCAACTCCATCCTTTAATTTTTATTTTTTACTTTATTATAGAAGACATTTTAGCAGTTTTCTTTTCTTTTTTTTTTACCCAGACACAAGTGCAAAGTGACAATTAGTGCAAGTGGTCATTCCTTACTACTACTGACTACGTAAGAGGACGAGCTTCAAGAAAATGTACTCTATTACAAAACAACAGGAGTAAGTTAACTTTGTGACACTCAGTGATGATATTGGACAGATTTTAATGAGTCACCTTTAATAAGTAACACCTTTTTTTCTAAAAAGTACCACACACAATTAAATCATGTAGCTTGAAAGTTATTTTGATGGTTTCCCGAAATGAAAAAAGGAAGAGTGACTCCACCAAAAACATCTCCCTCACCCTACTAAAATTTGCAGCTGTGTACTTTCACTAAGATAAGGTTCACTATGTTTTAATCTAATATTTTACAAGCCTGGCAGATTAAACCACCTTTTTGGCTTGTTTGACCCTATTCAAAGTCAAACAATCTGAAATTATAAGCACTAGGAGATCCCTGGCTTGAGTTCAGGTCTAACTATCCATTTTATCTTTATCATTGCAAGCTAGGGCCAAAGATACTGACTTTCTTTTAATAGATACTTACCTGGGCTTTGTGGTTCAATGGATAATGCCTTAACCCCACAATTTGACTGACACAGAGAGTGATGGCTAATACTGTAAGAGCCACAATCCACTGGGGACCTGAATTCATCACTTCTCCTCCAAGCCCCTTTTCATGACAGACTCAAAAAAGTATGAAATGTCACCAAGACGTAACTGTCTCCCAATCAAGTGTAGGAAAGCCACTTAGGTATATGGGGGGGCGGCTGTTCCACCCCCACGATCCCCAGCCAGCCCATAGGAATAACACTTGTCAATCAGGAACAATAGATTGGTCACAGTCCGTCAAAAATGTTTCCCCGGCTCCTTTCCTCGTCCCTGTGGGTGGACGACGCAGCATTAGAAGTGTAAGATTTGACTTTACGAGAGTCTTGGTTGTAAGTGATAGCTGTTAGCTCTTTGCTTCATCGATGCTTACTAGTGTCACATTGAAATATAGTCTTTGACGCCCCAGAATGAACTGTTTCATCTCCTTGTCAATCATCTGCATTGTCTATTCCCAATACTTTCCTTTTTTAGACTAATTCATGTCTTATGGTATTGCTCCTGTCAAAAGAAAGGAAACAGATTTTGCGATTTCTCTTGGTAATTACCATTCATAGAGGGTTTTTTTTTTTTTTTTTATACGTTAAGGTTTTTTGTTTGCTGTTGCCTATCCAGCTTTGGCACACAATCATCTCAGGACGTGTATTAAATATGTCAATCAGCCAGTGACTCTGACAGGAGAGGAGATGCAGATACGGCGTTCCGCTAGCATCGGGGCGTCTTTGGGGAATGGTGCGAGCGCTCAGCTTCATGTGCATATCCAATACTTATGCTGCAACACTGATGTTTGCTTCTCTGTTTGTCTCGGCGGGAAAAAAAAAAAAAAGGGGGGGGGGGGGGGTGGGGGGGGGTGAGGGGAATTTGACAGTGATATTTTAGGAAGGAGGGGGCAGGACAATGCTCGAGCCAAGTCACCTCAGACAGAGAGGGGATTCTGCAAAGGGTAAATTGTAATTAGAAGTTACAAGCTTGTTCTCATTTCTGAGTTGTAATGACTATTGTTGGGCTCTTCTTCTACTGATGCCTGAATATTCATCTTGATGTCACAGATCCAAAGTACAGTTTGTACAGCAAACCATGCAATGACTTGTACTGCTGCACCATGGTGCGTAGGCTGTGTGGTGGCTAATAGGGCATGCACGTAAATAGTGTGACAAGTGTAGCCCTCTATAAATTCATGTAGGAGGAAGAATGCAAAGCAGTAAACAAGAAACAATTATAGACACCTTGCACCTTGCGATCTTGGCTAAGTTTTCATGTTCATGAAACGAACTGAAGCATGTGGAGGTAAAGTGTATGGTTCTATGTTCCATAGTGTTATAATCTCAGCATTTAAATCTGAATCTGTGAGTCCAGACTCTTGTATCTGCAGCAAATGTGTGTCATAACAGAATGCAAAGAGCACTTTCGACCTTCTAGAGTAGTGATTCTCAACTGGTGGGATGGAAAAAAAACATCCTGAATTTCCTTTGGGATGGGAAGTACCAAATCTAAATTATTTTATCTTCTGGCTTTTCTTTTTTGGGGGGTAGCCACAGCAAATCATATGACTCCTAGCATGCAGTGATTTGCATATTCAGTTGGGGAGTTTTGGCACCCAGTGATCTTCCTGATGCCCTTCCAACCGTCTCCATTTATTTAGGCCTGGGACTGGCACAAAGAGTGCACCCCTTGTCACTGAATTTGGTTCCCATGGTTAAAATGATCAGAAATTAAATAGACCAGACCAGTTGAGAAGTACCGGAGGACAGGACGGGCCACTGACTGAATGCTGATAAGAAGGATGTGTAACTCTCGTTCTCTCTAGCTTATGCCTTCTCCTGTATATTCTGTGTGCTTTTGTATCATCTGTTTGTGCTCTGTATCAGTGGTTGTGTGTCCATGTATAATCAGGTGTCCAGAACCTCAGGCCTCTCTCCATGGGGAAATCTTACCTCCTCCTCACCACGCTCTCGAACACTTGTATCTGTGTCTGGACTGACGCTCCCGGTCGGGGCTCTGTGGCCCGCTGTACTCTTCATGCAGCTTTAGTTCACCTCTCCTCCTTCTGTTCCCTTCTTTCAATCCTTCTCTCTCTCTCTCTCTCTTTCTGTCTCTCACTGTCTGTTCTGTATGTCCCTCAGCAGACAAACACTCACAGCACACAGAGGTATACGAGCACTGGTGCATTCATCCGCATATTGGCATTCTAATACACTGGCATACATTAGTCATTCTGTAACAGGGAGGGATACAGAGCTTACAATGGCCCCCACGCAGCGTCCTCTACAGTGGAAGAAAAGTCACGGGTCACTTTCTAGTCACAGCTCATGTCCCAAGTCACTTTGGACTAAACCAAACACTACTTAATGCACGCCAGCCTGCAATGTGGATAGTGCAAGGACTTTTTATTACCTAAGATGACTTTGAAAAAAATAATTTTTGTATATGTCAAATTAAAATGAGTATGCTACACTAAGCCCCGGGTTATCCTGAAGCACATTTAAATAGCTTAATTTTAACTTATTGTTTAACTTATTGTTCATCATTTTAAGAAAATCTTATTAAAAAATGTTTATATATTTCTACAATTTGTGTTTTAATTTATTTATCCTAAAAATATTTGAAATGAGCAAGTGTCACTTTCAGGGGTCCCTAAACTTTCAGGGCCCCGGTGCTGTTGTCTTGGCTGCACTGCCTGATGCTACGCCTCTGGTTGCACCCTGCTAATAAGTTTAGTATTTTTGTGACTTAACCTGGACTTGGAGTTGCCTTCAGTTCATCACCTCGACTTTTTTAAGAAACTCAAACTTGACTCTAACTTGCACCTCAACTCGAGACAATTCGACTTGAAATGTTGATTTTTTTTTTTTTTTTTGGGGGGGGGGCGACTTGAACTCTTTTTCCCAAAAAGGTGCTATTGACTTGACTTAACACTGAGGACTTGAGTGTGATTTTGACTCAAAAACAGACTCAATTACAACACTGGGGATGGGCACTGAGACAAGTAAATACCTTTAATAATCTTGTCTCTTTACAATGTAATTTAATGTCAGGCCCACACACAGAAAAAACGGCAATGGAAATAGTAATAAAGTTGATTAAAGCATGGTTAATTAAGACAATTAAGTGAGAGAAATATCTTAAGTATGAGACTTTTATTGCTCTCATATTTGACATCTAAACCCATAACTGTCTTCGGTGTTTTTAGACCCAAGGCTTAAGCTGTCACATCCGCTCAGGAATGCATCACCAGTTTGAAATATATAGATCCATTTCTATAGAAAGCCCCAGGCATGAACCTTAGCCTGAGAAGAAAGCATGCAAAAACAAACATAATGAAGGCACACAAAGACTGAATAGACTCCTCTACTGTACATGCTGTATTAGTGCTGGCTCTGTTGCAGTAATATTGGGATCAAATTAAGACGTTGGGCGGCTCCTCTTTGAGGCTTGGCGGACCAAGCGGATTTGACAATTGTGTTAGTGAGCCCAGGACTGGGCTGTTGTTGCAGGCAGATGCTTCTCAGAGATTCTAAGTGGTGATATCCTCTGAGGCGCAAATGCATGAGCAGATGTTTACGATGGTCTCCTCTGTGTGTCTTTTACATAATGCTGAAAGATCTCTCACAATCTATTCTAAAGCCTATTCTAAAGACGACAGAAGGTAATACAGGGCTCCATTAATAAGAATAGGCAGGTTCCTCTAGACAGATTGTGCAAAAAGAGGAGAAAAAGACTAATATGCTTTTATTAGAAGGCAACATCTGTGTGATAATGTCTAAGTTGGAGAAGTAAATAAAAGTCTGTGAAGCTGGAGGGTTTGTAAAATGGTCACATTTTATATAGTGCTTTTTTTTTTTTTTGCCTCCATGGACACTTAAAGAGCTTTTACATCAAGGAAACAATCACCTGTTCACACTCACAAGCATTCACACATTCATAGACAAGTGTGCACAAACAGTGACAGGTGAGTCTTCAGATTATATAAACTTTCAGGCTAGTTTTACTTATTCTCTTAAAATTTTCATTTGCAGCAATGATCTAACTGCATTATCCAGGTGTACTGTATAAGCTCTACTAAAAGATATCTGAATTGCTGCCATACATTTTCACAAAATGTTTCTACAGCACTATTTTCATTTGGCATTAAAAATTTTAATTGTGTATAATATTAACTGTATAAATTGGTAACTTTTGTATGTTTGTATTGTTTTGCTTAAAGGAGATTAGTGACAAGGAAAGTAGGAAATATATTGTTATTTTAGTGTGTTTGTTTTATTTTGCTATATGTTTACAGGCTATTTTATGCTAAATTGAGTTTTTCATGTAGTCTCTGGCATAGCTGTTCTAAAGGCTCACAAGGCTCAATTCCTTGAACCTCCACCTTTCCCACAAACCCCTCCTACAGGAAGCTTGACCAATCAACAAGCCCGCTACATCCAGTCTGCTCTCGATCATTTATTAAAACTGTGTACAGCTCTGGTTCTACTGATTCCTCACATGTTTTTTATTTTGTAGTAAAATGGCATCGTAGAAAAGGTTTGAGGAATTAAAAGCTCTTTTTCTCCGCGGCTCTCTTCACCTGTTTCTTTATGGCAGTAGTAGTAAGTAATTATTGGTCTTTTTGGAAAATATTTCTATTTACCATTGGCCTGTTAAACTTAACAACACATCCATCCTGCTTTCTGCACAATGTTTGTCAGTTTCATGTTTTCCATCGTGACCTTGCTCCAGAGGACTCACAGTACAAACTGCACAGATTGTCAAGTTGCACTCCAGCTCTTTCTTTCCTCCCTTTCTTATTTGCAGCCTTGAAGAACAGCCGTAAACGCGGAAATGGAACCAAAGTAGCGTTTCATTTGTCCCGTTCCTTTCCTTTAGGCAGTGATTGAATTTTCCCGTTGCCTGCACAAAGCCAGTCCCCACAGGAGCGTTGGCATAAGCGCTGTTGGAAGCCTGCCTGTTAATCCGCTAAGGAGAAGCATGTGATGAGATGTATCATGTTCGTCATGGCCGTCGCACCACACACTGACACATGTGTGTGGCCAGTGGTGGAGGCCGCTGTGGAGAATGGCCAGGATGGAGCAGAGGCATCAGCTGGTCTATGGGACATAAAGAGGGCCCTCTGAGTGCTGGGTTTGTACATAACACACACTTATACCGAGGATTAATTTGGTGGTCGATGGTCACTGGCCTTTTCCATCCTGAACTAATGCTGAAGGAACTGTCTGTGCCCAATGTGGGTTTGGTTTATCATAGACCTTAATGTTAGTACAGTCTGTGAGAAAAGTTAGTGCTCCTTCTTACTGTATCCCACTGCTTATGCCCATCCTTTTGGTTGTAAGTATTTACAAACAGTAAAACAATTAATTCACTAATTTTCTTCTGCTTATTCCTGAGTGGCTAGAGTAAATCCTGGCAACTATGGGCCTGGGGTGGGGTACACGCTAGGCATTGGCCAGCTAGCTACAGATATTTGTTAAGAGACAACCATAAACTCACATGCATCCACAGTATTGGTAATTTAGATTTACTAAGTCACCTTAACCACTTAAATAAACCAGTAAATCTCAGGATGGGGCACTTTGCATTTAAAAACCCCTATTATGCTAAATCTACTTTTAGCATAATAGGGGTTGGAAGTGCACCTGCATGTTTCTAAATCCCATACACTGTCACCGGACTTGTTCTGAAAGTGTCAACGCTTAAATTGCCGCCAAGCAGTCAGCTCATATATCCATCTGTTAAGGTCATGTTGCTAATAGCCGTGTTATATTCTGTCCACTCCCCACCATTGCCAGCAGGGGGCAACCCCCTAATCCCGCAAAGTCAAAGTACCAGCTCTGCAAAATAAGGCATTTTCATAAATATACACTATTTCACATTATAAACTGCAAAAATACTAATGCAAAGCTGTAAAAAACTGGAAAAGCACAATATAAAACAAAAGTGATGTGAAGGTGCCCTTAAATAAGCCTGTGTGACATTTTGTAGTTTACAATGTCCATGTGGACCGACCGTAGAGGCCCACAGGCTGTAAAAAAGAGGCAATATCTTTAGAACACCAAGCCATGGGGTCACCACAGCAAAATCAGTTCCCTCTTAGCATGCAGGGATTTGCATGTTTAATTTTTCATACAGGTTTTCATACCAGATGCCTTTCCTGATGCAGCCCTCACCATTTATCCACAAAATGTACACTGGCTTGTAACCTTTTGCAGTTTTAAGTTGTGTTCCTCAGGAGTTGTTGATTTGGGATACAACTCCTCATAACACATAACTATGAATATGCATGCATCACCTTTACTACAGGCTGTTATAGCAAACCTCCTACACCACATGACCAGATGGGCCACTTTCCAGATGTCGCTACACTACGTTTGCATAAGAACAAGCTCTACCCTTTTGTCGGTACAACCAGCCCCTCTCCCGCCTCTGTGTGTTTACTATCTTTTGCATGAGGGTAGTCAGACGGAGCTGCGAGAATCAAAGCGAGATGGAGGGCACCGAGATAGAGGAGGGCGAAGACAGCGTGACTATGACCCCTATAAAGAACAGAGACCGCTGCTTAAAGACTATAAACACTCTCCTGTGCATAGACTCCGCTGGTACAGAACGCTAGCTGCTCCCACAGAATACCACAGACAAGCCCAGCGTCTCCCAGAGAGATTCCAGATAAGTTCCTCTCACGATCTCTTAAGCGAAAGGGTGAATGTATGCCGTTGAATTCCACACGCATCGCAGCAGGCTTTTGATGTGACTGATGCCATTGCGCTTGATCCGCTCTTTCATCGACATCAAATAAACAGGCAAAGAATATGTTCAACCCTCTCTGAGCAGTGGCACAGAGGGACGTAGTGGGGTTGTATGTGTAAGTGGGCTAAAGGTGAGTATTTGTCACTCCGCTGTAGGGGGACATGGCCCTATGCACTGCTGGAGGAATAGTTTAAATTGAAAGTGTGTCACCTAGATAAGGAATCCACTGACAGTACTCAACTTTATTTGCAAAATGCTTGCTTTTTCTAAGGACTCAATTTTTTGGCACCATGCAGTATAGCAGTTTTCAAGTCCAAAACATACTAACTCCAGCCACAAGAAGTCAGTGTACCCCTTAAATGCAGAGGGTTGCATCAGGATCGGCTATAAAAACCTATGATAAATTAAAAATGCAAATCAAATGAGTTGCTGTGATAACCCCTAAAGGAGAAGGAGAAGTCAAAATGTACTTTTATTTTGAGTTTTGTTTTAATTTTCAGCTGATCAAATGGGCGCAGTTACCTCTTGGATACCTCTTGGATAGGCATGGATCCAAATTCAAGAAAAAGGATACACAGGGCAGTTTCAGGACTGACACAATAAAAAAGAAAATAATAAACAAATCAGAGAACCATTGGCCTTCCAATAAGTATGAAAATATTCATGAAAACTGTCCACTCCTGTAAAAAATGCACATGTAAGTCAAAGACCTATCTTCATAAAGTATCACAAGTGTAGTAAGTGTGTCAAAATGGGACTGACGTTACTGTCCCCTCACAAAAACATACAGGTCCCCTATTCTGCTCAATTGACTTTGAGCTTCTAACCATGTTATAATTTTGTTTCCACCTCAGAAACATAGCTGGAGTAGTATTTTGTTTCATTCACGCTTGTTTTAGTAATCCTCTATGTCATGCCTATAACCAGCCATTTTATGCTAAAAAAAAAAATAATAATAATATGGCCCCTTTATTTATTTGCTCAAATACTACACAATTGTCAAAGTGTAAAACATTTTGTTCCTAAATTTTGGTCTGGAGTACAATTTGTTTGAAAGTGGGCTTAATAGTATCTCCATAGGGCTATTCAGATTTTTATTACATGCTGCGTATTTTGGCCGGTTGCAGATTTGGCCCCCCAAAATATGATATTTTGATCTCAAATATTATTATACATACTAATGGAGTAAACTTGAACATGCCTGATTCTTACATACATGTGATCCAAGTGTTGTGCTTTGAATTATAAACCACTGACCTTAATGTTCTCCACTGTTGTACTTTACATATTTTCAATTTAATCTTCATAAATTTAATACAGGCTGAAGAAAAATCCCATTGGCTATCACACGCTTTCAATTTCCAAAGTTCTCACAGATTCCCAGCATGGCCGAGTATGTCTCAGCTCACAGCCGTCCCGGTGCAGTGAATGTGTCATTGTTAGACAAATAGCTCTTTAAAAAACTCTGACCAATGGCCCTTGAGGGGATTACCATGGGTACATTACACGACGGTCACACCCGGCTGTTTACGAATGCCTCTGCTCTGACACACTTTGTCACTCCAGTTTAACATTTTAAGTACCATCAGATATGCAGCAGCAGCAGCCTATTCCATACTGCTTCATTAAAAAGAGCAATCAGTTTTAACAAAGCAATCCAAGCCATGGCAAGTCCATAAGACAAGTACATTGGATAATTACTGTTGATTAATCAGCCAACAAGTAGGTCATGCATCGAAGAGCTCCACTGGAAAGCATTTTTGTAGTCTCCACATTTTGATTGCAGACTCCCTACATGTAGCAATAACACAAATACAAAATATATCGTGTTATAAAACTGGCCAAAACAGTTGTGCGTAGAGTACACCAAACCAGTCTATAAAGCAGAGGTTCCAAATGGTGGGTTTGGACTGAAAAGTGGTTGAACATAGTTTCAATGTTTATCTTATTTGAAATCTAAATATTGGTTTATTACACAGAATTGTATAACATAAAAATGTTAATTGCACAACATTTTACAGTAATATAATTGAGAAAATGAACTTTGGGTCAGTAAAGAGTTGGTCACAACAAAATGATCAGGGACCCCACAATCAGAACAGTGTAGAACCCCTACCACTACCACTACTACTACTACCACTACTACTACTACTACTACTACTACTAAAATCATGATTCCCTTTTTGAGACTACTTGTGACATTTTCGTAAAAGCATTAAAATTAGGCCATAACAATGAACTTGGATCAAAATGAGTTGATTTTGAGGGGAAATTGTTGGTAAACGACATAAAAAGACCCAAACTCAGATCATACGAAAATAAATTGATATGTTATACATTTTACTATTTTATTTTGATGAATACATTTCATTTTTAGACCATTTCACACTTTTCCCATTTTAATCAGACAGTAAAAGAGGTTTTGAAAGGGTGAAACGATATCCATTGCGCAAATTAATATGCTGTATAGAGTATATGAAGGAAAATTTTAAATATTCTAGTTTACAATAATATAATTGAATATATGAACAAAGCTTGGGCTCAGACTTCAACCCTAAGTAGAATCTTTTTATTTTTTTCTGAGAAAACACATTCTTTACATAGTGCATTTCTACTTGTATATAAGAACTCAAAGCTTTTTACATCAAGCCTCCATTCTCCCAGTGACATTAATGTACACACACTAGTATCACCAATATGTGCAGACACAATGGTGAATGCACTGTGGGGTTCAGGGTTCAATATGGACACTTCAACAGCAAGAAGAGAGGAATGGGAATTGAACTAGCAACCTTGTAGTTACGTAACAACCCTATTTACGTCCTGAGCTGCTGCCACTCCCAAAAGGAGAAGATATTAGCAAAACAATTATGGGATGTAGGAGAGAACATGAGCCCTCTGTTAAGTTTGAGCAGATGAGCTAAACTACAGTGTTGTGCTAGAGTTTGAAGCAGGTGTAAAAACATGCTGTAAAATAGGAATGCTTTCAAAAATATAAAGTTATTGAGAGCATTTTTGTTTGACCATACAGTTTATTAGGCCTTACGTTCCCATATAAGGCCTCGTACACTATCCGGCACAGTTCGGACGTGAGGGAGCTGACATAAATTTGACTAAAGGCCCTACAGTAGCTCTCAGCTGCTCTTGTATATGTGTAGGAGGAAACTGTTATTAGGCAGCCTGTGTGTAGAATAAACACTACGGCTGCTTTGATAAACCATGCAGCCTCCATTTCACTCTGTATATCTGGGCCCCAGCCGAAATCCATCCGCTCCAAATTTGCCGTGCCGTTCTCGGGGAGATTGCTTTGGCTGTGTTGCTTTTTGAAAAGGGCTGGAGCTAAATACTGGTGCTGCATGTTAAATGCCAGCGTAGCTTCCCCCAGGGAGGTCTCTTAGCTCCTAATAGGCGTTTTGTTTCGAATTTCAATTTAGAGGAAAAAGGCTTTATTCTTTTTGAATAATGTGAACGGAGACGGAGAGAGGTCCCTCCTGGTTATACCCGCTCTCATAGCACACAGCGGGCCCCCTGGGGTGTGAACACGTGGGGGATGCCTGCAACGCACGTGGATGTCAGGGCAGATGAGGTTCAGTGCAGCAGTACAAGATTCAAATAAGAACTTCTTATCAAAGTGCCCTACAGAACACAGTAGTTAGTTTAGAGCACCAAAAGAGATAATAATCCTTTTCTCACAGAGAGGAGTCAGCTGAGGTGGATGGCACAAAAAACAGAGGACCCAAATTTGGATCAAAGGACAAATGGAATTGTGCATTTGCTTTATGTGGAGGTTAAACTTTTTAATTTAACCTTTATTTTACCAGGAAGTCCCTTCAGATAAAACCTCTTTTTTGAGGGAGACCTGGCCAAGAGGTAACAGCTACAAAAAAACAAAATACAATTATACAAACAGTCAACCTTATAAAATCATTTAAATCTGGCTCAAGAATAACAAATACACTCTTCTAAACTTGCAGTACTTTTTATATATATTTTTACTGTGTATTTGAGGAAAACTGTTCTGTATTTTTTTTTTTTTTTTTTGAGTTGGCCTCAGAACTTAAAAATCTTGAGTGATCCTGATACCTTTTTTTTTTTTTTTTTTTTTTACAGTGTATGTTTCATGTCTGATGAAACCCTTGAATGCCACTCCCACTGTCTGTTGGTCTACACAGCTTATAAATATTAAAAAAAAAATCATTATTGTTATTGGTTAATGCAGATTTATGTCTCAAGTTTTTCTGTTGACTTCATGATTAAAGGTGGTGTGATTAATGAGGTAAATAATATGTTTCTTCAGCAAAACTAAACAAAATTTATTTCGAATTATTAGCTATGTTTTCTAACAGAATTATTTTTCTTTGTCAAATGTCACTAAAACGCAAACATTCAATAGACCATAAGCCAGCTGACCTCACAGGACTCAAGAAAACATTACCTAAAAATATATTGTACCTGCACTGTAAAAAAAAAAAAAAAAAAAAAATGTTGTGAAAACTCAAAATCTCAAGTCAACAGGATCCCTAAAGACTTTTGAGTTTTGTGGCCATCTCATAATCTCAAGTTTTTAACAAAAGATATATTTTTGTTCACCTAATTTGATATTCATATGTCTAAAATCTTTGACTCATTTAATTTAATAATTGAATAATTTTACATCCTACTATCCATTGTTCAGAAAAAGTACTATTACTGATAATAATAAAAACTAAGTATTCTAAATTTAACAAAAGAATAACTTTAATTTTTTTATGATTTTTTGGGATATATGAGGATGAAGAGGCGGACTTTTGATTTCTTCTTCCCAAGTTTCTCTCGGTAAATACTGATGTGCTGCCCTCTACAGGCCAGGTTTGTTACTAGTCAGTTCACTTTGTTTGACAGAGCTCAATGTGAACACATCAATGATGGTATAACTCCACTTACCCCCTGCAACATGCTCACATACCCCTAGGGGTCCCTGTACCCCTGGTTGAGAAACATTACCTTACATAGCTCCAGCTGATTTGGTGAGACATAGTTGAAATCCACTCAAACTCTTGACTTGTGCAGAACTTTGAACTGAATTATGAATGCAGTGCTGTGTGTGTGCGTGTGGATGCGTGAGAGTAAATGTGTGTGTTTATTAACCTTTTGGCCCCGGCTCTGTCTTATGTCGGTGCGGCCCCTGGAGCCTGAGGCTGGGCCATTTCACCGAAGCTCATGCTCTGACATCACACGGCATCACACCCAACACACACAACACTGTACTGCACCACTCACCAAAGACAAAGTGACAAATGAAAAGACTAAAATATGAAGTTGTTTTGTTAAACACATGGCCTCTAGGTGATCCATACAATTGCTGGCTTTACAAATTCGTATAAATATGAGGGCTTTATCCAGACAGAAATTCAGATTATTTCATTTTTTTCCCCGCTTTCCACCTTTCCAGAAAATGTTTTAAAAATCTGACCCTCTGATTTAAAAGAGTTGACATAGTTTACATACATACATAATTTGTATACTAAATAAAAACAATTTCATATTTTAGTCTTTTCATTTGTTTCCTTTTTCACAGCAATAGTCTGGATATTGATAAACAAATTATCCACTCAGAGAGGACCTTAAGGCTAGAGCAGAGGAGGAGACACTGGGTTTGCATTTGAGGCATAAAAACTACCTCAGACTAGTGGTTGATACTCACACGATACTCATTTGGGTATGGAGTACTTGATTAAAACATTGATACTTATTAATACATGTGAAGTAAAAGTACATGCACCACTTTAGGGAACTTACTCCAGTGTTTTGTGCCAAAACACCCAGGAGTAGATTGGTCTGGTCCATTAATGTCATGGTCAAGACGTTAGCTCACTACTGTGCACACTAAAGTTATTTATTTTATATTGTGTACATTAAAGAAGTTAAATGGCCAGTATTAGTCAAATTTGTCTTCAAGGGTAACGTTTTTTGTTTCTTTATTCATTTTTTTGTGAAATAATGAGTATCGGTATTGATTAAATGCCCTCAAACTGTAATTAGTATCATATCGAATCTAAAAAATGTGGTATTGCTCATCAGTACATCAGACCAGGTTAAGCTGACACATCAGGTTACTATGGTAACTGACTCAGCATCTTATTCAAAACTAAAACTATTTTATCTAAAAGTATTTTACATTTTACAGCAAACTTGCCTCTTGTTCCTAAATCAGGGCATGTTTCTTTTCGAACAATAACAACCTCTACTTTTGTGTTTTATTTCCGTGCACATCTGCGCTCACGAGGATGTGTCGCTCACTCCTCATTGTGTGTGTGTGTGTGTCCTCGCAGGTATGCATGCATGCGTGGGTGCGTGTTCCAAAATAAAATGCTCCCACAGTACAAGTTTGCTCGAAGCGGAGCAATCAAGACGAGAAACAATACGAGCAGATGGAGCCAGCCACGCACACACACATCCGAACGTGCACGGATATCCACGTTCGTGCACACAGATGTCCACAGACTCAGAGGTTGCTATCAAAGCCTCCATTGGCACCGCTCTCCCCCATTAACAAGGCAGATGGTGGGAAATAGGTTTGTTTGTTAGACGACAAACACCCACATACAGACTGTAACACATCTGAACACCTACACACGTGCGGCAGGTACACAACGTCTCCACTGAGAGTCGAGTGTCACCTCTTCAGACGAGCAAGCTCTTTCTAATTAAAGACACTGTAATAAGCAATCTGACAAACATCTATGAAGCTGTGAAGAATGCATTTTACAGCAGGAAATCGGGACCAACACTGATAATGAGGTCTATGTTCAGTCTTGGTTTACACTACAGATTTTATAACACTGATGCGTTTGAGTTAAATGCAGTTTTTTTTAGTTATTCCTATTGGCCCTCCCTTTATTAAGGATTTTAACCTGCTGGCATGTTCCAGTAAGAGAGGCTGTTGAATAAATACTTCTGAGGAGAGTTAGAGAAAGTTTTGTTGTATTGCTTGATCTTTGCCTTGTTGTTGTTGTTGAAAAACTGTGCTAAAAACAAAAGCAGACAAAAAGCAGCAAAAAATGGAAGTTGTTAAAAATGACAATACAAGAGCTGATATTTAATGAGACATTGATTAAATTTAAAATACTTTAGATTTTTTTAATATCTGTGGTGGTAAATATTCTATACACTTCTAAATTTAATTTAAAGCATTTTACATTGTATTCGTGCAAGCACTTGCAGCCCACCTCCACCCCAGCTCATTTTTGTGCTCATAGCAGTTATTGTACTAGGTCAAGCGAATTTATCAAGCTTATTACTCCAAAAAACCTCGACTATTTTTGGCTATAACTCCTTCCATTTTTGCAGCAGCAGACGACTAGAACACCCTGCAAAATAATCAGTTTCCATGTTCAAACAGAAACTTCACCAGATTAGAGTTGACATTTGTTCTTGCTGATAAATCTGATCCACATTTATATGCATACAAATATATCCACACTCGGTCTCTTGTATTTCATACACATCTTATTCTCTCATACACAGGCACACTTCTCTTT
Source organism: Bostrychus sinensis (assembly GCA_020698575.1). NCBI lineage: Eukaryota > Metazoa > Chordata > Actinopteri > Gobiiformes > Eleotridae > Bostrychus > Bostrychus sinensis. The sequence continues at coordinate 14,328,658 of CM036249.1, read as the reverse complement.
TCTCTTTTGTTAGGGTTAGCTGTCTTCATCTTCTTCATTTTCACTGCCTTTTGTTTTCCCATTTGTACATACTTGGTCTGTATTGTTTTTTGCATTTTTGTCCATGTATGTGTTGTTTTGTGTATGCACAGGTGTATGTATGTTATTTTTATTCCTGCTGGGGCATCTTGGTCAGGTCATGTTTGTAAATGAGAACTGGTTCTCAAACATTTTACTTTATTTGGTTCAAACCAGACTTACATCTTATAGCTGTTATAAAACTTGTGATTGTTGTATAAGATTCATGTTATGTAGGACAGGAAAGTATAAAATATAAAATTCAATCACAAGTGCTCATTTAAGACTTGTACAAGTTTCCCTTATTTCCATCTGTGCTATTGTCCATAACTGACTATTGTGTTCCTGATATAGACAATGTAAAGAAAAAAGTATCAAGGACATTGTTCAGAAGACAGTAATTGTCTATTGAAAAAAGCTATAATACTTTTCAAGTATGAGAGCACAAATGACACAAGTGAAGTTTTAACAAGACATCTGGGGCAGCTCATAAAGGTCGGATCAAATATTTCATGGAAACTCCAGCAGTTGATTCATTTTCATCAGTTCTTTTAGTCCTGCCACTCTACCAGTGTCCACAGCCCCCAACTCTGGGTTAGGTTTCAGTTGAGGTTTGGCAGGAGCTACACTACAGTGCACAGCTGCCAGGTTAAAAGAACAAGAGCAAAATCGTGATCTTTTTCTCTCATGAGTGAGTGATAATACATTTCAGATATTACTGTGTAGTGCAAGCAGAGGTTGAGACTCTTTTCTAAATTCAATTCAAATTCAATTGTTTTTTTTTTATAAAATAGTAAATGGTAATGGCTTTTTATTTCAAAAAGTTATCCTATTCTGCCACCTTTCCAGACAGACACTCATATTCACTGTCACAATTAAATACTGCTGAGAAAATCAGCACCAAAAGGGCCCTAACATCTCTAGCAAACCTGGCCACCAAAGAATGGACAGAATAGGACAAAATAGGCCACTGACCATATTCACCTTGTGTCCAAAAACCCTTTGTCCTCTGTGACCTCTGCTTGGGAGGCTCCTACTTAATGGAAGCAGTCTCCTGGGGATTGTGATGGCGCACTCTTGTTAGCCTTATTGATATTTCATCCCACACGCTGCAGAGGTGAGGAGTTGGATTGGAGCACCTGAACCCGGGAGCAGAAGGTCAGGTTAGTGAGAGGAAACTCCAGTACACAGGACTGTGTTTGTGTGGTGCGAGGAGTCAGGCACAGTCCGCATTTTGATGAAGGCCCAGGCCACTCCAGTTCTCGGACTTATGTGTTGTATCCCAGGAGCAGACATGTATACGACTGTGAGAATGTGTGGAAGGAAATGCTCAAACACAACAGGCCTACAGTCAGGAGACAAAGTGCTTCAGGGTGCATGATCTTGCACATGTTTAGTTCTGACCTTAAGTTGGTTGCTGGTTCAGTCCAGATTTTTGTTTAGTCCAGGGTCAAGTCCTGAATTCTTTTTATATTCCCAGATGTAAAAACAAGTGAGTAGCCCTGTGTAGGGAAAATAGCCCTTTGGGGAGTCATCTTTCTTTTGAGACAATTTCTGTTTGCCTTTCACATTGCAGTGCACTCAGTAGTTTGCTCCTGTATTAATTTTAGGTTAACATTATTATAATCTTTTAAGAATGTTTGAATTTGGTATTGTGGTTTCCTGAGTGAGTCTTCTTTAGTACTGTGTTTAATCCTGGATGTATTCTCTGTGATAAATGCGGGCTTACTCGGGGCCACCACATAAGCTGTTTACATAAACTGGATAGTTTAGACAATGTAAACCTATTTATGTGAAGGCTAGCTGTCATCAGAAAGTAAGAATTCTTTTTTTTTTTTTCTTCTTTTTTGAATCTGAGGAAAACAAGAATGATCTAATATGAATACTTACTCCAATAAGGGAGGCTGACATTGGCTGTTTATCAACTTTGACTTAATGGAAATGGCCCTCAGTGCCAATAACACTAATATTTTGGTGTTGGGTGTGTCTGTAAAACAGTAAAGCACAATAAACCAAAACATAAAAAGACATGGAAAGCAATATGAAATCAGTGTGAGAATTTGGCAATGCTTTTTGTGGGATAGCATCTGTATATATCAGAGGTAGAAGTACTTAAGAAAAAGTACTAGCACTACAAAATATTATTATTAAGGTAGAAGTAAAAGGACTCAACAAAATGTTACTTGAGCAAAAGTAAAGAAGACAGTAAAAAAGTCAAAGTATCTAATTACTACAGCCTCCAAGATTTTTTGCCTGATTTTACTCAAGAGAAAGGTTTTAGCATTTTCAGAGTTTTTTCTTCTTGGATAACTCAGAACAGAGAGCTGCAATGACAGTACCAATGAGCCGCTTGTCATCCATGTTACCCTTTAATTCACTTTCGCAAGGGTTTGCAGTTTGATGCATTTGGTTGGCTTTGACAAATCATGACGTCTGTGATCCTCTCATCAGGCAAAGTCGTTGAATGTGAGCTCCCCAAATCTGCTGAAACCAATCTGTTAGTGTGTACTCCTTTTCAGAATCAGTAGCTTCTGTGAAAATTGTGTAGTGCATCCCCAGCTTTAGTAGTATACTGTATGAATTGTGGTTGGGGATGATATTTAATGTTATTGGAGGTATATGCCACCCTACATTTATTTGGAATATGGTGCAGAGAATACAGAAATAAACATCTAGAGAAAAAAACTGACAGAAGAAGGTTTCAGTCAGTCATCTTGGCAGTGGCTCCTCAGTGGTGGAGGCCAGGTCACTGCTCCACTCTTTGTTCTGGGAAGTCGCTTGCCGCGGATGCTCTGCTGGACTCTCACAGCCAGTACGATCAGATGGCAAAGTGTGCATTGGTGCTGTGGCAGAGCAGCAAATAGGAAAAGACACAGGCAGACTTTTCAACATAAGGGCCAGCCTGCACTCTCCAAGACCAGTGACCGCCTCAGACATTTCTAACAAGGCTCTGGAAAACACAGCTGATTTACTGCGGGCCTATGTGGAGGCTGACAAGTCCGTAGGTAATGCAGCGCAAATAAACAGAGTCACACAAACACTGATTTGGGGTGGGAAAAATGTGGTGGCAATCACTGGTGTAGTCACATAGGCCTCTGCCACATATGTTTAATACGACTTTCCAACAAGCTGTCATCTGCCACTTCACATTAGTTCAAGTCAGAGTTTTTGTGTTTGTCTGGAAACCATACCACAGCTTGTCTAAACCTGGCACAAATGTTCAGAGAATTATGTAACTTAAGCTCAAAGTGCTTTTGATTGTTGCCCAATAAAAATCTAACACAGTAAGATCGCACCATATCACAAAAAAACATGTATTTCCATAACCCCATCATATAACGTTACATTTTCACTCATCTTGCTCTACGTTCCATGCTTCCCATTTTTTATTATGCTTTAATAACAACACATTTAAATAAAATATTGCATTTGTTCATTGGTATCTACAACTAGCTAGTGCTGGGGACAAATAGGGGCTCAGCAGGGATTAGCTTACTACACAATTTTACAGATTGAAAGAAATCAAATCATGGCACTGTTGTTGTCCAATGTTGGCTATGCAGTTGGAAAAAAAGGTTCTATTGCATTAAACTAGCGTTTGTTTTATCTTAAAGGAGATATATTATGCAAAATAAACTTTTTTCTTAGCTTCCTACTATGCTGTAGATCTGTTTTTATATTTAATGTGTTTTTAATGAGTGTATGTGACTATAAAATGTGTATTGGGCAAGCCAAAGAAAAATTTCTGCCTTTTGTTGCAAATAGGAGACAATAAAGTACTATTCTATTCTATTAACATTGCTCTCTCATCTTAAACATACCTGGAGTCGTGTTTCGCTTCATGAACCTCTGCCTCTCCCACAAACTTTCGCCCACTCCAGGAAGCACTAACCAATCAACAAGCCCTCAACATCAAATCTGCTTTCATTCATTTATTCCAAAAACTGTGTACATCTCTGTTTCCACTGACTTCTCACAGCTATTTTTCATTTTGTAGTAAAATAGCATCATACAAAAAGTTTAGGGAAGTGAAGTGATATTTTCTTTTAATTTGTTCAAAAGACCGCAACAGTCTGCACTCTGCTACACTCCTCACCTGATTCTTTACGACACCAGAAGAGCGTTTCTTAAAAGTGTTCTCTTTTAGTCAGATAATTTTGCTCTAGAGATGACCAAGATTGGTTTAAAAATATAAAGTAAAGTATAATATAGCCCATTTAAATACCACAAAGCTGCACGGTGGTCAAGTGGTTAGCACTCATGCCTCTCAAGAAGGAGGTTGCAGGTTCCATTTCCTGGTCCAGCCTACTCTGATCTCTCTCTGAGTGGAGTCCCCTGTGTGTTTCTGTGGGTTTTCTCTGAGCACTCTCCTCATCATCCAAACATATTTATGTGAACTGGTGAATCTAAATTGTGATTAGTGAATGTTGTGAGAGTGAATGGTTGTCTGTCACTGTACGTACTGTATTTGTTTCAGCCCTGTGAGTAACTGGCCATTGTCCAGGGTGTACCACACCAAGGCATATAGTTGCCCCAACAGGAATGAGCCGGAGTAAAGTAATAAAATTAAATATTATCACCTAAAACAGCCTAATTAATGCTGCAGTGAACTGCATTATGTACTAGTATTAATAATGTTCTTATTCAGTGGCTCAATATTTATTTAGTTTTACTTTCTAATACTTAATTGGTGTGGCTAAATTGGGTCCAAAGGCTGTCATATGGTTTTATGAAAAAGGCCTTTGCATATTACTCACTTCATTTTCGGTTACCTATCTTGTCATACACTGACATCCCATAAGAGAGTACCCCCATCATGTTTTTGCTCTCATTTGTGTCTGAGGATAGAGCCTCTCAGTGTAAACTTTCAGGCTATGGCATTGACCTAATTGCTGCAGTTCATTTTAACAAGGCTTCTGTTAAAAGAGACACGGCTTTGTGCGGAATAAGCCCGATGTTTTTAAACCACCTGTGGCTTAGTTTTCCCGTTTTAATGAGTCCCGTCATGTCATTGTCCACCTAAATAGGTCCATCTTTTCTTGTGTATGAGGTGCGCGGCTGTCTGTGTTTAAAATAATGAGCCCTTCTTGTGCCAGCAGCTGCTGTACGGTGGAACCCAGACGAGATCCACAGAAAAGGCCGAGGTGTGCTCTGGGTAAAGCAAAATGAACTCCGTAACCTCTCAGAGCAGACAGACTTATGGCCGGGCTAAGACTGTCAGAGAACGGCGTGATTCAGGAGGCACGAGAAAGAAAGGAGGTAAGGGACAAAGAGCAGGAGATGATAAAGGGCCAGAGAGATTTAGGAGACGAGAGATAAGGAAAGAATGGAAAAGTGGATGTAACAGAAGCCAGTCTTATATGGAAAATTGTGTTTTTTTGATTGTTTACAGACAATGAATACAGCCTCAGGGGGTCAGAAGCTAATGTACGCTCTGTGCCGGTCTCAAGTTCAGTTAAATTGAGAGGCTTTCATCAGGAGGTGCATCCAATGTAAAACTTGTGCCCAATCAAAATGCACACTACAGGCAGATGACTTGCTGTGGTGACCCCAGAAAGGAAAAAGAGAGAATCTCACAAATGGGGATATTCCCTTTGAAGGCAGCTCTTAATACAGAATAAAGTGCAGAAAGCAAGAACATAAAGTGAGCATGCATCAAAAACAAAAGGTGGAATATAAAGAAAAAGTCAAAAAGCAAAAATAAGTTGCTTTCAATATGCAGAGAAATGCCAGAATTCCCAGGTTGGCCAGGTTGACACTGTACCCGGTAATGCTGGAAATAGGAAGGCTAGCAGCTTGTTGGCATTTGTAAGACTGCATGTGTGAAAGTGGCTGGAGACACTGAATGTATTCTAGTAAGTCAAAATGTTGCTTTCTCCAAACAACATGGGACATATGGTTGGGCAATCAGCAACTCACTCTATATATTGTGATGATGCAGAGATCTGGCTCTGATCTAAGGTGAGCTGTGGAGAAAATATGACAATGGGACTATAGCAAAGTATTTTGATTCTGAACTGCATTTACCAATGAATTCATCAAAATAATAATAATAATAATGCACTGGATTTTTTTTTTTTTTTTTTTTTTTGCACCTTTCTAGATACTCTTGCTTTATTCATCCACTCCTTCAGTCAGACTCAGTGGTGGTGAGCTCCTTCTGTAGCCACAGCTGCCCTGGGACAGACTGACAGAGACATGCCTGCCATTATGCGCCTGCAGCCTCTTTGACCAGGCAACAATATTATTATTAAACAATATTATGTAATTAAAGTGTCAATGAACTCTATATATGATCCTAAAATATGAGCAAAATCACCTTTCACATTCATGATCACTGTAATTCCAAAGTTTAAATTTCTCTCAATTTTATTTATCTTTTCTATTACAGTCCTAGCTTTGGCATCCATGTATTGAACACATTCTCTTAATTCCATCCTCTGTTATGAAGATATTCCACATAATTGTAATTCTGAAAAGCCAAAAAATCAATACATTAGTCTAGACTCTTCACAACAGACAAAATATGGCTACCGACAAGTGGATGAAAGAAAAAGAGCAGAGGCAGACAGTGAATAAGCGAGAGATAAGAAAGACGGAGGAGACGGTGGACGCTGCCGCCCGGCCACCAAACCACCTAAATTGAGTGCAAATAAAAGAACCGCAGCAATGTTTGGCAACCTCCCAATTGCCATGCAGGAAGTGTAAAGACTGGATGATTGAATAGTTTCTCGCACTAACAACATTGTGCCTTTGCGTGAGCCTGAAACCCCATCCTTCATCCTCTCCACGACAGTCAGTTATCGGTGCTGTTATGAGCGATGATGTTAATTATGCATCTGACTATTTTTACACTGAGAAACAAGGGCAGATCGGATCATTAGCCCGGCTCTAGTTGCGGACAGGTTGGCAGTTAGATAGTGTTGTTTGAAAGTAGAGCAGACAGATGGGCAAGTGAGACTGCGATTACCCGAGGATGAGAGATGATTGCAGTAGAGATAGCCCCTGTCATTAATCAAACAATGGTCGATACATAGCGCCGCGCCACTGGCCTTGATGCATCAGCTATGTTTTGAAGCTAAACACTGCAAGGAAGCAAAGGAGCTACATTATTTTTTTCCCAATACACCTTGAGAAAATGCCCAGTGTTAGGAACTAACATCATCTGCTGTTTTCAGTGTTCTCAGTGGAATGTATTTCTGTGCAAGAAGGATTTGGCGATTGTTTATTTTGGCTGAAACAGAAACCTTGGGAATCCCCACCTTTAATCTTTAACCTAAGACCGTGACATTTATAACTGTCAGGAGGAAGACAAACTGACATCTGAAGCCGACATTGCATGTTTCAGTGCTCTGTTTAGATAGGAACCTGGCACTGGTTGCATCTGGAAAAGCAAAGCCATAGTGCAAGGGTGGCCACAATCAGACCACCAGCTAAGGCATTTTGCGTTGGATATTGAAATTACTAGGTTGTTGGTGAAATTTGTCAATGAGCTCATCGCACTCAGTACAGTGTTGAATGAACTGACTTATACTTTCAATCAGTAGGTTTACACACAGGTAAACTCTTGTCTTGGTACAATTAATACTGGAGTTTGCAGTAAACTTCAATTGGGAGGGAAAGGGGAACAGAGATGGGTGCACATGCAACTTACCAATAGTTGGTCCATGGCTTACGGGGTCATCACTATTTGGGACAAGTCAAAGGGAGTCCTGTAGGTGAGGAAGGGTTAACTTGTGTTAAACATTAAAAGCTCATAAATTGATAACAAAATGCCATAAACCAAATATACCCAGAGTGCGACCCCAGGGCACACTATGTATGAGACATTATGTAGTCTAGACTTTGTATGTAGCACACACTAGGGATGACAGCTTTCGGTTGCTTAGTTGATTAATCGGTATGCATGTATTACTTCAAAACCTTTTATTTTCATTTTATTTAAGACATTATAGATGATTTTCAGATAATATATTTTACAGCCATCTTATCTAAATGCTATTATTACCTAATTATGTGATGTGTCTAGTAAGTTTCCACACATATCCTGTGGTTGATCTCAATCGATTGATCACTGTGCTGGGTATAACTGTTGTCAACTAACAATTTCTTTGGTCGACTACAGCCCTAGTGCACACTTTGTATGTAGTGTACCCTGCAGTGCATACAATGTTGTGTACACTTGGATGAACCAGGCTGTGACTTCAATTGCAATACTTTATAAGCAGCCCATCTAAAGTAAGTCTGATGATGACTTAAGTTAAGACTTAGAGTAAATTAATTTAATTTATAAATCCCATAAAAGAAAGCATGCTTAGAAAGTGTGCTTCTCCAACAGTGCTCAGTTTGTGTACAGAAACAGAACACAATAGAACTAAAAGGGCCCTCTTCACGCTATGTGTGCTGACAGACAGATGCAAAAAGCTTACAAATGTTTTATAAAAACAAAAGCTCCTATTGTATATTGAGAAATTTAAAAGACCCCTGCGTTTCTGAGTCATTGCTTATGGCCTTGAAAACATATTTTTCCTCTAAGCACAATAGAAGCTCTGGTTGTTTTCACCAACTTTATCCAAGGAATAGTGCAGAAGATTGAATTTTAAACCCTGCCAATGTTTTATTTCCCCACATCAAACTTTGCTTTCTTCTCTTGTTTTATGTTCATTTTTATACAAGACAAACGCAGATGCATAAAACTAAATCACACCAAGAATCAATAAGACAGACACCAGACGTTCCTTCAACAGCCTCTAAAATGTACAGAAAGTGGTGGAAATAAAATATGTCTCAGCTTTTACAGATGCTTTGAGAAACTGTCTGCGCAGAATGTTGTGTTCATTGATCTGTTGATTGGACTTCAGATAGACATTTTTTTTTCTCAATTGTCAAACACATTAAAATGCACAGTATTTCCACCACAAGACACTTTTATGGCTTTTTGACAATCATACTAAAATAGTCTTTTTATATACAATAGATTTAGGCTTTTATTTGACAGGACATCATGGGGAGAAAGCAGGGAGAAATGTTTGGGAAATCGTCAGAGTATGGACTTGAACCCACAACACTGAGACGAACTGTTGCTCTGTGTATGAGCTGCATGCTCTACCAACTGAGCTATACATACCACGGCAATATTTAGTGGTTTAGACATTTGAAATAAGCTATAAATAAATATATTCCACAGTCTTGCAGAAGTTTCCAGCCTGTGGCACCTCCACTTACTCTTCAATCACAAGAGAAGTGGTCTTTCCTATTCATTTTGCCTGGAGAGCAAACAAAAAACAGTATAATTTTGCATTCATATCATTCCTTGCAGCGTAAGATGTTATTACATGACAAAAACGACTCATTGTACAAATTGCTTTTAAATTAGCAGCAATCAAACCAGTAGTCAGGTCCATTTGGCATTGTTAACTTAATATTAGGATTTGTAGATTTGTTTGACTTGCAATTTTCACTAAGAATGTAAAACCATATTGTTTACAAATACTAAAAGAGTATAAAGACAGTCAACTTATAAAACTTGTATGACGACATGAAGTGGAGCCCTCTTGAGACATTACCAACACCAAACCATGCCATACCACTCCGCTGACATGGCTAAAGTTGTTTGTGTGGTCAAGGTCATGCTGCAGTATTAACAGCATCCTCTCATCCTTGCCTCCATCCTTCCACACATCCCTCATTTCTCCTCATACAGAATGTCACCTCTCTGCCCTCCTCTCCTCTATTTCTCCGTGTGTCACTTTTTTAGCTCTTATATCATCTTCCAATCTTCCCTCCCTTCCCGACGGGTCAACCTGCGACCCCCTGACCTCTGACTCCTCGCAGTTACGCCAGCTGCCAGACGGACTTGGCCTGCACACTACTGCTGCTCTGCTCTATGGGCCAATAATGGAGACTCCAAGCACAACAACCACGATGCAGAGAGCTGAGTTTTATTTATTTGAACACAAAACATCTGTCATAGTTACCGTCCAATGGAACTGCTTTCTTTCAGTTGGTTTCCCAGCAGTGGATGGAAGTGGTACAGTGCACAAACGTGTGTACACTGGCAGAGCTGCAAAGATAATAGTGTTGGAAGTCTATTTTTAACCTTTGTGTTAACACCTAGACTGGAAAGTGTTATGTTTACGTTTCTTGGAATCAAGTTGGCAAAAGTCATTTGAGTTCATGTTACACATAAGGTTTGTAAATAGGCCTATTGTCTGGGCAAAAAGTTACCAAAGGTGCATTTGTTCAAAAAACTGTATGGACACTGAATCAAAGTTCTGGATGCCAATAGGGAGAAACTATTTTAGCACTGCTAGGAAAAGTTAGATGCTTTCAAAATACTTAGAGAACCTGGTCTCATTCCCATGGCGTATTATAACTAGAGGCATTTGGAGAGTGCAGACCTCGGCCAAGGCATCACAGCTCCTCCCTCGAAAATGGTAAAGAATCATGACACAGAGAGTAATCCACGGCCACACCAAAAACTCATTAATTCCTTTTCTTTGTGTGAACTTTAGTGAAATTTCAATGAAAATCTGCCTTTAAATTTGCAGGTAGAACTGGCCCTATCTTGCAATGATAAAGAATGTTGTGAAAAAAATTGTCAATCCAGAGAGTGTTCTGGATGCACACTAAGAATTAATTGTTGCTTCACAGGAAGAAGGTCCCAAGTTCAATTCCCATTTGTCTACTGACCTTTAAGTGAAAATTTAATCAATTTCCGACAATAACTTTTTGAGTCATGTTGGTGAGAGGCTCCTTTGTAGATAGTTACCGTTTGGTTATATGTATACCTGCAAAGGACTTTATACTTCTGCACAATTGTACTGTATTTCAATGTTTTGACAGCTTATAGAGATAAACATCATATAGTAATCCTCAATAGTGAGTCCAAATCTGTAGGTTTTGTACTTTGGTGTTGATCTTAAACACTGTCTGGATCCAGGATGTTTAAAAAAGATTCTGTACCATTGTAAGATAGGGCCAAAGATAGAAACTCCATCCACAATGGCTCAGTAAAGGAACAAATGTTTGGTTATGGTGGATTCTTTACCAATGTTATAAATAAAGGCTTCAAGGCCTGTAACCCAACTTTAATGATTCCAGGTCTGGGTACTTTATATTTACTTTTGTGAGACAGCGCTCAGGCCTTTGTGGAGGTCTGCCCTCTCCAAGTGCTTTTAGTTATGATTAGGACTAGTAGCAAATTCAACATACCGCACCTTTAATTCAATAAAGGTATTTTTGTTCACATCCACAGACCACGAAATATTAAAATAATTGTGGCATTTGTGGCCCATCTGGCAAACCTTTTGTTTATATTAACTTTGGCTGGGCCAGTACTGTACATATGGTATCCTGTGTGTGCACCTATATTGTCAACAGTTTAAAGACTCACCTCGGACCACGTCTCTGAGCCTTAACTTCAACTTCCCCAAAGACTTAAACAGCTCTATAAATAATCCGTCTGCTTTCTCCTGCTGAAATATCACATTGACACCTCTTTGTTCCCGTTCACTCCACCTTTCTCTCGGCGGCCGCGGCACATATTTGTCTACGGGAACAGAGCTCTTATCCCTGCCATCCAGGCCCAGTCCAGAGCTCGCCAACTTATCACCCAGGCCAAGCCATCTTCTCTCCATTACACCACAAACAAATTGGTCTGTTACACCTCTGTCTGGCCACAGATTGCATTTCTCCTCTCATCCCTCAGCGTCTAAACATTCTTTCTTCTGCACTGTGACATTTTCAGCCGGCTCCGTCCACACTTTTACTCGGCCCTGATGGTCACACACCTTTTCTTTTCTTTTTTGGCTATTTATGTGTGCCCCTGCTTAACTGTCTTGTCTTGTGAAGATTGGATATCATTTTTACAAACATTTATGGACAGCGAGGCACACATGGTCACAGTAGAATATCGGAATTGGCACAAAACTAAAAACGACTATTGTTCTTACAAAGCTGGTCAGATATACCACAGCCAGCTCCCTTTTGGCTGAACATTTGGTGACTTATCTAATTAAATAGGAAAAATAGCAGATATATAGATGCCTGGTGTTTGTAAACCAGTTAAAATACCAAGAAACTTTTTCAAACAATGTCTGTGACTGGGATATTGAACTCTGTCTTTGTTTATTTAAGTAAAAAAGTTAAGCTGAACCAGTTTGCCACCACAGAAGTCCCTTGGACCTTGGTTTAAAGGTCCCTTGTGCTGACCTTTTTTTTTTTTTTTTTTAGCCTTTAATCATTTTTATAATATTGTTTCCACCTCAAAAACATAGCTGGAGTTGTTTTAAGTTTTGTTTAATTCATTTGTTTCAGTAATCCAGTGTGCTGGACAAACACTGCCACCAGACTCATTCTGATCATTTCAGTGTTTAAATTGCCATCACTATGAAGCAGTCAGCTCATTTATCTATCTGTTAGCATCACGTTGCTAATAGTCGTGCTTATTAGTCATTTTATGCTCTGTCCATTCCCCACAGTTGCCAGCAGGGGGCGACAAACACTTAAGCATCTTCTGCAAAGTTAAAATAACAGCTCCCCAAAAGATTATTGTAAGTTATAAAACGTGAAATACTAGCGCAAAGTCCAAAACTATTTCAAAAAGCCTGAAAAAAGCATAATATGGCTCTTTTAAGGTAGTGTTTTATTATTAGTTTAGTGTAATCTTAGGCAGCACTGCAATACAAACTTTCCTAGTAAGATTTTCCACAATTGTTCATTCAGGCTAAAAAAAAAAAGCCGCAAGCCAGTTGTGACCAATTGTTTGGCCAAAGCTTGTCAGTATGGGCTAAATATTTTTATTTCTAAAACTAAGAATTATTGATTATTAAAGCCTAGATGACATATTAATTTCTTGTATTTCACCCATACAAATACAATATATAATACAGTACAAAAGTCGATAGTAATTGTTGCAAAACAGAAACCAAACCAACCATTTTTTTGCCTTAACATATTTATAAGGCTATAATAAAACATTTAAAAGGCTGTTTTTCAACCACTTTTCCAGATGTCTGAACCAAAAACAGAAGTCAGTAGATAGAGAAATGCTATAGGACTACCACACCTTGAGTGTAATGTTTTATGCATTTCTTTTTACTCTTGATCTACTCAATTAAAGAGGGAATTCAGCAAAATAGAAAGAATATATTAAGATTTTTTTTTTTTTTTTATTCTTACTATTTTTGAGGTATTTGTTTTTTGAATGGAAGTGTTTTCTGAACACAAAACAGATACATTTGATTGTGGTGAATGGGTCGCTTTATGTCGACTTTAGTCACAACAAAATAACACCAAGAAATGATGGTGTGACTCAAACATAACTTTAATATTTTAGCACCCGCATGCAATATTGGAAAGAAACATAAAAGCATAAAAACAATCACAAAGCAGCAACAATGTGGTGACTATTTCATAGACATTTCTGCTTCAATAAGCAACCACATCACAGTGAAGAAATGAACGTCTTTCTCAGAATAAGAACGTATCCTGAGCAACTATAACTTATAATAATTATGGCCTTTTGTGTGAGTAAATGTAAACAGACACACAGCAACACATTTGTGGTCAACCAGGAAGTCATTTTGTTGCCCAAAAACAATATATTCAGCACAATTTCTATTACTTGAGAACAGGAAAGTATAAAAACATGAAAGCTCAAGGCCACATTTTTGTTTGGTTATACAGACTTTGGGCAGGTTTGGGCAATCTGCTGGTTCACATCCAATCGTTTTTCTGGTGTAGACTTCAATCTTAACGTTACATCTCAATGAACATTCATATAAGGGTTGGTATAATGCTGCATTCATGTGGTGCCAGAAGTAAGAAAAAAAAAACACTGTGTGAACTCCGGGTCAAATTGAAACAACAAGAGAGAAACTTGTGCCCAACTTTTATTCTGGCTGCCAAGTCAGGAAGTCAGATCCCTGTCAACAAAGTAAATATTCATTCACCTTCTTCCACTTATTACTGCAAAGGGTAGTGAGTGCAGCAACTATGGGCCTTAGTACACACTGGACAGTACATGTTTAGAGGGCTGGGGGCAATGTAGAGTCTCCAGTTCAACTTTACAAGCATGACTTTGAACAATGAGAGGAAACCCCAGTACCTGAGGACCTCAGGGACAGGTCTTCTGCTGGTGCCCAGAGTCAGGACTAAAGTTTTATGCAGCAAAAATCTGGATAAGTCTTCCTGGCAATGCTAGACAGACCTTTACTCTGACAATGTTCAAGTCCAGACTTAAAACTGTTCTTTTCAGCTGTGCATATGTCAACTGTTTTATCTGCACTCTTCTCTTTTAATTTTATTTTAAATGGGTTCTTAATTATACTTTTTAAATTTGATTTTACAGTTTTAATTGTAATTCTTGTCTGTGTACTTTTACCTTGTCTTTTTTTGTGTAAACTTGCCTTGCCTTGCCTTCATTCGGAGTGACTGTGTGCTGGCCGGCACACAGACATCGAAAGTGAAAATAAGATGGACTAAACTAAATTAAATAAATGAAATAACAAAATAAGATACAATCAGTCTGAGAAAGAAAGCTTTGCAAATAGCCTGTGCAGATTAGATTAAAGCTTCCATATCTTCTGATGCAGTTTTGTATTGTTAGTTTTGACTTTGTTTGAGGGCAAGTTGCGGCAGTAGCTCAGTAGGTAGTGCTGCTAACCAACTATCCAGAAGGGTGGGGGTTTGTTCCCCACTGCCACTATTGCATACTGCTGTTGTGTCCACCATCGCTTTGAGAAGAACAATTTTATTATTATTCTTGAAGTATAAACTACGAAGTATGACTAGTCAAAATAACACCTTAGAAATCCAATCTATTATGTGGCCATTATATTTTGAAATTGCACAATTCGTAGTACTACATATCCACACAGTCTGCACAGTCTTACTTTGTGTACTCAGCTGACCACGGGACATCTAGTTTTCACAGCCTCCAGTCTGAAATCCTTCCCCCCATTGTGATTCCCCTGAGCATCCCGACCTCTCTCAGGTCACATATGAAGTCTAGCCAGTCAGTTAAAGTCTTAAGTGTAGCTTTGGCTTTTTCTTCCAATACTTTCCACTGAGTAAAATGATTTAACCACAGGACACTATCGGCTTTCCCCCCGCGGGCACCGACGCACTAAAGACAGAATTACTCCACCGGTTACTGACATATACTATATCACAGTACACAGCCATGTCAACACTGGTGATGTACCTCCACAGTCTTAGCTTCTAGACTGTTAGATCGAGCCTGGAAATAAAGATTTGCTCCTGTTGACTCACTCGGGTCAATACAGGCTTTTATTCAAAGACTTTTTCTCCCACATATTCTCCAAGCGCAAATACATTGACTCAGAGCGGACAAATTCGGGTCCCAGATCTAAGTAATGGGCATCTGACTGACATGGATGTACAGTCAATTCAAGGTGTATCCAATGCATTGAGGTTGTGAGGTTGCATTAATGACCGCCATGCCCTGTGTGTTTGTACGTGTAGCCGCATGTATTGATATGGAAGTGTACACAAAGCTCACGCGAGAACCAATGCCGGCTTATGGATGTCACAGGAGGAGAGAGCCGCAAAGCCCCGGCAGATACATGCAATCACACTGTACAAGGTGACACAGGTTAATACAGGCAGGGACTGAGAGCTGTCAGAAAAAAAGATAGGCAATAGTTATGTCTGTTGCTGAAAATTCATAAAAATGTATAGATTCTGTGCCCTTTTTGCCCCTGGACAACATAAATAGTTGTTTGCTTGGGATGTAAAGAAAGCATTGAGGCATCTGGTGATGAGATTTTAGATTGAAATTTTATACTTTGCCCATTTCTGCAGGCTGTGAGCAGCTACTGTAAGGCTACAGGGACACACCGTTGATGAATAAAAACAAAAAAATGCCTTTGTTTAATGGTAACTTTTAGTCTGGAAAATTGCAAATGTATTATTGTGATATTAGTGAACACAATACTCATATCCCAACAAACTAAATGTGTTGTTATGGCTCTCCATCTGACAGCACTGTTATTCTCCTTTCATTGCCATTAATTAAATTCTGCTAAGTTTTAGTCCAGAATAGTCTTTAAGTTTTAATTTTGTTTTGATTTGTACTCCCACTTGTACTGTGTCAAAAACATGTAAAAAAAATATTGCCTTGTATTTCAGCGTGGGCACAGTGCCACAATGTGTTAAATAGGTTCAAACCTTGCTCGGGGCGCCTGCTGTTGTTGTGTCCTTAGGCAAGACACCTCACCCACACTGCACACTCCAGTTACAATACCAGTATGTGGCTGGCTGTGACAGGAGGGACATCACCGCGCCACTTGTTCACTGTGGCAACTCCGAAAGAAGGGAGCAGCTGAAAGATTTTTTAAAAAGTAATGTTTGTGCTTCTTATTTAACATTGCTCAGTTTGTATTTTCCTACCATTTATAGAAACAGGATAAGGACACAATGCCCCTTTCACTCGGCTCTGATTTGACAGCATAAAAAGCATAAGTATTAGTATAGTTAAAAATTGCTGCCTTTTGTTGCCTACTTTAAAACTTAGGACAATGCACTTTAAAAAACTGTTTTGTTTTTTTATTCCATTATCAGACATCTTCTTTGTGGCTGAAGGTTATGTTTCTCTCCACTGTTGTTCACCTGAAGCATCAATGACAACTGACACTGATTAAACTGAATATGAATGGAGTTTTTAGACACTTGGCCTACCTTAAGGAAAGCAATACTGAAAATTTAAGAGGCAACATCAGGGGTGGATGTCTGGCTGGATAAACTGCTTTAAACATAGAGCCCTCAGCTGAGCAGTCAGGTGATGTGGGCAGTGTGACCACAGCAGGCTAGACAAACAACAGAGTAGAGCTTAATGGAAAAGGTCATGACCCCAGCTCAGGGAGGTCAAGGAAGGAAAGGACATGTTAGAAAAACTAGAAAAACAAAAGAAAACACTGGAATGGTTTAGTTTTTCAATTAAACAAACTCACTGAACTGAATTTGAGCTGCATGAGGTCAAGTTACCCAAAGTTAACAAAGTCCTGTGTAATTTGTCATTCACCAAAGCTTTATAAAAAGACCACACTAACCTTAAACGGGTAAATCTAAAAAATAGCCACTAAAAACAAACCTATCCTACTTAGTATCAAAATATCTACAATATAAAAGTATTGTGAAGTGAATTATAATTAATTAGCTGCTAGTTTTTACCTGTCCCACTATTGGGAACCTTGACTGAACAGCCTATTTTATGAGGTTCAACTTTTAATGTGTGAAAAGTAGACATAAAGCAAAGACACAGCTATGTAAAAGAAAAAAGACACTATCAAAATGTTAGTTTGAATATAGTCATTTACCAGAATATAAAAAAATATATATCTTATATAAACTTGTTAGTCTGCAAAGCCCAATTTAGTCATATGCAGCATAAACAATCAAAGAGCAAACAAATAACAAATTAAATACATAAATAAAAATGTGTGTTCCAGGGGTCTAAACCAACACATTTATTTTATTTTTTATTTGACCATTATTTAACCTGGATAGCCCGCTGAGATTAAGATTTTTTTTGCAGGGGAGTCCTGGCTCCATTAAGGACCTACTGTATATGTTTTTGGTGAGCACCTGAAGAAACCCTGCGTAGACACAGGGAGAACATGCAAAACTCACAGAGAGGCCTCATGTAGTTCGGGAATTGAACCCAGAACCTTCTTCCTGTGAGAGCTAACCACTGCACCGCCCATCACTCTGTGGAAACTGTCTCTTGATACAAATCAAAGAAACAAAATGCTCATTTCTGTACATTGCCATTTACAGACTTACATTTGACCAAGTACAAAAAGTCTTTCTTTTAAATATGGTTTTGAAAAGCACATAATTCCTACACATCTGAATAAAACTACCTCTGAATGCAGTACAATACAGGTGGCTTTGTGCCTTAAAGAATACAGAGACATTTTTCCCAGATTAGCATAGAAATGGGCACAAAAATCAGGCCGGGTCACTACATGTAAGTGGGAAGAAAACTTTTTTATATTAAATGTGGTTCCCAGGAGCAAAATGTGAAAGGAACAGTAGGGCCTGAAGTGATCTCCATTTTTCATCAGCGCACCATTCAGGCTGACCATAGAAAGCTCCCAGTGGCAGTCTGTGAGCTGTGCCAGGACCCGGCCTTCTCTCACAAAGCTGGGACACAGTCGTGTTTCCGTATGCAGCGTACCACAATCAGCCTGCTGGAGCTTGTGACTGCAGCTCATGCCAGGAACAGGGGAAGTGATGACTTATCTGCAGGAGACGCTGCCATGAGACACGTCAGGTCAGCTTTATTTACTGCAAGATACGCGGCTTAAAATCAGCAGTTTGTTCCGATGTGTAAAAAGCTGAACAAAACAGCTATCGCCCTGCTTCAAATGGGATTATGGGACACTAAATTACACCTAATGAACCATGAGGGAACATAGAATTAGCGCCCAGTGGTTTATGCGTCAACCAACCAGGAATTATATGCTCAGGACTGTCAAGAAATGGGGTAACGTACTGAACACTGGCACACTGACAAACATCCTGTTGTTATGATTATTTTGATATTTTACACCTACAAAGGTACTCTTTAACGCAAAATTGCAATTATTGAAATAAATAATGCATTTTTCATCAAATCACCAAGAAGCATTTTATAAAAGAATCATCTGTGATAAAACAAGACCTTACGATGTCATCTAAACATAATTTGAATTATGATTTTGGCCATAAGGCTGCACCCATTCACTGTTGGTCTTGCCTTAAACAGGCAAGACTGGAAAATGATTTGTACAAAATGATCCATCATTACTTACTTTTTCTTTGCATGTAAGTATATTTTCACTCTTCACTCCAATATTTTGCATACTTTTTATTTTATGAGTTGTATCTCCCATTATGCATTGCCTTATTAAGGTATAAACAGAGCCAGAATCCTGAACATTTTTGTGTTTTATTTCAGACAGTCAACTTTTTATAGCTGTTAACATTATATTGTCTTGTAAAACAAATTGTTTCATTAGCTGGGTTTCCAACCAAATGTGATGTGAATCTTTTCAAAGTTTTGCATAAGAAGAGAACAAAGCAAACCCTGCTGCACCTTGCTGCCCTGTACTAAAGCGAGCTAAAAGAACAAGGTGTCTCCCTGTGTGTCTTGTTTTTGGAGGCGTCAAGCAGAAAAGAACGAAGAGAAAACTGAAATTTAGGATTAACTGAATGGAACAATAAATGAATGATGACAGTCACAAGAACAAAAGTCCACAAACGGCCCCAGTCAGAAGAAGGAAAATGTTAATGCTATGTAACTGTTTTGAAAAACTGGACACAGAGCATCCGACTCTCCATATAATCTATTATGTAATTCTGAATTACCAAATATGTCAGTGCGTATACAGTATACATATCTTAACAAAACAATCTTTGTCAGAACCAAGATAAAAAGTACAGTAGATAACATGACATGATGAGTTTGTAACAATATCCCGCGCTAAGCCTGAGTGACCATTGTCCAGGGTCTACCTGCCTCAGGCCTGCAGGCTCCAGCCACACCGACCTTTAACAGGACTAAGTGAAAGAAATTAATGAATAAATGACTCAGTTCTTTGGTGGAATATCAAGTACATTCTGAGTACTAAAGCACAACTTTGTTTTGTCTAGCTGTAATTGCTCTTCATAAATTGTAACCAGATAAACTATTTTTAGTCAGTTGTTGTTCTTCACATGACTGGCGTCTGGAAAGGTTACATAGCCACAGCTGATTTGACGCTGTTGATATTATCAGCTTTCCAGTCATAGTAATTTTTCTAATACTTAGCTGAGGGCCTTTTGGGCTTTGTGCATAAAGAAGAGGTCATGACTTTTTGGCCATTATATTCTTTACAACACATACGCAATTTACAACTGACCTACAAACAGTGACAGCACACACAGACATACACAGTCCTTTAGGAATAGCTCAAAAGTGCACTCCAAAATCTGCTGTGAAAGAATATAGGGCTATTAAAATGACTTATGATGTTATTTATCTGGAACATATATTTCCTTATGTTGCGTGAGCAGAAGTTGTTTGGATAAACCCTTTATCTCTAAGATAAAATGACGAGTCCTCCATGAGCCAGCATACATTTGCAAAACCACTGTACTATGAATAACGCCACGGCCGGCTGATAACATTCCTGAAAACAGCAAATGATACTGTGAAATGCAGTTCACAGTAAATATGGAGAGGACCATGTGATGCTGTGATTTAGGTCAATCCGGTTCAGCCCAGTGCAGTTTTACAGTTATTTAATGGTTTCACGTACTGTAAAATTAAGTGAGACGTTCTAGAAGTAAAGCAAGACAGTCTCCTGGGAACTGCTGTCACCATTTAAAAAGTCCTTAAAATAACAAAAGTAATATATATGCATTTAAAAATATTTGACATTTATTTTGTCAGACATGATGAAAGAAAGAAAAAAAATATTTTTCTATTATTTGAACATAAAATAAACAATAAAATAATTAAATGTAAAAGGGGGTTTACGTTTATATTTTATATTTTTATTTTGAAGGCAGGCAGATAATCATTTATTAGATTTATTTATTTCATCATGAATATATATTTTTTTAAATGCAGGATAAGTATATGATGAGTTTTTTATTACAACTTTTTAAAGAATCATTAACATATGAGTGAGGAGGTAGTGGTGGAATGACAAAAAGCCCAGGGCATACACGAGACAAAAAAGGCTGGGAACCACTGTTGTAGATGAGTGCATAACTAAGCTGTGTATTTAGTTAAAGAAAAAATACAAACATAATACTCACTTGACTTTAAAGAGTGTGGAAAATGAATTACTAATTAAGTACCCAATATAAAAATACATAATTATAACAACTAAAGGCTGTGAAATAGTTTTTTAAAGCCTTTTCATTGTTTTGCGTCTGTGTGCTTCTGAGCTAAGCAGTCTACACAGTTCAGTAGATACCATTAGCATTAGCACATGCTAACAACCAGACATCATCCTTTTCCTTGATTAGGTTTTAATTTACCTTTTGTTTTTTTTTGTTTTTTGATAAGCAGAATACTACTTTTCAAAGTCATAGCAGAGAAGTGGTTAGTGCTCCTTTAAAGAATTCAGGCTACACCAGCTAGGGCGCTATGCTACAAGTAACTGGAAAATCTGCTTAAAAAATGTACAAAATCAAATGGTGAACCAAAAATTTCACAAAGATTGAAGTGAACAGAAAGCAGAATAAAAACTGCATTAAAAAAAGGCTGCTAAGTTTCAGTGTGTTTAGAAAAATGTAACGTATGCCACATTGTAAATAAAAGTTCTACTCAATAGGCAGCTTTGATTGAACATCAATAAAAGCCATTAATCATTCCGCATCCTGGTCTAATAATACATCAATACACTGGACATATGTATCTTTTTAATATAAGTCTTTTCTTTCTTACATGTGTACGTCTCACCAATGTTAACATGCCGGACACAGTAATTGGTTACACACTGAGCTCCTGTTATTGTAAACACTAAAAAGGCAAACCTCATACCGCAGCTCTATTTTAAAATCCTGTGTTATCAGTTTACGTAACTTCCCATCACTGCGGTTGCCAATACACAATACTTTTATCTCTCCGTGCTCCGAATAGTTAAGGGAGAGCCCATATTCACCAGTGTACCCGCAGCACGTAACCACATTCCTGCACTATGACCGCGGACCTGTCTCCTCTCATGCCGAAAACAGCGCTGGTGATGAGCAGAGAAATGAGGAGTCTGGGGCCATTCCCACAACATCATTTTCATTCAGTTCCTCTGTGAATTCACTGACCACTTGTGAAGTCATTACAGCTGCTAAAGATTTTTCAATTACCGCCCGGACTAAACTTCGTGTCGAAATAAACTTTTACTTCATCTATTATGCGGTGGGTACATTGGAAACATATTGCGTGTCATGTAATTACATAGATCGGCATAGTTGTAGCAGAAGACAGTATTGGCATTTGAGGGTTTTTTTTTTTTTTTTTTTGTGCTGAAATGAACACCCACAAGCTTTTTCGGGATAAAAGGGCACCAGCTGTTGGCAGCAGATGATAATTGGTGGCAGTACCGAGAGAGAGAGCTGCGGAAAACACATGCATAACAGCAGATACTGTTGTACAAGTAAAAAAAAAGAAAAAATGCTATAATCAAAGCAAAACAATCACGCTATTATTTTCGGCTCAGTTGGAGGTTAATATACTACACCAGGCAAGAGATGGGATAATAGCCCGGTGCCTATACTGGCACATGTGTCTGGACCGGTGCCATACCACAATAGACCTATAACAAGCAGTGTGTCGAGATGGGTGCACTCAAACCTCCTACGCCGAAATCTCCGGAGAGCTCTAATACACCCCAGACTTTAAAAATAATTTGAGTCTGTATCCCTGTAACTGCTTAATCTCTTTTGGCGTCTTTTTCTAAAGTAAGAATAAACTGTAGCAGGTATAAACTACCATTTAGCATTAGCACTTGTTAGCACCAAAACGGCTAATTTCCTTTTGCTTATTTGGGTTTAACTTTTCTAAAAAACATAAAAATTGATGCACAGGAAAATACAGCCTGCATTAACCAGATTATTGCATTTAGGCTACAACACAAGTTTCTGAGGAGCTGCTCGGCAAACCATGACTTTTAAAAACCCAATGTGTCTGTGTGTTTCTGCCAAGATTAAAGCTCTCCTATTATGCTAAATCAACTTATTTGAGGCTTTAACCGTGTTATAATATTGCTTGCACCTCAAAATCATACCTGGAGTAGTATTTTGTTTCATGCATGTTTGAATAATCCTTTATGCTGAGCCACTGAACTTTTCAAGAGCTGGAAACGCTCGGTCTCACTGCTCTATGTAGAAACATGAAACCAAGAAGTACTCATGCGCTTTTCTCTGATTATTTTCTGATCATTTTAGGGCTTAAATTTCTGTGACTACAAAGCAGCCAGCTCATTTATCTGTCTGTTAGCATCGTGTTGCTAACAGCTGTTTTAAATAGTCATTTTATGCCCTGTCCAGGCTCTACTGTTGCCAGCAGGGGGCGTCAGACACCTAATCCAAGTGTCAAAATCAAGTCAAAGTTAGCTACCTCCAAAAGAAGACGTTTTCCATACATACATTACACATTATTTAAGTTATAAAACATGAAAATGCAAAGTTGTCCAAACTTATTTTAAAAAGCCTGTAAAAAGCTTTATATGGTTCTTTTAACTGCCTCATGTATTTTTGCATTTCTGAACACTTCGAGCAAGTGTAGACATGTGGCTTATCTCCTTGTCTAAATACTATACATGCATTTTGCTCACACCAGTTAAAGGCTACAGTTTGTTTTATTGTAAAGGAAAAAAAACACAAAACATACTCCTTGTCTATATGCACTGGGCCCTATGTAAAAAGCAGTGTGTCAAGTTGGGTGCACTCAAACCTCCTACGCAGAAACCTCTGGAGAGCTCTAACACGAACCAAACTTTTAATAATTCGATGAGTCTGTATCCGCCGCGCTTAATTGCCTCATCATACTGTCCCACCGGACTCGAACAGGTAATGTGTCATCTTTATGCATGACAATGAACAACACCAACATGATTTATCTGCCTACTCTTTATCACAGCGTACAGTACACTTTTGCTGGTCCTTTTCTGAATTTATTGTCGTCGTCGTGTTTTGAAGGAACACTTGAGCGTACTTGACATATCTTATCAGCTATTTGACTGCTGATGAAGTTGTGTGTTTGTTTGTGTGAGTGTGTGCATAGTTGACTGACGCACAGTGCTTGCTTTGGCAGCTTGCATTAGGGCTTGTATTTATTTACACTACTGTAGAGTAAAATCTTATTCACTGACTGGAAAGGGGAAGAAAGATGAGAGAAACTAAACAGAAAATTAGGAGATTATGATGTAAAATGAGACAGT
This sequence comes from Bostrychus sinensis, assembly GCA_020698575.1. Classification (NCBI taxonomy): domain Eukaryota; kingdom Metazoa; phylum Chordata; class Actinopteri; order Gobiiformes; family Eleotridae; genus Bostrychus; species Bostrychus sinensis. The sequence goes on along the minus strand of CM036249.1, from coordinate 14,304,662 downwards.
AGTATGCAGGACAGAAAGAGACAAAGAGGGAAACAACAAGTAGCCAGAATGGAAGCTATGTGGCTATGGTGGTTCACACTCTACCAGGTGAGTCACGAAGGCGTCCCTAATGTTTTTAGATTACATTTTTCTAACATAGAGTGTCATAACAAACAGAAATGTACGTGTATGTGGCTGTAAAATCATTGGTGTAGGTGTGTTTGAGTGAGTGGTCATAATGTGGGATGTGTTATATTATGAGAAACCAAGACAGAAAGGCTTACAAAGAGATAAGGTGGTGCGGGACAAGTAACGGCCTGAATCTGAGAGAGAGCGGGCCAGCCAAGGGTGTGTCTGTACAGAGGCGGAAGCACGGGCCCTGATGTTCCACACGCAGGTATAGGACCGTCCACAGCTCGTGCATCTGGGCAACAACTGCAGCAAAAGCACAGACAGGCAATGGGGACTGTGCACACAGGCATGGCCCGTGACTAGAGTAATTTTGTAAAATGTAAAGATTTTCCTTTGTGTGCCTTTGTGTTAGGTGAAAGTGACTCCTGGCACATCTGTTTAAACTAGAGCCACACTTTGTTGTCTTTATTAGGAGTGGACAGTATGCCATCAAAGTGGACACTACACTCATTTGACTCACAAATAGGCAGAGATTTGTTTTAGTTTAGTAACTATCCTTGTCTCCCAGCGAGGAGCATCTCTGGGTGCTCCGGCTTTATCCCACCGACCAAAGACATGCATGTGTTAGGTGAATTGGTGACTTTAAATTGCCCCAAGTGAGTGAATGTGAGAATGGATGGCTGTCTGTCTATGTATGCCTATGGGACAGCCCTACAACTAATTGGGCACTGTCCAGGGTGTACCCCGCCCAAGGCCTCGTTACCGGGATATGGGCTCCAGTTCCCGGGACACCTAACAGCGAAGAGCGAATATGCTCTTACAACAAAGTTCAAGAAGTTTCTTACCTTGTGAAACCTGGTTATACAACTGTAGAGTTTTCACTCTGTGTAGTCCAGGTCTGAGCAGAACTTCAGCGCCTCTGTGAATGCCTTTCTTCAACACAATTGCCCATTCTTTGGAAAAAATACATAAATTACACTATTTCTATTCTCAGTAGGGAAGAATGTAGGCCTTTAGTTACCGTGACCGCCTGAAGAGACAGAGATTCCACTTTCACATTTTCTATAGTGCTCATTTTGCCTGTGCTGTCCCCTGATTGCTCTATAGCAGGACAGTAATGGTAAAGAAGGACATGATGACGGTGCGAGTGACAGGAAGCTGCTGGTGGTGACGAGCGTAATGACTGTGATGATCGGCTATTGCTGCCAATGATGTGGTTGAGTGTTTCGCGGATAAGGGAAAGTGGTGCGTGTTTACTGTTGTATCAGGTTAGCGGTATGGGGTCCGGGGCGGCGGCAGAAGCGGTTGAACAGAAGAAATAACGTTAAGTGGAGAGACTGTGATTGGGCGTCTGGCTTGTCGTCAACACAGACACAATTGGTTCTGGATTACACTGAGAGAAGCTGTTCTTATTTCTCAAGCAACTCTATAGCAATGTTTGGGCAATGATCCCCTTTATGGCTACACTATGCAACTTTAACCATCTTTTGTACCATTAGCATTCATTTTTGTTAAGACAGTATCTATTACTGTAAGATGTTTATATTTGTTATTTATTTATTGTGATGATGACTACTGCCACTTTGTCCTAGTATCCTGTTACAGTATATTAATGCTGTTATTTTTCTGCCCTGCTCTTTGTATATGTTCTTTTGCACATAATAGTGGATTTTTATATAGTGTTGCTTTTTATTGCTGCTGGAAAAGTGGAAGAGTTAAACTGTATTTCGTTTTTACCACACAATGACAATAAACTTGTATTCTATTCTACAATCATATGATATTGTGAGATGAACAGCAAGTTCTTTGATAAGTGTAATTCAGTTGAGGTAAGTAATAGCTATTTTCTTACTGACATATTCATACATTATATTAACACTAAGGTTATGAACAGTTATGTGTTTACCCACTGTGGTTTGTTGGTTCGTTAGTCTGTTGGTCAGAGAACCCAAAAAGTCACAAATGGATTTTGATACAATTTTCAATTGTCAGTGATGGGCCGAGAAAGAAACATACAGTATAAGACCTATGTGGCTCAGTGGATAGAGCATTTATCCCTGAACCAGAAAATCCCTTGTCTGTCCAGGCTGCCTGACTAACTCTTTTTTATTTATTTTTTTTATTTTTCTTAGAAATAAATTAGTCTGGTACCTCATAGTTTGAATGTAATTTTTATGGGCAGAATAATCACTGGCGGAATAACCAAACAAAGGGCGGGATGCAAGCTGGTCTGCAACTCAAAATATGGTTAATTGTTGCTGGTTTTGCCATAAAATACCACATTGTGCTGTATTATTAGCAATTATCGACTTATTTTTTAAACGGGGACAGCAGCAGAAGCCAGCTGTACAAAGAGAAAATCCATGGTTTGTTTATATGATATATCGTGTATGTATTGTGTGAATTTTCTCTAATCTGCAATTGTTGGTCTTTTCTTTCATGTCACACTTAAAAATAAACAGTAGAAAAAAAACTGAGCCTATCAAATTACACTGGTACAGATGATGTTAAAGTTTAAAGTACAAAATGAACCTAGTCATGGCAATAAACAGAAGTCTGTTTGCCCCATAACATAAATGTTAGATAGAGGTTTTTCTAACAACTGAGTCATCATCCCAACCTCTGCCTGGTGAGGAAAGATTACTCGTCCCAGGCCGGTCCAACAGTGATTATATAAGTTATAGGCATGACACACCTTAAAAACAGGCTGAAAACATAGCCAAGGAAAGAATTTTATGATTGCATAGCACTTTGAGGGAAAAGGCTATGAGTTGGCATCAGTGTATTTAAATGTAAAGATATGTTCATTCTGAAGTGTGAACAATGTAATAGACACATGTCAAGACTCTCAAAAGACAAACAGAACAGAGAAGCATCAGTTTTTAGTTTTGAAATGTCTGTTTTTGCCACCAGCAAAGAACACTTTGAGCCCCAACATCTTCTGTCGGAGCGGCTCTTGACTGTCACCCGGTCTTGTAACGGCACAGACACTACAGTGGATGTCTCTATCTCACTGCGTCACTTGGGCTCTGACAGCTCCTCTTTAGACTCTTACTCTGTGGATGGAGCCACTTTTCTGATCCATCAATCCTCCAGAAGACGAGAGCGGAGAGAGTGCCCCTGTCTGGCGGCTGGAGATGAGAGGGGACAAGTTGCACGTAGAGGGTGTCTTTCTCTGATTAAAATAGCACGTTTTGGAGCGACGCGCCGTGCTGCTTCCAAAACAGCGTGGCAATGAGAAAGCCCTGGTCGATAGCACTCCACCGCGCTGGAATATGAAAAGTATTGATCTGCTTTTTACCTTGGACAGCATCAAGCACAAAGCCTGCAATGTTTCTGTAGCCAACCCTCCGAGTCAATACACTCCTGTTTTCTCGACATCACTCCGGACTTGTAAAACCAAGGAAAAGAAGTTCCTGTCATGTCAGACACAGAAATGGATTCCTCTTATTGGAGTTTTTTGTGTTGGAGAGGTCAGCTTGTGCCTATTACCTCATGGATCTGATGAAATGGAGGGACAGAAAACACCAAGCATCCTGGATAAAGAAAAATAAGAGTGGGCCAAGGCTATGATGGCAATACATTCATACTGTTTATATCACACTGTCCATTTTGTGTTATTAATAATAAACAGAGGTAGGTACTTTCATGGTGGCTAATTTATAGCAATTAGCAATTTAAAGTTAACTTTACATTCGTCAAGATTTATTCCTCATGTGCATAGCTTTAACAACTTGTAAATTTGGCAATGTTAATACTTACTACTGTGTATTTCCATATTGTGAGTCATTAACTGAATCAAAGTTCACAAAACAACTCCTTAACTCTCCAGCAACATTCATTTGAATTATGTTATTTACTAGAGAAAAAAAAGACATCCTTCTAATGTGAAGAAATATGAGTTAATAGCATAAAGTTTTTCTCTTTGTTTACATACACAATACTCTACCTGTCCTTTCTTTTCTGGTATTATTCTATGAAAAAAATGCTTGCATAGAAGAAAGTCTTAAATAATGCTACAATTGGTTGTTTACTCCACAGAGACATCCCCCCACTAACCCAAAGGTTGGATCCCTGCTCCTGACATTACATACTGTCGTTGTGTCCTTGGGCAAGGCACTTCACCCACCTTGCCTGTATGAATGTATCAGTGTGGCTTTGTTTGGTGGTGGTCGGAGAGACTGTAGGCACAGATTGGCAGCCATGCCACGGAGACAGATGTATTATTATGATGATGATGAAGATGATGATGATGATGATGATTATTATTATTATTATTATTATTATTATTACAAATATGAAGAAGGTAGCTAGTTACTTTAGGTTTTGTCAAGATAAATGAACCAGGACAGCCTCTATGTAGTACAGACCTAATGGGAAATGTAAACAATCAATCTTTGACATCTTACAATAAAAATAAGTTGGGGAAAATTAATTCCTATGTGTGTGAGCCAAGCAAATCTCGTGTCTCTCAAAGTCAGTGCATGTCACTTGTGTTGTCTCTTTCAGCCTTGTAAAACCAAGGAGGAAGAGTTTCGGTCAGAGCTGAGATAAAAATGCATTCTTCTTGTTGGATTGAGTTTTTGTGTCGGAAAGGTCATCTTGTGCTTATTACCTCAAGGATCTGATGCAGTGAAAGGCTGGGTCAAAAGGAGAAAGGTTAGAGCCATGAGAGGCAGTTAGTGGCAGGAGGTGACCAAGGAGGGACGAAGAAGAATGAGGGTGATCCCGGGCCGTGACCCCATGTCTGTCTCGCATGTAAACTCCAGGGTGTATTGTCCAGACAGGGGTAACGCACTCTTGTCCTTCTCTGCATTCTTGACTCCTTTTTTTTTTTTTTTTTTTTTTTTTATCCAATAAGGAGCTTTGAGCCTCCAGACTGTGAAAAATCAGTGGAATCAGAAGAAGTGACAGACGTGCTTAAGGGGCCCAATCTTGAGTAGGAGAATCCTTTACAGAGAGACCACGAAGAGTAAGTCACTTGGGACAATAGTGGCTGTTAAAGCTTGCTGATCCCGGATCAGAGTCGGGGGGCCGGACAGCAGGGAGTAATACAAAGAGACAGACATCCAGGACTAAGAGAGTGTAGAGCAGCCCCAGAGATTAGACTGAGCCGCTTCACTCCTGAGAAAACACTGTCGCAGAGAGATGGAATTTCTTTAAGAATTTGCATGTTTCTCATCTGGAAAGGCTGTGTCGGGACACTTGTACAGCGATGCAATCACAAACTTTGGTATAATAAATGCATTTCAACAAGCATGGGTGTAGGTTTGCGTATGGACCATAGGGACATGTCCCTACCAAAATTTCAGACCGACCAAATTGTCCCTACCAATCACAAGTTGAAATAGCTAAATATTACCACATTTTTCAACAGGTGCGACTAAGATGCGAGGGGTCCTTGTCTCTTACTACAGTTACAGAGTACAGTGATCTGACTGAGACAGCGGCAGATTTAAATGAGCTAGAAAGAACTGAAAACTGCTCAAAAAAAGCGAACTCCAGAGCAGATTTACACCGCGAGAGTACAGAGAGGCAATCTGCTTTTATCTGTACAGCTCTGTTAGTGTCCTGACCTTAGAGCCTCTTTAAACTGGGCTGAAGTTTTCAACAAGCCAGGACTATGGACTCTAACAGCTATCAAATATGGACTATTGCTTACATACTGAATGATGGAGTAGTTATCCCAATGCGTGTTTTTGATTTGATTTATTTAGATCTCCATTAGCTGCAACAAAGCACAGCTACTCTTCCTGAAGTCAGTCCCAATGTGGTACTCACACAATAAACACACCAGACTCACAATGATCACAACACACACAAAAATAATAATACTAAATAACATTATATAATAAATAAATAGATAAATACAAAATAAAAATAAAATTTAAATAATATTACACAATTAATCAGATTATTATGGAAGGATGAAAACAATATTGTCTTAGTTAATGATCAGCAGCCACAGAGATCTGTTCTGTGAGGAGATGCCTCTTCAAAGGACTTTGAATTGATGTTTACATTAATTTATAATAAAACTAGGCAACATATTCTATGCTAACATGGATCTATACATTACAGTTATTTTCAGATTATTAGTTTTCACTCTGGGCAGTATAAAGCTGCCCTCCGTAGCATGCCTAGTCTCGTAAATGTTCTCATCAGAACTAAAATGTAACTCTTGATGAAGTACTCTAGGTCAGTGATTCTCAACTGGTGGGTCGCGGGACCATTTTCAGTGGGCAGGCCACTGGAAAAGTGGCAGTATGGGACATGAGGTGTTTAGAGGAAACCCAACAAAAGCAAACAATCCAGTACTATAATGTCGCTGTTACACCTGTAAGGTTAAAGGACATGTTAAAAAGGCTTAAGTTACTGGCGTGAGGAGTCGTGGTTTTGGATTTAAAATGCTAGGCCTATTTGAGAGTAGAAGGGAACTGTTCCCTCTCTAGCATCGCCACTTGCTTGGTTTATCTTGTTTGTGTCTTTTTTGTGTCACATACTGTGATATCCTGATTCTGATACTATTTCAGGTTTAAACTGTGCAATGTGTTTATTCAGTAAATATGATGAGTTGAAATCTCTTTTGTTCGCAGGTTGTTGTTATACGGTGATAGTGGATCCTGAAGCCAGCGCCAGGTAATTTAGTTATTAAAATGTTTTTAGTAAAATTAAGCAATGAGGCTGTAAAACTCTCTTTTACCTTTAACCAGGATAAACTGTTGTGCCTGGGACGAGTAATCTTTCCTCACCTGTATGGTCCTACATCTACATTAGTCCTTTATATGTGACAAAGCAGCACAGTTAGCAGTGCGATTGATGGGAGATTGTCTATCCATGTCATTGGTCTGCAGATCCATATGGCCTTCTTCTGGCATCACCATTTTGCTTTGCTCTACATGAAGTCAATGTGCAGTTTGCAGGCAGTACGCCTATTTCTTTTGGATATTACAGGATTGGATTAAATTTATTTTATATGGAATAGATACTAACCCTTTTTCCAGAAAAGAGGACATGCCTGCATCTACAAACACAAATCTGATTTAGGAAATATTGGACACATGTCCCTGGGGATGCTGACAGTTGTGGTCATCAGGTCCACTCAAGTGTGAACAGGGCCAAAGAGACCATGATTACAATGGAGAGAGAGGACACAGCGGGGTGGCTGAGAATTGGACACATCTGTGATCACAGGAGAGGTGCGGCTCCGAGGACCTCTAAGTAGCTGGATTAACCACTGGCCACGGGGCTATTGATGTTATTGAACTGACAGTGTGATGAATGGAGTCCTTCCACAAGGTGTACCTGGTCTGCTGCTAGTTACCAGCATTCACAAGCCCTGCCACTGCTGGAAAATACACAACTGCGGGCTATTCATCTAAAAAGTCAAAGAGATTTGGGGGAGGCGGGCTTTGATTGTCACAGGGAGAGCCAGGATTTGCATGATTACCAGGAAACGTGCCTGGAGGCAGCGTCCCTCAATGTTCCCTAGTTAACTGTAATTAATCCACGCAGCAAAGGTTAACCTGCTAGCGGCGCCACCAAAGTAAATATAGGGACATCCTAGCCAGCTCAGGTGGCAAACATGGTGTTATTTTGACATTTTAGGGAAGATAATGAATAAATGTTGTTGCAATAAACAAAAGCTGATGCTAAAAAAAACTCCAATTCAGTAATTAGTTAGTTAGTTGGTCTTTGTGTCTGTTATCAAGATAGCAGAGAAATGGATTTTGAGAACATTTTCAGTATCAGCCAAGGAAAAAATGGTTTGATTTTTAGTGTGGATCCAAAACACAGGCTGGATCTTGAATGTTTTGAAGGGTTCTGTATCATTGCAAGGAAGGGATAGTTTTGTTTGCTGAACCAGTACAGCTGAGGTTATACAGCTGCTTTTAGCCTGGGTGGGCGTGGTTTACACCGGGACATTGCCGTGCAAGCTCTGGTGCATGACCATGACTCAAGTAGCATTTATGCTAATTTTGACAATAGATATGAGTTTATTTGTTAAACTAGTTAAAGAGAGGGTTAGGAAAAGTGTTATGTTTAAGGTTAGGAATAGGGTTAGGATTAGTTTACTGGCAGTAAAATAACATTTGTCAGATTTTTTCTCCTATACTGTACTAATAGCACAACAATAAACCAACCTTAGCCTTATCCCTTAATCTGTTTACCAATTAAACTCTATATTTATAATTTATTACTTGTTTATCCAACCAAAATGAGACTTACAACGCTCTGTTTCCAGGTGAAATGCTTGTTTTAAATTTATCCTTGGATAACTAAAAACCATTTAACCACTGAGAAAGCTTATGGTCAGGCCAGCTAGGAACAGGGTCAATTCCACAGTTGAAGCTAGGCTGCTCTAGGAGCTAGAAGCTGGGGGAAGTCTGGTGCACTGAGCCTCTGTCCTCTGGTTTCATCTGCTGCTCCTCTTCTATCACTGTAATTAATATTATCAAATATTCTATATCTCTTATCAGGTCATTGCTATTCACAAGTTGTCCCTCTCTCCCACTCCCCTCTGGGGGAGTGGGGACTGTTTCAGATGCCTGGCTGCTGGCAGATATCCCAGTGACAACTGGATCTTAGCTGATCTGTGCTCCTGTCCCGACCTGGGCTTCTTGGATCTCCCTCACCCTACTCTCCTGTTTGGCTGAGGCTCACCTGCTGCATCCTATGGTCTTCCTCGACCTACCGCTCCCCCACTCCCCTGTCTGGATTAATCCTTACAGAGCTGATCTATGATCCTATAGATGAGCTAATGGACGAATAGTCCTGGACACACGTTGCCTGTCCGTCCTGGGAGAGGATCTCTCCTTCAATATGGGCTCCATAAGGTTTCTTCTTTTTTTCCCACAGCTAGGTTTTTTTAGGAGTTTTTCCTTACCGAGAAGGAGGATCTAAGGACAGGAGTGTCCTGGGTCTGTGTTGATTGTGTGTTAAGTCTGATTGTGTGTTTATGTTTGATTAACTGTTTGTGTAGCCCTTTGAGGCGACTTTTGTTGTGATACTGGGCTATACAAATAAAATTGAATTGAATTGAATTTGTTCCTTGTGGCAAGGATCTAGCCACAAAGACCAAAATACCCTAACTCTAATGTGTTCATCTTTTTAAATCAGTTGTCCTGTTCACCATCACATGCCTCCAGGTACTAGTGAGGCAAGTGGGATATCGAGGAATTGGTAAATCTAAATTGCTTTTTGTGTCTGAATGTGAGTGTCAATGTATGTCCCTGTATCCAGCCACTTACCAACTCCAATGGGAAGAACGTGAATGAATTTTGATACAAGTTAAGAGACAGTGGTGTCCAGATATTCCAATTACAAATGAGCTATAAGTTTTCTTTGGGGCAGCTATTGCTCTTTCTCTCTCCTGACAAAGCTTGAAATAGGTACCTGTCCCTTTAAGGCCCTTCCTGCCCTCCGCTGGCCACGTCCACTTTACTCTGTCAGCCTGCAAACCCTGGAAAGTTGTAGCAAGTTAAGTTGAAAGCGTGTCACATGGCATGTCTTCAGTAGCAGCTCATATACAGTATTTTATCTTAATGTATATCAAAGCTTCTGTTAAATGCCGAGCAGCTGTTTTGCTTTGCGCCACATGACTAATCCAAGAGAAGAGGAGCTTGACAAAGTGAGAAAAAAAAAGACATGATTACTGCAGTGTTTATTTAAATATCCCATTTTACAGACCCGACTGTCTGAGGGAGTCAATTAGACAGACAAAGATTCACTCCAATTACTTTCTTAATCTAATGTGCTGAGTTAATTTGCTTCTCTTAGAACAATATGTACTCATTTAAAGGAGCCATGAGTGAATTAGAAGTATTTAATGAGTATTTATGCTTCTATACTGTAGCCACAACCAACTGGAAAATTTTAAGTAAGCGGTATAAGGAAAGATCAGATAATATACTGTATATTAATAATAGTCTCATTTTTAACTGTAATGGAGCAAAGGATATGGTTGATCAAGACAGTGTGGTCATTTTTATCTGAAAGGAGTAAGGCATAATCCAGAGGTCAGTATAAATTCGCCTCTGGGGTGCCTCACCTGTTAAACTGCATAACACATTATCAGAGGGGACCTGGGTTTGACCACCCACTGTATCTGTGATTGTGTGCTTGTGTGTGCTCAGGTGTAAAAGTGTAGTAGAAGCTGACTGTGATGTTTTTTGGATGCATCTGGGCATGTTCACTTCAGCCCTCTCAGACGACATGAGATGCCTGCATTTGGAAGTGCCTGGGGAGGGAGAAGTCTCTCTGCTTTGCTTCTTGGCCCCAGATAAATTAAAAAAAGGTAAAGTGAACACATTTACTAGACCACAATGCATCAGTACAGTGGTGGAAGAAGTACTCAATTTCTTTACTTACTCAGATAAAGGAGCAAGTATTTACTCAAGTTAAAGTAAAAGTATCATCTTAAAATTTCTACTTAAGTAAAAGTATAAAAGTACAGTAAAAGTAGTAAAAGTTTGTAGCACAGACTCAACAGCTTATGAAAATCTGAGGGATTTTCCTGAAAATTTGTGCTGATTCCAGATGAAATGAACAAACTGGTGCAATAGAAGAGACTGAATCTGTCGCTGACTACTTTACTGCATCTGTTATATTTAAGTACTGTGTGACAACAATGAGGGCACAACAAAAACACACAATTTTAAACCAAAACTCAAAATACTTTGTACTTCAAACCAACTCAAAAAGGTAATGGAGTAAAAAGTACAGATACTTGCTCTCAAATGTAGCGAAGTAAAAGTAACTACAGTGCAGTACAGATACATGAAATTTCTACTTAAGTAAAGTAACTAAGTACTTTTACTTTGTTACATTGCACCACTGCACCAGTATGTACCAAAAACTGTGGTTAGGTTCCAGACCAACTATACTGCAAAACAGAATATGGACCAAAGACAGTAGTGGTGTTGTAGTCAAGACCATTCTAGTCAAGACCAAGACCAGTCCTGAGACCGGAAACCAAGCGCTAATACTAATCACTGGGCCCTAGGAGTCTGATGATTTGCTGTGGCAACTTCCAAAAGGAAACTGAAAGGGAAAGACAATTCTGATTCGATGAACGTATCGCTCTAATGATGCATTTGACTCATGTTTACAGTGATTTTCTGCTGTGACTGCGTCGCTGGTTCATGTCAGCTGTTTATGAACATCCTACAGCCATTCTCACCAAGTGTAATCACATATAATCATCCATCCCACACGGTTCATGTGGTTAATTTCGAATATTTGCATGGCTGTGGAGATTCCTGAGGGTGTTGTTGGGCTAATCCAGTGATAAGCTCTGGAGCATTACTCATATTGGTCTCACATTCCTCTGGAGTGCCTGCTATACGCTGTATGTACTGCAAATCATTTTCCATTCGGACGGCCTGTCATTTGACCAGGGCTGACCGGGTTCCTCCCAAAACAAATCTAGATCAAGTCCATGACACGTACCGAGCGGACCACGCCTGCCTTCATTTTCATAGATATATGCACTACTGAAAGAGCATAAATCAAAAAAACAAGATTAGACATGTTGTATTTGAGGCAAGGCTGGAGAGATGAAAGATAAAGTCATTGTCATTTATGGAAATAATAATCATGGAATTAGAAAGCAAGACAATTTGCAAACAGAAGTTGGGACAAGGCAACAAAAGGCACTAATAAACAACAGAAGGGCTGTGAGATGTCTGGTAACGTAGGAGAATTTTAGAAAGTTGATGAGAAGTGTTACTGCCATTGAATTAAAAATGAGTTTTAATTTTCATTAAAGGCTAAAAAGCTTTGATGAGGTCCAGTTGTGGTGAAGTGATGAATATCTAGATAGTGATGTTTTGCACATCACCAACACAGGAGAGCTGGGTTTGATTCCTACATGGCTAAAAATCTAGCCACAAAGTCACCTTTATGTTGGTCCTAAGCCTGGATTAATGTAGTGGTTTATGTCAGGAAGGAGCTGCAGAAAAAAAAAATCTTTGCAAAATTACCCATGGGAATCAGTCAACCTCTTAAACAGAAGGAGCAGCCAAAAGGGCATTTCTTTGTTACGTGATTCATGTTGTGTTGTAAATAAAATATAGTTGCATGTTTTTATTACGCCTATTTTTTGAATCGGGTTTTGTAGACATAAATGCACTACAAAAGTATAAATCCCAGCAGAAAATAGGATCAGACATTGTACATGAGCCAAGGCCAGAGAGATGAAAGATAGTGCAGAACTTAGTAATTTATGGAAACAATCATTGAGGAAGCGCAAAACAAACATTCAGGACAAGCATTTATTTGGCGTCCAAACAGAGCCATCCGGGCCAATCAGATACTGCTCATATTTCTGAAGTCTTAATTCTCGTTCACCTTGTCCTGACCCAGCCTGATGCGCCTTATCTCCACAGTTTCAAACAGTCTTGGACAGAGGTGGTCTTTTGTCAGTTTGCATTGCTTTTTGTTACAGCTGTATTACTTTGTGTGGGCTCAGAGAGGAAAATTTAAGACGTTTTATTCTGCGGATGAAAAGTGACACAATTAGAGCAAGCTGAAAACATTGTGATAATTTCAAAAAGTGGGTTTAGCATAATTAGCACATTCTGATTCTCCAGAAGCATTCACCAGATAAGCTACCATTCTATTAGTGTGAGGTTTTTAAATGAAAGTCATTGTACAAGGCACAATCTGTAAGAGTGTTGTAGCTCATTTTAAGGCATACAAAACTGGCTGTTCATTTAAATAGAGACATTTCTGGACTAATGCTTTTGGATTTATAACTGGTGTGGTAGAATAAAAAACATTTCAGTTTTTAGATATGTTATTGCATTGTGCATCTCATGGTAACCATTGCAACCATTTTGTTTTCCACATGCAAATCACAGTATATCATAAATGCTACTGTTTGCCAAGCACAAATGGAAAAAAAAAATAGTAGTTAGGGTCTTAGTTCCCCAAAAAGGCCTGTATATGTTAAATGGCCAAGTCAATGCATTTCCACTGTGTGCCTCAAAGGCCCCTGGGTTTTCAGATTCCATCATTTGTAATACTTCCCTCTTGATAAGTGTACCTTCAGTTTAGTACATGAATGCATCTTTAACTACAGACAGCAGCTTGTTGTTAATTAAAAAAAAAAAAGTTAGGCACAATGCGTCTTGACTTTGGCCTAAACCCTTCTGGTCTATGTCTTAGATCAAATGGAAGCACTGTATTGTTTCTTTTTTACTTTAATGACCGAATAAACAAACTAACTAAATAACTTTTTCTTTTTAAACCTTTCTTTGATTAGACCAAAACAACCCACAAACAAGTTAAGCAACTGTCCACATGATCCAAACACGGGCCTTCGTGTTTTAAATTGTCTATATGTGCTACTCTGTACCACTGTCAAGCTCTGAAGCATGCTGAGAGCTTGTACAGTGCAGTGGACATAAAGCAATAGCTTGTGAATGAAAGGCATCTACGTGTTAGTCCGACAAGGGAAATTTTATTTATATGGATGGTCTAAAACAATAATTCAGATTTTTCTGCTTGTATGTAACTGCACTGACTGATCCTTCCAAGGTCTCAAAGGTTTAAATGCTAGTTCTTACTACTCACAATCTAAATAGTCTCTAGTCTCTGTCTGTCCACCATGAAAGACAAACATAACGTTGTATAGCAAACAACTCTACACTGTATTTTGAAGATATTTGCAGCAAAAGAGAGGATTGATCCATGCTGAGTTTGCTGGTGAAGAGTTCTGGTCTGCTTTGCATTTCCTCTTTCAACACTGGATCAATTGACACAAATGACAGGCTTTCCTAAGACACACACTCGATTCAACATGGAGTTTATTATGTGATGGAACCAAAACAATGCTGGCAGTGGTAGTGGCATGCATTCATCATTCATTTTTGCCTAAGCTCATGTGTTTGCACTAAACAGATCATGGCACTTAACCTTCCCATTGTTCTACATGTGGCCTCTGCTCATTCTGTTTCATTGCAACAGACATTGCTCTTTCCACTCTCAGGAAGCTATCAATTCACATGATTTTTACTGCCGCATCTTGTCATGTTCTTCCTATTTCCGGTCCATTTGGAGATCTGACATCCATGTGGTGCTTAGGTCCTGATTGGATCATCCCAGAGTTCAGTTGGAAGCAGACCAGGATCTAACTTCCAGAGCATATGTTTGGTGCAAAGCAAGGTCTGTAAGAGAGCACTGACACTTCCAAATGAATCGCATCAGTTTTTAATATTATGTTGTGCATTTAGGGGGACATGTGGACATAGTTATGACTGCTGCACTCTGTCCATCAGGCCTGAAATCACAGCAACTCTAGGCCAGACATGTCCGTGGCCCACTAGCATTTTCATCCAGTGTTTTAAAAAATTTTTGGCTTTTGAAAAGAAAATACAGTGTGCATAGGTTTACTAGAAAAAATCTGAAGTTGGACTGTTGGCCCTTGGACCTTTGCACATTTTCAAGTCTGGCCCTCTTTAAAAAAAGTTTGGACATCCTTGCTCTAGGCTATACCAGTTCTAAGTTTATAGGTATTCCTGGTTGACCTTTTTGGGGCTCCTTTGGTCACATTTTCTCCACATTGTTCTGGCTGAAAGAATAACCGTGAACAGACAAGTCACTAAGTATTTTTATGATCACAATAGTAAGAGCTAGACATGTCACATGGTCACGTAGACCTATAAGCACAGATGCTGCTGTACACACCCGTAGACATGGAGCTGGTGCCAACGTATTGTTTTATATGTTTAGTTTTGAGAGACAGACTTCTGGGTTTGCCTTCTTTTCATTATTTTACAGCAGGCAGTGATTGATGTGCATCAGACAAAAGCATTACTACTGTAGAGACTTTGTCACGTAGCAGTAAAATCACCAACATGCCATGCTCTAATAGGGTCGACATTTTACTGTGGAGAATTTCTCAGAAAGTGCTCTGGAGTGTTAAAAATGACTTTGCACTACCAGATGGTGCTGAAGTCACACTAACCAAGACTAAGACAAAACCAGAGTGTATCAGCACTTAGATTACATGAGATTGAGATGAGATGAGGTTTTAAAGAGCTGGATTTTCAATTTGTTTCTTTATTTTTGACAACATTAGATATGCCAGCTTTATGCAGGCAGACTTATCAATAAGATTATCAATAACTGTAATCATGTACACATGGTTTGGTTTAAAAGGACCAAGATCAGACTGACAAAAAGAGTTTCAGGTCTGAGACAAGACTGGTAACAACAGTCTCAAATTTGTCATTTTCTTGCTAGCATGTTATTAAAATAGATATTTGTTGGAGTCTTATGGCATAAAAAACAACAGTTTCTAAGTTGGTTTAATTTCCAGTGGAGACATTACCTCACAATAGAAAGAACAAATATCCAAACTCCACGTAGTCCCTCTAACTTCACAACTGACATTGGGAGCAACTTGATTTTTAGCTAAACCTTGCAGCCCATTCAAAAGGCTTTTTCTCCCATTCTGATGCTGAACTTGAAGGCAGCTTGGAGAATTGGAAAGCTGTTTTCTCCAAATCCCTGCGCTCTCAACATTAGGGCAGAAGGAAGAGAAATAAGCCAGATCCTTTCCTAGTAAGTTTAGTGGAAGTGACCCTGAGCGAGGCAATTAACACCCAGCCGGTCCAGTCCAAACACTCATGAACAACAGAGGTGGAACCCTGGCTCCTCAGAGGTGTGAATGTGTGGACGTGATGTGAGACGCTCTGAAAAGCTGCCTTTGCCAAGAGTTCACTCACAGGTAAATAAAGCTTTAAAAAACAGTTTATGTCTGCAGCAATCAAAGAATGTTTGCATGCAAGTAAAGTTTGAAACTGCATGTAAACGCCTTACTCTGATCAGGGGAGCATGCAGGGTCAGAGGTCAAGAGGAACTCTAAACACGTTCTAGAGTGGGACAGCAGCACAAATGAGAAAAACATGAATACAGGTGTTTAAAGCAGACATGTCCAAAGTGTGAGGGTCAGAACATAGAATGAGACTTTACACGGTCATCAGCGTCTATCGTATTATCAAAGAGCAGCTCCTCTTCTACTCTCTAGCCACATCTGAACCTTTCATTAGTCTGAAATAAATTTGTCTGTCTGAATTCAAGACCAAAAGAGTAGAACATTATTATATTCAAGTAATAAAACGAGTTTTAGAATAGTACCCAGTTAGTTTGTTGTGTTCTTTATTCTTTATTCTTTTTTTTTTTTATTCATAATTTTTCTCTGTGGCCTTTCTGTGTGGAGATTGCATGTTCTCCCTGTGTCTGTGCAGGTCCTCTCTGGGTGCTCTGGTTTCCCCCATCAACCCCAAAACATGCACAACAGGCTAATCTTCCAGCTAGGTACTCCTGACCAGGATCCTGGCTCAAGATCTGGAGAAGTGTCCCGAGCGCTTCACTGCAGCTACACTGCTCCTGACAGGTCGCCCCAGCAGCGTTGAGGGATGGATCAGATGCAGAGAATGAATTTCCCTATGGGGATCAATAAATTATACCTTACCTTATATGTTTATGTGCAGCTATCAAATTTTCTGTTGTGTTCAGATCTTTTCATTTCATAGAGTTTGAGTGTTACTGTTAATATGGTAAAGTAACAAAACCTTCGCCTCAGAGAGTTGTGAGGGTGCAGACGTGAACGTTGATCTTTGAAAAGCAAGCCTCACCAGAAATTTCCCTTACACAAGTAAATAAAGCAAAATAAATAAAGTATATGTTGGAAGCACTTGCTGGCTGTAAAAAATATCTCCCCAAACCATGTCTAAAGCTCACAGCAGGGAAGCGCCGCCTTGGCTCGCGTCCTGTGCAAATTCACCCCCATTTTGAGTTCATTCAAACACAATATTCTCATTACTGCCTCGTCATTTCATCCGGCTGTCCACGCACCAGAACACTAGCCCCTTCGGTACAGTAATGTTCCCGAACCGGGCCATAAAGACGCATTGTAATGTGTCTCTGCCTCATTATTGCCGGGTCAGTGTGCGCAGCGACACGGGAGAATAGGTTGTCTCGTACGGCTTGTTAATTCAACACCTCTCCCATGCACCCCCCGCATTTGTACAGCTGGCCTTTTGAAGGGGAGTTCAGACTACAGACAGACGTACACATGAGCAGTGACAGTGGATACACACGACCACAGCAGCTGCTCTGACATCACTCCACAGCACTGGTTCCTGCCCCCACCTTTGGGAAATCCAACCCGGGACTGTCCAGCCACCGGGGCGTGAAATACACACCCCTCGAAAAGCAGCGGATGTGGGCGGGAGGCCTGGGACGTCGGGGTGGTATGGGGGCAAAAGGGTGGGAGTAGCAAGTGTGAGAAATCTTATTCACTGTGCTTTCTCATCAATGGAGTAATTCTATGACGGTATTTGGGATGTGACATTTAGAGGCACACCAAGAAACCTGGTTATTCATGTACTTGTGTAATTAATCCGTCTTGAATTAGATGAGGAAATGCAGTGAATAGGTTATTTTGTCAGTTTTAGAAGCAATTTAAGAGACTCCTGCAAGGCATAACACTTCAGTTTTACTTTTATAAATCCAGACAGTGATCCGGCTCTATACCAGAATTATCCATTTGTTCCTTTCCTTTCATAAAAATCCAACCATAATATTTTAATTATGTTGCCAACAGATTAACTAAGCTCTAAGTATTTTACCATTAGCTATTTCCCCAGACAAGTTCAGCTCAAGTTAATACATCAAGAACCAAAAAGGCAAACATATGTGACATTTTGTAGAAAGTTAGGCGTGGCAGCTCAGCTGGTAGAGACATTCACATTATTACTGTTGTTGTTAGTTTAAAGCTCTTGATCGATCCTTTTTACAGCAAATGAAAATAACAATAATATATGTAAACATTTTAGGGTTACTAACTCAATTAAACACAGTCAAAGTGCCGTGACCAAGTGTTGTTTGTGATGTGGTGAGAGTGAGTTAATCTGTTACTTTAGAAAAAAACTATTAATATCAATATTAAGCAGTAATAAAGCAGTAATAAATACATGATTAACAATATTTATGTACTGAATTAACACAGATGTTAATAACTTTGCATTGATTTACAGGAGCTTATTCCTCAAAAATTAAAAATGTTTATAACTCAATGGTGTGTATTAACGTTTGAGTAATGCTAACTGGTTTCGGCTAATGTTTATAGTGTCATTAAAAGTCACTTGTGCTGTGTCAGGGGTTACCTGTGTGTGGCTGCTGTCGTCTCTCATTTTAAACTCCTTTTCTAGCACTTTAGCAGTGGCCTGGTGCACATGAAAGTAACAGGTTCACACCGAAGTCCATAAATCACAAATAACACATTGAACTATAGGTCTCCTCCTGCTGCACCAGTGTCTGCTTCAGTTCAGGTGTTCCTAATTAACTCCACTGTGTTTCCACTCAGGTACACTTCATTAATCACACACCACACACTCTCCATTACAACTACTACCACTACTACGGCTACCTGTGGGAGCTGCTAATACAGTACTAATAACACAAGAAAAAACAATATATTTGGTCACCATTTTTCAATATGCACAACCCACGACCAATAGTAACATTCAGATGTAGACACAAAAGTATTACATTACGGTACACCATCATGTGATTATTTGTTTTCCCTAAAATGTAAGAAAATAGCTGGCTACTCTTTTTTAACAGAAGAATTTTCTTACCTTTTGGTGGCAATGCTTGATTGTACTGTCCCTGTCAAATAAATAAGGAAAAAAAATAAAAATAAATAAATAATAATAATAAATAAACAAAATAATAATAATAATAATAATAATAATAATAATAATAATAATAATAATATATTTGATTTATATTGTGGTTTCCATGCTTTCACTCCCTGGGGCAGAGTGTGGCTGCCATTCTGTGCCTATGGCCTCTCCAACCACCTCTACCAAACACATTCACACAGGCAGGGTGTCTGAAATGTCTTGCCCAAGGACACAACTATAATATTTGATGTCCCTACCTGGGATCAAACTGCCAACCTTCCATTTAGTGGGCAAACATCTCTACCAACTGAGCTACTGCTGCGTCTACCAAGACTACTAGAACATAATAAATATGTAAATAAATCATGGATGACAGTAGTTTAGGAGGCAGAGCACGCTGTCACTAACAAAAAGGTTGGCAGTTCAATCGCCGGTTCCCCCAGTTCACACTGTCATTGTGTCCCTGCGCAAGCCTCTTTGACCTCGTCTCCAGTGTTGAGTGTGTGCATTTGTTTCACTAGATGAATTATTTTTTGAGAAATCCTTGCGTATATAAATAAAATCATATGTTGTAATTTAAATGATTGTATGAGATATACTTACTACACGTATTGTTCAAAGGATTTTTGCATTTCATGTGTGAGCATCAAAGTCGTGCCACACATGCCCAGGAGTTGTCAGTGAAATGGAAGACAGCAAAAGGCTCTGGCGAGTTCCTTGTCTATGATAGAAATGGCCCAGGACGTTGAGGGGGTGAGGGGCCAAGAGCTTGCGAGTGGCAAGTGTGAGAGTTCAGAACTGGAACCAGACTGGAGAAGTCGGGAAAGACAAGGGGAATGTGTGCGAAGGTTCTGGGGAAGGAGAGGGGGGCGCTGACTGATGGAACTGAAGAAGGATTAAATGGACAGTAGGTTTCAGAAAATGGAGGGAGGGGGGCGTGGGCTTTGAGAGGAGGTGGGGGGGGCCGGGGCCGCACTCTTGGCCTTGAAACTGGGGCTCCGTCACGCCTCACGTCCCGCAGAGCCGCTGGGGTCTGGCACCCGAGAGGGGAGCAGGCCCAACCTTTGTTCCAGCGGAGGAGTGGGGAGTGACGAGGCAGAGCAGCATGTCTGACAGGTCGGAGCAGTTGGCTGGGAGACGGCCGCGTGGTCGGACCTGGAGCTCAGCACACATCTCTACTGTTTTAATTGATGGAAATCCAGGGTTGCTACACACTTGGAAAAGCAAATATTAGACTTTTTGAGATCTCCAAACTTGGAAAGAAACACAAAGAAAGTCAAAGAAACATACAAGACATAATGACTGCATTCATTTAGTGCTTTTCCAATGCAGAAGTATGTGTCACGCTATATTTCCCCAGACATTTTTGCTTTACCTTAAATAGTGACACCAGCAACTTACATTACAAATTTAATTGTAAATCAAAAGTTTTGTGAGCTCCATCTGTGTCTTTCCAAAAGTGTAAAGTAAAAACAACTAGCTTTCACAGTACACTAAACTAAGCAATAATCCAAATATTGAAAAATCAAAGCCATTAAACTGAACATTTACTACATTTTTTGGTCTTTATTTTTTCATCTGGATTCTCAATTTTAAAATTAATTGAATTCATGAAACTAATTTGTGAACATGGCTGTTACCTTTTGGAGTTTTGTATTACATACCATAATTAAAACAAGTTAAGCGCAACCATTTTGGAAACATTGGTACCAAAAACTTAATTAGCTTGTCTTTTCCTACAAAATCTTGTTTTTACTACACTTAGTCAGAAAATGTTAAATTAAAGGAACTATCAATTTCACTGACCCTGCTGATGCTTTGAAATCTGTCTATCATTCACAAGTATTAGTAACTGTATATAGAGAAGTAGTACGTTTTAAGTATAATTCTGGGATGCTGCTTTAAGTGTTTGCGAATGCAGATACCAGAAGTTGAAACTGAGACATTTCAGGGCTTACATCTTAATACCCAGCCTTTCCCTAATACTTTATAAGGATTCGAGAGGAACCTGTGTGCGAGCGTGCTTCAGGGAGAAAACAAGAGCTTGCTGCCTGAATCAAGTTGATTAAACGCACTCCAAGTTATTTCAGCAAGCAAACAAGACTCCAATATCCACGGAGGAGCCTTAATGGTGTCTAAATCAAAGATGGCGTTATTTATTTATTTTTATTTTTTCTGCATCAGGACGACAAACAGAAATATGCCTGATCAGATCCAAGCTTTCCACAAGTCCCCGGCTCAAATTAATTCATCCCTATTCCATTCCCCCCCGTTTTTAAAGAGCTGGCTTTTAATGTCAGCCGGCGATGGGAAGTGATGAAATGGAGCAATTATGTATCCATTTGCACTATTCAGGTGAAACCAGGTGTAAAATTTCCAATCTGCGCACCTGCTCTAACCCTCCATTCATTGTGCTTTCTCGCCTGTGTTGCCTCTTAAAAGGTAATGCAAGGAATATGGACCAAATATTGCACAATAAATCTCGTTAGCATTAACATATTGCTTCCGGGGAGAGTTGCATTGTTCTTTTCGCTATACCTTTTTTTTTTTTTTTTTTCCAGAAAGATTATATTTGAAGAAGGAATTTTATATCGGAAAGCAAATCGAAATGAGGATTCAGGCTATAATACGAGCAATAAAACTAAATTGTTCCTCGTCAAACAACAACACGGTTAATTTGATATGCAGGCGTTTAGGAATATGAGAAAACAAACAATGGCTGCATTCTCTTCCCGGAAATAAGTTCTTTGGTGGATAGCCGAGTCATCTCCCATCAGGGACCGGCGGATTAATTTTGATTTTCCAAACAGTTTGTGGGTATAAATATTCATGAAGCACCTTGAAAAGAGATAGATGACTTTACAAGGTGCACTGTAAACCCAAATACTGGAGCTTACTAAAAAAAAAAAAAAAAAAGGTCGTCTGTGTTTAGTTCTGCTAAATAATTAGACTACTGTATTGTAAATGTGTTAAAAGTTCTATATATTATGCTTTTATCAGGCTTTCTGAAATGGTTTTGGACAACATTCACATTTTTTTAACCTAAAATAATGTATATGTATGGATTTCAATTTGCGGAGAAGGCTTTGATTAGGTGTCTGTTGGGACTGGACAGAGCATAAAATGGCTATTTAGCATGGCTATTAGCAATATGAAGATTACAGACAGATAAATGAGCTGATTGCTTCATAGTGATAGCAATCTAAGAGTTGAAATTATCAGAATGAGTCTAGTGACTGTATGGGCTTTAAAAATGTGCAGATTTTATTGATTTTAATGAATTTGGAGATTTCAGCATCAACAAAATGCTCCACTGCCCACACAAAAACCTCTCAGTCTTCCACACGGGCCTCTTTTTGGCCCCATTGACTACCATTAAAAGCACCTTTGCAATACCGAAATGTGAAATCCTGTCATTTTATCTGTAGCCATGTCATTCAGAAGCTAAAAACACACAAAACAAAAAGAAAAGATCCACTATTCCCCTCATGTTTGCAGAGAGGCACAGTGGGAGATAACAACCTATAGACTTACTATGGAAGATAGTGACTATAGGCCAGGGGTCATCAACAACATTTATCCAAGGGCCAGATGCTCTCATAAAATGAAATAAAATACGTATTAATATAATAATATTCTGCTTGCACATAAGCCTGACACCTGTTAAGTCTGACATTACAATAATCGTATCAGGGGAACTGTAATTTCACCCATTAACCAAATTCCTGACCAAGAGTTTTTAGGTTTGACTTCATTTGTATTTATGTTTTAGATCACAGGCCTCCTTAATTTGATGTAAAGAGTAACATTTCTAATAACTGAGGCCTGTCACATTGCTTTGGCCTTTGTATGCATTTGCTCTTTGCTATGTGCAGGGCTTGTACTTACAGTATGTGTGGGGGAAAAGCCCAGGCAAGGACATAATGTGAAAAATGACAAGAGATAAAATGAGCATGCAAAACAATAAAAGACAAGTTTAATTAGAGCAAGTTTATTGTCATTTTTGATTAAAGACAAGCTTTCAGAAAAAAGTATATATGGGCACTTATATTTTTCTCTTCACTAGACTAATCCTGAATTCAGAAATATTCTGGGGGCCGGATGGAAAGCTGTGGCAGGCTGGATCTGGCCACTGGGCAGCCAGTTGTTCACTGCTGTAGGCTATTGGAAAAAGTTATTTTATCTATCAGAAAGTTGCTAATCACTGACAAAACATCTTTTTTTTTTCATGTTTATTATTTTTAAATGTAAATGATCCAGTGACTGGTGTGACTAGTGACACATGTTTTCTTTTCATAGGAGGATGTGAGGGTTAAATTAAATTAAGACACTTCAATGGGGCAATCGGTTTGCACAATTTCTCTGAGTTAAATTAAGTTGTGTGCTCTACCGTTTGGTCAGCACTGAAATTAACAAAACTTCCCCCCAAAACAATTTGCTTTCAGCGATCGGGAAGGTCCAGTTTGGTGATGAAAGACTCACTACCCACGACCTTTCCAGTCTAAAACAAAGATTTGCACAATTAACTACTTTTAAATGTCATCCAGCCGCCAAATCTGCATACCAACGGCAGGCCTTGCATAGAAATTAGGATGTTTGTGGACTTCCTTTTTCTTCCTTGTCCTCCTTCCCGTTAAATGGTTTCCCTTCCAATTTTAGCCAGGAAGCGGGAATGTAAATGTCAACATATCTTGTGCGGAGATCCTTCTGTCGCTAATTAACCTTTGGCGTCTCGAAGCAAGACTGAGCGCTGCCTAAACACTGCAATTAACTCAAGTTTGAGAAATGCAGAGACAACATCTACTTGGAGCCATACGAGTGACTTCATTATCCGTCAATGGTGATACACACAGTGCTGAAGCAGAGCTGCTCATTGGTGGAAATGTTCCCGAGGCGGCGAAATGAGCCCACTGGGAGCGTGTCAAAATTTGGTGGATTAACAAATCTAATTTTCTTTTATCTTCATGAAGTTGGACAGGAAAGCTGGTTTAGACGTAGCCTCTGGTAACAGGGAAACCATTAAAGGGAAATTCATACTAATAAATCCTCATATATCAGGCGCAGGAGTTCCAGGTTCGATCATGTTTAAGGGAGTGGTGACAATTAGCATGTTTGGTTAAAAGTAATTGGTGTGGTTGCTCAGTGCGGTTCACTTGCTGCCAAATAGCATTGAGTTGCACCATTTGAATCGTGGTTGTCGATTGGCTCCCAAATAAACTTTAATTTTGTCTGAGTGCAATACAAAGTGGAAGCCACATGGGCCAACAAGAAAAATGTGGCAAAATGTAATCAAATAAACATTAGTGTAGGAATATTATCCTGTATGGAAATAAAATAGCAAAACATTGAAGAATTATATTAGAAGAAAATAGGAAATTGCTCATTTGCTTTCAAAGTACTTTTAAACCTGCAGCAATTACAGTTTTAAATCAGTCAGATCTATCCCAAAATCCTTAGTGTCCAATTACTCTGCAAACTTAATCACCCACCTTCTATTATCTGCACCACCCAGTGTTAAAACTGTCAGACCACAGCGCTGTTGCTCATATTTCCAGCTTTGAGGAGATCTCTCTTGACAATAGGTGCATATACTCATTAATCAGTTCAACTGCCCTTTTGGTGAGTGAAGAAAACTTCTTCTAAAAAATAACTACATCCAGATATGTTCTTTTAAACCTTGCGGTTTATAATGGCCTGGATGACTGAGAACCTTCACAGACAAAGGTACGACTGTTGGCTGTACTATCTTTGAGTCGACATGACTTTTGTAATCTTAGTCTGAAGTTAAATAATGCTACACCTATCCTACACAATACAAGCAAACCAACACAAATGGTTTGGAGATGGAAATATTAAAAAAGGTTTGAGGACACAGATAACATGGCCAACATGGCTAACCCCAATGCTAAAGTCTTAGGGTGGACTTACACATAAAGCAACAAACTAAAGTCATTGTGTTAACTTGGGTTCAGGAGCAAGGCCACACCTCAACTACATTTCAACTATGGCACTCCTAAGCCACTCCTCAACCACTCCTCCAATTTTCCCAGCAAACCTATTTAAACCTGCGAAATTCACCCATCACTGCTGGTCACTGTTCTTTCAACCCCACCCTCCTTTTCCCCATTATACCTCCTATTACATTTACTGAGACTAAAAGGGAACTTCAGAGACACCCACACTGAATCTCAACTCACCCGGCCATCATGTCCTGCAGGCCATCTCCTCATCCCTCTCCCTGCATCCTGCGTTCAACATCCTGCCTTCTGCATTGAGCATCCTGCATCCTTCATCTTCATCTCTGCTCCATCTCTCCAATAATAAATATTTGAAATCTACCCCATTGTTGTGGCATGGTCCTTGCTAGTGAAATCTTTTTCCTAAGCTCACTTTGCTCTATTTGTGTCACCAGACTCCCCTCAGGTTGTTGACGAGGGTTTAAAACATGATTTTTGTGCCTGGACCTATTTTACTGTGTGATTATCAAAGTTTGTTCTGTGATTGGTGGTCGCTTTGGTTGCTCCATATTTGAATAAAGCTGACTTTAGTTCAAGACTTGATTTGGGTCACTCAGCACGTTTGCAAGGCTTGTCGCTCCCACACTGAGCATAAATCAGAAAATAAATGGGCAGCGGCCGCTTTAGTGGCTCATGACGCATTTGGTGTGCATTTATCCTTACACAACAGAGTAATGCAGCATCATATTTAAACTGTAAATTAATAACCTGGCCTGACAGACAAACTCTTTTCCTATTCTGTACAAAGAAGTTAGACAGAGCAATGACAGGCGGAGCAACCAATCAGAGAAACGAAGAGTGGAACATAAGCAGCGCACCGCTGACCCAAACAAACATGGATTCTTGCCGTTTATTTAATAAAACACCAGAATATGCCATATTTTGAGCAGCTCTGTAGTTATTTCTGAAAGGGGACAGCAGCAGAAGCCAGCTGGAAGAAGTCAGTTTTTTTCATGTGTTCATTACATCGGATGTAAACAGGACTTAACTGTTGTTAAAATGGCAACAAGACAAAGAAAAAGATCATGCAGAGGACTGGACAATAACGCGGACTTCAGCAGAACCAAGAGGGGACAAAGAAAAGCACTAAACGCTGTTAATCAGGTCAGAGAAGTTATTAAATTGGTTATCTCTTCCGTTTTCATAAGACGTGCTGCAGATAAACGGTGCCTCCCCCTTTCGCTGACAACAGCGAAGCTAGCTGCTGTTCGTATTACAGTCAATGATAAAATAAAATAAAAAAATTTCCTCAGATGATTTCTATTACAACAGTTTTCCTCAAACACAATTTTACTTTTTTTTTTTTAACCAAATAAACTGCATTAAACATGTTTTGTTTAGCCCCGAACTAAATACGTCAAACTACAAGTGTGAACTGCCTAAGTTCACTTTTCAAACACACCGACTGTGAGAGAAAATTCATGCTGGCTCTAACCGACTTCACTCATCCAAAACAAGTAAACGCAGCTCAGTAATTCCACCACGCTCCTCTGGTGTGTTCTCTGGGGCTCTCGGGGACCTGCAGTACACAGACCTATCCAGAGTCATGAATACCAAGTGCAGGCTCTCCCCTGCTGCTCCGAGCCAGCATCAGTTACAAAGTCAACCCATTAACATCTTCACTATTCACCAGTGCCCTCTCTCCCCACAGCAGAATCAACACTAGACCATGGACCGGCTAAAGACCGCAGGTAGACTGGCAAGCCAAAAATCCCTCCTCTGTTCCCTCAAGAGTGGGGCGAGAACGATATATGATGATTGACAGGAAGTATTTTTCTTTTATATGATGATTAATATTGAAAGTCTTGGAGCGCCAGGAGATTGGATGATGATTGAATTTCCAGCCGAGAGGAGGAGGAACAGCGGTTTGGAGGGGCGAGGGGTTAAAAGCAGGGAATGCCGGGAGACGCCAGAGTAAAGTTGATTCAGTGTAGGATGAATGGGATTGAGGGAGTCTTTAGGAGATTGGACCCTCCACAGGCGCAGTCACAGAGGCACAAAGGGAAGCCATTAGGAAAAATGAAAGAGAATATTGAAGATATTGAAAATAATGAAGGGCCAGTGGTTATGCAAAACATGTGGAGACAAGACAACGAATGGTTTGAGAAATGAACAACAGTGGATAGACGGATACTGGTGCAGGGAACACTGAGAAATCTAAAGGATACATCCTGGTCATTTGACTGTGGAATAAAAATACCAGAATTTGTATTACTACTAGTATTTGATTTGTATGTTTTTACTCCATACAAACTATCTTTGGATGCAGTTAGGTAAAGATACAACCAATCGGAGAAACAAAGCATTACATAAAGCCTGTCCCATTTAGATAACTGGTTTAATTTGATCTGACAGAATTTTTGAAAATAATCGCAAATAATCAAGATAGCCTGGACTTGTCTCACTTGCTTACCTGCGTTTAGTGCTTTCCTTCATCAGCTGTTGATTCAGCTGCAGTCTGTGTTCTTGTTCAATCCTTTGTGATGTTTTTGTTCGTCTTGTTGCCATTTTAAAAATGGTAAAGTCCCGTTGTCGACCGACGTAACAACCGCATTCACATAAACCGACTTTTTCCACAACTGGCTTCTGCTGCTGTCCCTGTTCAGAATTAAGTACAGAACTGCTCATAATAAGGCGTTTTCTGGTGTGTTATGGCAAAACCTGCAACAACTCTTCATAAGCGCCAAGTTTGTTTTGGTTATGGGTCAGCGGCGCTCTTTACTACCCACCCTATGTTTCTCTGATTGATGACTCTGCCTGTGATTGTTCCAGCTATAGAAATTAAACTCAAGAGAAGGAAGGCTGGCCAGGCTAAATTAAAATTAATTAAAGGTCCAAACGCCCAAAAATATAACTTTAAAAAATGAATAGGAAAATCTTGAAGCCTACTATAATTGTCAAATGTTGTTATTGTCAAAAATCTGTGGTTTATTATTAAAAATGGGAAATGAGATACAGATTTACAAAGGGTTGGACTTAGCTTCAAAGCATTAAATTTGACACATTCTCTCACAAAGCGCAGGACTACACTGCCATGTAATAACAACAACTCCTTCACTGTGACTTGATACACTGCATCGCATCCACTGAGTTCTTATGAAGTTCTTATAAAGTTCAGCAGGAAGAGGCCCACACCTGTTCAGCAGAGGACATCCTTCAATGTCAGCCTTGATTAGATCCTGAACTAAAAAAAAAACTCATTTCTTGAAAAGACCAGAGTTGCGTCCTTGGTGCCGATCCATGGTGACAAATGTCCTGTATGGTCAGCGTCATCTCTTATCAGAACCTCATTAAAAATGTAATGACCACATGAATATTTAGCAAGTTTAATTACAGCTCTCTATTGCTATTCTATTATGCCCTCCCTGCCTTTTTTTTTTTTTTTTTCCGTTCTGGAGGGCATTCTCAAATCCACGCGCTGGCCGGACGCCTCCTTCCAACCTTGATGAATATTGCAGCAGTCCGAGTGGGGCGAGCCATTGATGGGATCCACCTCAATCACCAGGAGAATCGATGGCATACACTCACATTTGCAAAGGCGTTAATTGGCGGCTGTAAAATACAGCAAGCTCCAGAATATACCCCAGAGAGAGAGGGAGAGTCCGAGGTACAAGGCAGATGAACTCATTTGTAGCAGAACCTTGTCGCAGTAAAATCAGAAGTCACTCAACAGATGCACAGAAGTCAGAGCCAAAGGGCAATTTATTAATATCATGGGATGTAAAGGTACCAGCCACTACAGGAGGTATTTCTCACTGGAGCTGGAGCTTGCCCTGCTATAGAACTAGTGAAAAGGGCATTTAGATGAGACACCATCTTGTAGTCCTAATGATATTAAATATAGTCAATTTAGAACATTTTATTGGGTGTGTAAAGTACTTGTCTGACTCAGATTTTTGCCTTCATTCACCGCTCTAGCACTTATAAGCCTGTCCCAGCTACTTTGGGCAAACATTCATTCCAACATTAATTCACTATGGATATTTAGACGCACTAATACATGTGTGATTACGTCTAGCATGGCCCTGTATTATGAAGATGGATTAGGTTAGGGGTTGGCAAGGTAATTTCGGCATTACTGCGTGTTTACAAGAAATTATATAAAAGTGAACTAAGTGCTGGCCTATGCTTATGTTTATTAACCAACTATTAGTGTGTAAAATTTTGGATTTCTGTGGTTTTGTATATTTTAACTATATTACACATCACCTTGGTAACTTAATTTTGCCTGAATTAGGTTAAATTGCACAACACAAAAAATGGTGTTGTTACTAAAGTTACCTTTTGTTTATCTGTTACCAGAGATGTTGAGAGCAAGACTTAGGATGGCTCCATGGACTCCAATGGGTGGGGCCTAATAGTTCCTAGCAAAAAGTTCCTGGAAGTTGGTAGCTAGTAGCACTAGACAGCTACACTTTAGTAAAATGTTTCAAAAATAATTCTATTTTAGCTACAGATTTAACTCAAACTTACATATCGAAAAATGGCCGTTAGTGGCTCTGAGAATCACGTGACCATCTATATTATGGCTCTGTCAGATCTTGGATGAAAAGGAACAAATACATTTATTTTCAGTGAGGATTAGGATTATTGTTTTATTTATTTATTATTATTGTTTATTATTGTGTGGATCCAGAGTGTTGGGGATTGT
Source organism: Bostrychus sinensis (assembly GCA_020698575.1). Lineage (NCBI taxonomy): Eukaryota > Metazoa > Chordata > Actinopteri > Gobiiformes > Eleotridae > Bostrychus > Bostrychus sinensis. The sequence goes on along the minus strand of CM036249.1, from coordinate 14,275,182 downwards.
AATGCCTTGGCTCTCCCAGCGCTAAACATTGTGTACATAATAATGCTTCGATAAAGAGCAAGCAAGCATCACCTACTGTCTGTTTATTGTGCTCATTTCATAATCAAGTCTACATGTGTGTGTTTTCTATAAACATGCCTCTCCTTTCAGAATAAGGGGAACATTATGAAGCGTATCAACAGATCTCCTACTGCTTTCATTAAGACTATCAAAAAAGTCCTGAGGTGCACCCAAAGTGAATAGTGCTGACAATATTGTGTTGACAACACAAAGCGTCGTGTTTGATGATGTCTGCGTTTGATCGTTAGACATGAGACAGCCCCAAACAACGGTCACAGCAGCATTTGAAAGCACGACTATTGTGAAAGAGTGCGGACATACTGAATGGAAGCTTTTAGCTCCCGGAGCCCTCTCTGCACTGCACCTCGATGACTTCTTGATCAGTGTCCCACTACTTTGAATGGCTTGACCTTGTAAACAAGTGCGGCTTGATGGAAATGCAAGTTCCATTGTTGTCTAGAGTAAACAGATCATCAACATAGCATTATTAGGATTGAAAATGAGTGAAAACATGTTTATTGTAGCACATACAGTATGCATTCCAAGGTTGTGAAAGAACGTGTTGATTTGCATTTTACCTGAGAACTTACAGAGATGTTTGAATTTTTCATTTCAGTTTTCCTGTTAAAATATAAATTGATTTAATGAAAAGCCTTGGAGAATGATAATGGAAATGTATACATTAATCGGTAACTCTTCATAAAAGAATGCATATCATAAAAGAATACAGGAATGGCTACTTTATCATTGCACCTGTTAGTTTGTGAACTATATTGGGCAGCTGATGCACTCTTTGTCCTCAAAGTTGGTGTGTTAGAAGATGGACAAATAGGCAAATGTAAGGATTTGAGAGAGTTTGAACTGATGACAGGTGATGCAGATGGGGAGAGAAAGGCTGTCCCGTGTGGTCCGATCCAAAAGGCAGGCTACTGTCACTCAACTACTGCTGCAGGTTGTGATAGAAAGCTGATGGGGCTCCATATTTGGCATTTGTTCATAACACATAACATTAAGACCACTAATAATAGGCTGGTGGTCATAATGTTATGCCTGGCCCTGATCTGTGTATTAGTCCAGCTGGAATGTCAAAGTATATACAGTAGCCCCCAACCCTCACATAGACATAACATGCACAGAAAATGTAGGTTAAAGTTGTAGTGTTTTATTCATTTTTATGTAAATTCAGTCATTTATGGCTGCCTTAACAAATCAGGTATAGAGTGTGTCAACATCTAGCAGAGAAGGAGGTGGGATTACAAAAAACAAAACGAAAAACAAACAAAGAGAAAGAAAGAAAGAAGCCAAAGGAGAAACTCTCCATCGGCTAAAATCTAAAAATGTTGTCAATCTTGTCTTTTCAGTATTTTGTAGAAAGTTTATGGTTCTACTCAAGCTATTGTTCATGTCTGACATTTTGATTGGCGGCTGAGCCATGAGCTGGTTCAGCGCTGTAGAAAAATACCCTGGTTATTTGCATTTGCAGCTGTTGATATCCTAAACAAATAACGACAAACAATAACTTCTACTGGCCTTGCAAAGGGGATTCATTTTGCTATCTACACCAAACAAAACTGTCTCCTTGCAATGCTACATAGCTAATTTACAGTATAGTCAAAATTAAAATAGGCTAATTAAGCAAATCGCACACAGTATTTATTTTATATATTTAAATGAATATATCAGAGCTAAAATGACAGCATGTGATTTCATAAACTAGTAAAACATGTATGTATTCATTTAAAAGTGGCTAAATATGGACTAACCACTTAAGGCATTGTTTCCACTTATACCTGTCTTCATGGTGGTGTTGTTGTTGGGGAATCTAGGTGAAGGCAACTTCCAAAAATGATGAATAATAAAGATAAAATTTGTCCATAATGTCTGAGTCAGAGCATAAAAACAAGACCTGATTCGGGTTAAATGGGGTTTGAAGGGTGCAACAAAATCAAATTTTCACATTTTTAACAATAATTTTGTCTGTAAATGAGATGCAGACACATGGCCATCTGACCTAAAATAAGTGCCACATTTTCCCATGATACCTACATTGCTAAATGTCAATAGAACTTTAATGCCTCTTTCTGGTTTAGCGCCCCTTTTTAATTTTGTGCAATAGTAAAATTTGTAACAATGTACATTTTTTGGTGGCCCACTTCTGGCCCCCTGAGCAGTGGACACACCTGTGTCTTATGTGTCTTAAAGTATATCCCAGGCTTTACTCACAGAAAGTTTGTAGATCCAGCTTGGGACATTTGTGTCACCTTTAGTATTACTATTTTTAAACATTTCTGACTCTTTTTCAATACAAATTTTAAATTTGGGGCTGACGTTTTCTACAGTTGTTTGAAATGGATTAGCAATGGTAGTCCAAGCTGCTCATTGATGCTACTATGGACTAAAGGTAATGTAACTACAGTATGTTCAACTACAATATACAGCCATACTTAAAAAAACTTTCACTTTAATGATTGTTGTTCCATGCTCTACAGCGTTGTCCGTCCAAGTTTTTCTTCTATACAATGATGTGTAAATACTATGCCTCTTAGCAAAAGCTCTGTCCTTAGGAAACCCACAAATGCATGTAACACTGTATTCAACAAACAAGAAAGCAAAACATATTTATTTTTGATCTATATAAAGGTGAACTGAAGGATGTCCCGATGTTGTCGGCTTCAGGTCAGCGTTAGGTCCATTTCAATCAACATTCGACTCACCGTCTCTCGCTTGGATGGTATCTTTAGTTGATGTGTTTGCACATAGCAACATTGTTCTGGTGCATCTCGTTCCACTTTGTATAAAATGAAGAGGACTTATGTATAAGGCTTAATTATCATTCACAAAGAATCTTTAATAAGTGACACCCCAATGATCAAATCTCAAAAAAGTCTGCTTCAATAAAAGCTAAGACTACTATAAGAAATCTTTAGATATAAAATGAAAAAACAAATCTAAGAGGCTCACACTTGAGCTAAACGTTTAAATGGGGAGATCTGCTTCATAACATTAGGCTAAATCATGTGCCGAGCTACATGCGTGTTTGAAGAGAGAAATAATGTGAAAACATGATATGACGTGTAGATAAAAAGAGTCACGTGTTGCTAGATGCTAATGGATGTGTTGGGGTTACACAGCTGTAGCTATGAAGCGTTGGACGTGTTGGGGATCCAGCCCATTTGATAAGCTCTCTCCAGGGTTCTCTTGCAGTCCTGCATCACCGTGCTGAACACAATGTGAGGGTACTGGACGACCAGCCTCTCCACTGTCTCCTCGTTCACCTAAAACACAAAGAGGAAAGCTCTGTAAGCCACATGCAGGAACATTTACATTCATATCTGTTTGAATGTAGTGAGTTGGACAAAGCAGATTCGGGCCATAAAGGGCAAACCTAAGAGCACAGTGCATAAAAACAGTGATGTGTCAATGTTGATGCAGTTATCTAGAAATGAAAACAGAGAATTTTGAAGAAAAAAATTATGAGTTTACAAACAGACTAGTGATTTAGTGTACTAGTCATTAGTATTTAACTTCGCTGTAATTATTGTAATTATCCCAGTAACTCATTTTTCATTAAAATTACTAAAATTACTGAAACATGAAATTACTCCACAAAAATGGGATATTTTCATGTTTGAGAATTGTAGGGATAAACAATTTTTTTTTTTTTTACAATTTACCGAGAGTGCATGTAGTCTAAGTTGGTAAGCTCCCGTATCCCTCAGCTTTTCAGAAGGTCAGTGGTGCAATTCCCTCACAGATCCCAAACACCTCAGCCATACAGTACTGTATGTGCCAGTAACACAGCTACTCTCAATTTATTCTCTTGTTAACAACAACTGAGCAATCCCATACTGATGAAATTGGAAAAAAAGGAAAAATGAATTGTTACAGGTTTTAGGATGAACACATTTCCTGAAATATGAGACACATTTCGCTAAACACCAAACATAACTGTCAAAACTGAGGCCAACTCCACAAAACACTCGACTTTTGAGCCAAAAGCTCACTTTCTTGTCATCATTTCTTGTTACAATCATAATCATTGTCATTAAACCTTACAAACACAAAGCAAACACAACACACTGCACAGCAAAGAACTAAAAACACTGTTCTCTGAATGTGATTTCATATAATAGACTGGGAAATACAAACAATGACACAAATAATGACAAGAAAACGCAGGAGGAATCCAGTTTTAGTAAAGCTCATTGTAATAAACGTATCAAGAGGTACAACTAGCTGTACTAACTAGTAGCTGCAACTTTTTTACAGTAAACCTTAACAAAAAAAGTCTTGGTTCGGGTCATGGTTCAGGTTTGGGCTTGGTTTGGTTCTTATTTCAGTGTTGGGTTAGACCAAAGAGTCATGTGTGGAAACTCCTGGTGGCTTAGTTCAGAGAATGGCAATTAGTGTTTAAGCAATCAGGAAAAACTGTAATAGAAGATAAAGAAAGGCCCTTTTTGACTGCTCCCTTTTTTTCAGTGGTTGCCACAAATGAATTGAATGAGCAGCTGGTTACATCAGATGCCCTTCCTGATGCGACACTCTCCACTTTTGGGGATCTGGGATGAGCACATATAACCATATATTCCTTTTAGTCAGATTAACAGATTCTGAACAGATACTTTTTTCTTTATATTAAAACATTGATGCAGATACCTTGTCTTTATAAGATATTTATTAAAACAAGACTGAAGATGAAGTGAAGCAAAAAGACTACTAAGCTGTGAATTCTGTGTTATGTCTTTATCGTATACAGCACATAGACACTGACAAACTGTGACTGTGTAAGACTGGAGTCCAGCTGAGCGCAGCAGGCTAATGAGGCCTTCATGTTCTCCCAGGATCACACGGACACTCCGCTAACAGCCACTTCCATCTCCTCACCACATCACCCCAACGCGGGACGCCAAGGCTGACAACAACGTCCTGAGCATGTGACGAAGAGCAGAGGCGGCGTCACCTCCAGAGACCTCCAGGGGTTAACCACAAACACCCCCGAATACCCAGCCCCCCACTCACCACCAACCCAAGCCCTTCACCACTAACACCACCCTCCACCCGCCCGCCTCCTGACCACCCACAAGTCTGACACTTTCCAGGGAAGTCATGTGTAAACACTCGCACACATGGTGAGCACACAGTCAGCGCTGGTGCCAGAGCGGTGACAAAGTGCTCCTCGCTTTTTCTCTTTGCCCGGGAACCTCTCTGGATGTGGAGAGGTCCAAGTTGGATGCCATTTTTTTTTTCTTCTTTGAATGCATTTATGTAACCCTTAAAAAGAATAATTTGTCTTTAAAGTGGCAACGGCAGACTGAGATAAGGGTCGTCCAGACATCAGCAGCAGTTCTCAGTACTTGACAGTGTTGAGTGGCTGTTTTTTGTTTTTTGTCTTAAGTCACACTTTAAACGTTTGAAAATTAACATGCTTCTGAAATCTTTCATTCATTTTCTTCCGCTTATTCCCGTTAGGGGTTGCGGGTGACTGGAGCCTATCCCAGTAACTTTGGGCCTTAAGCGGGGTACATCCTGGACAGGGGCCAGCTTGTCGCAGGGCTTCTGAAATACACCTTCTGAAATCTGTATATAGTTAATAGACTTCCCTTCAAAAGACATAAATAAACAAATAAAATAAAATTGTAGTTCAAATGGTAGAGCACATACAATGGATTAAAATTTGGCTTAATGTCTTTCACCTATCTTTCAACCATTTGTTGGCTCAAAATGAACCCCAAAATACTTCAAAAAAGTATATTCTGGGTATCGTTACGTATATTTAAATACTCGCACTCATTCCAAAAATAAAAATTGGTGTTTGGGCACAAAAACAAGAAAATTTTAGTACACACATCCAACACATGACCCTGAACTAAAAAGTCAATGGTGGCTACACCCAAGCAACTGTTATCTTGGAAAAAGCCCAAAATTCATCATGGGTCAATGAGATGAATAGAGTTGAAGGGCTTTTTACCAAGGGAACTGGAAGAGAATCTATTAAAAATGTCTTATTAGAAGTTGGTAAAAAAAATTTACAAAATTAAACCGTGATGCCGTGGTGAAACCAGATAAAGAAATGCATAAAAACTTTTGGTAATGGGGTAAGGTTGTAGAAAAATGGACAAACTGCACGGCTCTAACCAGGTGTAGTGGTCAGCAAGACAGATGGAAAGTAAACAAACCGTAAATAGTAGAAAAGATAAAATTGAGTTACAGTACAAGAGGCAACAGAGGAAGAAGTTAAGTGCACTTGAACAGAGCAGGGCTGCCTCTGAATGAAGATGGAACCTCTGCACAGTCAATCTAATACAACTAAAAGGCAACAAGAGAGTGTTAGTTTTCTCTAGGATTGCCAAGATAGAAGGTACATCAGCCAGGGCATCAACCAGGGTGCAAAAGTGGCATCAAATCACACATTTTCTGATCTGAAGCTACAAGAGAATCCTCAGGCTAAGTGCCAAAACTTTGACAGAACAGCACAGAAAGGCTTGTCAGGCTGAAACTCTGACACTTCATCGTCGAGGTGAAAGGACAGGAGCACTCGAACAGGTCATTAGTGCATTCATTAACAGTACTCCATGTGACAGTGGTAAAAAAAAAAACAACAACAGAAAGAACAATATTTTATTTTTCATATTTTTGGCACCACCTGATGTAACACAATGGCAATGTGGATAAAAAGAGACAGTTGATTTATTTAAAATGACAAAGACTAATCTCAAAAGGGTAGTCACTAGTGCTGCACAAGGGCGTTTATTTTAAATATTCTGCTGGGCCCTTACTTTAAAGGTCCCCTCTCTCAATTTTAGCGCTTAAATTGTTGTCACTATGAAGCAGTCAGCTCATTTATCTATCTGTTAGCGTAATGATGCTAATAGCTGTGCTCAGTAGCCAATTTTATGCTCTGTCCGTTCCCCAAGTGACAAGATATTGTGCCACAGGATCAGTTGAGTTTGGCAGAGTCTGTATATTCTTTTACTGCATATAATTTAAAAAGAACTAAATGCCTTTCATTACAAGTTGATTTCAAATTGCACCTAAATAGTTGCGCATTTCATATACATTAAAGACTTTTTTCCATTAATTTATTTCACTTTTCAGGAATTAATAGAAATAATGTCAACTCTTGTCTCATAAACCCAGCCTTGTGTCTTGTCTCATCTTGTGTCTTACCACAGAAGCGCTGCTTGTTTATAAGAACTGCATCAGTTTTGCGGTGACTTTGTTGACTTGTTAATAGTTGTTAAATGAGTCTCCCGCTGTCTGAGGTATGTGGGTTTTTTTTTTTTCCCCCCTGACAGACAAACACCTGTTGGTGTCCTCTGAAACACTGACACACCCGACACAAACAGAAAACAGAGGAACAGTTCAAATGGGCTGCCAAACAGAGCTGACTGTGTTATGACATATGGCTGGGCCTCATTAGCAGATAAACTCACAAAGCCCTGATTGCTTTCATAACATATTATAATATATTTTTGAAAAGAGAATCAAACGTCCCCCAGCTCGTTAATCAGGCTTTAATTACAATTAAAATGGATCTAAAGAATAGACCTGTCAAACTGATGGGAGGCCGTAACATTCATTTGTGCTCATTTAGTGCAGCTCCACTCACTGTGCAAAGACAAAATGGCTTCCAATCAAGGCACGTTTCTAATTGCTGGTTGCATCAAATTCAATATATGCAGAAAGACCGAGAAAACAAACATTGGAAAACACTGCATAAAAAGATGTAGTGTTTTAACAAAATTTTAATCAGCAAAATGATGAACCAGTAGACCAGTGACTATTGTTAAGTTTGCAAGCACTGTTGGAAAATGTCACACAAGCTTAAATACCATATAAGAAGAAGAAAAAAAAAAAGAAAGAAAACTGAAAAAACTGAAAAACTTAAAAATGTGTGGGGGAAAATACATTTAAAAAACAGTAGTTCACAGAACAATCTACACTATTTTGTTGGTTTATGTTTACAGTAATGCGAAGTAATCAACGTTTAGGCATGCAATGAAGCAAAAAGCATGCATTTTCTACGAGCGTGCTCAAGTTAGCAACTATGATACAATACGTTTTGGAATAACCCAAATATTTTCTACCAGAGACACTACAAAGAGCTACAACTTCATTTCTAATGCCACTCCAGTTTTGAATAAAAAGAAAATAAAAGAACCAAACTTCCACAGTACACAAAAGTCACAGACCAGAAGATTTATGTGAATAACCTTACTTTTTAAGATGACATATGGTGCACATATTTCTAAACCTATTGCTATTAGACAGAAAATCACTCGACAGGACATTTATATCAAGAGTATCCATAAAATGCTTTGGTGCCGTTTGCCAAAAGTACGTCTTTTCAGAGCCTTAAAACAACAACAGGCTGCCGTAAACGAGATCCTTCTCCTTGAGTGGTGCAGTCTGAAGACTTTGTAGCGGTGCGTTGGACCATATGACATCACCACACCTGCTTGGTATTTGCGACGCGGAGCTGATGGTATTCATAAAATTATATATTCTGGGAGCTGGCACAAAGAGAACAGAAAAAGTTGCTCGCTCATGTTTTATGATCTGGTAATATATGGACTTTGATTGATAGATGGGTAGAGTTTGATGGTTGAAGAAAAATCTGACTTTTTGCAGTTACATTCGACTCCCAGGGTGGTTAAGGAATAATAATGGTTCTCAAGCAATTATAGCATTGACTTACAATAACATGACTTTTATTGATCAAGGCTGAGCCAAGACCAGGTCCATGAAAGGTTGAGATCATGTCAAGATGAAGCATATACTGTATTTTGCATCATTTATTTAATGATACAAAAAAATTCTTTCTGGTACAACCTTCAGGGGTCCACATAACATATAATGACATGATCAGTAATTGAAATATTTAGTAAGAAATACATTTTAATAGAGAATGGTCTCCCTCACAAAATTGTTTGCATTTATCCAGGCTTGGGACCAGAACATTGGCGAGGGTAGTGGCCCTAACCTGCAACCTAGTAGCTGCCAACAAGTGTATATCTACTTCATAAAAAAGAAACTTATATAAACAATAAGAAAGCCACAAACCACACTGAATGAGCTGGTATTGTGCTAGCAGTGTTTGTATTTACTTAAGAAGATGGTTATGCTATGGACAAACTGAGCACAGACAGTCAGGCAACACAGTCCTTTGTTAATAATCAACCATGACAAGGCTTTTGTGTAAGAGAGGTGAGCCAGGATTCGTTTACCTTTGCAAAAGTAGTTCATCAAATATCAAATGTCAAGAGAAATAAAAAACAAGATGGTGATACAGGTGTGTTTTGTGTGAGGAAGATCATTCAAAAAGCAAAAGGCAAGAAAGTTATGAGGCAAACATGAGAAAAGTTGTTGAAGACAAATGCATTAAAAGCCCAGTTTCCGCCAAGAGGCACAGCTTGATTTGCTACAATGGTTAATTAGTACCAAGTATAGTTTAAGCCAGTGTTTCCAAGTGTTTTCCAATGCAAATATTGCAAAATCTACTACAGCAGTGATTCTTATTTGGTCTGACTGTGGGACCTATTTGTATTTCTGACCATTTTACTTTTACCCTCTTTTTACAGAACCAAAGTAATATTTCTAAGTTATTTTACTTCAACATTTTTATGGAACACGCATTTTAAAATCACTATTTAATTCCCATTTTGGAAGCACAGAGCTAAAAAGTTGTGTCATGCCTGCTGGAGTGAACTCTGCGGGCTGGCACACAGACAGTTAAAAAAGTACATCCACTTCTACCACTAACTTCTTTAAACAAGTGATTCAGCTCTTCCTTCATGGACTCAAATTCTGTTACAGAGCAAAATTGCGCTTAATGATATTGTGTTGCTAGGTTACGTTAGCTCGAAATGCTATCAAATCTGTTTACTGTAATAGGGCTTTGAATGTGGGACTCTGGCAGATGTCTTTCTCTTACCACATACATACAGTTACTGGTCGGGGCCTAAAACTGCAGATATCCACTCGCACTGAATGATTTTAATCTTGGAGCAGCATCTGGGAGCCGAGCCGCAGCTATCTGGAGCGAAGCCTATACTTATGATATTTTCCCCCATTTGAAGTTCAAAGATGCGGCGCCGTAGATCTGAGTGCGCCGTAATGCACGCTGACGGCTAATGTGCTGTTGTCAGGGTTTACAAGAGGCCGACGGAGAGACGAGGCCTAAACAAAAAGATAGATGTGTGATAGCAGGCGAGTTTTATACGGGCCTGCTTTGATTTGAACATGATGTACAGGGAAGAGCTTTGTCAGACCTCAGACTTGGGAGTTATTAAGATTTTATGTTTCTATTTTTGTCCAGGATGAAGATAATTGGCAAATGTAACTGGGATAATGGGATAAGCAATAAGAAGAAGTGGATGAACAAACCTACAACCAAACCTCATCTGCAAAACTAAACTCAGAGAGAATATGTATGTTTCATTCACAAGCTTTTATGTGGTTTATAGGGCTGGGCCTTTAACATGTTAATTATGATTTAAAAAAAATGCAGTAATAAGGGCTGCACATCCATGCGAGCAAAAACTTTGGCCAGTTGGATATGTGCACCTATACGAGTGCACTACTGGTATATGCCATGTTTTAAGAAGAAAGAAGTTTATTTGTCATTATAAATACAAGGTTTGCAACAAAATTACATAGCTCTGGTGGAGGGTTAGTCCTGAGCCGCTGCAACTGTGTGTGCCACCACTATGAGCCTACCTGACCCACATGTTTTTGGTGGTAGGGGAATCCGGAGCACCCAGAGAAGACCTACGCAGACACAGGGAAAACATGCAAACCAACGAACCCCTGTGCCACCGTGCCGTTTCCTCCGAGGCAGACCCACCCTTGCACCCTTTACTCATCCCCATCAGGAGAAATTCAGGTAGTTCGATAGTTCTCAGAGCTCAATTTTGCACTCGTGCATGCACTCACGGACACTGGGTTCCGGTGCAACTCACACGGCACACAGAGAAGAGACAGATCTGTGTGGGGGTCAGGCATGCTCAGTGTTACTACTGCACTCAGAGACAGCCAGGTGCACAAACGTTGAATATTGTCCTGTTTGACAACAGTGTTAGTTTGAAATTAAGTTAAAATATGCAAGATCGTACAAATAGGCTCCTATATTGTATTTTTGACAGTGTGATTGTGTGTTTGGTGGTGGTCAGAGGGGCTCTAGGCACAAAATGGCGGCCATGCTTCTCTCACCGAGTGTGACTGAGGAATGAATGAATAATGCACTAAATTGTAAAGCAACTTTGAGTGTTTAGAAAAGCACTATATAAGACTAATGCATTATTATTATTATTATTATTATTATTGTTATTATTGTTATAAATAAATATTGCTACTTGATAAAAATGCAATTATTCACAATCAATTAATTAAAAAAGGCTCTATTTGACTTGATTATTGTTTTTACAACCACTAGCTGTTTTCTAGTGGTTTTAAACTTTGATTATAAGAAAGATCTGAGTAATATTTTAATTAACCCGGTGGGGGTGCATGGTGGAAGAGTGGTTAGCGCTCCTGCCTTTTAATAAATATATTGAGTCTGCATGTCCTTGTCATTACTCAAAAAGCGGCTTTTGGAAAGAACGTTTAACATTATCATAGTCCTATTTAATAGAGATGGTGTATATTAGCATATTCAGCCGTTAATTTAATTTTTCTGTAATAGTTTTGTAATATAATTTGATATTAACAATGTTTTTTCCCCTCTGTTTTACATTTAAAGTTATTTAACAGAAAACATGTCCGACACATCTACAATGCTGAGACATTACACACTAAATTTGTAAGATAAGGTTGCATTTAAAGCTTTGTGAGGCTAAGCGACCCCTGCTCCCGCTCTTACCAGTAAGCCCTCTTTAAGCCGGACCCTCTGATGCAAATGCACTCCATCACCGCGTAAAATATACATTTACCGCAAGCTTCCACAGTGAGCGGCGCACTAAAACATGTCGTAAAGATGACTAATGCCGCCGCCACGCTGCACATTCACGACGGGGAGGAAAAAAAGATGGTAGAAGAAGAAAAAAGGTGCTCGTAAATCGATAATCAGATACACAAACACGGAGATGCATATCGTATTAGAACACCCGCCGGAGCTCCCAGCAATCAGGGAAGGGAAATGGAATAAAGAGAGGCAGAGAGTTTAGGAAATAGAGAGGCTAAAAAAATATGGCCTTGGCTCGGTGTGAATATTTCAAACCAAGTGAGCGGCGGATTGCACGGCGCAACAATGACCCTGGAAAAAAAAAGCAATGAAACTTGACTTTAGAGCAGCATTCTAATGAAGCACATATCCTCGGCGCTGTAATAATGGTAATCATAATTCTACAATCATAATAAGAGTGGTGTAATGTGAACAAATACTGGCATTTTTACAATAGATGACTCGATTAGCTTGATTTGGAAGGAAAACGTTCATTCAGAAATTATTAGGGAGATTTAATGGCGGAAGTGGAGAAGATAATATTTGAAAATGAGGAATAATGACTTTTACTTGATTACTTTTTAATGTCCTGACATTTGTATAAAAGTTGTTGAATCAAATTGCCCTTTTTTGTCATTTATATTGCAGTGCAGCCTCCTGAGAATTTTTGTTGGTAAAATAAGTAGGATATTTGAAAAGTTTTATAAACATTATTCTTCTTAAAAACATTAAGGGTGTGAAAAACTATGTCCCATTGTGAATCCCTTCATCTAACAGTGCTACATTAATGAATGAAAAATCTCTAGCTCAATTTAATATGAAACACATATATTAAGTACACACAAAGTGAAATAATTATTTTAATGGAACTGGAGGGTAGCCGGCTCAAATCTTGCCCAAAGCGCATACTGCCGTTGTGTCCCTGGGCAAGACACTTCACCCACATTGCCAACCCCAGTCACAAGTATGTGGCTGGTTGTGACAGGAAGGGCATCTGGTGTAAAAACCTGCCAAATCACAACTGGTTCGCTGTGGCAACCCTGAATAAGGGATTTAAAAAAAAATGTAGTTTACAGTTAATAAACAAATACTAGTCTACATTATAAAATTAGAATAATACATAATCATAATTAGCTAAATTAAAATACTTGAAATATTTGACTTTCTTAATTCATAATATGTGTTTCACTTTGAATTGAACTACTGAAACAAATTCACTTTTCAACAATATTCTAGTTTATTATTTACATGTGCTCTGTATACAGTGTGGGTCTTTGCTAGGGCTGCATGATATGGAGAAAACGCGATATTCGATAACTATGTTGAAAATTGCAATATCAATATTATTGCAATATTTGAAAATAGAGCCTACTTAAAATTAAATTAAAAGTTAAATTCACTACATTTCACAAAAATGTAAGTTCCTGTATTTACAAGGCAAAACAGCAACAAAATCAAAACTTAACACAGACTAAACCAGGAATAAAACAAGGCTAAGCTGTGACTAAATTAACTAAATTACCACTAAAACTGCACTTTTTAAACATTTTTATTTAGGCACAAGACATGTTCTTTTAAGGCTCTGGTGGAAAATGATTCTTCAGTGTCAATCTCTGTCATTGCGATATATTTAGATTCTTGGGATACAGATATTGCGTTTGCTGATATTGCGAAAACGATAATTTTGCGATATATTGTGCAGCCCTTGTCTGTTTTATGAAATTCGAATCTTGCTCAAGGACATAATACACAGTGCACACCACTGTAAAAACATCCAGAAGGCAAATGAGATGCATATTTTTTCCTCATCAAAGTTATTTTTTTCATTATTGAGTTTGATGGGTTGACTATTGCTGACTTTCTTTTTTTTTTTTTTTTCTTTCAGCTTTTCCCTTTCTAATTCGAGGTTGCCACAGCGAACCACTTGCATGGTGATTTGGCAGGTTTTTACGCAGGAAGTGTCTATGCCCAGGGACGCAACGACAGTATGCGCTTCGGACGAGATTCGAACCGTCCTACCCTCTGGTTGCCGGGCAGCGCCACTTGTCGACAATAACATCCATTAACCTATTTTTTCTGTAAGCTAAAAGGTTTTAACCAGTAGTAGTAAAATTGATATTTTCTTGCATTTTAGGAAAACTGTAAATCACCTAAAAGAGTACTTGTCATGCATGGGAATCATCAGTAGAAAGCTCCCATTGTTTGTACACAAGTGATTTCCAACTGGTGGGTTTGGACCAAAAAGAGGTAACAAGGATGTTGAATATAATTTCTTTTCACTGATAAGAAGTCTAAATACTGAGTCCTAATAAGTAAAGTATTTAAAATCAACAGGGTATATTAAAATAGATACTAATATAGAATGCTGTTTCTTTAAGATATAAAGAATAATATATATGCAACTAGTATGCAATGTATAATGTATTTTTCATCCATCCACTCTCCTGTTTACTCTGGCCGTGTGGCAGCTATTGTGTGTCCCGGAGCCATAAAGAGAGACAAACACCCCAGTCCCTGTCTGCTCCCATACAGCCAGTGCATCAGTCAGCAGTAAATACATGTGAGAGTAAATGTTTAAAAAGCCTGTTCAGGCGGCTCAAGAATGCAGTGCATCAGGTCTTAGTCAGAGGCAGCTCAGACTGGTCGGGATTTAAACAGCACAGATTTATGGCTGTATTTAAACTGCTCAGAGGAAAAGCCCCTGTTGTAAAGTTTCTAAACCAGTGACTGGACAATTCAAAGATAGTTGAGTGTGTCTGATAAGAGGAGCGAAGGGGGAGGGGGAACAGAGGTTACTGCAAACCTGTTCTTAAAGGGACACTATCCAAACATTTCCTTCCATCGTAGTTACAACCCCCCACAGTAAAAGTACAGCCATCTACTCTTTTTATTTTAATGACAAAATGTGAAAGTGGCAAATTCACAACTGCAAAATACTACACAATTAGCTAGTAATGTATTATTATTTTGTGCCATACACCGTAAAAGGTGACCAGCCTGCACGGGCTTATTAGACACTAAACCAAAAACTAATAACGAATAGGATCTGCACAACAACACTTTTTAGCTCCAATTTTAATGTTTCACCACGAGTGACGTTTTGAAATGTCACTTTTTGATGTATCTTTCTTCATTCAGCACACAATCGGAAGTTTTTTTTTTTTGTGGATGTGCATGTCTTTTTCTCTTATCTGTACCCTAAAAATCAAAACCATCGGCAGAGAGACATCATATCAAGTCAGCGTGTCCTCTTGCGCAAGTGCCAAGCATTTAGCACAAACTGAGCTAAATATAATTCCACAAATGTAAACAGAAACTGAAGTCTGTCTTCATCTGTTATAAAGAACAAGTCTGACACTTTACAAAACCACTGATTCCTTCAATCATGGCACAAGGGACAGTAACACAACAAGTGCGTTTAATGTTCAATATCATTCCAATCACAGAGACAGCATTTTCGCTCCTTCTCTGAGACTGAGTGAAATCGTCCAGTCTCCAAGGTCAGGTAAACTGTCTGTGTTTAGTCCCTTTCTCTGTATTATCAACTGTCATGAATTCAAGATGTACACTTCTAGTAAATCTAAAAAAAACAAGGGAAAACCACATACTTTTACTTTCAAATTGTGTGGTCCCCATTTGTGATGCAGATATTTGCCCATGCCTTGGGTGGAGCCAAAATTTGTACCAGTCCCAATTCAGGAGAAATAAAGAGGGATACAAAGTGTTCAGAAGTGCGTCTGGTGTAAAAACCTACCAAAACAACTCTTACTTTCACTTTAAAGTTGTAAAAAGTGACATTTAACAATATGAGTTTGATAAGAGAAACGAGAGATAAAAAGTGGAGGATCTGAAAAGTGCAATGACACTACAGAGGTCACCACAGACTTATTCTTAGGGATTCAATATTTCTAAATGAACTATTGATGCAATGGCTCCAAAGCTTAAGGATTCAAGTGTGACGGCCGAGCTAGCCAAGCCTGAGCTCCAACATTTGAATTCCGTTTCCAAAAAAGTCACAAAGCCCTCTCTCAAATCTGTGGTGCATGGCTCTGGGAAAGAAAAAAAACATACAGTTGAGAAACGCAGGCCAGACAGTGGAGCTTGCGACAACCGAGGTCTGGTTGGACTCAAACGGTCCTTTTTCCTGTACAACATCAGCTTTAGTGGAGTGGTGCGTGCTGTTTCACACACTCACATGTTACAAGGGTCAGGATGGCGGTTCTCAGGCCGGCTCTGTAAAGCCCTCACTCCATCACACGTGACAAAGGTAACTTCAGGAATGTGCAGAGCTTCGGAGCACGCACGCTTCTTATCTCTGCACAAACACTGGACAACTCAACTCAACAGGCCTTCCACTGGGCGCTGTGGGGATGGGAATAAGAGTGCATTATGAAGGGAGGTGTACTAACAGCTTTTGAAAATATTTAAAGCTGATCTGGAGTTAGATGCATTGTGTGAACATTTTGTAGTATGAACAAAAAAAATGGAACATGTCAAAATAGCTTTTAGTGCTGCAGAATCAAAATAACGCTACTTGAATTTGTCTATCTGAACAAACTGAGCACAGCTGGAAGAAAAACATCGCATCAAGATTTTAAACAAACTAAAGTGATAGAGTTTCTGTTTTTTAACCATCATTTTGAGCTCTTCCCCCTGGATTTGTTGATGGACTGACAGTATGTCCCTGCTGGGTTGTGTTGTCACAGGCTTAAGAAAAATGTGGTGCAAAAAGAGAGGTATAACTAGTACCTTCGAGTAAACAAAACAATCATTATAGCAAAAAGTAAAGATGAATACAAACATTTGTAGACAATGTTGTGTTTGTGAGGTTTGTTGCAAATATTAGTGTAAAGGTTGTATTACTTATTTGAAATATTTTAAATGGACAAACACAAATACAAACAGTAAAAAGCTACCCAACAGCCAAGTGGACACTGTAGAGACAAATACATTTTCCACCTATTGCCTATTTTTGCCTATTACACTATTGTTTGAACTGCACTATATTTCCAAACACATATTTATGTGTCTGATGTTAGGCCTGGCTCACAGTCTTTGCTCTAATTCATCCCAAATCTATCAGGTTGAGGTCAGGACTCTGTGCAGCCAAGTCAAGTTCTTCCACACCAAACTCGCTCATCCATGTCTTTATGGACCGTGCTTTGTGCTCTGGAGCAGTCATGTTGGAACAGGAAGTCATCCCCAAACTGTTCCCACAAAGTTGGGACCATGGAATTGTTCAAAATCTCCTTTCACTGGGACTAAGGGGCCAAGCCCAGCTCCTGAGAACAACCCCACACCATAATCTGAATTCAGTTATTTGGGTGAGTGAGCAAATACTTTTGGAAATATAGTGTGTATACATAGCACAAAAAGCTATATTATATATTTTTCTTCTCTTTCTCTTTGCTCTTTTTGGAAGAAAAGAAACAAAATGTATTTTCACTTTGTGGAAAAGAGGATACATTGGGTCAGCCAGCAATTAACTGCTGCTTGAAGTGAAAACACTCACTTCTGCCTGACCTACATAGCACTACAATGCTACATTTGGAATTAAACAACCTAAATAATTTTACTTTTTTTTACAATTTTACAATTTATTGACATGTCCCTGTATAAGTCAGATAATAGAGTGGATAAGAATCATTATTTTTTATAAAGAGTAAATTGGGTTTGAAACTGATGGTGACAGTTCTACAAAATAGAGGCAAATAGGAAAAACACTTCTGACAGAGTGACAATAACCGAGTTTAAAGACAGAGACAGTGAGTTCTCACCTTGAACTGTTTCATTGTCTGCACTGAGAACACACAACGCACCTGTTGAATACTCCGAGAACGCTCATTACCTTTTGAACAATGTGAACGTGCACACACAGACAGACCTGTAAAAACTGTAGAGACAGATTCCTGAGCGGCTTACTCGAGGTCAGACACACGCAGAATTCCTTCAAAAATAATCACCGGAGACCTACTGCCATTATTTTCTCTTGCATGAGTCTTTTGTTCTTTGAAATGAACAAGGACACTTTGACCCTGTCGTTTTTCAAAGCACACCAGCACCAAAATGTAGAAAGCCAAGTTTAAGTCAGACTGAAATCTAGAGCCTGAACTCATTTGTAAACCGAATATGCACAGGCCACTTAGTGTGATTATGGGGGATTAGGGGTTAATTTGGAATAATCAAGCAAAAGCAGCACAATTAAAGTCAAGCTCTTTTGTGTTCAGAAATGAAAGGCTTTTGTTGCATTTGCTGACAGTTTGAAAGAAAGATGTGTCAGCGTGGTGTTGAATGTTTAGTCAAGAAATGTTTTGTTATTTTATGTGGCCATTCAAAAAAAAAAAATGAAATTGCCTTCAGCTATGGTGAACAAAAATTGGTAGAAAAGGCAGAAATGAAAGTAGCCATCTAAATAACCTAAGTACTTAGGTATGTAAAACTATTTGTACTGTTGAAACACTATTATTTATACGCACATTGATAAAATCCAGCAAAATAAAATGGATACTATTTCTTGTCTAAAAAACTCATGAGGAACATTTTGGAATTAATTAATTGACAACAGGTCAGTAACATGACTGGGTATTAAAGTCTCTCAGAAGTTAAAATGGGCAAAGGTAAACCAATGAGCAACAACTGTATCTCAAAACTGTGGAAAAATTTCAGATAAATACTTCCTCAATGTAAAAAAATAAATATTCCATCTTCAGTATAATGTCATCACAAGATGCAGAGAGTTCTGTATAGAGAAATGTCTGTGTGAAAGGGACAAAAACAAAAATCAGTATTTGATGCTTGTGATCTTCAGGACCTTACCCTGCACTAAAAACAGGCAGGGTTCTGAATGGAAATCACTGCTTGAGCTCAGGAGCACTTCCAGAAGTCACTGTCTGTGAACACAGATGGCTGTCCCATGCACAAATGCAAAAGCAAGTTAAAGCGGTCGCATCCAAGAATTAATGTAGCACTCCAGAAAAACATTTTGAGGCAACTGGACGAGGTGCCAGCTAGCAACTACCATTATTTGTTTCAGCTAATCATAGCAACAACTCATGGGACAGCCAAACAACACACTCCTATGACAGGAAAACAACAATAAAAATGTTGGCGGACAACTTTTGTTAATATAAAGCAGCATCTACGCCAATGTTTCTCACCATCCCCATGTTGTTTGAAAGTATCAAGTATACATAAGAGTGCTTATTGCTGTCAGCATGTCTAAACCCCGCCCACCTGCATCACCATTGTTACATCATTGGTTAAACCACCACTGGTTCAGACTCCCTGATGCATAGCTTGAGCCTGACAAAATTTTGGGAGTTTGTGAACTTACAAATCTTGCAAGAATTCATCCATCTGTGAGTACAATCCAGAAAGGCCCTTGTCTTCTCTGCGTCAAAGCTCATTTAAAATAGACTGAAGCAAAACATTTTACGGTCGGAAGAATCAAAATGTGACAACTTTGTTTTTGAATTAGACCTTGTGTCCAGAGGATTAGGGGACTGATGTAGCGTGTGATCATATCTGACAGTTGCCATAGTGCCTGTACAGTATGGTGAGGCAGGTTTGTCTGTTGTACCAGAATTACTCTGCACTGCTTTCCACTTCTGCCTGTGGTCATATTCATTTTGTACATAGCATCCAGCACAAGAGGGTACACTGTCATTAGCAAGAAAACGGCTAGTTCATCTGCAACACCGCCAGACCACTATGGCCACGGGCTACAAATGGGGCCGCGACCACCTGCTGTCTCTCTTTCTCCCTCCCCCCAGATCTCTGGACTGAGTTAAAACGCACCCAGCCAAATGTTAGTTATCGCCCAGAAACACATCAAGATTGTCGTGTGTGAGAGCGTCCAGGCCACAGCGAGCGTCGTCGAATGTCTGCCCATGACTCCATGAGATTACTCTGACCTCCGATGTGATGGGTAAACAACTGCATGGAGAGGAAAAAGGAGGTGAGTGGAAAAAGAGGCTGCAACTTGAATGGACTAATTGAATGAGCAAACATGTGCGGCGAATCCAAAATCCTAACAACCTTGGGTGTCCTTGCTTGGGGGAGGAAAGCGTCAAAAAAGGAATTGTAAAACAACTCAGAAGGTGGGGTGAGGTCGGACAACTTCTTAAATTCTCTTCAGATCGTCATTAAACTATGTTGGTGTTTTTGTTTTTTTGTTTTTTTTTTACCTTGTCTTCTTCACTTACTTACGTTTACATGCAGAACTTTGTCAGATTATGCTCATTCGTTTGGTTAAGCTATATAACTGGATCACTCACTTATATAGACTTTAAATGATGATGAGTCAGATCCACACCAAAAAAGAGTCCTTGTTGCTGGAGTTATTTCTTAGCGTCGGACATATCCCTATCTCGCAATGGTACTCCTTTTAATCCTTAAAAGTACTATATTATACTTTTTTCAGGCTTTTTGAAATAGTTTTGGACACCTGTGCATTAGTATTTTTGGTTTTATACCTTAAAATAATGTGTATGTATGAAAAATATATTTTGGGCAGCTGTTATGCTTGGATTAGGTGTCTGACGTCCACTGCTGGCAAACTGGGGAAATGAGAGAGCATAAAATGTTTGTTTAGCATGGCTGTTAGCTACATGATGCTAAATAAGCCCACTGTTTTTGTAGTGATGCCAATTTATCCTAATTTCACATGTCTATGTAGAGCGGTGAGACTGAGCATTTTCAGGTCTTAAGAAAGAAACGGGCTCAGCAAACAGGATTACTCAAACAAGCATGAATGAAACAAAACACTATTATTTTTGAGGTGGAAACAACATAATAACATGATTAAAGATAAAAAAAATATATATCAGGCCCAGACACTGATCTGGATCTACAACTATAAACAAATAATTTCTTCATTAACCCACTGATGTGCTTCTCTACAAATGTCATAAAGCCTGGCAATTATTCCTTTACACTTATCATGGCAACATAAAGAAAATCACACCTTCTGATGGAGGTACATGTAAATAGCAACACTCTGATTGTACAGTGTTTTTTACATTCTGATGCTATTCAGAACTCAGCTTATAACCACACTACAGCCATAATTCGAATCACTCTACCTGCTTGTAAACACACTCGCTGAACTCTCTTTTGGTATCTTGCTTTTCTCGCCTCGTCTCCTTCACTGTCCCGTCCGTGCCCTTTAGACAACAAGATGAAGGGATGATCAGGAGGCGGCTTCAGTTAAGACCCGCCAATCAATACGGCTGAGGCGCCGAGATTACACCGAAAATCACAAATGGCAAATGACTCTTTCAAACTCCTCTGTCGACTTTGAGGCTGACCAAAAGCTTCGGAAAATAGAAATCAGAGAAGCAGACTCATCTTGTCTCAGAATCTGCCCGGTGTGGGACATTTTTCCTAATTCTTCTGTACTTGAGAAGCCTTTAAAAATAAGCATCTCCACACTTCACAGTAATAACATTTATCAAAGAAAGTTTGGCCCCACTGCCAAAGAGCCTCCTAAATCTTTGCAATGCTTTGTCTCTACCTCCACTAAAAGACAAACAACTACAAGAAGAACCAGCTACAATTGAAACGCTGGCAAGTGCAGGGAAAAGACTTTTACACAGGCTGCTGTTGGGACCACAGTAAAATAACCGAGGGACATACAACTTTTAAATCCGTAGTTTGGCTTTTTTTTTTCCATAGAGGCCTGGGACTAACCCTCTGCCTGACCATTTACACACTTTCCTTGTACGCCTTGTATGTATAATGACAACTACAGCACTTTACCTTTACCTTTCTGCGTATGCCAGAAATTATGGGCCTCAGATGGGACACATCCTGGACAATAGTATAGTATCCTATAAAGCCCAATCAATATGAATTTTTGAGGCTGATACCGATGCTGATATTAGTGAATAAAAAATAAAGATAACCAATATATCGCCCAATACAGTTTTCCATTACCAAAAGCATTTCTCTTGTGACTTGTGTTTACATGAATATGGAGCGCACACCCTGGTTACTTAGACTAAACATATTATTTTTAAAATGTTGTTAAATGTTGACTGTTACTGTATGGTAGCCTATAAATTTAAAGCAGCAAGAAGTTAAAGATAAAGCTTCAATCTCAATTTGCTGGGCATGTAGAGATTGGGGAGAACTACAAAATGCATTTGGATTTTTTGTTCTACGAGGTTCTATGCCAGAGAAATTAGCAACATCTTTTTATTGCTGTTTTGAGCGTTTCAGGCCGAGATAAGGCGCTTTTGGATGTTTCTTATGAACTGCAGTGTAAGATACCTAAACTGATTTAAAACACTCTGAGTTGGACTCTGATTTCTCAGCGCTACCCAGAGGACTTTTCTGGTGAAAACAGATATCGGTGCATATTTTGGCCAATGTCCGATAATTTATTAATGGGCTATATTGGCCTGCCAAATCGGTTGGGGTGTAGTATCCTACAAGTTCTAAATAGCACAAATAAATAGACACAAAGACAGAAAAAAATACATCTAACACAACTAATGCTATTTAGGTAAAATTATCTATGTGTAAAATGGTGGATAGAACACATTATGGTGAAATACTGTTCTGTATGTCAATTGCAGCACAGGCTGTTTATCAGAACAACATTATGTGGGTAAAAGGCAAGGTCCCATGTTCAAATCCTCTGTTGCCATATCTTGGAACATTTTTCTTAATTCCTCTGTTCTTTAGCAGTCTTTACACTAAGCACCCCCTGTACTCACCGTAACAACACTCATCAAAGAAAGTTTCCAAACTCTCATTTCCTAAATGCGAGTTAAAAAGCCTCCTAACTCCTCTTCATGTCTCATCTTTGTTTTGCTGGGCCCAAACCTCCCGGCCCTGAACAATTAGGCCCTTGTTTATGTGTGCAGATTGCTGTGTGGTGCCGATCTGCGTGCCGTGGCTGGCAGTTGGATGCTCCGGTGGAACGACCGTATTGATTGGGACGTCTGTACTTTTAACAAGGTCTGTCTGCTGGCTCTATCGGGGGGTGTGCTCAGAAGCTGCTCCCTAAATGCCCCTCCGACTCAGTAATGGTTTTACACTTGAAAACTGCTTACACAAAACACTCTGGGTCGCAATTTGTGAAGGCAATTGCCACATCTACAATACGACTGCTTTGTTTCTTTTTATTTAAATGTACACTACCTGAATTTGTCTTCTGTCATGTTGCCAACTCCGCACCCCAGAAACTAGAATAGCACTGTATTAAATAACAAGCTCTAAGTTTAGGGCTTAGCTTAAACTTCTAGCTGAGTTTGGTGTTAGAGCAATGCAATCCCACAATTATCTCAAATGCCTCAAAAAAGTGAATGCACTGCTAATAATTATGCACAATTGGTTCCACTTTTTGTATTTTTCATTTTCTTTTGTGAACTTCTTTTGTGTGTTTTACTGTGTACACAGACATACACACTCTCTGTAATACTGGCAGCAATTAGTTTAATGGTAGCCAAGACTGCATTATTTCAGTGTACAAAAGTAATACTAATATAAAAAAGCAAAAGAGTGATACTAAAAAGTAATAGTGATACAAAAAGTAGTTGTTTTTTTTTCCAATCTGGAAAGAGCAGTAATGTATCAAAAAATAAATCAGTAGCGTTTGTTGTGGATACGCAACATCATCTGTTTCCATCTTGATCTTTATGCTTTAATGCAGCATTTACCCCTGAACTACCATTGCAAGAGAGGGCCAATACCATAGCAGATGTGTCAAGAGCATCTATTATCAATTCTTTACCAATTCTTCCAGGGCAGGCTGAACATTCTTTTCCTGAAACCCACAATAATGATCTCTCAAGGTCTTGTTTTTTGTCTTTTTTTTCCCCACAAATTAATCCAATTACAATATGCTAATATGTGATTGTTTTCCCTCAAATACAAGGTGAACATTTCCTTTCATCCTACTTTTATTTGCTTCTTGTTTCATTTGCAAAATTCTCTCTCATTGTTTTACCCACGGCCACCCTGTTCTCGTTCTACGCACTCCTTACTCCATTCTCCTCCTATGATAACTCTTCCTCTCTGTCCCCGACGGCCCACTAGTAGTCAGTGTCATTATTTTCCTATAGTCCAACTTGGTGCTGACTGCAGGAGTTTGCTCCACAACCGAGGACGGCACATTTGTTTTCACTCTAATGAAGTAGTGGAAACAGTGGCGAATAAAAAGAGAAGCAAGAAAGCGGTGGGCAAAGACAAGGATGGGTAAAAAAAAAAAAATGGATAAAAAGAGTTACAATTGAGCAAGCTGTGAAAATGTTTGTAAAGAAAACATTCCAATAGGACTAAATCTGATCCGAATCCCAGAAGTGATAGATCAAGGAAGGCTCTAAATGTTTGCACCGAGGTCCTGGGGCCTATTACAGAGAACAGTGCCTTAACACGCAACGTACAAGAGACATATCAAAACAGTGTTGTGCTAAAGAACACTGTAAGTTCTGTTGGATATTATTAACAGTGTAGGATGACTGAAATGATAGCATACTGCAGTTATTCTAATGGAAGGCAAGGCAAAATGAAAAAATTTAACAGTAAAAAAACTAGACTGACCAGACCTGAACTAAAACTAGGAATCTTCTAGTTCAGGGGTAAATGCTCTATCTATTGAGCCAGAATAGATAGATAGATAGATAGATAGATAGATAATGTTTATTCAGACGTACTCATATATATTTGACAGACATTTAACAAAATTTGTCATTGTATAAATCAAAACCATTTCAATTGTCAACAAACTATCACCAATATAAATAAGTAAATAATTAAATATATATATATTGTCTTGAAAAGAAATAACTTTGTATTTTACACGTCTGAATAGGAGCGGGAAGAAGTAAAAAACTTATTTAATCCCACCCCTCTTCACAAATCCTTCACCGTACAAAAATTAATTAAATTAATTAAAAACTTCTTTTTAACATTAATTTTCTACATCAATCACTTCGTACCTCAATTTATTTTATCCACATACTTAGCAAAAATCATTTCTTTATATCTGTTTTTAAACTGCTTCATATTTGGACATTGTTTCAATTCATGATTCAAGTTGTTCCATTTTTTTACCCCACAAACGGAAACACAAAAACTCTTCTTAGTCATGCAAACTCTTTTTGTTTTAAAATGATACAATATATCTCACAATGGTCCACACCAAAGAGTCATTATTTGTTCTTATAATGAATCCTTGCAGCTTGATTGAGTATGGTACAGAAAGCCTAAAAAAAAATTCAAGATATAGACAGTGATCTAATTTTACAATAAACCAAGCAACCATTGTGATATATTTGTGGCTCAGTAGATAGAGCATTTACCCCTGAAATCAAAATTCTTTTTTTTTTAGATATTTTTTCAGCCTTTTTTGAGCTTTATTCGATAGGACCGTTGAGTAAAGATAGTAAATCATACGCGAAAGAGCAGAGAG
The DNA here is from genome assembly GCA_020698575.1 of Bostrychus sinensis. Taxonomy (NCBI): domain Eukaryota; kingdom Metazoa; phylum Chordata; class Actinopteri; order Gobiiformes; family Eleotridae; genus Bostrychus; species Bostrychus sinensis. The sequence goes on along the minus strand of CM036249.1, from coordinate 14,249,761 downwards.
AGACATTCGGCAAAAACTGTCAGAGTCCAAACTCAAACCCACAATGCCAAGGCAGGCTGTAGTTGCCCAGTGTATGCGCTGAAATAGAAGTTCTGTAGGAGCCTTGTTAGAGCATCACATAATAACTTTGGGTAACAAAATTGGTAAACTTGGTCCCATCCATCTACTGCACAAACATTTCTGCTTGCAAAATCGACTTTCGCATTACTCATGACTTTCTAAATTGGAGCAGTTGCACTTAAATGCAATATGTTGGCAAAAATATAGATAAAACCTTGTGTAAGAAAAGAAACATGCTTTGAATTTCTTTACCATTGCACAAGCAGTACCAATTTCTCAAAGCTGAAGACAGATCGATTGAAGGCTGAAATTCCCTGGCAGCTGCCCAGTCCAAGATGGCACAGTCCATGACTTCCTGTGACATTGTTCCACATGCTTCAAATATGAGCTAAATACTATCTTATAGTGTAAAGGCGTTTGAACAATCCAACACAGACAGCGTTGAAGCAATATGTCTCCATAGATTAAAAGTATTTCAAAGGCCTATTCTTTGCATTTCAACACTTCACACAAATAGTCGATTAAGGCTGAACGCTGCATTGTGTTGGTGAAAGCGTGGAAAGACGAGTTCCTCCCACAGCGAGCGCCAACATTTAACTGTAGGGAGCTTTTCGGAGACACATGCACTGACATATGTGACACCACTGAGCAGAAAAACACCATTTCACAAGATTAAACCACTTTTTTTTTCTCCCCCCCCCTGAATACTTCAAAAGTCTGGCACAGATACACAGCTGAGCGAGAACTAAATGAACTGATTTGATTATTTTTGGTAAGTCTAGATCAATGGCGTTCCTTTTCCTCTCGTCAGAACAGGGTCTCCAGGCCCGCGGGGCAAGGGTTGTAATCATCGGAGGCGGCCAGTGCATGCCATTTGCCCAAAGCCTGGAGGGCTGCTGATTTCAATGCTCCATTATGGGTTGTGTTAACAGCGAACAAATTCCTCTCAAGAACACACACTGGGGCATAAAAGAAGAGAAAAATCTGTGGATGATGTGCAGGGAATGAAAGAAGAAAAAGACTCAGATTCATATGGTTTAGACTAGTGTTTTATAAATAGTGGGTTGGGACGGGAGAATGGGTCACTGTTCATTTTCTAGGTCTTACATTCATCATCTATTCCGTCATGTTTATTGGGATTTTATGGGTTTATTATGCAACATTTTTACAGTAACTATTTGAAATTCTGGAAAAATATAAAGGGTAGTGCTGCTATAGTTTGGCTATTTGGTAGAATCACTATTGACTACACAAAAGCTGAAAAAAAAAACACACCAGGGAGACAACTGATTTATGTCATTGCAAAGACACAAAATCAGAAAACATGACTTTTCCTTTGTTGTTCTAGTCCTTGGTGTTAGTATAGTTTGCCCTATCTCACAATGGTATAGAATTCTTAATGTGCTCATGTGAATCCTCAATGAAATTTGCTGGGTTGATATTGTTGTCATACATAAACCTACACTGCAAAAAATCAATATCTAGCATTAGTCAAAATGACTTGAATTCAGATTATTAACCTTGATTTGAGTATTTTTTACTAGATTAGATTTATTTGCTTACTAGGCTAGATTATTTGACTTGTTTCAAATTATTTCTGTCTTAATTGTAAGCCATTTTTACTTATTTCAAGCAAAATTATCTGCCAATGGGGTAAGAAAATTCCACTTCCAATTCCATTGGCAGCAAGTCAAATCATCTAGACATATTAGTAAATAAATCTATGTTAATAAAACATTACTCAAATCAAGGTTAATAATCTGAATTCAAGTAATTTTAACTAATGCTAGATATTGATTTTTTTGTCTCACAGATACTAGTAGTAATGAATGTTGATTTAAACATGACGAGCCATAACTAAAATCATGAAATTCAAATTTTTATATAGTATTTTACTTTTTTACTACAAAGTGTTTAAATATTTACTTTTAATATTTAGATCCTAAGCTTGTATATTAACTTTAATTTTAGAGTAATATTAATATAGCAGCATTATGAGACATGATGTCCCACTGGTTGTATTCAATGTGAATGAACATCTGGCATTTTGAAAACTGGCAGTCTTTGAGCTGGTTTTTACAGTCTATAGTTAGCTACTGAGAAGAGAGTCTAAATAAAAATACATATCTAATAATTACATGGGCTCCTGGCAGATTTCTGTTTGCACTCAGTCTACATTTGCAGCCAGTAATGAAAGCCTTCATCTCGTCTGAAAGGGGCTCTGGACACACGGCTCAGACTGGCAGTCAGATGTATACAGTACGGAAGCACGTTAGTGTAAACTGTGACGGATGAAATCAATCCTTTACCCTGCTTCACATGGAGAGAGCAGCTGGCTCCTGTTAGCAGTCCTTAAACCAATTCTACACTTTCTAAGTCCTGTGACATTCGGGGGAAGCTGTTACATTCAAATTCTCAGCGTTTTGACAATTCCAAACAAATTTACCGAGGCCTCGCTGAGCTGCCGAGGCGGGGAGCTGACTGGCTTTTCTGCACCCAGTGTCAAGGTTATCACACGGCTGTATTTGTCTAACACTGACTCGGAAACTTGAACTCACATTAGCCAACACACGGAGGAAGAAAAACATGATTTATTTGAAAGAGCTGGTGTCTGTAGTTATCTGAGCGCTGGTGCACAAAGTTGGTTTTGAGTTTTGCGGCTCAGGAAGGTGGTTTTGTGTGGGTTTCATCACCATGGAAACTTACACAAAACTAAACATCACCAATCAGTTGTGAGCAAAATGTTCTGTCTTACACATCACAAATAATAATCCTTTTGTGTTTGGCCTCATTTTATCATCGTTGTTACAGTTAAAGAAGGTCACATATTAGAGCTGGTTTAAAAACCTTTTACACACGTCAAGAGAAAGGCCATGAAGTAAATAGATGGTGTGAGTATTTAAATCACCCTTATCCTCACTGTGAGCCTATAAAAAAGGCTTGGGAGGATGTAGACCTCAACCAAGGACTGGGATTTGAACATGGGTCTTGTGTGCAAGGTGCAGACACTATATTTGTTACTAAATAATACTAGAAAAACATTTAGAGGTATGTTGGTAACAGATGAAATTGGCTCTGTCTTGCATGGTAGTGAATCCTTTTAAGGGAACATATTGCGCTTTTTTCAAGCTTCTCTGTAGAAATAAATGTGGACATATTTGCATCAACATTTCACTATGTATAACTTAAAATAATCAGCTCCCACTCAGCTAAAAGCACCGTAGTTTATAGCAGCAGTAAAGGCCTTTCTCTTACAAAAGCCCTCTATGGACTCTACGGCTTTTTGATCCTCTCCTTTTTAGCTCACAGGCGAATAAAGTTGGGAGGATTTAAGTTCAGACATGACAGGAGTGTCTCTGGGTGCCTGTACTAAACGCTGGGGGATAGAGCATGATATAATGGCTAATTAGCACGGCTATTAGAAATATGAAGCTAACAGACAGATAAGTGACGAGGAGCACTTCCTGGAGGAGGCGGGGTTTCATTTGTCTATGTGGAGCGGTAAAAGAGAAGAGCAGGATTACTCAAACATTTGTAAATGAAATAAAATACAAACCTCCAGGTATGTTTTTGAGGTTCAAACAATGATTAAAAAAGGTTAAAAAAAATATCAGAAAATTCTATTTAGCATAATAGGGGGTTATTAAACCTTGGATTTAGACAAAATCACCACTCTAAACTAACAGACAAACGCATCAAACAAACCAACCTATGCCAACAAAATTATTAACAACACATGCCCAGTGGTTACACATTTAAACCTGGGTTGAGAGAAAAAGTTGAACCAGCATCATAAAAAAGTAACCCAATTTCAATTTTTATGAATTAAAAAATGTATTCCAAACTTCTAACTTGATTTAACCTGTTTTGTGCAACAGCTCTCTGGACGTGTGAAGGACAGACGTCATTATTTTCAAATAATCAGTGTTGCTACTATAACAGAGCGCACATTTCTCACTTTTTATGTTGTTTGTACTAAAAATTCCTCTAAAATACACATCCCCCGAAACTAAGCAATCTCCATGTAAGGGAAATATTAACTCTGGGCTATTTGTGATATTTCCAAACCACTGTCAACATAGCTCTAACAGGGAAAAGCCATCTGCTGCTACAGTATATGCAAGTATTTATAACAATTTATTTTGGCAGTGCAAACAGTCTCAGTGGCTATGCAGACCAGTGTAATTTCATGCTGAGGTCAGTGTCCATGACCACTTTGATTATGTGGCCCCAGACAGTAGTGGTCTGACGGGTAAACACCAAGATGCTTTGTCAAGTGTCTACATCCTGCAGCCCACAGAAACACGTGGAAGGTGCCTGGTCCTGGACTGAGCACAACAACACACTCAGGACACAGAACAAACAGTGCTGGAGCATTAGAGAGGTGAGTTTGAAGTGAGGTGGTATGAGGTAGGCCATGTGCACACTAAGGCTAAAACGGTCCAGATTATTCCAGCTCAGATTTGAGTCATGTTAATGTGCATAGGTCGACTGAACAGTGCAACAGGCCTAAGAGTACACAGCTGCTTAAGATAAGTTAGCATTCGGCAACTGCAGTACTATGCTGTTTGGGCTAATGCTACATTGCAATTTACTACATTCATTATCTGACTCAAGACTGAAAACGTAGACAAAAATGCTATAAAATGCCCAACAATCCTGTGAGGCTAATTCATTTAAAGTGGCTGTATTATAAAAAAAAACATCATCACCCCATCAAAAACATGGAGTTGGGTTTTGTTATATTCACACGTTTACACAATCCTGTATTTTCATGGGGCTGCGTTTCTGAGACCTCAAAATGCTTGGTTCCACAAACCTCCACCTCTCCCACGAACCCCCGCCCACTGCAGGAAGCACTGACCAATCAACAATCCCCCTATATCAAGTCTGCTCATTTATTTCTAGAGCTCTGCTTCCACTGATTCCTCACAGCTATCTTTCATTTTTTAGTAAAATGGCATCACTCAAAATGTTTAAGGAAATAAACAGCTCTTTTTCTGTGATTCTGTTCAAAAGACCGTAACAGCTCTACTCTCTGCTGCACTCTGCTGGTCTCTCCACCTGGTTTCTTTGGGACTGAAAAAGTAGTTACTGGAAAAGTTTTTTTTTAGTCACATAATGCTTTTAGGTTTGTAAAACATGCAATGCCATTCTAGAGGTGACCCAGATTGGTTTAAAAAGATAAATAAAAGCATAATATATCCCCTTTAAGGAAGCTGAATATACCAAGAAGCATTTAGGGTAAGGGTACGCAGCCAGGACTGCCTGTCATTGGCAAATGTCACAATAATAATAATAATGCTGAGAATTAGCAATAATGTGATTAAGGTGTTTACATACAACAATGTTTACTTATCTGGTCTTATCTGGAGAATGCTCAAATTCAGATTAATATAGGAGTATTGTTGTACATGTTAACAGTCATTAAGATAGTTCAGCTGAAAGCTTAAAGATGGTTTAGCAAGTTCAGAAGTGCAGCCAATATTACACAAGATTGTTGAGGCTCATTTATACTCCTATTTCATACATAAATAGATTTATGGTGTGTTTATACATTTATACTTCCAAGCGTTTTCTATGTTAACATGTGTTATGTTAAGTAACCAGTTAGGGGCAATCGGCGACAGTCAAAGATTTACCAAGATGTAAGAAAAACAGCAACGGTAACAACAAACATGACAGTGCTGACGGAAGTTTTTATACAACAAAAACTGAAAAAGATCCAAGAAAATTAGGCGAGAGTAGCAGTGGTCTGTTCAGTCTTTGAATACACTGTGACTAACTTGCTCTAGTTACTCCTAAAAAGTTCAGCCGTTTCTTCTACTGTGACTGTTGAGCTGTGTTCAGGAGCGCCCCCAACAGTCAACACATGTACTGCTCCGTTTGTCCATATCTGCAGCTCTGGTGAAACAGACCAACGTATGGACACAATAAAGGCAGAAGACAGTGCTCCATTCCTATCCAAATGCATATCGAACTTTAGTATAAATGAGCCTTTTTGCTATTTGAAGAGTGCTTGATCAGCCAGCTATTTGTAAAATAAAGTTGCACATAAAAACAATTGACAATTTATTATCCAAATGTAAGAAAGATGCTATGTTGATTGTGTGCTGTTTAAGCATGACTTCTTTTGGTGTTAAACATGCATTTGTTGACCACCTGTGTCAATACCTTAGATACTCAAAAGTGGTCATCTTCTCTGAAAAACATGTTTACCATCATTGAGGGACACATCCACTTCTACACCTCTTCAAAAACCCAAACAAGTATGTTCTGTTTTCTAAGCCATTAAGATGTACACCATTTCATTAGTAAATATATGTCTTTCACATACAGCAGGATCTGTTATCTTTGCCTTTTATAGAAGAACTGCTATAATTTCTTCTTCCCATTTTATTTTTCTGAGAAGAATGTAGATTGCTTTTTTACAGCAGGAAAAGCAGCGTGGCTGATCAAATTCAAAATACTGGGCTAAAGGAAGGAACTGACGCTGAAGGAAAGGATTGTGAACAATTCCAATTGAAATAAAACAAAACGTGTGAAAGTGGTTGATTTGTGTAAGAACGAGCCTTTGTGTGTGGAATCAAAGTTGAGTCACTTGCACAAGACTTTCATTAAATGTGTGTGAACCGCTGTGTTTTCCCAGAAGGGCTTTAAATGCACAGATGAGATTAGCCCGCCCTGAGATCAAGTTGGACAAGCTGTGGGATTTTTACTGCTGCGATCCACAAATAAAGCACTACACAACGCTGCCAGCGGCTCTAACGTCAAGCGCTAATCAGAAAAAACTTAATGAACGAATTAAATATGTGGCTCAAGCCGAAAACAATTTCTCTAAGTACTGTGAAATATTGATTTGACTTGTGTGAGTGGAGGCTGTGGAAAACATGCAGAGGGCAACAGTTTAAGAGTTCACTTTTGGGCAAATTTTGGTTGACACACACTTTTATGTTAGCGGATATTACGGTTTTGTTAAAGGTTCAAAACCTCTGTGAAAAAGTCCAGTGCAAAAGTTAAAGAAAAGTGTGTGAAAGTGACAACAACTTTAACATTATAGGAGATTAAATTATAACGAGGAAGGTAGTATCTTTGGTACTCAAAATATTACAGAAACCTTAAAAACAGATCTTAACTCACGTTATTCTGTTTTGGATTTACAACGTGAATCCATATTTCCAATGTGCCATCTCTATTTTTTTGTGTTGTGTGTAATGTCTTGTAATGTGACCTTATAGTCTTTAAAAGGTGTCTAAAACATTGTATTATTTTTCTCCATTATTCTTTATAATTATTACGCACACCAAAAGTTATCAATTTCTTCCTTGACTCATCATTGACCTTTCCTTGAAATATCTATCCTCAAAATTACTTGAGTTATCTTGCAGAAAAACAAATCAACCAACAAACCAACACAAGTAAAAACATAACCTCCTTGGTAGAAGCAATGCAAAACAATTTAACTATTTAAGTAGCATAATATGTAAAATCCAAACAAATGCATTTTAGCCACCCTTTATTCGACCCTGAAATGTGTGTGGGATGAGAATAGAAGGTGAGGTGTGGTCATTGCTGGCCTTGGGCTGGTTCAAAGATAACCACAATTGTCCCATCTAAGGGCTACCTCTCACCTTTTTACCTTTTTAACTCGCTCTGCAGCTCCCACCGCCACACCAGTCTCTTTTATAAACTCCTTTTTCTGTTTTATTTTTCTGTCTGAGTGAACTTTTGCAAACCTTTCCTCTTTCTCCAAATCTAACCATATTTAGTCCAACTTTCAGCAACACAGAAAGTACATCTGGAGTCTCTTTTACCTCTGAAAGACCTGACCAAAGCGCCGTGCTCACTACGCTTGCCTCATTTGCAATGCTAAACACAGTTTTAGGACGAGAAGATGGGAGCAAAATGGCCAATTGGGGCGAGCGCGTAGTGAATTAATTCTGTGATTTAGAGCTTGTAATGTACCTGACCTTGGAAACTGTCAAAATCTTCTCTGGGCTCCATTCACACTGCATTACAAGTCTAATGGCACCAATTACCACTTTATTTAGCCGTGTCGTCTTCGAATTCCCTCGTCTGTTGCACATCAGGGGGAAGTATTTATATTTTTATCCTCTAGGTCAGTGGTTCACAAACTTTTTACACCGAACAGCACAGAAAATACTTGGCTCTCAAAGTACCATCATTAATTAACTACAACCCTAAATCTTGGCTGATTAACCTAGAAAATGCATTTCTAAATACAGATAAAACTGGGACTTTACCTGGACTAAAACCAGAACTACAACTGGGCCTGAAGCACAAAAAAAAGCATGACCAAGCCAGGACTCAATCAAGAAGCAAACCAGGACTAAACCAGAGCTAAAAGCAGAACTAAACCAGAACTAAATGCACGAGCAAACCAGGACTTAACCAGGGCTTAAACCAAGTCTAAATCCAGGACCAAATCAGGACTAAATCCAAGATTAAACCAGGGCTTAATCTAGGTACAAACCAGCACTAAATGAAGGCTTAATTCAGAACTAAACCGGACTAAATGCAGGACTAAATCTGAGACCAACCGGTGCTAAATCAAGGACTAAACCAAGGCTTACATGAGTACTAAATCCAAAACTAAACACAGACTAGAGCTCGGCTAAATACAGGACCAAATCCAGGACTTCATCCGGGACTAATCTCAAACAAATCCAAGACTAAATGCAGGATTAAATCTAAATATTAGTTTGGTCCTGAAATAAATCAAGGATTTCAAGACCAAACTAATGCTAGATCCAGGACAAAGTCTAGGACCAAACCAGGACTAGATGCAGAACTAAATTCAGAACTAAACCAGGACTAAGCAGTGGTCTTCACAATTTTAAGCCACAAGAAGAGCAGGACTAAGAAGGTAATAACACTCTGAATTAAAGTAAATCAGGACTTGAACTCCAAAAGACCTCAGTAGTACCACTGGAAGAACCCTGCGTACCACAAGTGTTACTTGTGCCACAGTTTGAGAACCACTGCACTAGGCAAAATTATAAATACGGACTTCCCACCAATAAAAACAGCTTCCATTGGAAACTAACTAAAAAAATGTTATATTAGCAACAAAGTAGGTCATCCCCAAACAGGATTTTATCAGCGAGGTGGAGGATATTGATTGTAAGGTCGAGGCAAAATGAAAATCCAATCTAAGTGATCATATGTTATGTAATGCAGTTAGGCTTTATTACTCCAAGATAAATATGATAGATACACTGTGTAGTAATATGAATTAAGTGCAGGGCTGCATCACATGAGGTCATAGCGAGCCCTGGCCCCCCGTAAGTTATCATTTTATTACATTATAAATAAATATGATGCAGCGCTGGTCTTGTCAGGGGTAACGATCTTAAGAGAGAGGTTAACCTTAAAGAAGCACCATGCACAGGAGAGCACACATAAATTTTATAATATAGGAATAAAAAAAGGGTGAGTTGTGAAGGTTTTCGAATGGCCTCCACTTTTACAGGTAAAGACAACCATCTACAGGTGAGCACCCAGGCCTTCTGTTGAGAGGACTGCTGAAGAAAGATTAAGTAGTGAGATATGTTTTATGTATTTACTGATGTTTTACAAATTTCCAGTGTAAAAATAGAAAGGCTGTTTGCACAAGACTTAAAGTGTCTTAATTTAATAAAGTCAGAAGTAAACAATAAGCCTCAATTCTGTTTACATAGGTGAGTTAATTGACTGCTGAAAAAGAGTAATATGACAAATCAACTATTTTTTATTTTGGGTGTGTGAAACATGAGTGTGCTTCTTTTCTGACAGCGCTCAGTTTGTCCTCTAACTAAAATGGTTCTCTTTACAGGGTTCTGTTGGAGTTTTCTATGAACACTTTTTTTAAAATGATAACTAATGCAAACTATTACAAGGAGCGGTAACTATACAATGTACAACAGAGGCTGTTTTGACTTGATTGCTTTAAGTTGGCATAGTATTGTCCCTCGCTTGAGGGACTCAATTCCTTTTGCATCCCAGGAGATGAAGGCCATCATCTTTCCTATTGATGACACCACCTTGGCCTTCTTTGGAGCAAGAGAAGAGGGTGTTTCCGCTGCATTGATTGTCATTTGGTCTCTGGGTTGTGGTGGACCCAAGACTCATTTTGATTGAGGAAAAATTCAGAAAACTTGCTGGATCTGCTTCAAAGAGTGCCAAGTTCGCCTGCAACATAACTAGCCCCGTGTGCTTTTGATCAGGTGTCAAAAGGAGAGGAACCCACCAAATTGAAACCTTCAACGTGTCAAGTTAGTTCTGAAAAATGTCTTCTACTCGTTATCAGGAGATGCCTGCAGCATTAGCTATCTGATTAACAGTTAATCGTCTGTCATCCATCACCATGTGGTGAACATGATTTTCTTGGGTGGAGGCTGTGGCAGGATGTCCGGACCTCGGGTCATTTTTTACCCCACTTGAATTCAGGTGCCCACTTTTTCACAGTTGATAAAGCAGGAGCGTCACACCTTTATGTAGCAGATACGTCAGCATGAATATCCTAAGCCTTTTTCTGTAGATGTTTGATAACACCACAGTCCAAAATTTAATCCACATTGATGAAATGTCTCCAATACAAATTTTTTAAGCCTTGTATTACTAATCCATTATGGGTTTATGTTAAAGAAAACAATGCAGTTAGTATTCAGAAAGGGTCAATTTAATGCATGCCAAATTTTACTGCTCCTTCTTAGTCAGTCTATGAACTTTTCAACCCACCCTCATATTCAATGCCATAAAAAAAGATACATTTACAAATAAAAATTAAGAAATAAAAAAATAAAGAAGTAGTAGGAAGTCAGTATGTCTGAAAGAAGCTTATTTCTATAATTTTATGAACTATGTTTGATATTTATAAGAGGTGTAGCTCAATCAGCCAAGAGGAGTGTTGCTAATTTAAGATTCATGAGTCATGAAATTATGTAACTCCATCATACAAGCTCTGTTAGGTTCACATGTAAAATGTGGAGTCACTGGCGATCCTGCCTTTATGTATAATACATATACAATGTATTTTTTACTATTATTATTTTTTGTATTTCCCTCTAAGGACCAGATACCCGGATGAAAGAAAGAAGGAAAGAAAGAAAGAAAGAAAGAAAGATCCTTTTTAACTACTAGCAGAAACTACTTTCTACACACCTCTGCCCCTACATTCACTTCTTCACTGTCTTCTTCTACTTGTTTTTTTTTTTAACAACACTGCGGGGGCATTTTAAATATGTTCTATCCCAAACCCAAAAGTTAGATTTCTCCTGTACCTAAAAACCTGGTCTGGCTCATTAAGGTGTCCTCGACATATGGAAGCCCTCTTGCGTTGGGACTGCGGCCTGCGTCATGTTCCTGTCTATTGTAGTACGGGCTCAAGTTTCTAGGTTAAGCCAGCTGTTTCCCTCTCTCCCCTGCCTGCCTCCATCCCACTCATGTCAAAGTGAATGAGCCCACGCCGTAGTAGTAGCGGCGTGTGGTAGGAGCGCACAGGGGCCAATCCGGAGAGGTGGGCGGGGCTGTTACCATGGCACTGTAGTAAATGTGCTTCCAGTTCAGATTAGCCATTGGTGGGAAGAGGCCAGTATAAAGTGGATAGGGTGAGTTTGGGAAGAGCATCTCTCAGACCAAACTGGTGTGAGGTGTTGCTTTAGCTCCTGGTTAGAACTGATCAGCGTGTACCAAAATACTGTGTACACATGCATAGATGTGCATTGGACGACCTGGAGGCATAATATTATCAATATATACTATTTTGCCAAAGTTATATTTCGAACTAACACTGCCAAGTAGCATATTTCATTTTCAAAAACAATGTATGTAGCCTGCAGCAATCTGAATATAAGAAATACTGCACATAAACAAACTCCTTTTCAGTCTGAAGTGTTGTTCACTTTGGACAGAGGTCAGAACTTGTGTGTGGATAAATTTGGTTCACTAACTTTTGGTTTCGCACTACAGTTTTTTCAGCTTATAGTCTATTCTGCAAATGAACAAGATCATTTGCTTGATTCAAATTGGTTAAAAAGAAAGTCCAAAAGATGTGAAAGCTCCTTGAAGCTGTTGTTACCAGCGATACAAATAAAATAACATTAAATAAATCCTACCAACGTTAAATATACAGGTACTCAAATGATGTGAGGGTGGGTGGGTTTGGAAGGGCTCCATGTGATGTAATGTGTGTTTTGCGGGTAAAACATGCATGTACATCGACTTTGTTGTCATTTATGAAAACAAATAAAGGGATTAAAACCTAAAAAGTTGCAGAGTTTTGCCTTTCTGGTGCCTATCAACATTACTGGAGGTATTTGTCATCATATCTTCATTCACACACAGTTTCATTCTGTGTATTTTACGAGAAGGCTTTTTCCTGTATGTTGTCAAATCGTTGTATGGTATGTGCATGAGAAGGGTACTCATGAAAAATTGTTTCTTGAACTGCTTTATCTGTGCTTAGTGAGAAACCAACAGCTACACACAAGATGATTTCTGATCCTAAATAATCAACATGTACACTCCAAGAGTTACATAAACCCTAATAAATATCTCTATGACTCTACTTGTCCCACTCATGACAAGTGTGTTTGCAACCATCTGCGGAAACGAGATACTTGGCTACATAAGCATCGTAAAATCACAAGAAGTCTAAATCCAAAACTGTTTTATTTGTGTGTATTATGTATGTGGATGCTGATCATATTATGCACAACTAGAAATGGTAAAGGTATAAGAAAACAATAAGCTAAGCAAATAATCTGCTATGAACTTCAGGACTTCTGACACATTGTGCAGAGGGTGGAATAGAAAAGCAGGCTTTGTGGGTAGAGTTGGATTTGCAGGTATGGTCTGTGTTACCTTGTCACATCTCATGAGGCCCAGGTATCTGAGGGACTTGCTGCTCTGTGCGATCTGCGTAGCTCCCTGGTCTGTGATGTCCTTACACCAGCCGGCGTCCACCGTCTCGATGGTGCTGCTGTACTGGCCTATGGCGATCAGAGCTGAGGACAACAGAGGGAAACAGGACAAAAAGGTGTTAGTCCGACGGCACGCTCATGCAAATGTGGCAGAATCACACTCCCACAGAGGAATTCCAGATGAAACCGGGGCGCACCGTGTGGCCGGCTGTGACACATCATTTCAATGTTTGTACAACACTTTGAAAATGTGCAGGGTTGAGTCACACACTGAATACGCAACACACATGTAGACATGAATAACTTAACATCACACACATACACTGGCCTGTTCATAACGCTGCAGCATTCATTAGAGCCCTGGCATATCGGACAGCCGTGACACTGTGCCAGGGAAAAGGATGCCTGTGCCAGTGTAGGATTTCATTTGGTGTGTGCAGAGTGTATTTTTGTCCCCAAGGTAGAAATATGTTGCCAGTGTAAAGAATGTCAACTGAAAACATACCACTCTGTTTACATGGAAACACTTTTGCATAAAAAGAGAAAATTCTTTTGAGACCCAGCTGTATGTTTACATGACAACCACATTTGGGCATCCTGGAACCACAAACTAGGGATGCCATTTTTTTTTATTTTTTTTTGTTACAGTACGCTACAACATGAGTACAAATATGAATATTCTGCAAAACCTTTCTTTTTACTGACACTACCAAAAGAAGTACATTTCTAGTCATGCATAACTGACCATTGTTTAATTATTAACACACATAATCATAACATTTTGGTTTATGTTGCAAGACAAACCTAGCCTGGCCAGTCAAACTGTGTTCCTTCTGGTGCTATTTTTACAGTAAAATCCTGTTGACATCCAACGTAACAACCACATTCAGACAAAGTCTTTAAACAATGGGCTTTTGCTGATGTCCCTGTGGATAAATAAGTGCATAATTGTTCATAATGGAGCGTAATATGGCAAAAACACTCATTTATATGTATCTCTAACTGCATAACCCTGTTTGTTGTTGATACTAGTCAGCACTCTGCTTACAGAACGCTCTTTGTTTCTCTGATTGGTTACTTCGCCCCCTGGAAATCAAACTCAACCAAAGCATTACCAAACTAATTCATTGTGTATAATAGATAAAGTAGCCAGGCTGGCCAGGCTAAGGCAAACCAACGTCGGCAAAAACATAACCTCCTGAGTGTAGGTAATAATTCATTATTTTGAATAGCTTGGGGCTGGAACTCCTCCCATTCAAATCTATTTCCACAGAACTCAAATCTACTGGAGCCATTATAACCATTTACCAAAAATAGGGGGCAAGCTTTATGTTTCTCTGAGTGGGTGTATGTTGTGTCGGTTCAGAGGAAGTATATGACTTATGTTGGTACCAACCCTTCAATAGTGATTGGTTGTATGTCTAACTAACTGCATTCAGATATAGTTTAATTAGAGTCCATTTGTTAGTGCGTCTGAAACTCAAACAGAAAAGGACCAGACTGATTTTCTTTGGAGACAACAGAACCAGAAATGGGATAGTTGGTCATAGGCTTTAATAAATTCACAAATGATCACTAAAATAAACTTTTTATTGTTAGTATGTAAGGGGAACAGCCAGCCTCCTATGCCCCTCATGTGCTGTCCTTAAGTGCCTCCATCTATCCTCATGTCTAGATGAAAACGCCAAGCTGTCAGGATGAGATTGAATCGTCTCTTATCATCTGTACTTAAGACATACACTTGTATTAACAGACGGACACGCACCAATCACTCTTATCAATCTGTGGCTGACTGGAGGAGAGGCGTGCTTCACCAGTCGATTGATAGAGGTGCTCAGTGATCGATTGGCAGAGGCTGGCCTTTGTTCTCCACTCTCTCACAGCCATCACTAATGACAGTGGGAAGAGGGGAGGGGGAGGAGGAGGAGGAGGAGGAGCAGAAGATGAGAGGAAGATGAAAGATGGAGAAAGCCTTTGACAGCACCTTCAGATGCTTACTTAGCCCTGATGTTGTTTTCTCATTTGCACAAATCCATTGCACCTCTAACTTCCCGTGCCATAAACATCTCTGGAAGTTGCTAACTCTTCTAATTCCATTACTGTTTTATGTTCCTAGAGTTTTCAGGCTGTACAATAAATACCACCGATGGCATACCACATTTTTCTACATTTTGTAAAACCAAGCCATCATTTTCTCTAAAATATAGAGAAAGTTTGGGGTGGTGGATGGGTAATATAGCTCAGGACACACAGCAGCAGACCTTGAGCCGTGATGATATCATTACTACCCATCACTATTACCAATAACCAGAAATGTTCATTTGCAAAACAACTTACAATCTATATTAAGTATGTTAGCTTGTATGTAAAGAAGCAATTTACCATAAGCAGAAGGAACAAGAAGGCTAAATGGTAAAGTAACGGCCAAAACACTTACTATTCTGTATGTGTCCTAAGGAGGTCATGTTGCTCTTCTGTGGCATATCTGCATAATGAGCCACATGCTAATGCTCCCTATCCACTCACTGAATGCACACACAAGTCAGTTGCCATCTACAAAAATTTTCATATTTATGCACAATTTGGCATTTCTGGCCAATGCTTTTTATCAACTGAAAATGTACTGTTGTCTGCTTAACTGTTTTCAAAGTGTGCGTGAAGATCGTGTTAGTCAGGTAATTTTTTCTTATCTGCATGTCTAGACATGTAACATAGAAATATTAAATTAAGGGGAAATTTATGAAGAAGCCATTTCTTTTCATACTCTCTTTGACCCTTGTATAACTCCTAATGTTCCACATACCTCCACAAATTACTGTCCTAAATACCGTACAATCAGTGCTCAGAAGATAAACCATGTCAAATGTGCTCACAGACATCTGTAGGACTTTTGTGTGTGGTGGTAACTCCTGCAGTGAAGAGGAAATGAATAATATTATGCTTTTTCCCTCAGTATGTAACATCAGCTCACTTATATAGGAAGAGTCTTGTGTACTGTATGCAACACATGTTATATATAGCTTTGAGCGCTTGAGGTGCTCCACATGTGGTTCCATTTGTGCTCCAGCTTGCTCTGGATGCCATGCATAATGGCACATTATGGCTAAACAGGCAGCAACACGGCTTTGAAGCTGCAATATGTTTCATGTAAAAATGTACCGTGGGGAAGAAGCAGCTTCATCAGGTCAGACAAGCGAGCAGAACACGGGAGAGCCACAGTATGTGAGAGGATCTGACCACTGACAGTACATCCCAGGGCCCAGTTCGTCATGGCCTAGGCCTATGCAGTGGTAAAGGTTCAGGATCAAGAAACCTTTGAGTCACATTTATATACAGTACCATAACAAGGGAGAATAGTTTTAATTTAGTTATGCTATTTCATTTTGTGTTTCAATTACTATGCCAATCAAATAGTGGGGGGCAAGGGTAGAACTGACAGCTCACTGCCTGCCACCAGCTTTAAAGTTAGACATTAAACCCTAACTCCCTAGCCTATATTAAAGCCTACTCTTTCAGACGAAGACTAAATCATCTAAATAATAATAAAAACAATGTGTTTATTCATTTCTTTATACACCACTGTGGTACTTTTAGAGCTGTTAGCATAGTAGTAGTAGTAGCAGTAGTAGTAGTAATAATGGTAATAGTAATAGTAATAGTAGTAGTCCTTGTCATAGTGTGCAGTAGTTAACTGGGTAATTACTGAATTTGTTTGAGGTGGGTAGTTTTCTAATCTCATTCAAAAGTAAAATGTTAATGTTAAAAATGTTAAATGTTAAAATTATTGTTTGATTTTCATAATTAAATTTGTATGAGTTATAATAATTACAATTTACCACAATTTTGTATAACATCATTTTAATATAATTTTTTTTTTTTATTTGTCTCCTAAAAAGTGACTAAAACAGCTATTTAAACAGTATTTAACATTTAGGTCAGGCAGATTGCCAGAAACTATATTTGTGCACATACATTTTCTTTTAACTTTCAGTGCAAATCTGATTTGTTTGTGTTAAACCCTAACTAATGATACATAATTGTTTCGCTAACTGGGTAATTCTCTGAACAACAGTTATATTCTAGTCCATATTCTAACAGTGAGTTGAAAGCATTTGCACATAAAAAATCTGATCATCAAAAAATCACATGATTGCAATGCCAACATTTCTTACAGCTAGCCTAAGCAGCTAACATCTGACATCGTGACTGTCAAACTTTGCTTTTCACATATTCTTTTTTTAATTTTCTGTACATGTAAAGTACAGTATGTAAAGGATGGCTCCACAAATTCAATTTTCTGACCTGGGAAACTATGTTCACAATGAAGACACTTGCAGCTCTGTGTACAATCATGTGACAAGACTGTCTGTTTCTCCTGTCATGACTCCAAATCTGATTACCTTTGCCTCGCCTTTCACCTCTGATGTCTGAAACACATTTACTCCTGCCCTACCAACTTTTCCCATGAGTGGAGATCAATGGATGGAGTAAAACTTCTGTGTGATGGCAGCACAAACAAGTGAACTTCCTCTACTTTATCCAAGCTCACGTCTACTTCTTCACCTTCAACTTGACTCGTCCCAGCCCGACAAAGTGAGCCAATCGAATCCGACAGGTGCCTCCCAAGGTGAATCTACTAGGCGCGCCAGTGGATAAAATGTGCGCGCATTTCCTGATTGCCGTGCAACACGCCACCTGCATAATCGGAGACAGTGTCGACAAGCCCCGGGACGTCCAAACAAAAGCATATGGCACTTAGATATCACTGAGGACAAACAAGCAAACAAACATGTTGGTACACTCTCAATTTGGTAAAGTGGAGCGAGTAATTCTTCTATCAGAGTAAGTGTTGGGGCCATTAAGACTTGTTCAGTACTTTATCACTAAGTTCATCTGGTTGCCATTAGAGCCTAATCTATGTGTGTGCCTCACCTCGCTGCCGTTTCTTTGAACCTCTGCTGGGGGGACTGTAAAGTCGGCTACTACAGGTGGTAAATGGAAATCGTTGGATACTTTGGCCGAGAAGAGGAGCTTTCAGTAAAAGCGTTTTACAGCAGTGGAGCGTTTGACTGTCGGAGATAAAGGCTGCAATGTGCTCGGACTGTTTTAGTGAACATAGACTCAAACCAGCTACAGCTTTATTTTAGGGGGAAAATTCTTCTTTTTTTGCTCTTTGTTGAAGCACCACTACACCATTTTATTTTTTTCCATTCTGGTCCCAACGGCAGCATTCTACCAATATTCTCTTAACTATCTTTTCTGCTTTAATTAAAAATGTTTTAAAAAATCAATAATGTAAAATATAATTACATTAAACCAATGTGTGAAGCCTTTCAGCTTATAACAATAAGATCTTTCAATTATTTTCTTATTATCTTATATATGCATTGCCCAAATCAACACTGTCACCTTACACTTTACACATTATTTTCCTGCTCAATGTCTCATTGAAGGAAATGACTTTACAAACAGTAGTCTACTGAACATACTTGGGAAATGGGACAATAAGAGGAAGAAAAAATGGAAAGACATTAAAGTAAAAGATAGACAATGGCATTGACCATAATGATATGAAATACAGTATATGAAACAGGAGGGAAGCCAAAAAATAGGACTGAACTGAACAACAAAAGAGTCTGAGAAAAACAGGAACAAACGGAGACAAATAAAGGGGTGTCCAGTTTAATGCCTTAGGTTATTTTGTACTTTTTATTAGTTTACTCCTCACAATATTAGAAAGTCTCATGATAGTAGCGATGCATTTTGTTATGCTCTTCCTTCAAATTTCAGTAGAAGTGGGCTGTGACCCACCTTTTCAAGAAATCTCTATTTGCAAGTTTGGTGTGCGCTGAGGATTGCATGGCAGAGTTCAATGAACAGTACAACACACTTTATTAGCGCATACTATACATTACTTCGAGTATACAGACATCTGCAACCTATGATTTTACAGCTACGTGTGGCTCTTTAGCCCTGCTCTTGCAGCTCCTTGGGCGTCTGACATCAGTCAGTAAAGGACAGAATAGACGACTGCATATGCATCATCTTGTCAATTTAAATAAAACATTCTCCTGTTTTCCAGAATATGCTATGGGCTTAAAATAAACCACTGTTTGTAGCCCTTATTGGCTATTGCAACACACACATGTTAAATAAACAGCACCAAGAAATATTGTGTGCATGGCTCCTGTGTACACTGCTGTTTTGTTGCCCATTAAAAGATAATCAGTGCAGTGAGTATTTAACACAGTTCCTTGTTAGTTTGCAGTAATTAATGACCATCCATAGGCTATATTTCAGTTATAGACTAAGCAACATTTGTGCATTAAAATTAGTTGCAGCTCTTTACAGATGCAAATTTAGTTAATTTGGCTCTTTGAATCCAGAAGGTAACAAACCCCTGGTGTAGTACCACTGGCCGCCTGGCAGAGCTTACAGTTTATTTTAATTTTGGATGCTCAGGATACCAAACCAGTAGATGAAAGAAAAAGTCATTAGAAACCAAATCCAAATCTCTGTAGTGTACACAGTAAGACTCCTCAGAATCCTCCAAAAGAACAGCCTCTGGTTGACCTTTTTACAAATGGCAACATTATTAGCCTCAGAGTTGAGTATGTCATCAACTTCAAGCACTTCCTCTATTGAATTAGCATAATTCATGCACAGAGAAGGCGGAGGAGGCTTCCTGCAATAAACATTTGTTCTGACGGCCCTGATTGGCACTGTTGCGTGTATGAGAATAGATCTGTGGCTGCAATGACGCTAGTAATAAGCATCTGGTTGCACAACTGTGAAGACAGCTAAATAGCATCTTAAGCTAGTGTTTTTACAGAAGATTCTTATAACCAGGACTTGACATTTACTTTTTTTTCACACTGGCCACTGTGGCTAGTCTAGCCAGTTAGTGTTTTTACTAGCCACAACTTAATTAGAAGAGGTGTTGTTGATATTTTATCATGTACAATAAGATTATAGAAATGTAATGTTGGGTTTTATGCATGAACAGAGATTTATCAAATATAAAAAAACAGGTTTACCTATAGACAAAAAAAGTGCATCTCTGTGCATGTGGTGTCACATTTATATTATTTTATAGTATTATATAGTATTTTTAATGACTAATTTTCTTTCTATTTAATCATAAATTACTATATAATACATGGTGTACACTTGAGCAGAGCAACATAAATTCAGGCCTAGGAATAATGGATAATGGAAATAGTTGTGCACAAGCCAAAATGAAACACTACCTGTATTTGGCTGGTTGGCTAGTGTTAGTGTCAAGCCCTGTTTTTAACATTATGCTAATAGGTTATAGATATTTTATTTGCCAAAAGAAAGCATGCACACTGCAAGTTTGACTGTTGCACACAAAGTTTCTTCACCTTACCTAAAAGTGTTACCATTTATTTAGAAAAAAAGTCATATGAAACATTTATATTGTCACAACAAACTGACATTGTTTTTCTTTTCTTGCAGTCTCCAAGTGTTGATATAGTTAGTCCATCATGAGGTAAGGTCTCGCTGAAAGATCTCTGAGGTCTACTGGTATGACTTATCGTGTCCAGGTTTAAAAGCAAGCTCTTAAATGATCCATGCTGCTCTGCCAAACCAATGGATCAGCTGATGCTTTGTCCTCTGGGAATCGCTGACACTGAGACGTATCAGCCTATATCTCTGAAGGCTTTTAAATAAACTGTCCCATCTCGAGATGAGCTTCCCACCTGTTTCTCGTATGACATAAAGTATTTTCTGCACCATTGACCGTCCGGGTAAAAGACAGGTGAAATGTGCCATGTTCCAAATAAATTCTGTCCCGGATTTAAGGTTGATCTCTGTCTTTCTCTGCTTCTCCTCACACACTTACTGAGAAAGACGGCTGGATCCTAAAGCCATTTTCAGGCCGGTGAGCCGAGTGTGTCCTCATTAGCGTGTGTGAGAATGTAGTCACCACTCAGTCACAGCTCTTTGCAGACAGAATGGGATTTTCCTCCACCTCTTTTTCACCTTAACTTCTCTTGCATATCGCTTCATCTGTTCCTCAGACAGCGAGTCATTATCAGTCAGCAAAGACAATTTCCTGCTCCTTTGGTCCCTCATGTCACGGATGTCGGAATAAGTTTTTGAAAAGCATGCGTTTTAGACGGTGTCTGAGCAATATAGAAAGTTGCTTAATTGAAAATCACATTGATGCGGTTATAAAGGGCACTTATAAAAGGTCTTTTTCAATATACCATCTTTAATTTATGATAACCTAGAACTAAAAGAACACATTCATACTGTAACAGCTTTGTTTAGTATTGCAACAGTGATATTATTTGCGATGAATAAAAGTTTGATTGTGAAAAAAACATTTTAAGTAAATTTTTACTTTGGGTTTACAGAATCAAATTACATGTTTGTATATGTTTGTAATGAAAAATACACCCACAACTCTACAACAACATAACAACCTGTTTAAAAAAACAAAAAAAATTAAAAATAAATAATTACATTGATACATAATGAATTTGAATCTCTTTATTTCTATACACTATTTTTCATTGTATATCTCATTTAATATTATTTCTTTGTATTTATTTATTACTATTTGATAACATGATTATTAATGTTAATGTCTTAATGTCTAATTTTTCACATTATATTGCCATCCATCCATTTTCTACCGCTTAACTTTGGGCCGTAGGCAGGGTACACCAATGTACACCCTAGACACCCCTAGACACACCCAAAGTACACCCTAGACAGGGGCCAGCTTGTCACAGGGCTGACACAGAGAGGAACACAGACAGACAACCATTCACTCTCACATTCATTCACTAGGGTCAATTTAGAGTGGAGAGTAGAGCAGAGATTCACCTAACACATGCATGTCTTTGGACGGTGGGAGGAAGCCGGAGTACCCGGAGAGAATCCATGGGGAGGACATGCAGACTCCACCCAGAGAGTTCATGTGATGGTGTGTTGGTCAGCTCGAACCACGACCTCCTTGCTGGGAGGCGAGAATGCTAACTGCTCTGCCACTGTGCACCCCACATCATATTGCAATCCTTCATATTACAATATAATATCAGAAGATAACTGTACATACAGCACATTTAACTGCTTGGCCTAATAGTTACTTTCTCCCTATAACCAAAGGGTGTTACTTCCCAAATCAACATCAACATCTTTAATTTAATTAGTTCTTAAGTGTTGGTCTGCTGAGTATAAGCTCATCCTAATCCTGACTCCTTTCTCTCCATTTGTCTGTGCTTAGGAGTGACACAAAGACTTGCTTGTGACGCCCTGTAGTTGGAATACCAACCAATCGTTACTGTTGATGTTTAAGGCTACAAAATGATATTAAAAAAGGGCCCATAAGGCAACAGATTAGACAACAAAGGCATGCAAATATTTCTGTTCAAATTTATAATACACATCTCAAGGTTGCAGAAACCTGTTTAAACGTTACATAGTGATGAATATTTTTTCTTATATGGGTTGGGGGAGAAGATGAATCACTCCTTTTAACTAATGCATTATCTACAGACAGAGATTCATTCCCCATTCCTTTCCCATCTCAGGCACAAGCCGTAATCAAACACCGTAAATAGTGGATTTATCCGAAACTCCGAGCGGATCTGCACTAAAGTAACCACAGTCCTCCGAAGGGGTCAGGCGCTGGTCAATCCTGTGATGACCGCAACGTGAGAAGAAACCTCCCTTAATCAGCTTATTCTCCTATCTCTGCAGCTGACCTCCCAGATCCAGGGTTAAGCATCTTTTACAGCCTTATTAGATATTCACTTATTACATTCGGCCTAAATGATGGTGTGCCATTACTCCAGTACTTATGGCTCTGGAACCTTCAGCGTGCCTGTCCGCTGTAACACGAGCCGCCATATTTCAGACGCTGATGAAGACGGACTGCCTTAAAATGAACAGGACCAGAAATGAAAAAAGTACTCAAGTAAAAGTACGGTTACTTCAAAATAATATTACTCAGGAAGAAGTAAAGGTACTCGACAATATTATTACTTGTAACTGTCAAAAAGTAGTAAGAAGTTGACTTAAGTAGAAAGTATTAACTGCTACTACAATTACTAGTGCTACTTGTACTGTGACACTATTACAACAAATAATGTTACAGCTACTACTACTATTACAACTAGTACTACTGCTGCTACTACTACTACAACTATTATTGACTTTGCCACTGAGAACTTAACTAAAAATTATTACTTGAGTAAAAAATTAAAAAGTATTGTAGAAAGTATTTCCTGTGACTACTGCTATTACCACTACTAGACTAGAGAGTACTCAACTACATTATTATTTGAGTAATACTAGTGACAATACTACTTAAAGTATACTACTACTGCAATAACCATTACTATAATTAACTGTTTAAACTACAAATTCTACTACTACTCCCCAAGAAGGCCTAAAAAAAGGCATGACCAGAAATGGAAAAAGTACTCACTATCTGTACTCAAGTAAAGGTACTATTACTTTAAAATAATATTACTCAAGAAGAAGTAAAGTTACTCAACAAAAAGTTACTTGAGAGTCAAAAAGTGTAAGTACTAAGAAGCTGACTTAAGTGAAAGGCACTACTACTGTTACTAGTGCTACTGCGACAATTACTACTATTACTACAAATATTATCACTGCTCCTACTAATACTGCTAGTACTACCGCTACTACTACTATTAGTGACTTTACTGAGTGCTAGATTAAACTATTACTTGAGGAAAAAATTTAAAAGTATTGTATAAAGTGTTTCCTGTGACTGCTACTATTACTATTACTACTACAACTGCTACTAATACTTCTACTAGAACTACCTCTAGTACTAATGCTATGACGTCTACTACTGGCCAACTGCATATTTGTGTAATACTAATGACACTACTGCTGTGATAACCATTATTACTAACAATGCTACTGCTACCCACTTTGACTCCGAGGTAAATATGTAAATTACTGTAGTCAAAGTATCTAGTTACTTTCCACCACAGTGTTGTATATGCAGTGAGTTGTGGGGCATGGCAGTGGCAGCAGAGAAACCCAGCCTGGCTTATTACGGCTGATGTATTCCAGAGAGCACCACTGCCATGTCCAATGTGAGAGATGTTCTGTCGGCTCTTTGTGTTGAGTTTTAAAAACTTGGCCCCGGCGTCGCCCTCTCCACTGTTCCTCTGTGCACCCAAAGCCACAAAAAAAAACCTCTTTTCACTTCCCATCCTTTTATTTTGTACAATGAAAGCATTTCTATTTTTTTTTTTTACAGGCACATCCACCCACATTGTGTTCCAATCCAAAATGACATTTGGGTTTGTGCAAGAATGTTAAAAAAGGTGAAAAGTTATGTTTGAAATCTGTCTTTTTCTGCATTTTGTTTTGGAAATCAGTGAGCCAGCCTGCCTTTCTATTTGGGCGTTAAAATGGTAACTCAAGGATTGTCATGCATTATTAGCATCAACTATAGACTTCATAATACAGAGGCATTTATTCTAACTTCACACCTGCATACAGAATATGTAATAAGGCCTTCAAAACCAAACAATAGAATAATCTCTACTAATCTCAAACCGTAGGGCCAATCACAGTAATCTATTCTTGCAAAGCAGTAACAGAAACAACATGGCCAGATGCTAGGATACGCAAGCACTTTGCAGGGGGTACTCTGACTTATTAATTTTTTTATTATTTGAAAATTGTAATAAAATATGTGCAATCGTTTCATATTGAACATTGAAAATTGATTAAAAACAAGCTTAAGTGTCTCTGACTGATGAGGTCAAACGGCTCAAGAATATAAATTAAATATTATACAGTATTTTAGTAAATAATTTTTAGAATCAGTAGGTTCAAAGGGGAGTTATTTAAGATTCTGAAATATATATGGTAAATGGTAAATTTATTATGAGTTTAAGATTATTATTTTGTTTAATGTTTTAAGCTATTTTTTATTTTGATTATTTAACAAATTAAATAAATGCAAATGTAAATGTAATTTTATATTTTTTTTTATTTTGAAAGCAAGATAATTATTTCATTTTTACCATAAATTTGAATTTGAATTTTTATTATTTTAGTATTTATAGAAAAGTATATAGTGTCTTTGTATAATAGGACAGATGTTTTTTTATAACAAAAGAGGCTAGAGCAGGGCTCGCCAACCTTTTTTCCCCTGAGAGCTACTTTTATAAAATGAAAACAGAAGAGAGCTACTCGTGCTTTGTAACATTCATTCATTCATCTTCTTCCACTTGTTCTCTCTAAGGGCCATAGGCACTGGAGCCTATAGTCTGATAACTATGAGCATTAGGAGGGGTACGTCCTGGACAGTGGCCAGTCGCAGGGCTGACACTTTCAACACAACATTTACAAAATGTTGGTGTCTGCAACTCATATTTTACATTAAAACAACAAAAATATTTATAATCTTGAAACAAAACTCTATCACCTAATCTTAAAATAATAATTTTATGCGCAAAGGCAGGGACCTATGAATTTGATTGGATACATACACAAGTTGGTTTGCCAATAGTGAAGTGATCAATTAAATTTGACTCATGAAGCTTATGTAGAGTTCAAAAAACCTTTGGGGAGCTACTTGGAAAGTGGTTGAGAGCTACAGGTTGGAGACCCCTGGCCTAGAGGGTACGCAAGACAAAAAAGGTTGGGAACCACTGTTCTAAATTGCCAATAGTAAATCTGTGTGAGAGTGAACGGCTGTCCGATCTGGGTATGTCTCTGTGCCAGTCCTGCCACTGACCTGACACTGTCCCGAGTACATCTTCTCAAGTCACCCACAACCCATAATGGGAATAAAGATGATGAATGAATGATGTCTGCTCAACAAAAGACAGATATTACAACAAATGCAGAAAGTAATTTACAATATAATGAAAAAATAAATTGACAACAGCCAGAAAAATGCAATTTGCCTTAAAATGTCACTTTGCATAAGGAAAGATGGGAGAGAAAGGTGTCTCCATAGAATCAGGGGAAGGTGTTATTCATTTCTTTACTTCTTGTTACTGTTCCTACAGTAGGCTAAAGCAGGGGTTCCCAAAGTGGGGGTCGAGTTCCCAAGACACCAAGGTGGGTGTCGTGAGATGAGTTCTGGAAATCTTACAAGAATTAATGAAACTTTATTTACAGATTTTCCACACCGTTACTTTTTGGGTTGAGTGTTTTTTTTTTTTTTCATACTAAATGTACAAATTTTCTCAGATTTTTTTCTCTGGGTTTGCTCAGAGAAAAAGACTTTGTTCTCTTTCTTTGTTTGTCTCATCCATGCCTTTCATTCTCAACCATTTTCCTCTTAACATTTCATACACTATAACACATATATAACAGTATTAATCAAAACGAAGATCATGTTATTCAGGATGGC
Organism: Bostrychus sinensis; assembly: GCA_020698575.1. Taxonomy (NCBI): domain Eukaryota; kingdom Metazoa; phylum Chordata; class Actinopteri; order Gobiiformes; family Eleotridae; genus Bostrychus; species Bostrychus sinensis. The sequence continues at coordinate 14,223,388 of CM036249.1, read as the reverse complement.
ATATTTAACCTGCTATATTCTTTCCTAAAATGGAAAAACGACTGGTGCGCTATTTTCTCCAAACCCTTTGCGAGCACATATTACATCACAAAAAGCATAGCAGGTCAAGCGGGCCCCATGTGGACATCACTTAACTTCTATTGCCCCTTTGCCCCGGCCAAGTGTCAGCCTGACTGCATGATTGATTAGCACAGCGCGTCCATCTTCAAAGTAGCCTCCTAAAACCGTCCAGGGTCACTCAGAGTGCCAGATTTAATGCTGTAAACAAGACAGAAAATGACGCACTCGAAATGCACTCAGGACAAGAGAGCCACTGTTGTTTGGTCTGGGGCGAGCCGAGCATCAGCTAATTACAAACTGTGAGAACGAGACGGAAACCGAGGAGGCATGCAGACAGTGTCCCGATTTAGAAGAGGGACGGGTTGATACGTTTAAATCCAGTGAAAAGTCTACCTTACTTCACAATGCTACTTCATTTACGAGGAAAGTCCAGCTCGTTTTGAGAGACGTGAACCGAACTGTGGTGCTGAATGAACAAGTAAACTTTGGTCCACTAGAAAATGGAGGTTTCAGCCAGCTTCTAAATGAACTGTGGTTTATTTGTTGAGCTTTTTAGTGTTTATGAATCCTTTTTTCTTTAAAAAGACTATAATACTGGTAAATTGATTTTTCCGCGCTTTCTACCAAGATATAATGTTCCCTCACCAGAAACATACCTGGAATTGTGCTTTGCTTCATTCATGCATGTTTAAGCAATCCTATATTGTCCGCCTATCCCACAAACCCTCACCCATTCCAGGAAGCACTGACTAATCAACAAACCCTACACATTCAGTCTGCTCTCATTCATTTATTAAAAAAAAACAAAAAACAAAACAATGTACAGTTCTGTTTTCACTGATTCCTTACAGCTATTTTTCATTTTGTAATAAAATGGCATCATACAAAAATGTTTAACAAAATAAAAAGCTCTTTTTCTATGATTCTGTTCAAGTTAGTGTAACAGCTCTGCACTCTGCTACCCTCTGATGGTTTCTTTATGACATTAGTAAGTCACATAATGTTTTTAAAGAATGAAAAACATGCAGTGCCGTGACAGAGGTGGCCAAGATGAATATTTTCAAAGTCATCCCTTTCCTTCGCCACAATTTCAAATGATGGCGGCTGGTTTGAACAAATGCATACAAGTTGACGCCTTTATTGAATTGATTGAGGAAATAGGGTTTTTAACATACACAGAAACAAAACGCAATACAAGAAAAAAATGACACCAGCCTGCTCTCTACAACTCTGCATCATTTGCCCTGACATTTTGGGCGAATGCAATCAAAGGCCACAGGGACTGAAATGATGCAGGCCAGCTGAAGAGACACACTGGAGAGGGGGAACAGATTGAATGCGACACGAGGAGGAGGCTGAGCACTTTATGGTGGGACATGCTCGATGCGGGAAATTAATTAATCAGAGGGCACAGAGAAGGCAGTGGGGCCAGTCAGGCTCAGATCTGATGTAAACCAGCTGACGCACACTGTTTTGTGGTACTGTGTGCTTGTATGGGCTCTGTATGTGAATATGGATGTGAGAGGTAGGCCTTGCTCAGATTTCACAATAAGATAATATCATCTCAATCCAATCACAAGAGCACAGTCATAGTTATTTGGTTAAAAGTAAAGAGATGATGTCACTTCCTATACACTGAGGAGCTGTGCATTAGCTCACACAAATAGGGGAAAGAGAGCTGGAAATGCCACCCTGATGGAGGCTGTTTGTCAAACCCAGCACGCTATGCTTTTAAAGATTTTATAAACATATAGCCACATGAAATAAAGGCTTTTTAAACTTCAGGTAAATGAAGAGTGCCTTGGTTTTTTCTTAACTTTTTTGCAAGTTCTTTGTTCCTGAGCACCAAAGAGCACCTTCAATAGAGAATAACTAATTGACAAAAACTTCCTGAGCACTTTGGAACTTTTCTCTTCTATAGTTATTTGGTTGTCAAATGGCTTTAATGTTTTCTTTTGTAAAATTCCACATACTGTACTGTATATGATGATCGTAAAGCGCTTTTAACCATTGCATCATTAAAAAAAAAAAAGAAGCTGGGTGTGTACTTTCAAAATCATCCTTTACACAGGATTACTAACTAACATTTTCTTATATTTTGCAGGTATTGCTGTTTCTTTCATACCCAACAAACAGATTAGGCTGACCTTATACAAATATGCGCAGGTTCTGTCTGGACTCAACCCCTCCGATTGACTATAATCTGAGCCTGAAACCACATTTTTTAAAATAAGTGAGCTGTTCTGACGTTTTTAACTCTTTGATTTGATGCAATGAGCAACATAAAGGAAGCAGATAAATGAGTCAAGCAGCACCTTCAAGGCATACCCAATGCTCAATGGAAGCATACTTAAGGCAGTTTTTTTTTTTTTTTTTTTTTTATTATATAGCAATAGGAGGCCTTTTATAGCCCAACTACAGATAGGTGTGTAGGAGACTTTGCCATATACATCAAATTTTGTACTCTACAAGTGCTCCTGCATCTCAGTCTCGGCTGTCACACAATCTCTGTGAATGGAGTCTGCATGTCCTCCCCTTTTATCTTTTTTTTATTTTTTCTTGGGTACTCTGGCTTCCCCCTGCCGTCCAAAGACATCCAGGTGAATAGTTTAGTCTAAATTCTGTGTGTGTGCGTCTGGAAGTGAATGAATGAACAGATGATCAATATAAGAAGTGGCTATGCATCTGTCACTAGTTCAAAAACATAAAGCAAACAATCAAAACACATATGAGTGTACAAAACCTGTTTGCAACTGTTGTGATGCTGCTGTTGCATACATCAACAATATACCATCTCCACCACATACGTATATTTGGCACTTCCCAAGGTCTCAACAGGTGCTCAAAAGAAGCACCCTCATCTTTTAATGTTGTGTCAGAGGCTACACTTGTGTTTTGTTGGCGGCGTAGCATCTGCAAATAATACACCGGCAGACACACTCCACGTGGCTGTTTAAGTGCCAGCGTGAGATAACCTTGTGGAGGGGATGTGAAGTTAAAGCGGTGAAAAGGCCGATTGGTAAGAGGTGAGTGAGTGACAGCCCGAGAGAGGGAGATAGAGGAGAAGAGTGATGGGCCGGGACAGATAGAACTGAGTGGACGCTGATAAGCAGAGATGGAGCTATCAGAGGTGACCTACAAGCACACATTCTCAAATTCACGGGACAAGACGACTCCTCGCAGGCCTGCAGCACGTAATTAGGAACAACCTGAGACGGGACACATGGGTGGCAGAGTAGTGCATGTTATAAATAAAAGAGTATGGGGTATAGACAGATTCAGTGTAGGGGCTTATGTATATGGAGGTAGTGCAGTTCTGAATGCTGGATATGGAGTTAATTCAAATGTTATCATCTTAGAAACCTAGACAGTATATTAATAACAGACATGTTGCACTGATGTAAAGTTTGACAATTTTTTTTTTAGATGGCACCCAACTGCATGGCTGTACTGTTCAGAGTATGTCAAGCCCCACCTACTCAATATATCCTGACTGTCAAAACACTCTTAAGTATTTTTTTTTTCCTCAATCGGTTTTTGCCAGACACGTGACCAAATTGCCCCCCGCCACCATATTTACGGTAAAGTGAATGTAAACAAATGCCAACTCCGATGGAAAGCAGTATTAAACAGCGCATATCCTCCATTCTCAAGCTTTACTGTTAGAGCTAAAGGGACTACAAGGCTACAGCTATGCATGCACTGTTTTTCTGGTCAGTAGTGTCCATGTGATGTATATCAATAGTTTGACACTAAAGTTGCTAAAGTATCTTAGCTTGTATGAATTAACACTTAAGGCAATAAAAGCTGCATTAATCCAGAGGGTTTTGATCGTGTGAAGTAACGTATGCTATTAATATAAGACAATGTTTTAATATATCTATAAATAGCCTACTCAAATTGCAACAGTTTATTACAGAGGCTCACACTCAGTAGAGTTTACTTTTTACTTACATATATGCCAGCATCATGTGATTAAAAGCATCAGAAATAAAGTATGTCAGTGTCCAACCTCAGTACACAGGGCACTAGTGATGTAGTAAAAAGTAACTGAGAGTTTAGGGACTGATTAAGGGTGATTTGAAGCTTTAACAACTAACAGTCTATGTCCCTTATACGCTCGGGGAAAACTGTCACTTGCTTCCCAAAATGGTGGTAACGACCCAAAATACACCCACGTCACCTGGGTTTAACCATTTGGGATGCATGTATGTACGCAGATTCCAACTCTCAGCTGCATTTGTGGTCTCTATTAATGATAAAAACTTGGTTATATCTTTTTTTATCACAAAAAATGTCCCAATTGTAATTGATGTGGAATATAACTTTGTATTGACAGAGATATGATAAAGATCTAAAGAATGACATGTATAGATAGTATGTAAAAATGTTAAGCCACATTACATGTTAATAATAACATGCAGACTTTACATAGATTTCCACATGTCACAGCTCTCCTTTTCTACAGGCCGTGAACACTTGTATGTTCAAATATTGTTATTTACAAACAAAACCAGTTTCACTACTGTCTTAATTTGTGCAAATATTCAATATTAACAAAATGATGCCAAATGCTACAATTATACCTTTCTTGACATTACACACTTTTGGTTTAATGACTTTTAATGGCTTAATTACAGCGATTGGCAGGTTGTGGACTACCTCCCATTTGTTTATCAACCAGTAACAAGAGACATAATTGCAGGGCACAGGATAATATCAGCTGATCTTTCGAGGAGAGACACTCCACAAAGACGTATGGTACAGGAGGTGATGTATAATTAAAAATAACATTATAACATAACATTACAATAGATTACTTACAATAATTACAATACTACAGAAAAAAATGATGTACAAAACAGAAGTTACTGCCTGCACTTTACTGATACGCTCTGGTGTATAAGGAGTCGGCCTTTTCTTGGCGAATACAAAGCATTCTCAAAAGCGACAGCACAAAATCGGCACTTGAGGCTGATTCATGATTATCTGGGCAGTTTAAAATCAAGTCAAGTGGTGATGCCAAGTGGCTAAAATTAGGCTAATTGCATGCTAATGAAGGATTACATTATCTTACATAAAGCAATTGACCAGTGGTTGTTCTTAGGCCACCCATGCATGCTTGGAAACCTACAGAGAAGTACATATTGTTATTCCGTATTGCAAATGCTGTTATTTTGTTGTGTTAAGACCTCAACCACATTTTATTATTATTGACATTGCACTCGACCGATGTGTTGATGGTTATTAATACAGAGAACACTAATAAAAAAACAGCCATTCAGAGGTATACTATACTGGTGTGTTTACTGTTATGTCTTTAATCTACTGTGTTTTATATGGTTATCCCACATCAGATATGAGAGCAGAGACTGTAAAGAGCACAGGCGTACACATATCCCATCATCCCCATCAGCAGTAAAAGCAGGATATTAAGCTCTATTTCAAAGCAACAGCACCTCTGTTCCTGTGCACCTCTCCTGTGAGGATATTAATCTGACCAGCCTTTTCTCTGCTGTCTGGCCCTCTACCTTTATTTCTCTATCACTCCCACTTTACTTCAGTCTTCCCACACATTTTTCATAAGATTTTAGGTTAGTTTCTTGACAGGATAGCATTTTTGTTTTATTTAGGATGATAGATATTTACAGGATAGGTTTCTTATTTGGTCTAAATTTGGCTTAAATGCAACTATAGCAGCCTCAGAACTCAAAAGAGGTCAACTAACAGCCTAAATGAGTAAAAAATTTACAATACAGAAACCAAACAGTAAAACCTGAAACTACAGTAGGCAAACTCTAACATTTAAAGCTCAATCTAGAGTGGCCTGAGAGGGTCACTGCTCAAAATAAAACAAAACTAGGGGTGTAACGATACATTTTTGCAACGATATGATATGTACCAAATAGAAGTGTTTCGATACGATTCAAGAACGATATTGGCTAATTTGGAAAGATATGATTCGATACGATTCAACACCTTCGTATCAATAATCGATACAGCAACTTTTTGCCAAAAATCATAAAAGTTTACTCTCAAATGTAGCACCGTGGCCAGGGTTGATTATGTCCAGCTGACAGAGAGTGAAGAAAAGTTACATAACATTTTATTTAATTAAAAACACAAAATTTATCTCCAAAAAGCTATATCTGGTTTTATTTTAACATACAAATTTCTAATTTCGATATTTCTGATATTATCGATCGATACTTCATGTGTATCAATATTCACTTCTTAGAAAATGATACGATTCAATAGAAGGTCATGTGTATTGATGTAGTTGTATCATAGGAAAAAAAATCTAAACATCGATACAGTTACTGTATTGTTACACCCCTAAATAAAACCCAAACTCTGTTTCTCAGAGGATCAAAAGTCAAACTACAGCAGCTACAGAGGATCGAAACTAAAAATTAAGTAATCTCTGAGTCCAAACTCATACTACAGTGGCCTAAGAAAATCTAAATTCAAACCTAAGTGGGTCAAAATGCAAAGATCAACTTCAGATGGCCTGAACACAAACTATATCAGCCTTGGGGATTCAAAACTCAAACACAAGTAACCTCAGAGGGTCAAAAGTCAAAGTATAATCAGGAAATCAAACCTCAAACTACAGTAGCTCCAAGGGTCAAAGGTAAAGCTACAGTGGCACAAAATTGTCAATGTCAAGCTACAGCAGTTGCAGAGGGTCAAATCTCAACCTACAGGAGCTTCAGAAGATCAAAACTCCAACTACAGCGGCTGAAGTGGGTCAAAACTCAAAGCAGATCAACATCAGATGGTCTAAACTCAATCTACTACATAGGTTTTTGGGATTCAATTCTTAAGTATAAACTACAGCAACATCAGAAGGTCAAAACTCAAACTACAATCGCATTAGTAAATTAAAACTTAAACTACAGGTGTTTCAACTCAAACAACACTGACTTTAGAGGTCAAAAACCAAAACTACAGCTGCCTTCAAGAGTCAAAGGTCAAACTACAGTAAACCTAGACAGATCAAATTTAATCTACACCAATCTCAGAGGGTCAAAACTTACACCACAGCAGCCTTAGAGGGGTCTATGTCAAACTACAGAAGCTTCAGAGGTCAAAACTCCAACTACAGTGGCCTCAGAGGGTCTGCTCAAATTGCAGCGTCCACAGAGATTCAAAATGTAACCAAAGAGAGGGTCAAAAGCCATACTACAGGGGAAAAATAGAGTAAAAAAATCAATCCAATCTGAAATAAGGAGGTTAGAGCTCAAACTACAGCACCATTGGAGGGTCAAAAATCAATAAGTGAAATACTGAAGGACAAAAAAGTCAAAATTCAAACTTACAATTGCTAGAAAGGCACTGTTTATCTTAGACTAGCTACATTTCAAGGTCAAAAATGCTGTCATTTTCTTCGACCTGGGCAACACAATATTTCATGACATTTGAATCAACTTATTCAGGTTACAAACAAAACCTGCTTTCTAAACAGTGCTCATTACCAGCCTCTACTTAAACTGAGAGAAATAAGGCCGGACAGCATCCCCATCACAGAACGGCGTGTTGCTTGTGTCTGACTGGAATTAACGTAGCGCAGCAATAGTTATGGCTTTGGTTATGGATTATGGCTAATCCTTGAGCATAGGGAGCAGGTCTTAAAGCTAATTACACGCTACTATTGGATCCAGAGCCCGGCCGAAATGGGCCTCTCTTACATCATGCTTATTAAAATCCCGGAGAAAACTGCTGCTCTTATACAGTCTGCTTAAATAGAACACAGGTTAACGTACCGTGCCATTGGCTGACAATCACAACAGCGTTTGGACTTGACTACAATCCAAAGGGCCTTGTTGCTGAAGTTGAAGATTTGGGATAGAAAGAGCTTAGTCTAGGCCTTGTCCAGACTAATCAGGCTACATTTTGAAACTCATAACTTTTCAATATGACAGACTTTTTGGATGTAAGGCACCTGGATTTAGTAAAACTGAGATTAGGGTGTATAGTGTGCAGTTTGGCAAAAAGAAATGATGTCTATCTAGTGAAAATAATCTGGCTAGTAATCCAGTTGACAAACTAGTTTCTTATGTTTGTTAAGGGGCTAATTATCAAACGTATAGCCTTAGATTGGTTTGTTTTGAGCTACCCCTCAAGCCTGTATCTTTTTTCCCATTCAAGTCGTCATCTCACAAAGTGCCACCAAGTCTGTTTCCAAGCCTTATCTCCAGACTTGAACAGTCCACTGTGTCCACTTCACCCATGGGAGTCATTAACAGGACACACATTTCCTTTTCCTCGGGGCCAGTCCTCCAAACCATTATCATCTCAAGAACCCACTCTGTGTGTCTGCGTCTCCATGTGTGTGTGTGTGTGTGTGTGTGTGTGTGTAAAAAAGGCCAGCCACTACTTTTTCGTCCAAACAGCCTTTTAAACAAATGACCCAATACCAATTAATGGTACAACAATTAGGTTAGTAGACCGTTGATAGCTTTTGGGCCCACCCAAGGAAAGGCCTAAGATAAAAAAAAAAAAAAGTAAAAATTAGCAACACAATGTTTCTCCAGGATGTGAGACAATGTGAGAGTAAAAGAATGGCTTTTCACCCTGCTTATGCCATAGAGTCTCTGTTTTTTTTTCTTCCCCAACCCAACTTTAATATATTTTCACATTTTTTACATAAGACAAATTCTTTATTTGTATGGTGCACTTCAGGCCAGTTTGGCAGCACAAAACATAATGCTAAATATCCATGTATGATACAAACAAACGTCTTATTTGTCCAGTAAGAAAGAAAGGAAGAAAAAGGCAAGAAAAAAGAAGGATGAAGAAGGATGAAGGATGAAAGAAGGATGGATAAAAAGTAATGCCTATGTTGCGGGATAGCCTGATTAGTAGAGCATGCGGCAGCAGCTACAAAGTGACAACAGCTCGCCTCAGCGTCGTGAATGTCACTCCCTGCTCTCTTCTCCATGATTTCCTGTGTAATGCCCTGTTAACAAAGCCATGAAAAGGCCACAACACAGCGTCTTAAAAAAATTATCAACCAGAAAAATTAGGAAATACTACACTCAGCTTAATACAAGGATTTCTCACAGACAGACCAATATTATCGCACCTTGACATGTTTCAGCTGCTTATTTTTCTGCAGAAGTGCCACGTGATGTTACTGTTACATGTCATGTTACCTGAATTTGGCATCGTCTTCCTACCTGGTGCAGTAGGACTGCAATCTGCAGTCCAACTTCTCCAGAACAGGTGTGAGAAAGCTGGCATGCCCCCTCGTCCCAATAGACAGTTCTGGAAGCGCAGTTTCAACAAAAACATGTACACGAGCAACAAAAATCAAGCTGCACAATAACAACTGCAAAATCTGACCACTGCAAAAGGGAAAACCACATCATGGACTGCCAAAATGTAAAAAAATATTGGTCTGTTTATAAGAAATCCACATATTAATATTAGTAGTAGATCAAATTAACCTTTTCAGATTACTAAACTCAAATGCTGAGTGAGTGCTTCAGCAAGTGTTTTTAGTGCAAGGATAGTTTCTGTGTAAAACTGTATTTAAAAAACGCAATGAATGACTGTCCTCCATAATGAAAGAACAGGACAGTTTAGGCTTTTGTCAAATTATGATTGAGAAAGTCCCTGTAACAAACTGATGGCTGTAATACTACATAATTTATCCTCTGAAAACTTTGTACTACACACCATGTTTCAAAAAAATGACAAAAGCACATCATTTTGGCCTGATAGAGTTGTTCAGCGTTCATCCTTCCCTGACACTTCCCTCGCTCTTTTCTTTCCTGATTTGTCTGTTTGCGTCGCTCTGCCACATTTTACACAAACTCCTAATGCCTCCCGAGTCTGTAACAGCACCTAGTTAAGCTCTTTTGTAAACTTTAAAAGGCAGCGGCGATGTTTTTCTGATCAATACCTGGCCATAACTCAAATCACACATCAAGTGCCATTACGTTCCACCGCGCACTTCCAGCCGCTGCCCACTCACATTCGCACACATGTTCAATTTCATGAGCTCCGACAGCGCGTTTTGATCAATACCTGGCCGTGGATCAAACACCTTTTTTAGTTTATGGCCAACCTTTCCCAGGGCTCGCTTCAAACGCTCGCAGAATAACTCATGTCTTACTCGCTATGACTGCTTCTATGAAATTGATAAGTGCTCTTAAATGCGAAATGACAGTTTAAGAACCTTGTTTTTGTAGCACGTCGCAGTCGGGACGTCCAATAAAGGCACAAAGCACTTTTTCTCCAGGAGGTAACTTTGGCTTGAGTGCAAGTTCAATGTGTGCTGCTAAGGAACCTGCATCACAGACTGTATTCAAAACCTAATTGTTCAAATTTAACAAGGCAATCATAAGCTGGCCAACCATTTCGCTTTCATATTTTAAATCATAAAAATAGCTGAACAGTCTAGCCTTGAGTTTTCATAGTACTTGACTTTAAAATTGGCCACTGAGTCAGTGCTTAGCCATGAAGCCACTCAACCAAGAACCCAAATAAATCCTTTAAGGCCCTATTTTTGCTTTTTCATGCCATCTTAAAGAGCAAGACAATCTGATGTATTACAACACCGTCTTCCAAATTAAAAGGGGGCATATGAGGCGATAGTTGTCCTATACAAAAAACTGCTTGAATAAAGTGTTTTTTTTTTTAAATAATCTATGTTTATATAATTTTATAACAGCATATTACTGACACGTATGGTAGGAAAAGCCACGCATATGGTGTAAAATTTTGCTGTTCCTTTTTCTATTCAAAGACCCACCGCAACATAAGAAAATAAAAAGAGAAAAAAAACAATAATCATAGGACTCAAGACATTGTTTTAGGACTTTAGGACTTGGAGCAGGACTCGTCACTGACTTGGACTTGGGCACTTGCGAGTCACACTTTTTGTTTTTTGTTGGGTTTTGACAGTGAAAACAAACAGTGCTGCATTATATGTAAGTCTAAGCACATACAAACATGATTTGAAATTAAATATGTTTATACAAAACTGCTCCCTCATAAATATACACATTTTGGAGATTCTTGGACTTGGACTCGTCTTCAGTTATCTTGGACTTGACTTTATCTGGATATGACTCAACACAGACACCCACACACTCACCCTTTGTATATATCATATATATCATGTCCCATCCCCCTCCTCAAGTGCTTGCCCTGTCATTTTCCCACACCCCTTCCTCACCCTCCTTAAAGGATGCTCCTATGTTCAGGGTCACTGTCGTCCCACCCGGAGCTCCGCTGACCTTTGACCTCTTTACAACAGGGGTCAGTGCCTGTCGCCATGGCGTTTTACCACCCCACTGAGATCCATCTGAGTATATGAGTGTCCCGTACCATCCCAACATGTATTATTACAGCAGGAGACAAGCTGACCTTTTTACATTGACTTTAATCTTCTGCTCAGGTTACAGGAGAGTATGTGACAAGGCGTCCCAACTGTTTTACTCTGTCTTTTATGCGGTCTTCCTTCCTGAGAGCGCGGTCTGTCCCTCTGCGGTCTAAGCAGGTCGTCTCACTGTGATTCGGCACTACACACTATAGGGTTACACCACTACAATACAAAGACATCCCACAATAACTATTATCCAGTGGAGCCACGGCTGTGACCTGGGCCTGGGAACCAAAAGACAACATTTATGAAATCCGCTCTCACAGCTCAAACAGAAATGAGTGGAAACAGAAAGAAAAACAGGATACAATTTTCACAATTTTGTGTGATGTTGGTTTCGCACATAAGCCACTTGACTTGCACTCTTTGAATTTATTGTCTTGGTGGATACAAGCTGAATTTCTAGAGGGCATTTCCCTGTCACCCAAACAAAGATATGAATAAACCTTACCCAACTGCATCATGAGAGCGCCAGTGATTCTTATAATTGTAGAATTTCTACTAATTAAAAACGTACAGAGAAGAGATTTGAAAAGCTGTCCAGGATAGTTTTGCCCTGGGATGACACTGAGCGCATAAATGGGGTGTCATTGTTCTATATCAGCACAGTAAATTATCTGCCTTCTACTAGCATGCAGCATATAGATCTGACATAGGTTTTACAATAAATGCATTTCTTCACACAACCCTCTCCATTTATCCAGGCTGCGAACCGGCACAATAAGTGCACTGGATTGTGACACTCTGTGACTGGACTGTGTCTCTTCAAAGGTCATTCTGAAAATATATGTGACGCTGTATGTCTCTGTGTGACATTCTGACAATTATTATTAACTAAACATTAAAGTATTTCACCAAGTCCTAACCCTTATGTATTACTGTATTTACTAAATAATTTGGTAGGGATTTTTTTATTTATTTTACTTGTTTCTATTAACAAGGACAGTACACATTAGTAAACATTTCTGTAAATGTGCCCTTATTACCACTAGTAATAAAGAAACTAGTTTTCAACTAAATGCCAGCAAAATACAAAATAACAACAGCAACATTAAAGATTAGTGCATAAAAATATATATACACACATGATAACATTAAACATACTGCAAAGAAACATTCAGCATAAGCAGACATACTGTACACTGTACATGTAACGTCTAAGCAACAGTGACATACCATACATGAGACAAAAGACATCAGCAGATGCTTGTAGTACTGCAGATATTGTAGAAATAAAGCATAATGTGTCTCTTCTTCTTGCAATGAATAATTATATTTTATGATGGAAAAGTTATGTGAAAATATTCCATATTTTAAGAGTAGACATTTTGTTCAGGGCAATTGGAAGGACATGCAAATCTCTCCACTTAAAACCTGGTGAAAGGCTGTTAATGAAACATTTCTTACCAAAGTTATATTTTAAACACAACTTATTACTTACATATACATATTTATACTACTTATTTCTGCTTTTGGCATATGCCCACGATATTTTGCTGCCACAACACAGTACAAGGCAATGCAATGTTTTAGGTCACTCTGTTCTGTTTTTTGGTTACTGTTTATGTAACAAGGCCATAAAAAACCAAACCAAAAAGAATTATTCTAATTGCTTACTTCCAGACTTTCTCACAACAGGACGCTAAAAGGATCTGTGTTTGCTTTAAGACAGAATGTACCACTTGAGTGTCATTACTGCACTACTCCACTGTATACTTTGAGTGCTTCTTGTCTTATGTTTACGCATTTGGCTTTGGGACAGAAGTGTACATCTGCATCTTTGGGGAGTGGCTGAGCTTTTTTGGAATAGGCCAAACACTCAATGGGCAAATGATACAAGCCGTGCACTCCTCCTCCATAAATTACCAGCTCATTACAGTAATGCAGCCCGTTTAGCATAGCGGCAAGGGGGAGGATGCTAGGTAGGCAGTTAGGGGAGGTGTAAGGAGGGACTGCGGAGTCGAAGAAGTGCGTGTAGGAGGTGGGGCATAAATGTCAGGAATGTGGTGAGAGCCGTGATGTGTTAAAGACGCTTTTCAATCTTAACACAAGAGCTTTTCATTAGGTTAAAATCTATCATCCATGCAGCTGCAGGGGGAAACAAAAGAGAAATATTAATATAGATAGTGACTACAGTTATGGAGATACAGAGACAGCGAGGAGGAGAATGGGATGAGATGGAACAGCTGTAATTGAATAGTGAACTAGAGAGGGCCTGAGTGCAAGCACTGATTAATACAATTCAAATTGATTGTCTCCTCATAGCTCAGAGAACATCTCATTCTGACTTTCATATTTGAGTGTACGGCATGTTCTGGGTGGGCACAAGTGCATGAGGGTGTGTGTGGATGGATCAGAGAGTGTCATGAGTGGCAGAGGGGTAGGGAGAATGAGAGTGCCCTCTAGTGCTGGTTGGCTCCGTACCCCCACCCCTGAGTCAGAGTCTGGAGATGGTCAGCTTTCTTTGACAGCTAATGACAGAGTTGGATTGGGAGTGTTTAAGGTTACTGGCCATAAATGTACTTTTGATCTGAAATAGTATAATCATATCTATTTATCTTTTTGATTTACTTTTGAGTATTTCAAAATGTGCTTGGTTTGCAATACTGTACCTGAATTATGATTTTTTTTTTTTTTTTAATACTATGCTATTCTAATTCAAATTCCCTGGCCATAAAAAGGTATAGCATTATAGATTAACTCACTATAAAGCATCAGTTAAGTATTAATTAAGGATTAATAACCCATTGATTGATTATTTGCAAAGCATTACTTCATCTTTAGTAAACACCATTGAGTTGCAATTCATATATGATAGAGGAATAATAGTAAAATGGAACTGATTGTTTAAAAAGTCCTATAAGCTACAACATCGTGCAGCCACACAGTCTGTTATAATAGCACTGTCCCACTCACCACAGTGATAGATCTATGTGTCCAGATGGGTTCATAATCAATGAATCAGCTGATCTTAAATAGTAACTCTTTAGTCTATAGCGGTCTGTGTGAGTACGGCACAGTGCGAATGAAGAGGACCGAGACAGACCCTGCAGCCTGTGACCTGTTACAAGCTTTCACCTAAGTGTGGGCAAAGACAAAAGTCTGTGTCGCTCTGACAGCGCTGTAAAGCCATTTTTTCACACAGGTGCACATTTACCTTTAACTTTTACCAGAGCTATTCGGTCAGTACTACACAGTACCACCGATGTCCAGTACCCAGCCTCATGCATAACTGACTCGTGCTATGGAGAGCAAGCAGTTTTTCCATTAAGCAATCAATACTTTGTGTCTATGCTTAACCAAGAAAAATGTATAGAATTGCATTTACTGTAGCATCACACCTCTGTCAAGCTATTTCAAGACTATGTAGAGCCAGTGAAGAAAAAATATATATATCAAGATTATTAATACAATATTTGCAGTAGTTTTTTTACATATTCTATCATTTCTTTCCAGACTGCACAATGCAATATTCCTTTTTTAAAAAGCCTACTTTTCTTTCTGTTTGAAAATGATTCTCTTTGATACCAGGAGTTTTCATAAGACCAAATTTTATTCTTCTGGAGTTCAGCACTAAATTTAAGAGAAGTACATTGCTAATAATTTTCTTAGAATTCATTTCCCGAAAACCACTGTTGGCTTTAGGAAAGGTCACCAATATTTGCAGAAGCCCAGATGCTATTCCTGCTCTAGAAAATAGCATTAGTGACATGGAATTTAAGTGCTCTTATTACTTTCCATTGTGCATGTCCAACACAAATCACATTAAAATTAAAAAGACAAAGTAAATGGATGTATGCAATCAGACACGCTGCCAGTTAATTGGAAACGACACCATTTACACTAAATCAACAAGAAGTACATTCACGGGCAGTCATCAAATTCGGAGTTGAAAACTGCTGGGGGAATTTAATAATTGAGTGAGGCAGTTACAAATGTGTTTTCATTAAATATGCTCTCTTTTCCCCTGCACTTTATCTCTGCCTCTTTGCTGTACACATGACAAAAACAGAGCAATTACACAGATGAGAGAGGCGATGGCTGCGAGGGAAGATTTCACTTCCATTTGCACCTCCGGAGTGGCGCACCAGGATTTATGGATGGGCTGTGAAACAATGATTCACGTTGGTGTTGAATTAGCAATCGCTTGCTTCTCAAATTGATTCCCCACTCTTCAGGAGCCGCGAAAGTAGTTACTTTTATTGTTATGAACCCAGAAATATGAGCTGTTCAATAGAGTCCTACACTATAGCTACTCTACCTGCTAGTAACATGATTGCAAATAAAAAGTAAAACTGCATCAAAAAGTTATTATTATTATTATTTCAAAAGCGGATATCTCAGCTGACCAACAGAGCCCCAAACTTGTTTTACTATTCCATCTGCTTGAATCATTCTATTACAAGACATCAATCAACTAAAACTAATAAACAACCATAATAAGCCAACACATAAGATAATAACTACAACTGCATACAAAAGTAGTTATTATTATTATTATTGCAAAAAAACTACAATTTTAACTCTTCACTAGATGCTAGTTAAACATTTGATTTACAAGTAAATAATCAACTAAAACTAACAGAGCAACAATCATGAAGCAAATAAATAAAATAAATAAATCTGCAAAGGTAGTTGTTACAATATTATTATTATAAACACAGGAATCTCAGCTATTCAGTAAGCCCCACGCTAGTTACAGCTGTTTTACTTGCTTGCAATCAATCAGGTAAAAAATCAAGTAAAACTAAACAGAAAAACATTCAAATAAAGCAAAGAAATAAAGCAAATTGCCTGCAAAGGGAGTTATCATTATTACAAACACAGAAATGCCCACCTGCTTGCAGTGAATCAATCAATTACATAAAAAAAAAAATGAAACTAATAAACAAATACAAAACACACACAGAAAAAAATCATTTACCAACAAAGACAGAATTATTATAATTATTACGGACAACAGGAATCTCAGCTGTTCAATATGACCTGCCATAAAACTGTAGGCTGTTAGAGCTGTGCCTGCATTGCAATCAATCAATAAGTCAATTAACAATTTCGCCACAAGCATTATTAACCAGCATTCTTCTTGTGTCAGTTCCAAGCCTGAAATGAAGAAGGTTGCTCCAGGACAGAGAGGCCAAAGGAAAAACAAAAAGTGCACAATCAACTGAAGCAAAAAAAAAAACAACCCCCCCCAAAAAAACAAACAAAAAAAAAAAAAAAAAAAAAAAAAAAAAAAAAAAAAAAAAAAACACCAAGACTAAGTTTAAATGGACAAACAGACATGAGTACTGTAAGAACTGTGCATCAATTGAAATAAATCAATCTATTAAAGGGCCATATTATGCTTTTTTTCAGGCTTTATGAAATAATTTTGGACACATTTGAATTAGTTTGATGTGTTTTTTAGGTTAAAATCATGCATACACATGGAAAACATCCTCTTTTGGGGAGCTGTTTTTGACTTTGCAGAGAACGCTTGGATTAGGTATCTATCACTCCCTACTGGTGTGGCATGGACAGAGCATAAAATGGCTATTTAGCAACATGACACAAACAGATAGATGGATGAGCTTACTGCTTCATAGAGACAGTATTTTAAAAGCTGAAGTGATCAGAACAAGTCCAGTGACAGTGTATGGGCTTTAGAAACACGCAGGAGCTCTTCCTGGTTTTCCTCTGTCTACGTAGAGCTGTGAGACCAAGCGTTTCCAGCTCTTGAGAAGGGCAGTGGCTCAGCAAACATTACTCAAACATGCGAGAATGAAACAAAATATTACTCCAGGCATGTTATCGAGGTGCAAACAACATTATGACATGTTTAAAAGCTTAGCATAAAAGAGGACCTTTAATTAATCAAACAATCCATCAGTACATCAGCAAGTAACAAGCAGCTAAATAAACAAATGTTACAGTAATTCGCTCTGCAGTGTAAGAAAAATAAAGTATGTCATTAACTGTGGAATGTCTTGAAGCAAATGGAGAATTTTCCTTCTTGACGAGGCCAGGCATGTTTTAAACTATGCACTTCATTAACATAGTTCTATATTTTTATAAGAAACAAATTAATGGGAAAATTGCTTTGGGTCAAATTGAACAACAGAGAAGTTATATTTTGAAGAGAGTTCATGCAGAAGCCCAGAGGATTCTTAAGCACCAAATATTTTCTTTTTTGTCAACAAAAATTCGACTTTGTCTATGTTTAGGTATCCTTATATTTTATGCATTTTTACACAGAAAGCACACAAAACACACCTCTATTATTCAGTGGCAATAACACTTAGAAATATGCATGTTTGTATTTTGCACCCTTTGGCTTATGTGAGCCCCAAAGGAGACACGTGAGGCCGAACAGTTTATGAGCAGGTCTAGAGGTTATGTGTCAAGTAGGTACAAACTGGGAGAGCGTGCAGGCGATTGATCGGGGCAGCTGATCAAAGCCTTCATTTATTATGGAGAACCAATGCAGAGGCCAAGGGTCCGCATGGCATGAATGATTTAGAGACCACCTCAGTCCCTGTGTGAAAGATGTGTCTGCTGGCAGCCATTGAAAACACAAAACAGAACAGAAGTATGTGTGCACTGTGCGAAACAAAGAACCCAGCGACAAGCTTGACAGCCATACAGTTGCATTTATATCCAACCATGACCAAACAAAGGTTATTTCACAGTAGATTTGTTGCCATTTTACATTTTCCGGCCACAAACCACTTTAAAGTGTTTAAAATAAAACAGTTATAGTCACCATGTGTATACGCATGCAAAATGGAGCATGTTGTAAAAGTTATAAGGTAATAACATTGGGTTTTGAGATCACCAATGACCTTTTTGGACATACAGTTGCAAGAAAAAGTATGTGAACTCTTTGGAATTACCTGGATTTCTGCATGATTTGGTCATAAAATGTGATCTGATCTTCATCCAAGTCACAACAACAGACAAACACACAAAACACTGACAGTGCAGTGTGGTTGTGTAGGTCTGATCTGCAACTACAGAAAACATTTTGTTGAGGTTATTGCTGCCAACAGAGGGACAACCAGTTATTAAATCTAAAGGTTCAACATACTTTTTCCCATCCCGCACTGTGAATGTTTACATAAATGTTCTGTGACTTAGATGAAGATGAGATCACATTTTATGACCAAACCATGCAAAAATCCAAGTAATTCCAAAGGGTTCACATACTTTTTCTTGCAACTGTTGTATGATCGTTGCAGTAATATTGTACTAGGGCTGCATTTTAGGAAACTTATATTTGCAATACATATGGTACTAAAAGGTCTGTTGCATAAATGGACAAATAAAATATTACAGATGGATTGATTACATGTTAATAGGACAGACATAAAAAAAAAAAAAACATGTTTATTGCATTTCTGTTTATTGTTTGGAAAATAGCCATTTGTTGATTACTTTGGTCTCATAGAAAGACACCAAAGCAATCCATCAGCTGTTTATAGAACACATGGATGCTTTGTTGCTTGTGGAGCATAAATAGGGCACAAGATAAAGATTGGATATTTGAGAAAGCCAAACTGATACTATACAAAGGTTGATCACATTGCAGCTGTGATTTGCCAATTAATTTGAGATACTGATTTTACTCTAACAAAAATGACAGTAAGCAATACTGGATTTTGTGAATGTTTTGTGAATGTATCATTAAAGTACAACTTGACTTATAATTGTTGGTATAGTAGCTTGCGCCCTGTGCATTATGTAAATCCCAAAACACATAAATCAAACTGTTAATGAACAGTACCCTGCTTACTGTGCTTAAGACTCTAAACTGTTACTTACATCTCGCACGATCCAGTGAACTTCCTCTAACTCGGCTCGGAAAAACTAAAGAGCCAAGCTAATTGAATGTGTACTCTGGAAACCAGACTGCAATTTTGGATGGACTGCAACTCAATAGAACATAATGGCCAATTATGCTGCATGTACGCTAATGGCCCGCATTAACTGGCTGGAATACAAGAGCGAGAGGTGAATTATTTGGATGTTTTCGACTCATCCACAGGCTCAGATAGAGGCAGCTGTGCGGAGGGATACAGCTGCAGTTCAGTAGTCAGTCAGTAGACAAGGCAGAAAAGTGCTTAGTTTAATGTAAATGTGTCACCAGATTTTTGTGTGTGTGTGTGTGTGACTGTGGTTGCAGGCTACAGAGGTCACACCATTGTCAAGGCATTCTAATAAAACTATTAATCACAATTTCGCATTAAGAGGAGACACTGGGCCAGTTTTGTGTCCATCGATTAATCTCGACCGTTTCTCAAAAAGAGTTTTTCTTCACAGTCTGAGTCAGATATCTCCACTTTTGCAGCACCTACAAGCACCACATTTTCCAGTTGTGAACTTAACAATATTTTGAAAGCTTTTCCAAAGTGTTTTCTTAATATAAAATTCCTAGCCTGATTTATTGGTCATTTTACTCCTAAAAACAATTTGACTTTACACTACAGTCTTTGTATTTTCTAGTTTACTGGAAGGCAAAATAAGATATTCATAATTTCCTCTGTAAGACTTTTTATGTATGTTGACAAAATGAATCAAGAATTTAAAGCCTAGCTGTATCAAATATCCATATATATACATTTTTTTTAAAGAAATGTGTGCAAATGTGCACATTTTTTCAAATATAATGCCCTACTGAAAATATAAAAACACAAAATGACTGATTTGTTATTTCCCTGCAGTGTCTCATCACTTTTTAAAAAAGCGATGGCAGGCATTAAAAATTTAATTTTTCCTGCTTTTCATTTGTTTGTTTGTCATCTGTTTGGGATAAAGTTATAAAGTCATTCATATATCTTCATCATGTCTTTTTTTTTCAATTGATAAAAATAATTTAATCACCTAATAGTATGCTGTATTATTAATAATTTATGAGTAAAAAGACCATCCCTTAGCTTCATAATCAAAGACTGACAGAAGGAGTTTTTGGCTTTAGCAATTTTATGAAACTCAGTGGCTTTGGTTGGGCCTCACTCCTGCATTTTTTTGGAAGGACAAAATCAGGATTAAATTCTCAGCCAAATTCTAGTGTGAGCTCGGCTTTAGACAAAACCTCCCTTGTCACACCAATGTCAGTCTGTTACTGTCCATAGCAAAGGAACTATTAAACATAACACCAGCCAAAAGGTCACCTCAGTGTGGGTCCCAAGCCTGGATAAATGAAGAGGCATCGGGTGTAAACACCTATGCCAGAGGTAAATATGTCAACCACTAAAGGGAACAGCTGAAAGATGCATGTAGATTCTATGTATAAAACTCTTAAAAAATTAAATTGAGCTCAGTTTATTGCACAATAGAAATACAAATTCAACAAACTCATACTCAGTACTAAACGCTTTCTATTGCAGTCGTCTTTAATCATGATATTTTGGAACTTCTTATTGCAAAACCTTTATGTGACACTAAACACATCCCACGCTCAGAGCAATTTATTAGCCCTGCACATACTTCTCTGTTCCATGCCCCGGGAGATCCTGCTCACGTGGCACCACAGCCCAACCTGCTTTTCCTCACCGTTCCCTCTGCAATCACCTCCAATGCAATTAATCAAACCTCGTTCGGGTTTCCTCCGAGCCTGTCACACCTGCCTTTCACTCTTTCATCATGTGTTGCTTCCTAAAGAGAGCCACGTCGTCGGACAATATGAGTCCTGCCGGGGAGGTGATATGACACGCCGTCGGCTCAAAGTAGGTGCCGGGGTCTAAATCAAAGTGACGTGCAGATTTATCACTGTTTAACTTGTCCAAAGTGTCTCCTCTTGTTGCCGGAGATCTGACTGTGCGGGCTTGTTGGTTTTTCCTCGAGGGGGGAAAAGCTTCAAGGCTTTTCGGCAATGCTCGGCTCTGTTCTGCAAGGAGCACTCGTCGCTGTGTTATTGGTTAATGTAGTTCATAGTTCTAATATTTCTCACCGGTTCAGTCTGTAAATAAATAAATAAGACAGCTAAGTCAATACATTTAAATTAATGTTATACATTTTTTTCTTTTAAAATCTGTTAATAGGATCTTTTAAGGGAATGATCAAAACCTCCTGGACTTGGACATGGCAAATTTTTGAGACTTAAACTCAAGTCACTGTTTTGAGAACTCAGACTCAGACTTGTCTTTTTTCTTCTCGCTCACGTAGAATCAAACTTGTGAACTAATGACTCTGATATAGACTCGGGAATGTAACTTATGGGACATGTCTAGTTGGCTTTTTACACCCAATTTACACAGAATACGTTGCATGTGCCGTAAGTGTCCTGTGTGATGTCCATAACAAATAGACATCATTCAAGTCAATGCACTAACTACACTAAGCTGCTTTGCAGTACGTGTCCGTGTCCGACGCTCTGGCAAAACTACGCAAGGGGTCTATTTTTGATCGATGTCGCAGCCCTCATGCATACAGTTGAACAGACCAGACTGAGCCAAACAGAAAGTCAGACACTGGGCTAATGAAGAGGATTCAGTTTATAAAAAAAAAAAAAAACACTATGTAGTTCCCAACAACATCGCTAAGTCAACATCTTACGTCTTAACTGGTCCATCAAAACACTGTGGGAGACGTACAGGACACATAATGCATAAAGTATAAATGAGACATTACCCTGAGAGAAGACAGTTGCGCACAATGTATGTCTGAGCAAAAACAAACATAATTTAATCATTTGTTCTGCTTAGAAATGCTACATTTTTTTTGTATTTTTGTGGCTCAGATTTGGCTTGAGTTCATTTGGACTGGACAAGAAATGATTTGGACTGGGCTCTGATACGTTTTAAGTTACTCAGACTTAGACTAGGACCTCAACTTAACATGCCTCGAGTCAGCCTAAAATTTAATTTTTTGGGTGACTCAGACGCAGCAAGTCCTACCGACTTAACCTGAATCAGCCTTTAGTGAGTCGGACATAGACTCAGACTCAAACACTGAACACTCAAGACCTGATTTGAACTCGCAAAATGGTGCCTCTATTACAGCACTTGTACTTTCAACTTGAATTTTCAACAGACAATTGCTTTTTGGCACTGAGTTTACACTTTTAATCTGATGAACCACATGTGAAAACAATATAAAAGAAAAAAAATAGTTCACTGTTCCTCACTGACTTCTATTAAATTCTTCCGATTTAGGTATCTGTACAATCTCTCAGAAGTAACATGAGTCTCTGTATAGACAGAATCCATTGTTATTGGTAGCCACTGATAAAACACACTTAACTCAGACTCATTATAAATAGCAATATAGGAAAACTCTGCAATTAAATTTATCCATGTAATTGTCAGCTGTAATTTCAGAATATTGCAATCATTATCTGGCAACACAGAAATAAATAACTTTCACAATATCCTTGGCTCATTATTTCATCTACCGCATTTCCTTGTCTTTGCACTTTGACCTCTCATTCTCCATTTAATCTGATCAGCAAAACACACTTTCTACAAAGTCCCAGTCATTTGCCATGCTAATGCAGCAGTTATTTTGTTACTTTCTAACTCAAAGCTGACCTTCGCTTTAGTTTCTCCATTGTATTTTTATTCCTTGGACTTTCTGTGTCTATAATGACCTGCTTCATTACAGACATTTTCTGCACATTGCGTTCATGGCGACGTCTTTTATGTTCAGCAACAAAGAGTCCCAGATACCATAGCTGTTAGTGCTCTGCCGGTTGCACATAATTCATCAACTTACAACAACACAAACCCATACATAGAACATTTTCTTACATACAAAACAATGTAAGTGCACACAGTTATAGTGCATGATGGATGCCATGGAGGAATGGATTAGATTGAAAAAAAGCATAAGAGGATTGGGGAAGCAGAAGGAAAGAAACCAGGCCGAAAGAATGAAATGTAAGAGTAAAGCCGGCCCTGATGATAGACGAAAAGCGGCCCATTACTGCTTAATGGATCTTGTTTAGGGGAAGATAAAGTACCGTATGGGACGCAAGGTCAGGGTGGCCTTTGTACACAACATTAAGGAAGTAAAAATAGAACATCTGGGAAGGCACTCAAAACAGAATACAAGAGCTTTCAGGGGTAATTCAAAGTATTGTGTGGCAAGAAATATGTTGCATATGTGCTGCTGGAACAAACAGAAATTGAAGAACCTTGTACAAAGATGAACATGTAAAGGTGAACTGGTGAATCAATATTGCTCCTAGAGAATGAATGTGAGTGTAAATGGATGTTTTTCAGGGCATGTCTTTTTCCACAACTTACTGGAATGCCCTACCTCAGGACCATAGTAAGTTAACTGTGAAATACTTGAATGTCACATATGCCAGAATATAAAAGGAAATTCAAAGTTTTTGTTCATCTTTTCTAAATTCCACATGAAATTTACAAAATCCTTTATTGACACTTGCAAATAAGATCACCATATTGAAACACAACATCTATCACAGGCTGACAGGTCAGAATATTGACCTCTGGGGTCAGCTGTGCATATGAAGCTGAATGAACCCAGTGTTGTCAAACTCTGATGAGTTGTTAGTGCCCCTAGTGCAAAATTATAATAGACTACCCTCATCCATTTTACACAATCAATGCAATTGCAGACTGTCAGATCCAAGTGAAGGCATGCATCATTCTTTCACATTCAATCAAAATGCATTGAGTGGTGTCTGAGAGACTGCAAGTGACAGATGAATAAACAAAAATAAAAAAACAACAAAACAAAACAAACAAACAAACAAAAAAAACAGATGTGCAGTTAAGTGACCACAAAGTTAAAAAATTGTGTTACTTGTTCGAAAGTGTCACTTGAAAAAAAAAAAAAAAAAAACATGGATATCTCAAACTACAGTAGACTGCCTTTTTAGACTTTTCAGGTAATGAGACCCCAAAACAACCAAAAAGTTAGCCAGCAACAGACCCAAAATATGCCTCTGTCTGTCTAACAATAAGTGCATATTGCTATAAACACAGTTTTTTTTTCTTTGGTTTACATGAATTACTCTGTTCCACTGTTGGCTCTGGGGCATGCTCAGAGTGCCGCTCCCTCCTTGTGCCGTGTAATGTAGCAAAAGTCCAACAATTAATCACATTAGTCTACTGTGTGGGATTTTAAATGAACAAGACAATAATTTGAATTTCTCTAGCTCCATATGAATGTACAGATAGACAGGAAGGACTAGCTTCAGAGGGAAAAAAAAAACTCCTTAGGCCCAGTGAAACCAGAGTGCCGAGCAGCAGCCTGGTTTGCAGGAGGCGACAGGGGGTCTGCCTTTAGATGGATGTGTCCCGCCTATTGATAAGGTCAGACCTCATTTGCGCCAGACCTTTTACATTTTGCGAGACATTGGCCCGGCCATTGCCCTGTCAGGAGCAATTCGTCCCTATGAAAAATGGACTGGCTCATTGAAAACTGTGACTCCATCGTAAAAGCATGAAGCCACGGTGCTGCTCTCGCTACTGTAACCTATCGTCGAAAAAGCCTCCCAGGCCTGGCTCAGCTTGTTTAAGAAAAAAAAAATCCTCAATACCGCACCATATATCTCCTCCAGAAAAAGAACTATTTCTTAATGTCAGGATATTTCAGGCCCTATTTTCACCAGCATCACAGCTTGTCAATGAAATGCCATGTCAAATCCATCCTACCAGTTATTCTGCTCCTCAGTGAGAGCCGGCGATGACAGCTATAGACTGGGGACTGCAGCAGCTGTCTGTGCATCCCCTGCTCTAGTAATGCTAATACACCTACTACTACTACTGCTGCTGCTATAGCTACTACTTATACTACTATTGCTCCTACTACTACTGCTACTATTACTACTAACACTACTGCTCCTATGACAATGCTCATTTGTCCTCAAGGGGCTGGTTAAGTTTAATGAGGAGGCAGTATAGCCCCAATGTACAATAAACAAAAACAAAACTTATATTGCATGTGAATGGCAGACTCTGACAGTGAGGCTGAAGAGTCACTGTCATGCTGCTGTATTCTGATATACGCTGTTTTGTTTGTGGGAAACACTGTAATTAAGATACAAAAGCAGTTGCAAAAATACATCTCCATTCACTTTGTGTGTACCTTACTTATGTCAACATATGCACTGTTGCAGTAAAGGTCATGGAGTCCATTTGTGATACAGGCAGAGGGCTTTTACGTGAACAGCGCGGGCTTGAGTCTAGTCACATCTCTTCAGTACTAACCTACAGAGGGGTCGAGAGAGCAAGGTGAAAGGCATAAACCAGCCTCGGTTTCCTAGAAGTGGAGAGTATGAAGATGACTTAATCTACTCGTCAGTCAGGCCCATTTTGATCAAGAAATATATAACTCCAAATGGTTCTTCTTCACCAAAGATTTGCATAGCCCTTACAGCTGATCAGTAAAGTGTATAGCCTTGAATGCAAGCCACAGAAAAAAATATGAATTGCTGCATTCATTAATAGTTAGCAGAAAGTTGCATATATTTCTCCCGTTATTAAACCAGAAGTAAATTGGCTTTTACTTTGTTGCATTTTTCCAATCTATTCCGTGTGTGGTCCGCATGACAAAGCTGTCCCTGAGTAGTAATTTATTTCCTTGCGTGGAGGGAACATTCAAGCCCCATTAATTTATGTAGCGGATGCTTATGGCAGCTTAAAGTGCATTTTCAGGACTATCCTGTACACATTTCAGATGCACCTAATGTGTTTATAGAACAGCCAATTCATGTTTGTAAATGCGTGTAAACTAAATCTAAACTGCATACACTACTGTGCAAATGGTGTGGGAAAAATGCTTTAAAGAGTACTTTAAGAAAAACAGAATTATATTTTTTTATTTTTTATGAAAAATTTAGGAACAGTCAGTAAAGGGCTGGTGTGGTTCCAGATCACTGTTTAGATTTGGAGTAATTTAAGGGATTGTGTACTTTTTTGAAATTCAGACCAAATACACTAACATCAAATAATTAGTGATTAGTTTTAGTAGATTTTCTTTGCCATTGTAAGATACAGTATAAGGGTTTTAAGGTTCAACGGAAAAGCATTTATGGCTGTCCTAGAAGACTTTTTTTGCTTTTTTTTTGTAAATTATTATATACTGTGTTGGACCTTTCTTTGTTCATAACCTTTTCTAAATACCTTTGCACAGTACAATATATATACATCAAATGGGAAAGAATTTGCCAAAGTTAAAGACTTATATATTTTATAAGAGGAAAGGCTGAGGACTTTGTGGAAATTTGGAGACCCTTAGTGGAGTTTTTGAAAAAGGAGTGACTTGCTTTGTCTATGCACATGTATGCATTTTTTTTCCCTTTTGTAATTCATTGTTATTGAATATCTGTAAGTCTGTGTTGTTTATGTAAATTGTTTGTTTATTCTTTCATAAAAACTCAATAAATACATTGTTTAAAATAAATAATTTGCTCAGGTTTACTGTTTTCTATGCATTTATCATTAAAGTAGATAAAACCGGACCCCACCTACTCCCTGGAACAAGGACGTCTAACTTCGATCCAGAGGACTCTAACTGGCTGCACTGAGACAGTCATCTGGACGAGCTCCAAAGCCAGTAAAGGGATCTTCCATAAATAATGCTTCTATCAGTGGTTCAGATATGCAATCCAATCGCATCTCATCAGCCCAGTGGTCAGCGCCATAAAAAGACTGCTGTCGGCACTACCGCCCCACTTCAGGCTTTATTGAAGACAATTTGTGATGGGTTTAAAACACAACAGATCAACAAGAGCTGCACAGAAAATCCACCTGAGATGCCGACTCTGGAGTTCACTAACAAGGTGTGTGGGCAGGATGTGAAGAGAATGGGACATTTTATGCATAATCAAAAATACAGATGTGCTTCCACTTCTGAAATGGCTAATTTAAAACTGTGCAGCTGCAGAAGGCAACGGTTCATTGTTTCACATCAAAGAGTGGTGGACAACTTCAAGTAATGAGGGTTTGATGTGGAAAAGCACAAGGCCAGTTAATGAGAAAAGAGTAATTTCAGACTAAAAGCACAGTTCGTTTCAGCTAATCAAGGTATGTAAATCTAAACCCTAAACTTGCCTGTGTCCTCCTCTGCAAAGTACAGTAGGCTAGGTTGCAAAAAGTACAAAACATGCATAATATTTTCATTAGACCTGAAAAAAGCAAATTATTGTCTAAGCCCAAATATAACTAGACTTTTAAAATGCATGGATGGTCAGTGGTCGTCACAATATCGAAGATGTCTGAAAATGTATAGTTTCAGCTATGCAAACATATTGGTGCCATGAATTTTTGAATGATTGAAGCAGCTGTGACTCGTCATTTTGACCTTCTTCATATTTGGTCATGAGATGTTATAGTTGACGTGTCTAGCACTGTCTCCTAGGCATGAAATGTGAACCATAATCAGCTAAACTTAGTCCGTCCTTGACCAGTCTATGCATCAACCCAGGGACAGTTACTTCAGGACAGGTAGGTAGGGTAACTCTTTTCCTATTCTATACAAAGTTAGTCTGGATGGAACTATGAACAGGAACAGGCAAAGTAACCAATCAGAGAAGTGCGCCACCGACCCGTATCCCAAACAAACATGGTGCTTATGAAGAATTGCTGCCAGTTTTGCCATAAAACACCAGAATATGGTGTATTATAAGCAACTCTTGTACCAGCCAGTCTTGTCAAAAAAGTCTGTTTGTTTGAATGTGGTTGCTACATCAGACGTCAACCTGTTACTGTTACTGCCAGTCAAAATCTGACCTCAAGCTAGAGCACTTTTTATAATAATACAGTTAAAGCAGAAGTAAACAGTAATTAGGTGAATGACTTGTGAAAACATAATTAGCCAATACACGCATCTATCTGCCTATACAGAACCGCTATAGATTAGGAAAAGTAAAAGCCAGGGAACAAATAATTCTACATGTTTGACAATGGAAACACTTTTGTTACACTTCTAAACAAACACATGCCAACAATTGTGTATCATAATTCACTAGACACTGTAGTAAATGGTGGAAATGGTGCTTTTAAGTAAAACAGACAAAAACAGCTGGTGGCATATTTAACCAGGTAGAAGGAAGCTGTAATCCCATCTAGCAGGATACGCACAGTTAGCATGACTGTACTGCGGATAATGTAGACCTAAAGCTAATTGACAAAACAGAAAATACTGGTCTGGACTGACTGGCCTCATTGTGTTTACATTGGACCTCTCTCACCATTCATCATTAGAGGAGCAAGGCAGCGGCAAATGGTGCGAGACGACACTGTCACGGATGCATGCAAACATCATATATACTTGTAGACATATATTTTTGGAAATTTGTTGACCAAATGTCACTCTTGACAAGGAAGCCTGGGAATTTGACATTACGAGTTTGGCTGTGAGGTATAAATCAGGAAGTAGCGCGCACACATTTATTAAAACAAACCAAGCCGTGTTTGTGGAGGCAACATTTTTTATCAGCGCACCAAGGTAGTCACTGCAAGCGAATGGTCTGTTTGGAAGGGAAAAAGAAAGCAGCCTTATCATTGAGAAGGCCACCTAAGCCCTAAGGATTTGACACCAGCTCTGGCCTCTGGCACTGTCACACTTCTCGAAAGAAACCACTAGGGAAAATGATGGAGGGGGGAAAAAAAACTGACTTCGACTTAAATACATACAGTTGTTCCTCTTGGCTCCGTATTTTGTTAATCATGCAAAGAAGCAAGACACGGACACTGGACCAATTTCCAGCAGTGTAAGCTTTCCACGTCAAATCAAATTAAAGTAAAGGCTACCAAAACTGAGATTATAAATGTCCTATCAGCATAATTTAGGCAAGTGGGGCTAAAGAGCAGTGTGATGGATAACAGAATGGAAATGTGTTCCATAGAAAGGCTAAATATTATTGATAGACTCTATATCAGCCGAAAATGAATCACTATATCCTGGCCAGCCAAACTTCAAGTGACATCAGATTCCCTCGATGTAAACCCTGTCAGGCTAAAGGCAAATATTTATCTGAAGTAGTGAAGAAACTGAAGAATCAGTTTCTCTGATTGGTCACGTGTTCAAATTGTACTGGTCTAGTAGCAATCCTTGTACTCTTAAAGGGACATATTATGCTTTTGTCTGGCTTTTTGAAATAGTTTTAGACACCTTTACATTAGTAATTCACGTTTTACCACTTAAAATAATGTACATATGTGTAGGGAAAACAAATTCTTTTGGGGAGCTGTTACTTTGCAGAAAACACTTGGATTGTCTGCGCAATAACGGTGGGCACTAGACAGAGC
Organism: Bostrychus sinensis; assembly: GCA_020698575.1. Taxonomy (NCBI): domain Eukaryota; kingdom Metazoa; phylum Chordata; class Actinopteri; order Gobiiformes; family Eleotridae; genus Bostrychus; species Bostrychus sinensis. The sequence goes on along the minus strand of CM036249.1, from coordinate 14,193,727 downwards.
ATAAAATGGCTATTTAGCATGGCTATTAGCAATATGACACAAACAGATAAATGAGCTAACTGCTTTATCAAAACAGCAATTTAAAAGCTGAAAGTATCAGAACGTAGATGTAGAGTGTTTCCAGCTCTTGAGAAGGGGACAGCTTCAGCAAACAGGATTACTCAAACAAGCATGAATGAAACTTGATACAACACCAGGTATGTTTTTGTTGCGTAAACATTATTATAACATGGGTAAAAGCTCAAAAAAGTCAATTTAGCAGAATAGAAGACTTTCAAACACTCTTAAACAAAACAGCAAAATACTATTTGTTGCAAGTTTACAACTTGTTAGCCTGTCCAAAACTCCACAAAGAAAGGCCCCACGTGGTCCAAGATTCAAACCTGGGACCTTCTTGCTGTGAGGCAGGAGTGCTTACCTTTACGCAGCCGTGCCACCAAAATCACAGATGATTTGCCGTTGCCACCCCAAAAGCCAAAAATTGCGAGGAAAAAAGATTGCCTTACTGCTTAATGTCATCTAGTGCTCAGATGTTGGTGCAGAAACGTCATAAGGATAAAAACATTTTGCACAAAATCAATGTGCCACAAGAATCCTAGTAAAATGATTTAGAAAAATTGGTGATTAAGGTTAAATATCTAAATAAAATTGGTCCCTACAATCAAAGATCAGCTGAGAACAGTAGCTTTATGGCTTTAAAGTAATATTGCATGGCACTGATGACCTATGGTTCCATATCTCTAAATCCCAAATTAAACAGCAAGACCATGCACATAAAAAAAATTTTCCCCATCCACTGTTGCTGTCAGGCCCATCATCACATTCCCGTCCACGTCCACGTCCTGATTGTGAACGACCATGGTGATAATACAACCTCACTTTTTTCAGCCTAATGGCCCTGTAGCCGTAGCTTATGTGGCCGTCCGACCCTGACGCTGCCACATCAGATGGAGACCTCTGAGCTGAAATCAATACTCTCTGCTAAGGATAGCGCCTGTTTGTCAGTCTGTCCCTGGTCTGTCACTCACAGCCGATGTGGAAGCAGAGCCCAGGGGCCCCGGCCGCTGTGACAAAGCCCTTGAAAAGGATCCGATAAGTTTTGATTAGGATGCCGCTAATTGTAAAATCCATTAGTTGTGATGGTTGTTTGTGTGGGGAGCGTGAGATGAGATAGTAATTATAAAAGTAAGATTAGATAACAGAGAGTTTATTCATCTCACAGCGGGGGGAATTCACACATTACAGAAAAAAAAGGCAATGGCAAAGACATTGTTTTCAAATGTTGTGCTAAAGGGAGCCAACAAAGAATAAAAAGTGAATTGAAAATGTTTTGGTCTCAAAGGTATAAGCATGTCCAAAAAAATACCACAGAAGCACTGAAACAGGAAAAGAAAATAACAAAAATAAAAGAAGAAAATGTTTGCAGTTGTTCTTGTTAAAGCTGACAACCTAGATGCCGAGGTACAAGCAAGTAAAAGAACAGCAGTCTATTGCAAAAAATACAAAAATTAGAATTTTACTGGATGTATGAAAGTATATTGTGGCCTGGGGTTTTGAACTGGTGTGCCTTAAACGTGGGATTTTTTTGTTTTGTTTTTTTATAATGTCTAGCTATAAATTTTAATAATTTTAATCACTGGACCACAAACACATAAGCAAGTGAACATTGTGGATTCCAAAGATAAAAACAATTACAAGCTTATATGAGAAACTAAATGAATTAAGCTGCGTACACACAGTTCATCTTGCCTGGATTTGTAGGAAGTTGGAGCGGTGGAAATCCAAGTCATTGTTCAAATACAAAGTTGATATTCAAGTTTCAATGTTAAGTGAGCAATTTAGAAAAAGCCAAAGGGAAAAAAAGTTAATAAAAAGTAAGTACACGAGTCTGCCAGGTATTTAAGGTTTGCAATAAACATTCACAGCTTTTCATTTTTACCTAAACAGACCTATGTAAAATGATATGGAGCTGGAGTTCATTATTATTATCATTATTATTATTATTATTATTATTATTATTATTATTATTATTATTATTATTATTTATTTAAAAAAATACAAAAGTAAAAAAAACAGTTAAAAGTTCCATGATCATATGACGTTGGAACAAAAATATCAACCACATTATGAGTATGGAAAGTTCATAAAAGACTCAGTTGTAATCTAATATATTCAATATTCTTGTGGCCTCTGCAAAGTTTAAGCTTATTTTTTAACAAAAATACTTCTTATTTCTCTCATTAGCCACCAATCACAATCTCACATGCTTATCCTTAAGTTTATCCCTAAGTTTAGTCTGACACTTCCAAAGCTCAACATTCAAATGCGACTCTCATCTTTAGGCTATAACCCGTGCTGAAACAAGAACGTCAAATGTGCCCATGAAATTGTATTTACACACGTTTTCTACACCAAATATAGGACATAAACTTGAAAACTTGAAGTTGTCCTTTCAAAAATACACTCATCAATATGTTGACTTCCTATTCAGCTGAGGGGTAACTTTTTAAAAACTGCTCAGTGCTGTAAGGCCAAAGAGTGATGACCTGTCTTTATGGACATTCGCTGGTGCTCAGAGCTATTTAGAGATGTTTGCAGCTACTTGGGGAGAATTGATAAGAGCTAAAGCAAAAAAGACACTTTCTAAAAGCTTTAACAGTTTGTTTGAAGGGTGTCAAGAACAAGCTGCTAGTCCACTTATCACCGGACGCTGGCACCTCTCTCTCTCCCTCTGTAGAAAATCCAGCCAACGGTGATTGAAAACCAATCTCCTCAAGCCCCACATTAGGACAGATTTCCAGCATGTGGCGGTGGAGAGCAGGATGTGACAGACTCCTGTTTTAGTTAGAGCTCCAGAAAGCAGTGCACCCATCCAAACAAATTATCTCCACTCTCTGTCCTGGACCAGTAAAACCTTTGGCAGAACAATGTGCAGATTTACAGCGAGGAACATTCACACGACTTCCAGAGATATACTTACATTTAATTAGGCTATGGACTGACATCATCTTCTTTGCATATATTGCTAGACAAATCCAAAAGTTTGATTCTTATCTAGTTTGCATATATCAATCAGAGGATGAAAGAGACCTTGCCCAGACCTTGACTTGGGGTTTCCAAGTTCAGGGGTAAATGCTCTCTGCAATTACTCCTTTTTTTTCAGCACCTTTTGGCTGGAGTTAGTATCTTCTGGGATAGTCCTGTCTCACTTTTTCTTGGCCCATTACTGACTATTCCTGAAAATGTCATCATGTTACAGACACATCCACTGGAAGACAGTGTTTCTGCAGGGTTCAACAAGTTTGGCTTAAGACTTTTTTTAGACCTTTGACCATTGTTCAAGTAAATTATGACTTATTTCATAAGTACGCAGTGTTACATATAATGTCTTTTCCTTCCCACACTTAAATGTCTTTGCAATGACTGATGGGATTACCCTGACTTTTTAAGACCCTGGAAATGCTGTCAGATAACCACTGACTTTTATGTCCTTTCAAAATGGGCGTTTTTAAATCACCTCATGCTTGTCTTTGGACAGAAGGTGAAAGCTGCAGCATCTGGGGAAAACCCACAGTAAGACGGGTAGAACAAGCAGACTCCACTCAGAGAGATTGTGTGTTAGCCGGCCCAAGGATTGAACCCACAACCTCCTTGCAGAGGATGCACCCCATATGCAAAAATATAATTCTTAATCAACTATTCAACTAGCAACCCGGGGGCAAACTTAGCCCAACTGAAATTTTATCCGGCCCGCGGCAGATTTGTAAAAAATATATCTATATAAAAATATGTATATTCCCCTGCTGTGCGTTGGGCTTGTACTGCATTTGTATTAAAACAAAAGATAAGCTGTTTGTTGAAATGTTTATCCAGCTTTCACAATGTGTTCATTGTTTTTAGGTAAAAACCTGGGTCTATTTCTGGTTATACTTGTGACTGTTAATATCATCCCAGATGAGGCTAATTAATGTTTTTTGACATAAGTGTGTCAAGAGTTTTTGCATTTGCATTTTACTTAGCTTTATTTGTGTTCAAGAAATTATAATATAAAGGAAAAGAAAAAGAGAATACTTTATTTTTTATGTGTAATGTACAGTAGAATTATTAATAATGCAGCTCTGACAAATCTTGTAATTTTCTAATGTGCCCCCCCCCCCCCACCCTTCCACCCACTCAACATCACACCATTTAAAAGTCTAACTGACTCTTATATGTCAAAGCAGCATTCATTTTTATCTATTGTAAACAAAAAAGGAAAAATAATTAATCATCAGAGGAAACAAAGCAATATAAAGTAATAAAAGGCATTTTTTTCCCACCACAATGACCTTTACTCTGCATATATTATTCAGTACTACATGCTTTCATTTTATTTTCCAAATGCCTGCAAAGAATCCCCATTTCTCTCAAGCCGATCCCGGAAGTACAAGAACAAACCCACTTGTGCTCTTACATGTGTAACAGACATAAGATATGGATATAAGCAGCATATGTAAACCAAATAGAGCCTTCAAGGGTTTCCCCAGGCACTGCCACACAACTGCTCTTAGTATGCACGTAACACACATCCCATTTATTAAGCCTCCAATTTAGCCCTACACATGAAACATTTCAATATAGTCTCTTAATTAACAAGCACGCCGATTAGGATGTCATGTTCTGAAAATGCCCCGGCAATCTGTCTTCCTGTCACTCTCCCGACAACACACACTCATGCATACATCCACAAGCTCGAGAGTTACTTAATGGCTTTTTTTTTCACCTGCACTTAGCACCGGGACTATAGTCTGTGAATAATAAATGAGAATAAGAATCCAGACAGACAGTGGGAGGCAAATAGAGATGTATTATTTTTTACGGTTTTGACTTAAATGCAACTACCCCTCTTGCCGCTCTATATATTGACCCTCTATTTCCTCCTATTTTTCTTCATTGATTCGCACTGTGGGATTATGCGTTTGGATGCATTTAGAGATTTCAAAGAAGAAGGTGGGGAAAAAAATACATCTGTACATTTGTAGTCAGAAGCCAAGGCCGTGCGTATTGCAGCTCATTGTACTTCCAAAGGCGGCGAGAATAGGTGCTGATAAAATAGGCTACAATGGAGAGATGTGTGTTGAATGCCAATGTGGGGAGAGCTCTGAGGAGCACCTGCAGGAAGTTAGTGGAGAGAGATGCTTGGAACAATAAGGCGACCCTCGGGTCTTGTAAACATAATCTCACAGACAAAGAGGAGAAGCCACGAGAGCAATTACGGTGTACAATGGTGTATGCTGTTAAATATAAATACGGTTTAAATGTGCAATGTTTTTTAATACTTTTTAAAGTAAATAATTAAATAAAACCTGAGTTCCTAATTTTACCATGTATTGCAGAAAAAAAAATGTTGAACTGAATTTTTACGGTAAGTTTCTGACAACCAAAGTTGTGTTACTGTACATAATAACTGTACTGTTGTAAGTGGAAATATTGCTTTTAACATTAAAAGTACTCAGATTTTATTGGTAAAATGTTGGCCAAAATTCAAACCAAAACTGCATTCATTGAAATGGTAAATGGTCAAGCTTTAACAATGTTAAAGTTGTTGCCAACTTAGAGATTTTGTCGCTATATTTAGCGACTTCTCAGACCACTCTAACAACTGATTTTCAAAAAAAGCGACAAGTGACAAATCAAGTGACTTTTTCTGGTGTTGTTAGAGACCTGGGCAACTCGTGAAAGCACTTTTCATTAATCTACTCTTCGCGCTACCTGCTGCGGTGAGTTTCTCCCTCGTCTCAAACGTCTTGCAGGCCTGTCCTCTGCAGTCAACTCAAAGCCCTTTTGTTTTTTTGTTTTTTCAATAAATTTGTGTATAATACACATATTTTACAGACAATACAGCACTGTTCAATAATAGATAAAACAAAATATTTATAACAATAAAAACAATATAGAGGGCTGCTAATCCAGAGGAGCACCAGCCATCGACCTAACTTTCAATTAAAATCCACATGATCAATTACACAAATTAGGTGATGACGTCATCTGGTGACTTCGAGTGACTTTTAGGACAGCCAATAGCTACTTTTCTTACTGAGGAGTTGGCAACACTGCGCTTTTCTAACCCCATGGGCACTCAAAGCAGCTTACATCAAGAAACCATTCACCCATTCAAACTTAAACACACACATTCATACATTCATATGGTGGGTTAAGTGTCTTGCCCAATGACACAACAGTATGCAATGGTGGCAGCAGGGTTTGAACCGCCAACCTTTGGGTGGACAAAAGACCAACTGAGCTACTGCGACCCATTCAATTTTTGTGTTATTTTTTCTTCAGACAATAAAAATCTGGCAACCAAAAGAAATAATTTCTTGTGTTACAGGTTTACTACAATGTTCTTAATAAAATATTACTGTAACATGAGAATAAAATGACTATTGTTTAAAAACAAATCAAACCCACAAAATCAAATTCATTAAGAAAATGTTACTGTTATTCTGTAAAATCAGATTTTTACTCTGAAATTCTGTGCCACCACAGCTACAACTTTATGACAGTTCATTTAATTCATATAAAAACACAATGAGAAGGTATATTGTAGCTTTTTCCACAACATTTATATTAATCTTAAACATGATAGTATAGGTGAGTTTTTTTATGCAAAGGAACCCATGGCTATCCATGCTGTATAACTGAATATGGAATATTATGACAAAATAAATAATAATAAATAGTAAACTTAAAGTCAGTGGGATCCCAAGAGAGTGCACTGTGTCACCAGGCAGAATCTATACTGCCATTTGTATGCATATTTCTATATGTTTATATAAAAAGAATTCCCAGGGGTTTTAACTACGCTGGTAACCTCGGTGTCCAGTTTCCTGAGCCTGTGTGAGTCCTGCTGTAACCTAACCTGGCTGTGGGGATAACTAAACTGAGCCAACAGCTTTCTGCACACACAAATTACACAAAGCCAATTATGCTGGATGTATGCATTATGGAAAATATGTACTGGAGGAGACAGTGTTAGGCCTTCATACAATGTGAAACATGGAAATGCATATAATGAATCTGTGTAGGTAATGGTTGTTAAAGGCTTTGTACACACAGATATTTGATTTTGCTGTGTATTAAAACACACATACTATATTCACAATGGTATTAAATGTTATGAGCCAGGTTTTGGGCAAAAACTGTGTTCAATCAAAAACAATGACTTATTTCAACAAACATGCAGGATATACAACAACACAATGCTGAAAAGGCAATTACAAATAGTCTTTTGCAAAAATGTACATTATTAAAAGTTTTCTCTATGTACTACAGCTTTCTCCCTCTGTCCACAGACATATATGTATCAGTGAAGTGGTAAATGTAAATTGCTTGTAGTAAATAAACATTGCAAGTGAGTCAGCATAGTTCTCTAATTGTTAGTCCTGTGAATAACTGATCATTGTCCTGGTGGACCCCACCTTAAGCTCAAAGTAGCTCCAGCTCCCCACAATCTGTCAAAGGAATAGGCCATAGAATATGCATTACTACTAAAACCCAACATGTACAAGGACTTATTTTGACCATTTTAATGACTCAACCCTGAATGTACCCAACCCCTGTAAACAAGAAGTGGTTCTTAATAAAAATTTCAAATATATTTCAAATATACTACAACCAGTGTCATAGCTCAGTCTGGTCAGACAAAAACTTCAGTGCAGCAGGAACAGGTGCTTGCTGTGCTTGTCTTTTTGTTTGGCCAAAGAGAAATCAATACAGTATCCTTGACTACCAGTAAATTCCAATTTATGTCATACAAGTTTGGCCCTTTTCTTTCTAAAAACTACTTTTCATAGAAAAAGACCTTTTTAAAATGACGTGCACTGGTATAGACGTAGACAAATGACAAATATAGCTTGCTTTCAGATGCATGAGTCCAGTGACGTAAAAAGAAACAGAGGGAGGACAGGAAGAGAACAGAAGCTGTAGCATAAATGATTATATGATTACCATTATTATTATTATTAAAAAGAGTAAACAAAAAAACAAAAACTGTACCAGAAAACAAATGAAAGATCTTTGCAAACTACTTTCAGGACTTGATAGAAAACATGGTTCATTTCAAATTTAAACTAGAAGCATTGAGTGCAGACCACCGCCAGGGCATTACAGTTCTTCCCTAGATGATCATCCTTTGCTCATTTACTGACCACTTGGTTAATTTGTATGTTTGACCCTATTTGAATCCAGTCCAGCATAAAAGGAATAGCAAATCAATACGTGAACTACTGAATGCTGGCAGATTTTGCAAGAGTGAATTTGAGTTATCTTGCTAAGAAACATAACCTAATTTAGTAAAATCACTGTGATTTGAATTTTACACCACACAAACTTACATCAAATGCAAACAATCAACAGTACTGTATAGTTTATTATTTTTCAGGCTTAAAGGTATTGTTTATTAATAATTGTAAAGTTATTTCTGTATTCTGCAACATAACTGAGCTGAGAATGCCTACAATGGTGCAATTAAAAGCCAATAGTGTTCAACAGTGTGTCATAAAACAGCATCTGGAGCTCATTAAAGTTATATGTGAGGTTGGCTTGGGCCTTTTTTTCCCAGCTTTCTTTAGAGACAATCAAGTAAAATTCTGGGAGATAAGTTAAGTTAAGATTTTCTCATGTTACACACACTTGTAATTACTGGCAACGCAAGCCTCTTCACGCCATTGTCTGATGTTTTAGGTCTGCACAGAAAACATATCGTCAGTACTGTGTGAAGCTCTGCTGTTGGCACTGGAGGCAGCAGGATAACGAAGGCAGAAAAGGTTGACTTGAGTTGTGATTTCTTGCTACAGGTTGCACGCCTCTGCGGGACAATACAGCCGATGAATATTTTATCTGTAAAGGTGGGCAGCCTTGAAGCGCTCAACTCCGGCGAACACATTCAAACACAATTCTTTGTTTGCTCTGCGGAGCTCTCGCAGCACGCCCGGCACCACGCAGCCCCACCATAAGCTCTCAATGACCTTGAAAAGCAGAATGGAAAAGGAGTGGATCTACATAGCTCCCCGTGTGGACACCGCCAAGCACCACTTTTCAGGTTAAAGCTGGGGTGAGAACACAAAGGTCTTTCACAAAAACTTTTGGAAACATTTTTAGTTTGTATTTATTATTTTGCCCTTACAATTTTTGCTAAACCCACACTCCAAATGTGTGTGGAAAGTAAATTAAAAAGCTTATAAGAATGGTTATACATGGAGAGAAATTGCAGCAGATAGCGATGTTTCTTTAAATTCCTTTTTTTGGAGCCTTGACCAAGTTTAAACTTGAATTTGAAGATGGCGATGGTTGCTAACAAAAGAAAGAATCTGAATCACATAAGTTCACATTTAATCAGTGATTTAAAAAGCACCATTTCTGAATAAAAAAGTGTTCAACTCACAGGTGAATACTGCCTGGTTATATCCTTCACTAACGGAAGGATTCAACATGGTATCCTTGATGACTCGATAATTCCAGTTTAGGGCTTTTTCTGTTTTGATGGAGAGCTAATGCAGGAAAGTCAAAGAGGCCCTAACAAAAATGGCTGCCAAAATAAATATGCACATTTGAAAACTGTAGTGGCAGTTAAATTAGTAATAACATTCAGACTCCCTTTACAGGAATGGGGCATTTAGGGTATTTTTACTGGGACTCATCCCACCCAGCAGATGAACTGATCACATCCATTCAGCTTCAAGGCAAAAGGCTACACAGCCGTGAAGCCAAAACAAAGTTAAAATGTATCTTATTTCCAGGGGTTTTGTCCTGCACATTATGGCATCAAATTATTATTAACTGTGCCTTGAATGAAAGTTGAATGACTGCTGTATTCCTGGTTGTTTTAGAAATACTGATGGAAAATGCCTTGTAGCTAATTATGGTGCATTTTTATTTATTTTATTTAACCTTTATTTTACCAAGCAGTCCCTTGAGATAAAATCTCTTTTTCAAGGGAGACCTGGCCAAGAGGCACACCGGTAACAGTTACAAAAGACAAACAAATACAATTATGCAACAGTCAACCTTATAAAATCATTTAAATGCATAGCATCTCTTGTCATTTAGACCTTGTTTATTAAATAAATCAATAACATTTTCCAAAATATACTTTTTTAAAGCTGTGGTTGTATACATAATCATTCTATTGTGACTACCTAATAACAGAATCAAAGTTGTTTTTTTCTAAATTACTTTTACTATGATTTTTCTGGACGATGTATTTTAAAATAATATGTCACCATGCCAGGTAATTAAAAAATATCAACGCTTTAAATAAGATGAACATAGGAACTACATTTCTTCTATCCACACACAGGGAATATCTTAGGTGATGGTCATAATATGATCTTTATTTTGTTACAAAGCTGCACAGGGCCTAATTTAATTGAATTGGCAGCCCTATCTCTGCCAATGGCAATGCCTTTTTTCATTTAAGGTTTACATTACACAAGTTAATTATTCTTATGTGCAGATAAGTAACCAGATAAAACCATGTACATGCAGCCAACCAACTGCAGATGACACTGTGACCCTTATGCAAAACACAAACAGGCCTCCCAAGTCTCTCTGAGTGTCCAGCATATAATTGAGAGCTTAACAACGTGCTTTTCTTTTGATAAGCCTCTATCTATCGGGCCCCACACAGCTTGCTCAAACTGGCTTCCACCACCACACATCTGATTAGGCCTGGCTGGTAAATGAAGCTTTACAGGGCACGCTGATAACTCCACAAGAAGCAAAAGAAACCAAGATGTGCCACAAGTTCTTTGAAAACACAGACGGGCAACATCCAAAAGCAAAGTTTCATAATGACAAAGCTATTTCAATTAACTTCAGCTTAATTTTTTTCTCTCTTTCAGCGCAGCCAATCAATCAAAGAGTGATTTGGCAAGTTTTAACGGCAGGTGCCCTTCCTGTCACAATCAGCCACATATTGTCACTGAGGTAGGCAATGAGAGAGAAGTGTCCTGCCCAAGGACACAGCAACAGTATGCACTGGGTCAAAGCTCTGTAAAGTTCAAATGATTGTCAGTGAAGGGATAAAAGAAGTAGTTTGAAGATGGAGGAAACCAACTATCAAACGTAGCACAAAGGACTTTCTTCATCTTCTCCCTTCAACTGTTCTCTTGCACAGCAAATCACTGGCCTCCATCTAGCCCTGTCTTCTACGAAACACACTATATTGCCAAAAGTATCCGCTCACCCATCCAGATAACTGAATTCGGGTGTTCCAATCACTTCCATGGCCACAGGTGTAGAAAATCAAGCACCTAGGCTGCAGCTTTGTTGAAAACCTTGTGAAAAAGTTTGGGGACAGCCACTTCCTGTTCCAACATGACTGCACCAGTGCACACAGCATGGTCCATAAAGACATGGATGAGTGAGTTTGGTGTGGAAGAACTTGACTGGGCTGCACAGAGTCCTGACCTCAACCTGATAGAACACCTTTGGGATGAATTAGAGCAAAGACTGTGAGCCAGGTCTTCTCGTCCAACATCAGTGTCTGACCTCATGAATGCACTTCTGGAAGAATGGTCAAAAATTCCCATAAGCACTCCTAAACCTTGGGGAAAGCCTTCCCAAAGAGTTGAAGCTGTTATAGATGCAAAGGGTGGGCCAATGTCATGTTAAACCCTGTGGATTAAGAATAAGTTCAAATGTGTGTAAAGGCAGGTGAGCAAATACTTTTGGCAATATAGTGTACATTCATGTCCTCTTTCACTACATCCACAGATCTCCTCTCTGGTCTTCCTCTTGGCCTCCTGTCTGGCAGCTCTAACCTTAGCATCCTTCTACCAATATATTCACAATCACATTTTATGCCCAAACCATATCAATCCGGAAAATTCCTATCTCCAAAACATGAGCTGTCCCTCTGATGTACTCGTCTCCTAATCCTATTCATCCTTGTCACTCCCAAACCCCAGCTCTGCCTCCTGTCTTTACCTCAGTGCCACTGTCTCTCAACCATAAAACATTGCTGGTCGCACCACTGTCTTGTTCACCTTTCTTTTCATTCTTGCTGATACTCTTATTAAATATCACACTTGATACTTTTCTCCATCTTCTGCTTGAACACGCCTCTTCAGCTCTTTTCCGTTGCTCTGGTCTGTTGACCCAAAATACTGAAAATACACATAGCACTTTGTAGTTGTAGAAAAATGTTAGTGCCAACACAACCTGCAGCATTATGGGCATAATCATTTCCACAGGAATCTTGAGTGGAATCAGTTTTGAAAAAATATAAACCTCTAGTGATCAATCTAAACTGCAACCAAAGAGTAGAGACCTCCACCAAGGCACTGGCTGTAACATGCAATGAGGTTTCAGAAGGAGCTTGCCATTGTAGGACAAATACTTTTTTGGAGTGCTCCAGTTTTTGTTTTGCAGTATCTTACCATTACTTTGTGAATTATCTTGACAACAGACTGTCAAACCAATCCACAGGACTGAGAACAACATTGCCGAATTATAAAAAATACACGTGAAATGAATATACAACCTATAAATATACAGAACATCCGATTTTATCCCAGATTGAGGCAAAAGAGCCAAATACATGAATTGCGTTGTTGAGGTGACAGTCCACAGCGAGAGCTCCTGCTGAAATATGAGTCATGAGGAAGCTATTTAAAGATGGCCGCCGCATTATGTATTATTTTATGTCCTGTCAAGTGAATGATGTATTGTCACTTGTCAAACATTGGGATAACAGCGGGAAAGGACGCTACACGGACAGAGGGAGGTGAAAAGGGACGCAAGTTAAATCAAGTGAAAAGTGTGGAGTGAGAACAAAAATCATATTAGAATCTAAATGAAAAATGACCTTTAAGTACAAATAGATTTTGCATTTTGATCCTGACTAACCTTCGTGTGAGCAAAGGAATCCTACCGAGATAAAGACGGGGATGGGCTCCGGGACGGTGGCGGCCATGGCAGAGAGAAAACCATGGCAACGATGGGAGGTAAATGACAGGTCAAAGGTCGGAGACAGCGGGAGGAAATGACATCAGCAGGAAGTATGAATAAACAGTGGGGGATAATCATGCAATACAAGCGTTGACCTTGTGAGGGATTAGCCACGGCATTATCTCTGGAAATATACAGATGGAGAAAAATGAGGCGGGAGTGACCTTCCAAAAGTAACTTCACTCCCTCAACAGTAACAAAAATCTACACAGATAAAAACTGGCATTGACATTTTTTTGTGTGAACCCAAATAAAAAAGTCTATGTGACCAATGCTGATAAAATACTGGTATTGTCAGATTGTTCTGTTTGGTTAGAGGACCCCTTCTAAAATGGCAACACGGTCAAACACGGTTATCCTGCTTTTTCAGGTAATAATGTTGGACCTGTTTGCAGTTCATGTTTTATGACTTAAAATAGTGTATGGAAAATGTCTGCTTTTGGGGAGTTGTTACTTTGACTTTGCAGCAAATGCTTGGGCTAGGTGTCTGACGCCTCCTGCTGGCAACGGAGGGGAATGGACACGGTATAAAATGGCTATTTAGTGCGGCTATTAGGAACATGATACTAACAGATCAATGAGTCAAATGCTTCGTAGTGACATCAACGAGTCCGGTGACGGTGTATGGGCTTTAGAAATGTGCAGGAGCACTTCCCGGTTTCACGTTTTCGTCGTAGAACTGTGAGAGCGAGCGTTTCAAGCTCTTGAAAAGGGCAGCGCCTCATCATAGAGGATAACTCAAACATACATGAAACTAAATACTACTCCAGGTATGTTGTGAGACGGAATCATCATTATAACATGGTTAAAAGCTCAAAAAAAGTAAATTTAGCATAATAGGGGAACTTTAAACCACAGCATCAGCAATAAGGGGACAATGTGTGAGGCTGATCATGCCCACTTGTCATTTTTTCCCCCTAAACTGCTATTATGGGTATTTCATTTGTTGTGTGTTGATAGAATTTTTAAACACAAGAATACTTAGAGCAGACATCTCTTGACTATGAACTATGAACTGCACATAACATCAAAACAAACGTACCATTTAAACTTAGACATAAATGTTCTTTACCTAAATGGAACACATATGTTGATATGGAAATTTGTCCCAAAATTTGTCCCACATAAAGCTAAAAATGGCTTTATGTGGCTGCATTTATCTCCTTTCCTTTTGCTATTCACACACACTCACACATTCATACACCAGTGTAAACAGACAGTGGAGGTGATGAGTGGAGTGTGTTGCTCAAGGACACAACAGCAGTGTGAACTGGGGGAGCAGGGATGGACCTGCCAACCTTTCCCCTTTAATTGATTTTTAAAGGCAAAAATTCAGATAGTGGCAAGAAGGTAATCCTAAAGATTTCCTCAATGCAGCGATGCAAAAATATTTTTTTTCATGAGAAGATAGGACACAAAACAAAAAGGATAGAAGTTAATAATGACTACTATTATCTACATAACCTGGCCTGAACTCTAAAGCAGTGTTTCCCAACCAGGGGTACGGGGACTTCTGGGGGTATGCAAGCACAGTGCAGGGGCTACATGGAGACATTTGATCATTTGTAGAACCTTTTCAGAAAATATTTTGTTGTCAAAGACTAAAATGAACCTAAATGAGATGCAGGGAAAGGCAACAAAACATAGACCGTATTGGCGAGGATGATAAATAATGGTATTGTCTGACCATAGACAATAGTTGTAAGGTTTTTAGACAAAGAAGGTTGCTCCTAGTCAAGCTTAAAGATTAAAGATCACATTAATCCCAGGCCTCCAGCAAACCAAGTCCTTCAAATCCTGTGAAACCTCCGGCACAGTGCACAAAACTTAAACACACATTTTAAATCCGGTCCACTCTGATCTTATTTCTTACAAAACAGCTCAATTCAGACCTGACCATAAACAGAAAATATAAAAGTATGAGCCACTTCTATGAACAAAAAAGCCTATAGCCTGCAATAAGAAAAACATCTCTTACACACTTAGACGGCCGAGTGTTATTGGCTCCCAAAGGCCCACTTAAAGCACAGTATTATTAACAACTATAGCCTATAGAGCGAAAGAGGGAAAGGATGGAGACACAGAGGAATGGAAGAAAAATGGACCACCTGTAATAAAGCTTCATAAAGGGACATAATGCTGCTGCAACTCTGTATAAGGCACAAGCCAACCCATTCTGAGAGAAATATTGTTACTCTTAAACTGCACAAGCAAGGATGTCTGTCTTGAGCACAAAAGCATATGCATAAAGTCTGACTGTGTTAATAATATTGCTGAGACCTGCACTGTTTTATGGTTTGGAGACAGTGGCACTAAAGAGAGGGCTGAAGATGTTGAGGTTCTCAGGATCAGAAGGACAGCTCATGTGAGAGCAGTCAGAGTGTCCAGGCTGAGATGGTTTGGACACTGGTACAGAGAATAGTACAGAGATAGTGAATAATATATCGCTAAAAGATGCTGAGGTTAGAGCTGCCAGGCTGGAGGCCTAGAGAAAGATCAAAGAGGAGATTTATGGATGTTGTGAAAGAAGACAAGAAGTTAGATGGTGTGAGAGAAGAGGATGCAGAGAATAAGGCTAAATGGAGGCAGATGATTCCCTGTGGCGGCTATTGAAGGAGAAGGAGAAGGATGAGAAAGCGTCTACTTTTTTAGAGTTTTTTTTTTTCTTTTTTGCAAAGTTTGAGCATACATAGCCAACACAACCATTCAGTGTTAAAATGTTAGTGAAGAATAATCAGCCAGTATTGTTTTATTCAGATGAGGACAGGGCGCTTTGCATGCAAGGGTGTAATTGGCTGAAGCATGAGTAACTGGCTAAAAAATATCCTTAATCTCAATAATAAACAATATATTTGGACTTAAGAACTTTGTTTTTCCATAGACAATTCTTATTATAATATGCTATTTGGCAATTAAGTTGTCCATTAGATTAAAAAAAAGGAAAAACAAGTCAGGCAGTATAGGCTACTGTCAGACCTGTGTTTTTCTCACCTATACAAATCAAAATAATGTTACTGTGTAGACTCACAAAAGAGAACATTCATTTTCTATGCATCTAGGGTTTGGGAGACTATAGGTTCATCATATGTTGTCATCTGAAGGCGTTTTTTTTTTTTTTTTCAACAATTTTTATAGTTAAAAGAGTAAAAGTTTCTCCTGTCTTCTTCAAAGCCACGTGTGCAAGTGTCTTATTAACACACTCGTCTAATACTCGTCTAAACTCGTCTAAGTCTATAATATGTGTGTACAGGCAGTCATTGTGTATGTAAATTCAAACTGGTCTTTTTGGCTGTAATCCTCATGTGTGCGTGTGTACTTAGCCGTTTGTGTGACCAGTAGACAGAGTATAAGCCCCAGCCTTCACAGCCTAAGCCCCCCTCACTTTTCTCCCCCATAAGGCAAACAGTGGATAGACCACAGGGCTTAGCTGCCGAAAGAAGAGGAGAGGACAATATATGGAAACTAATTCAATTTCAGCCTCTTTGCACTGCGGCCCGATCTGCAAATATCCCAACAGGCTGATGTAAGGAAATGGAAATCTGGACTTATAGACTGAAGATTGGCTGGATTGGAACCCTATGGAAGTGTACTTATGCACTTGAGCGCAGGCCGTCCCGTTAAATGGCTTCCCTCTGTGGAGACTGGTGCCTGTCCATGTGCACCGCTTCAGATCCCTCCTTATCCAGCACCTTCTCACTTTTCCTGGATATCACCTGATGAACTTTCCACACGTGAAAACTGTGGGAAAACTGTCACTGTCTGATGCTGGCTTTTTCCACACTCAGCTGAAGTCCTGGGCTCCAGCCAAAAGGAAAGCTGGGTGTTGCGTTTGTTTGTAAAAGAGGAGATGAAAGTCTTTTGTGTTGTAAGACGCAGGGAGAGGTAGTTTTTAACAAACCAGTGTCCTCTTTCCTATTTGAGCAATGGAATAGAAAAATCTTGTTTGTCTGCAATAGTAAAAGTATAAAATATATCATGAATTTTATCTTTCTCTTTTCATTTGATGACAAAATGACCTCTAAACTCACTATTGGATATCTGCCAATATACAACAATTACCTTCAGGGGTTGCCATAGCAAACACTACATTTTGGAGAAGCATAAATACCTAATCCTTTTCCTTTGCCCAGGCTTGGGGCCAGCACAATGATGACCTCATGAGTTATCTCCCTTATGATGAGCTAAGGTTCAGCTTCACCTAGCTTTAGCAGCTTTTTCTATTATTAACAATACAAACTATATAAATATGATTTAACACAAGAAAACTTAACACTCAAGTATTAATGATCAATAACTTTGTTTATACCAAATTTTGGCATTTGTGCCAATAAAAAATAAAAAATGCTAGAAATTCATTCATCTACATCTACCGCTTTTTACCGTTAGGGGTACTGGAGACTATCCCAGCAATACCTTTGGGGCATAGGCGAGGTACCCCCGGACAGTGGCCAGGTAGTTGCAGGACTAACCCAGAGACATACACATACAGGGGCAATTTTGAGTCACCAATTCTTCTATGCTTGTCTTTGGACAGTAGTGGAAAACCAAAATACCAGAGAGAATCCAAGGG